>OX637657.1:4715310-6038333 GCA_951802225.1 Euspilapteryx auroguttella | reverse complement strand
CGGGCGCGGGCGCAGGCGTGGGGGCCGGGGCCGGCTCGGGCAGGCGAAGTGGTTCCGGCTCCGGGACTCTAATCGCTTCAGGTCGTGCGATCGCGGTTGACGGTAACATCTCCTCGAAATTATCTAAATCGGGGTAAGGACTAGATGTGGTAGTAACTGAGGGCGCTTTCGGTGGCGTCCGAGGAGGCGTGGCCGGCTTTACTATTGGTGTTAGTGATGGCATTTGCGCGGCCGGTTTCAAAATGATTTCTTGCTTGAGCTTCTTGGCGGGCGACGGCGCCGGCGCGCCGGCTGCGGCGGAGCGCGCGGCGCGCACGCGCTGCTGCTTCTGTATGACGGGCGGCAGCGGGTTGCTGGATGTGATCGTCACTGACTTTTGAACTATAATTTTGTTTTCCGGCAGTTTTGAGGGCGCTGCAGTCTTTTGAACGATTTGCCCAGTTCGTTGTAAATGTTCGAACTGCGCAGGCGTCAACTGCATCACAGCTCCCGATTTTTGTTGTAAAAATATCAGCGGTTCCGAATTAGTCTTATTAGCAGCCTGCATAATTTTTTTAGGTTCACTTGTGACTATACGCTTGGTAATTGCTGGCCTGATCTCGGGCATCGGCGCTATGTTCTGCGAGGTAGTGGCGATGCGGCCACCCAGAATCAACTGACCTTTAGACGTGATGATAGCACCCTTTTGTTTTGGCACAATTTTCGTTTGCGTTTTCATCGGAGACTGCGTCGCGGCGGCCATTATCGTTGGCGGTTTGTTAGTGGCAGTGAAGGTCAGCCTTGGAGGTCCAGTTTTGATTTGAGCTATATTCGGCTGCTGTTTTTTGGGAAACAGCAGTTTCTCGTGTTCCGGCGTGAGCACTATGCGGGACTGCGTGCCTTGGGCGTTGGTGATGATCATGACGGTGCCGCCGGCGGGTGCCGCGCCGCTGGCCGCGCCCGCGCCCGCGCTGCCCCCCGCGCCGCCCGCCACCAGCCGCGCCGACACCGGCTTGGTCTCGGCAGCGGGAGGCGCGGCGAGCACCCCCGGCCCCGCGCCGCCCACCGCGGGGCTCAGCATGTGCGCTTTGCCCGTGGCTGGGTCTATCAAGATTTTCTGAGTCCTTTGAGTTGGACGAGGAGAGTTACTCGTAGGCAAAATAATGAACTTCTCTGATTTACCAGAAATTTGTCCAACATTGTGAAGTTTTTGCGATTGCTTGAAGTCTTTTACGGGTTCTGATTTAGCCATAATAATTTTTTGTTTCCCAGTCGCCTTGTCAATTACGAGCATTGGCTTAGCATTACGAAGTTTTGCCGATTTGGATAGTATATTAGGAGTTGTTGTCTTGCTGCCTTCAGAGACGGGATTCATTAGCAAGGTTTTAACTTCAGCCTTGTTTGAACTTATAATTTTTTTTGACTCGACAACAGTCGGTTTCGGTTTGACGGGTTGAACGGTGACGGTCGCCGGCGCAGAAGCTGTCGCCTGGTTGGTCACTAGATTGCCGTCTGACATCACAATAGGCATCTTTTCGATATTTTCTGGTGTCAATATGTCGTCTGAGAGTACAATTGGCATCGAATTGATATCGAACAAAGCCTCTTCTTGCGCGCTCCTCGGGGCCGGGTCGCTCGATATTGCTATCAAAGAAGTCTGGGGCTTGATCTTTTGAAGTTTAGGAGGTATAATTTTCTTTATTTTTGGTTGGATAACGATGGTGTTGTTTTCAGCAGGCGCGTCAGGAGACGCCTGGATGGTGTATGTCTGCACCGAGGACCCGTCGGGAACAACTTTGTTACTCCTAGACAATATTATTTTCTCCTGTTTAGCAGGTTCTGTTAGATTGTTGATTAGGGTTTTAGAAGTCGCCGTGCGACGTATTATAATTTTCTGTTTACCTACTTGAGTTTTAGGTTTAAAAGTTGGTGTACCGACTCCAAAATTAAGTATCTTTTCATTACCTAGAATCTTTGGTAGGTTCTTCTTTATGATAGTAGGCGTTTTGCTTGGCGACATCTTAAGTGCGCACGGTTCCTCCAGCATTTTTAATAATTTCGATGACGTAGTTTCAAATTTAGCAGTTTTTCCGTTATTAGATATTTCACTTTTATTACTTTCGGACATAAGTGATATTTTTTGTTCAATGCTTTGTTGAGTGGTGCTAACTTTGGGTTCGGCTATTGTCAAGGCCTCTGTGGTTGGCTTCTCAACGATGTTATTTTCAACATCATTGTTGACACTATGTTTGAGATATTCCGACATTTGAACTAAAGACTGAGCGGCATTTAAGTTTTCACTTGCTGCCTGGTCCGTATCAAACTGAGATTTATCGTCACTTGTATTCATTTCTTCAACTGTTGGTATTTCAGCGCTCGATTCAATGACAAGTGAAGGATCCACTGCATCCTTCAGTACGCCATCGTCGGCAGCGCTGTTGTTGTCAGTAGTAACCACTTCCTCGCACGTTTCCATCTGTCTTTCGAAAGCTTCGAGCAGACAATCATTTGTCTTATTTTTTAGTGCAGTCGACGGCAAGTTTATTAGTGCCTCGGCTATTTGCAAGTCTGACTCGGTCGGTGTTTCAATAAAAGGTTTGGCTACCAGCGCCTCTGTTTCTTCAACATTTTTACCATTTGGTACTGGATCACTAGAACTTTCCAACATGTAATTTTCACTAACAACTTCTTCTTTATTCTCTGTTGCACTAGTAAATACGGTTTCTTCAACCTCTTCTTCCATGGGCGCTACCTCCTTTATCTTTTCAGTTGTAGAACTGATTAAAATATTATTTTCATTTTCTTGATTATTTTCTTCAATATTAGAGATGACACTTTCAACTTTTGAATCATCTTCAAACATGTCTTCGGGCACATCGTCACTAACGTTTCTAGTTACTCGGTCGGCGTCGCGCGATACACTTAGTAATGCGTCTACTGCCGAGGCCGTACTTTCATTCATGTACGTCTCAGCGGGAGCCGAGTTTACTGGTAAACCTGTAATTGGGTTTTTTTTTGGAGAAGCTAATGTCGGACTTTCCTTGAAGCTATTCTCAGCAGAAGTTAATTTGATTGGTGAATCTTTTATCGGTTCAGTTGGAATCGTTTTTACTGGAGAAGATATAACAGCACTCTGTTCAATTGGTGAATCTTTTATCAGTTCAGTTGTAAAAGTTTTTACTGGAGAAGATATAACAGCACTCTGTTCAATTGGTGAATCTTTTATCGGTTCAGTTGGAAACGTTTTTACTGGAGAAGATATAACAGCACTCTGTTCAATGATCCCATGTTCTTCTATTTTATTTATTACAATTTCTTCTTCCTCCTTCTTGGTCAAATTTAATTTGGGTTCGGTTTGTTCTGATAAAGTTTCAGAAATAATATTTGTCTTGGTCTTTTCGTTGTTTACATTTGTCATTATTGGTTCGTGTATGTCTTCTCCTAAACTAAAGTTGTTTAATGTCATTGGCTCAATTTTTTTCTCCGTTGCATCTTCAGCGGAAAGTTCCGCCAAAGCCTTTTCTCTTTCCATCTGCTGAGCCGCCTCGGCCTTCATCTTTTTGAGTTGTATCTTGGGCGCGAGCCGCGCCACGCGCACCACCTCGGCCGGCGGCGAGTCGCGCGCCTCGGGCGACGAGGCCGCCTCGGACCCGTTCAGCTCGCAGTCTGACGTATTCATACGTTCGGCCGCGTTCAGCTGCTCTGCAACGTACTTCCCAATCGCATCCTGGCTTCTAGAGTGACGACTGCGAAAAAACGTTTTCGTCTTAAATATCGTCTTTGTTGGTTGACCTTCGGATTGAGCTGCCTCAGTGCTTTTCTCTGTTTTGTCAGGAGACTTTTCAATAGGGCGCTCCGGAAAATTTTCCTCAGCTTTCAAAGGTTCCGGAGCTGTAGGGAGTTCAGGGACCGTAGTGCTGTTGAGCAGCTCAGCCACCTCTTTAGCTACGTCGTCTTCGTCTAGGCTTAGACTTTTAGGGTCGCTTTTCCGTTTCGAGTTCTTTATGCGGGGTATTTTTCTCCCTAACTCTTCCACAGGCCAATCTTCATCTTCACAGAATTCGTACTTGGTGTCTTTAGAACACTCCGGTTTATCGATGTTAGGGCCGGCGTCCTCAGGCTTGCCCTGATCTTCGGCAGCCTCGCAGGGAACTTGCGCGCCGGTCATCTCGCTGGGCGTCGGCAGCGCGGGCGACTCAGCTCCCACGGGGATCTCAGGGGACTTCGCCGGGACCATCTGAGAAGACTCGTCTTCAAAAGACTCTTCTTCTGCATCGTCCCAGTCTGCAAGAAGACTGGTCTTGATCTCCTGATCAGTTTTAGATCTTTTAGCGTCAGCATTCCCTTGTTCTTCAGCAGTTCGTTTTTTACCGTGCGCCTTTGGAACAGCTTTTTCAGTCTTCTCTGTATGCGAACGTCGTTGTTTTGGTGTTTTTGACGTTTTAGGTGTTGCTTTAGGTGTTTGTTTTGTGGTGTTTTTTTTACGTATTGGTGACGGAGTGTACGGTGTGAAGCCTACGCTGTGTGACTTGTTGTGTAGTATCATGACATTGAGCCGAGTGGCCGTGAAGGGGCAGGCGTGGCACGAGTAGGTGCCCGGCGCGGCGGCCGGGGTGCCCGGGGGGCCCGGCGCGGCGGCCGGCCCCGCTGCACCCACTGATTCTACTTTATCAGACTTGTCCTCAAGGGGCTCCGAGCCAGCCCTGCTCGTAGATGGTGTAGAAATATTAGCAGGCTCACTATTTAGCTTAGGTTGAACTAGAATATGTACCTTGTAGTCGCTGTTGCCTTTGTGGAACTAAAACAAGGAAAAGAAAGAACATGTTGAAATTTATAAGTCAAAGAAAATAATTACTTTAATAGAAAATATAACAAACCTTTCTTATTGGAGTATTGATTCTAGGAGATTCAATCTGCTTTCCTTTTGCGCCGCGACCTGAAGAAATTTTAGATCCATTAACATTTCATTCATACGAAGCTCAAAAATACAGAAAAATACCATGTTAACTTATTAATGTATGTTAAGGCGTAATAGTACCGATGGTGGCGCCCTCATTTAAAAATTCCAGGAGGTAAACACTTTATGAAATTTTTGCCTCTGCAAACCTCGAGATATTTAAACATTTTTTTAACATATTAGTAAAATGTAAAAACATGATTAAAGAAAAAAGTGAAAGTTTTTGTGAATATTCAATTGCATTTTCCACTTCTGAGTTTCTAGGTTTTACTAAGGACATTCTCGAAGGAATTGTGGAGGCAAAATTTAATAAATGACTTCCTGAATTGGTTATTTTTGCATAGATTTATTTATTTACCTCTTTTTCCTGGTGTGGTAGGAGCCTTTTTATCTCCGAAAAGACCAGCATAACTCTCCTTTTTGGTTTCCTGAAAGATTTCACTTTCCAGTATGTCTGGGTCTCCACCCGTGACTGTTTCTGCACGGATAATGTCTTCTGGGAACTTTTCCATGTGTCCATGTTTGGTACGGAATGCATCTGAAAAGAAGTGTTCAGTTCAAAATTATTTATGATTTTACTGAATGACTTTAGTATGAATATATAAAACTCATCATTAACTAACAAACAAACTACAGTCCAACTCCAACTGTGTGGATAGAGAATTATTATTTCTTGAGAGGTACAATACAAATCCAGAACAAGTCCAATTTCAAACTTGAGCAAGTAAACAGTCAGTGACAGCCTTATAAAAAGATGAGTTTATTGGGTCAACTAAAAGAGACGATGACTAACTATAATATAAAACTGAAAGAAGAATTTTTCAACCAACTTACCAAGACCTTTTTTGATGAATTCATTTTTACGGCTGCAGTTATATTTGTATATGGAGTTGATATTCTTCACATATTCACTGCAACAACATACAGATAACTACTTAGAATTTCAAAATTGTAACCAATAAATTGTTGAATGATCATGCATGGAAAAACTTTCTGAGCCGAAGAGAGTTATCTGAATTTGAAGATTATTCAGACAATTACAATAGTTAGAAATAAGTTAATACAATTTATTTATTTATTAAGTTTTACAATAAGTAAATAATTGACTGGACCCATCACACTGTGGTTCATCTTGGTGTAGGGTTACTTTTCTTTCAAAATCTTGAAAATTAGATTAATCTATAGGTTTGATAATGATTCTGATTTCTAAATTATTCAAATGATTTAAGAAACACAAAAAAATATGAAAATTTCTACAGATATGTGAGATCTCCATTTATCACACAACATACACAGTGGAAGAATGCTTAATGTAGTCAGTATCAGTATTGGAATAATTCACAATAATACCTAGAGATGCAAAAAATATGGCCAGGTGTCTGCCGAGACTTATCCATACTGATATAAATGCAGTAACTCTGTCTGTCTTGCTTTCCTGAGAACACTACTGAATCAATTTGAATGAAATTTTGGTATACATATATGGATAGTTTAGAGCCTGAAATAGGACATAGCGTCCCTTAAGATCTAACACCGCAGAACTCATTTTTACCAACTTTTCAGGAGCGACAAAAAACAGTTTATCTTCAAATTTTCTTCAACATACTCTTATTTTTGAATGTACGATGTTTTTATTTAATTTATTACAAATTTACATGTAGTTTTTATTTAAATATATACACAGAATAGCCAATTTTTATGACTTAAGCGGTGTTGCTGCTTTATTTGGATGACTTACGCAATGTTTTTATACTGAAATTTGAACTGAATTTCTAAGTATTTATTCAACACAACCAGAATTTATTTAAAGGTGTTCGAAAATTATTTAAAAAATTATGTCGGGAAATTAACAAAAAATAAAAAATACGCACATATATCAACATAGTGATATAAAACTAATTATCTCTTTAAGAAATTAAAGATCTTTCAGTCACACTTTGATGAACTTAAAGTCATCGGTCAGTCTCATATCAGTCGCAGAACAGATGGTTGTTGAATTCGTGAGTGGAGAAAACTCAGAGTAGGCAGACACAATGTAGACGACCTGGTAAAGTTTGCGGTAGTACACTGGATCTGTGGGGAAAGCCTATCTCCATCACGAAGCAGATAATGATGATTTTTGGTTGTGATTTAAATTAATTGTTAGTATCCTCAATCTTAAACGTTCCGTCTGTTCTTTTTTTATCATAATTCTACTTTTAGCGCTAGTCAATAGTCAGTGTCGTAGTTACCACTTCATGGTTAAATGGTATGAACCTACCTTTCGACCGTAACTATGTATTTTATTTAAGTTCGTCACAATACCATAATCACTAAGTTAAATACATAGAAAGACACTTCATTGCGATCAATTAACATAATGTAAATTACAATTTTTCTGAATTAAATACATTGATTGCAGTGGGCGGCCTTATTGCTTAGAGCGATCTAGCGATTGAGCCTTTAGATGTAAGATATAGAACATCTTCTATAAACCATTGTCATTAAGAAAACCAAAGTGGCAGTAATTGACATTGATATTATTAATTGGCATAGTCATTTTAATATCGTCTTTGTTCATGTTTATTTTCAATTCATAAAATTCATACATATACAAGTGGTATTTATTCAGTTTTTGTCATTTTTGTTGCACGATACCCTTGCGTTAACTCTTACACATAGAAATCTTGAAGAGTTACGCAGTGTTGCCACTGGAATAAGCGTCAGCTGAGTTACGCAGTGATGGAAAAAGCTAAATTAAGCCTCGGGATTGGTTGATATTCTTGTTTTTGATTTGCCAATCGATGCGCCTTGCGCCTTCCCTATCCAATGATACCAAAAAGTCAAATACGCTAAAAGATGAGTTCCGCGGTGTTAGATCTTAAGGGACGATAGGCCACTTTTTATCTCAAAATTCTCACGGAAAAATTGGGAATTTGATGTTCCAAGGGAATATGTGCTGGCAAAGCCATGGGGCGCGTATTAGTTTTAACTATTTAAACTTGTTGAAAATATAGCATACCAGAAGCAAAGTGACTTTGAATGGAAAAAGTTGACAAGGATTTCTTACATGACCAAGGAAGAAGAAACAACTCTGTTATTTGCCCTAATTTTTTGACAGGGCATAAAATATAATTCCTAATCAGGTTATTTATGTTACAAAAACAACTTATTAGTGTTATTAATTGAAACAAAACAATTTTCTTTGAAAAAATATAAGAAAGAGTAATTAATTGATCGGCTATCCGGTATTCAACACAACTATTCACCTGATAAGCCAGATAGTTAAAAAAGTGTATAGAAGAGCTAGATACCAGATAGTTTCTACAAATCCATTTCGTAAGTTCCAAAGGCACCAGTAACATTATGTATGTTTAAATAGGTTGCCATTACAATCCAATGAAAACAAAGGATGCCTCGTAGTGGCAGGCAGAATCAGTAAATTTCTGTATTCGCCTAGGCGCATTTGAAATTAAAAACAAAGTTGAAGGTTATATTACTACGTACAATGTTTCCTCCTGGAAGAACTGGACGACCGCTATTGGAGGTTTACGGAACGACGACAGCAGCCCCGCAGGAAGCTTGTCCGATCCTACAACTTCACCTGGCCACCAGCAGGAGCCAAGCTTCACCCACACTACCTCCCCGTCCACATACTCGATCTCAGTTTGATCACACATCACCACTATCTGCTCAGAAGTAATGCACGACCATATTTACTAAAGCACTTTTATGTTCAGATGGATTGTTGTCATAGCTTCTACTAATTAAAACTGAGCACTTTAATCAATGTTTATTCAGCTAAAAACAGAACTTCCTTCTTAATGTGCGCTAAAAGTTAGCGTACAGAAATTGTCAAAACAATAGGAAAATATAAATTGTAAATACAATTCGCCGACAAGACACTGTAGTTCAGTCGGTGGTGCTGAAGAAGATTTATTAGGTTGCTTCGGTTGTCAGCATTGATTTACCAACCATCTTTTTTTACTGATTTTGATTATTGAATAAAAAATAAAGTAAGACAAACAATTAATAATATTTTAAAATCATAAAATTATTTATCAATGCTAAAAATAACAAATATATCATAATATTACTGCTATAATAAAAATTAAAAATAAACACATTTAGCGGAAGTAGCACTTATCCGTTTCCTGTATGACAGCGTCAGCAAGTACCACCCAATAATAAAAAAAATCGGTGTTGCTATATATGAATAAACATAACAAGTTCCACTTTTATTCGAAGCCAATCGGTATAATATTTCTTTGTTTCATAAAAACCGGTCAATAACTTGGTAGCGAGTAGCGACATCTTTTGTAGAGTAGCAAAGTAAAATTAATTTCATAAACCGATAATATTCTTCATAACGTTGACTCAATTCACAAGCATGTTCCATCCACCACACTGCGCTGTTTGTTCCCTTCGGGTTTACTAGCAAGCTTACGTAGGTAGGTACGCGTTATTTATTATTTACTAGTCGACCCCGCGAACTTCGTACCGCCTAACCTATTACTATTTTGTACATGTATTTTATAAGTATAATAATACTTATAAACCTTCCACTTTGTTCACTCTATCTATTAAAAGAAACCGCATTAAAATCCGTTGCGTATTTTTTAAGATTCAAGCATACATAGGGACAGACGCGGGAAGCGACTTCATTTTATACTATGTATTGATGTTAAAACTTTTTAGTTCTGCTACTCACCGAAAGGAGCACTGCATCTATGTCCATCCATCCATCCATCCATCCATGCAAAACATCAACCCTGCTACCACAAAAAAGTTAGACTGGTCTAAATCGCCAGTTTGTATGACAAATTAGCGATTTAAACCTAGTCTAGTGATTTAGACCAGGATTAACTCTTTTTGTGGTAGAGCCGCAAGATACGTAGTACCTATCTCTAGTTGGTCTGTATCCAAGGGCGTAAGTAACGTAACGAGCGCCTTCGTAGGACCACAGAACAAGGAGATGCTCTCTGTAGGACAGTGCTCACTGTGCTTCTAACGCTCTTAAAACGCTCTTAACATTGTCATAAATTTAGGTAAGTAAAGAAAGCCTTAAGTTTTATTTATTTTTACTTAGATAAATACAATGCACACACAAAAAAGATACATTAGGTAAGGGTAGGTATCTAATAACATTGGAAAGATGGCCTTATGTACAATAGAGTCTTCTGCAATGAAAATATAAGCTTAAATACCATTTTATATGTCATTTAAAAATAGTATTAGTTATTTCAGTATCTAAGTAAGTACTTATACAGAAAAAAAAAGTTTTACATTGTTTGCAATAAAAAATAAAATAAAACACTTTGATTTTTGCCTAAACTCTTAACTTTCTTTAACATAACTTAGTAATAACAATAATACTAAAATTTGGGTTACTTTCCCGAAATTTCAGACATTTTGGTTTAATTTAAATCATGTTTATGATCAGCCATCAGCCGGCGTACTGTCGAACTATCTTGGCCCACTCTTGCGGGAAGTTCCTCTGGACATATGAGAGAGTTCGCTGAATCTGCTTCGTCTCCTGTGGTGAGCATTGTGGACATGCTCCTCTTAGGACTAAAGGTGCCAGCGCTGTGGAAGATGTGGTCATTAAAATACAAAATATTATAGGGTACTAACTTAACCTACTTAAAAACCAAAATTACGTAAGACTTAAGTATATTACTTAGACAAGATTTTGATTTTTTTTTGCTCTAATTACCTACTTATTAAGATTTTATCGGTTTAACGATCTCTTGAAAACTATAAAATCAATATATATATAAAACTCTTCCGTTACTGACTGACTGACTGACAGACAACGCAGAGCCGAAACTACTGGGCGTAGCGGGCTGAAATATTGCATGTAGGTTCCTTAGGGAGTGTAGGTGAGCACTCGAAGGATTTCCCGAAATTCCCATGGGAACGGGAAAAAAATGTATTTTTGTTTTTATGAGAAATCTGCGCGAGCGAGTGAAACCGAGGGGCAGCCTCTAGTTAAATCATATACTTAACTAAATATTTTATATGCAAAAGTAACTCTGTCCGTTTGTTCGTCTGTCAATCTCGCTTTTAAGCAAAAACTACTGAACAGATATAAATAAAATTTGTTACACCGATAATCAAGAGCCTGAGCCAGGACAAACGCTACCTACTCTTTATTCCGTAGAACCCACAGGAAAGGAAAATTGGAATTTTGATGTTTCAAAGGAAATTGCGCAAAGCCAAAGCAATTTTTTTGGGCGCTACGCTAGTATTACAATAAAATAAAAATACGCAGTGTAATTTTACGAACTTTTCAATCTCTTCCCAACAGGATCACATGGTGCTTCCCCCAATGCACACTTGAGTTGTCTTTGGATAAACCGCTTATCGTTGAGGGCCTCCTCCAGGGCTGTGTCGGTGACCTGGGGCCGCGACTGCGCCAGGCTGCAGGCGGCTAAAGAAGCGAGGACGAGTAGACTTAAAGTCACCTGTGTAAGTAATAAGGTATGTTTAGTTCATTTAAACAATTATTTAAGCTCTTAATTTTTTGAGGCACAAACAGGAAACTGAAATTGCACTATTGTTACACTGTGGAAATTGTGTTAATTTTATTGCGCACTACTGTATACTGGCTAGCTCTGTATGATTTTGTATTGATTTTTTTATAAATAGATAAGTAAGTATGTACTTATATCTGAGTTCAGCTTTATGAAATTTGGTAGGTTCATCCTCACTGTATTATAGAAGGAAAACTGTTCGAGGTAATACAAGACAGGAACTTGAAAATTGAAGGCAAGCCAGCAACCCCATTTCACAAGAAGGTGTAAGGTAGGTAGGTATTAAAGTCTGTCAGTACCTAATTATTACAGTACACACAATAATCTTAAAGGTTCTTTAGCGGCATCGAACAGTAAGTAGGAGCTTTTCAAAAGTTAATTTATGTTTTGAATTAATACCGATAATGGCTCGAAAAAGTCGCGAAAAAATTCTAAAAAGGTAAATACAAATTGACGGCATGTATGTTCTTCTGGGAACCATTATGATTATCTGTTTCTAAGTAGCAAGTAGAGCAATAATCTTATTTCGTCAGTGTTAATTATATAGTTTTACGGCAGCTACATTTTGGCTGGGTGAGTTTGAGTGACTCATTTCAAGTGTATGTATGTAATGAGCTTCAAAAGCTACAAGTTAGTTTTATTTTAATTTCCATGGAAAACCAAACCTCAAATTCGCCTTTTTGCAAGTACTGCGTTTCCCAGTAGTAAAAAATGTAAAACGTTTTCACCTGTGGTTTTCACATACGAAGCTTATTGTTTTGCGGTACAAGGTTTTTCGGGTCAACTAACATACTTACAATTTTTTAATATACATTTATAATATTATTGATTCAATTAGTTGTCTTCGATAGTAGGTACTATTTAATCCGTCTAGCTAGTATATCGACTTACTAGCTTTGTCACAAAACAATACAAATAGTTTATCTAACACGCAACGAAATCATATTACACAAAATGGTCAAAATGAGTAACTTGAAGTGCTGGCTGGCGTACAATCCAACATACAATACCAACAAAAGTGAGTCGTTTCACACGTGAACCGAATTTCAAATGATCCAGGCCGTGTCATTCAAAGACCAATGTTGTGATGAGCAATTTATTTCATTAAGGCGGTAACTCACGGTATGGCGCGAAATTCAAATTTTTTCACGTTTTTTAATTATTTTGGCGAAAGTATTCATTTCAAATAGAGTTTAAATTAATTCGCGTACGTAAAAACCTATTTCCCAGATTGTGATATATCGTTTTTGAAAGACAGAGTAACCGATTTTGTGTAAATTCAAGGAAATTGTTTTTTGGCCTTTTACCCCTTAGACACAAAATCTGTAGGTCTGTCTTCAAAAAACGTTGTATTACAATATGGGAGATGTTTTTTTACATACGCGAATTCATTTAAACTTTATTAAAAATGTATACTTTCTCCAGAATAAATAAAAAACACGAAAAAATTTGAATTTCGCGCCATAGCGAGAGTTACCACCTTAAGAAGTACTTTTGTATATTCGGAGGGCTTCGAAATTGGGGCTGAAAGCTTATTACGATGTTGATGATTATGTAAACGACAAAGACGCATGGAAGTAGTCTAGCTCGCACTTTAGATATGCTTGTGACGCTAATATTATTAACTTATGTTTTATTTAATACTAGAGGCTGTCCCGCGGTTTTATTCGCGCAGATTTCTCATAAACACAAAAATGCCGTTTTTTTCCCGTTCCCATGGGAAATTTGGGAAATCCTTTCTTAGTGCTCACCTACACTCCCTAAGGAACCTACATGCAAAATTTCAGCCCGCTACGCCCAGTAGTTTCGGCTCTGCGTTGTCTGTCAGTCAGTCAGTCAGTCAGTCAGTCAGTCAGTCAGTCAGTCAGTCAGTCAGTCAGTCAGTCAGTCAGTAACGGAAGAGTTTTATATATATTGATTGTTACTCTTACCTTTTGTAATAAAACTTTTTCAATCAGAAAAAAGGAGAGAAAATTGTAAAAATAGAGTTTGTTACCCTTTCTTCTCTACGCTGTAAAATCATTGCAAAAGATATGACAGAGGTGAGCTACTGAGTATTAGCTCACCATGAGTATGTCATGTTGCGGTACAGATAAAAAGATGACGTATTTAAATCACAATTTGTTAGTAAGTATGTAAAATATATATACTAAACCGTGTCATCGAGACCGCAAGGATAATTTTCTGCTCATTTCATGGTGTGGTATTTCATTTTACAGAACATGGTTTCATTAAAAATTTAATAATAAACTAAGTTTAATAATATAAAAATAGTTTTAATTAAATTTGAAATAATGTGTTTTTAAAATAGTCTGTGAAAAGTATAGTTTTAAATTATATAGGTAACGGAAAATAAGAAAATACTTAATTTTTTTCTAAATTTAAATAATAAACTAAGTTTAATAATAAAAAAAATTGTTTTATTTTTTTTTTAATTAATGTGTTTTTTAATATAGTCTGTGAAAAGTATAGTTTTATAATATACTAGTCGACCCGGCGAACTTCGTACCGCCTAACCTATTTCTATTTTGTGCATGTATTATACTTATAAACCTTCCTCTTGAATCACTCTATCTATTAACAAAAAACGCATTAAAATCCGTGTCATATTTTTAAAGATATAAGCATACATAGGGACAGACGCGGGAAACGACTTCATTTTATACTATGTATTGATGATAGATAACGGAAAATAGGAAAATACTTACTTTAATCCGTCTAGCTAGTATATCGACTTACTAGCTTTGTCACAAAACAATACAAATAGTTTATCTAACACGCAACGAAGGAAACGACTTCATTTTATACTATGTATTGATAGATAACGGAAAATAGGAAAATACTTACTTTGTTTAGAAACACGGAGAAGAATCCGTTGCGATCGAAAATGTGTGTTATTTATTTATTTTATTGCAAATACTTACTTACCTCACTTTTTTGTATTATATCTCTTACTTTTTTATTTTGAACAGTTGTAGGTTAGTCGTAGTAAGGTAAGGTAATAAGTAAGTAAGTATCAAATGATTTGGTCAACATTTTTTTTCTCGATAAATAAATTACTTAGCAGATGTATCACACATCACATTGCGATTATAATAATAGAGTCACAATAGATTTCGCCTGAGAATAGAAAAATTCTCATGCTTCACTATGATGATACTTACAATGAAAATGATAAGAAACCATACAATGAAATTGAAACAGTAACTGCAGCATTCGAGCCACTTTATGAAAAACTTTCTGTTCCGTAATTTCCGCAAATCCATTGATCAGAGATAATTGACACTTTATGTAATTCCACGCGATATAGTGTAACGTTATTATACATGTACAGTCAAGGACTAGGAGGCCGTAACAGATTTGTCTATGGTTTAGTCAGCCCTAGACTGTATTACCAAACAACAAGAGCTATTTTGCGATACAGAAAAACCGGAAGTGTTACGCCGATTGTGTCCGCCACTGTACCTATCTATATCTTGTATCAAGTTTAAACAAAGTTTATTTCTGCGTCTGTACCTATTATGCTTAAATCTTTAAAATTATTCAACGGATTTTGATGCGGTTTTTTTTTTTAATACAAAAGGAAGGTTTATGTTATGTGTATAATATAATGTACAATTATAGTAATAGGTTAGGCGGTACGTAGTAGCGGTACTTCACTTATTCTCAGCCACAAGTGGTTATTTTATACTATGTGTTTTCAATACATAGTATAAAATAAAGTCGCTTGCCGGGTCTGTCCCTATGTATGCTTAAATCTTTAAAATTATAACGGATTTTAATTCGTTTTTTTTAATAGATACAGTGATTCAAGAGGAAGGCCAATATAGTAATAGGTTAGTTTAGGCAGTACGAAGTTAGCCGGGTCGAATAGTAATTTTATAGGTAACTAGACGACCCGGCAAACTTCGTACCGCCTAACCTATCACTATGTTGCTTATGCATTATACTTATAAACCTTCCTCTTGAATCACTCTATATATTAAAAAAACCGCATCAAAATCCGTTTAATAGTTTTAAAGATTTAAGCATACATAGGGACAGATGCGGGAAGCGACTTTGTTTTATACTATGTATTGATTTTTAACATACATGGTTAACATATTATGAAAAACTGTATGCTTTTCAATTGTATACAGTTTTTCATAATAAGAACAATTTGCGATAACCATGACCCAAATAACAAATAACACAAAACAACAACACCTAATTATGATTATTTCCAATTAGGGTTGCTAGTCACGTACCGTTCTTTTTACAAATAAAACTTGCTAGTAAAAATAAAATTAATTGTGCTTTTTAATTCGAGCGAGACTATTAAAATATAATAAAGGTGTGCTGTAGGATTTATAAATGTATTAATAGCTATGTTATTATTAGGTGTATACTTTTTAATCAAGGACTTCCAAAAAAGGAGTGTATAAGTTTAGTAAGTATTTAAAAGCCTAAATATACTTACCAAATTTAAGTAAAATAAAAAATAATGATATCTAAACTGTCAGTTATGTGTACTACTATTAAGTATACCCACTTAAGTTTTTTTGTAACCTTTGCCCTGCTTACATACTTATGCCTTTTTAATATATTATGTATTTTTTATATCATACGTTTATCTACACACCTACAACTACTTAGATCTATTATTATTATTTTTATAATAATTTCTATTTAGGTAAATAATTTCTTGGACACCTTTAAGTTATTGTTAAGTACTACCTACCTACTCTAGAAGATTTGTGTATTTCATATAAATACTGTTAATATGCAACTTAATATAAACCTAACCAATCTTTGGTTGCGAAAGTGTGTGTCCCTCATTCATTAGTCATTATATAAAGAAGGCTGGGATTTCCCATTTGCCAGTAGTACGTATCATGCAAACTTGGTCAGCCAAGGAGTAGGGCGCTTACAAAACCTATGCTGTTCTAGGTCACAGAACGAATAAGCCTTTGGCGAACTTGTTATTATTACGATGCTGCGATTTAAATTTGCTATAAATGTTAATTTCAACAATCATAAAAATTATAAAAATAAAATTACATTAATATTATAATTTAAGTTTTTTTTTTCTCTAGGGATTTAGTATATACTTTGATACTTACTTAAATACCCAACACACTTGTATAAATTCCCTACTTAAATAATTATGTAGATTGAAATTCAAATTTATTTTGTAGGTATACCCAAGGTAAGTTTTATACACCGATTCTTGGAATAAAGTAGGTATGCAGTTATTTTAAGACCTAGGTAGGCGCTCAATTTTTGTTTTTGATCAATAAGAGACAAACTGCAATATATTAAAAGATCTTACCTGCATTATGTCTGTGTAATGTTTCCTAAAAGTACACTGAACTATGATTTATGTAAGGCACTTTTACTTTTAGTTTTGTCTTTTAGATTTAGATTTTATTTTTTTACTGATACGCGCTAGAGCGTTGAGAGTAAAGTCCCAATAGTGAATGTAGGGGCACACGGCTGATGCCGTAACCTCTTACTCAACAAGCTCTCCCCTCTCTGATTTTAGTGCAACTGAACTATCCTATACTTAACTTGGTCAGAAACTTGCGAAACCAATGCGTAATGTGCCAAATAAAATGCAGACCGATATAAATTGTAAGAAGTCACTAGTTCATATTATATTGATCGTAAGAATATAAAATATTGGTTTACCTTATCAATTATATTAAAATGTTTACAAATGTAAGTATAATTTAGTAATTTGTTTACACAAGATACAATTTTTCTGCGAAATTATCAAATGGTAATTTAAATGAGATATTAAAATATCTCATTTAAAGAAAAGAAATTAATCAGATAAATCTGATTCTTTCAGCTATGTTGGCGAATAAACAAGGTCCATTCACGTGGATGGTGTCGCTGGATGAAGGAGAGCGTCCTTCGGATTTGGTGATCCTCCCGAGGAGTGCAGTGCTTGCAGGAGCCACGGAGAACCAGCGGAGCCAAAGCTGGAACAGTAGGCTTTTTTAATGAAATAAACAAAGACAATTTTTTATTAATTTTAATATGAAAGTTAAATTATTCGTACAGTAGAACTAAATTACTTACACCAAACCTAACTAGGTACAAGTAAAACGTGAATAAAGGTTTTTTTTCTTGTATAAATGCGTGTGGTCTACCGCTCTCTAAGAAGGAAGAATGTTCATATTAGAGGGTTAGTTAAAAATTGTATGATATTTAAAGATTATATGTAGTTTACTAGATAAGATCGTATCCGATCCCCAGAACGGAAAACACATAATATTCTATGACTACCGAGTATCGAGGTACCCAATCCTTTGATTCTTTGAATATTTGAATTTATATCAGTACATAAAATAATTATATACGATTGTAATAAGTAGATCCGGTGGATTGAATTTCAGATTAGGTTAAGGTGTATTAAATATTAAATTTACCAGTTCACACACGTTCTTGTTTCTCAAGCAATCAGGTTATTTCGATAGAGTTATATATTTTTATGATTCTATAGGCCAACGCACGGCCCAATCTTCACAATGAATTGCAATTCAACATCTTTCATAGGCAGAGGTCAAGCCAAGTGCCTTTTGTATTAAATGAAAAAATATAAAAAACGTATCACTCTCCGGGCCCCTAATTATGTGGATCGTTTCTAGACACGAAAGACAAATCAGACAGTTTGGCTCGAAAATCACTGTTCGCCCCCACCGGGATTTGAACCCGGCCCTTCAGGGTCACTTCATATCTATCACTAGTGATAGTATTGGCAATAAAGCCACCGAGGCAGTATCTATTTACCTTATACTTGAATAATACTCCGAATGAAACGAGCACAAAGCAAAATGTGAGAAAATAAAGCTAAAATTCCTAACATAAAGAGCGTTGTTTTAGAAAAAGTTCTCTCACCTTTTAACCTTTTCCCGATCTGGTCACACGGTCCCTGGCCTAATGCGCACTTGAGATGGCGATCCATGGCCGATCTGTCTCTCAGGATGTTGTCAAGCTGAGCGTCTGTTAACGACGGAGCTGACGCAGTCATTGCTATACAGCAGTATGCCACACTAAGGATTATTAGCCTCTGCAAAGAAAGAAAAATTTTGATAAAGAACTTTTCTATAAGCACGAAAAGATCTAAGTATTTCTTTTCTTATTCATAATTGAGTAAGTTAATGTTAAGAAAACAGCACAAACCTGCATGCTGAATAAAACCTTCTTAAATAAAACCAATTTTATATTAGCCCACGTCCTACACGTCCAGTGTCTGACTAAGGAATGTCACCAAAATTGATGGACCGCTTATCCCAATCCTTCCTGCCCCTCCTTTGTGTGGCCATTAAACTTTAATCGTGAGCTCGTAAAGAAACGATTAGGGATGAGTTCCAAACAAACTTTCTCACAGCTCTCAGAAATAAGACAATATAAAGATAACACTTTATGAATGTACATTGAGGCAGATTACTGATGAGTAAGCGATATTAATCTTTGATATAGGAAGGAAGATACATAAGTTACGAACATATTGAGGTATAATAAATAAATAAATAAAGAATTTTTATTATTATTTCAGGCCACAAAAACCCATACAAAAAAATAACATCACTTAATAAAGAATGAATAGGAACATTATCATATTACAAAAAGAGCTAATCTAATAATACCTATCTCTTTGTCTGTACGTGTAACATGTAACTTATGTGCCACAGAAATATTTTGAGTAGAAACAATTATTTTTTTGGTTTCAAAAAAACGTAATTTTAAAATATTCAATGTAAATTTCACGTAATTGTATATTCAAAATTACTTAGAGCTTTTATTAATGTTGTGTATACGCCTTTTTTTGTCGGCAAGTTTATGTCATATAATATTAAGTTAATGCAGAATTGCTGCAAGCTTAATCCTTACTTACCTAGTTCATATCGATTTATTTTTAATTTTCGTGTATCTTAGCTTAGGTTAAGCTAGAAATCTTTTTTAAGTAACCTACTTAAGTAGTTTGGTGAAACGTACGGTTTCTGACCGTTCTCCCATATAAATTTTGAACTTATACGAACATTTTGTACGTACGTCGTTAATGTGTTGGAAGGTATATCTACTTGAAGTATGCCCGTTTTCTTTAGAATTATGAGCTAGTTTACAGCGATGCTAGCGCCATTCTCAAAAAAAAACACCTACTGTACTTAGTCCTAACTTAAAAGAACAAAATTATACACAGATTGTCGATCTTTAACCTAAAAGCTATACAACAGTGCCCAAAAATACTAGGCTACATTATCTAGTGTCATACTGTGCCACATTTTTGATATTTGCCTTAGTTGAGAAGATATTAAGTTTTTCACGGATGGCGCTAGCATCGCGGTAAACTGGCTCTTGTTTTTTTTTTTTAATATAAGTAATTTTTTTTAGAGAATGGCGCTAGCATCGTTGTAAACTGGCTCGTCTGTCTTCTGTCTGTCTATTTAACCCGCAGTTTTGTCCATAACAGTTAGTTGTCAAATAAACTAACTTGCCATGCCGGCCGACGACGTTCGAATCTGAAGACGTCCTCTGAACCACCAGCAACGAAAATGGCGAACTTTGTATCTCTTAACGCCCTCTAATGGGGAAATGCAAGACCAAATTGGGAAAGTTATTTTATTTATTTATTTTACAACTACTGTATAACTTTCGTAATTTTTCTTTCCGTACATTCATTCTACCAAGTAATGGAATCTTACAAAATAGCTAACATTAAAATATAAAGGATAAACGAAAAACGTTTCACTACTCGACCATAGATTGTGTTACACATTACTAAATTTACAAATTTACCGTTTGCAAACCCTATCCGATACAGGAACAGTCAAGTGAAGGTGAGGTGGTGATTTACCTTCTCTCTGGTGGTGAAGTAGTATCTCTAGTTGGTCTGTGGTGGGGAAACGAAACGCTATTTTACAAGAAGTCAGTTCATGATGGCATTTCTGATTCTGAATTTCGACCAATTTCGACAAAAAGATTAAAGATTTAAAATCTCAGAGAAAGAAACCGCCGCTTTTGTAATACCTTTGACCAGAGACATGGTATATCGCTCGCTATTCCTTATCTCAGCCTTTGACAATTGACCAGCAAGCAATAATCTTGCCAATCAGAGTTATGGAAGGTTTTAAACAAAAAACTTCTTTTTGTCACGATGATTGAAAAAAAATCCTTAAATGGATATAAATATCAAATTATCCGAGTTTTCGCAAAATCCCTTATCCAATTCAATTATCAAATCTACCTACGACACATACACAAATCACAAATACATAAATAGCTACGATACAAAATATAAAACTATAATAGAGTTGCGTTAATGTTCGTGCGTTGCGTTTACCACAGACCAACTGTTTACAGTGTACATACCATACATACAAGGTGCTTAAAAATCACATCACAGATTAAAATTTCCAATAAAAAATAGAGACAAACTGTCAACTGTCAATCATATGGTCTAATCGTATACAACCTCAACCTAGAGGTAGGTTAGGTAGTTAGGTACCTATGTAGGTATAGGTAGGTACTTTAGTTTGTTTATTTACAACTAGAAAGAAGATGGTGTTTTCGTGACTTAATTAGATACCAATTTTAGATTAAATGGTACCTATTCAAAATGAGTGCCAGCAGTTCTATGGGGGAATCATCTAGCAAACAACAAGAAAATGGCGACGTATTGCCAGGAACAGGAACTGATCGCCCACTAAAGAAAGCTCGCTTTGCGTGGCAAGTCAAGGGGAAACACCATTTGAAGACTGAAAGGGTAAATGATATAGCTCCTATGGTAAAACAAACGGAAACTGAAAAATTTACGTCTTCATCAGACAATGAAAGCAGTTGTAATGAATCATTAGGACGTGCAGAACAAAACTTGGAAATATTGGGCGACTACTTATTGAAAACAGACTTTAACACCATGGATACCGTAATCAATACTACGAAAGTTACTTCCCCAGTTCCAGATCTCCCAAAAATTTACAACAGTTCTAATAGGACTTACCCTCCAGGTGCTATTAATGCTAGTACTCTCTACTATGATGATGTTCTCAATCCTTTTGTGGCAGATCCTGTACATGAAGATGAACAGATTTCTCGCTGGCAGGCAAGACAGGTAATTGTTTTCTTTATTTTATGGGTTCCCTAGAAGAAATCGCTCTAAGCGACAAGGCCACCCATTGCAATCAATTTATTAATTAATTGTAGTTACCTAATTTTAAGTTTTTTGTTTGCAATAAAGTGTCTATACTAAAAAAATAAGTAATGTACCTCATGTAATAATAAAAAAGATGGTTATGTTGGTCTTGAGCAAAAAACTTACACTACACATCTTAGCACACAACCTCTATTTTATATGCGATGGGAACTATGAAGTTGCTCAGAAATCAATAGAAGCCTCTGCTCTTCTGGTGCACAGTTCTTTTTAACCTGTCAAATGTCTACCTACCTTCAAACACGTTGAAAATATGCACAATTTATTTGCAACACAACGCAATGAGGTTTTAAGATCACTCTTGCATGCTTAAATGGTATGGTACGGCAGGTCATTTGGCAACCATTGCCTTATTTCATAAGGCTTAGAAGTTTTGGTGTACTGACCATTATATGCAGTTACCTATTCTGTCATACCAGCATTATGGAAGAGTGATTGCGCAATATAAGAGTGTACATTAGGCTGTTTTAGAGTGACAAGATATGATCATAATATTCAATTTTATAATATACTAGAGGCTGCCCCACGGTTTTACTCGCGCAGATTTCTCATAAACACAAAAACCCGGTTTATTCCCTTTCCCATGGGAATTTCGGGAAATCCTTTCTTAGTGCTCACCTACACTCCCTACGAAACCTACATGCAAAATTTCAGCCCGCTACGCCCAGTAGTTTCGGCTCTGCGTTGTCTGTCAGTCAGTCAGTAACAGAAGAGTTTTATATATATTGATGGTTTGCCTTGATTATTGTAAACCTTCCAATTTGATAAAAGCTACCTTCTTTATTTTTTTAACCATGATTTTACTATTATTACAGATGGCAAAAGGGTTTGTAGACAACACTATCAACCGTGTGCTGGAGTCATGGATGGAGACACCAATGCCTGCTGAGATTGACAATGGGTTAGTAGCATTAGATGTTGCAGATTTTATTAACAACCTTCCTGGTGATAACAGTGTTGAAAATGAAGGTATTCTTATGGCTATCTCTGCTCATGGTCTTCAAAGTGCAAGTTCAGGCAATGCAAATTTAGACAATTCTTTAGCTTCTTCCTCAAAGGAAACTACTGTTGCAAAGAGTTCAGCACTTTCCTGTGATCACAGCTCTAATATTCAGGAGATTTCTAATGGAAATGCAAAAGAAACTGAATTTCAAGACAAAATAAATAGTTTTGACAAGATTAAAATTGATATTGAAGCAAATAGTTTAGAAAAAACTAATAACACACTGGAAAAAGTGAACTTAACTGAACCTAAAGATGAATTCTGCAGTTCAAACAAAGAAAAGAGTAGTCTAAAGAAAATGAGAAAGACCAAACTCAATAAAAGAAAAAACATATCAAATGCTTTATATGATGAGCTTCTTTATGAAGATAACGAAGATTTATTGGTGACCTTTGCTCAGCAGGAATCATTAAGAATTGCCCATTTACCAATTATTTATGATGAAAACGAAGAAGAAGATTTATCAGCTCACTTTAATTTTATGGAAGCAGCTGTATCTTTTGCTATTCAAAACAATGGACTCTCTTCTTTTGGTACAAATTCCTGATAAATTATGATTACTTATTGACTTGACAGCATTTAATATTTTTACCTCGATGTTAATTTCTTTTTTATATCTTTCTGCATCAAGCATTATTTATAGACAGTTTTAACAACCTTTTTTAGAAACAAATCTAGGTACTATACAATACAATACTTATTGCATAGTGTATTTGATATGATAACTTATTTAAAGTCCTACCAACCTCTGTTCCGATGGGAACTGGAAAATTAGAACTTTAATTCCATTAGCGACGCCAACACCTCACCTCTGAACTGATAAGATGGTGGCTATTAGGTACAGTAACTGCCAATTTCTCCCAGCCAATAAGATGAATAAAATAATATAAAATTCCAATATGTATCAATTTAATATATTCGTCATTAAAAAAGAAAAACAATAAGTTTGTCTGTCAGTATACGATTTTAGTCTGATTTTAATCCGTCTTTCTTCTTCAGTTGTGGGGGTAGAGAAGTGCCTGCACTTAGCTCGCGAACTTGGAGCCATTGTGCATTTCCCCACATTTATAGGAGCCATCCGAGCTCATCAGCAAACTGCAGGATGAGGCCAGGATGCTCCAACAGCTCAGCTAGATGGTCAGCTGGGCCGAGAATGGACAACCTGGTTTCGATAGTGGCTGGACAGGCTAACAACATATGCTCCACCGTCTCATCCACTTCCATACAAGCCCTGCACAGAGGACTGTCTGTCACACCTATATTGTATAAATGCTTATTTAGTGAACAGTGTCCAGTAATTAGCCCTACAAGAGTGGTAAGACGTTTGCGGGACAGTTTAAATAAGTATCGTGTGAGCTTGAGATTGTTTGTAGGTACAAACGCTTTAGTTTGTCTACAGTCATCGCGATTCGCCCATTCCTCAGAATGGTCGATTGCTGTTGCCTGAAGAAGTTTTTGTCTTATTGTTTCTGGGGATATATTAACAAAAGGTTCGGGGCCAATTGGCACCATGTTTGCTCCTATTTTTGCCAACTTATCCGCCTCGACATTGCCTGGGTTGTCGTTATGACTTTTTGTCCATTGTAATGATATATGGTTTCCTTGTTGGGTACACAGCCTTTGTAGCTCTTGATGACAGTCCAGCAGTAGCTTGGACTTGGTCATTGGCTTACGCAAGGCGCATAGCACTGATGCACTGTCTGTGACAATGCGGATAGTGCTGTTTACCGTGTCCCTTAGATTTTGCACTGCATGAAGCACGCTCAGCAGTTCCGCTTGAAAAACGATCGCGTCTTTGCCCATGCTTATAGAGTATTGAAAGTTAAGGTCCGGAGAGAATACTCCACCACCGCTGCCTTTTTTATTCTTTGCTCCATCTGTGTAAATGTTTATGTTATATTGGTTGTTACTATCATTTTGACTCATCTAAAATAATAGCATAATTTTTTCTACATATAATTGTTTTCATAATGCGATCACTGCCCATTAAAGAACAGGGAACTGATTTGTTGGCTATGCTTAAAATACGGCCGTGACCTGTAACCTGTAAGTGCTGTCTGTCTCGCCCAGAGGCCCAATGAGTCCAGCTTTATGGCAGCTGACTTGGCCTCTTGTTTTATGACCATGTCCAGCGGGGCCAGACCGAGCAGCACCTCCAGCGCTGCAGTGGGTGTTGACTTCATGCAGCCCGCAATGGACACACATGCTAGTCTTTGAAATTGTCGCAGTTTGTCTTTTGTGTTGATCAGCTCTATGCGCGGCCACCAGACGACTGCACCGTAGGTAAGTATAGGGCGCACTACTGCTGTGTATAGCCACTTAAAAAGATACGGTTTTAGGCCCCATTTCTGTCCAACGAGTTTTTTACATTGAAGAAGTGAAATCGTTGCTTTGTTAAGAGTCATGTCTATGTGCTTGTTCCAGCTCAGTTTTTGGTCGAGCCAAACGCCCAAGTATTTGATCTCATCTTTTAGTGTTAGTGTTTCATTAAAGAGTTTAGGTGGGTGTATAGTACCCAGCTTTGTCTTTTTTGTGAATAGCACCATTTCAGTTTTGCTTGGATTTACAGACAAAGTATTTTCTGTGCACCAGTTTTCTATTATACGAAGAGCTATTTGCATTCTCTGAAATAATATATTTATAAACAAGCCACGTATCATTATAGCACGTCATCCGCGCATGCTATAGTGTAGAAGCCGTTATTGTTTAATTTGCACAAGAGATCATTTACTAATATTATCCACAGAAGAGGGGATAGAACCCCTCCTTGCGGACAGCCTTTCACGACTTTGCATTTTGTGGTGTCAGTTAAGGTTAACGACACAGTCCTTGTCTTTAGCATATTGTCGATCCACGAACTTATCATGGGATCTACGCCTAGATTTTTGAGATTGTTGCTTATGCTGGAAAACATAGTTTTATCAAAAGGGCCTTCTATATCTATGAATACCACTAAACATGATTGTTGATTTAATATTGAATTTTCTATTTTGTTTACCACCGCGTGAAGAGCTGATTCAGTAGATTTACCCGGTTGGTACGCATGTTGATTAGGGTGTATTGGGTTAGTTTTTAGCGGCCCATCCCTTATGTCTATATCGCATATTCTTTCTAGTGTTTTAAGTAAGAATGATGATAAACTTATTGCTCTGTAAGCTTTTGGCTGAGTGTAGTCCTCCTTCCCTGGTTTGGGCAGAAAAACCACTTTAATTTCCCTCTAACTTTTAGGTACATACCCTAACGCCAGACACGCTCTGAATATACATACAAGGCGAGGCGCTATTGGAGCTACCGCCCACTGAAGGAGGGCTGGTATCACGCCGTCAGGGCCTGGGGATTTAAATGGGAGAAATGAGTTTAGAGCCCATTCTACCTTTTCTTCTGTGATCATATTAGTGGCTGACTCCCAGTTTTCGTTAGGAAGGGTCTGGGCATGCAAGAATTCATCGCGACTGCAGTCATCCCGGGCGAGAACGGTGCTGCCCGGGAAGTGTGTCTGCAGTAGCAGACTGCTTGTCTCTGTGTCACTTTTTGTGTAAGATCCATCTGGTTGTTTTAAGGACCCTAATTGGATATGTGTATCATTTGATACTATTTTTCGGACCCTGGAGGCTTCGGCTTCGTTTTGTATGGACCCACAGAAGTTTCTCCATGCCTCTTTATAATTAGATCTTGTTTTCTTTTTATAACAATTTCTTGCCGTTTGAAAAGCTTTCCAATCTTCCGGTCTTCTGGTGTTCTTTGCGTGGTTGAAAAGCTTTCGCAGGTTTGCTCTCATTTTTTCCAATGAATCCATCCTTATTTAAGATTGATTAATTATGTGTATTTGAGCTAACATATTATCTTGTTTTGTAATTCATCACTGGTAACACATATTGTGATGTAGAGGAACTTCTAAAACATTTCCTATCCGAGTTTGTTTCGACTATCGACCTCTTTCTAGACTCTTTCTAGATAGACCTGCTGCCTTGCCATTGAAAACAGTAAACCATGGCATCTGGTTTAAAACTAAGATCAATGCCTGCAGTTTTTCAATAATAAAACAAGTGTAACTTATGTTTAACATTATTTCCTACAACAACGCACTGACCAAGTTCAATTCCTATGGTTCCTTCCTTACCAGGAAACATAAATAAAATTAATGATGGTATAGATTTTGGGCAACACAAAATCATATTGTAAAAGATTTAATAATTATTATATTAGACTCATTAAAATAATTATTTTTAGTACACTCGAATATGAGATTTAGATATGTATTAGAGCTAGGTATTTTTATTTAAATGTATCTCTTTAAGTAAGTTTAAGTACTCTATTTTTTAGCTGTAACAGAAAAACTCACTGCTGTATACATTGAAGATGAAAACAAAATACTTATAAATTGAAATGTGGTATTTAGAGCGGGTTCCCTTGAGGGATCTCATTTATTATGTGTAAAGAAAATTATGTATCTTTGTGCAGGATAAACTACTTAACCGACTGAAATGTTTATATTGGTTTGGAGAGTTAATTTATCGTAATTTGAAAAATTATGTAAATTCTACCAAGAGCAGTAAAGTACTTTTAGAGTTCCTCACACTAAACTATAATAAGCAAGTGGGCGAAGCCGCGTGCAAACGCTATTCCTAACCGATTAGTTACTTAGTATAACCATAATAATAATAACACATCACACTCAGAGCCCCTAACTAGAAAGAACCTGTATCTAGGGTACCCGAAATAGTAGTAATAGTTACTTAGTATAACTCTTCAATGTATTAATCTGTAGACAATAAGTAAATGTAAACAAAATGTAATCGTTATAGGTAACATATTTATACGGGCTTTTAATTTTTAACCTTTCCGTTAGTCAGTTATATCAGTTTATGTTTATAGACAGCCCATGTTTATAGAACTAAAAGCAGATTTGTTATTTTATGTGTATTTAATAGCTGGAACTTGTGCCATTTCATTATAGGTCGTACCTACGTTTAAACAATGTCCTTCTTGAAAGAGTGAAAGGGAAGTGTGTGTGAGTTCCCGAGCCTAGGTCTCCTAATGCCGGATACAGACTAGTGAAAGGGAGCATGAAATGTAACATAATTCACATAGTGTGAACGGCTAGTGCGCACGAACAGTGCTCGGCTCGCTTACTACGCGGATTCGTTCGTGCGTGCTTAGTGTTCAAACTGATGAAATGCTCCTTTCATGTTACATTTCATGCCTGCTTTCACCCAGTCAATGTATTGTGGTGAGTTTCAGAGGCCGCTTAAGTCCTTAAGTTCGTCTGTTGATCCTCAAAAGTCGTACCCTGTGCGTAGTTAAGCGTTTGGCAAATATGGTAATAAATAACCAGTATGAACTTATCTGTCCAAAAGTACTATCTACATAACTGTTGCTGTGACATGTGTTAGGGAGCGAGCATCCTTCGTAGGCGTCGTAATGCTGATTCATTTCATTCATTCTCAGTCAGTGTTTCGGAGTCTTCTCGCCCGAGTTCGCACTCGGACAAGTCGCTCCCTGTTCAGATTTTGCTAGATGGAGCCGTCTCATACTCCGTTGAGCGTATGCTTCACTGTTTTGAAGTCGGAAATCGATTATCTATTACTATCAATTTGGAGCGAAGAACGGTTGAAAGTTACGTTTTTGCACTTTGGATTGTTACTCCGTACTGCGACTCGACTGTGAATGTCTTAAGGTCGTAGCCCACGCGACTGCTCCCAACTCCCACCCAACAAAAATTGTGTTATGGGCTTTAAATATTGCTCTTTATATCTGTAGGATGTAAAGAGAGACTGGCCAATCCCTCCCAATGCATCTACTTTGTAAATTCTATATTATAAGCTACTTTCGTCAGAAACTTCGATGGCGCGATGTAGGATTAGGTTCGGTTCTAGAGTTGTAGCGCTAGATGGCGTTAGAGTGCGCTAAAGGACTCCCTTCCTAGTGACCGCGATACCATGTAAGCGGACGGCGATGCTTTGCGGTATGTGCTGCTGTTGCATGTTGCTAGGTGTTGCAGAGCTTGTTGAATAACTTCTAGTTGTCTTCCCGTCTTGCTGGTGCGCTGTGCAGCGTTGTGTTGTGAAGTTGACCGTGCGCGGGTACGGCGCAGTGCAGTCGTTGTCTAGTGAGGTTCCTTGAAGCCTGTGACTGTAGTTGACGGAGCGGACGTGCCAGTGTGCCTTGTGCAGGTCGTAGCGGGCGTAGTCTTTTGACGACGGTTGAGGCGGGGCTAAGGTTGGCGGCATCGTGACGGTAGGAGGCGGCGTCGTGACGGAGGCGTCGTGGTGATGTTGGGCTGCAGCGTTGGTACGGAGAAGACTTTGAGATGAGGTTTGGAGTCTGATATACTGAGGTCTGGTGAGGAGAGGTCCAGTAGCTGAGCGTGGTGAGGTGCGTACTGGGCAGTCCTCGTGGTGCTCGTAGGTGCCTCGCCAGTTAGTCGGCGAGGTGCTTGGAGTCCTCCAAACAGCTGTAGAAGGCAGCGTTGTCCAATCTTGGGGTCACCAATGTAGTATGCAAAGAGAGACTGGCCGATCCCTCCCAATGCATTTACTTTGTATTTTTAAGTAAAAAGTAAAAGTAAAGTAAAAATATTCTATTTAAGCTACTTTCGTCAGAAACTTCGATGGCGCGATGTAGGATTCGGGTCGGTTCTAGAGTTGTAGCGCTAGATGGCGTTAGTGTGCGCTACATATCTATTTTACATTGTTATCATAAATTGCCAGACAGCGCGCTTCAGCGAGCTTACCGCCGTCAGACTGCTCGGTAGTTGGAGCCTCGGGCGCATACTAGCTGTCGCCACGTGGCCAGCTGTGTTCCTGCTAGCTGTCGCCGCGTGGACTGCGAGCAGTTGTCTTAGATTAGGGAGGTGTTGGATCAGAGTCGTGTAAATGGGCTACGACTTTTAGGCTCAAAATGTAAATAAAAAAACGAGTGTTTCTGACAAGGCGGAAATAAATCAAAGGAGGGGTTAAGCTCAACAAAAAAAAACCGGCTGTTCCAAAAATTGGTTAAATCATTTGACTGGATCAATGTACGGGACAGCTGAATTTTATTTTGAGATTTTGACCTGTTTCTTTAGGAAAATTGTTCCTTTATTTTATTAGAAACACTCAGTACCTATAGCATGTAGGCAAGGTTGGTGGTATAGGTATAAGTACATGTAAGATGCTAAGCCCTTCAGTGTCAAGTATAGTGGTACCTAATGTATATTGCAGTGTTTAAGTTTAAAAGAAATAAAAACCCATACTAACAATTTTATTATTGCTTGTTATTTATTATTATTCACATAATACAAAATAAACTATGCACAATAATGTCAATAATTAAAAGACCGATGATGTTATTCTATGGGACTTCGTAATAATATTAAGATATTACTACAGTAAAATTTTATTCATAACTGCATAAGTGAGGGTATAAAGTTGGAAATAAAAATGTAATAACACCCCTCTCGGAATTTTCGTTCGGGGGTTAAAAATAAACATTTACAAACAAAATATTTAGGGCTGACCAGTGACCATTGGGGCTATTTTCATAGCACACTTAAAATTTTAATGTATTGAATAAGATCTCAAAGTTCCCAAGTTGTGCTTAAAATTTTGCTAATGTTACTTTTGCCAGTTATTTCCAACTCCGACTCTGAATCTCTGACTTCCTTTATTTTACTTTTATATGAAAAAACTAAAAAAACTGAAGATTCTGTAGTCAATCTAAGTTGGATACTACCGGATTTTATGTTAATTTTAATATATAAAATAGCATATACTTAAGGTAGTATGTTGTTACATATACATAACATACTACCTAAAGTTAACTGTAGGTTCCAGGCAGGTCCAGAGGTGTAACGTGTTATATTATCCACCGTGTAATGTAACACGAATACGTGTTGAAGGCACTGCCAGCATCAATATCAATACATTGTATAAACCAAATTTTTGTTTAGGATATAATGGTGGTCGTTATTCCTCGGCCAGCGAGAGCGAGCGCGAGGGTCGAATGTCGTGTCACAATAAATAAACGTGTATTACACTCATGTGATTTTGTATGTTTTTTGTAAAATAAAATAAAAACTTTTTAGGCAGTATTATTTCATCAAAATTAATTTCTTTAGATTTGTTACATTTTAAAATGAAATATTTTAAAAATTGAGCGTGTTTCAAATTTGTTGTATCCCCGTCTACACGTAGATTCGTGCTACATTACATGGTGGATTACATTTTACACTCTTCACGTTACACTCGTTTGGACCTGGGTTTAAGCCAACACGAGTCAGCGCACAAAAATTCGAATGCTCGATTACACCGCGAGCATCAGGTGAGTACCAGTACCCAGTCAGGACAAAATATATAAAAGGCTTAGATCTGAGTTTTTTATAGTTATTCATAATAAGTTACTAGTACCAGCTTTTAGTCAGCCCTTTTATTATTACCTACACAAAAGTATAAATGTTGTGATGTTGGCAATTAAAAACATAAAAAAAAACTTACCACCTACAATAGGTATGTACAACGTACAACCTAAATTAGAAACTGTACAGTGCATTAAACGATCGGTATCGACATTAATCAATCAAATTAATTTACTATTATTTACACAGGATTGATGAGAAATCAAGATTTGTTGTTATAATTTTTGTGTCGTGTATATAAAAAACCCTTGTTAATTAATCTCAATACAAGAAATTAAAACGACATTGTATAAGTATAAATAAAATAAAAAATTATATGCTTGTATGTTTTTAGCATTCAAAGTTATCTTTACATTTACGAAGATAAATTAAAGGTATCCTTACCAAAAAAAAAACAATCAAAGTAAAGCGGATACGAAATAAGATTAGTAATTATTCTTAAGGCAGCGCGGTTGCAGAGGTAAAGACGCGCGGCACTTTGCGGAAAATTTGAAGGCGCCCTTTAACCTAATGACGTAAGTTTGTATGTAAGTTTACATTTTTAACTATAATAATTTCAGTCAACGTAAATTCAAATTAATTCCATTAATACAAAAACAATTTCATCGCGTGGTCAGCAAACTTCTAAGTACTAATTTTGTATGGCAGTGTTCTGCAAATTGAATGCGTGTTTATATGGTGGTCTACGCGAATTAATTTATTTTTACAATCCAATCCTAAATTTCATACCAAAGCTTAGAAAGAGGTATTTAGTGTGGCGCAAACATCACAATGGTCAGTTACGCAGTATTAGACAGAACGACTGCAAAACCACCAATGTTAAGTCTAGTCACAACAATGATTCAAATCACAACTTAGCAATAGCAAGTAAGTACCTAGCTTAAGATATCATCACTCACTTGGGCAAGAAATAATAAGTAGAAAGTTTATAATATAGCATACATAATTGATTTTATACAAAAAAATAATATAAGTAATATCGGTAGAGTTAGATCTGTCTTTTTCGTCAATTGTTATTAAAAGCAAACATAGAAAAAAATTTGCAACTTGGTAAAATGCAACCTTTAGATTTATAATACAAAAAAAAGTATAACACTGATTTAAAATTATTATTAATTTAATTTTACTGTGACGAGCTAGAGCGTACATTAATTTTATTGCCTTTGTTGGACATACACAACAGCTTGACTCGTCTAGTTTTAATTTATCATTATCAAGGCATTTAAAACATCTAGCTTATTATACTAAGTAGAAACAGTTCAAATTAGGGCAGACCGACAGATTTACATAGACAACTATTGTGTCAGGTGCGTATTGGCATAATACATACAATATTATGGTGGCCCATTAAATATCGGCGACGTAAATTTTCATACTTTATATCATGGTCCCGGTAAAACGTCGGGCAGACCTGATGTGAACTGCGTTTTAGAAGTTGCCTTAAAATAATTATACTGTTAGGCTCAAATTATATTTAAGCTAAATCTCCAGCGATACCGCGTCAAAGATCAATTCACAAATCTAATATTTAGGTAACTAACCAATTCGGTTCGCCGGTTCGCTGTACAATTTAAACACAACAGTAGATAATTTAACGTATAAAATGGCACAGGAAAGATTCCATACTACGTCAGTATGGTCAGTAAAGCAAATTTGAATTCCGAGAAGAATAGGAAAAAAAAAATTCAAAATAATGATACTCTTTAAAATCAGTCTGATGAAGAAAAAATATCAATAAAGTTATTGCTCTGCACAAGTTTTAAGTTTAGAAAATTAAGTCACGATTGCCGAAAGATTCCATAAAGTCATATTAGTGCCTACTGATGATAGTAATGATGAGTTAAGTCTCGTATCGTATGTATTTGTTATGGAAGTTTATAAGATAGCGTTGAAATTTGAAAACCATTCCTGCTTTCGTATAGCGTGTATAGAAATAGGGTCTTGAAAAAGCGGCTGTGGCTTACAAATGTCAATGCAACTCAATAGCGAACTCGTAATCTTCCCATAACTGAGGTCTAATCGCGGTCTAGTTTAATATGGATTGCGATTCAAAAACTAAAACCCGAGTTAAAATATCAATACAACAATTAAATCTCATGTCACAATAAAGACTAATTTATTTACATTACAACTTAATATTTACCTAACAATAGCAATCAATTTTAAAAATCTCAAAAGTTAAAAACTGACAAACACATGCAACACTCTTACAATCGAAAAAGCGTATGGATTCTATATTATTTACACGAACTGCATGGGGTATTGTTGCGCACTGTTGCATGCAAAATATGTCACAAATGATAAGTACATTATACATTTAATTTTTCTACAGCAAAATTAACAAGGCTCAGAGTGTGGCCGCGGATCTACACAAATAATATTATTCACTTTTATTCCTAGGACACCGTTATTAATAAGGCGGAAAATATTTAACACTAACACTTAATCTAGACATATTTACAATATGCACAAAGATTATAGCAACACATGTAGGGTTAGACAGCAGCTCTGGCAGAGGTTGGCTGCTTCAAGACAAGCCGATTGCGCGCCGCGGCACTGCCAGTACGCTTTAAATAAATTGCTTTTTTCAGATATGCCTTATTTATTATGATTATGAGATAACGCGTCGAATAGACCCGAAAAACAACGAGAACCTTAATTCAGAGCCAGGTTACCTTTGTAATAATTAATATACAAAATAAATTATTAACATCAGACTAGCTAGACATATCGATCAAAGCGCGAGCTCAGTTGACCATCACAACTGCAAAGGCAGCAAGAACATCACAAAAGACATTTGCAAAATTTCGTTGATTTTTTTACATAAAATTGAATGTCGAAACACAATGCTATGTTAAATTGACGTATCTGTGAATAGCAAAGTGTAATAACAGTGCATTGCTTTGTGTTGGTAACAGTGTCTGAGGCGAAATAAATACTTGTGATGATTGATGGGATCAAAGAAGCGGCGAGAGGGGCGCGGCCGAGCGCTAGGGTTTGAATTTTACAAGCGGGATGTTCTTAGAGTGCAGGCACTTGTCGCAGACCCACTCCGCGTACACCTCCGCCGTCAGCAGCTGGAACGCCGGCTCCGTCAGCCCCGTGCAGCCTCTGGAAAACAGTATGTTCGGGGTAAGCCTCTATTTTATGGCTAGGTTATACAGTTCACTAGCGACACGCATATGAAAGGTAAGTACAAAGTTTCTCAATGAACACCTCTTATAAAAATTTGCAGCCAGCTTTTCAGCTCCAAATCATTACACTTATTATTTTACCTGTCTTATTTTTTTTGTTGTTATGTTAATCTTTTATCTTCAGAGTTATATTTATAAATCAAAGTTGCATACAATTTTTAACCCCCGAACGAAAATTCAGAGAGCGGTGTTATAATTTTAACGTGTGTATCTGTCCGTCCGTCTGTCTGTCTGTGTATCTGTCTGTGGCATCGTAGAGCCCAAACGGCTGAACCGATTTTCGTTTAGTTCTTTTTGTATCATAGATAATTTCAGGCCGAGTGTTTTTAGCCATGTCTGATGAAGATCTGGTCAGCGGTTTGAAGAATCAGCTCTTTTCTAGGTGATGAGGGGATCTAACTATCTTCTATATGTCCTATCAATTTGAAATTTGGTACCGTGTTACTTCAATGATATTGAAAGTATATGGAAAACTCAAAACTTAGAATATCAGATATAAACACCGTTTCAGCTAGCTAAGTAATGATAAAACATTAAAAAAAACTAACCTGTGAAACCAGAAGTTGCAGCCAGACTCACAAAGTATTGCTTGATCATTATCATGTACTTCTTTGTGACAGACTCCACAAGGATATATCGGTGGAGCGTTAGGGTTCTGAGGATTAAACACCATTGGTTGGTCTGGGGGATACACTTTACCTGCGCTCACAGGCATAGGTTTAGGTCCAAACATTCCCATGTTCTGTCCCATTGGCCCTTGTCCTCCAGGGCCTCCCATTGCCATACCGCTCATTCCTGCTAAGGGGCCACAGTTGCCCATGTTACCAGGCCCAGGCCCCATTCCCATTGAGCCTCCACCACCCATATTCATTGGTCCTCCGTGACCCATGTGACCCCCACCATATGGGGGACCTGGGCCCATTGAAGTCATTGGTCCGTTCCCTCCCATAGGGCCACCTCCCATTCCAGAACCCATTGGACTTCCATGCCTCATGGGGCCACAGTGGCCAGGACCCATTCCACCTCCCTGCATAGGATTTGAAGACATTATTGAACTACTTGGACCCATGGATCCATTTGAGCAATTAGGCCCCATAGGCCCATTCATTCTGGGAACATTCATTCCTGGACCTCCTCCTCCCATGGGACCATTCATTGGTCCATTCATTGATCCACCACCTAATGGACTGTGCATAGGTGGTCCCATGGGACTGTTGCTCATGTGACCTCCCGCCATTGAGCCCATGTTCATTGGACTCCCCATCGGGCCTGATGACATTGGTGACCCCATAGGCATTGAGTTCATAGGACTCATGGGACTACCCATTGATCTTGAAGCTGGACCCATTCCTGGCCCCATACTGTGGTTGCTCATGCCCATGTTAGGTCCTCCCATTGGTGACATTCCACCCATATGCCCCATTGGACTCATATTTCCCATAGGACTTATACCTCTTGGTGGCATTTGTTGATTCATGGGGCTCATACTGTGGGGTAAGGGGCTCATATGCCTCATTGGAGGGCCACCCATTCCATGCATTGGGCCCATCATTCCCATCGGTCCATTTTGACCCATCATCGGTCCATTTTGGCTCATCATTGGACCATTGTGTGATACTGTAGATGGTGAATCATCAAATGGGTTTGATGCTACAATGGTATCTCCATATCCTGTAAGTGGTGGGGGCAGGAGATCTTGAACCGTTGGTGGTGGTTGTGGTTGGTGGGTATTGTTAGCATTTGAGGTTTTTCGGCGTTTCTTGGGGTTACTGGGGGCGGGAGGAGGCGGTGTGGGCGTTTCCATTGGAGGCTTGAAGTCCGGAGGCCCCAAGCCAGGGCCAGGCAGCCTGTAAGAAGGCATTCCTGCCAGATTGTGGCTCATTGTGCTACTACTCTGGTTTAGCTCTATATAGCATAATGAAGGATTTCTAATAAAGTTCAGTAAACGTAATGTTATCAATAAGGCACCACATCCTCACGAGAGAGCGCAACAACATGCCGGAAGACTGGTTATGTCTATTTCTGTAACACATAAAAAAAAAACAAATCTTAGTGACTTTAATTTCGGAAATACCTAAATTAAAACGAGCGAGAGGAATTAGTCGTGAGAGATGTTCACATTCTGACCCCGTCGGTATGCACAGTCAGTTACCGTGGTCGGTAATTTAATGTCCATTTTATGGGCCAAAAGACTTTACATTGTTATCAATTAGAAGCATTTCTTATAAATTTGATAACAATTGTAATGTTAGAAAAGCTATTACTCACAGCATTATCACATTAGCATCGGAAATATGAATTATTTTTTTGTCCTTTTCCAAACCCCAAGGCAGGCGTGCAACATTCGCCAGAATACCAAAGGATAACCACTTTTTATGGCTGGGTCATGTCGCATTTAAGAACCACTTATGATCTTTGTCAGTATTATTCACTTATTAATCGGTTTTATTCACATTTATTGTTAGTTCAATGGCATTTTTATTTACAATTCATTGAAAATCCAAACAACACACGCCACATTCACGGTGTATTTGTGACGTGAAACTTCCGCCAGGTGGCGCTGAGGTCACTATTGCTCGTAACGTTGCGTTCAAGTTGTAAATATTATTTTAAAACCTTTGAACATATTTTTTTTTTTATCTTTTAAATTATTTTGTCTTTTTTTACCGACGAAAAAATAAAAAGGAGGTTGTCTTTCTATATGAATGTAAATACATCAATACATCATCTCAGCCGATAGATGAGTCTACTAGTATCAAAAACCGCAATGTCCATAAAATAGGTAAAATGACTTCTCTATGGTTTTTAAAAATAAAATAAAAATGAAACCGTTTCATATCATTCAAATATACCTAAAACCGCAAAGTCTTATAGAAAACAAGAGTTAAAATCTATTCTATTCAACAAAGTCAGCATTGTCCATCGCTGTTTGTTTCAATATGCGCAAAGTCTTCCACAGCCAATCATGTTGCGACGTGCACTATGGCGATTGTACGTTGTTGTGATAAAATTGCTTGCAGTTTTTAACAATTTTAAAGTGGTAAAAGTTGAAATTCGCGCATAAAGTTCAAAAATTTAGATTAATGAAGTATTACCCCGAAGTTGTAGATAATAAGCATGCGCGAAAATGGATTAGAAATCCTGTTAATTGGAAGTAAAATCGCGTCAAAGAACAACAGTAAGTTCCTGTGGATTGAAAAGTTTTGATACTTTTTATTTCTGTAGTATGACAAAATTATTATGAAGACCAAGAGGCCCCTGACGAACCAATATGTGAAATGCAAGAAGAATTAAAACTATTAGTGATTTGATTTTCTTAATACAAATATCTAATTTTTACTAATAAATATAGAACTTTGTACAATTAAAATAATTAATATTGTAATAAAAATTAAAATATAAAAATCAGGGCTTGATATTATCCAGGTTTATTGTTTTACACGCAGATTTAGGAAAGTAGGCAGGTAATCAGTAGGTAACTGTTATTGTTAACTAAAAGTATCAATATTTGTTAGTCCAACTATTATGCAAACGCTTTGCTTCAAAACCAACAAAGTTCCTGTTCTTCTGCATCCAAAACCACAAAGTCCATCTGAGGGTTTCAAATTCAGCAATGTCCATATGTTTTTCTGCTTTTATACCATTTTTTGTTCGAATATACACATTTTAACAACGTATTTAGTTTACCTACAGAAATCCTAATTGATTTCGCATTAAATCATTACCACAATGTACTTCTACTACGCACAATAAGAAATTTAGGGATATCTCGAAAGTAGTAAACATGGACAATGCGGGTATTGAAACTAGTACACTCAGATGTCCACTGCTGGACATAAACCTCCCTCACAAATCATCTTACCGACCGGTCGTGCGTGAGCCATACATACGTTTCAGTGGTCTGGTAGCGGCGGTTTCCAACCTCTTTGGTCTGGCACTCACATTAAGGACTTTATTCTGAGGTCTGGCACCTTGCCAGTCTTCCCACCTCACTGCACCTTGTGGGGTGTGTGGTGTGACGTGAGACCAGAGGTTGGAAACCGCGTGTGAGCCAGTGGTTTCCAACCTCGCTGGACCCAGGACCCCCATTGTTTTCAAGGATGCAGACTTGACTATTTGGGTGTTGATCCTTTTGCTTCTCAGAGAAAGGAAACCGCCGTTTTGCCTGCAGCTTAAGGGCCCCTATTTAGTGGCAATTTCTTTTTGCATTTAGTGGCTAGTGTTTTTTTAGCGGATTATGAGAATTATCTTAAAATAAAAGAAACGACTATTTAGCCATATTTTATACTTTCAAAATACAAACCTTCATTTTTTTGAGAGGGTTAATTTTCATTTAATCAATACAATAAAGTCGCCTAGCTAAGTATCTAAGTAAGTAGTAGCCAAGGAGGCCTTAGGAGTCAAAGACCCATATTTTGACTTTTGCCATGGTTTAGAAAATATAAATTTTTTTCGGAAGTGGCGCTAGTTTTGCACCGTGTAAGCCCTTAAACTAAAAAAAAGCGAAAAGTATTGATCTTAGTTATCGAATGTACTAATACGATATGTAAGAATATGTAAAATAATAATAATATAATGTAAGAATATGGTAAAATAAGGTAGGTTTTGATTATAAAGGCGCAGATGTTTTTAAACATCTTGAACAAATTTTAAAATTGTAATCTGCTCCTCCGTCAATCCAAAAGTACATCCAAAATAAACATATTTGTTTACCCGGTAAGTAAGTACACAAAGTTCGAGCAGGAGCAGGCAACTGAATTGCTTATCGATTTTTGCGTATTTGACGTCGCTTGCAGGTCGAATCGATATCGAGCGCTCGACCTGCCTTCATACTATTCAATCTGTATCGCGCGTCATGTGAATACGTGCGATTCGATATCGAGCGGTCGTGTGATCGATATCGTTCGCTCATGAGGACACACACGCGATTCTCCATATTATTTGTTAGGACTCGCGACGTTTTCGATATCGCACCGATATCGCCTATCGACGCAATTCTGTATCGAATCGCTGCATGAGGAAACATTACATTAGGCTGCTCAATCCAAGGCTTTTCCTTTATCTTATCCCAAATCATTTGTCCAATAGAATTAAGTAGGGCTGTTTTGTCCATGTTCTTAAAGTCCTCTATGGTATTCTTGTTTATTAGAGTTCCAGTTACATTTTCATACAGTTGCTCGGAGTTAGGTGTGCTGAATATTTTAAAATAAAATATTTATGATTGGCATAGAAAAAATATTTTATAACAATTAATTAAGTAAGAAGTCAATATATTTTTTAGTAAAATCTTAGTTAATACCTATACTTAAGTAATGTTGAGAACAATGTTTTAAATATTACGAATTCTGACGAATTCAACCGGTTAGTCTACACTCTAACTGACTTTCGCACATTAGCAGTAACTTAAGCGTGCATTAGTTAGAAAGAGTGTGGTGTGGTAGGTACAGTGGCGGACACGATCGGCGTAACACTTCCGGTTTTTCTGTATTGCAAAATAGCTCTTGTTCTTTGGTTTTACAGTCTAGGGCTGACGAAACCATAGACAAATCTGTTACGGCCTCCTAGTCCTTGACTGTACCATGTAATGTTTCTGCATGCATACAAACAATAATAATAATTATATGTTATGTAAGTATGAAGAAAACGATAAGCTTTTGTCGCGCGCCGCGCGCAAAATCACACTAGTATAGTTCCGGCTTTACTAGCCATTGACAGATTGATTGAATAGTTTGAATACTGAACTGACTGAGTTAATTCTTAGTTCGTCCGTTTTGAGGTTATGAGGAGATTAAATAAAAAATTAAACAAAAGTTTCTTGTACTGGTTAAACTGACTGTAAAGATTCCAGAGACTATACCATGGCTTTGAATAAGTTATTTGCTAGCTTAACGATAACGTCTACTATGATTAGCAGGCGAGCGATTCACGTAACCTCTACCAGTTGCGCTAGTAAACCTAATTTAGTAAAACCAAAGCCAGGATTTGGAAAAAGTTACAGGCGAATTGTACATTTTCCCGACGAATATACAGTCAAGCCGCTTGAAGTAACTAATCTGGCGGGACGAGACCCAGAGACAGGTATTTTTTTATTATTATTTTGCAATTGTACATTTTAGTAATAACTGAATAGAATATACTAAAATGTATTAGGTATAAACGTATTTATTTACTGTTTAAATTATTCTTAGGTCGTATAGTAGCCAAAGGTATTGGAGGCGGTATTAAACACAAGTATCACTGGATTGACTGGAAGAGGGAAGGACCAACTGAAGGACCTCCAATAGAAGAGAAAGTTATTCAGGTTTGAAAAAATATAGATTTTCACAATCTAGGTTCATTGACAAAACCCCATTTATATATAATATATTTGAAAATGGTTGGCCGTTGTATGTGCTGTCTCTCTTCTTAACTCTTCACAGCATGCGTGCGGCCGCCATTTTCAAATTGTTTCTTTATCTGTGTGGCTTTTAGCTACAAAGCATAATTAAATTGAAAAAATCTTAATGCTATAGGGCACTGTATAAGTTACTCATTTTACCAGGAAAAATTATCATTCAAACACAGCAAATAATGTAAGCTAAATAGGTCTTCCTTTGTAGATCATAGTAGATGGATGTCGAACAGCCCACATAGCCCTTGTAGCAGTTGGCGACAAGCTCAAGTACATTTTGGCATCTGAGAATATGAAGGCAGGGGACATTTTGAAGACTTCAAGGCATTTACCACGTATCCCGGGTAAGACAATTACTTAACTTCTGTTATTACCAACTTTTCTTATAATATTATTAATTTTTATTTATTTCATACAAAAACTTAAACATTCCATTTGCATTTGCGAATTATTTAAAATAATTTTTTTTCAGTACGAGCAAATGAAGGAGATGCATATTTACTGGGGGCATTACCGACAGGCACACAAGTCCACTGCATTGAAAAAGACCCAGGTTATTAATGCTTGATATTTGTTATTTACGAATGATACTAGTCAATCCAGCAAACTTTACTGTACCGCCTAATCTGTAACTATATTGTGCATGTATACTTATAAACCTTTCTATTGAATTACTGTATCATTATAAGAAAGTGCATCAAAATCCATTGCATAATTTTAAGATTTAAGCGCACATAGGGACAGACGCAGGAAGCAACTTTATATTATACTATGTATTGAAGATTGTAATTCAAATAAAAAGCCACATGTATATTTCAGTGCTCTCTATTTAACCATTTTATGTAATGTATGGAATTATGGTACAAGATGTGTTGTGTAGTCAGTACAAATACTACCACTACCCTGTTGTGTGGTAGGGTTAACAGGTATGGGTGGAATAAGGGTGTTGCTCAAGACATATTGGTTTGACGATCTGTAGGGGAGGCCTATATCCAGCAGTGGATGTCTACGGCTGAGATGATGATGAGGAGGCGTGTAAAAGCTCTCTGACCATGGCAGGAGCGGGCGGGCTGTACGTGCACGCGGCCGGCACGGCGGGCACCATCCTGCGGCGCCAGGACGACCGCGTCATCGTGCAGATGCCCTCCAAGAGGCAGTTCAGCTTCGATCAACATTGCATGGCTGTTGTTGGTATGTTGAATTTTTTTATATCTTAATAAGTAGCGAATTCGCGTAAACAATCGAATTGTTATAATCAGTTTTAATATTGACTATGAGAAAAGTGGCAGTGTGCCATTTTTCTATAAAAAAAATGATGGTACTTCATGTTTCTGTAGTAAATAGCAATCTCTTCTTTATAACTCCAACACACCCTAAAGGAACCTGCATTCCGAAACTGAACCGCTTTGGTATGTCTGTTTATATTTTACAATATTATTGTATTTACGCCCAGGTCGCCTTTCAAACGTGGATCATGGTACAACACACATAGGGTCCGCGCAGCGCAACCGCTGGCTCGGCAACCGGCCGCGCTCCGGCCTTTGGAAACGCAAAGATGGCCGCCACGGCCGCAAGATTAGACCACCGAAACCCGTCAAAGTAATTGCGACACCTAGCAGCTTTAAACCCAAAGCCGTACAGCTTTCTATGCATTATTAAACTAAGTTAATTTATTAGCAAAACTTGGTTAGGCTGGACAGTTTTGTTTTTTGAACAGTGATTTTCTGGGTCAGTCCACTTAATGACCCTACGCAGATCACCCAGGTGCATTAACTACATTACTGGATCAGTTCCCTTATTTAAAGTGCCCAAGGAGAATAGAGTTAGTTATTTTATAGTGAATATAGTTCTTTGATAAAAAAACTTTTACATGTATTTAAAGTTTTTATTTAATTACTTGCCAATACCCGTTTTTTTATTACGACATAGTCTTACTTCTAACTTAAATAACTTTAGGTAATGTATGACATAGGTACTCTTAAAATCTTAAAAACAGCTTTAGCATTTAATAAATGCTTTTCGGAAAGTGACAGAATCAACCCTAATTAGGTAGTTTGAGCTAAATAGGGTGCTATGTGCTATGTCCATTAACCATACAGTAGGTTATACATACAAGACATGTAAGTGAAAAGGTGATTCATATTTTTTAGTTGATGTTTTCGGGCGTTTTTAATATTGCATTTAACTTATAGAATTTCTATCTAAATTACTCATAATCTTCTTCATCTGAGAATGTAAGAACCTGGAACAAAGAATAATGTTTTAACATAGCTATTTAATAACATACTTACAGTAGTAACAAACCTATTCTGTAAAAAAAACTTACATCAGTCAACTCTGCGGTCAAGTGCAGTTGCGCCAATCCCGTCACCTCTTCCAGATACTTTCCGCTCTCGCACGCTTTCAATATAAAATCCGTCCCTTCCTCCCTATACTTCCTTATAACAGCTTTTGAACATCTGTAATTAAAAATACATAATAATAAATCAAAAGTCTGCACTTAAATAACATCAGTAGTCTTTAGCCCTACAGCGTGATTCTAAATTCAATAGAAATTACGTATTATGTTATTGCGATAGCAGTAAAAATATACTTATTAAAAACAAATTGTAATGGCATTTTGGTGACACATCTTGGAATAAACGCATCATTAACTTGGTTAAATTAATTAATACCTATGTTGGATCAATTAATTAATACCTATGTAGGTAAGTACTAACTAACTAACCACAAAAAAAAACTCAATCGAGATCAAATGTTTTAAAAATAGTTTCTCTCAAAAAACGCAGTATACTGACCCAATACATTGCGTAAACTTGACACACGTCGGTGTAACAGTTTGGTACGAGTGGAGGAATCCTCGAATGGAGTGCGGTATGGGGCCTAAAACGCCCTGCATGTCGTCAGGCAAGCCTTGCTCGATGCCTTCCGATAGATTGTAGACTGCCGGCGCGTTTACTCTAAAATTAATTATAATTAGATTATTTATTTATACAGTTTCACACACAGTAAACAGCATTATGTTGAAAGGAAGATACATACTAGCTGCATTAAAAACTTTGATGGCGCGATGTAGAAATTATAGTTCGAAGGTGTAGCTCTAGTGTGCTGCTACAGTAAGTACTTCCCTCCTAGCGACAGAGATACTATGGCGTTTCTTGCTGGTATGTCGTGTAGCCATGTTACTAGGTGTTGCAGGGCCTTGCTTGTCTTCCCGTCGTTGGTACTGTGGAACTGATGCGTCGAAAGGATAACCTACCTTGTTGCCTGTGGTTAAGGCGCGGTATGGCGCGAAATTCAAAATTTTCGCGTTTTTTTTAATTATTCTGGCAAAAGTATTTTTCATTAAAGTTTTAATGTATTCGCGTATGTAAAAAACCATCTCCCACATTGTAATACTAGAGGCTGCCCCGCGGTATTTCCCGCGCAAATTTCTCATAAACACAAAAATCCCGTTATTTCCCGTTCCCGTGGGAATTTCGGGAAATCCTTTCTTATTTATTTATTTATTTATTTATTTTATTCATTTAACAATAAGACTTACAGTTAAACACCAAAGCGCACTTATTGTTTACAATTTAATTATTACTTACTAGTAGTACAAGTTGGTTTTCCAATTTAGGTACAGAGTCAAAGAATACATCCACATGTTGATAGACATTAATCAACTTATTAATTAGTCTTACTGCTCTAGGAGTTGGTGAGTTTTGACCTTGCAGAGTGCGAAACTCCGGCACTGTGGCCAGCAGCTGTGGTCGCCGACGGAGTACCCGAGCTCGGAGTTTAGGAACAAAAAGAGCGATACTAGACAAAACTTCGGGATTGTTAACTATGTTACGAAGTAAACCAAGATAATGGATAAATAACGCTAATTTTCGTCTCAGCTGAAGTGTATTAATGCCAACCATACCTGCAACAAACAATGACGGGAATAGGAATGGGTAATACCCATAATTTTTTTTATAAAGGTATCTAGCAAATTTCCGCTGTATGCGCTCTATCATCACAATATATTTATCCTCACGAGGATCCCAGACAACCGAATCGAATTCTAGTTTGCTACGGACGTACGCATTATACAGCATTATAACTACCCTTTTATCTGAAAAATGTGATGCAGTCCGCATTATAAAACCTAATACTTTACTTGCATTTTTGCAGCAGGTTAATATGTGCTCTCTAAATGTTAGTTCTTGGTCCAATAATAACCCTAAATCGCGAATTTCGTTAACCCTTATAAGTTCCTGTCCATCTAATGTGTACGAGTTTAATTTTTGTGTACGTAGTCTGGAAAATGTAATAATCTTGCATTTTGCGACATTCAAATCGAGCTTATTCAATTTGCTCCATTGTGCTACAGCATTGATATCACATTGCATTTTTTGATTATCGGCTATATCACGAATTGGTAAGTATAGTTTAAGATCGTCGGCAAACATTAGACATTTGCTAGCCTTTAGAACGTTTGGAAGATCGTTAATCATAAGCGCAAACAGTGTTGGACCAAGAGTACTTCCTTGGATTACTCCTGATCTTGCGTAGTATTCGTCAGAATGACAATTTTGTATCTGAACATACTGTTTGCGGTTTTCCAAGTAACTGGCAATAAATTTTAGGAGATTAGGTGTGAAGCCGAAAACGGACAATTTCCGAAGCAGAATATCGTTGTCTACGATATCGAAGGCCTTACGAAAGTCGAAGAATGCAGTGTCAACCTGACAGCCAGCATCCATCTTACATAATGTGTAGTCAACAAAACTGATGTGGTTTGTTGTAGTGGACCTACCTCTACGAAAACCATGCTGTGAATCAGCTAATCGCGCCTCTACTTGGCGCGTTATTTGTACATTAATTAAATGTTCAAATATTTTGCAAAACCCTGATATGACAGCAATAGGCCTAAAATCCAAAACATTTGTCGAGTTACATTTGGGCACAGGGGTAACTCTAGATAATTTCCATCTATCTGGAAAGTGTCCAGCCTTCAAGGCAAGATTGAAAATGTGCTGGAGTGGTTTGGCCAGGACGAATATCGAGTCCTTAATTAAGAATGATGGTATCCCATCCGGGCCAGAACCAGCAGTAGCTTTCATGTGTCGTATGGCGCGGCGTACCTCTTTCTCTGTGACGTAATCTAAGGAGATACTGAAAGCATCGGCAACGCCGCCAGAACTCTGCGCTGCCTCTTCCGGATCAAGACGTGGAATAGAGTCAAGAAAAACTGAGCTAAAGTATGCTGCAAATGCCTTTGCAGCTTCTTGATAGCTCACACTTCGGCCCTCATATTGATATTCTTGAACTAGACCCTGTTCCCTCCGCAAGCTTTTTACATATTGCCAGAACTTAGCAGGGTCGTTACAAATATTTCCTTCAAGCGACTTCATATAACGTTTATAGGAACTATCAATTAAATACTTAATATGTGTCCGATAGTATTTAAAAACCTCGCGATTAAAAATTAAACCAAGTTGTTTAAATTTTTTTAGATGAAAATATTTAATTTTTATTTTAGATTTAATTTCATCAGTAAACCATGGTGGATAAGTCGGTTTAAACGTTGGAGTACCTACTCTTGTTGGCACATTATCACCCAGAACACGGTAGAGCTGGTTATATAACGTATCAAGCGCAGAATCACTGTCATTGCAATTTAAAACTGGTTTCCAATCGATCTGCGATAGGTCAAGATAGAGCTTTTTAAAGTCTGCTTTGCGAAAGTTCCATTGTAGGGGTAGATTATTATTAATTGGGCGAGGTTTTGGAAGAGGATATAGGGATGTTTTTTTGCATGGTATGCTTAACATTATTTCTAAAGGTGGGTGATACAAGTCGGGAGAAACTAAAGCGTCAATTTCAGCTGAGACAGTAATCCGTTCCGTTTTAATATTAGTCAAGACATAGTCTAGAATTCCTCCATGAGCATTTTCCACTAAATTATGTTGCTTAAATTTACAGAATTCAATAAAATTATTTACTTGCAATTTCACGTTTAAGCTACATGAATTAATATTAAAATCACCTAGCAGCAAACAATCTAACTTAGAATACCGACATACTAAATTTTCTAGGCATTCTAAAACGTCTAGGTATTGCTTATCATTATAGGCCGGAGGCAAGTAAACTACACAAACTATAAATTTAAGTCCTTTATAGGATACGATAACAGCTAAAACTTCCTTGTCATCAGTTAAATTATCAATGTCCGTAATTAATTTGACCGAAAACTTGTCCTGAAAAGCTAATAAAACTCCGCCCCAGCCCGCATTCTCAGTGCGGTCCTTCCGAAACACTTTATATCCTGGAGGAAAAATTTCGGTGTCTAGAACTGAGTTATTTAAAAAAGTTTCAGTAACAGCGATCACATCACAATCCATTGCTGAAACACTATTCAGAAAAGTTTGGGTTTTACTTCTAAGACCTCTTACATTTTGGTATATCAATATTATCTTCTTATCTTTAACTCTACATGTCCTTACTTTGGCGGCGAAAAGTTTGATGCCACGGCTTTATACATATGTCAGCAGCCCAGTTTTCTGATGACAAAACACTGTCAGCGTATTTGATCGGGATACCCAATTTAAAGGAGGCATAGTCACCCCTTGCTTTCAGGGTTTCCACCGTGCAAATATCAGTGCCACATAAAGTGCTAAGATGCGCTCGCACTTGATCGGCAGTGGTTCCACTCTTAACATAAAAAAGATGCAAATAACGACGTCGCTCCGAAGCCTCCAAGTGCGTTTGGCCGGAGGCTGCTGTCGCAGTTCCACGTACAATGTTCGACATGCTTGCCATACCACGCGGTCGCTTCCTCCTTACTTCAGTCCACTCAGGCTCGGTTCCAGTTCCAGTTCCCTCCGTAGATAGAGTTTGCGCATTGGTAGCAGACTCGGGTTCTAATACTTTGGCAAATGAGATAGCGCCCACATAAGGTTGCGATACTGAAAGAGGTGCCTCACAAGATGGAGTACGCTGACTCTGTACTAGTTTGCTATTCGACTTATTGGCACTTTTATTTTTCTTTTTATCGGTGTTAGGCTTCTTCATTTCTAATTGCTTATACGATACCACAGTTGGACAATCTGGACGGGACCTTTCTGAGAGGTCACTGGTTGAGCCTACTAAGTTGCGAACTTCACTAGAAAGATTCTCGACTTTGGCCTCCAACGTTGATATTTTTTGATTCAACGCACTTAGCTCCTGAAGAATGGGATTAGCAAAAGATTCACTAATAACCGTCTTAATAATTGATGCCAGGCGCTCACCAGCAAACCGCGCAAGCTCATCCCGTATGATGGCCCGCATACTTTCCATGCATTCAGTGTCATCAAAAACATCAATCATGCTTGAGCCTCCCCTTTTCATGTTGACGTTAGTGCTTACAGCGTCTGGTGTTAGTAGGGAACATTCCGTAGCATTTGTCTCCAAATTTACAAGTAGACGTCTTGCTGGGACAGATGAAGCTGCCGAACCCACGGGAGTGTTCAAGTTCCCCGTTTTTGGTTTCTTGCTAACGCATTCAAGACATTTCCATTGTTCTTTATGCTCCGGAGTCATGGTGTTGTAAAAACGGGCTTCAGAAACATTGGCGCACTCTAAATCATATGGTTTAACACAACTGGAACATATCAAATATCTTCTAGAATGTATAGCGCCACGACATCCCCAGCAATTAATTCGACTTGATTCGGTTTCGATATTAGCTTTAGACAGTGTCTCCATCTTGCGAATTTATCTACAATCAAGGGGTTGAGCAGGTAAAATGTGTACGTATTACTGACTTCTAGCTAACAAATGATCTTCAAATGATCTTGATAAAGTTGGCAAGTAGTGTTCATAGATGGCACCACAATATTCAGAATTTCACACAGGAACTGTTGGCGGATTTGGAATCACTGCGTCACCGTTTAAACGGCGGAGTGGTAGCAGCGGCGTCTCGCAGTCTCGAGGTCCTCGGTTCGATCCCCGCACCAGGAAGAAAAATATTAAGTTTCTTACTTGTATTAGATGGTGGACCGGATTAACTTCGAAACCAAACCCAAAATTGCAGACGTGATCCTCAAACAGCTACCGTCTCGCTCTAAGACCGCCCACTGGGTGGAGCAACTCCCTTAGAACACCCGTAGATAGAGCAGGAATATGATTTCTAGTCTTCAACCAATCACGAATTTATTTCAACGAATTTAAAAATAAAGTAGAAAACAATTTAACACAACTAAAACACGTCCGACCTTAGCGGAAGCAGAAAGCTTAGTGCTCACCTACACTCCCTAAGGAACCTGCATGCCAAATTTCAGCTTTCTACGCCCAGTAGTTTCGGCTCTGCGATGTCTGTCAGTCAGTCAGTCAGTCAGTCATTCAGTAACGGAAGAGTTTTATATATATTGACTAGAGGCTGCCCCGCGGTTTTTCCCGCGCAGATTTCTCATAAACACAAAAATGCATTTTATTCCCGTTCCCATGGGAATTTCGGGAAATCCTTTCTTAGTGCTCACCTACACTCCTTAAGGAACCTACATGCAAAATTTCAGCCCGCTACGCCTAGTAGTTTCGGCTCTGCGTTGTCTGTCAGTCAGTCAGTCAGTCAGTCAGTAACGGAAGAGTTTTATATATATAGATAACGTTTTTGGAAGACATACCTACTGATTTTGTGTCTTATTTTAATAAAATAATAATACTTTCGCCATAATAAATAAAAAACGCGAAAAAAATTGTATTTCGCGCCATACCGAGAGTTACCACCTTAACGGAGCGAACTGCAAGCTTGGCTTGTGCGGGTCGTACGTAGCTGCCATCGATGCGGGCGCGGCCCAAACGGCGGTGTCGTGTGAAGGCGGCCTGCGGCGCGGCGGTGGAGCTGCGGGATCCCTAGTTACCTGAGAGGATGCTGCAGCAACCCGACGAGCACCTCGACGGCGAGCGCGGCGGCCGCGGCGCCGGCGCCCGGCCGCGTCACCGTGCACTGCTGGTCCAGCGTCCTGTCCCGCAGGGACTGCAGACAAAATACACCATCAATACATAGTATAAAACAAAGTAGCTTCCCGCTCTCTGTGTGCATGTATGCTTATATCTTTAAAACTAGGCAACGGATTTTGATGAGGTTTTCTTCCATATCCATAGAGTGATTCAAGAGGAAGGTTTACTTATAAATATACATGCACAACATAGTTATAGGTTAAGCGGTACGAAGTCCGCCGGGTGGACTTGTACCACAGATTAATAAATAGCTTGTACTGAAATAAAACAGTAAGTTGACAAAGCAGACCATATTGCCCCTATGCCCGATACACGAGGCGAGTTTTGAAAGTTAATAGCAAACTGGTGTTACCCTGGTTTTCACAATGCTATCTATCGACATAGATTGCTTTTAAACGATTTAACAAACAAAATATAGCTTGTTGTTGATGATCTTACAACTTTGAAGGTGACAAAAGGCGACCTTATCACTAAAAAGCGAAACTTTACTACAACGGCTAAGTAGGTATATTTACTAACATTTCCCGGGGCAGTGACGTCATTGCAGAAGTAGCATCCCAGCTGCCCGCCCGGTATGAAGGCGCTGCCCATACCCGCCGCGCTTTGGTACTCGCTCTCACACTCGCTGTACACGCCGTGCCGAATCACCATGTAACTGTCGAAGCCTAGGGCTGCGTTTATTACTATCTGTTGAAGACGAATAATACTATGTTAGGGAACAAATAAGGGGACCACAAATCGACAATTTTTTTTAAAATGCAGTAGGGCGCCCGCCATGCCTATGATATAGGGCCGTTTATAAAATAACTTCTTTTGACAAGTATAATTATTTAACCGACTTCCAAAAAGGAGGTTATCAGTTTGACCTGTTTGTATGTTTGTCCGCGATTATCTCGCGTTTGGCTGAACCGATCTTGATGCGGTTTTCAGATAAGTATTAGACATAGACATAGACATAGACAAATATTTATTCACACACATAGCACTTACAAAAAAATAAATAAAATATATTAACAACATAGTAAAATACAATAGTCAGGTATTCCCTTTAAGTGTAAGTGGTGTGGGTGTGAAATGGCTCTGACTCAGCATATGTTGCAACGGCAAGCAATGCAACGCTGATGATTCTGCCAGAACCACGTATAAGCTAAAATTAAATAATAATATAAAATAAATGAACACTACTATTATAAGTGTGCTTATTAAATTACTATAGATAGAATTTATAGTTACATTATATTATAAACTAGCTTTTGCCCGCAGCTTCGCACGCGCTTTTTCATTAAAATCGTTAATTACTGGTTGATTTACGACTCAGGATTTTGGTGACACCATTTCTGATCGCACCCATACCCCCTAAAAATATCTAAAACAAACCACCAAGAGTAAGTAGTTAAGAGTAGTAGTAGTTGTAGTAGTAGTTCGTAGTTTCAGTTCCCGTGACAACTCCATAAATTCATTTCTACACTCCACCATTCAGACACTGAAACTTCTAACATTTATATTAGCTGGTTGGGTAAAAGTAGTTGGATATACGTACCTACATACCTAATATATGTACCTACTCGAGTAAAAAAAAGTTGAAGATTTTTAGGCGCTTTATGTTTTTGGGAACGTTCCGTTACCATGTGAATTTTGGTTGATTTTTTCTTAATAGAACTCTGAATCTAATTACACCCACTGAAGAACCTGTTTTCCTATTTTTACGTGGAAATAAAGAAATATATATATATATTGTTTTAATACTAACTAAAGAGTCCCGTTTTACGTTCCCGTGGGAATTTAGTATATTTCTTCCTTCCAACATCCTTACACTTGTAGACCAAATTTCACGTTGGCATACTCAAGGAAATCGATTTTTCATACTAAATAATTAGTCCTGTAACCCTATTCCCATGGGAATTTAGTGAATTCCTTTTTTCAACACCCTTTCATCTATTGAGGAACCTGTACACAAATTTCACGTCGATACACTCAAGGAAGTCGAGTTTTCATTCTCACAAAAAAGTCCCGTTATTTCAATTCCCGTAGGAATTTTCCTAAATACTTTCTTTCCACATTCCTACATTTACTGAGGAACTTGTACACCAAATTTCACGTCGAAACACTCAAGGATGTCAATTTTTCATTCTCACTAAAAAAGTCCCGTAATTCCCGTTCCCGTGGGAATTTTGTAAATTACTTTTTTTCAACACTCTTTCATTCACTGAGGAACTTGTACACCAAGTTTCACGTCGATACACTCAATAATGTGGATTTTTCATACTAACTAAAACGTCCCGTAATTCCCGTTCCTGAGGGAATTTTTGGAAATCCTTTCTTAGCGGATGCCTACGCCATAACATCTACCTGCATGTCAAATTTCAGCTTAATCCGTCCAGTAGTTTGGGCTGTGCGTTGATAGATCACTATGTCAGTCAGTCAGTCAGTCAGTCAGTCAGTCAGTCACCTTTGAGTTTTATATATATAGATATAGGTAGTAAAACAAAATTGGTTTCATATAATATGTAAATATGTGTAATAAGTGTGCGTCGTGTTGTAAGTGTCTAGAGAGAGTGTAAAGAAGAATTAAAACAAAATTGGGTAGGTACTTAATCTGAGCTATGAATAAAACTATAACTTCACATACTGTGCGCTCATTTGTTCCTGAATTAAAAACTTCTTGTAGTTTTTCCTAAAAGTGAATTTGCTGGAATAACGTCTAAAAGGTGGTGGAATATTATTCCAACACTTTGTTGCACTGTATGTAAAGCTGCCTCTGAAAGATACGGTGCGGTGATGGGGTGTAACTAGTGGAGCTACAACCGACCTACAGCTGCGTCGAGCCTCACGCCAGGTCAGCCTTTCAAATAGATAAGCAGGCTTTTTGGTTCTTACTATGTCGAAAAGCAAACAGGCCAGAAAAAGATTCTGTCTACCTTCCATCTTCAGAATGCCGGCATCGTTGAGGTAAGGTGTAATGTGTGTTCGTGGTGGTATGTCAAAACAAAAACGTGCACAAGCATTCTGAACACGTTGTAGAAGCCGTTGGGTTTTTTTATACAGACATGGGCCATACACTCCTAAACAGTAGTTCAGCTTGGACAGCACCAGTGAGTCGCAGAGTCGAGCTCTTAGGTCCACATTGAGGTACGGACGCATGTTGTACAACACCCGTAGCCTGAACAAGCAGTTTTTTACCAGTTCCGTGACATGAGCCTCAAATCGGAGATGTTCATCCATGACGAGACCCAAGTTTCTGGTCTTAGATACTCTTTTTATCGGCACAGAATTAACAATAACGACCGGCATACTGTTGAGCATTCGCTGTGTCTGAACTTTTGAACCCAAAATCATGAAGTTAGATTTAGAGGGGTTCAAGGCCAGACAGTTGTGGGTAGCCCAGGAGACAATACGCTGCAGGTCTTCGTTCATCTTAGCTACAGGATCAGCACCACCGAGGTGAAGCTGTATGTCGTCGGCATAGATGTGATAATTGCAGTGGGATATACACCTCACAACGTCGGCGCTGTACAAGATAAACAGTAAAGGACCCAGTATGGAACCCTGGGGGACACCACGAAGAACCGGATACAGCTTGGAGCAACTAGTCGATCCATCCGTTTTTTTTATGTCAACGCGTTGATAACGATCCTGGAGGTAGCTGCAAAACCAGGCGATTGATGCAGAGTCAAACCCGTAGTAGGATAACTTAGATAACAAGAGGGTGGTGTTAATGCAATCAAATGCGCGTGAAAAATCTAGTAGAGTGAGAATGGTGGCGGAGCCTGCATCCTGGGAAGTAAGGACACTGTCTACGACGTCTAGGAGGGCTGTGTTTGTGCTATATCCCTTCCTAAAACCAGACTGTTTCAAAGGTAGTATCTTATTGCCCTCACAGAACGCTATTACCTGGTTATAGATGACCCTTTCCAAGATTTTAGATAAACAGGGAAGAATGCTTACTGCCCTCAGTTCCGATACATCTACAGGATTGCTTTTCTTGGGTATAGGCGTTACACTAGCTAGTTTCCACGCGTCAGGAAAAGTAGATGTGCGAATCGACTGATTGATTATAGCTGTGATTACTGACAAGGTGTGCGGCAGAGTAAGCATTAGCATGTCCATAGATACACCGTCAACGCCTGAGGCCCCGGTCTTAATGGACATAATAACCCTACCAACAGTATCCTCACCTACTACTTTTAGACAAAATGAGGACGTAGAAGAGAACCTGTGCCACTCCAAGAAAGTCAGATCAGAAATATTAACATTGTTATCGCCTGGAATACTGTCAAAAAAGTCGCCAATCACATTAGGGTCATCAAGATGATCTGGAAGCTCATGCTTATGTTTAACTTGCGGAAGAAAAGTGTTTTTAAGGTTGTTCCATAGGGTCTTTGGCTTGTTAACATTGTTGTTAATGTTAAACTCGAAATAAGCTTTTTTCTCAAAGTGAATACTTGTATTTACCAGGTGCTTGAGTGACTTGTATTGATCCTTATCGGTATCACTTTTGCTACGTCTGTATTTTTCATAAGCTTTGTCTCGAAGTCTCATCATGAGTTTAACATTTGAATTTAGCCAGGGAGCATGCTTATCACGAACTGTTATAGTTTTCACGGGCGCGTGTTTGTCAAATAAGCTTAAAATTAAATTATTAAAGTTAGAAACCATGTCATTAACATTTGAATAGTTCAATATGTAATTCCAGTCAATATTATGTAAGTCATTAGTTGTTACATTCAGGAGATGGTTTAAGTAACTATTTTAATCGACTTCGAAAAAGATGAAGTGCTTAGTTGATGTATGTGCCAGTTTATTGAAGGCGGGTTCCTTTTTTGTAAAAAAGAAATTATTTTGTATGGCTTTTTGCTCTAGATGAAGAAAAGTTTTAGAGGAAAAATTTCGTTTGCCGAGGGCTTATAATAAGAGTTGCTCTTATATTTTTATTGAAATTATCTATTATTGTTATTATCATTCCAAGTGGAAAAACAAGGTACCTTTCCATAATGAGAAGCTAACAGGGTAGGCAGCCAGCGCGCCTCGCGGGTGTCCAGCAGCAGGAATACGACGTCGTGCTGCGCTATGGCTCGCGTCAGCTGCTCTATGCTACTGATTGTTTCCTCCCGCAGTGAATCGCCTATTGGATGACCGGGCATCGGGATGTGGAGCTGTATGCCTTCTGATACCTAAAATTTTATAACATAACTTATTGCTATTTTAGCAAATAATTAAACATTTAATATTATTAGTAAGTACTTATAACATACGTTGAAGTTTGTTCAAACGAATTTTGATCAATGTTTTTTGCATGAAAATTGATCTGACATACAAAAATCCTCACAATACAATATTTGCTGGAGTTTATTAATTAGTATAACCTGCGCAGATAAAGATCAAATCTAAAAATGGCGGCCGTTGTATGGGCTGTCGGGGCTGTCGGCTGTCCTGAGGGGCTGTCTCTCTTCTTAACTCTTCTCTCATACTAATATACGCGAGATAGCATGCGTTCGGCCGCCATTTTCAAATCTGTTCTTTATCTGCGCGGCTTATAGCAGTAAGATTGATTTTGATACCATACGAATTTATTATATTATTAGCAGTAAGATTGATTTTGATAGCATACCACAGTTGGCAACACCAGTTTTAAATTTTCCGCTGCCGCCTCCGCCTTTTTCCTGCCTCCATTCAAGCAGTCCTTGAAGTTGTACAGAACTTGCCTCGTTGGGTTAGAGTAGGAAACCTTCCCGTTGTCTATAAACGTTATGTGACGAAAACCCCACGCCTGAAAATCACAATCAATAAATATAAAACTCTTCCGTTACTGACTGACTGACTGACAGACAACACAGAGCCGAAACTACTGGGCGTAGCGGGCTGAAAATTTGCATGTAGGTTCCAGGAGTGTAGGCGAGCACGGGAACGGTTCCCATGGGAACGGGAAAAACTTTGGATTTTTGTGTTTATGAGAAATCTGCGCGGGTGAAACCGCGGGGCAGCCTCTAGTTACTTACCTATTTTTCTAAACTATAAAATAATGAATTAAGTCGCCGACATTCAAGTGGCTGTCGGATTGAATATATCCATTTCAAATAAGAAAAGGATAGGGTTTGCAACTAACTTCATGGCTCAATAATGTATTATTTTATATCCTTAGTCAAAGGTCCTTTTTTGGAAAATGGTGTTTTGCTGTTTAAATAGCGATAACACTAAAAGCACAGATTACTAAATAGTTACTACGTAACAGATACTTCACTTAGTACATAATTTCCAATAGGTACCTACCTACTAAGATAATAGCCTACACCTTGCTAAAATGTGCCGTAATGCGCAAGCGTACCGCTACCGTTGTGATTGCTTCGCACCGCGCGATAAAATTAAACTAACTAACATAAACTTTTTGTGTCTTGTCTAAGTTATTGAAAACGTGAGACCTACATAATGTGAATTATGTAATTTTGAGCGCTGTGCCCTCTTGCGCTCTATTAAATGCGATAGATAAGTAACTTGGAAATAACAAACACAAAACTAACCTACCAACAAGTCTCGTGCTACATGGCAGCCGAGGGTGCCGGCTCCTAAGAGCAAGCACTTTGTATTCTTCATAACGTTAAAATCTAGATTTGGCACCAAACGCCATTTCATCAGCTTTATGTTGAGATCAGAGGAAGAATCGGCTAACCTGGAACAAGTAAACAATTAATAAAAACGCAGAAGCATCAAGTAATTAAGAAATAAAGTGGTTCTGAGATAAAACTTAGTGTTATTTAACCACTAAAGCGTTATTCGTGACCTCTTGGGTAACTTTCAAAATAAATATTATAATTGCAAAAACTTTCTGATTATATTTATTACTAGTCGACCCGGCGAACTTCGTACCGCCTAACCTGTTACTATTTTGTGCGTGTATTATACTTATAAACCTTCCTCTTGAATCACTATCTTTTTTATTATCTATTAAAAAAAAAACCGCATCAGAATTCGTTGCATAGATTTAAAGATTAAAGCATACATAGGGACAGACATGTTACGGGAAGCAACTTTATTTTATACTATGTATTGACTATAAAAGTAGATCTTGTAAATATATTTCGAGAGAGGGATCTCTAATAAAAGTTACTGGATTGGATACTAACTTTATAGGATCCATGGAAGCAGACATATTGGCTAATCTTGGACCAAAGTTACCCTTAGCATTTCGTTCCCATCCAACCCATGACATACTCTCTTGTGACTCTATATCCTAAAATATATTAAAAAAATTAAGTTACCTACTTTAATTCAAAACAAAATAATATAGTTAGGTACTTAAAGCTTTAAAACTAAATACACAAATTAAATAGTTTGAGAAAATAAACTTCAGTGGATTGTGATTGTTGTGATAGTGATTTGTTAAGTTATGCTAAATTGAGAAAAGAACTAAAAACTTTCAGTGTAATTTTGAAGTGGAAAAATTTCATGTGAATTATACTTTACAAAGTGTAAATTACTGCTTACCTCAGGTATTAATATCAAATAAACCCTGCTGCTCATGATATCGCCAGTGTAACCATATCTTAAACCAAGAACTTGTATTTCCTGAGCTGCTAATCTAGGGCAGTGATCTAGCAGTGCTGCTATGAACACCCTTAGGGGCCAGCCTGGGCAGTCACTGTTGCTTGGGTCAATAAAACCAAAGCATATCTCGGTATGATCAAAACTTGGTGTTTTGGTTGATTCCTTTGAGTGCAACCATTTTGACAGAGTTGTTACTGCTCCATTTTCTTTAGTGATGACAAAAAAAGATTTTTGAGATGCATCTAAAGACTTGTGGCCAATGGCAATATTTTTCAATTTGATTTCTGAGAAGTAGTCATTAATTTTAATAGATTCTTTAAGATGCACTATTGGTTTACTTGGGGAGGGAAAGGCAAACCAGTAGTAGTAATGGAATTTCTTTAAGTCCTGTTAAAAATGAAAGATAAATTACATTAATAGGCTTAAATATGTTTAATATAATGTATTAGGCCTTAGCTCAGAAACAACAATCTAAAGTAGACATGATTTATTTACTTTGGTGTTTGAGAGAGACTGAAATAGGTAGAATAGTGAAAGATTGACATACAAATACAGCAACTTAATATGTCTGAGTGCATTAAATTTAAATACAATAAACCACTTACTGCAAAAGATAGTATAAAAAAATTAAGTAAAGCATTAGGCTGCTCAATCCAAGTCTTTTCCTTTATCTTATCCCAAATCATTTGTCCAATAGAATTAAGTAGGGCTGTTTTGTCCATGTTTTTAAAGTCCTCTATGGTATTCTTGTTTATTAGAGTTCCAGTTACATTTTCATACAGTTGTTCGGAGTTAGGTGTGCTGAATATTTTAAAATAAAATATTTATGATTGGCATAGAAAAAATATTTTATAACAATTAATTAAGTAAGAAGTCAATATATTTTTTAGTAAAATCTTAGTTAATACCTACTAATGTTAGAGGTTGTATGCAAAAATGGAAAGTTTGTAGGTATTGAATTGTTTAAAAATCGTATAGTGGTTAGACTAAAGTGTAGCGTACAATATACTCTGATGCTTAGGTACCTATTGAATGATATGCCGTCGACCTCGAAAACAGGTGCGATATCATCTTGGAAGCAGAATCTTCCAAATATTTGTTTTGATGTTTCACTTAGTTTGTCGACTTCGAGTTTCATCTCGGTCAGGGTGTGCCAAAATGAAGGGTGGACAAAGGACATAAACGGTACATATTGAATAATGGCTGGAGGAGCATCTTTAGACATTGTTTATTTTAGCACGACTCGATTATTAAAGATAGGTACCCTACTACTTTAACGCCACCAACACCAACGCAAGCAGACACTAGACATAGACACAAAAAAATAAATAAAAACAAAAATGAATGAATCAATGCGATTGACTGACAGAAATGACAAAAATCAATCAAAAATATGGCAAAAATTTCAAAACATTTATTGATGATTGATTGACATTACGTGACAAAACAGTCAGTACCAGTTGGTTTGTTTTTTTTTTTTATAGGCAAAGGGATCAATACCTTAACTGCCAATGCAAAGCCTTTTTGATTTTTTCAAAGGACTTTTTGCAGGTGCCATCCAGAGACATGGTATATCGCTCGCTACCTCGCTACGCTCCGGTGCCACGTGCCACCAACCATGTGGCTATGACCTCAGAGAAAGGAAGCCGCCGCTACGCTTATGACAGACGAGCTACCCTGTGCCGCGCGGCTGCCGCGCAAAGATTTCCGTAGCGTTTCCCCACCACACTGTTGCCGCGCGGCATAGGGTCGCCCGTCTGTTATTCATATATAATCTATATAATATACTCAGATAATATAGCTTATTGCCCATAGACTTCGGTCGGATAACGCTACTGCAGTGAGGTGGGGAAACGCTGAAATCTTTGTGCTATAGTGCCAACCGGTGGCGTTATCAAGGAACTTCTAAAGGAGCGTATAGCTACTATACTAGCTTCATGGCGTAGGCGTATACAAATAACTTCATGGCAAAAGCGAAATCAATATCTTGCTAATAATGAAAAGGCACTGTTGTGTAGCTTTCCGCAGGTTTAAAAACAAAAAAAAATCAATACCTAAAAGTGGTTGGTGCCTAAAACCTATACTGTTTGGTGCCTGAAAAGCCTTTTAGCAACAAACCGTATGTCTTGTATATATTTCTAAGATATAGATATTTATACCCCGGGGTCCCCGGGGTCGTTGGGTGCACGAGGCGGGGGCCTCATCAATCAATATATATAAAACTCTTCCGTTACTGACTGACTGACAGACAACGCAGAGCCGAAACTACTGGGTGTAGAAAGCTGAAAATTGGCACGTGGGTTCCTTGTGGAGTGTAGGTGAGCACTAAGAAGGGATTTTCCGAAATTCCCACGGGAACGGGAAAAACGGGAATTTTGTGTTTATGAGAAGTCTGCGCGGGAAATACCGCGGGGCAGCCTCTAGTTTAGTCATATAACGGCCCCGAGAAGGACGGCGGAACGCGGGTGTCCCGTTTCCGCCGTTGAGCGTTGAGAAAGCTTCCACGCTCCGGGGAGACAACCATAATGTCCCCCCGAGCAGAGGCTATACAGCCAATGGTGGGGGGGGGGGGGTCGCGGAGAATTCCACAGGCTCACCCGCGACTCTCCTGCTACTGGACTTAATTTTATTTCTGCATTTCGGCCTCGCGACCCTCAGAGAATTCCATTTATCTGAGCCTCGCCACAGAAGACTCACAACAGCCACAGCGACAACGTAGGTTTCTTAGGTAAATACCTACCTAAATAATTAATAAGGGTAGTTAAGTCGTATTCACGTATACAAAGCAAGCAACAACGCTTTGTTTGCGCTGGCTCGAAAAATGTGTAGAAAATACCTGCGCGGACATAGACGCTTGTTCCAGCTTTAAATACGCCGAGAGAGAGAGAGCATCTTCCTTGTTCTGTGGCCGATAGGTACTTGTATAGGTATTGTAAGTAGGTACATGGAATAATAAGTAGTACGACTGGAAAGCGAACAGTGTTTCGAAAACGAGCCGAGTGAGAGGTCATTCTCCTTGGGGCGTCTCTTTCTAACTACTTAGTAGGAATAACTAGCTAGTAGTGTAACCAATGGCACAATGTGTAGTTAAGAACAGTGAGTTGTCTCGGCAGCGTCCTTGAAAATTACCTAGACCCGCTCGAGCCCGGCCGGTAGAAAGACGCGCTGTATGGCTGCCTACTGACTGTTACTATTGTTGCTTGGCTTATAATTTGATAATAAATGTATTAAGTTCTTATTTTTAAAATTGACGTTTTGCATATTTTTCCTAACATTTTCTCATTTAATTTTAAAACAACCGGACCCATTTTTTATACTTTTTATGGGTGATTTCAGTAGTTCTTTGTTCAGTTATAAAGTAATAAAAAAAAATTATTTGGAGAGTATAAACAAAATAAGGCAATATAAATGCGCGCGTAATATATTCGCGAAAGCGACAAGCATCGACCGCATGTAACTGCGTAGCACGCGCGACTGATGGATGGTAGGCCGAGGTATGCTGAGATTCGAGCGCGTAGCGTAAGTAATAACCGCGTTTCGGCCGTTTCGTACGAAGATGTTTTACTGTTCGTTATATATATTGTGCCAATGGTGTAACCACAGACCAAGGAAGAGGAGTAACCTAGCTAGTGAGATGGATGACAATGGACCCGTCACTTACGTGCGAAAGGGACACACCAAGAAAAACGACGTCTCACTTGATGTTATATGAGTTTATTTTTATAAACACTTAATTCACATACTTACTTACTCATAAGCTCAGTAAGGTTCATTTTGATATGACTAATAACATAGCTACAGTGAGCATTTCAGTTGTAGGTAGTATGTACAGTCAAGGACTAGGAGGCCGTAACAGATTTGTCTATGGTTTCGTCAGCCCCACACTGTATTACCAAAGAAAAAGAGCTATTTTGCAATACAGAAAAACCGGAAGTGTTACGCCGATCGTGTCCGCCACTGTACTTATTAATTCCATGGTATTGTGTACAGTCACGGAATAGGAGGCCGTAACCGATTCGTCTATGGTTTCTTTAGCCCTAGACTGTATTACCAAAGAACAAGAGCTATTTTGCAATACAGAAAAACCGGAAGTGTTACGCCGATCGTGTCCGCCACTGTACTACTTAATTTTATTTTGTTTGACAGTGTCGGTATTGTATGACAACTTGGTTTGTTTATTTAAATTAAAATTACTAGCTAAACATTATCAACATGCATGATTAACTTTCGGATAAAGTTAAGTTTAGAAAAGCTTCCGCTAGTTTGTCCTATCTATAAAGTGATGCTAGTATTGAAATTCCAGTCTTTATAAAATGTAAGTCGTTTCTTTCTCTAGAGTGAGTGAGTACCTACATATCCTGTGGTCCGTAACTTTTTGTCAAAAGTCTTAGGTCCGATTAACGAAACGTCGACTGAACAATTCTTCGAATGCACTTAAGCTCGAAATAACTTTCTAAAACGACCCACCGACCAGGAGGTCGAAAAAAAATTCCTCGAATGAACGTTATGCAAACCGTGCCGACTCAAAAAAAAGTAATTTTTTTTGCGATTTATGTTTTTTTTTTCATATGATAATTTATACAATTAAAAGTTTGATATACTCACAACACAAGTATTTACAAAAAATAAATAAATAAGAAAACACAGAGTTACAAATATAAAACTGCTTGCAAATCGCCACCACCCGGCGGCGGCACGGTGCCCAGCAGGCTGGCTGCATTGCCCCGTTGAATGGCCCGATATCATTTAGGCTGGCATGGCGAGCCCAGCGGCCTGCACTCCACAAACAAAACAAACCAAGCAGTGGCAGCGATGTTGAACGCAGAACCTCACTCCCAGCCTTAGACAAACCGCCAGAGACAAAGTGGTTTTATCCAGCAATGTCCCTATGCTTGAAGATGGTAAAAGCATGCAACCAGTTCCCCGACACTGAGTCTGACGCAGCATTGAGACGGGCTTGCTCTGCAAGATCTGTAGCCGAATCAAGGAGAGAATTTTGAACGATTTTGCAGAGCGGCTCGTCCTTCTCCTTCTGCGAGCTATTTTTAAGTTGCAATATAAGTAGGTAAGTATGTAAGCACACAAACATTCGGACCGTGATATCTTTGATGTGCGCTAAAAAACCGACACGGAACGGCATAGCGCACTTATGTGATCAAATATGAGAAAATAGTATCGAATCGACGTGCCACACACACACATATTTGATCACATCTTTGAAGCCATGTCTGTCGCCGGCCTTAGGTCCTGTCCGATTTTTTTCCGCGCTATTTTTGTAATTGAATTGAATACGAGTTTCCGTACTGGTGCTGCATGCAAGGCATATAGGTATTTATTTTGTGTGTTCCGCTTCAACCTTCTACTTTTTCATGTAAGCCTGGTACTTTTAAAAATTTCGAACAACCGTTTCATTCCAGGAAACGTTTTTCGACCAAATGTTATATCGAGCTAAAGTCTATTTGAAAAATGTTCAGTCAACGATTAAGATAAATAGTAAGGGACCCCATATCCTGCTACTGCTGCCTGCCTAGCCTACTAAGATAAGTGAATAAAAAACGAACGACCCACCGACCAAATAATACCTAACAATTACCTATACCTTATGAATAACAGTGTTATGGTTGAGTGCATAACAAATAATAGTGCAGTGAGATTTCACTGTGTTTAGCACTGCACACAATCGGTCACAGCCAGCACAGCGCCCAACATTACATGCCTACCTCACATTTTAGCTCCACCATATTTTTTATAAAGTGGACCCTTCAAATCAAGGGTGTCTAAGCCTATCATAGGTAATTCCATTCCACATTAACTTATTACTGTTTTTAGTAGGTAAATTAAATGGTACCTACTTATTTACTAACCTTCGAACAATACTACTCAATTTCGGTTCGGTCGGTGTTAAGGTTCGTTTCGGCATCTTTAGAAGATGTCTAAGATGTATGTGTAGAGGCATCTACTTGGGTACCCTATTTGCCTTTTATTTTTGATTCCTAAGTCTTTTTGTAATGGTGTTGCTTCTTTTATATTTTTTTCCCAATACCTACTGTTTCAGCTTTATGTCATTTGTAATGGCAATAGATGAGTTGGACTCAACTTATTGCCAAAGTCCCATAAGATCAGTAAGCAGTTTACAAAGAGGGACCTCATGCCGTCTCTCTATTAACACTTCACCTGGTCACAATGTCAAAAGTGCCAATAGCAAGAACTCGAAGGCATCTCATTTACTAAGAGATACTCAAGAATCTCCGTATCTGTCGGGTGACAAAATAAAAGTAAAATCTCGAGTAACTGGTAAAACACTAATGTACGAAAGAGAAGCGAGTTTTACTTCTTCATTTCCTTTGGCTGCAAATATTTATAGAGCGAATTCAGATGAATTTAAAAATTACAAATGTAAAAACAAAAAAAATAAAAAATCTGTTCTAACTCTACCAAATGAGCAAGCACCTAAACAACAAGAATGTACAGTGAGTGACACTAATGATTCCGAGCTTTTCAATCGAGTTAATAATCACGAACTACACAAAGACAAACGTATTCCAATGACAAAAAAGAAGCAAGGGCTATCATTAAAAAAAGGAGGATCCCCTACTTCACAGCGATTTGGTATGAGTACGAATTCTAGTTCAATTGAAATGTTAACACATTTTGCTGGAGACATTAAAAGAATTAAGAAAAAGAAGTCATCTGATCGTGAAAGCTCAATGTACAAAGCTAAAGCATATGATATTTGGACAATGCTTAGAAACATGAATAGATTTCAATTCAGGCCCTCACCACCAGTATCCGAAGATAGCATTGTGACTTCAAAGAAGAAGAAGAAGAAATTTAATAAAAAAACAAAATACCGAAACGATGGACGGTAATAAAAAACAAATATTTATGACAAAAAACAGTACTTATATATGTGCTTATAGTAATAATTTGCCGTATTTTCAGTATCATAGAGCAACAGTTAAATTTTTCGCTAGCAAATAAAAGCCTGCTTAGGTAGGTATTTATTTATTGTCAACCTTAAGAGTAAGCTTCGATGAATTTTGAAAAACTAGAACTGTTTTGAAAGTAAGGTGCGGACCCGCATCATACTTACCACATATTCGTCATATCAACATAATCTTTATTTCAGATTTGTCCACTCTCGTCAAGAGGAAGAAGTGCAATATATTTCCAACTTCGAAATAGAAACTTTATCCCCTAGCAACAGTTTCTGTCATGCCTCTAGTTCCGGTCGTGTAACAGTTATTGACAAAAATGATCCTTTTGAAGATTTATGCAAAGATTTTCAAGAAAGAATACAAGTTATTGATACAGCAAAATTTAGAAAACTCACAGAGAATTCTACAAATTGTAATCAAAATACACGGAGTAGTAAAAAAAGCCCGAAATCTAAAAAGAAAGTAGCTTTAAAGAAAAGTCCACAAGTCAAAATGTCAAGCCAAGTTAAAGAAAAGCCTTCACCCATAAACTTTGACTTTCCTTTTCCTGTTAATAAGATTCATTCAAACACGATAAGCAAAGTTACTTTGAATTCGGAAAAAAATGGAGCAAGTGACTCCAAAAATTATTTTCAACCGCAATCAGTTGACTTTCTTAAGCTTAAGACGCTCGTAAACAATACCAGATTAGCTTCAAATCAACGAAACTTAACCGTTGCTAAGAAAAAAGACAGTGAATTCGAACTAGATGGTGATTCGTCAGATAACATATCTGCAATAACACAAGTTGTTCTAGGTAAAAGTAAAGTAAATACACCTATGCCTCTTAAAAGAAGTTCATCACCGCCAAAGAGATTTTTAACAAGATCAATCACAACAAATAATCTAAGTACTGCAACAGGTTTAAATCAATCATCTGATATTAAAAGACGCCTCGCGCAATTTAAATTTCCTATTACAATATTGGGACCAAACCAAGTAAGTTCTAGTTATTATGTTGAGACGTCGGACCCACCTCAATTTGAAGGTTTAGGTGATAAAATTTGGCCCTTTATGACTGTTTGGTATGAGGATAAGAATTCAAAAAATACTATAGAAATATCAAACAAAGTTAATAAAGTCTTACAATATTGCTGGAATAAAAAAACGACGCCATCCGCAAAACAAATTGATGGAACTACTAAAGCTTCACTAAACAGTACCGCTAAGCAGAACATTTCTAGAAGGCCAATTACTCAATTAAAAGACAAAATGTTAAAATTTCTGTATAAAAATTCTACAACTACGACCGACAAAGTAATACCAACACAGAACACAGATGCAGAAACAGAAGGGCTATTAAAATATAGTGGTAATTTAATTGTTAACTCAAAACAGCCACTCAGTCTCAAAACTGCTACTACATCTAACGGAAATCGGAGACCTATGACTTTAGACAATATCATAAGACACTCAAATAAAAACGATAATTATTTATCTATTAAGAGTTGTACTAATGGCATACCTAAAGTTAGAGCAAACATTAAAACAAGTGAAAACCCGCCTTCTACAAAGAAACCTAGGTACACTTGGGCCAAAGCACAGCGGGCTAGTGACTTTATTGAAAATGTCATATCGAAAATAAAAAGTGGTGTCTATTGTACCGAAGATAATGTTTTTGGCACGAATCAAATTACTGAGATGAATCAATCGGTTGATGAAGCATTACCAGAAATTATAAACAAAAGTTCTTCTGAAAAAGAAATAGTAGGTGCATCATATACTGAACCTTTAAATCTACCGTCTGAAGAAATATACTATCAAGAAATCGATTCGTTAAGAACTATTGATGGGTTTGATAAATCCCTTCATGGGTTAGAAGTTGAAACCCTGAATAACAACAGAGTAGCGATCAAAAATTGCATCCTAAACGTTTTGTTGCATTTTGATATAGCTGCGCCTCTTGGAAGACAGAAAAGAACAACGTCTATCATTGCACAAAAACCAATTTCTTCGAATTATGCCCCTATTACAGTCACTAATAACAGAACTCACATATTAAAATGTAACACGAAAATTGTAAATGCAATACTACCCGCTGAATTGTGCACAATTCTGCCAAATATTATGAAAAATATTACAATGGCACCTCTGCCTTTACGGGCGATGTCAGCGTTGAATACTAACAAATCACAGTTGTCAGTGATCACTGAATTATCTAAAGGAGAAAGTTATTTTTTCGATACCCTGCTGTTTACGAGTACCTTTGAGTTGTCCCCAGAACTAAAGAGATTATTATATGGACGATTTAGTATACTATCAATGCAACACAAAAGAAGAGAGTTTGCAAGTAAAACCTATTTTACAGATGATGTTGTATTTGTAAGACCGACTACGTTGGGATGTTTGTCGGTCCTTGTGGATCCATTCAGTTTGAGGATTTGCATTAATGTAATTCCGAACAATGTTAGATCATCTAAAAATAAAATAAAAACTCGATTAGATACCACTTGTACTGCATTGATACCTTACGTCCCGCTAGGCCACACTATCTCCAGAGGCCTTCAATATGCAAATATTTATAAAGTTTCTTCGCTATTGGGATCAGAATGTGCATTCACTAAAGAAATTTTATTTAATGACAGTACAAAAAAAGCAATTATTAAATTAACGGAATCTATTGTTCGTAATACATATGAAGAAACCAAAAATAATAAAAATTCTGAGTGTAGAGCGTTAATAAAATATTCAAAGCCAATAAGAGTTGAACTCTACGAGCGTATGGAACAAGCTAATATTGCAGTAAAGAAAAACATCAAGTCGTCAGTAACAAAGAATAAGAAAAAAGGATTTATCCGACGTTTTAGGAAATGCAAATCGACGTCTAATTTAGCTGGTGTGCGATGTAGTACGACCGCTTTGAGTAAAATCACTAATCTAGAAGAATTATTCCTTGCCCTTGGACCAGGAAATTCATTGTGTAGTGTTTTTGATGAAATGGCGGAGAGTAAAATCCTTAAGTCTTTGAAGGAGGTAAGAAATATTTCCGTGGAGTGAACAATTTAATAATAGTAAAATAGTTTTAGATAACTTATGCTTTGTATTTTTCAGATGAAGAAATGGATTCGAGAAATTACACCACGGCAGATTTTGTTGGTGCTCTTACTAATGAATAAAAAGGATACCCAGAATTTGATAAAATTAAGGCCTGTAATATTACAGGCAATAGCAACGAACAGAATAACAAGGTCTAGCGAACTTGACATAGAAGTAGAAGTTATTGAAAAGGAGCGTTTTAATAAAATATGCCAGGTATGTAGGTATCGATAGCTTTAAATGAAGACAACAATGTCAGTTAGTCAGTCACGTACATACGTAGGACAACAATGTTGGTCACTCATGTAGAGAGAGTCAAACGTTTAGTATTTGCCATAATATGAAAAACAAGGCAAGGCACAAACGTACCAATATAATAACATGTAGTACTTACTTACCTTCTGTACCTATTGTAAAATAATCTTTTTTTTGTTTTGTTTTGTGCAGTACGATGACATTTCGTATTTACCAGCTTCGTTTAGGAATAACGATAATATTTTGGAGGAATTGTCTTGGATTGCAAAAGCGACAGTAAGTTTTTTTTTTTTTAATTTTATTGGCACATTTTAATTACCTAACAGTACACTAACAAAAGTTATAATAAAAAAATTGAGTATAATATTATTTACTTTATTTTTAGATGTTAGACTTGTCAGTAATTTTTATATCTTTTTACCATTGAGGTAAGACTAAAGTTTTTACGTTTAATTTTCTTTAGGCATCAGACTACCAGAAGCCATTTGACGAGTCATCGGAACGGCTCCTGAAATCTTTAGTGGAGAGGCGAAAGAAGCTTAACCCGTCGTACCTTCGAGTTATGGCGCGATATGTAGGCCTTGGCTTGCTTAAAGCACCGAAATAAAAAAATCGAATGACTATAAGTTCAACGAAATTGTGAGTGTGTTTTTGTTTCCTGTCACATTTTATATGGCCTGTCCTGTGCTAAGTTATTTTTTTGAAGCCCATTGTACTTATATTAAATATTTTGTTTTTTTTAATTTAAATTTTATTTAAAAATTAGACGCGCACTGTGATGCCCTTCGAAACAAAATGAGCAGAACATTAAAAATTACCAAAGCATACATAAGTCCCTCAACATTAAATCACTGTTTACGGCTTGGTCCAGGTTGTTCACTGAGGTGAATTTAGTAGATTAGGTCAGGTGAATAAAGTTGACAACGACCATGTTAAGTCTACTATCGTCTTCTACTATCTACTCCAGTCCTAGTTAGCTGATTTTGGTTTTGGAATGTTTGTCGTAGTCCAGGGAAGGTTTAAAAGGTGAGAACATAATGGAAAAACGGAGTAGAAAGTTAGTAAAAGTAACAATTTACTTTTCCCATACAAATTGTTCCATCGATTTTCAATAGGTAGGTACGTAAAATTTAAAATTTTTGATGGTTGTTGGTTCGTTAAGAAATGTTGATTTTCTTTGTTGGTTTTTTATTCACCCATTCTGGGAAGGCAATAGAATAATCCATACAGCCAAATTCAGTAGTTTAATATAGTTTTATTCTTTTTGTAAGGCGATACGAAGTTTGCCGGTTTAGCAGATACACTAGTATAATAATATCGTCGTCGCCGTGAATGTACGTACATACGAGGCCCTGAGGTATTTTCAGATAGAAAAAGGTCGGAAGCATTCTACTGCTTTAAACTAGGCGCCGCGCCTGGTATATAGCAGGTACATACTCTTTTCAGACTCGCGAACTATGTGACTGACACAAGCCTACGTTATCATGCTTTTTTTACTGGTTCTCAAACTTAAATGTGGCAGAATTTTAACCAACACACACTTGACTTGTTCAACCCTTGATAATAGTAATTTTAGTTTTAATTTCTAAGGATTATAATATTACTAGTCGACCCGGCGAACTTCGTACCGCCTAACCTATTACTATGTTGCTCATATATTATACTTATAAACCTTTCTCTTTAATCACTATCTATTGAAAACCGTATCAAAATCCGTTGCATAGTTTTAAAGATTAAGGCACTTGTCTCACCGGCAACGATTAACGAGTAACGAGTAGAGCTAGAACTAGAAACGAGCATGCATTCTACGCCGATTTATGTGCTCGAAGGTAATAGAGTATGAAATGCTTTTTTATTTACCAATGCAGAAAATATATTCACTGTCATAAGCTTCGAGATATAGATATTTAAAAAAAAAATGAAAATAGACGGACTTCCCGCAAATGAAGGGCAAGTCCGTCTAGTGGTTTATTATCAAAATCTTCTATGGAAATACCCTTGAGAAATTATTTCAGTTGATAACGACAAATGGCTTGGCACTTTGGTTTTAATTCCGTTGTAAATACAGTTGAGATTTCGATGATAATCCAATTTTATCATTTTTAGGGCAAGACCGTCATATCCAAGCAGGCAGGGGTTGTAAACTTTTTTTTTATGTTAAACAAAATAAATAATTGTGTATATAAATGACCCCCATTATAATGAATTGTGCTAAAGGCGATTTCGCCGTGAAGTCCATCTTCATTATACAATAAAATCAAGCTCATAGCTGTTCAAAAGTTAATTTTCAACAACTTGCACTATACTCAAGGTTTACAATATCTGATATTAAGGGAATTCCGTCATAGACGGACTTTCCGATTTTTACTAGACGGACTTCCCAACTTTAATATTTGAATGTTATGATTCTTTTTGGATGAGAAAATTGTTTAAAACAAGTGATTTTATCAAATCTACTGTAAGAAAAACAAAGAAGGATTATTAAATTACCTATGTAGAAACAGGAAATGGTAAAACTCCTTCAATTTTCATTTTTTCCAAAATTATTTCGGAAGTACGTCACTGCTAAACTTCAAGTTCAAATAGGCAAAAAAAATGTTTGCCAAATTTCTCCTAAGATAATGCTTGTAGCGACATCTTTGATAATTAGCTGAAAAGTAATTTACAGATCTGCTTTACCGATCGAATCGTAACCGCTAAATTCCTTTTAGAACGGAAGTTATTGCCGCTAGACGGACTTACCTCCCAGACGGACTTTCCCACATTGACCTTACCTATTAATTTTGGGCGCAAGGTCGCCCTTAGCTAACAGCGATTTCTTCCAGGCAACCCTCGTACAGACTACTGACACTTATTGATACTATAGGTGTATAGGATAGGTATAAAAATCATCGACCATGTAATGGGCTAATGCTCTAGGCGTTAAATAGGGTTGTTCTGATTAAAAAAAAAAAAGTTACGTAATGTGTAGTGTAATCAACTTTTGATGAAATTTAACCAGCTGTTGATGAAACTTGCCTTAGGTTAACTCTTGCGATTTATATGCTTAAAGCCATAGTGTGCCTGTTATAAAAAATTATGTAGCACTAGTTGTGCCCGCGATTTATTACCGCAGTAAAAAGTAGCCTGTGTTAATCCAGGCTGTCAGCTAACTCCATACCAAATTTCATTGAAAACGCTTAAGCTGTTTAGACGTAAAGAAGTAACAATCATACACACTCACTCACAAACTTTCGCATTTATAATATTAGCATAATATTAGTGAGATTACAAAAAAAACAACTAACACCAGTCTGAGCGTTTTAGGATCTATGTGCGTGCCAGCCAGCTTAGTCTGCGCGCGGTCAACATTTTAACCAATTTCAATCAGTAATTATTAGAATAAAAATTTATTTTTGAATGGCGAGTAAAGTACATATGTACCTACAGTAGTAAAGTAAGTATAGAGTAGCGCCCCTAGTCGTGCGCAGATTCTATCTATACAGGTAAACAAGACAAACCACCAGAGTAAGATTTTAGTGTTTTTTATTGTTGAGTCAATCACTTCTGCGGCGCACTCGTGCTGGAGCTCTTGGAGTCCCGCATGGAGGCCGAGCGCCGGCGGCGCAGCTCCTCCTGCCGCCGCACCTGCGGGAACAAGACACGGAACATAAGTTGCTAGTTGGTAGACATTTTACTCTTCATATCCAATATACCCTGCTGGGAAGTAGGACTTAAATCCTTCCAGGAGGAAATTTATGGCGGTTCTATATAGTCTAAACTTATTTGTCCTAATTTGCTCTTTGAAGAAAATATGTAATTACAAATATATTAATACATTCTTGGTGCATCACCAATTGATTAAATTGTAACTGATCTAATACCTCAATTCGTATCAAACACGTACCGAGGGGTAAGACACAGTCATTAATCTTACAGCAAGATAAGATTTCCATAAATTGATGTTATGGCCATCATATGATATGATGCTGTGGAGAAATTCAAATTTAATTGTGGCATCTATTATCCTGAAGTTTAACATTTTCCAGTTTTATTGGCACTTGTTGCTTAAGGACTATGGCATAGCCAATTAGTGACAAAATGCTATATGATCCAAACTTTTTAGTGTAAATTTTGTTTAATGTGCTAACACACTCAGCCTGACTTTAGTTCAATTCAGATTGCCTTTTTTCATGGTAGGTACTAAAACTAATGAAGATCCATAAATATCTGTCGATTAGCACTTATGGAATTGACTGAATCCAGACAGAGTTGTAAGTCATCTCATCTTTATGATTGTATGCGAGCATACCTTAGATTCCTTCTTCCTCTGGGCCAGCAGCTTGGCGTACTCGGCCTCGGCGGACTTGCGCTTGACGAGGCGCTTCTTCTTCAGCGCGAGCCGGTGGCGGCGGCGCTGCAGCACCACGGGCGTCACTAGCCTTTGAATTTTGGGTGCCTAGGGGCCCAATAACAAAAAACATAAGTTTAAAAAGTTGATTGAATTCCTCAGGCACTTAAAATGGACTTTTAAAAAATTATATACCTACTGGATATTTCTGACAAGTCTATCTACTATGTACTTATCTATACCAATATTATAAAGAGGAAAGATTTGTTTGTTTATTTGTAACGAATAGGCTCTGCAAATACTGAACCGATTTGAAAAATTCTTTGACTGGTAGGAAGCTACATTAACCCCGAGTGTCATAGGCTATATTAGATTTTCAAAAAAATTAGGGATCCTTACCTAAACTCAAATAATATAACCCAAGGTGCAATATTTATTCCGTTGTTTACATATTTTGACAGGTTGTTTGTTGTTGTTTGTTTTTTTTTTCTGAGGCCATTCTGGGCAGTCAAAAGAACATAGTCTATAGAGCCAAGTCTTTTGTAGTATCTTATATTCTATCTATGGTGTAACAAAGTAAGCCGGGAAAGCTTGTACTACTATATTTATGTTATAAAAATGAATCATGGTTAGTTTCTATAAATTCTAGAATGGCTGGGCCATTAAGCTGATTTTGGTTTTAAAATGTTCATAATAGTCCGGGGAAGGTTTAAAAAGTGAGATAATATTGAAAAATTTAGGGAAATTTAGTAAAAGTAACAATTTCTTTTTCCCATACAAATTGTAAGGAGAGAAACGAAGTTCGTCGGGATAGCTAGATAGTAATAAATCAAATGAAGGATTAAGCTCACCATACCTAACAATTTTTTCAAAGCAACATGGGTCGAAATCTTATAAATAAAACAGCTGTTTCATACATTTGGTACATTGGTTCGATCAGCGGATGGGGTCAATGTACGGGACAAGACTTTGACCCCTGTTGCTTTGGGAAAGTTGTTAGGTATGGTGAGCTGATTCCCTCTTGATTCATTACCACCTTGTCAGCTTATCTACGGTAGTACCTATGTACGGCACACTGTAAAAGTAGACCAACAACTAGTTGGAGTCTTCTGCTCGGTGCTGATATGCTATGCCCTGATGCTGCTGTCTGATGACATTGATAGATCAACAGACAATATTTTAATCAGGGTTAGAGGCTTCAATCTAGCCACATAGCAAACAAAGATTTAGGAAAGTAAAGATATAACTATCATAGAAAAGGCATTTTAATTGGCAGATCTGTTGACGTGGCAGAATATGGTAAATTTTGTACTAAAACTTACCTTAAATCTCTGTTTGGCGTTCTCCTTGCCCTCCTTTTTGGGCAGAGCGCGCTTGACAACGTAACGTCTGACGTCGTCTTCCTTGGTAAGGTTGAAGAGCTTGCGGATCTTGGAAGCCCTCTTGGGTCCTAGGCGGCGGGGCACATGGCCGTCGGTGAGTCCGGGAATTTCCTATTACCAAATAAAATACCAAATAGGCATTTTTTTAAATTCTAATTCAAAATAAGCTTTTTTTATCAATTTTTATATACTGGGTGTTTTTCACAAGGAAGGCAGTAATAAATCAAAGGAGAGATTCTGCTCACCATAACTAACAACTTTCCCGAAGCAACATGGGTCAAAATCTCAATATGTTCTGTTCCATACATTGGTTCAATCAGCTGACTGGGTCAATGTACGGGATAGCTGATTTTAGTTTTGAGATTTCGACCCATCTTGCTTTGGGAAAGTTGTTAGGTATGGTGCGCTAAATCCCTCCCTTGATTTATTATTGCCTTGTAAGAAACACCTTGTATATTCTATCCAGAGTGTCCAAAGTACATGTGCCTCATTACACAAAAAGGTAAACTCATTACATATAAGCCGCGCAGATAAAGAAACAATTTGAAAATAGCGGATCTCGCGTATATTAGTGTGAGGGAAGAGTTAAGAAGAGAGACAGCCCATACAACGGCTGCCATTTTAAGATTGTTTCTTTAAGTAGCACAGGTTATAACTAACAATACAAATGCCTTTTTATTAATTACAACAGTAACATTTTCTGAATTTTATTATACATATAATTGTATGGTACTTGGAAATGACATTGTCAAAGTAGCAATGACAAAGTGCTTTGTACCATGTTTGTCTACCCTGTCGCATATAATTACACAGATTTGAAGATCTGAGAAACAGTAAGACCAGGGAGAAATAAGATGACTAGATTTTTATCCAAAAAGACAATTTCAATATGCTTAATGAAGTAAATGTCTTTATAGCATGTTAAACTCTCTAATAAGAGGTCAATGTTTTAATAATAGGTTCAAATTAACCTGCTGGTAAAACCTTGAAACAAGTCACATCCATTATACATACCTACTCAAAACAAAAACAGCAAAAAAGAGTAAGACATTTACCTGGGGTCCTTTGCGGACAATGACAAGAGCTAGTACGGAAAGGTTGGCATCAACAATGCAACCACGTACTGACTTGCGTTTCCTCTCTCCATCACGGCGAGGTCTGTAGCAGGAGTGGCCCTTTGACATGAGAAGACGAACACGGACTGAAATAAAGTAAATAACAAATTGAAGGTGCAATACTATTACCATCTTATTCATAAAGATACAGTACATTTTAAGTAGCTTTACTGGAGGTCTACTTCTCTGGTTTGTTGTATGGTAAATACATAACATCCAGTCTAAATTGACATATGTCAAATAACTAAAATGCTCTTTAACTTTTTATGAATAACAGGGTTAGCCTTTAGTTAGTACAAAATAAAATATTCATGCAGTGGCATCCTAATTTTTTTACTAATCCCTAGCTTGTGTTATCAAGTTAACTGTTCCGTATTAGATAATTTAATAAAAATGGTAATATTGTTAGGCACACTGTAAAAGTAGACCAACAACTAGTTGGAGTCTTCTGCTCGGTGCTGATATGCTATGCCCTGATGCTGCTGTCTGACGACATTGAGAGTTCAACAGACAATATTAAAACCAGGGAATATTGGTATAGGGTACATATTTAATTGCAATTATTTGTATTCTTTTAATGATGATCTACTAAAAGGCTGACATTTGGAAAGAAAGATTCACCTAAACTTAATACCTACACAGAATCATACAGAAACAAAGATGGGAGTTCAAGAATAGGTAAGACTTTTAGAAATCACCTACTAAACTAGTCTAGGTCTATACTACATTGAAAGAGCACACTTACCATTGGCAAGGACTCCTTGCTTCATAGGAAAACCTTGTTTGTCATTGCCACCAGCGATGCGGAGGATGTATCCTTTCCATTCATCGCCTAGCTGGTCAGCCTCCACTTCCGCGCCCATGCGCTTCTCGTAAAATATGCGGAGCTTGTGCTCGTCCACAACTTCGAATAACTTCTGGCATCCCGTAGCCGGGTACGAGATGTTCAACTACAAACAGAATTGAGGTTATGTTAGGTTACACCATAAACACCACACGTTAACAATAACGCTTTTCACAAAAACAACACATCCGATAACGTAATTAGCTATTTAAATCATGCTGCCACTATCCAGTACATATTCTAAACACAATTTCACGGATTTACAGCCGCATGAACAATCACTCGCAACAAAATGGTAAATTTAAATCCGTTTTTTCCACGAAAATCTGTTAAGTTTCTGCACCATTTTTAATTTAAAAAGTTATCTGGTAATACAGGGCATTAAAATGTGTTTATATCTGTTTAAAATACAAGTTAAAATATAAAATAAATAATGTAAACCTTCATGACTGCGGCTAAATTCCTCGAACGTCAGCCATGAAAAAGAAAGAAAGAGCAAGCGACAAATCGGGCTGCCAGTATTCAGAAAATAATAAAACTCAAATTTAATATTTATTTAAATTTACCTACAGATGGCGCTAGTAGACGGAGCAAGGTTTAGCGCAAGGTTTAAAAATTAACAACCTTTAATTCTAAATTCATTTACAATGAAGCGTGATATAACGTTTTACGTACGCCAATTGAGTCAAAATAATAAAATTTTGCAATTTGTGTAAAAAGTAAGTTGGTCGATTTTTTGAAAGGGCAACCTTTAATCAATCGAGCAAATTTATCTTTCGCATGATCAATCAATCAACTTTTTTGTATTGAACTGTCTGTTCTGTCATGGTCATGTCAAACGGTCGTCAATCGCAAGTTTAATTAAGATTGATTGATTGATAGTTAAATAACCCTAAAAAATTATTTGATTTGTTTGTTCTCGTAATTAATTTATCTTCTGATATTGTTTTATTGTTTTATTATAAATAACTTTGTATTTTGAAATTTTCGTCAGTCGAGTATAATAGTTTAAGAAGAAACCTCGATAAGCAAGTACCTCCACTCCTCTGCTCTCTCACTTTCGCTGCTTCTAAAATAAATAAAATAATATTTTTAAATCATGGACGATGGGCAGGAACACAGCAGGCTAGCCTACAGGCAACATGTAAAGTACTTTATGCGGTTCCTGAATGTTTTACCCTCTTCCTTGTCATCCCATGACACCACCAGGTAATTTATATAATATTTTTGGCTTTGACAATTCAGGGTCAGTGGGTTTGGGGGTTCAGTAATAAAATTTCCTGTGCTACAATAAGAATAATACCTTTACCTTTACTATGTTTTTTCAATTAGATCACAACATAGCTGATGTTCATCTAGGTATAATTAAATGACATCATTATGTTATAAACAATGACACAGATTTAGCATTTTATCCGTAGAATAGGTACATGGTTAAAAATTAATTTGTTTAATTTTTAGAGTAACTATCGCATACTTCTCAGTGTCTGGCCTGGATGTGCTAGGTGCTATTTCAACTATCCCACTAGATATGCGTTCTAGAATAATTGATTGGTTATATAGGCTACAAGTTCAGCCTAGCTTAGGTAAGTGATTCATTATATTATTTAAGATTTATATATGTCACCAGAAAATAATAAGATTCGCAAGTTTATAGATTTCCTAGGAAATTTATAAACTTTCGTAGGATTCTAAACGAGAGATAAATTGAATTATTTTACGCCCACTTTACAAATTTAAAAATTTTCGACGCGTCGTAGTAAATTTATAAACTAACGGATATCAATCCGTAAGATTCTAAACGGATCGACCAATCACAGAAAAGCTTTTAATTTTACGCTTTTTGTAATACGGAAAATAACACACTGCTCTCTGATTGGTCGATGTTGACAGTGAAAATGCTTGCGTCCATAGACTTACGTACAATCAGACTTGCCAAACAATTCAATCACACTAAAAGTATTTTTACTGGTACTAAAAACTACGTAGGTTAATATGTGACCGCTAATGTGCGAAATTCAGTAACAGTGCACGAACTGGCTGAATCCGTTAGAGTTCGAAATAAAATGTTGTTCTCAACATTAACTAGGTAATCTGCAAAATCCCTAGGTAATCTACAGAGTTAACGAATAAGTTAAGTTCGAATAATTGTTGCCTTAGATTTCAGTTTAACACAGGTAACCAAAGCTCCGCTCGCTTCGCTCGCTACGCTGGTTAAAGATCACAAGCCAAACCTAACCTAACCTACAATTTTGCCCTAGATTTGAAATTTCGGTCGGAGCTTTCTGTTTTCCGCACTTTAACGGCGAGACATCCGGTAATACGCACATTAACTAGGAAAAGTGCGGATACCCCATATTTCACATAAAATTTCGCACATTAACTGACCTAAACAGTTAATGTGCACATTGCCCGGTAAAGAGCACATTAACGTATTTCGCACTATAACGGTGACAGATATAATATGCTATTATGGGATAATAGCATATTTTATCAAAAAGTAACCTTGTATTTTAGGTACAGTATACCTACCTACCTACCTAGTAGGGGGTTAAAATTCCCTATTTCACTCTACCAAAATAAAACATTTTGGTCATGGCTAAAACTTTCGTAGCTCTGTGTTAAATTTCAATTCATTATACATGGCGTTTGGTTATTGGTTACTTATTATTTTACGAGTGAGTTTAGTAAGTTTATCAATTTACGAAAATGTAGGCGTAAAATAATACAATTTATCACTCGTTTAGAATCCTACGAAAGTTTATAAATTTCCTAGTAAATTTATAAATTTACGGTTCTTGTTATTTTCCGGTGACATATATATAGATTATCTGATAATAGAGCTGTGTTCTTAACATTAAATATTATTGCAATTCTATAACTATTGTTTACTAAATAAAAAGTTAAAGAGCATTTTAGTTATTTGACGTATGTCAATTTAGACTGGATGTCACGTATTTACCATACAACAAACCAGAGAAGTAGACCTCCAGTAACGCCACTTAAAATCTACTATATCTTTATGAATAAGACGGTAAGAATGTAATTTTAATATTTATTATTTTATTAACAACAATGCATTCTTAAACACATCCTAATGCAATCTTATTGTTGATGCTGCATAATGCCATTGTTATATTTGTATAAACTCTTCCACAGATGGTGACATGACACGCTGTGGATTCCAGGGCTCATCCACAGTTAACATAGAGCTTCCTCCTGAGAACACACACCTGCAGTGCGGACATCTTGCTATGACATACACTGGGCTCTGCATCCTACTGGCACTGGGCGATGACTTGTCCAGGATCAACAGGAAATCTCTTATAGAAGGTGAGATGTCATGCACCTGTAACATGGCAGACCATTATTTTTTATTGGTCTGTTAAGTTGTAGTAATCTTTTTATACACATTGGTTAATCTGAGCCAGTGAGATGCATCTTCATTTAGAGCTTTTTACTCTAAAGTTACATTTAGCTGAATTATTGGGTAAAATCTCAAAACAGAGATAAATCTCACACACTCAGTCACAGTCAGTGACTCAAAATTCATTGACAATATTTATTCCAAATTCCCCTTTTGGAATAAATATTGACAATGAATTTTGAGTCACTGACTATTCAAATGTTTTTCTATACTAGATTTTTTTTTTCAGGAGTAAAGGCACTGCAAACTAAAGAGGGTAACTTCTCAGCGACACTCTCGGGCTGCGAGTCCGACATGCGTTTTATATACTGCGCCGCCTGCATCAGCTACATATTGAATGACTGGTCTGGCTTTGACATAGAAAGAGCAACCGATTATATAATTAAATCTATTGTAAGTGTTTTCTATGGAATTCCAAATTTTGTTATGAAAAAATTTATAGTATAGAAAGCTTGCCTAATAGTTAGCGTGCCTGACTGTCTGGATGTAGTCTTTTAGTATCGGCAGTGGTTTTCGTCAGTCAAATTGTACCTATGTGTAAGCTCGGTATTTTAAACAAGTGAAATGCTAATAATCATAATTTTATTTTTAGAGCTATGACTACGGCATAGCGCAATGCCCAGAGCTGGAATCTCACGGCGGAACGACGTTCTGCGCTCTAGCAACACTGAGCCTAACAAACCAACTAGACAAGCTGACGGAACAACAGCTAGAGGGGCTGAAGCGGTGGCTCATACTGCGCCAAGTCGACGGGTTCCAGGGCAGGCCCAACAAGCCCGTCGACACCTGCTACAGCTTCTGGGTAGGTGCCTCACTAAAGATCCTAGATATGCTTCACTTGACAAACTACGCCGGTAATAAAAGCTATGTCTACGAGACCCAAGATAGGGTTGTTGGTGGATTCTCCAAGTGGCCTGATGTATGCACTGACCCGATGCACACGTACTTAGGACTTTGCGGTTTGAGTCTGGTTGGTGAGAGTGATTTACTAGAAATTGTACCAACGTTAAATATTACGAAGAGGGCGTATGAGCATTTGAAAACTCTACATAGTAGTTGGGGTATGAGTTCCTAACGTTTTAAAGTTTTTTTTTTAATTTTACACCTAAATTGTAAGTGTTTTTTTTTGTCATAAATTATTTTCTGTAATAATATAAATTTCCGATATTTATAATAGGTGCCTATCAACAAATAGGTACTTAAGTATTTATTTCAAAGACAGTCTCAATATATTATACTTACTATTGTAACCATCGCAAAATAGGTGCTAAATAATAGTTAAATTCGTAGAAATGTTATTTTTGCGGAATAAAATATTGTGAAGGGCTACAACGATTTTAAAGTTTAATAACTCAAACATTTAGACTTAACTTAATGTTATTTACACGTAAATATGAAAAAGTAACCATGAAATCTTTTTGATAACTATTTATTATATTTGTATAGATTTTCAAGCGATGAATGAGTTATAAACTTAAGATTATGATTGAAGTAAATAAAACATTGTATACAGTGCAAATATTAAGTTATTTATAAATTTCGTGCCATTCAATAGTTAGGTACATAGTTAGTGGTTGTGCTTGTTATATCTTGCCATGTTTGGCTTTGTTTACTGCCATGCTTTAAAACTTACATACACGTGGGGATCGCGTCGCCTTTCCGAATTTGGCTTGACGCGAATCGTGTTTAGATTGAATAATATATTTCATAAAATCTTACATACATATTGTCATCTTATTATCTTATGTTCATATTATATATAAATACTAGAAGCTGCCCCGCGGTTTTTCCCGCGCAAAGTTCTCATAAACACAAAATTCCCTATTTTTCCCGTTCCCGTGGGAATTTCGGTAAATCCCTTCTTAGTGCTCACCTACACTCCCTAAGGAACCTACATGCAAAATTTCAGCCCGCTACGCCCAGTAGTTTCGGCTCTGCGTTGTCTGTCAGTTAGTCAGTCAGTCAGTCAGTCAGTCAGTAACGGAAGAGTTTTATATATATTGATATATATTTTAGGTATTTATTTAAAAAAAAAGTTTAATTTAATATTGTTAGTGTGTGCACAGTTTTTATGATGTATTTTTTAACATAGTCGTAATATTATAAATCATCCTCAAATATACATTTAGGTTAATTGAATAATTGCACAAAGCTACAATTATAATATATTTCTATTGTTTAGGATATAATGGTGGTCGTTATTCCTTGGCCAGCGAGAGCGAGCGCGAGGGTCGAATGTCGTGTCACAATAAACGTGTATTACACTCATGTGATTTTATATGTTTTTTGTAAAATAAAAAAAAAACTTTTTAGGCAGTATTATTTCATCAAAATTAAATTTCTTTAGATTTGTTAAATTTTTAAATGAAATATTTATTAAATTGAGCGTGTTTCAAGTTTGTCTGCGAAATCATCAATATCAATACATAGTATAAAACAAAGTCGCTTTCCGCGTCTGTCCCTATGTATGCTTATATCTTTAAAACTATGCAACGGATTTTGATGCAGTTTTTTTTAATAGATAGAGTGATTCAAAAGCACAAAATAGTAATAGGTAAGGTGGTACAAAGTTCGCCGGCTTGACTAGTATAATATATAACACAATGAATGAAGACAAAAAGTTACGCACTCGATGTGGTTCCGTGGACTCCGTGGTAAGTTATGTTATTTTTGTAATTTATAAAATACTAGTCGACCCAGCGAACTTCGTATCTCCTTATTACTATGTTGTGCATGTTTTATACATAAAAACCTTCCTTTTGAATCACTCTACCATCTACCTTTAAAAAAAACCGCATCTAATTCCCGACGCGGGAAGCGAATTAGTTTTATACTATGTATTGATGCTTTTAAATCAAGTTTTATACCCAGGGTTTAAGAAAGAGGTTGATGATCAGCAATTTTCTGTCTGTGTCACCTACGTGAATGTGAAGAAAGTTATAAAATAATACCTAGCTGTAATTATACACGGAGCCCTATAATTATTTTAAATTGCTAGTTTTGGTACGATAAATTCAATTAAATGGACAGCCGGCATTTATTTTGTGCAGTAGGTAATTTTGTTTGGTGTTGTGTCACCTTTTTTCTTGAATGTATTTATATGAACAAATTGTTCACTGTTTTGTATTTATTAATAAAAAAATATGTATGAAAATCAAAATATAATTTAATTTTTTAATATTTTACTTTGGTACTTATTATAATATGAACAAAAAACAAGCATGTGCAAAATTTTACAGAATATTAAGTCGAAATGACGAAGCAACATATCAGTAAATAAAATCATTTTTCAAGAAGGTATTCAAAAAGTAATTTTTACATTGAATTGAATCTCTCTCCGTTTGGATTACTTTAATAATCAGAGAGCGTAACATAATTATCAGCTAATGGCATTATTCCATGAGCTCGCCGACAATACCCGGGTGCGGGTGCCCAGCCGAAGACAATTGATTTATTACGTCAATGGATATTGAAAAGGCCTGACAAAGTTATGAAAGTTTGGAACAAAATGGGGATTACACCAGGGAGGTGAATATAATGAATTACAAATATTACAATCACGATAAGTGCAATCGCCAACACAACGCCTATGGCGCCGGGAACTATGCATACAACACTTTTGTCCTTACTGTTAAAATACTTTCAATATACTTTTATTTCACTAGTTTTTTTGTATTAAAATTAAGAAAATGTTCTCTACATATAAAGATACAGAGAGAGAGAGCATCTTCCTTGTTCTGTGAAAGATACAATACTTTTCAGAATTCAGTTTTCCTATTAAAGGGCTAATTTACATTGTAAAAGTCACTAATCTGAAACTATTGATCGTTGAACAATTTGAATAGTTACCTACTCCGACCCATAATACCAACAATCCCGAGCACAAACTCAACTTACCTGAAACTGTAATTCGGTTAAACTATTGCAACCTTAGGCCAGGAATTACCGCGTAAGCTCAGGGAGGCTAAATCCAGTTAAGTCCACGGGATGTCCACGAGAAATAGTTACCGACATTATGTATTCTAGAAACCCGAACGGCAGAAACATTCTTACTTCCATTAATTAAACAAGAAAACAGATCGGCCTGATAAAGGGCTATAAATCTGAATGATGAATAGGTGTAGGTAACTCAGTTCGCGGCTGGAGACCCGAATTGCAAATTGCTTATTTGTGACTTGTGAGTGGATGTTGACAACGGAGGTGAGGTTGGGAGAGATGGAAGGAAAACACATTAGCAGGATTTAATATAATACTAGTCGACCCGGCGAACTTCGTACCGCCTAACCCATTCCTACTTTGTGCATGTATTATACTTACAAACCTTCCTCTTGAATCACTCTATCTATTAAAGAAAACCGCATCAAAATCCGTTGCATAGTTTTAAAGATAATACTTATAGAAGTACGTGTACGTCATTTGTAAAAACTAGGCAGATACAATCCAATCAAACTTATCCATTGAAGCAGATATCGATTCCGAAAAAAAAAACCACTATATTTTGTGACTTTAACACTGAAAACCGCAACTGTTTTATTGAGTATAAATGCAATAAATGTATGAATGAATTGTTTTGGTGCTTTAAGGAAAAGACTGATACATTTTTCAATAGTTAAGTATACCTACCACTTAAGTGCTATTCTATAAATACTTTAACCTATTTGTGATCCATTAAGTAAGGGCAACAAACTGTCCCATTTCGAGGATTACTTACCTTGTACCAGGTGATTATTTATTCAGTTGTCACTAGAGGTAGCGAACTTCTTTCGATAAATCCTGGTTTTTGTTTAAACATTTTGTTTGAAAACAATACGGATTTAGTGAGGGTGGAGCACGCCGATACAGCCCGGAAGTTTTAATGGATTGAAATAAGACCTTATTATTTAAATCCCGTACACCCTGTAATTTATTGGTTTTGTTTGAGTGCCTTCCTATTTTTATCCTGTCTGTGTGCTTTCTTGATTCTTGATTTTTCAATTTCGTTTTAGGCTACCGGCTATTCCTCAAAAACATACCTATCTACGTCAGAACAGAACCTAAAGTATAACCAAATTATTGTTTGCAACCTATGTAAAATTATTTGTTCCAAGTATATGTACCTATGTAAATATGCATAAATTTATACGCAGGTACCTGTTATCAAATAAATATCATATAAAGTAACGTCCTTATGGTTTAACTACTAAAATACGTTTTATGATTCATTTAATTGTTATAATTGTAAATATTTGTATGTAAGCGAGCAGTTCAATGCAATCTCACTACTGTGCTTATCTTGCTTGTCTTGTGGTACATATCTGGGCGAATCAAGCAGGCAGTCGAGAACGCAAACAACAGTTGAGACGTGACCGAATTAGCGTATTATACCGAGAACAATCAACATCAACTATGCCGTATATCATGTACAGCACAGTACAGTCGCGTCACGCGTGTAATGAAATGTAAACACTTTTAGAACAAAATAAGTTGTGCTATATGTAACGTTTGCATTCTATTGCATGCGACTGTACCTACGTTTTCATTAGAATTATCGTTTCAGATTTCAGCATTAGGAGATCAGTGAGGAAACGCAATATTTTAACGTAGGTTCATTTTATGCTTATAATATTTGGGTATCCTGAGATGTTTTACTGTGATTTCATTGCAAATCTATCTATCCGCATTTGATATAAGCTACCTAACTTATGTTATTGTTAGGCCGATATCTGTTTACAAAATAATAGGACGTTAAATAAAATTTTACAGGTAACATCAAAACTTTATCATGGTTATCTAAATGTTACTGCTGTAAGTTAATTTGTTCTTAAATTAATAATTATAAGCTCATCACATCGTTTCTGTATTCATATATGAAATGCTGTTTTCATTATTGTACAGTACAGTTTCAAATATATTTTAGTTACAGTTCCATTTTATATGACACCGTTACGGATACGAACCTTTCTACGTTACGAATTATCAAATAACAGGAATCGACGCCGTAAATATCATTTAGTTGATCCAGAGTTTGACGTGATTTCATGTGGCACTTGTTTGCATGCACACAGGCTTTTAGAATAATACTATTTACGCGTATGTTGTCCGCTGTCAAGAGCCCTCAGTCCGTCGAGCTCGGACACTAGACAATCTGGACGTATCCAGCCGCAATCCACGTCTGATCTATTTGGCTAGGCGGACTTCCAACTTAATTCGCCCTCAGTTTAAACCAGCGGTGCTCAAATTTTCGATTGGTAATTGATACGTGATCTATTTCCGAAATAAATTTAGTTTTGGCTGATGGCAAATAGATTTAGATACTTACCTAATACTTTTGTTGGCCTGAAAACTAGTAGTGAGGACGTTTTCTACCAATATGATGAGGTTATAAAAAAATATGGTCAAAAAAAGTACATAATAATGTATATGCTAGGTATATGCACTACTTTTTTAAATTATATTCACTATTAACTGAACTCTGTATGTGTGCTGTACGTCGTGAAATTGTGGATGTCTCTGTGGTGCCTACGTTAAAATCCTAAGATCAATTAGCCGCACAAACGATTGGGTAACATAATATCTTTACGCGAATTATTTAAGAACCCCTGATTTAAACCTTGAATGCGCAACTGCGCAAGGGAGATAGTGCTAAGCTGTTATACTTAGGTAAGTCGAGTAGCTAACCGAGTTTCAAGTGGTGGTAGTATAGTAACGAGGTTGTCTTTTAGAACGTTGGAACCAACTAAAACCCAATTTATACACAGCTTAAATAGTTAATTGAGTTGGATTCATCATCACACATAATCTTTTTCTAAAAATAAGCAGTCTTCAAAAATTAATATTTGATTTGTTATTATTAATTTATCAAGCAACTGATAAAGTAATTAAATCAAAACCTAATCTTAGCTGAAAGATTTACTAAATAAGTATTAGTTTTTTTTAAATTGAAAATTGGGTTGGACACAGGTCATACTTATACGTGCGTGACCTTCACCCGCAGTGCACTGCCGCAGCTTCCATTATCGCCTCGTATCACCACCTAGGGTCGGCCTACCTTGCGACTTCTGGTGCGTGCTCTCCACGCGTGAACCATAGTTAGTAAGAAAGTATGTATCCTAAACTTTTTTTTATTGAATTAACTTGGTTCCAAGCCACGTCAAACTTAAATGTAAAGTAACCTTACTTCTTCTCTTAGAAAAGAAACCTTAGAAACCTTTACCAATAATTTTCTCATAACATGACAACTTTCCGGAACCGACCGAAGTCGAAGCTGCTCGTGTAACAAACGGATGTTTTAGTATAGTGCAGCTTAAATGGGAAAGTTGATTTTAAGTGCCACACTAACTTACTCAGTTGCTAATGTAGTTTGTTAGTTGCCTGAAATTTTACGAAAAGCGAAGAGGTTTATCATAAATTGTGGCTTCCGCGGATCTAATGATGGAGCGCGAGAGAACTTTGTACTACTTACGTGCATAAACCAGTTTCTAGGGAAACTTTTGTCTTACTAAGCAAATGCTTTAAGTAATACCCAAACTAACTGAAATTTTAATAGAGATTGCTCATTAACTCTACCCGAGCAGTGGGTCAAGTTTTTCCGCTGCAAGATGCAAAGGTTTTTTTACTCCAGATAGATATCTAAACTTTAGTTTAGGTGTACGGTGTTACATATTTAAACATGTATGTATACTAGAGAGTCTCTTCTTAGTAAAACCGTTTAAAATGTCATTCTGTGACGTTCTGTTCTGTCTATAAACGTTTTGCCATTTGTAGATCTGTAGATTGAACAGCTTATCCTCTAGGAAAAAAAAAAAAACATCCACTCGGATAGTTAAATACTAGTTGCTGTGACTGATTGTTTCTGACTGCAGTGCGGTTTGCGGAGCCAGCACAGCAGCAGCAAGTTAGATCAGTATGTTAATTCGCCCGCTAACTTGGCCGACCCGATGGCTTGCACTGCTCGTCGCCAAACCTGTACGTAATTACGCGGAATGCGCTAATCGTCTTGCTCACCGTGCTTTGACACATTTTAGTGATTTTAGGTAATATTTTTTACAGTAGTAGGTTCTAGTCTTCGTTATGATTAGCAATTTTCAATCTTGGTGCCAAAGTTATGAGTAGATTAATGAACCTAGGTTAGGATATATGACAGAAAAAGTTGAAAAAAGACAATTTAGATATTTACTGTATAACACAATGTTTTATTACGAATGGCGTCATAAAAGTTCTCGCATCCCAAAAGTTTTTGTTTTGTGTTAGTAGCGTAACGACTGAAGGAATTAAGTTACCTAAAACAGTTTTTTTGTTAACAAGTATGAACGTAAAACAGATTGTAAGTCTGGCTGGTGAACTATGTATTTAAAACCAGTAGTTTGTACTGTCTTGTTAGTAAAGTTCCTAAACAAATTAATACGGTAGTGACTGTTACATAATTCCAAGCCTGTAGCGGTAAAGTTGAAAATAGTCTACAAAGTTTGGGAGTTCACGCAATGAATACAAATACATGCATGACAGACAACAGGAAAAGTAAGGTAATTCTGTGGATGTAGTATTGTGATGTCGTCGCTGAAGCTACTGAAATTAAATTCATATTTAAGTTTCAATTAGACTTAATATATGTATTTGTAAAGGATAGGTAATACTGGATAGGTTACCTTTCAGGATTCATAGTTTTTCTTAGAGGTTTTTAACTCAAATTGTTCCTTTACAGAGCAGACTAGTTGTACTAAATATAAATAATTAGTCAATTAATATTGAGTATTAAATTAATATACATTAATTTGTGATTAAGTAGGTAGCGTACGTAACATTCTAATATTAATCCTTGTTCAGTTCTAAAAAAAATCTTGCTATACCTAAAGTTAATTAAAACCTTTTATTTTTATTCTGGTCTTAGTTATACTTCTAAAAGTTTTAATTAAAAGGAAGCCCTTTAAAATCTTGTAGACGTTGTAAATTAGCTAACATAAAACAATGTTCAAGTTTATCATGGACGCAAGTTCTTATAAATACCTACATATGTAGCTTAGTTTCTATTTCAATATTTTAAAAGATTTTCTGAAACTGGTATTGTTACGGAATCCTCAGCAAGGTGATAAAAAACAACGCATATATATACAAAAAACCACTAAGATTTGTTAAATTTATAAAAGATTGTGCGCTCCACGTTAGGTGAACGTGGTGAAGATAAGGTGAGCAGAGTAGGCACCGTTCCGACTTTCTATATAACGCCAGCTCTACTTTCTGGAGTCGTTAGGAAGTTATATTAAGTTTCTGCTCAAGACAGCTTTAAGATCGGTTTCGGGGTAGGTATTCTAAATGCAAATTTGAAGAGACCTCATAATAGTGCATTCTGCCACCTCAGCGTACGGGGATGCCAACAGGAAGAAACGAACGAGTATGGTTCGCGTGTGCTTGAACATAGACTACTTGTTGTGTTTTTTATAATTAAAGTACAACAAGGCTTTAAAGAAAAGTCAACGCTATCGTAAAGGTTTTTCATATCTTCATAATTGATGAACTCTTGCTCACTATTCTGATTCATTAGATACTTATACAGTATTATTTAGAGTTAGAATTGGCTAGCAGTATCTTTGAAGCAGCTAGCAGATATTTAGATAATTATCTAAAACAACTGTCGGGGAATTTGCGTCTAAGAGACATTTTGACTGCTTTTTAGCATTAGCCTCAAAATAACTAATTAAGATTGACTATAAAAAACTTATGGAAGTTACTCGAAGTAATAACAGTTATTTGCATTATACGGCTAACAAAAACCATGTTAGCCATTTCCGAAGCAGAGCAGACTACACTGCGGTTAGCGGTTATGGGATAATTATGAAAATTAGCAGTTTTATTTATCCGACACCGTGTTCCGGCTATCACGGCCACCGGGGCGGCCGTTACGGTTTGCAACATATGTTGTTACCGCTAACAATGAGCTACTTTCATGCTTTACTGATGTTGAAGGTGGATTTTAAAACTAAAAATAAACAATGTTACTAAATTTTTCAAATAAAGCAGCATCAGCGATGTTTTGTTTTGTTAACACAATTGACTAATATGGTTATTAATTTATGTCTCCTTTAAGGCATTGCGTGCTATCTTCTTAAAAAGGGTTATTTGTTTTAGAAATAAATTTTCTCTGATAATACTTGAAGGTTATTACATACCTACCACATACTATTAAACTACCAGAAAAGCCTTAACATACAAAGAAACCTTCCGATTTTATCCCAACATTGCTATTACTTTCTGCCGAAGAAAATAAATGAAACGGCGCTAGGCTCAATAAATAAAAGTACTTACTTACGAAGTACGCTTTATTGGCAACCCAGATCCATATTTCCATTGAATCACTTACAGAAACCGGCGAGCTTATGTGTAGGCAGTTAATCAGGACACGTGGACTTTATCTCGGGCTGATTTACCGCCTCACTGATTGTTGGAGTCCTTCTTGAATGTAGCTATAGTCCCGTCTACCATTGTGACGCCCCCGCGCGGCATGATTGGATTTATTACACAATTACTAACCGATTTAATCCAATGAACTGTAACTCATGCTAATTGTTAATAATGCTTAGCTGGAATGACGAGATACTTGTGCGTTGCGTACGTTGATTAATATTAGATACCAGGCTTAATATTGTGGATGTATGTACCTACCTATGTACTATGCGAGGAATTCTTGTGTCTATTTGGTGAGAGAGCGTTGTCGATATTATTTGGAATTATTTGGAATTATTTGAGCTGATGAGCCATTAATTATTTTAACAAACAATATACCTAATTTTAATTAATAATCATGTTTTTGACTTGATTGTTTTGCAAAATACGATGCTTTTTACACCTATGTTTTTCTAAGAAAAGTTGTTCACCATTGGAGCACTCTTTTAATTTATTACTGACTAGTCAGAAGCACTCTGTGTATATAGGAAAAGATGGGTCTTTGAATTTATTTTTTTAGTTTTGGGCCACGTTCTAGCTGGTGCAACATTTTCCTCAATGTTTTTGTACAACAGACAGCTGCTGCTATATTTGGTTTAATTAGTTTCATGTTTCCCGTATCTTGGTTGTTCGGTTATTTCTATATAATTTTGATGGAAGTTTAATTTTTTACACAAAGCTACTAATTTTTTAAAACTTTAATTTAGTAAAATTACAATTTGAATGACTGTTGTTTTTGATATAATGATGTTATGTATCTGAACTTTAATTTAAGATCTGTCTTGAGTCCTAGCCTGCAGTAGCGACGATTTATTATATAGCGGAGGTTCTATTATACATATATGAAAGCTACAATCTGTCTTGTTAATTCCCATATAAATAAACACTCATTAAAACAAGAACAGGCTCCACTTAACAACCATGCAAAGTCTACTTATTAAAACTAACTGCATTAAGTTTAATTCAGCATTTAATTGCCTAAAGCCAGGAGCTACAAAATGTAAAAGTTGTTAAACAATGCACTGAGCACGGCTGAAAAGCCAACATCTGAATAAGTAATGAACGCTAGCGCGAACTCCCAGTGAATAACAAAACCTAGGCCCACTCGATTTATAGTTCTAGTGGCTACCATTTGTATATGAGTTGATATACACAGCTTTACTACAAATTCTCTATCATCATCATCATCATTTCAGCCGTAGGACGTCCACCGACCAGATGGACGGATGATCTGCGCAAGGCTGCGGGTCCACGCTGGATGCAGGCCACCTGCGATCGGTACAGATGGAGAGCCTTGAGGGAGGCCTATGTCCAGCAGTGGACGTCCTACGGCTCAAATTCTCTATATTTAAATTATATTGTAATAGTTATTTTAAATTTAAAGTTAAATTCTGCCTAAAACGCAGATGAAATTGTATATTTTGTGTGAGTACTGTCCTTCATACTGAAGCTGAACTATAAACTATCACAATAGATCTGTAAAATTCGCAGTGATATGTACGAGGCGGATAAAGCTATACACCCAAACGTTGAAGTCATTCTGATAAGTAAGTACCTAAGTATAATAACTCGTAAGTCATTAAAGATCCCAGCTAACTCATATAAGGGACGAGACGCCTGCAATTAACGTTAGCTATCTCAGTAGTTTTATTAAGATATTTTAATAACGTTACCTCTGCGTTAGAAATAAGGTTTTAGTTTATTTATGTTAGTGTAGTTTTTTTTTAAGTTGTTGTTGTAAGGACTGTGTCCTAAATTGCTACACCCTTGCCGGGTTACTAAGTCAAAAGTTCCTTGTACTTAATTTAAGACCTGTACACACTTAGCGCAATAAATATCTTGTATCTTGTATCTCTACTATGTTGCAATTTCACAACACTGTAGAGTTTCCGTGATAAGGGCCCGATATTGGGTTAGGGCTACTAACGGGGGGCCGGATGAACGGCCGGTCCGCGGAACAAAGACGGATGGGGCTCGTTTGTTCCGGTTTACTCCCATTAACCCACCTTGAAGATATAGCTTGGTAGGCAATTCAATACTTTCACACCTTTAAACTATCAACTTCATAATAAATACACGAATATTATTCCGAAATCTGTAACTAGTCTTGGAAACACTGAATAGGACCAGAATAATCTCAAAAACGTTGAATACCTACAATAAATACTGTGGATAGATAATCGCGCTTCCATTGACGTCGTCCTGTAAAAGTTTACATGTCAAAAAGAAAATAAAAAAATATTTCAAAATGAAAAAAATAATAAAACCTCTTGTAAACCGTTTCCCATTTTAATTAATCACATGGTGGCAACAGCGGTTTGCTCATCATTAGGAGTGGTTTTCAATCAGTGGTGATTGTGAGCAATAGAAATTTGTTTTCAAACTCTGTTCATATGAGGTTCATTTATATGAAACGGAGTAAAAAAGATGTGAATAATACATTTTTACTCAGTTACTTCACCAACTCATCTCATCTCTTTCTTAGAGTATATTCAATTTGCATAAGCTATAGAAACAAATATTAATGTAGCGTATAAAGCTACAATAGGCTAGGATACGTACATAAAATTATGTTTTTTTATACAAAATATTTGTTTTAAGATAAAAAAAACACAAATTTAGATACATATAAGCAAAAACAAATTGTGGTTCGATAAAAGATAATGATTTGGTAATGCGTGTCGTATCTTCTGTATAATATAATTTTTTTTAAAACTTCTATGGCACTAAAGTTCCCACCCCTCATAGGCACACGATCCTAAGCCAAAAAGCAGGTGTATCAAAGTTTTATTAACCGCGCCATAGCTACGTGACCTAAACAACAAAATAACGTGGCACGTTTCGTAATGCAATCACGTAACGATGAAAGTGGACCACAAAGCAGCTTCAACAAAGACTACATGCGCTGTAAATTAAATTCATATGATTCCGTCAAGCAATTCTCTTGAAGAGCGGTCGTGCGCGGTGGCGTCGCGGCGTGCTCGAGCTCGCTACTGTTTCAGTCAGCGTTCTTATTACGCTTTATACATTATATCAAACCATATCGAACCTACCAACTTTGACATCGACACTACAAAGCGTGTGTGCTTCAATATCTCAGTATGCACAAAATAGAATAAAAATATGTAAGTAACTCTACACACACTAAAATACTTGAATACCTACTTTAGAAGGCTGACTCAGGAACTGCTGTTTGGGCCATCGTTGAAGTATCGAATACTTATATGATATTTTCGATAGTAGTTTCGGTTGTATCGCCGTTTCCTTAGAAGAAAGGACAAAAATGGACTAATAATCAAAAATATTATATTATGTATTCGATACTTCAACAATAGCTCACCCAGCAGTTCCTGTGTAAGCCTTTTAAAGTAGTTATTAAAGTATTTTAGTATGACTATTCTGTCCCTAGGGAAGCTACTGGATATTCTTTGCCGGAATCCCGACCTGGCCTGGCCGTTTATGACAGAAACTCAAATGCATTTTTCGTGTTGTGAAAAAAGAACCGGTACGGCGTGCGTTAGTACCACCCACGCCACACACCACCCAGCGCCGACCGCCTAAACTCGTAGAATAACTTTGCTTTCGCCGCCGAATCGATTTTTACTTAGCAATTCCTTTGACTCCCCAATACGTTTAATGAACTTCGTTGAGACGATTTCTGTTTTCCTGGTTCAGAGTATAAAGGTAAAAATTCTTAAAGCGCTGGAAACGTGTTAAAAAAATTTATTTATTTATTATAAACCTGTATATTTCATTAATTTACCGACACCAAATGGCAGAAGTTTATATTTCTTGACAAAGCCTACGACAAGATGAGTACGGAATACCGGCCCAGGGATTTTTACGATATAAAAGGTTTCCAACATAAAATATTTAATGTTTTACCTACCTCTTTTTTTGTCTTATAACAAAGTATTAATACAATTTAAAACGTGGGTGATGAGATGAAAAATGGCTAAGTAGTAAATAACTATAAGTAGAAATAATTAAATCACTCAGTAATTCGTTGGAAGTTTATTAATTTAAAATGAACAGTTCATCTAAGGACTATTTTTAACAAAATAGGTAATTAGAAATCCAAAGAATATATTCTGTTCTTACCGTTATTGTATTATATGTATAAAAAACGTGAATCATGATCGAAAGATTTTCAAAACATACGATACATTACTTACCTCTCCTTTGAAATATAATTAAATTACAACAATAGTTGATACTACATGCACAAAACGTTTGACCTAGCAAGCTCTGAGAACTTTAATTCAGTCCATATTCAAATAGAGCACTGTAACATATGAACTCACACTCAAAGATCTGTAATTTGTGAGCGAGTGCCGGTCGGGGCACAGCACAGCGCTGCGGCGGGCGCTAATGTCAAACGTGCAAGGCGGAGTCAGGGTCTTATTCCCAGGGGTTCTACTTACATATAGTTTTAAACTTCGAACACAATCATGCTGAATAAACCATGAAAATTGTGTCTTCGACAACGATGAAAAATGTTTTAGTCTTCAAGAAAAATACAATAGATCTATACATTCTGTTGAATGCCGATAAATGTTTTTCAAAATGTATATTATCTAGTTGACCCGGCTAACTTCGTACCGCCTAACCTTTTATTATCTTGTGCATGTATTATACTTATAAACCTTCCTCTTGAAACATTCTATATATGAAAAAAACGCATAAAAATCCGTGGCATAGTTTTTAAGATATAAGCATACATAGGGACAGACGCGGAAAGCGACTTTGTTTTATACTATGTATTGATGATTATCATAAGGCATGAAATAATAGCGTTTTTTTATAGACTAGAGAAGGTTGTATTGATTCATCTAGAACCTAAACCGGGATTGAGCTATTGTTTCTTAAAAATATTTCCATTTTGGTAGTCAACCTATAGAAGAAGAAAGGTTACATTTCAAGCGATGCTATCGATGCGCAGCTTACGGCGATCTCCGAATGCGGATTCTGTACCAGAAGAGCTGCCAGTTTCCTGAACCCCCTAGCGGGTCGGCGACAAGAGCGAGCTTGTCTTTGAATTAAATTACTCGTCTGCCCCTTGCCGAGTGCACTCTCAGTTCGACCACAAGTTAGTAGCATTTGACGTGGTCGCATTTCATAGGGGATTACCGCGTCTTGTACGGCGTGATTGCTCTCGAGTCTTACAAGTGTTATTTGAGATGTATAAAGTATACAGTCAATATACCTATATTAAGGTATGGTAACTAACAAATACGGGCATGGTTGGTAAAGACAACTGAATACAGACTTACTGACAAGACTATTGTTCTACAAGGCCGCCGATAAGTGTTTAACTTCCAACAACGCATTAAAAGTTTCTCGTATATCAATAGATCAGCGAAATGAGTGGTTTTGCCTTGTAATAAAATGTTAATACAATTTTTTTTTAAATATTACGGAAACTTGAAGCATACTTAAGATAACAATGTAGTTCTTTGTTTCTCTTATTTATAAGCACAAAATAATTCTTGAAGATAAGCAGACTATTAAAAAAATTTAAACTACAATTGTGTTACAATGAATAAACAGTTTCAGACTATTTTATTACAACACAATTTAAATTTACAAAAATAAAAGGAGATTAATAAAAAAAATTGGGGTCCATATATATTTCGTCCACTTGAAAGCACGAAAAACTATATTTTATTGGTTCAAAAGTAATCAAGCTACCGTTATACATATTTTCCGATACGTAAAGTGGGGACGGCGGCATTATGCAGGCTCCGCACCTCGCGCAAACAGCGTTATCCCGTATCCAATTAGCTGCGTAAATTGTGAATCCGGCTTGTCTCACTTTTCTGAAAACTTTTGCTATAAACACCTATTACTATTTTATTCTCATCGATGACATGCGTTTGAATTTAGGATACGACTGTTCACGGATGCGATTCGAATATAGAATATTTTCTTTTGCTATATAACTGCAACTTTATGGAATTTAGAATTTGCCACGAAAGCGTTATGTCTACGAACAGTCTACAGGTTTCAAAAATTATTTTCTTAAGTTCTGGTTTCATTCTCGTAATGTGTCTGAATATAACATAGCAAAAGTTTTTAAATTATTTACTGAAACTGCCTACAGAACTGCGTGTTCTTTACCAACATAGTACCTCGTAACTATAGTTAAATAGGTACTAAGTATGTGATGTTGTGGACCCGGAGAGTGGGAACACTCCCTCCATGTATCTGTATCATGCGCGTAGTGGCGAATCATTTTCAGGCAAAAAAAATCGTGAAGGTTTTATGTTTTAAAAAATATTAATTTCACAAAAGGAATTCTTTATTCCTGTTGAATAAAATATTTCAATAGATGTATATTACTGTGACCGTTAAGACACATATGCGTTGTTGTTACAAACATTTTTATATATTTTCGTATACCTACTGTCTTTTGTAATAGGTTTTATAAACAAGTTTGATTGTTTGCTGATGACTATGCTTTTGGAAGGTTCGTTAGCTCTCACATGGCCAGATCTCAGTTTCTAAAGAGCGGCTACTTGTCGGTTAATTAACTAAACCAAAAATAAGCCAAACTCAATTAGAGAAGAATCTAGGCATCTTCATAACTCCCATTCTATTAACTTGCTTTACATAGTTAAAACTTGTAAATAACGTAAAATGTTGTATATGAGCCATAGTATTTATAAGTGTTTTAAAGAAGTATACACCTACAGAACTCTAAATATACAGGTATTTCTATTATTTTATAGCCACGATAAAAATGAGCAGGCAAGTGTCATAAGCTAACTTTTATAAATAAATAAGGGCTGCCTGCAAGCTACCGAGAGTTTCACGGGTAGTCACATGGTAGTCACTGGATTTATTTTCGCAAACATATTTAAATAAAATGGAAACAAACCATAAATTCCCTTTGCAAAATATTCAACAAACAAACAATTAAAAAACAATAGACCTGTGTCCATTCATAGTTCACAGGTTCTGAAACAAAAATATAAATCGTTGGTAAAGGGTAAATTTAATTGTTTTTTTTTTCTATATATGTAATGGTTTTGAAATATATTTTTAAACAAAACAGTAATATAAACATACAATAATAAATAATGCAGCTTACAAATAATAAATAATGTCCCCAACATGCAAATGCTTACTTAGTATTGAAAATTCAATTTAAATGTGCATTGGTAACACACAGGAATGAGATGTACAGCACAAATACGTTACATCCAAAGCCTTGATGATAAGATTGCCAGGATAATCTTGCATAAATCGTAGAACTACGCTCCGTAGAAGCCGTAGCAAGCTACGACGCTTCGTAGCCATTTGTTTGCTACGCTGCGTAGCAATGTATTTGCTACGAATTTGTCGTAGTTTTGTAGTTTAGAACAGTGGCAATTGTTACTACTTACGATCACTTTTTAGATTTATTTATAAACCGTTGTTTTATCGTGAAAAGGCTAATGTGTTTGTTACAGAACATCTTCAATTCGCGGTGTCCACACAACTGTATGTTTTTTTTTAACGTTATGACGATAGTCTAACGTTAAGATTTTGACAATATACTTGCCATGTCACGACGCGAGTATAATTTAGTAGCCATACTATAGATAGTTCTTTTACAATGTAGAAGAAGTCAGGGATACCTTTGCGCCGCAGTGGGAAAGTAAGGCTAAATAATAATAGAAAGGTCTTGTAGAGACAACAAAACACTGTACCAGGAAGCTTATAACTACGATTAACAGCAATCTAACTCCATTTTTAGTCAGAAGTTTTGTGCCCGTATTAGATCTTACAAACTATCATGCGCAGACTCTTCACTGCTCGACGTTCGAGGGGAATCTAAACTTTTCAAGATGCAATAACTTTGCGCCATCAACTGCTCGAGACCATTCGAATAAACTGACTAACTTCGATGCGGCCTGGCACTATTGAGTTAGTAAGCAGATAAGTTTCGAGCGCCTTGATAAATATGGAGCTATAAGATCAGATTAGAAAGCTATTATTAGATAGTTTTTTAGGATTGTATAAAAATTGTTTTTTTTTTTGTTTAAAGAATTTTAACTGCAAGTGAATTATTGTGTTTTTTTTAAAGATGAAAACTTTAATTTTTTACCTTTCTTTAATACCGAGTAGAAGTAAAAAAATGCAATTACACTTTTGCGAGAACATTTAAATGTGAGATAGTTTGTCGGTACTTTTAACGGCTCGTAACTGCCACTTACAAAACTTCCAGATAAAACGGTTACAGCTAAATAAAACTTTACTGTTGTACTAAATTGGGAAACTTTCCTTCTTGTGTTAAGTTGTTTCAATATGTCTTATTAAAAAAAAATATTGAATTAAAAATGTAGCATCACATAGCATTGTTTTGTTAAATAAATTATAAGATGGCAATCATAATAAATAAAAAAAAAAACTTGCAGCTGATGCCGTATTTTAGCCAGGAATAATTGACGGAATCGCGATTTATAAAATTTTATTGGCCTCATTAACATGAAACACGGATAAACCGGCAATAAGTGGAGTATTCATGAGTGCACAATGCAGCCGTGGCCGGCAGCGAATCGTTAAAAATACTTATGTTTTAAAAAAAAATATATAAATTTTAAAATTCAATTATTATTTTTATGCCTCTGCTTTTACATACATACATACAATCGAATCTGTTCTTTATACTAAATAATTTTACTTTTAAAGGCCTTAACCTGAACCACAGTATAATAAAGAGTACCACGTACTATGATTGAAACGCACACATAGATAAAAATCTTGATACTTACATAAAAAATAATACTCTAGACGAGAATCTTATCCTAACTTAATGTATAACTCACAAGAATTGACAACTGTACAAATTCCGTATCACAATACGAGGATCTCTCACTGGCACAATATTACTGTAGATCTTATTTTATTTCGTAGCCTCTCTGTGGGAAATTCTAGTTCCTGCTAGATATTGAGTTACCTGTTTTGTCAAATAGGAGCACGGCCTTTTCTGCGGCGTATGTACCTCTAGTGTTGGCACCAATTTATTTAGACTATTTTCCTAGAACGGTCCCGAGATTTAGCAAACTGCAATACTATAACTAATCACCTTTCGATTTTTATACACATCTTCTAAAATCTTGCTTAGTATAATGCTATAATAATAATATTGTTTTAGTTAAAATATTTTGTTAATAGGTTATTTTTTTAGTTCAGTTGTTCTACCCAGAAGCACAGTGCAAAGTGCACCAGGCAGGTTATGCACGTAGGCGCAGGTTCGGTTTTGATTCTTTCAGTATTTATTTATTTAATAGGATTCCTTTTCGAATTAATATAAACATTAAAAAATTAAAATGTTTTCAAACAATCTCTTACAAAAATTAATACCTGTCCCGCAAATATCGGGATAACTGCCTTCTCTCGAAAAGTGTCCGGAATGTTCGTGTCTTTTGTCATAAAGAAATATAATTTCCTTTTCACAGACACATTATTGTTAAAATGAAGAACACGTTTGAGTGTGCCAATGGACTAAAAAAATAAATTACGAGACAACACTTCTTTATAAATGAAGAAAAAAGGTAAAAGACGCGATAAGCATAGGCAACAAATAAATATGAAAATTTTTAATGAGTCTTCGCTAATCATAGCTTTGGCCAAGGTTTCATTACTTAAATACTGAAAACTATTATCTAAGAAAATGTTGATAATGAATTCTGTGCACGGACTCTCCGGTTTTACAACTAAGAGGATGAAACCTAAACAACAGTGGATTCGATTACGTTCGCCAAATCAAATTGTGTTCGAAGTTACCCCTACAATATCCACCTCACTGAGCACATCCGATAACTTTGAAACTAAAATATTGTTGGATCAATGCAGCACTCAGTGCTCAGCGGGAACTTGATGATTAAAGTTGCATTTTTTTATAAAAGCTCAAATAATATTTCACGACCGCTCTTTTTGTAATTCTTATACATACATTTTTTATTGTGATACACGAATTGATTGTACTTCATCATATTTTTTATTTTATGTTAGGGCTGCAGCAATTTTTTTTTTTATCTAATATGGATTTAAAAAAAAAAACTATACAACGTGTCTTTTCATAATATTTGAAGCAAATAAAGCATCAATAATCCATCCATTCTTACAAATCAATATTACCAGCACAGAACAAGGAAGATGCTCTCTCTTTACCAGCCACTGTCCCGATAGGGCAGCTAACTGGTGGCTGCAGGTAAACTTTAAAATCGGGCCGATTTGCTTGATTGAGCAGATTGCTTGGATTATAGTTAGTCGATATGTAACACTGTTAAGTTAATGTGCGATTTGAAATGTTTAATCTTTTGATATTGATAAGGTTCATGAAAGATATTAAATTGACCTTTTAATTTTAACTTTTATAACGTATGTCGACTAAATGCCGGTAACAACTGACAGTACTGCACCCTAAACATTGGATTTTACTCAATCAAATCAGCAGTGTCAATTGGAAACTACATAGGAAATTAAAAAAATGTGTTAATAAACTATTGTGAAAAAAGAAACCTCAGCATTTTTGTAACTTAGCAAAGGTCTTGTATATGTGCCTGAGACAAATCAAGATCTCAAACAAGGCTGAGCTGTGGTGTAAACAAAACATCTGCTTTCATAACACAAATAACATATAACTTGGTGCTATTCTTCGCAACAATAGTTCATGTGTGACCTATTTCTTAGCTGAAGGAGGCGCGAGATTAATACGTTTCGCCAAGTAACTGACATAGGCAAATATCTCTTTTGTAATTTCTCACATTTCGCGCAGACATGTTTTTTTTTTTGTATACTTTTTGTAACATTTCTTAAATAGAACCTTTAATAATTGTACAAATGTTACAGTATTCAGTGGAAATTTTATTTGTAATTAATTGCCCAATTTTGAGTGTTCATTATACCTTTATATTTTGGAAATAGATTTTAATTTTAAATATTTCTTCTAGAAATTGTTTAGGTAAAATAGTAATCATTTTCTGTAGAAATAATTACTTACTCCTCATCACAAGCGAAGTGTTAAACAATTGTCAATTTCTTAGATAATTTAACAAAAATTATGTATGAGATCATATTCTTATGAAGGCTGTAGTAACAAAAAAGGATCAACTATTTTCGATTTAAATCTCAAATTTTAATTTGAGCAATAAATTAAGAGTTATCGACCCCGAATCTGCGCCGGAGCCACTCTCGGCGCAAGTGGCCAGTATTTCCCAAATCGTTCAGAGCTCGGTGGGCCAGTGACAATTACTAATGGCCGCAGATGGACACGGGCTTAGATCGCGATCCACATAATTGATGGCCGATTGCCTCGTTGCGAGCAGCAGAGCTACCAGCGCGCTGCCTCGACTGAGCTATGACCCACTAACGACTAATTTACGTATTACGATAATCGATGGACGCTCGCTTCAATCGTTATCGTTGATTTTTAAATCGGATTTAGAAAATTTACGACACCTCTCAGAAGTCCATTCATAACAGTTTCTAATTTGTCTAGATAGGTACCTCGCTTTACGAACAGGTTCGCCTTCCGTTCACGGACGAGTTGACAATAAATGCCCACGTCTCCATAAACCAAACTACAATTTATTGCTTTTACACGAGGAAATTTTACGTAACAGCCCCAAGAAAATTTTGTACCTACAAGTTACGTTTTCATATTTCAAATCAAAGTCACGGCTGGGTCGCCGCGGCCGCCCCGTGAGCGTAAATTCACGAAATGCAAATATAATAAAATAAAATGTCACCGAACCACTTTCTGGCAGTCGGCCGAATGGCTGGTGCTCGGTTACGTTATTCCGTATATTTCAATGTTTTAGGCTGTTCGTAATGAAATAAAACTGAAGGGAGTTTTCAATATCCGTACTTTATGTGGTTATATTTGTGTAGGTCATGGTAGTCGGGGCCAGTTGGGTTTTTATCCCGCGTAATGGGAACATGTTGTTGGAAATGGCTCTGCCAGTCCGTCTGTTCCAATTATTATTTTCAATATTGAAAGCCGTTCATAACAGTAAATTCTCGTAGAGTAAGATAGGTATGGAGACCACATACAGATTTTAAATATAATTTAACTAGTTTACGCGGCGAACTTCGTACCGCCTAACCTATTATGCACTATTTTTAACCGACGAAAAAACAAAAAGGAGGAGGTTCTCAATTCGTCGCGTATATATATATATATATATATATATATATATTTATGTATGATCACGCATTACTTTTTACTGTGTGGACCGATTTTCATAATTCTTTTTTTAATCGACAGGGTATACCTTGAAATTAGTCCCATAAAAATTTGGAAATAAAATTCCTACCCTAAGGGTGGAAAAATAGGGGTGACTTTATTGTTCACTCACAGATTTTATTGCCGTGTTGTGATTTACATGAAAACTGCTAGGTATAATTATGAGTATTTTTATATGAATGTTAATAATCATAATCTCAGCCACTGCTGGACATAGGCCTCCCTCACAAATCGCCTCACCGACCGGTCGTGATCGAACCTCATCCTGTTAGTCCCTCAACCTTCACCAGGTTGTGTGGCCACCTTGTGGGGTGCGACCACCCAGTGAAGGGTTATTAGCTGGGGTCAAAAAAAAATTAGCCCAAAAAAACTGAAAAAAATAAAACAATTTTTTTTATCAAAAAATTTAACCGCCGAAAAAACTGAAAAGCATTAAATAATAGGGAAACATTTTCTATTAGGCCTTAATTTACTCACTTCTTAAAGTAATTTTGGATTACCAAAAATTTTGAGTCGGTGCCACAGATCACTAAATTACCTGAAATTCAAAGAAATTTGAACGTGTGTCGCTGCGCATCGCGCTTTACGTAGATAATGAATTTGCTTGTGTGGTGTGGCAAATGTTTCCCTATTATTTAATGCTTTTCAGTTTTTTCGGCGGTTTAATTTTTTGATAAAAAGTTGTTTATCATATAGGTACTTTTAAACCTTGTTCTCGCATCGAAATCCGTTACATAGGTAGTTTTAAAGATTTAAGCATTATAGCGACAAACAGAGAGCGGAAGAGACTTTGTTTGATATGTGTTATATTATGTATTGATATTGTTATTAACAATATTGTCCTGTTCTTCTCTCTAACCATGTCTGTCATCACTAATTTTTTTTTTTAATTTATCCTAATAATAGATTGCTCTAAACGATCAACCCACGATCATAAATATTTGATTGATTGTAACTAAGGCTACGAACGCACAGGCGGTTTTATTTCCGCGCGGTTCAAAGTTTGTTATTTAATTATCAACCTTATTCATAGGACCCGAACGCACAAGCGTGTTTTTACGGTTTTTTATCCGCTGGTGCGCACACTTCCATAGGATTCAGTATGTTGCATAAAATCCGCGCGGCAAAAAACCGCCTGTACGTTCGTAGCCTAAGTGTCGATTTAATTATCAAAGCTTGTAAAGATTTAGTACAAATTAGAATATAAAAGATTTTGATGGTAAATTCAGTTTTCTCCAGTTACGGCAGCCTCTTAGACAGGCTGTACGCTCCTCGTTTGCGATTGCTGTCACTTCACCAAGTAGGTATTATTGGATTCGTGGAAACCATGAAGCGTGTCTGGTTGTCGCGGGTCGGGTTCGGACGTGACGTTTTGACGACGCCAAGTGTCCCGAACGTGACGTCATTGTGGCGCGAGCTTCGCCTCCCGCGCGACGCGCGGAATACGAAAACCCGTCGAACACGAAGATTCGAAAATTCGTTTTAAAAACCGGCAAGATGTAGTGAGAATGTAGAGCTTTATACTAAACTGAATTTATTTATTCTGATGGCCCACGTACGCAAATCACACTGTCGAGTTCTAAACTTGCACGTGAAGTACCTACCTGGAAACTTTCTTTTCTAAATTATTGCAGTTCAGTTCTAAATTAATAAAAATGTGATGAGAGAAATTTTTGATTGAGCAATGTTTTTTTTTATTTGCGTTGCAGCTTTGCTCATGAACCAAAAATAATTAATATAAGCGTCGTCGTATTATTACTAGCTGATGAAACAGCAGACCACCTGTTTCAACTGTGACAACATTGGCCGTACAGGGAACCTCTCATGCTGTGATGTGAGGTGAGGAGAATACTACACGAAGGGACGTATTATTACAAAGCTTCAATAAGCCTGCGGAGTCAAAGAGGATGCCGAGGCAAAACAAGGAAGGAAATCCCTCAACATGCTTTTGACGCTTTAAAGACATACCTCATAGGACGGATTGTTTATATTTGAATGTATCTATTAAATTGTTCCTAATTTGATAACATATTTAAGTGGAATGATTTAAAAAGAAGTTTATGATTTTTTATCAATTAAAAACCTCTGATCTATCAAGAAAGTTGTCTTGTTTTTACGAGATATATTTTTGATGGTCGTCGTACAATAAAATTTTAATATTACGGCTAATATTGCAAGTTTTACTCGTAAAAACTACAAAATGATACATTTACACATGAACCGGGAGCAATACTGTTATATTTTGGGTTGCAGTCGCTGTAAAGGTAAGAAATACAATTTCAAAATTGATGATAAATAACATAAAACAATAATCAAGATATTTTAGAACTTGTATAGGTTAATCAATCAGTCGATTGCGTATTATTTGTTTTCTTATTAGCTATATATTTTAATAAGATGATGTTATTATGTTGATGTATATATTGTATTTTGAAATTTTATGTTTGAAGCTTGCTCAATTAAACGGAGTAGGTAGGTACTTACTATGTAAATTATGAATTAGGTTAGAAGAAGAATTGTTATCGTGTATTTTTTAAAAAATCCTGAGATTTGCAAACCCCGGCCGGAATCCTAAGGAAAGTCAAAAAATCCGGACAAATTTGGAGATATGGTAACCGTATGAACCCATCCAGCAACCTTATTACCGGCCATTCTCCTCGAGGCCAAGCACTTTGCGGCTGAACACGCGTTAAATTCAACGTTCAAGCGCAACATTGAAAACCAAATGACATTTTAAATTCAAAACAACCCAACTGCACTAAAGTGCAACACAAAACGATTACTGTGTGTGTAATTTAGCTCGCGCGCTGCCACTAAAGTAGTATGCTGGTAACTGGTAACAATGTCACTTTCTAACCGGAATATATTGTTTACAATAACTCTGCCTATACAATTTCGTTAGGTACAGTCACGGTCTCGATCAGCGTTCCGGTTTTTCTGCATTGCAAAAAAGCTCTTGTGCTTTGGTATGACAGTATAGTGCGAAGACCCCATAGAGAAAAGTGTTACACTGATTGAGACCGCCACTTTACCTTTTTATTCTAAAATGTTTTTGTAAATAAGTACAAATTATTATGTTAAAACAATCGGATAGGAAGATTAGTTGTAATTTATAGTCAGTTCTTGGAGGAGATATTTCAACGTCTGGGTGACTGATTCGTGCATAATATCGCTTTCAAGACGGCATTCATTAGGAGAGTTTGGTAGATAATTTGTCTAAGGCTTATTTAGACAGCTCGTAGTAACTCTACCTTTTTTTGCTCGTAGTTACGTCTTTTGACATATATTGTAATATTTTTTTAGAAAAATTAAAAAAGTCTCAATTGTATTTATATTTGTACAATTGTACGTACGATGCAACAAATAACTAGTTTTTTAATAGGTTAATAGGACGTCTGTATCAAACTAATCTAATTATGAAGGCAAATTCAGTAAATCACCTCAGTTAGATTATTCGCATACAATCTCTATGCTAAGTCCGACAGCAATCTAAAGCCTCGCAATGGGATCTGTCAGCGGCAACAGAAATCCAACTAACCCTATCCATCCCCACACGAAGGGTGTCTCGACGAGTAAACTCGGAGTAATCTGCCGTTTGTCCCCGTCGGCCAGGGCGATAGATCGTCGAACTTGCGCGGGCAGGCTGACCCGAGGATGTGACAAGTGGCGGCGGCCGCGGCAGGGATTTCACTGAGATTCGAGCGATAACACCTTCTTTTGTTTTTGTAAGTGTCTGCGGTTTTGATTTTTAAAACTAGAATAATGAGTGTCGGAAAAAAAAAGGAAATATAAAATTGTGGAAGACAGATAACAGCTACTTGTATTTAGGTACCTACGTTATTTGGTATCTAGTAAGTACACTGTGGTAACGGTAGGTATAGGCTGAGCTGATAGGTATACATAAATAAGCTTTAAATTAAGGCTTCCTGAATAACAAGCATGTTTACGTCATGAAACAGAGTGTTGATGTTTACATAAAATTTAATCAACATAAAACAGTTTCGTTTGATCGCCGCGCCGTGTCAATACGACTCACAGCCTTCAGGGACGACACATACATATTTTCCCGCTGAAATTTTACAATATCAATAACTTCGGATCGGAAAATTGAAAGGCCATTAATGAAATTTTCTTTATTTGCTCTCGTTGAACCATGTTTGATTATAAATATTACTTTTACAAAAGGGAATAATTAATTTAAGTCATTTACTCGTCATGTAAATTTAAATAGAAACGTTTTAAGACTTTGAAGGCAGTGTTAAGTCTTGGAAAACCAAAATGTGGCTGCCCTAAAACTATGAGGTATTATGTCTTCTAAACTTGACGAAAATCTCTCTTTTTAGCCGCCACATCAAATAAAATCTTTTTGTAACACTAAAAGTGTTTTTTTGCCTGTATATTGTTGGTTTTACATTTTAACCAGCACGTCCCTAACCGTGAGCAGCGGCATTACTACTCGCATCACGACTGATTTTTGCATTGCAAAATTCAAAAGATCGTTTATGCAGCAATACGTGTTGCATTACCAACCGGGCAACGGCTGACGAACGAAACCTATCATATTTATATAGTAAGTGCTGTTAATTGTAGGAAAGCCACCGGAAAATAGGTAAAAATATGTTAGAACTACAACATTTAACATGTTTAAGAAGCTAAAATAAAAATTTCTTTAATTATTTTAATAACAAATCATTTTATTATCTTCATCATTCTTCTCGAAGCTGAAATACATCTACTGCTGGACCTAGGCCTCTCCTAAAGATTGCAACATTAAACTCGCAACCCTCACCGACTACATAGTATGAACAACTTATGTGGAGTTTGCCTACTACGCATCTTCCGGGCTCGGTCTCTAATCGAGAACTTTTGGGTCCAATCGACCATTTGTTATTCGAGCTATGTGCCCTGCAGATTGATTATTTAGTTTACAGTGTAATCTCGCTTTAGGTTTTATTAAAAATATAAATTTGTATTATTATGAGCTAGGTAGATCGTAAGGTAAAACAAAATTTGAAAATAAACAAAATTCGCTTACTTTGCGAACAATTGTTTTATTCCAACAAAGGGGACTGGCACATTCGGAGACAAGCTCGACGAAGTGTCGTAGTGACATCCCATGACAATGATCGATCGACATTGCGGTGGGCGGTGGGGCAATCTCACTTTTACCCATTTTAATACTAAAATAAAAATAAAAGTTTCCCATACATAACTGCAGTAAGCCTGCGCACGCCCTTTTGTGTCCGTACAAAGCACGCATAGGCTCGCTCAAGGAAGCTCGCTCTCTCGTTCGTAGCTGAGACATTGATTAATTGTTGTTTTTACATAATTTAAAAAGCAAATGAGCCTGTTGTTGTTTGCAGTCTGGTGGTAAAGTAGGTCGAACTGTCAGCAAGTATTAAATATCGAACAAATGCCGTATATAAAGAAACTCCTTATAAACTTTTTTCTCTTAATATTTTTTTATTAGAATTCAGTATCGGTCGATTTGGTATGTATGCTTTTTAGATAGTAAATAGAAGTTTGTTTTTTCTTTCGATGCTACATCTTGGTATATACAAAATATATCATTCAATGTTTAATAATTGTAATAGATAGTAATAGTGTACCTGAGTCATTCATCATTGATGAATTGCGACTCATCGTAAGTCATATCATAACTCATAATGATAAATCACACTCAAACATGCTAATCGAGTCATCAAGATGTCTTGGTATTTAGAGATTAGATGCTAACACAATATATTCACATTTAAGTATGGAATTCACACATTTAAAAGAATATACTTGTAGGAATAATTTTCCTTGAGGGACTGTCAGTTCCTTCATTGAGAATAACAATACATAACTATCATAATATCCACTAGTGTTTTATAATTTAAATTGAAATTGAAGATTGAAAAATAATAACTAAGATTTGGTTAATATGATTGGTACTATATTGGTACCATATTATATATACATCTGTAATATACTAATTTATTTAAGTGGGTAATCATACCTTAGACTTTTAATGTCAGTAGGTACCATTAAATGCAACACGGATTTAACCTGGCTGTAAAGGAAATAACTATTGTTAGTAGAATTTACTTCCATTCCAATCCCAAACGATATTGGTCAGTGATAAATGCTACTCCCGCCGACTAGATGCTTTCCAATTCTTATCCATTTCTCAGTTTATCGCCTATTCAGCGCTATCGCTCTCTCGTGGAAGATTCTAGATGAATCCAAAAAGAGGCTCAGATGTACTCAATACTATAAATATTGCTCAGTCGCTCATAAAAGTAATATAATCGTCGCATAAAATGAAAGGGTGCCAATAAAACGGCCCCTTTAATATTATTTACTTTAGCAATATTCAGGACAGTTCAGTGCTATAAATCATTTCGGCTAATTTTGTTGTGGAGCGCCGGTGCTCGGATCTTTTTCGAGGAAATTGAAATTTAAAATTGTATTCATGGTGCTGTTTTCTCGTCTTCATTTCGTAGTGCAGCTATCAGCGGTGAAAAATGGTTGTCTGCGAAATTGATCGAGGAAGTCATATCTTGCTTTGAATAGGATATGATAGAATTCTTTTGTTGATTCTGCTTTGCTATTTTATAAGACTGCTTTATTTTGAATCTAAAAATTTAAATCTCAATAATGACCTTTTAAGTACTTTACAGTTTTAAAGGTACCATTAGATAACTATAAAAACTGTAGCATAGCATCAAAGTAGTGACACTATGAAAACTTTAGTGTAGTTTTAGTAGTTATGGCGGACCCGTTAACTTTTACAAGCTTCTAGATATGGCTGCTGCAATGAAAAAGTGCGTGTAAAGTTACAATGTTTATATTATAGTTTGAAACATTCTATGGACTAATAAAATATAAATATTCTCTTTTGATTATAGTTGGGTTAATTATATAAGGTAATCGGGATGCGCCCGTAACATCTGCCGCAACATCTATTGGCACTTCTACTTTACGGCGGTCCCTCTCCATTTCTACCCAAAATAAACACATTTTTATTCCAAGCTCATGCTAATAAAATGCAAAACGGACCCTTTCCTATTACGATCTGTAATTTCGAACAAATGTTTCCTTTTCGGTGTCCGATTTTGTTTGCTTTAATTTTACACTTGGATTAGCTTTCTGTAATAGTTGTCTATCCTCTCACTCCTTTTTATAAAATTTAACAAAAAAATTACGTATTCAACGTTGCTATGTTTGACTTAGTTTACGCTTTTTAATTATTAAAACAGTTTTTATGTGTGGCAATTTTAGAAAAATATCATCAACATTTTTGGATCTGTCATGTTGCACTACCACTTCCGTTTTCTAAAACCTTTATTGTATCTAAAGCGAATTGATCTGAAAGCCATTTTTTCCTTTCCACAGGTTATTTGAGGATATCCTTCTTAAAACAACCTGTATTCTCTAGCCTAAGTTCAAATTCTAAGACTCAAGCTTACACGTCTAAAAATATACTCAAGCTTACACGTATAAAATATCAGTTTAATTACATGATACTTAGCTTATTATCCAGTTAATTCTACGTCTAAAATAAATATAGTATACAATGTATATTGTGTTCTCATGTAAACCCCACTTTGTCCGGCTAGCCAAGAGGCGGCAACAACGTGAATTTATTATTCAGCGTTATCTTGTGTATGGTACCTACCTAGTTGTAGCTGTTTGCTATTATGATATGGTATAGTAAACTTATTTTGTTTTTTTAAACAAGAGTTATATAGCGTATGTACGTCCCAAAGTTAGCAAATTGACAACTGTTTAGTTAAATTATCGGCTGGGTGCACAAGACTTACCGACACTGCTCTCACGTTTATCTCTACAACAAATTATTGTTCCAAAGCGTACGTTTCCCGACATTTTCTGTTTCATAAATCTCTATTTGAGTCGGGGCGCGGCTGAATAGGCTCGTTAGTCATAAATAACAGAACGTCGGTCGTTATCCTTCATTCAGTGCGGCGGCCGCGAAGGTGTGCAGCGAGAGCCGACGGTTTTAAGATTTTTAGGAGAGTACGTAAGTTCGTAGGTAGCCTTAAATTTCAAAGAAGTTTTTTTTACCACGCTTAAAAAAACGAGTCGCATACTGTTTTATTTGAATAGAATTAATTACTTCATCTATGTAGAAACTTAATAGTTTCTGCTAATAAAGAGGAGACTACACATGGAAATTAAAACGAAGCCAACATAGTAAATTTAATATTTTTTAGCTACACGAAGGTTAAGAATCAAACTAAGTACGTTTATGTCGTATCACCAATATCATATATTTTCTTCGAATATTTTATATATTCAATTTCTTTTTTATATGGTACTTACTCAACTACACTTACAAAATTCCCCTAATGTTTATTTTAATATATAGGTATGTACAACTAACGAGTAAGTGTATCATTAATATAGGTATATGTATGTAGCCATCTTCTTAATCTGAGAGTATGGATTTAAAATTTGGTTTATTTCCATAATAAAAGGTATATCTTTTTGAATAAGTACCTAATAATCTGGGAATTTGTAATGTTACTTCAATGTTGTACTGAAAAGTATTTACGAGCTAAAAGCTTTTGACTGTACTTATGTAATGCCAGTATAAAATATCTTAATACTCCAATTTTACGATGCTTTTATTTCAGCGCTGAAGGTTTCGACGCTAAAGTTGGTACCTTCCTCTGTTCATAAGCGAGTAAGATTTTGTTGTGTTTAAACTTAATTTTGTAATGATTATATTTATTAAATATTGAGTTAAATACATATATTATTAGAACATTATTTGCAAATAATGGTAATTACAGTAAATAGTTACTTTCAGAATTCAAAAAGAGATAAAAACTTTTTATAAAAAAATTAAACCGCCGAAAAAACTGAAAAGCATTAAATAATAGGGAAACATTTTCTATTAGGCCTTAATTTACTTACTTCTTAAAGTAATTTTGGATTACCAAGAAATTTTAAGTCGGCGCCACACCACACAAGCAAATTCATTATCTATGTAAAGCGCGATGCGCAGCGGCATACGTTTTTCGGTTATTTCTTTGAATTTCAGGTAATTTAGTGATCTTTGTTCGTTGATTCTGTGGCACCGACTCAAAATTTCTTGGTAATCCAAAATTACTTTAAGAAGTAAGTAAATTAAGGCCTAATAGAAAATGTTTCCCTATTATTTAATGCTTTTCAGTTTTTTCGGCGGTTTAATTTTTTTATAAAAAGTTTTTATTTTTTGCTTTTCAGTTTTTTTTGGGCTAATTTTTTTGACCCCAGCTAATCACCCTTTATAGGGTGGTCGCACCCCACAAGGTGGCCACACAACCTGGTGAAGGTTGAGGGACTAACAGGAAGAGGTTCGATCACGACCGGTCGGTGAGGCGATTTGTGAGGGAGGCCTATGTCCAGCAGTGGACGTCTTTCAGCTGATTTTATTTCATTTCCAAAGATATAGTAAGTAGGTATCAAAAGTTATAATGTAACACGGAAATGCAACCTGTGAGTGGATAAATCGACCCGCCGACCAAAAAGTCACCCCTATTTTTCCACCCTTAGGGTGGGAATTTTATTTCCAAATTTTTATGGGACCAACTTCAAGGTATACCCTGTCGATTAAAAAAAGAATTTTCAAAATCGGTCCAACCAGTATAAAGTTATGCGTGATCATACATAAAAAAAAAAAAAAATACGCGACGAATTGAGAAGCTCCTCCTTTTTGTTTTTTCGTCGGTTAAAAACAATCGTAAAAGGACAGCATCAGCTCACAAACTTGTTAAATTGCAACAAAAAAAAAAGGTTGGTTATCTTAATTATGCTATTACGCTTCGATACGAAGGTATTTTATGATTCTCAACCACCATACAATACTATAAAACCTGGCTTTATCCGACAATTTGCGCGTCGCTACCAACTAGTGATTGTGATTGACGGCGCCAATCACAAAGGCTCTCAGTCGATGCTTTCAGCTTTTCAGCCTTCAGACGCCCGCTGGCCTCCGCTACTTCCAATTTTCATTTTTTTGTAGTCACGACTCAATATCGGCTTTGTGTTGAACGAAATGAGAAACTGTTATTTATTATTGTTGCGATTTTAAGAGCTTTGATGGTGTTTAATAATTATTAACGTGCAAAGAAAAGGGTTTTTGAGTAAACTGCATATATTCAACCCATTTCTTTGCAGTTTTACTTATTATTGCAGCAAACACTATTTGCTTTAGTAAAGTTAATCCAATAAATATTTTTATGATACACTTGTGGACATTGTTATTACTAATTACAAATACTATTTTCACGGATTTTGATCATTGGATGCATGTCCGTATTTTACAAAAACACTAAAGATTTGACTAACGGTTTTACTTATTTTCCTTACTGCGCATTTTGTTTCAGAAACACTTGTGTATCGAAGTTGGTTCTTTGATGTGTGGGCGTAATTAGCTTCTCGTAATTCTGCTGTTGAACTTGTTAACTGGCATTCTCTGTAATTACGACCGCAATCTATTAACAAGTAAAATTTAAAAGCCAAGGCTTTTGTAAAATTTAGTAAAACTACTATCCTAGCTACTACTATTTGAGGGAGGCCTATGTCCAGCAGTGGACGTCTTGCGGCTGAAATGATGATGATGATGACTATCCTAGCAAGTAGTAGTAATCCATAGATAAGTAGATAAACATAAAACACTTTATAGCGATCAATCAAACAAGAGGTGGACTAGGCTTGAGCTTGACATAGTCTAAAGTTAGTATGTACTGCTTTGTGCATTAATAGGATTTTCATTATGCGAAAGCACAAAAATAAATTAATAAGATGAAGTTTGCCTGTTTGTTAGCAAAGTACTTTTCATAAGCGAATTATACTTAGTTATGCAAAAGAGTTAAAAGCGCGGTAGAGGTGAGCTAGACTTGGGCTAATTTCAGAACAATCATTGTAAAATCCATAAAGACTGGCTCGAGTACACTCGTATTAACGCGTCCTAGTGACGTCGAACCGTCTTGAGTTGGTCAGTGTTCACTGCACTTTTGGACGCAATGCCAATGAAAAAATAATCAATATCTACAATAATTTAGTGATAAACACGTTGTGTTATTTATTATCATATCTAGTCTCTCTGTAGTTTACTCTATAGGGTGGTAATATGTAGAGCACTTTCCCTCCAGATGGTATTACACTAAAATATTTCTACCTGTTTGATGTCTGACTCAATACAGTTAGTAAATTCTCATATACTTATCAACTAAAACCGTATCGTTTCGCCAGCACTAGTCTGCTGGCCGCTGCACTCGCTGCGCGTGTGAGAGGGCAAACACGCGAGGCGCATACAATTACGCTCCACGGATGGGAATGGAAATTCAAGTTGTGCCGTATTAAACGTATCTGCTCCAGTTCCACTGATCTCCGGGATATTGCGCGGCCGGTCACGTGGCTGCCGCAGCTTGAGGGTTAATTTGGGAAAACACACCGTAGTGTTAGTATAACGTACGCGGCCAGTGCTTAATTGGAGTCCACTCTGAATATTAAAATTTGGCCAGAGCGTGTTGGTGACGCTTTAACTGAGGTCACCTTCATTTGGACTGTTATAATGTAACTGTATTTAAAAATAACTCTGGAAGCTAGAAGGCATGTCAATAAGCTTTGATAGAGACCAGAGAAGATGGTGTGACTGTTTTCGCTGACTAATCGCCTACGATATCATCTAGTTGCCCAGTGTTGCCCACGCTCACAAAGTGACAACTCCTTTACTACGCGAGTGTGAACGGGTTGGAGAGGCACTTTGAAACTTTGTGAGCTTTGTCACTTGCCTTGACGTTCTTGCTCTGGTGGCAAGTAAATTGCACTTGAAAGGAAATTAATTATTGCTACTCGTATTTACTTAGATAGGCCTGCATAGGTGGCATACATTACAAAAAACGTTGACATGAAAAACTTTGTTGAACTGATTGGACTTACGAGTTTGGTCCCTTAAAACACTGATGTATATTTTAAGAACTTTTGCATGACTAAGGTCTAAATATAAAGTTAACCCTACAATACACAAGCTCGTTTCTAATTCCTTCCGCCTAGATGACTCCCGAAATAAAGGGAGCGTAATCAAACTTCTCAAAGTCGAAAGCAATTAGCATATTGGTTAACAAAGACAAAGGAGGACTTTAGGTCCTATTTATGTTATTTCTCAATTATGCGGCTTGTTTTGCACGGCGAGCGGAAGGAAAACGAGACGTTATGTTAAGCCTTATGTTTCGGTAGCAAGGTTTTGTATGGCACGCCAAGAGGGATGATAATGGGACACGGATGCAGTAACAGCTAATCCTTACACGGGCCGTGATCGGAAAATACGATTTTCTCATCACTTAGCCTAGCTATTTTTCTCGGAACAAGTTACAAAGGAAGCATTAAATCTTTGTTTAGAATGTCGAAGTAAGGGGAGAAGAGAAGCCGGTTGTTTCGTTTTACTGGTGTTATTTAGGTATTGTGTGTTTCTTTATTTATTTCCTACTGCAGAAAAGTATACTTTTGGGTTGGATTGTATCTTAAAATTTATCAATGTTTAGATCATTCTAAAAAGGTTACAGTGTACGGAATTTAAAATATACTACACCTACATATATTTAATATATTACCTACTCATTTAAAATTTTCGATTTTTAACGTACTGTAATATCTAATATGGTATGTACAGTCACGGACTAGGAGGCCGTAACAGATTTGTCTATGGTTTCGTCAGCCCTAGACTGTATTACCAAAGAACAAGAGCTATTTTGCAGTACAGAAAACCCGGAAGTGTTACGCCGATCGTGTCCGCCACTGTACTATTCGAAATGACTTTCTTTTTTATAATGAGTTACTGTGTTTAAAGTTTTTTTTTGTTTCATGGCGTTTTTGCAAATACAAAAAACAAAGAGTTCACGACTATTATAGATTGAGCCTGTTTATTCGTATCTAACTACATAACTGATCACCCCTGTGGGGAACAAATAAAAGCGCGAGCCTCATGTCATTGGATCATCACTCTACCAAATGTCATCACTTTACCAAAGTTTAGTTTTTTTCTTTAATTCACTGTTATTCATGATATGTATTTTTTCAGGATTAACATTACCAGCAGAGCAACGTAGCATTGCATACAATTTACATAATAATATATAAATTACATATATTGGTTCGTAAAACTTCTGAAAATGCTTGTCTAAGTTCTTTCTAAACTGTTATACAGAATGTTTCTGATGAGCCGGTTATAAGTTAAAGGAGCACTTTGTACCAAACAACTTTTCATAAGGTTGAAATGTCAAAAAAATATATAACTGTCCCGTACATTGACCCCGTCAGCTGATCAAAGTAATGTGCGGGGCAACTGTTTTATTTTTAATCAATATTGCTTTGGAAAAGTTGTTTGGTATGGTAAGCTGAATCACACCTGCATTTATTACTGCTTTGCCATTTTCAAATACCTTAAAAATAATTACTGGTGTGAATTACTAACCTGGGTTAAAGTGGATTTTGTAAAAGCCCTCTCTATGATAGCAGCACTGGTTGTGGCAGACTGTACATGTACATCAATGTCAATCAGTGCAATGTAAAGAGACGCGGGCGTCGCCGCAGGGAGAAAATTTAAATAATAAATGCAAGTTGGTTTTTGTTGTTGAAAAAGTTAAATAAAGATGTATTTCTGTTTGAATCTTTTCTGTATTTTCTTTACAAGTTTAAGTTTGTTTCTTTCTTGTTTTCCTTAAAGTATTAGCATGTTTTCTGCAAATTTCTTAGTACTGTTGATAACGCTATAATTAAATTAGTATTTTGTTACCAATATAAATAATAATAACAATAACAAAACAATACTTAACACATCACACTCAGAGCCCCTAACTAGGAAGAACCTGTATCTAGGGTGCTCGAAACATACACAGAGACGAACATCACATACAGACCGGGAAACAATCATCGATATTGAATTCATCATAACAATGTTCGCCCCGCCGGGAATAGAACCCGGTGCACTCGCGTCTCAGTTCACATCACTGTCATCTGAGCTACGGAGCAGTCAAAATTTTTTCATAAGTATTATCAGTTTATTCATTAAAAGTTTATAAGTGCCTAATGCAATAAATTATCTTATGCCAAATTCCACGGTTCGACAGATCCTCCACAGAGCGCCACATGAACGGATTGACTGGTCTTGGCGCAATTTGCACTCAGTGTTCTCCGGCAATCTTTACCAGTGGTCGTCTAACCACCTAGTGGGGGGTCTGTCTACTCTGCGTCTTTCAGTGAGCGGTCGCCACTCGTTAACTTTTCGGTCCCATCGACCATTTATTGAATGTACCCATTGTGTTATTATTGAAAATAAGTAAAAAAACTTTTTTTGATGGCAGGCCTATAGCTTTCATGGTAAAACTAAAAAACTTTTTATTTAATTATCTAGGCCTGCTTTTGCCGCGGGCGCCGGCGTTAGAATCTCGCCCTCCCCTCTCCTCCCGTGGGAGCCGTAGGACCCGGCTGAGGGACAGCACCAGAAGACGGGCAGCAGCGTCTTCTGGTTTATACAACACCATACTGCGCTCGCCAACCCGCCTGCCAAGCGTGGCGAGTATGGCAACCCCCCCCCTCATGAATAGTCAGCATGTGCCCAGGCCCCTAGTCCCCGGCAGCCCCGCTATTCCTGACCACGGTAGCGGCTACGGTAACGGCGGGGCAAGGGGTGCTAAGAATCCCCGGACGGTCGGCTACCACCCCTTTAAACGACAACTGGCCCTGGCAACACACAACGTCCGCACTTTGAGGACTGACGATATGATTGTTGCGCTGGAAGAGGAAATGAGCAGGTTACGGTGGGATATTCTAGGGCTATCAGAAGTCCGTAGACAAGGACAGGACACGATAACCCTGAAATCGGGTAACCTGCTCTTCCACCGGGAGGGCGACCAACTGTCCCAAGGTGGTGTCGGGTTTCTCGTCCACAAGTCCCTCGTTAGCAACATTATTACCATCGACAGTGTGTCGAGCAGGGTCGCATACCTAACACTCAGAATATCTAAAAGATATTTGCTGAAGGTCGTTCAGGTCTATGCACCGACCTCGACACACTCAGATGACGAAGTAGAGTCTAAGTATGAGGACACTAGTCGGGCCATACATACGCATAAAACTCACTTCAATGTTGTTATGGGGGACTTCAATGCGAAACTAGGCAAGAGAAGCGAGCATGAGTTGAGAGTGGGGAACTTCGGTTATGGGCAACGGAACCCTAGAGGTCAGAGGCTGGCCGATTTCATGGAGAAAGAAGGACTCTTCATGATGAATTCTTTCTTCCAGAAGCCACCTCATAGGAAATGGACCTGGATGAGCCCTGGTGGTTCTAGGAACGAGATAGACTTCATCTTGACCGACAAGAAACGGATATTCAATGATGTCTCCGTGATTCATAGGGTAAAAACCGGCAGTGATCACCGAATAGTAAGAGGCACATTGAATGTGAACGTTAAACTTGAACGGTACCGCCTGATGAAGTCTACGCTCCGTCCTACCCTCGCTCAGATCGAAAACCCCGAGAGCTTTCAACTCGAGCTCTCTAATCGCTTTGATTGTCTAGACGACGCATCAGTGGACGAGATCAATAACAGGTTCGTAAAAACTGTCCATACGGTCGGATCTAAATTCTTTAGGACTCGCCGTACCGCTAGAACTCAGAAACTCTCTGAAGACACCCTCAAACTTATGGCTGAACGACGCTTGCTTAGACTGCAGTCTCCCGATGATGCTGCGTCATATAGGCGGCTCAATAGACAGATCTCGAAGGCCTTGCGACACGATATCCGTGTCTTTAATACTGCGCGTATTAAGGATACGATAGAGCGAAATAAAGGCTCCAAAGTGTTCGCAAGAGATATGTCTGTTGGGCAAAGCCAAATGACCAAGCTGAAGAGGGATGACGGCAGTATAGCGTCGACGAAAGCGGAAATTTTGAGGGAAATCGAGAAGTTCTACGGACAGCTATACGATTCGGTCACTAAGCCTGTTACTAGTGCGGCTAACGACCCTAGAGCCAAACTAACCCGACACTATACCGAAGATATCCCGGACATCAGCCTGTACGAGATAAGGATGGCCCTGAAACTGCTTAAAAACAACAAGGCACCGGGTGAGGATGGAATCACGTCAGAGCTTCTGAAAGCGGGTGGAACACCGGTACTCAAAGTACTTCAGAGGCTCTTTAATTCTGTCCTACTCGAAGGGACCACGCCTGAAGCATGGAACAGAAGTGAGGTGGTGCTTTTCTTTAAGAAGGGCGATAAAACCCTTTTGAAGAATTATAGGCCCATCTCGCTTTTGAGCCATGTTTATAAGCTGTTTTCCAGGATCATCGCCAATCGTCTCGAACGAAGGTTAGATGACTTCCAGCCTCCCGAACAAGCCGGCTTCCGAAAAGGCTTTAGTACCATAGACCACATACATACGCTGCGGCAAGTTATACAGAAGACCGAAGAGTATAACTTGCCGCTATGTCTAGCGTTTGTGGACTATGAGAAGGCATTTGATTCGGTCGAAACATGGGCGGTGCTAGAGTCCCTCCAACGATGCCGGATTGACTATCGGTACATCGAAGTGCTGAAGTGTTTGTATAGCAACGCCACCATGTCTGTCCGAGTACAGGAACAGAATTCGAAGGCTATTCCCTTGAACAGAGGCGTGAGACAGGGAGATGTTATATCTCCGAAACTGTTCACCGCCACTTTAGAAGACGCCTTCAAACTTCTAGAATGGAAAGGGCAGGGCATCAATATTAACGGCGAATACATCACTCACCTTCGGTTTGCCGACGACATCGTAGTCATGGCAAGGTCGATGGAGGAACTCAGCACGATGCTCGAAGGCCTCAACCGAGTCTCCCAACAGGTGGGCCTTAAAATGAACATGGACAAGACGAAGGTCATGTCTAATGTCCATGTTCTGCCTACCCCAGTTATGGTTGGGAACTCGGTTCTCGAAGTTGTCGACGAGTACGTATACCTAGGACAAACCATCCAGTTAGGTAGGTCCAACTTCGAGAAGGAGGTCAATCGCCGAATCCAGCTCGGATGGGCGGCGTTCGGGAAACTACGCAACGTCTTCTCGTCCAATATTCCTCAGTGCCTGAAGACGAAGGTATTTAACCAATGTGTGCTGCCAGTGATGACATACGGTTCTGAAACGTGGTGCTTCACTATAGGGCTTATGAACAGGCTCCGAGTAGCTCAACGAGCCATGGAGCGGGCTATGCTCGGGATTTCTCTGCGGGATCGAATCAGAAATGAGGACATACGCAGAGAAACCAGGGTCACCGACATAGCCAAGCGGATAAGCTCGTTGAAGTGGCAATGGGCAGGTCATATAGCCCGCAGAACAGATGGCCGCTGGGGCCGAAAAGTTCTCGAGTGGAGACCACGGATCGGCAAGCGCAGCGTAGGACGTCCACCGACCAGATGGACGGATGATCTGCGCAAGGCTGCGGGTCCACGCTGGATGCAGGCCACCTGCGATCGGTACAGATGGAGAGCCTTGAGGGAGGCCTATGTCCAGCAGTGGACGTCTTACGGCTGAAATGATGATGAGGCCTGCTTTTAGCCGTTAATCATAATCTTATAATGGTTCGCTACAAAGCACACGGCTCTAATGCAATTCGTTTATTTTCTGAATAAGGCAATTCGATTTAAGTAATCCTGTTGTTCGAGTATTAAATTAGATTAAAAAAAGTTTTAATTTTCTTAGTTTACATACGTTTTTATTTTGTTTTACTAACATGTTGCGTCCGGCAAAATTAGGCAGTCATGGTCCATAGAAATGGTGGTATAGGACAGTAAGCTGCCAAGGTGAGATATAATATACAAAATTCGTGAATCATCGTGCTTCTGAATTTTGATTTAATCTATCGAAATTAGTTCATCAACGTGTCTTAACTGTACATTTATGGTACTTATGTACTTATTTAGTAAAATAGCATAACACTATAAGGTATATCTAACACAGTGCTTTCGATCTAGTGACATTAGAAACAAGATTATTACCACCGAGCCCGCTCGTACCGTAAAACTCCGTCGTTCCTGATAACAGGCACTAGGCGGAAATTGCTTAATTCTATTTTATTTCCAATGCACTCGGTGTATTTCATAACACTTCAGTAAAGAATGTAATAAGTATGGTTTTTAAATAAAAAAAAACATCCGGCATTTTTATACTTTGTTAATTAACTAAGCCTTTGAAAAATGAAACCTGTATGAGAGTTGTTTTTAATTTCCATCAAAGCTAAATACCAATTCACATTTTATGAGAACCTCCGAGCTTATTTCTCCGCTCTTACTGATATCAACAATAGAATTATAAAAATAGACAAACTCTACACATCAGAAACTCAAAGGGAGAAACGATAAAATGCAGACTTCTGCAATGTCCACTGAGCTGCTGCGAGCTCTGGAACAAACCAGCTGTGACGTCACTTTAAAGGAATCTTGTACACAAGTATAGCCGTGTTGACCGATCGATCCGGCAATAAAGCGTAGATGAAAATCTCCTCGATCCCAAGCTTTATAGCTAAAGATATTTCATCCATTCTTTGTATCGTCCTTTTTTCGCGTTTCCGATGAGATGGATTGTCGGTTCTCTGTGTCGTGGGCTCGCGTTGGATTATCGCGGATATTCGGAGGTTATGTGGTTTGCCCTCAACAGGGAATCATATTATAGCAATATATTATAGTCTTTTATTTAAAATATCCAATGTTCTCTACAGCGGAATCGAATTTTTCACTTCAATACAGACATCAATAAATTAATTTAAAAGCTGATAAAATTTAGTTATTAACAACCACCTACAGCAGCAATGAATAGTGTTATCGGTCAAACAGATAACCAGCAATGGATGAGTTCAGTTCGATAGTGCGACCTGCAGTGCGCTGTGACCCACGTTGGGGGAACTTTGACCGCAGCACATTTGTTCGCGCTCTGGGCGCGGCGGCGGCGGCGGCGGCGGCGGCGGCGGTCCCGAGTTCCCGACCGCAAAAGAGGGGGCACCTATGATAGAGCAGAAATCTTACTCCTATAAGCCAATTCTGTGATTTCTAACAATTTTTTTTATAGCGATCGATAAAATAAGGTTAAAAAATAAGGATGTTTGACACTTTGTTGATTAATAATAATAATAATAATAATAATAAAAGTTTTTTATTCAAGCTACAAAGGCTCATTCCTTTCAATAAGAGATAATGATATGTACAACATTATATCAATAAAATAAAATAAGAAAAAAAATATAAATAAAATAAATAGAACAATGAAAGTATTAAGATTAGGTGTTAAACTGCCTTCTACTCTTTTACTCAAAGAACATATCTTCTCCTACATTTGGCGCAGCATACAAACGCGTCGATGACAAAATATGTGATATAGAGGAGATCGTGTTGTAGTAAGTCAGCGTGAAAAGCCTGGGCCAGACCCTATAATAAAATTTGTCCACCGTTGAACGAATTTAGCATGAACTGACTGTGATTGCTTTGATTGAAGTTACAGAGTTTACAAGGCTGTGATTATTCCAGTAAAGTTCGTGTTACAAAACTTTATGTAACTATTTTGCTTGGTTAATATTTAAAGAATTTGAAATAAGGTAAAAAATTATGTACTTTTTTATCAGCAATCGTAAAACCAAACACCTGTTTCTAGCGGTAATCCTAAAGGGTCAAGTCAAAGGCGAAAATTGCTGATTTTATTTACAAAAGTCCGAGGGTGCCAGCCGTTATTACCAGCTTAGATCCTGGCTTGGACGACGGGAATAAAAAAGTTTGTTCGTATGAGGAACAATAAGGATCGCTGCCACGTAAAAACTTATAATAAAACAAAGAATTATTATTCAGAAAATCTATAACAAACAATTCAAGAGGATGACAAATGTTCTTTATTGTAGTATTTTGATTTTCATCTCAAACTTAAAATTTGCTTGAACATATCCAAAATATTCTCGAATACTACTCGATAACTTTTACTTTATTCAGGTCTATGCCTAAATTTATTGTCTGCCGTTTTTATTTATGTTGGCTAGAACTGACAGAAATTCTAAATCTCAAAGAAACAGGCAAATAGAAAATACTTCAAATATACGTATTCGTATAAATTTAGCAAAGTATTTCTCACTTGACACGGGTATAAACTAAAAAGTTTCCCGATTCGAGCGCAGCAAGCAGTAAGGACACGTTTGGCCTCACTGAACACATAAACATCGCATAACGCACAAATGTAGGATAAACTTGAACGATTTTGTGTAACACTACTATAGCTGTATTTTCAAAGAAGTTTTAATGATTTCAATTTTGAAAGTTTTAGCGGGTATATGATATTATTTTTTACTGTAGGTGCTTTTGTGATGCTAAACGAAAATCCTTGAATTGAAGAGTAATAAGCATTTGATTGTAATATTATAATATTATGAGTAAATTATAATAATAGAATAGAGTATATCTCAGTGTAGTTACAAAGACCGGGGCAAGACTAAAACTTCCAGACATTTTTAGAAAATATGAAACTGTGATTTTTTTTTTGTGCTGAGATGTTTTATTTGCTAGATGAAGGCATGTCGCTTTGCCAGCAAAACTCAAAAGCTTTTGTTTGTTAACTTATGCGAAGCTGTTGGTTTTACGATTACCAAATATTCATATTGTCGTTAAATATGGGTTTTCATGAATACTGAATGGTAATCTTTGACGTCGAAATGAGAGAGATTGGTTTAATTGTAGATTTGACGCTTTAACTAATGTAAAGTAATTAATATTGTAATAAACCGTAATTAGCGTAATTTCGTAACTCCTTTCTGCAGAAAACGAGAAATTAGCGAATTGCAACAAAGTTTACAAACCGAGGTTCGGCTGCTCCTGGGTTGCAGCGGCCAGAGGCGGAGTCAAGTTGTAATAGTACAAGAACTCTTAAATTCAGCGCCTTCGTTTTATCAATTAAGAAAAAAATACATCTTAGGTACACTTTGAACTTGTATATAACATGGTATCTTTATTATAAAAAAATATTATTGAATAATATGAGAAAATCCACCATTTGAACATTTTGATACACTATGTAATGTGACTGTAGAGTAGACAAACAATTGATTTCACTAGTTCGAAAACACAATTTCTTGGGTTTCTTAGTTTAGTCAATTGAATCATGATTGAATCACAAAATGTTTACCCAAATGTGTCTTAATTCTAGTCTCTATATACCTAGTAGGTTCAGTTCAGCTTTGTCAAAATAAATTCGTCTTGAGTTGGGTATTCCAACGAGGTTGCAGTCTCAAGCTCGACTCGACCCTTTGTCCGTCAGGCGTAAATCCGCCATTATTATGAAAATCACCAGCCCCGCTAGCAGTGATACCGTCATGGAGAGTGTACCATGGATTAGGAAAATCTATTAGTAGCTATAGTAAGTTTTTTAAAGTAAATAAGCATCGTGCACTTGTGAATCTTGATTTCGAAATCATCATTACAACCGATAGATGTCCACTGCTGGACAAAGGTCTCCCCCACAGATTGCTAAAATAATAATATCGCATCATACTCAGAGCCCCCTAACTAGGAAGAACCTGTATCTAGGGTGCCCGAAAATATACAGAGTCAACATTACACCCAGATCGGAAACAAACACCGATATTCATCATAACAATGTTTGCCCCGGCGGGAATCGAACCCAGTTGCACACGCTTTTCAGTGCACATCACTGCCAACTGAGCTACGGAGCAGTCAAAAGCACCAAAATAGTGAGGAACGAGTTCGCTACGCTTTGCAGCCGGGTTGGCGATCGCAGTGTGGCTCTCCAAGTAGCTCTTGCTGCTGCCCTAATTTATATCCGGTAAAGTGCGGTATACCTCTGTCACATGAAGTTTTATAAGTAGCTCCACACATCGGTCTCGAAAAATAAGAACCTGCTAAGTTTTCAAGAGGAGAAGTCTGAGCCACTTTGCGTTCGCTACAAGAGGCACAAGTGCGGCTTGAAGCACTCACAACAAGTTCAAACTGACCGCTATCCGTTTTATGTGGATCGAGACAGCCATCTTCGACTGCTCTGCTAAAAAGTTTTATCGAAAGTGGAAGGAATTATCAACATACATACATAATATTGTTTTGATGAATGGCTAAGTTATGAATTCACATTATATGCGAATATATTGTTTCGTAAAATATGCAAAAGTTAAAAAGGTTATCTTAATCTAATTTTTTGTCAATTATGTTATCGCTTATTTTAACTATTCTATAAATAATGATTCTAACTAATAGTAATAACTAGTTCGTAATTAGTAGCCTACACGTTAATTAAAGGTAAACATAATTGAGTTGGTTGAGAAGATAATATATCTATAGGTAGGTACCTAATAATCATATATTATCGGAATTTCACTGTTCAATGCCATTAACCAAAACTATTTTGCTAATTAGCCTGTTAACATCAGTTAGGTATTTGTTCTCAATATTAACTAAAGCGGTATTGATTTTTAGGTAAACTTGTAATTTAACTGTTAGGGTGGACTGGTTCAAATTAAAATCTTTAGCAACATTAAATAAAAGAGCAAAACTTAATACTGCTTCATATTTATTAAATTTTATGTTTATAATTCATTTTTATCTATGTTCTACCACTTTGTTCAACGCCTTTTATGAGTTGTGGAAAACCCTTAAATTTTCGTAAAAAACATCTATTTCATGAAACTACCTATTGGTCCAAAGCGACACTGCAAATTTCGTACCGTCTTCCAATATAAGTTTACACAATACTATTATACTTGGCCTACAATTTTGAAAATATTATATCTATAGTCTTTGTTCATCACGGAACATGAGGGATTATATTGTTGATAGAAATTTTCAAATCGGTTTAGTATTTAGATTCAAACAAAATCAATAAATATTGTCCACGCTTTCAGCGAACCCTGAAACCCTAAAATACTCAAACCATACACACTTTTTGATTTAGGTCTCAGAATATTTTATTGTTTGAAAAACATGAACTTTACACGACAGAATCCATAGGACAAGTGACATAACAAAACAGAAATCAGTCAAACTAACATCATTTGAAAATACTTATTCTTTACTAGCCAGTGGCTGCCCAAAGGAGGCTAAACGCGTTAACATACCGCCCACCAAGGACAAATATTAACAATGTCCTTAACAGAAATTCCGCCCACCGTAAGGCAGCAAACAAAACAAATTAAATGGATAAGAACTAGGCATCGAAAAAACTATTAGCCTATCCAGAATGTTCACCAGTAAAGTAAAACCAAAAACCTATTTACTAGCGTTTCCCAACTTGAAATTGATTAACATAACACAGAAACAGAAATTAAACACAAAAAATAACTCTTATTCTAATTAAAGCTATTCATTGCGTCATAAACATAAACCCACAATTTGGAGACTAGGCTCAGTTAAATCTGAATCAGTACCTAGCCTGAAGTGACAAGATATAGTAATATTTTACTGCTTCATCAGTGCAAATAAACCGCGTGTTAGAATCATCGTAGTAATGACCAAATAAGATAACTACAAATCCAAACTGAATGAAATGGATGATAAACTAACTTAACAAAACCAAAGCTCTACTACATACAACTAACATACTCTAACTTACTAAAACCTATACCCTCTGAGTTGTCTCAGGAATTGCAGAGCCTTACGCTATTGCTTCCATTTCACTACATTAAACAATTACACTAAAAGTAGATACCGTATCCACTGACTGAGGTGTCTCAGAGATTGCAGAGCCTCGCTGTTCCCTGTATCAAATCGAACATTTTCTCATACAATATTGTCTATACACCACTTTTTACAATATTGACTAACCTTAGAAATCTCATACTAATGCAACTACTTAACAAACAACTAATACAAACAAACAAAACTCAACAGGCAACTAAACAACGAAACTCCAAAAAGTAGCGAACACGTAGCGAAACCTAAGCTAACTCACACCTCCGCTGTCTGCGTAACTGGTCCAGCGGTTATCAAACGCAACAAGCTTTCTTTCTCTTCTTCCAATTACGCAGTCGCAGGTTCCTCTGAACTTTCGTAACAGTGCTCACACAAACATAATAGACCGTTTTGCCACAAACAGTGCCGCAAAAACTTGCCCGTTTCTGACCTACATGATGTGCACGTGGCCTGCTATTCGCCCTTTTCATCATAAGCAACCTGTATACCGCCAGATAACTTAAGTTGCCATCCCTACCGCTCGGATTCCCACCGCGCCATGGCAACTCTACCACAAAACGATGAGCAACATCGCTCTTTGTGATTGAATCGCACAACTCCGTAGCCTTCGGCAGTTGAATCACTGCATTCAAGGTTCTCTCTGATGTTTCTTTGACCTCACTCTTAACGATAGCCAAAGTGACTGAAGCGAAAGTCTCAACATCTACAGTGAATGATGAAGGAGTGGACTGTATTTCAAACTTAACCGTTGAATTCACTGCAAGATTGAGATTGTCGCCTCCTAGACCGCATACCAAACACTCTACTGGTATCTTCTGTACCTGCAACAGTTGTGCAGCGTCTTCACTGAACGACGCCTGCGAATCTTGATTCAACAGCGCTCTTAACCTCAACATAGGATAAGCAGCCTGACTGGATTCACCACTAACTGATGCTGTTGCAAGCAGAACTCTGCTAGATAAATCTAGTGCCTCATTTGTGAAATGAGTGGATGTTCCCTCTACTAAATCTGTAGCTCCCTGACAAGCTCTTACCTGTAAACCAAGTTCTACGGTTGTCTTGTGTCTCTCATTATTTGCCGAAGAACTTGTGATGCTTGTAGGGTGAATAGTCAAATGTCCTCTACCACAGTGCGCGCAGCCGGACCGCTCGCTCTGTTTTCCACAATGCTCGCCTCCTAAACAGTTGAAGCACAATCTGTTTAACTTAACAGATTCCTGCTGACCAGAACTAACCTGTTTGGCGAACGACTCGCAATTGTGAATGAGATGATTGCCACAACAAACTGAGCACATCATCGTTTCCGAATGACCGTCATCCCTATCTGTGTCGCTGTGTGTGTCTTCCTTGGTATTGGGTGTCGTGTTGCTGATACCTTTCGTCCTAATATCATTCGCTTCCTCAGGCTCCAGAAAATCATTCACCATGTGAATGCCCGAAGACGGCTCACAGTTCAAGTGCTGCTGCTCAACCACGTTTAACAAACCACAAGAACTGGAGTTGTCAACCATACATGTTGGATACGCAAATGATATTTCCGGCACTGGTGCACTATAAGCTCTCATAGCTTTCATTAGATCTAACCTGTATACTAAATAACTACGCTCTACTTCATCATAAATACTATTTACAAAATAACTACAATCTACCTTCTGAGTTACTGCTTTTGAAATTATGGAATGATGATTAGTTGCAAACTTACGCCAATTCGCTTCCAAAATCTCAATGCGTGTTTCTATGTACGAAGTATTTATAACTGACTTGGGCGCATTTTTAAAGTTAGACCGAGCTTTGATAATCCGGTCCCGAATAATAGCAGCTAGTAGCTTAAGCTCAGTCTCCATATTGCTGACAATATTATCTTACCTATCAGTGAAAGTTTACTTAATATACAAGCTCCGAATCTTACAATTTATCCAGTGCAACACAACACGTTCTATACCCTAGCCATTACAATCTTAAAAAACACAGCAAAAAACGTACAAAATAAATCGCTACAAAATATTTGACAGTGTAAACAAACCTTTTTAAAACATAACAATTATACAAAACACACAAATATATTCAAAACCGTAGACCGTTTCACAAGCTGTACGCTACTCTACATCCTTTGAAACTCCACCGATGATGAATTGAATGAGCGGCTTCTTGACATTTCATATGATGATAATAACCAGTCGATGCGTCTTAACAGATAGACCGCCCACCGAGCTTGGAGATTATTGCAATGAGCTGGACACTCTTCGCAGCTCCACTCACTTGCATTCTCCAAAACTCATATGAAAGTCACATACCAGATCATTGACTTGCCATGGCTATGGTTCCAGCCTATAGGTACCTCTCTCATAGGTATCTATCCGGCTCCGATAGGACCAAAAAATGTCCACGCTTTCAGCGAACCCTGAAACCCTAAAATACTCAAACCATACACACTTTTTGATTTAGGTCTCAGAATATTTTATTGTTTGAAAAACATGAACTTTACACGACAGAATCCATAGGACAAGTGACATAACAAAACAGAAATCAGTCAAACTAACATCATTTGAAAATACTTATTCTTTACTAGCCAGTGGCTGCCCAAAGGAGGCTAAACGCGTTAACAAATATATCATTGTAATATTAGGTTTATTTTTTATACTATATTATTATTTACTTCAGAATAATCCTCTTTTCCTTTTTTATATACAAAATCTGTTCCGTAAGGGTTATTTTAAGATGCAACGCGCCCCGTCCGTGATTTCTTTTGTAAATCGCTCACGTAGGCTTGCGGCCGCTGCCGTGTGCGCCTAACGCGCCTGAATAACCTATGGGGCAAGAGATTTTCACGTCAGCTTAGGAAAAGACAAGCAAAACACCGAACCGTCGCTTGTTGGCAAGGAAGGACCAATGAGTAGTTACACGAACTAGAGCTTTTCTTCGAAAACTTAAGAGTTTACATTATTTGAGAATAAAATAGTTACAACTTAGTTACAAAATTAGTCCATGTTCTGTAAGCTTAGCTGCCAACATTGTTTAATAGTTTAATAAGACCATTCAATTAATAAAGACATCCTGAGAAGTGGTTTGTTTACATCACCCAAACAAGAGTCTTGTTTCCTTGTTTGTCAACATCCGGAATTATTATTCCGTCAATAATAATAAAGAGTTCGCGATGTCAATAATTTATTTTGAGCAGACGGACGCTCCTGTTTTCTCAAAGTAAAGAGCCCTCGACACTTGTACTTACCCTATTTCAGCGTTTCACTTGAGTTCGAGCGTTCTCATCAGCCTTTGAGCCTTTCGTTTGTTTAACTATTTCATATTTTAATGAATCGCTTTTGTATTTGCTTTTTGAACAAAAATTACCAAGCGCGCGAAAACACACACTGTCGACAAAGCAAATTTATTAACCGGTAAAGAAAAAGTTATAAAAAAATATATCCAGCAATCTAGCCAATTAATTCGTTAGATTGGCAATCCATTCAAAAATTTGTACGGATAAACTGACGATGAAGTTTTATCGAAACAAAATCAGAACTACAGCGCTCCGGGATGGCTGTAGCGAAATTAATTTCGGAAAATCGAAATTCCACGTACGTGCAGAGGTGGGCCATTCGTGGGCGGCTCGTCACGCCCTTCGCCGTCCCTCCGTAACTAAGTTAGCCTCTAGACTATTTCAATTTAAAAGCCATAGCTAATATTAGGACCCCCTCGCGTGGCGAAATTGCCTGTATCATATATACTACTAGAGGCTGCCCCGCGGTTTTTCCCGCGCAGATTTCTCGTAAACACAAAAATCCCGTTTTTTCCCGTTCCCGTAGGAATTTCGGGAAATCCTTTCTTAGTGCTCACCTACACTCCCCATGGAACCCACATGCCAATTTTCAGCTTTCTACGCCCAGTAGTTTCGGCTCTGCGTTGTCTGTCAGTCAGTCAGTCAGTCAGTCAGTCAGTCAGTCAGTCAGTCAGTCAGTCAGTCAGTCAGTCAGTCAGTCAGTCAGTCAGTCAGTCAGTCAGTCAGTCAGTCAGTCAGTCAGTCAGTCAGTCAGTCAGTCAGTCAGTCAGTCAGTCAGTCAGTCAGTCAGTCAGTCAGTCAGTCAGTCAGTCAGTCAGTCAGTCAGTCAGTCAGTCAGTCAGTCAGTCAGTCAGTCAGTCAGTCAGTCAGTCAGTCAGTCAGTCAGTAACGGAAGAGTTTTATATATATTGATTATCCTGTTTCGATGTAGACGACTTACGATAGGTTGATTGGAATTTCACTTCAGGAAGCATACAGATTTATTAACTTTGCGACTATCATTATGATATGACAGTACCTAACAGTAAGTATAGTCTGGTATTTGCCCTTACTATACATTTTCTTATTTTCTACTTTATAAGTATAAAACTCCATAAAACAATTGCAGAATCCGCAAAGTAGACATTGATACTCGGAGGCAGGAGGAAGCGGGCATCTCGTTGAATCAAATTAGTCGAGTCGGTGCGCACCCATTAGCTTAGTGCATACAAGTTCGCCTCTCCTCTGTGCCCAGCTAAATACGTTAGCCGCTGATTTAATATGTGCGAGCGTTATTACTTTACTATTAACTTATCTGAGTTAGCTTCTGGGATTAAATATTAAAGCTGACAGGCTCCTTGTCATATCTTTTTACGCAGCAGCAAATCCTTTTAAAATTATTGTATTATTTGTACTTATTCGGAATGTATTCGTATGTATAAGTATAAGCAAGTATCGCTCTCTCTCTCTATTCCCATTACTCCTCCGTGGAGCCTGGGGACGTCAGAAGATGTTTCCATCGCTGTTGGTCTTGGGCCAGGTCCGGCAGTTCTTCCCATGAGTAGCCCATCTGTCAGGCTTCGGCTATGACGGACCGCTTCCAGGTCTGTCTTGATAAGCAAGCATATTATATAATTAAGTATAAATAAGTACATTTACGTTTGTTACACTAATGAGAAAACGAAATAAATGTTAAAATGTATCAGAATATCTCCTCTTTATCCGGAACGTTATCGAGACCGCCTGCAAAATTCCACTTATCGTAATTTAAACTTGAAACAAACGACGAGGGCGGAGTTGGTACGATTTCGCGAATAAATGGACAATTTAGTACGGAAACTTGTCGGAAATTATCCCCCGGACTGTCCTCAGGGCCGGCCGCCCCGCCCCGGGAGTCTACATGTCACAGATTATTTGTAATAAGTTCATTTCAAACTTCAAGTTAACACTTGGATGCGGTTCTCTTCTCCTCGACGTAAAGCTGAGAAAATCGTGATTTTATTAGATAGGGGTGGTGGTTGGTTATAAGGTATATTAATATTGTTCCCCACTTTTCAAAATATCTGTAATATGTAATTTGTCTTGCTATTTATTATTTTGCTTGAAGTAAAATTCAAACCTGAACCAAATAGAAGATTGAAATTTGTTTTTTTTTTCATGTAATATTGTTGAAGTTAATGTTCAAGTTAGTATTTCATAAAGTGCATACTTTCTTACCTTTAATTGTACAATGTTACCTTGTTTCTTCTTTTATTTACATTAAAATGTATGTTACCAATCTATCTTTCTTAATTGTACAGAGCTAAAAAGCTAAGTTATTGTTAAAAAAAATCATTACACTCAATTTAATTATTAAACACGTGTGACAAAACAATGATTTTATTAAGTCCATTAGAATATTCACAGAGTCGGCGGGGTCGATTCGAAGGCAAATTGATTTCCGACGCAACCTGCGCCAAATATGGAAATATCCGAGTCCAATCGAAATCGAGGCATATCGTATCCGTAAAAACAATTTTCCTTTTCAACTGTTGATAAACTGGGCTCTGGGGTCCAGATATTTACCCTACCAAGTCCTTTTAGAATCGTATATGAATCCGGGACGTGACTGCGTGTCGAATGCCATAACCATGCTTGTGTCAGGATACTTGAGCCGTCGTGGGAACTTGTTGGCGTTTTTCAATATTTCAAGCGTGAATCGACATAAAAATGCGAATTAAATATGCAAAGGTTATATTAAATTATTTCACTTCGGATCTCAACAACCTACCTAGAAAAAAAAAGCTGCTATTATAACGCGTGGTTGAGATCCGAAGTTTTTAAATATAATATTTTTCAAATCTTTTGCTTATCCCCGTAAAATCAGAAATATGTTGCGAAAATGTTCTTAGGAAAAACAATTCTTTAGCCGGCAAAGAGATTCGGTAGAAAGGCTTTATAAACAAACAAGCTTGAAAGCGGCTTCACAAAGTTTTGGCGGGTTTGTGCATTCCCTAATTTTTTTAAAGTACTTTTTATCACTATGAAAAGTTTTCCGTACTACATAAAAAATGCATTTAGTGAACACGCTTTTTGTTGCGGCTCCTGAGTCGGAGTTGTGGCGACCGTATCTACTGCAGCATTTGGTTCAAATTATGTTGTAATACGTCTTGCTTCCGGGTCTTATTTATCAAATTGAAATCTAGTTTCAGCACCAAACATCCTGTACACAGAGAGTATTGGAAGACTCCTCTTCAGAGGGCGCCGCTGAATTCCAAATGTCACTTTTCTTGTTTACTCCGACTTATTTAAATAGCGCCGGGGTCGCTACAGGGCGCGCATGCATATACTGTTGTTATTTTTATATTCAAAAGTTTTTGTTTTTCCCTCAAAAGCATGTTTCTGTGAGCAAGTACTATTTTTTTTTAATAATAATAATATAACATATACTATACATATACATTATTTTAAATTGTGCTCTCAAAATCTGAAAACAATTCAGATAGAACTCGTATATTTTACCTTTATTCTTAATTGTGAATTTGCTAGCAAGCAACATCCACACGCTTGCCAAGAAACTCTTGGCACACCACTATCTTAAGCCTGGATGTGCTCGCGAGGAATATTACAAATTCATTATTTCCGCAAAATCAAATGAAAAAGGCTCGCCACGTTTGGATTTGACTTTGGCTCGTGAAATAAACTATGCAATCTGGTTGCATGAATTTTTGATTATCGAGTTGGCAAGTGCCTTGATATGATTTATACCAATATATATTAATATCTTGTTTTAAAAGAAAGTAACTGCTCATATAATTTTAGCTCTAATAAATGGTCGTGTCTGACATGATGTCTGACGTGAGCAAATAGCTAAGTGCCCGTTTGTTAACTCTATCAATATACGATTTCATTAGATTAAACCGTCTTTCTATTATTTGTTCGGGATTAAAGTCTATCTTCACAGTCCTGAGGCATGGTTCGTTTCCGATGGCAGTGGACTTCGCAAATATTGGTTCGTCCTGAAGCGTTTTGGGGATTGTTTACTTAATTAACTTTATCAAAAGACAGACTTTAAGTGGCGGAGGCTCACGAATGGTCGATGCCGATAAGGGCAGCGGACGTGGTGATGTGGCATAGTGAACCGTTATGACTATAGGCGGATTCCATTCAAGTGAAATAACGAGGCCCGTAAAAGCAGTTTGATTATAGAGTCAGGCGACCCGCATCCGGAGTCAATGTTACGCTATTTCGAGGTCCAGTGACCTATATACTTACTCGCTTGATTCCGATACTATAAAATATATATTGAGTGAGTAGTTTTTTCCTAAAAGAGCCTTGATGCCGTGATATTTGAGTCTATCGCTGCATTCCCATAGGATGGACAATATTTGATCCTTACTCACGCTTCGCTGACGTCGAACCTTTTCTGACCTTATTGTGACAAAAAATTTCCAACTGATATATCAATGAAAACTTTTTGTATTAAAATAAATCTGTGGGGTATATTTTAGGTTAAGCAGCTTTTAAATTTACGCATTTTTTTAAAATAAACTACAAATATTTTATTTTATTTAATGATAATATCGTATACAGTAATAGGTTACCTAACTGTATTTTTTATTTATTTAAATTTATTTTAGGGTGACAATGAAAATTAATTTAATCACACAGGTTTTGAGAAGGGCGTAGGTTAGCTTGCCTAGCCCAGACGCATAATATATAATAATAATAATAATAATAATAAAGCTTTATTTAATTCCATGCATAATTAAATTACATTTTCATTTTTAAATTAAAATTACATTTCATTTAAAATAAGTTAAAATTAAATAATTAATTGAATATAAAATCATGTTATCCATTCATTGTTTGCATGGACCCCTTTTCGGGTAAAAGCCTCCTCCAAGGAATTCCATTTCTCCCTGACCCTTGCGGTATGTACCCAGCCTCGCCCCGCCACCTCGACCAGCTCGTCCGCCCAGCGCGCGCGCGGGCGCCCCCTCGCGCGCGTCCCGCACGGGCCACGCCACTTGACTACTCTCGTGGTCCATCTGTTGTCTGTGTATCTGGCTACATGTCCTGCCCATTTCCATTTTCTTTGGAGTGCGAAAGTAAGAGCGTCGGTTATTTTTGTTTTCTTGCGTATATCCAAATTTCTCACTTTATTTTTTAGTTTTATACCTAGGTAGCTTCTTTCCATTCTTCTTTGAGTGGTTTCAATTTTGTTGCGTATTTTCAAATCAAATGTCCATGTTTGGCAGCCATAGGTGAGACATGGTAGAATTTCTGTGTCCATAACTATTTTCTTGATGTGTAAAGGGAGTTGCGATTTAAAAATCTCCTTATGAGCCCAGTACTTCCTCCAAGTAATAGCTATTCTTCTTTCCACTTCTTCTAAACATCTTTCTTTGTTAAAAGATATCTGCTTGCCTAGGTAGATGTATTTGTCCACGAACTCGAGAGGGGTATTACCAACGGCGATTGATGACTCTTGGTGGTTAGTCATGACTTTGGTTTTGTCGAGGTTCATTTCTAATCCAACTTTTATACTAGATTGGTGTAAGTCCTCTATCATACTGTTCATATCCTTTGAAGATTCCGCAAACAAAATGATGTCATCGGCAAACCTGAGATGGCTCAGAAAATCTCTATATATTCTGATGCCTTTTGTTGCCCATGGCAAATCCTTCATTATGTATTGTAAAACTGCAATAAATAATTTTGGTGAAATTGGGTCGCCTTGTCTTACCCCTCTACATATATAAAATTTTTCTCCTTTTCTATCCAGTTTGACTATACTTGTACTTTTTTCATATATGTTTTTCAGGATATTTATATATTTCTCTGGAATATTTTGCATTTTCAGTGCTTCCCAAATACTGTCATGTGATATGGAATCAAAAGCTTTTTTATAGTCTATAAAAGCTATATATAACGGTCTACGAAATTCTGTATATTTCTCAATAACTTGGTCGACCACTTGAATATGATCCAAAGTACTGAAGCCACTTCTAAATCCGGCTTGTTCTATCGGCTGGTGCGCCTCGATATTTGCGGATATTCTTTCAAGGAGGCAGGAGGCAAACAGTTTGTAGAGACAAGGCATTAAGCTTACAGGTCGGTAATTCCCTATGTCCGCTGGGTCGCCTTTTTTATACAGCAGAATTATTTCGGAATCAGACCATACAGATGGCATTGCTTCATTTTTCAGTGCTTTGTTGAATAGTATGGTTATTGGAGTCAGAAGTAGAGCCCTTGCTGATTTGATGAGTTCATTTGTGATACCGTCAGAACCTGGGCTTTTCTCTGATTTAAGCTTTATCATCTGTTTAAGGACTTCAGGTTCTGTGAACTCTAAAATTGATGGAATTTCAATTGGTTGTTTAGTACAGCTTGGGCGATTCGGGAGGTCTTTCTGTGAATACAGATTTTTATAAAATTCTGTAGCTGTTTTTATGACTTCCGTTCGTGACATACTTTTTGTAGAGCCAGGTTGTAAAGTTGGAATCCAGGTCTTTGTTCTATTAAGATTTTTGTAGGCTTTCTTTGTGGATCGGTATTTTTCAAGATGTCCTTGTATAGTGTTAATTCTGTAGGTATCGTAGCATCTTCTTATTTCTTTATTGGTATCCTTATATAGTTCTTTAAGTGTGGCTTTGTCTTTTTTGTCTAGAGAGACTGAGACTTATTTTGTAGTTTGTTCCGTTTTTTCATGAGTTCTAATGCTTTTTCGGATAGGATATTATGTTTCTCCTTCTTTTTATTATTTTTTAGACTTTCCAATATAGAGTTTACGATTTTTTGGTAATATTCTTCTATTGTGTTACTATCATGTGTCGCTATTAGTTCTGGTATATAATAGCCTAGGTTTTCAATATAGGTTTCCAGCTCTTTTGTTGATTGTAACCTTCTTGGTATACTTGAAAAGTTTCTTCTACTCTTGCGTTGTGGTCCCAGGTCTATAGTAGCTCTTACCAATCTGTGGTCCGAACCGAAGGAAAAGGACGATAATACTTTGCAGTTTGAAAACAAGTGGGGTTTAGAGGTCATAATAAAATCAATCTGGTTTTTTGTATTTTTATCAGGAGAAATCCATGTCCATCTGTTCTTCGGTTTTGTTTTAAACATGTTGTTTAAAATTGTTAGGCTGTACTCTTGTGCATATTGGATGAGTCTTTCTCCGCGCGAGCTTCTGCGCCCATATCCATACTTTCCGGTTACCACATGTTCATGATCTTTTGGTTCTCCGATTTGTGCATTAAAATCCCCCATAGAGATTATATATTTAGTGGAGGTAGAGTCATGAGCTTTCGCCAAATCGACGCATAATATACAATAACGGTAACTTTCGTGTCGTTCCATTACATTTATTTTTATTCCATTAGAGAAAGTCCAAATCGGAAGTTTTCATTAATAAAAGCGTTTACAAATATTCCCCCAGACTGTAAACATTCACAAATATTATTAAAACTGCATTCTTAAAATATTTTAGGCAATACCTACCTACCAATAAAATAAAAATAATTATCTTTCTTTCTTAATAAAACAATATCTGACTAACTATTATAATACAATAACCGCTAAAGTCTAATTCGAATTGCATATCATTAACTTCAGCTTTGGACGCAAATTCTTTTTGAAACATCAATTAGCTGACGTAATGAGCTCGCAAACGCCCGCCTTGCGCCAGCTGTCCAAACTTCTGCTCAACTAATACGTTATACGAGCGGGGAGAACTATCAAACACTGGTTAGCTTGTATTGGTCTTTTATTGAACGTCTGAAATACAATGCTTATAAAATTCTTTGAATAGGAAACTGTACATAAGTATAAAGCTCACATTCACAGTAAGTATTTGGAGCCTACTCGCTCAAGTTAGCACTCGGACCAGTCTTTAAAGAGTACAGATTTTCTCGGAATCAGCCATCTTATACTCCGTGGAGCGTATGTTTTTCGATCTTGATCAGAACTCGATTGGTTACATTAGAACTAACTTTAAAGTTACATTTTGACACTTTGGAGTGCTAGTTCGAGCTGCGTCACGACTGTGAATGTCAGACTTAGTCTTATATTTAAGACTAGCTTTTTCCCGCAGCTTCGCACGCGCTTTTTCATTAAAATCGTTAATTACTGGTTGATTTACGACTCAGGATTTTTGTGACATCATTTCTGATCGCACCCCCTAAAAATATCTATCTTTATTTCAGTTCCCGTGGCAACTCCATAAATTCATTTCTACACTCCACCATTCAGACACTGAAACTTCTAACATTTCTATTAGCTGGTTGGGTAAAATAATAGCTCGGTGGGTATACCTAATATATAGAGGTGAGAATAACTGCTATTTTTCAATCGCATGCGATCGCTGTTATGCTATTTTCGAACAACTGCGATTTTAAAATGCGATCGGCAACGAGAATGCGATCGGCAACGAAAATGCGATCGGCAACGAGAATGCGATCGGCAACGAAAATGCGATCGGCAACGAAAATGCGATCGGCAACGAGAATGCGATCGGCAACGAAAATGCGATCGGCAACGAGAATGCGATCGGCAACGAAAATGCGATTGACAACTAAAATGAAGGATGTAACTAGGCATGCAAGTTTGCTCTAATATCAATGTTAATATGAATATTTTTATCGAAGTGCAGCAATTATCGATATTACAAAACCTAATACATTTTTTTTTCAGCAAAATTTCTTTTTAGTACATTTCATATTAATTCAATAGGAGTGAGATCGCAATGCTTCAATGCGTTTCGTTGCTTTGCTAATGACAAGCTGTCACATGCGATCGCGTTTTCGTTGCTGACGGCAACGAGAACGAGATCGTTGCCGACGGCAACGAGAACGCGATCGTTGCCGGGCAACGAGAATGCGATCGTTGCCGGGCAACGAGAATGCGATCGTTGCCGACGGCAACGAAAACGCGATCGCATTATACATTCGTTGTGAATAGCAATGCGATTCGTTGCCATGAAATAACGAGTTTTTTTAAATGCGATTGTAAATAACGACCACCTCTACTAATATATACCTACTCGAGTAAAAAAAGTTGAAGATTTTTAGGCTCTTTATGATTTTGGGAATGTTCCTACCATGTGAATTTTGGTTTATCTTTTCTTAATATTACTCTGAATCTAATTACACCAACTGAAAAACTCGTTTTCCTATTTTTACCTCGAAATAAAGAAATATATATATACATTGTTTTAATACTTACTAAAGAGTCCCGTTTTACGTTCCCGTGGGAATTAAGTATATTTCTATCTTCCAACACCCCTAAATCTACAGAGACACTTGTAGACCAAATTTCACGTTGACATACTCAAGGAAATCGATTTTTCATACTAAATAATTCGTCTGGTAATCCCCGTTCCCATGGGAATTTAGTAGATTCCTTTCTTTCAACACCTTTTCATCCATTAAAAAACCTACACAAATTTCAGTCGATACACTTAAGGAAGTCGATTTTTCATTCTCACAAAAAAGTCCCGTTATTCCCGTTCCCGTGGGAATTTTGCAAATTACTTTCTTTCAATATTCCTACATTTACTGAGGAACCTGTACACCAAATTTCATGTCGATACACTCAAGGATGTCGATTTTTCATTCTCACTAAAAAAGTCCCGTAATTCCCGTTCCCGTGGGAAATTTGTAAATTCCTTTCTTTCAACACTCTTTCATTCACGGAGGAACCTGTACACCAAATTTCACGTTGATACACTCAATAATGTCAATTTTTCATACTAACTAAAAAGTCCCGTAATTCCCGTTCCTGAGGGAATTTCGGGAAAACCTTTCTTAGCGGGTGCCTACGTCATAACATCTACCTGCATGCCAAATTTCAGCTCAATCCGTAGAGTGGTTCGGGCTGTGCGTTGATAGATCACTATGTCAGTCAGTCAGTCAGTCAGTCAGTCAGTCAGTCAGTCAGTCAGTCAGTCAGTCAGTCAGTCAGTCAGTCAGTCACCTTTGAATTTTATATATATAGACTAGAGGCCGCCCCGCGGATTTTCCCGCGCAGATTTCTCATAAACACAAAAATCCCGTTTTTCCCGTTCTTGTGGGAATTTCGGGAAATCCATTCTTAGTGCTCACCTGCACTCCCCAAGGAACCCACGTCCCAATTTTCAGCTTTCTACGCCCAGTAGTTTCGGCTCTGCGTTGTCTGTCAGTCAGTCAGTCAGTCAGTGACGGAAGAGTTTTATTGTCTGTCAGTCAGTCAGTCAGTCAGTAACGGAAGATATTTATATATATTGATTGGACATTTATTTAGATCGCAGTGGATTACTATAACTAGCTAATTATCATACATTTTCAAAGAAAATAACTAATAACTTGACTGTGGTTTACTAAAAGACTATAAATAGGGTGGATAAAACATTACAACTGGATCCGATTTCCCCGATTGCAATTTTTGCAACCATACCATAAATTCAACGGAAAAATATCATTTCAGGTACCTCAATTTTTTCCTGCATTATCCCATAAGCCTTCGGATACGAGACGTCGATATCAATGATGCATGGCGCAGTTGGGCTGCTCTGCGGATACTGATTAAGCTGTTTAGTGGAACGACACTGTGATGCATCGCACTGCTCTAGGTATCTGGGACTCCATTAAAGCTCGGTTTCGTCTCTGGAACTTAATCTAAAGAAAATACTCAGTTAAAAAAAACATTGCTGATCATTATCATTTTTATCTTGATAACTACGAACGTAGCATATTGCTAAGTTAAGCTCGTAACGCTATTAACGCGTTTATTTAAGTAAAAAATCAATTTACTTTCTTGAGGTATACGGAGTTAGTTATCAAGTTTAAATACTTACACATGACATGATAAATTTGATTTATACAATGACGGAATTTTTGCGGCTAGAAATCCGTGGTTCGAGCATTGTCGCGACGTAGCGCGTAGCGTAGCAAAGTGCTACGACCCGTAGCACATTTCTACGACTAATCGACCGACTAAGTTTTGGTATGGAAAGCTAGTAACTATCTAAATTGAAGATAAGCTTTCATATAAGTAACTCGTAAAACAGAATACTGTTTTACGAGTTACTTATATGACAATAGTTTCGTATTATTCAAACAATAGTTTCAAATTCAATATCACGTTGTGAACGAGAAGATTTCGTGAATCTGGGCGGGTTTCCTTGCAAAGCATCTCTGCTCAAACATTGACGCCCCTCGCAATATCACTGCTGCCAAGTTAGGCTTGGAAACAAATACCAGATGCGATGTTTTACAAAAAAAATATATTGCCTTAGATAAAGTCTACAGAATTTTAATAACAAACATTTGAAATAGTAGTTTTTGATTAGTATTATAGTAGGTATCACGAAATAATTAACTTGTCCTGAGGCATAAGAGTTATCAGTGTCATAAAATTACTTATCTACTATTTTTCTAGGAAATAGTTGTCAAAGCTTTCAGTTTCAAAACTTTTGCATCAGATAAATATGTAAAACGTTCCCAACCCTAAGCGGGAACTGGGTGCTGAGTGCTGTAGAGTTTGTGAGTTTGCTCAAAAACGACGCAAATGTAACGGAAGTGCGGAAGTGTCAGCGCGCAATAAGTGCTGCTGCGGCCGCGGCTGCTGGCTGCTGCTCGCGGCGATGCTCGGAAAAGCTAAGTTAAATACTGAAACGATTACGTTGCGGTTCGACATGTGACTTTTAAATTTCGTTTATATATTGTAGATGAGTACTTTTTTAAATAAAAATCAATTTTACAACCTACCTACTACTATAATATTTGTCCCAGGAGCTTTTTATATTTTTCAAAATCACGCTTCATCAGACCAGAAAACCATCTTTAAGGCGCATCTACATCCCCTGAAACTTCTTTTGTCTTAAATTAAAAAAAAAACTCATTTTAAAAATATCAAACGGTTCGGGCGACTCTACGTTGTCTGACAGTCAGTTACTAAATAAAGAGTTTTATTATATTTCAAAAAATTTGTCTTTCAGGCAACCTATGTTAGTACTGGCTGTATTATGTTAGCTAGACTAAATTATTTTTACCTAGGTAGGTACTATATTTTAATTTAAAATATATTTTCATAAATGGTCTACTACGAGCGACCTCCATAAACGGTTTAATTCAAAATCTTCATAGAGAGAGTTAAGAAAGTTCTTTGTCAATGTTTTTAAACATGCTCCGGAGTAGTCCCTTTTATTAAATTCTTAGCCGGTGGCTCTGCAGAACAACTTAAGTTTGGGCAAAGTAACTGCCTATTGTACCGCGAATGTTCCTCTTAATGAAAATAACTCTGCTTGGGTAAAAAAGGGCTTGCTATTTATTTTTATTTCTGTATTTTTTTTTGATTTAGATATAATATTATGTATGTATGTTATTCCTAAATCATCCTAATAATGCATTAAAAAAGGTATACAGATTTTTTTAAGTCTAACCTATCTTTAACTGTAATAATATAATAAAGTCTTATTTACCTTCTTTGAAGCGCTCTCTGATAAGTGAAAAGCAAAAAGTTGGAAAACTTATTTAATTCATTAATCAAACAGTTGTTTCGAATTTTAATTAAATAATACCGATTCATTTCATTACAAATTTATGAAACGGGACAGCAAAGCTTGCTGTTGTTATTTTAATTATTTTACGTTTTAAAATATTTATAAATTTCGCGAGTCTTTAAATAAAGTGTTCGATTTACTTCATCATTTGTTTCTGATATACAGTTTGTGTTTTAGTTATATGTTTATCGAATTTGCATTTGTTTATTCGCTAAAAAAAACAAGTTTTACATAATAATAATAACACATCACACTCAGAGCCCCTAACTAGGAAGAACCTGTATCTAGGGCGCCCGAAACACACACAGAGACGAACATCACACCCAGACCGGAAACAAACATCGATATTCATCATATCAGTGTTCGCCCCGCCCAGGAATCGAACCCGGGTGCTCACGCTTACTCAACTCAGTCCACATCACTGCCAACTGAGCTACGGAGCATATAAAGTTATATTAAACTATTTTGTCAAATGATTTGTAATTATTAAAAGTTTTTCGGCTATTTTACAATTGTATAGCGCCCGTCGACGTTGATCCTAATTCTCTTGAAGTATAATCTAAGTAAAAATTTATTTTATTATAATTATGTTATTTGCTGATATTACTTTTTTTTAGTTAAACGAACTGAGTGTCAGTTCCTTATTACATATTAAATGTGTAAAACATAGAAGTTGTTCCGATTGAGTTGTGAACTGGAAATAAGTCCTGAAACATGAGTACAAGTGTATAAGACTGAACAACTGTTCCAGAGAGCACTAGCGAAACGAGAAGTGATGTAGTAATTATATTAATTACATAATTTAAAGCTCATATTTCAATACAAACAACGAAATTGTTAGTAAGTAATTTTTTTTTTTAACAACTAACTTGCAGTGCTTTAGATGTTTAGGTTTTAAAAAATTTAATTTCTCGAAATTTACATTTAGGGGTCACTTTTGGTTGTCTTGGAAAATCCTGTGTACACTAAACTTAGGACATTAAAATAAATAAACTACTTCAGCATGATTACTTGAAAACTAAAAGATTTACGTTTTTTTTTCAGTTATGATTACCCGTCAACAGAGTGAGTGGTAACCAAATAATTATGAAACCTAGGAGAAAAAAAGGGTTATTCCCAGGCGTCACCTGCAGACATAAAACAACCCTTTTTTCAAGATATTTAAATAGAAGTTTTAAATGTATTCATTAAATATATTTATATGTGTATAGGATACTCTAAAGTCCCTACACCTGCCATCACTAGGCTGGCCGTGGCCGTAGCAAGAGTTGTGTTTTAGTTGCACCAGCTCACGAAACACATGTTTGCCAAATAAACCGGTTAGCTCGTTAGTTTCGCACACAGAGCCGATCGGGTAGGAAGCGAGACATTATATTTACCTAAAGTACTAGTATTATTGAAATATAGCTGCACTAGCTTAGTTAACAAATTAGCGGTAGCATTACAATAGGAGCTGGGTGCATTGTTTGGATGGCTTTAATGTTGCAATAATTAAAACGTGTCTGTTAGTATTATTTGTAATTTGTACTTAATGTGTTTTTAGTACGACCGACAAAGCATTTTACATTTATTTATAACATCTCTATATCTAAGTAGGATTCATATCATAAAACTGCTTGTGTTTTATTGGCTCTATATGTCTTATCCTTTTAAAAGTGGTTTAATAAATACCGTTCAATCATGAAAAATATCTATGCTATCATTACTGAAAAGAACTTAATATTACGCTCTCATTTTTATGAAACTAATAAATAATTCATCATGGAAGCCTTTACTTAGACTAAGTAGGCGATATTTCACATCAGCAGACCCTTCTGTGGATGTGACATAAAATACAGCCGCGGTAATCCTATCCATCCTTGATTTATATCGGCGAAGGGTCAATGTGGACGATTTCATAAGCAATAACTCAGAGTTTGTTTCATTGACGTCAAGCCTTAGGTTTTTTTTAAACCATGTCCTAAAGAAATGATTACATACAATTAGAGTCTTTTCCGTTACTGATTTATTAATACACAGAATACCGCTTGAGATTTAAATAAACGCTTTTTAAAGAAATGGTATGAAAGCAAAGCTGCACAATGTATAAGATCTAAAATAGTATATTCTTATATGATACACTTTTACGTTCCATTATTTTATGCTTTGTTCTAAACAATAACCTATCTATGACGAGTATTACGCGACAGAGTAATTTTGTTATTACATAATATTCACTCAATTACGTGTCACGTGCACGTTACTTTGATCTTTAGCTAATGTAATGGTACTCAATATTGTTATATTAATTTTGTTGTATGATACAATGCTATAAAATTTTGTAATAAAAATAACCATGTATGTAGGTTAATTTTATATATTTTTTTTTCCAAAAAAGGAACCTGTCACCAATACATCAACTGAGCACTTCCTTTTTTTAAAGTCGGTTAAAACCTACCTTAAGGTACCTAACCTTCACCTGAATCAAACAAACACTTATCTGAAAACCACATCAAGATCGGTTCAGCCAAACGCGAGATAATCGCGGAAAAACATACATACATACATAAAGGTCAAACTGATAACCTCCTTTTTTGAAGTCGGTTAAAATTAATAAAATTATAGAAGTTGTTGTAATTAAGTATAGTTTTTGAGTTCAAAGACGAAGTATCTTAAGTAAATGTTTTATGAATTGCTTTCTTAATTTTGTCTCCAAACTCTATATTAATTTTACAAAATTAAATTTTACTACTCGCCGCTTCTGTTTACCGTTTCAAAAAGGTATCCAATTAAATATAAATCCCATTATAAGAATATTAAGGATAGCCTTTGACGAATCGTTTTCCAGTTGTTTTTGAGGTCACAACAACGGATGGCAGGCGCGGAAAATCCAAAGCAATTTCTGAACACTTTGATTTATAGGAGAGAAAATTTAATTAACTTGTTGATTATAAAGCTTTGTTCTATTTTAAATCGTTATATTCTAAATATTAAATATTTATTGTATTCTTAGGGTTCTATTTTTCTATTTTACCGTTTATTTACAACTTTTTTTTATTATTTCGTTAACGTGGCGCTTCGCCACTTAAACATTTTTTTTTTGTCAAGATTAGTGTAGACACATTAGTAATAAATATATTACTTGAACTGCATTTTTCCTTGAAACATCAAATTCCCAATTACCTTACAAGAATTTCTAAACTATCAAATAGTTTTTTTTTTAAATCGGTTCAGTAGTTTTCTCGTGAAAGAGGGATAGACTGGCAGAGTTACTGTCGCATTTTTAATACTAAAGTATTATAGTATGGAAGTATGAATTAGTATGGATAAAATACCTTTCACAGCTTTGACAAACACACTATTTGTACGAGACAACTTAGTCTCTAAACAAAATAGTCCGCTGTGTCGGGCCAACTCATTAGCTTAGTTTTGATAGTTTTGTGATTTGTTTGTTCGTGAGACGTGAGTCCGTATACGATGCAAAGGCTTTTATACTCCAATAAACTCTAGCTTTGTAGGTGGCATAAACAGTTGGATGAATATGAAAGAATGATTGAAAATTGGGATAGACACACTCGCAAAAGTTTAGCCTAAGCGCTTGTTAAAGCTCACGCATCCATACTAATATTATAAATGCCAAAGTAACTCTGTCTGTCTCGCTTTCCTGAGAAAACTACTGAATCGATTTGAATAAAACTTTGATTATGGATAGTCTAGTCCTGAGAAAGGACTACTACTAGGCTAGACTAGGCTACTTTTTATCCCGAAATTCCCACGGGCCATTGGGAATTTGATGTGTCAAGGGAAAATGCGCTGGCGAAGCCGCGAGGCGCGTGGGCGTTTTAAGTCTAGGTTAGGTAGCGATTTTCGCTTTTTACAAAAGAATATTATACCTCTTCATTGTGTTCAGACAAGTCCCTAAAAACTTCAAGGATTTTCTTACCTTTCATTATTTATAATTAAACTAGTGGTAGTTTAATTATAAATAATGAAAGGTAAGAAAATCCTTGAAGTTGATAAGTTTATATTTTTAGGAACTTGTCTGAACACAATGAAGAGGTATAATATTCTTTTGTAAAAAGCGAAAATGGCTACCTAACCTAGACTTAAAGAAATCTCAACAAAGCGCCCGCCGCCGCCGCCATAGTTGAAAACTTATTTATGTACCGTTGAGCCTTTAACGAAAAAAGTTTCGTCATAATTCCGGAGTAAGTGAAATAACAAGCCTACAGTGAGATAGATATTCTACACCATGGGTTCTGTACTTTTTCTACTTTTCGAAGGTTGGCGAACACAATTGCTATTGAGAGCATGACAGGACAGGACATGGACAGTGACTTAAATGCTTATGCTAGTTATGCTGAACAATTCCTCCAGTTTTGAGCAATGAAGATAATAATGATGAGAATTTTCTTCTACTAGATTTTCATATGAGTTCTCTGAGCCTGTTATTGGCTCTCTTTTTATACAGTAGTTTATATATAGGACAAATTAAAACTTTCAAAATTACTCGAATGAACTTATAGTTTAGTCATATAATTTTTACTTAGACTAAATATTCATAGGTGTACGCTAAGCTACAGAACCCCGACTGGTTCAAGAAGGCAATCAAAACTTACAAAAACAATGTCACGAGGCCGCACTTTCCTAAATACAAATTTTAAAGCGTTGGATCGAGCCCTCGCCCTGCGACCCACCGTGCAGTGGTTCAGATTATTTTGGACAAAATATTTCGTCTATAGTGTTATCTTTTGAGCTTGGCCTTATCTGTCACAAAGTCGCGTAACTGTAATTTTAACGCTACTTGGGTACTTATTATTATAATATATTATACTAGTCGACCCGGCGAACTTCGTACCGCCTTACCTGTTACCATGTTGTGCATGTATTATACATGTAAACCATCCTCATGAATAAAAAAACAGATCAAAATCCGTTGCATAGTTTTAAAGATATAGGCATACATAGGGACAGACGCGAGAAGCGACTTTATTTTATATAATATATTAAATTATATTAGATAATTTACTGAGCATGTTTTTAATTGTACCAGAATTCTATACTTAAATACAAACAAGATAAGTGTACAAGGCAGCTCCTCTTTAACCTATCCTATTCCCGTTTTTAATTCTCGCCCGCAGGCTGACGTAACAGTCCGTGAAATGCAAAAGATTCAATTTATTCATGATAGCTAATTTATATCCCCTCGCGACTTTACGACAAAATGCCTGTTTTGCCGGCGGGCAGTCTTACCGTACACGTTTCGTTATGTTTGTAAAAGTACTAACATTTTTTAATTTTTATTAAAAAATATTGAAATCATATAAGTTTTCAGTGCCTTTAACAACACAAGAATAAATATAAACGTTAAGAAATATAAACGTTTACACTCGTGGGATTGTGGGATTTGTGGGATTAAAGAAATATGAAGTCTGTTAAAACAATAATGACATGTATTTAAAAGGTTTTTTTATTTATTTTACAAACCTTTGATAACTCTAACTTTTTACTTTATTATTATTTTATTTATCTGCTTGTAATTTTTCAAATTCAAATTTGTACTTCTTTCCCCTTGATCCACTTCTCCTGATACTGGGTACTTATTACTAAGAAACAAACAAAAAAATCTGTATTAGTGGTTTAGAATTTAGATAATCTCTTTTGTAAGCCTAGGAATCAGAAGCTATTTCAAAATTATTTGTTATTTTAAAGGAGAACTGCTTCCAAAGAAACAATTATCATTGTGTATAATTCTTTTAAATTTTGAACCAAACGCTTTATTTGAAATTGAGCCTGAGATCTCTTATGTTATCTCCGGAAACGAACGTCAGTAGAATTATTTAAGACAGTCGCGTCGCTGCCGGCATGACAAATGCTCCCCGCGGACGCCGCCGCCGCCGCGCCGCCGCCGCCGGCACGGGCTCTTCAGGGCCAAACTTTTTCCTTCCCATCAATGTTTCATTTGGCACAAGCAGCACAAGAGTTTAATGAAAATTATAAAAAATATTCCCTTTAAAATGCTACCACGGCCTTATTGCTGCGGTTTTATTGTTATTGTTAATAACATAAAAAGTTATGTTTTAAGTTTGTTTCGAGTGTTTTCTTTCGTTTTTCACGTTCACTTTGTTTACATGAGGCTTTCTATTGTTTGATTGTTTTTAGGTGAGATAAATTTTTTTCAAGTTCTGCGCAACTATTGGGTAGCCTATGCCGCATCAGGAAGTAATGTCGACTGAAACCCCAAGATCCAGATACGATTTCACCAGTTCGAGAATATTTGTCAAAATCCTAATCAATCATCAATACATAGTGTAAAATAAAGTCGCTTCCCGCGTCTGTCCCTATGTATTGTTATTACTTTACTTTGTATGCAATAGTGTTTTCTATTCTATTCTTAAATCTTTAAAACTACGGAAAGGATTTTATTGAGGTTTTTTTTAATAGATAGAGTGATTCAAGAGTAAGGTTTATAAGTATAAAACATGCACAATATAGTAATAGGTTAGGCGGTACGAAGTTCGCCGGGTCAACTACTAGTATATAACATATCTTTACCAGCTTATTTACGGCTTTCTTCACATTTTTATCTGATACATAAATAAACATTAAATAAAATATTGGTGGCTTTCACAATTTCAGTAAAATGATTTCATACTTTAAAATAATGTCTGGAATTTACCTTAAAATATGAACCTTCTCACAGCTAAAGCAACTTTTATAGTCTCTAAAGCTGTTTTAAGAGAGCTGAGATGTTATTCTCATCAGATTAATGCAAAAATATCTCGGCGAGAAATAAGATAAAAACTCCTCTTGCTTGCTAACCGCAGAAATCCATTTCCAAGTAAAACAGATCTTTTCTTACTGGGTTGTTTTTCTTCATTGAATCTTTTAATTTTTTGTTTTATGCTTTTGGGCTGTAACGTAAAGATAACTGCAAAAGTTACGTTTAATTATAGAATTTATAAAGACTGATGAATTTTTAAAACGTAAAATAGAATGTTTACTTATAGAATTGATGAAGAGTAAAGAAAATTTAAAAGGTAAAATAGAAGAAGTTGACCGACTTCATGCGCGGTAAAATTGAAACTCGGAAGAAACTGTTTAAAAACATAGTTTACATACGCTCTACGTTTGAAGTTTAATGCTTAAGAGAAGTATTGAGTAATAAAGACATTTACTAATAGTTAGTAAGTAAGTACCCATTATAAATAGGTCCAATTAACAACAAACTGGCAAACATGCTCGTATGTTTATAAGAGGCGCAGAATAATAACAGGATCGAACTATTTATTAAGCCCATATGTTTGAATTAAAATAATTAATAACGGCAGAAATAGATACACATGCCTTGTCTTGACCCGCTAGGCATGTTAAGAGATAGAAACAAGAAATGTTTTCTTTGCTTGGCTTGCATTGGATTTAGCAGAATATGAAGTTAGTGTGTGACAAACTTAATTTTGATAGTTATCTATTTATAAAATAACACAGATTAATAAAATAGTATATGTACCGTCTACTCAACCCATTTGCTGTACTATTTTAAAATTGATTTACAATTATTACAAAAAATATGTACAAAATGCGTTATGAAACATTTTGTATTAGTTTAGTTTACTTTAATCAAATGGCGTTATGTTCACACTACACAACGCAATTCACAAAGCCATTTAAACAGCCACAAGGCGGTACAATAATGCCAATAGAGCCGCGGAAGCCTACCGCGACTCTAAATCAGTTGAATGTATGTAAATTGAAATGGAACTAACTTCCTCGAGATTATCATGACAAACGAGAGCTCACATCGGCACTACGACACGCACGTCGTAGTATCTCAACAACGTCTAAGGGCTGTTGTTAGGTTTCAATTGGAACGTTATTATTATTCTTTTTGCATGCCACAAACATATGCAAACATGTCTCGGACTGGTTTAAAAAAACCGACCAAGGAGTGTAGCTATTTTACTATATCTGTGCAACTTTGCAAAAAACTTCTACATTTTAGTACCTAGTAGAAAGAAGTGACATTTTAAGATAATGTAAGTGTGTGTGATAAAAATAAGGGAACACTCAAACGATAAAAAAGTAAAATGCGGAGTGACGGGCAATTCCGGGTTGCTGAGAAGGTATTTTCCTAGATAGAGAAGTTGAGAAGCCGCTCCTACCCGACTCGGGACACGGTTGTATGGTGACGTGTACACGAGGATTTCAGCATTTGCATAATATGTGCTAATTTATGATTGGGCTAATAGGCCGGGGTTCTGCGCGCGAAGTTTTAATCGTTATCGATACGGATACTGCTGAGGCCTGGCTATTACGGAGCCTTTGTAATCTGCAAGGTACTTAATCTGATCTACTTAGAGGTACGGTAACAAATAATACAGATAAAAAAAAAGATGTAATTTAAATTCTTGCTATTAGTATTTGTGCGTCTTGGGTAGAATCAATATTCGTAATCGTAAACATCAAAGGCTAACCTTCGATTTAACGTAGGATTATATCCACCTACATTTTGTGACTAAAGATATTTTTTGCTAGCACCACTTGCCTCCCGTCTGGCAGCAGGGTCCGCCGAATGTGGCGGCAAACGCAGGTATAACCTTTTTGAATCAAAAATGTATTCAATTGGATCCGGCGGCGCCGCGCCGAGCGACCGTGAAAGGGTTACGTTAAAAAAGTGAGGCCGATGCGGTCTGTGTACCTTAATTAAGGTTTTGATAGAATAATTTAGTGCCTAAATTTTTCAAATTTAAAAAGGATGTTAGTCCCCAAATTTATCTGTCTATAAAAAGATGCAATCTTTTGGAAAGGTAATTTAAAAACAAAATAAAAACTTTTTATAAAAAAATTAAACCACCGAAAAAACTGAAAAGCATTAAATAATAGGGAAACATTTTCTATTAGGCCTTAATTTACTCACTTCTTAAAGTAATTTTGGATTACCAAGAAATTTTAAGTCGGTGCCACACCACACAAGCAAATTCATTAGCGCGATGCGCAGCGGCATACGTTTTTCGGTTATTTCTTTGAATTTCAGGTAATTTAGTGATCTTTATTCGTTGATTCTGTGGCACCGACTCAAAATTTCTTGGTAATCCAAAATTACTTTAAGAAGTGAGTAAATTAAGGCCTAAATGTTTCCCTATTATTTAATGCTTTTCAGTTTTTTCGGCGGTTTAATTTTTTTATAAAAAGTTTTTATTTTTTACTTTTCAGTTTTTTTGGGCTAATTTTTTTGACCCCAGCTAATCACCCTTCACAGGGTGGTCGCACCCCACAAGGTGGCCACACAACCTGGTGAAGGTTGAGGTACTAACAGGATGAGGTTCGATCACGACCGGTCGGTGAGGCGATTTATGAGGGAGGCCTATGTCCAGCAGTGGACGTCTATCGGCTGAGATTATGATTATTAACATGCATATAAAAAAGACTCATAATTATACCTAGCAGTTTTCACGTAAATCACAACACGGCAATACAATCGGTGAGTGAACAATAAAGTCACCCCTAATTTGCCACCCTTAGGGTTGAAATTTTATTTCCAAATTTTTATGGGACCAACTTCAAGGTATACCCTGTCGATTAAAAAAAGAATTATCAAAATCGGTCCACACAGTAAAAAGTTATGCGAGATCATACATAAAAAAAAAAAAAATACGCGACGAATTGAGAACCTCCTCCTTTTTGTTTTTTCGTCGGTTAAAAAATGGGATGGAACATAAAGTAATTAGGTACCTACTTAGTTGTTTTGTGTAACTATAATATTTCCTATTAACGGAATCACTGTTTACATATTAGGTACCTATTATTTTACTTTTGAAATCAAAAAGGTTTTGTTCTGGAATAATTACTTAGTTCAAACAAAGAACAAACAACAATAACTAAGGAAAAACGTAAATTTTCGCATAAAGTCTATCTCACCAATATAAAGACTAGCTAGCTACGCACCAAATATCTAAGTGATTTATTCTTTATCGCCCAAAAGCAAAAATGTTTAGCGAATCTTTTTTAGAAGAGGCAATTCCTTGCGTGATATATTTTCAGTGGCAGCAAGTTTACAGCATATTTTAAGTTTAACGGTCCGTTAAAGGAGCTCTCCTTACATAGATAAACGGCGTCATGTTTTCCTATCAATATATATAAAACTCTTCCGTTACTGACTGACTGACAGACAACGCAGAGCCGAAACTACTGGGCGTAGAAAGCTGAAAAATGGACGTGGGTTCCTTGGGAAGTGTAGATGAGCACTAAGAAGGCATTTCCCGAAATTTCTACGGGAACGGGAAAAAACGGGATTTTTGTGTTTATGAAAAATCTGCGCCGGAAAAACCGCGGGGCAGCCTCTAGTCTTATATAATCTCTTTGTATCGTCATTTAAGAACACTTGAAATACCTAGTTAACTATAGCCAGTTTTCGTATACATTTTTATGAGTATATATGCAGTAACTATATATCCAGATAGGGTAATGCAGAACTTTTGCGTTTTATGATGCGTAAGATGCGTGCACCGCCGCGGGCGACGACGCTGCGGGCGCCGACGCGTCTTCTTGTACGATAACGAACAAAAGCCTATGTTTTGATCTTGAAGCGTTGAACGACGCGGGCACGCGTGGGCGCCAGCATTGACTGTGCCAACGCATCTCCGTAAACGGTCACATACATTGCTATTCCCCATAACGCCCCTCGTGCCCCTAAATGCGGCCTAAAGATAAACTTTTTTTAATACAATTTAAACCACAAAAGCTATGCGCAAATTCAAAATTCCAAACACACACGTTATAAAAATCTGTCCCCCCCCAATTTCTTGCGTTAATAAAAATCTGCTAATTAATTTAGTGCCTATTTTCTCTCCACCCAAAACAATACAAATGTCGGCAATGGCATATCAATCCTTAGGTAATAAAATAAACGTTGGCGCGTATGGTAGGGCTTAACATTAGGTTAATAGGGGTGCGCATTAGTTTAGACGCTTTAACTGGCACGGTCAGCTACACGTGCCTTTTTCTGAACTATAGAATACGTAGGGTATAGGGTAAAAAGAACTAACTACTTACTTTATAATTTTAGTTATGTCGAGATCGTTCGGTTTAATCGCAATCGCTGCCGCTGCCAGCGGGTCGAGTTCGAACTGTAAGCCATTTCCTGCTCTTTGAGTTTGTCATTAGTAGTCGCGGATAAGTTGCGCTAAGTTGATTATGTCGTAGAGTCGAGAATTAGCGCGTTTGCCGAACCTTGCGACTTCGCCGGGCGACGACGACGATGGGCACGGCGACGTCCCCTTCCGAGCGAGCGACTGGGGTTCCGGAAGTTAAAAGCCTCGAGTATTTTTTTTATAATATTGAAGCTGAATATTTTTTTATAGGTATATCCTAAGAATTTGAAGCTTATAAATTAGAAATCTGTAATAAGACCTAAGATGACATCCTGTCAAGAAGATTTGAATATTTAATTAGTTATTAAATCTAAAAATAAGTACGTATGTTAATTTCGTAGTACACGCTTTTTAAGGCAGAAGATTAGGTATTCTGTGGCAGAAGTAAAGTTCTCTACCAATCCATCTTCTTTTTTCTTCATAGGCCTTGCATTAATTTGTATAAAACGAATTATTTGAATATTTTTCTTTAACTTTAAATGCCACATTGATTAAAAAATAAAATTTTGGTAAGAGGGCATACAGTATAAAGCATAACTTTTTGCCTAATACAGGGTCATACTCATAAATGCGACTTTTGCTTATAATTTTGAGATCTTTGAATGTTAGTGCTGCAACTGCTGCTTCAAGAAAAACTAACGATTGTTATTTTATGAAACCTTTTAGGATAAAAGCGTAAAATCATAATATAATTTATTATGACATTTTGAAAATTTCTATTGGGTGGTATTAAGTTTGTCGGGCTGGCTAGTATTTTTTAGTAAGTGAAATGAATTCTTAGAATGTTAAAGTACCTTTTACCTTAAAACAATCTTTATTGTTTAAAATTTTAATTAAAATATAAAATGTAGTCCACCACAGATTAGGGGTTAATAATCAGTTTATTGTTATTATTTCCAGCGCCTCCGGGCTTCAGTAACGAGTCTATTCAGAGTGAAATTGGAAAATCACTTCGTAAGAAGTCCGCGGAAATTACGCTCCTTTTCATCGACTTGTCACCGAAGAAAGTTTGTTGTAACTGGGGCCATTACGCTTCATGACTTTTATTTATTGAAGGATGTATTTTATTATATTTATTGTGAAACGGATATAATTGGAATTGTGCATTTTTATCGGAGAGAAGACTAAAGACATTTGCGTGTGCACCTGGGTTCGATTCCCGGCGTGGCAAACATTGTTATGATGAGTATCGATGTTTGTTTCCGGTTTGGGTGTAATGTTCGTATATATTTCGGGCATATTTTACTTAGGGGCTCTGAGAGTGATGCGTTATTTTTTTATTATATTTTTTAATAATACTTATTCTCATGACATATTCTCCAATGAGTGTCCGGCGACTAGAGAACATCCGACAGACAAGCAGCAACCTTTGTAGAAGATCTTAAAGACCGATACAGCGAGCTGTGGATATGTTGGTAAGAGACTGCTCCGTGGCTCAGTTGGCAGTGATGTGGACTGAGAAGCGAGTGCACCCGGGTTCGATTCCCGGGCGGGGCGAATATTGATATGATGAATATCGATGTTTGTTTCCGGTCTGGGTGTGATGTTTGTCTCTGTATGTGTTTCGGGCACCCTAGATACAGGTTCTTCCTAGTTAGGGGCTCTGAGTGTGATGTGTTATTATTATTATTATTATGTTTCTCAATACTCTTCGGTATCACGGCATGGAGCCCGGTCCTTTGAGAGGCGTGCGAGGGGACGAATCCAACTCGTAGAGGCCCGTATTATTATTATTATACTTCTAACACCGTATTTAGGCTCCTTTTTTACCGGCTATTCACTTTTCTTTGATATTCTCGACAGTTATTTGAGGCCCCGATTTTTTTAAATTTTACTACCTACCCAATTGAATTGCTTATATTTACATTGCCATCCATGTGAATGTTTTGCTCTTGATTTTACAAGATTTAACTATCAAGGGAAAAATCTTCTCATATGTTATATTTGACCTACTTTCAAATAATAAGAAATAAATATTGTATGTGAAGCTACAGCAGACCTAGCATTCCAATGTCCCAGGTTTATTGTTCGGCATCACAAACACAATTATTATGTGTACCGACCGACCGACCGACTTGCAAGAGCGGCGGGCTCTACGGACCGGCCGACAACGTCGACAGCACTCCGGGAGCTGCAAACAAAACGATCTTATCGGGCTGTGGCTGGGTTCTGGTTGGATATACATTTACACTACGATTCTCGTTGAGAATATTATTACTTTTACAATCACTATACCTTCCATTTGTAGCAATTAATTTTTTTTTCTCTAGTTTAGGTATGGTAACGTGTATTAGGAGATATTTTGTAGCACTAAAAAAAAAATATGCTTGCTATGGGTACTAAGTACCTAAATGTTAAAGAAAATAATTTCGTTATCCTTAGATGCAGAATAATGCAGAATATTGCAGAACGGTCAGAACGAAAATACCGTCCAATCGTCTTGATATCTGAATATCTACAGATTGTCATCCGCTGGTAACAACAATTGCTTTCACAACACAGAGCAGGGAGATCTAAGTTATCTGGGCAAGCAATAGCCTCAAGTGAAGTTCCGAGTTCTGTGCCTTTTTAAAGGAGTAACAATAATAAAATATAACATTGTTAGTGGCTCTTATTCCCGTGAGAGTTTCCTAGCTACTAGTTCAACATAATTGTAACAATCAGTTTTCTAAAATTGCTTTTTAGTTGTACATAGATTCTATATGTAGGTATCAATTACATAAAAATATATGAAAAGTTAACTATACTAGGTATATGTTATATGTCTTCACATAATAGTCAATCTTAATTCGAGTCTACTGAATGAACTGTTCAGTGTTTTTACGCGATATTGGATAAGTAAGTATGCCACTTTACACTTTGTTCTCTATAGCTATATACTGACTTCGATCTACTGTTTGTCGTGTTGTGCAGGACTACGCAAGCATGCATCTAGTATAGGCTCTTTGTGCGTTCCTCAATGTATCACGAACGAAACAAATACGAATCACCTTGTAAGAAATCACACATCATAGAACGACAGTAGAGTGATTTGAGATAGAAAGTCTGAGATGATAAAAAATGTGCTTTTATTTAAAGTAACAGTCCTGAATAAAACGTTTTTTTCTTTTCATCAGAGTGGATGCAGTCGGTAATGAACAGCAGATCGAGCACGGTCTGCTCGTTCATGGGCTGTTTCTTCATGTGCGTCACGCCGAAGGCATGCAACGTCGCGTGTGCCACCTCTTCCGGCAGCGTGCATTTTGGCGTTATGAGGATAACCTGGAATTTTATTATTTATTAGAACCTACCTAATAAATGTTTAGTAAGCCACACTAAAATATTTTAATTCTGAACTAGCAGTCCACCGTTCCGTTATGGGACCGCGTGGTGAAGTATGAGGGATCAATGTTCTGCAGTGGAACGGAGATAACAATATTTAGGTGCTTGCAGATTATCTATGTAGATTGAAACTATTTTTTATTCTAAGTGTTTTGCTAGCTAATGGCAGAATAACTTTAAACTGTAAATAAGACAAATCTAGGTGATAAAAATTACTTCATCTATATATATAAAACTCTTCCGTTACTGACTGACTGACTGACTGACTGACAGACAACGCAGAGGCGAAACTACTGGGCGTAGCGGGCTGAAATTTTGCATGTAGGTTCCTTAGGGAGTGTAGGTGAGCACTAAGAAGGGATTTCCCGAAATTCCCACGGGAACGGAAAAAACGGGAATTTTATGTTTATTAGAAATCTGCGCGGGAAAAACCGCGTGGCAGCCTCTAGTTGGATACTATAAAGCATCTGCAAAAAAAAAAATCTTAGGATTTCTAACAAATAGTAAGATATATTTATTTTATTTGGGCATGTTTGGGCCAAAGTCTAGATATAGCCGATGTTGGGAGCAACGACATGACAAGTGTCATTTTCTGACCTAACTTGGCAAACTCCGCTCTTCGACACCTCAACAAAATATTTGGCACAAACCGAGCCCCAATATTGGCAAAGTTTTCGATCGCATTTTTGCTTTTCGACAATTCACGTCAGGGTTTCAACTTGGACAAATATAATTTACATATACTTTAGAAGTTACTTTGGATGAATATTCGAGCAAAGGATTTTATGATATAATCTCCGTGGCGTCAACGCTGTTTTTTTCTTAACAGAGTAAAAAGAGAATGGTTTATGAGTGCTTGTTTATTTTTGGTTTTTTAACTTATAGGTATATAGTTAAAGTTTAAAATATCGTTTATATCTAACACTGTGAATTCGAAATCAATTATCTCACCCGCCTGCCCGGCCTGCGGGAGCTGATGCTCGGCAGACAGCAGCTCTCCAGCACGGAGGTGTAAGTGTAGATCAAGTACGTCATATTCTTGATTGGAGCCAGGTCCTTAGGGTTCCACTCTACAAAGCGGAGACATGACATGCTCTCCATGTAGTCGAGGCCGCTACGGACGAACGCGCCAAGTCTTCGAGTGTCCGCAAATAGATCTGAGAATGATGACGATAATATATAAGTTAGCATTGACTTATGTCTAAACTAAACTACATAGCTGTATAAAGTTACCAATGGGCATAGGTAGCCAGAGGTGTGCGAATACTGAACTACTGGTGGTACTTATTATTTAGGATTAAGAGGATGCCAGTTGGTTTAGCCGTCTGCAGACGATGTTTATAGTACCAAGCTCTTTATCTTGTATCGTCCGTAATCACATGATTTGCGACCACGAAGTGATGATTTATAATAGCTTTGCCTGAACTTAAAATAATCACCTAAATAAAATACCTATACATTTAACATGAATGCACTGGTAGTAAAAACATACTGTTGATGAGAACTTGCGGAATCTTTACAAAGAAACTTACTTGCTGAGTAAAAATCTAAAGAATAAGGTACAACTCCATCAGTCCACGTGAATAATCCCTTCATCGGTAGTGTAGGTCCAGCAACAGTTTCTATAACGCAGATAATTATTAGTAGGTAGAGCTAATAAAGCAAGCAAGCAAAAGATCAAGTTTTAATTCCTAATCATACCATTTTTGATCTCAACTTTCTGACTGGAAGCCGATACTAAAGAAATAATACAAAAGATCGTTAGTACACTTCCACATTCAGGCAAAACATTTGAAATAAGCATGTAAGCAAAACTGTGAAACGTAAGTTATAGCAATATTTTATTTATAGAAAACTTGGAACAGATATCGAAAAGTTTACGATTGCAAAGTAGTAAAACCAAATCTCATAAATTGCGACCGAGCACAAGTAACACACTTTAAAATGTGTAATGCCCTGAGCGCGACGTAAATAAAAAGTAAGTTGCATTTAAATTCAATGAATAAATATTTACACGTTCTCAAGGCTTGTGCCTCAGAAATTTAGTGGGTATTATGGAGATATTCTTAGTCAAGGGTTACATACATTATATTCCGCAATGTTGTTAGTTTTTTCCGCTATCCTATGAATAAAAGGTAACCTAGCAACTTATTTAAAAATCAACTAAAGACTTTACGGCAAAGAAGTTAATGCGAACCCGTACAAACATTTTTCAATTGAGTAAACATAAAACTCTGGCTGCAGGTCAGGGCGAGGCTGCTGCGGCGGCCGGCGGCGGGCGCTGGTAATGAATAATTTCTTGTTGGAGTTTTGCTCCTTTGACTACAAAGGCGTAACAAGTGTCTAGTTACCCGTAACTTATATTTATTACTCAGTATTTAAAGAGGCTGTTTTAATAACCTTGCAATCAAAATTATGTTTAGAGCTAATAGTTCGTTAGTCAACTGGCTTAACTACTGTGTGAGACTAATCGCTAATAACTCCTTTGCAAGCTTCGGCGAAATAAACATTATTTCCTAACTTTTTCCAAACTGAATTTTAGAACTAATATTCGAAGCAAGAATGTTTAACTAAGGTTTTTAATCAGATTCTCTAAATTCATGTTCGAGCTTAGGACGAAATTTTAATATTCAGTCAGTTCAGTGATAATATACAAAACGTTGTATCTTAGTAGGTAAGTATCCGGAGATTAAATAAGCACTTTTTACTTACCTAACAAAAAGAAAATTCCGAAGTCACTTTTAGCACTTGTGCAAGAATCATTCATACTTTAGAATACATCACCCTTATGTGTAATTTTACTGGTGAAATATTACGAAGAGTGACTTTTACGAGTAACACTAAAAACTGTTCAAGTAACTGAAGGAACAGCTTTAAAAATTAATTGAAATTGAAGCTGCTAATATCTCTTCTGATACGAAGTTACCAGCGATAACTAGTGGGAACCGGCGGCGCTGTCCTACAGGGGAACAAAGAAGTTTCTCTTTAGATTCGATTAAAAGGCGGCCACCGCAGAGCTTTCACGTTACAGTTTGTGTAGATGAAGAACTATTGTTTGTGGACAGGATGCGCCATTGCAATAAAGTTGCAATGCACTTTTCAAATCCAGTTTATATTTTATACCTATATAAATAAATATGCTGCTTCAAGATATATTTACTATGTCTAAACGTAGCGCTATTCCAATGCCTAACATTCCAGCTTCCTGCCTGGCAGCAGTCGTGAAAATGAAAAGGTATATATTCCCCAGGATTCTCGTAGGTAGAATATCAGAATGAAAGAGAAAGAGCGCAGCTAAACGCTCTTTTAATTTAATGGCAACACCTCGAAGACTCTTGATTGATTATTTAGTCTCTAACTAGACATAATCTGTATCTAGAGTGTCCGAATCACCCTAAAAGAGTAAGTCCTTCCGAGCGCCTCCTCTATCAATAAACCCAAAAGACGGGGGGGTACCCTGCAGTTTGCGCCAACTCTTTCGTTTGGACGCTAAGATAGAGTTTAATGGACGCCGTTAGTGCTACAACGCGATAACTCGATTTCGGCCTCCTAACACGAGCACGATTTTTAAGTAGGTAACTAAGTGTTTTTTTTTAACAACATTATCTCAGAGTGGGAAAAAGTTAGCAACTGCAGCGTTCACCTTAGTACACAAAAAATTATGCATGACTTTGTACTTAAATGTCTTTTGAAATGAGATGACTGAAACTATTTTTTTTAACTGGGATGTTTGAAGTAGGTAACAATTTATTGAAAAACACGTTTAGTAATTAATTGCATTCCATATCAGCGCTATAAGCTACAGAATATACTTACTCGAAATCATTAAATCACATACATTTTAGCTTTCCTTTTTTAATCAGTTTTTTGAAGATTTGCAAGTGGGTAGCATACAAATTTCCTTGAGAAGTATAATATTATACAAAGAACCGGAGTCTACGCCTGATTACCGTTCTCAATAAACGGTTGTGATTCCAACCGTGACTTTATTAATAATTTCCATTTCAATTCACTGAAAGGTTTTTATTGAATGTTAACATTAAGTGAATTTGATAAAATTAACTTATCAACCTTTCAGCTTTATAATTGAAAAGCAAAATATTACACTATTACTGCACGTTCTCATTTCAACTCGTGTCACTTTTGGTAATTATGAAAATGTTTTTTTTTTTTAAATTGCTAACACGAACGAAAATAATAATGTAATTACAGACAATCTTTAGTTTAAAGAAATAAGTTATTTAGCGTTTAGCTATAGCGATGTAATAGGATAGATAGGAAGCTGACTAAAGGTAACTTCACACTATTAGCTCGCACAGATGAGCATGCGGCATTAAAATAGCGAAAACTAAGCTGACTAAAAGAGTCGTTATAGAGTCTCATCCTCTGCAGTATTAAGATGATTAGAAACAGTCGCGAGCTGCAATTTGCCGCGGGCGCGTTGCCAGGCCGTGGCCGTCGCCGCGGTGCCTCCTCTACTTTATTATTTTGCATTCGCGAATTTTCTTGCGTCTCACACCGAGCCTGCTCTAGAGCCTAATTCTAATAACAGATCGGCAAACCCTGATTAGATACACGCAACAATATAGTTTGTGAGAATACTGTTAATAATAAAATTTATTAACAATATCAATTATTGTAGTAAGTAGTGCGTGGGTACTCTTCTAAGACTTCTAGCATACCGGTCGCCTTTGCGGGAAATATGCCATTTGATTCTCATTAGAGTTTCTTAATTTTCTTGTTTATGGCGATAGTTTGTATTGTATTGGATAATAATGTTGATAAGACAAAAAGTTTGTGTGTTCGGGTAAAAATAAAGTTTATTTTTCTAGAAACCGAACGGAATAAGGATCTAGTCTGCTTTTCTAAAGTATTTGTATTTTGTAGTATTTTGCAGCATTCGTTTTAAACTTGGTGACAATTTTCAGGATTTCAAAGCAAGACGCTGTCGGGAGGATCGCTTTCTTTAAAACTTTTTTAAAGCAACTTAATTTTAAGGGGAAAATATATGAAAAAATAATCTGTATGTTGTAAAAAAAAATATTTAATAAAAAATAGCTTTTAGCGATTAGATCGCCCATTGCATGCATTGTATAATGTTCTTCTGTATCTTTTTTTGTGCAAAAAAGTCTTTTTTAACTTAAAATTAAAGTAAGTAAGCAATTTAGGAATACAGATATTACTACTTATCAGACATTTAGCCTTTTCTATCTGTTCTAAAGGCGATTAATCTTGATCTTAATAGAGGGCATTACGTTACGTTCCCTGGATGCACAATGTCCAAGTTAGATCAATGCTAGCTAGTTAGCTTTGCTACGGACGGAGTAAATAAAGTTTATCAGCGGCAGCTGAAAATAATGACCTAATTAAGAACTACACGATAATGTAGCAGAGCGCGGGGCCGCGCCGCGGCGCTCTCCTCTCAAGTCGCTGGAGTAGAGCAAACTTAGCAAGACTTCAATTTATAATATTGAATTATTCGACAAATCTATTGTTGAATTTGATGCGCTGAAACGAGGTCTTATAAAAATCCTTAACGCAATACATTTAATTACAAAAGGTATCGCTAAGATTCCGTATTTGCGCAACGGTCTCTCCTCTACTTGAGCATTTATGTACCTGCAAAAGAATTGGTCTCCCTAGAAATATAATAAGTATTATTTCTTTGTGATAGAGTTTTTGAAACAAATATCTGGAACTTGTTACAAATTATTTTATTGCAAAGTTTATACTTTGAAAATTTACACAAAGAAGTATTATTTTCATCGCAAACAGTTGGCAGGACCCGTGAAGAAGCACGCAGAACTTTAGAAAAGGTTTCGGTAAAGAAGACTTGACGTCTACCGCTGCCACTTGGGTTGGGTTGGGGTAAAAGAAATATTTTTTACGAGTTCAAGTTTAAAAAGTGGTTCTCATAGTAGTAATGGTATGGTATAATTGAAGTTGTCGTTTTATAAAGAGTATATTGATAACAATAATTTAGTTTTTATATGAAACCTGTAACGCTTGCGTTTAAATTCTTTAAAATAAACACCTTAAGAAAATTTAAAAATTCTACTTCAATACCCGTAATGAAACGAAGATGGGCATTGAGATACGACAAAAATAGGAAATAGCATCCGAAAATATCATGCGAAAGAGTTTCTTTGTAAACTAAACAGACTGTAACATAAATGGGAATAAGCGCCTTAATAATTGCCTATGACGGAATAGCGGATTATAGTCTTTGTTACACAGACTAAAGTAATCATTTCAAATCTTAACATTATTCGAGCGATTGTGCTTTAAGCTTGGATTTTAGTTTTTTTCTTTACACTTCCAATATACGCTTAAAACAATGTTCTGAATTTCAGAAAGAATCTTGGTCTTAAGTAGATACGGACAGTCGAGCTTTTTAAATTAAACAGCCTTGTTTCAGTTTTTTACAGCCTGTAAACCTTAGGTCCCTATTGGCTCATAATGAATTCGTCTTCATCTCCCGAGAAGGATGACTCCACAAGAAGTGTCGTGCTCGAATAGCGTCTGTCACGGCGGCATTATGTGCGTTCCGGGACAATGTTTAGCCATTGTTGTAAAGTAATTAATTCGGTTTATTTTCTCCCCTCGCACAATACCACCGCTATTCATCCTCATTGTCTCAGCCCCTGTAATACTACCATCATTAGACTAGGCTATAAATACGAATGCAGCCCTCTTCCTGACACGACTCGTGTAAGAGCAAGGTGAGAGCGCACACGGGAGCAAAGACCCACACAATTTAAATTTTATTGTATGTTTTGTATGTGACTAATATAATGAATGAATGAATGAATGAATGATATCTTTATTGCACAAAAAAACACAAAAACAAGAACATTAATACAGTAACTTGACAAAAGGTGACCTTATCGCTTTAAAATATTTCTTCCGGGTAACCTGTTTTTAACCGACGAAAAAACAAAAAGGAGGAGGTTCTCAATTCGTCGCGTATATATATATTTTTTTATGTATGATCACGCATAACTTTTTACTGTGTGGACCGATTTTGATAATTCTTTTTTTAATCGACAGGCTATACCTTGAAGTTGGTCCCATAAAAATTTGGAAATAAAATTTCAACCCTAAGGGTGGAAAAATAGGGGTGACTTTATTGTTCACTCACAGATTGTATTGCCGTTTTGTGATTTACATGAAAACTGCTAGGTATAATTATGAGTCTTTTTTATATGAATGTTAATAATCATAATCTCAGCCGATAGACGTCCACTGCTGGACATAGGCCTCCCTCAAAAATCGCCTCACCGACCGGTCGAACCTCATCCTGTTAGTCCCTCAACATTCACCAGGTTGTGTGGCCACCTTGTGGGGTGCGACCACCCTATGAAGGGTGATTAGCTTGGGTCAAAAAAAATTTGCCCAAAAAAAACTGAAAAGCAAAAAATAAAAACTTTTTATCAAAAAATTAAACCGCCGAAAAAACTGAAAAGCATTAAATAATTGGGAAACATTTTCTATTAGGACTTAATTTACTCACTTCTTAAAGTAATTTTGGTTTACCAAGAAATTTTGAGTCGGTGCCACAGAATCAACGAATAACGATCACTAAATTATCACTGAAAGTCAAAGAAATAACCGAAAAACGTGTGCCGCCGCGCATCGCGCTTCAGGTAGTTAAAGAATTTGCTTGTGTGGTATGCAATCTTACCTAACCAAACACATGAAAAAACCATTGTGGCATGGATTCTTGATAAAATTCAAAGGCAGGTTTTCCAGTATCTGGTGTTTGTAAGTTACTAGAAAAAAAACCTAAAACAAAATTATGTCTTTAAAGAAGATGCAAATCAGGTAAAAACCAAAAGCTTAGAAACAGATAAAGGACTAGGACCAATAAAAAAAAGAGAACAGCATAAGTTTGAGTCAGAAAAAGAAATTATAGAGAATGAGAGAGCAATAAGCAAAAAAAAAGAAAATACATTAAAATAAAAGAAGAGAACACGAGATAAATAAAAGACAAGTAACCAACGATAGCTTTTGAAATTGCCAGGGAAACATGTTTAAAATTTAGAGAAATAGTCTAGAATATAATTTTTTTGAGTAACAAAGTAAGACACAAAAGTACATTATTAAATAAAGGTGCAAACAAATTGAATTTGCATGCAATGGGTGGCCTTATCGCTTAAAGCCTTATTTAGTTTGGTTGTTATAAATTTATTCTGATACTAATTGATTTAATTTCTTTCTTTTTTATTTTTGTTTTTATCTTAAGAACATCAAATTACCTACAAAACATTGTATAAATTATTGGTTCATATTGTTATCAATCAATGGGTAAATGAGAAATTTGCCTATCAATTGGTGGTGCAATTTATGAACAAACGAAAAAAAATCGTAAAAAATAAAAGCAATTAAAATTTATATTATTTAAAATAGGAATAAGATACTTAAAAGACTGTTTTAGAATATTACATTTGAAGAAAGTTCCTAATATCAATAAATTATGCTATTTCCTATGAATGTCTAGTTATTTCTTACTATAATGTCAATCATTGGGTGTTTTACCTTACATTGATATTATTATTTCGGCTTAGTCTACCTTGATATTGTAGCAATCTAAACATTCATATTTTTCAAGACACCCGAAATAAATGACCGAAACTTACATCCTTATTAAAATATCCCAATATTCCCACGGAATTTCAAAAATACAAGTTGTGATATATATTTGGCAAACGAACCTTTTTTTTTTTTAAATTAAAACATTACATGTGTGAGTGTTCTAGGTCGTTTATTTTTTTTTTATTATAGTTGCAGGTCTAACAATGCAAAGTAGCCCCTTTAATTATATACTTCTGTAATTTAATAATAATAAGTGGGCATGGTGTGCGCTCGTTCTGTAGGAGATTATAGAAACCACCTCTGGCAAACCGAGCATCTTAACTGTTTACGTCGTCAATGCGAAGAGCTTTGACATTTTAATTGGATATTTCATAACTTACCTACTGAGTGAAGAGCTTGTTGTTAAATTTCCGTTTGCCGACAAATATTCACTAAATTACTACCAAGTAATTTGAAAATTTTACTACATAGTTAATTAATACAAGTACCTAATAAGTATAGTAAAATTAATAAGTTCCCAGAATACATTATCCAATGTCATATATACTTATTTTGGAAATTGGTCCTAGTATCGATGTAAAACGGAAGCAGAATTCAGTTTAAAAATATATATAAATTTATGTAAAATAATCAATCGAAATCTTGTTTTGTTTCTATATATGAGGCATATAAAATCAAAGGTTCCAAAAGTCCAAACTGATCAAATTACTTTTAAAACATCAATTACAATACAGCAAAATTTTAGCAAAAAGCTTTGCTAAATATTCCGCACTGACTGAGCTATTTTGCAGCCTTTGATTCTATATTCCTCATATATCACGTTTAAATACTGCGACTGCTCCGTGGCTCAGTTGGCCAGTTATGTGGACTGAGACGCGGGTGCACCGGGTTCGATTCGGGGCGAACATTGTTATGATAAATATAGATGTTTGTTTTCCGGTCTGGTTGTATTGTTCGTTTCATAGGTACTAAAACTAATAAATAACTTACAATAGACTTTGATTAGCTCAGCACATAACTTGCACGTTTCAGCCTATGACGTGCGGAAACGCTATCTTTGTCAACAGCAAAGTGTGCACTTTCTTTCATTTGTTTTGAGCAACCTAGATTACCGTTCCTTCATAGGTTAAGTGAACTTTTGATTACATTTACCATTTTTGCCTTAATAAGCCATTATCCTTTTAAATCTTTACACAATCAACAACAAAAGCAATAAACAATGTAAGAATAAAGAATACCTCTGAAGACACAATATCTGCGTCAAAGGATTGTAAAGTTGACTCGGAGTGGAAGTAAAAGCTGTTCACATGCACCTGTCCAAGTCGGGATGCTGTCTGAGGTAAAACACTTTATTGTGAAGAAAATATACTTTGGTAAGCGGTTAGCTATGTTAATATACTGAAAAGAAGATAAACATTTCAGTTTAAAACGTCTAAGAAACGTAAAAACGTAGTTTCAATCTTGACAAGTGGTTGATTTATCTACTTGCTTACTTATTTCAGGCATATATCTGATAGCCAGCATCAATAGCTTTAGCAGAATACCTACGCTGGCAGGCTGCAGCCTGGCCAGTCTTTATTTTTTTGCAAATATGAAATTGGTTCTCTGAACTAATTTAGAAGTGATTCTTATTGAAATCGAGAACCAGTAGCAGGAAGTGAGAAGCAGTATCGATAGTACTGTCGAGCGAAACTAAAAACTTATACACCTATCGACCTGCGTAGCTAGCAAAAGGGACGCGATAAAAGTCTTGCTTTATGTAATAAGATATGTACTAAAAGTTTGTACAATCATCACAAATTCTGTCTGATTGTAAAAAACTATAAATTTGCATTCTCACATTTTTCTAACCACATTGCATTATTAGTGCTAAGGCAGTTGATAAGAGTTAATCTTCAATCTTGCAGTGTTCATCGTTGCAAGAAACTTTCGAGTTCGAAATAATGTGGTTTGCTCAGTACAGTTTGTCATGATACATTGCAGAAATACACTATAGTATAAACAAAAACCAATATTTTTCGTGTTCATGTAGAGCCTGCCAAACAGTGTGTGTTAACACAAGAGATCATGTAGTGTCGACACGTGGCCGGCGCCCCACCACGATCGTCCATCACGCGCGCTGACAAAAACCGCCGTTTTGACGCCTTTCCCGGCAACTAAATGATATTGCAATTTGCCCCACACTAACCCCCGACTAGACATTATACCTCTTTTTACGTCTCCATTCCTTTTTCCATCTATAGTATTATTTCCATTAAAAACACAAGTCGCGCGTCGTTTTTACAATGAAATCAGAATAAAACTTTTTTAATATTAGCTCGGGGATGGCCCGGGATTACATAATGAATTCCATGTTTTGTTACTAACTGCGAGTTTTAAAAGCAAAACGAACATTGTTTCTTGTTCTTTTGATCCTCTGATTCAACAGCTTTGAAACTCTTATTGAAATTTTCTAATTAATCTTTCTTTTTTCGATTGTTTCTAATCAAGAATTTTTAAGAAGATTGAAAAATATTTTGATTTCATTAATTTACTGATAATTGTGATTTTTATTTCGAGCTAAGCTTTTAGCCCATACTATAAAGCCAAGACGATCCAGGCTCTCTCATTTTTATACTGAAACGTCTGCTGGCAAATTATAAAGTACATAAAGCAGTAAAATTAAAAGTATATTGAAGTTATCTTTTTATTTTCTCTAAAGTATTTTTTTTTTTTTAGATATGAGTATTAATAAAAAAAAATGCGGCTTATGTAATAACCTCGGTTAACTTTCCTACATGCCTTTTTAGTTAAATATAATTTACGATAACAATGGTACTTCTACTTAACTAAGTAACAGCACCCTTACCAAAACTTGGAGCGTGTTTGATTTACATTACTGCACTTGGATACAGATTGAGAGTAACCTGGTAATGTGTTCGAAGCAACATCTTATTTTCCTGTGCTCTACAGCAAGACCGGCAGTGTACGTGTACGGTTGGCCACTAACTCTTGGCTAAAGTGACTGCGTTTACATATTATGCATGGGTGCTTCTCTATTGCTCCGTACCTTCTTACTTCAGTGGCAAAAGACTTTCATAAATCTGACTCGGAATTTTATAAAAGACAACAAACGAAGTAGGCATTACATTTTCATTTTTTCCTTTAATGATTCTAAAAACATCAGCAGGTATCAATTGTCTGATAAAGCAGCTGATAATATTTTTTAAATCATAAAAAAAAAAATCAAAAATTAATATCTACAAAAGTCAGCGCCCTAGATGTCTGCCTCTTCGATTTTACGTGTTGACAGGATGGTTGTTATCATCAGCCCCAGAGGCAGACACGTGCAAATGATTTAGTAGAGTTTTTTTTTTTTTACATTTTTGAAACCTTGTCAAATGTAAACGCAGGGCTACCATATTGGCAGACGCGGTCCTTAATGTTTGTTAGCGTATTATTATCGCTATTAATAGCGTCTGCCAAGCGTGCTTATTATTTAGAAATTTTGCTCGCCACCTCCCTAATTATAATGGGTGCCTTCCTATAGATAACACATTCTTAGAGGATGTTGTATAGCAATGATTATTTTCTGATGTCAGATCAAATAATTTACTTTAGCGAAACAGGATAAGCCGGTAATTCAACATGCTAGCTACGTTATTAATTTTGCGAACTAAGTTAACATGCAGAACTTTGTAAATTAACTGTGTTACTTTACTTTATTTTATCATAAATTAACCAGATAACATTCAGTTATATTTTTAAATAGACATACTTAGGTACTAGGTACTTGCGAAATGCGTTATTAACATATTTTTACTCGATCTGAAACAAATGAGTAATCATACATACTTGTGCATTACGGTATGGTACCTCACCTGCCCCTTGCGGTTGCCCTTTATTTATTATTGACACAAAAAGGTCGCAAACCAGAATAGGTAACGTTCGCAATACGAGCCGAAGCTGTCCATCAAATGACCGCCTGTCGGCCGATTACGGTCGCCGTAAATTTTAAAGGGTTAAAAAGGTGCGATGATATTTTTTTCTTCTTTTCACCGAGAGGCTTCGCGAGGTCATTATTTTTAGATGGTGAAAGTGTTTTGTTTAATGGTGCGGGAATAATAGTCCAGTATTATAAAAGGTTTATTATCAATATATATAAAACTCTTCCGTTACTGACTGACTGACTGACTGACTGACTGACTGACTGACTGACTGACTGACTGACTGACTGACTGACTGACTGACTGACTGACTGACTGACTGACTGACTGACTGACTGACTGACTGACTGACTGACTGACTGACTGACTGACTGACTGACTGACTGACTGACTAACTGACAGACAACGCAGAGCCGAAACTACTGGGCGTAGCGGGCTGAAATTTTGCATGTAGGTTCCTCAGGGAGTGTAGGTGAGCACTAAGAAAGGATTTCCCGAAATTCCCACGGGAACGGGAAAAAACGGGATTTTTGTGTTTATGAGAAATCTGCGCGAGTGAAACCGCAGGGCAACCTCTAGTTTAAAATAAAACAATCGTCGTGAAAGTGGAACAAAACTTTTGTATTTACCAAAGGTTCTTTTAAAAAAAATTGACCCCAAATAGCACCGAGCAGTAGACAGTTGCTTTAATTTCTAAGGTATCTATAATATGTCCAGGTTGTTAAACACAATCTTGCAAGTTGTTAAAGTATTGCCAGCAATTTAATGTACGGACGGAAGGCATCAGCAAAATCCCAATAGTTCAATCTAAATCTCTGATTGATCAAACAAACATCCCATTTGGCTCTTACGAATATTGCATAGCAAAGGCTACCTCGTCTGTGCAGCGGCCGCGCTCGATAGGAAAATTATACAAAACGCTATGTGTGCTATGCATAGTAATATCACGTTATATCAAGGCTTGTGCAAATAACAATTCTGTGAAGGTGGGCGATAAAATCGCAACTTTGTACTTGTCTCGGGTCGCCGTTCCTCTTGACTTGGACAAATGTCCGCGGACCGTGTCTGGGATCGCGATGAGGTGCCCATAGCTTCATTTAACATGTTAATGGTTAATATTCTGCTGCGATTGCTGTCTTTCAGAAAAAAAAATATTCAACTGCTGTCACTGAATACGTGTAGCATTACGAGAAGGGTTATTTTTGCAACGAAATAACTTCTTTTGCTTCCTTAATATGTTTAAGGGTTCTAAGCTCTATTTTTCAATTGGCAACTGTTGATTACGTATATAAGTATACGTGTTGTAATTACTGTTAAGTATATTAATTGCAATAAAGTGTCTTTACTACTACTACTATAAGTATGTTATTAATTAGTATCTTAAATGTGTCCCACCCACAATTTTTTTATCAGATATGTAATAAAAACAACTAGAAAATATAAATCAATTTTATATTATTTATTGTTATTTACAAATTGGAAAGTTTATTGATTCTTAGAATTATTTTTACGTTGTTTTAAAACCGTTGCTAAGTACCTTGTATTTATTTACATAACATTTAATTTCTTTACTAAAACTAAATAACGCTTAACGTAAATAGAAATAAGTTTACAAATGTTTTATATGGTTTAAGCCATACTTAACTAGGTACATATCTTACAAAATAACAAAAGAAATATAAGAAAAATTGAGCAAATATTAATAAAAAACAGCGTTACACGTGCCTGACGAAAAACGAACGACACATTGTAATGTTAATTAAAAAAAACGAATATAACCGTTGAAACTCTCAGGATATAAGTACCTGTCTCCAAGACTATCTAATGTATTAGATATTTTTGGCAGAAAAAACTTGGCTTTGTATCTAACGCTGAAATAAAACCAAGATGAAATAAATAACAAAGGCTCAACAAAAGAAAACTAATTATTTTTGAAGACGAGTTAAGTCCTTAGAATATACAATGAAGCAAAATATAAACTAAATCTAATAAAACAGAAATATTTTGTAGGTTTCTTTCTAGCTAGGTAAAATATTTACTTATTTATAATTATTCTTAGAAAGAAATTCTAATTTATTTCGTTTATTATATGCCGATTTGTACAAGTTCTACTAAAACGTATTTACAATGGAATTATTAAAGTTAAGGTTTGATATGCTTTACAGGTTCTTTTAAGTATAATTATATTAAAAAACTTAATAAGTGAAATGATTCAATGTGTAAAGAAAGTAAAATTTTAAAGCTCCTATGTAACTTCCTGGGGCGTGGTCACGGCAACTAGTGCACAATACAAACACCAAAATAATAATAAGGTACTGCTAAGTATATTTTGTGAATTACAAACCAATTTCATATAATAATTAAGTCAGTTCTTGAGTTCAAAACACAACATCGCCAAAAATATACAAAAAATATCTTGCAGATGAAAGTTACGTTATATAGGTATTTGTTAATTTTTTGTGGTATAATACCATTGGATTTTAAAACGAAAAAAATACAAAGGAAGGAACTCTACGGGCTTTATTTTAATGAGCATTTACAAAAATAAAACTAGGCCCTTTAGTATTTAAAGATTATACTTAGCTATAGCTTAGCTTAGATCGAAGTTAACCTTATCATCTTGTGCATTGCTTAAAGTTGACAATATTATTAATTAAAAGAGCTAATTGTTTAAATATATTATTAAGATATGGCAACACTGGAAGCAGGGTAAGTGAAATATTCGGGGTGAAGTGATGCCCTCGCGAGCCTGTCGACTCCGCAGTCGGCAGCCAGTGGTTGTCGAGAACAGACTGCTCTATCACGTTCTGCATTGTGTCTGCAAATAAAATATAAGTTGTTACATTATCACAATTGCAAGGCGTCCACTTTTTGACAATGGTCTCCCGACCTATTGCAAAAGGCCAAACACTATTAGGGGGTTTGCCGTACTAGTCACGCTTATCAGGAGGATTGGTTATCGCAGTATGGCTCGACTAGTTTATCAACGAATTACGCTGCTGCTGCTGCTGCCCATTATAACATTATTAAAGCAAAACTAAATGCTTAAAAATACTGGCTAGAAGTAAAATAAAAAGAAGTTTGTGGGTTGAAAATAAAATGTCATCAAAAATCATCGGTATATTTTACCGACTCATCAACAAATCGGTTAATGATCTCCTTACCGTAGGTAGTGACGTCGGGCGTGTAGAACTTCTGCTCCGCCGGCTGGAGCGGCACCACAAATCCTATTAAAACAACGAATTGTTATTAAAATAACGTTGTGATTTCTCCGAAATCGTTTTCAAAGACCTTATTTAGGTTTGAGCTTTGGCTAATTGTAATTATTACTTCTATTTTAGATAAGTAATAATCATTATAATTTTTTAACATAGTTAAAATTAGACGTAATAAAAAAATATAACATGATTTAATTTTAATGGTCAAAAACGGAACAAACAGCAATATAAAAATTATTCTTACTCGGTGGCGGCGTGTGCTCGGTAGTAGTCGGCGGTCGCCGTGTCGTTGTTGTCGTAGTTGTGGTTGTTGTTGTCGTTGTTGTCGTCGTTGTTGTAGTTGTTATCTTTATTTCTGCCACAATTTAAAAAAAAAAAAATACTGAATGTTTTCTTATGTTTTTTTTTTTAAATATCTAATTTAATTTTTATTACAATTTGAATAAATTGCTAACTTGAAGGCTTACAGGCTTGTAACAAAAAAGGTAAGTGGTAAAGCATGGGTAAAGCGATCCGAAAAGCTTTGGGCTTGATACTTATAAAGTTTAAATTGAATTAAAAGAACAAACTTTTAAACAGTTGCCTACACTACAAAACGTTGCACAGATGAAAAAAGGCAGAGTTTGCGAAAGTTTCCATTGCTTAAAAGAAAATAAAAAATAAACTCGACCAAGCTTTGGGCTACACTGCAGACAGGGATTTTATGTTTTCAGATAAAGTTTACTCTTCTACAGTTTCGCTTGTAGGTTGTAGGTTTTCATTAAAACAAATAAAATGATGATTAAAATTGATTGGAAAGAGAAGTTTGAATATTCTCAGATATAACAAAATAAATTTTACTATAAACCAATTACTCAAGTCAGAAACAATTGAAAACAAACGTTTTTTAAGGTGAAAATAAATCTCTAAATTTTATTTGATTGCTATATTGAGAATTAATTGGTTCATTTGCTAAAAATTTTACTATCATTGTTAATATTTTTTATATATTTTGTATATATTTGTTTAATATAATATGCTTAAAAAAGTATTAACAACTTACCATACAACCTCATGCTACCCTCGGCCTTGCCGATGGTATTAGTGGAGACGCAAGAGTACGATCCGGCGTCGTCCGACTCGAAGTCACTGATGGTCAGCAAAGACCGCACATGGTATGCTGAAGTACGCTCTTCAATGATATCGTGCTTGTCGCTGCAAATAAAAATTGTAATTATACTATGCGTCCGATATAAGTTCTCGTGAACAAACCTCTCGCCATCAACTTTTTGCTTTGTTTCAACAAATAAAATGTTGTCCTAAAGAGTAAGTAGGTATGTAAACCGCATATAGCAACCTTAATCTTAATGGTATCCATTACATAAAACTTTATACCTAGTATAATTAAAACTAACGACTTAAAATACACCGTACATATATTAGGAAAATTGGCTATTACCTCTAGAATGGCTACAAAATCTAAATGTTCAAATCAAGAACTGTTTTATGTAATCATATTTGCTTTGGTATGTTAATAAAATCAATTAGGTACCTAATTATTATACACAGCGAAAAACTATTATAATGAAACTTTACCCTGAAAGAATCATCTCTTCACCGCCTTTCAGCCAGTAGTTGATGGAGTGCGGGTAGGCCTCCACCATGCATTCGAGCTGGGTCGATGACCCCGTCGGCACCCCGATCACCTTGGTTGCCACTTGAATCGTTGGAGGAACTGCGAGGGAATGTCTGATGTTTATTTGTTACAGTTACTGTTTAAAGAAGAAAGAAAGTTAGTTAACTTTCTCAAATTTATGGTGAATCGATCGTTCACGAATTTTCCCGTAATATGTTAAGGAATATAATAAGTATATTTTACATTTTGTTTTACCACGACGTTGTTCGTTATCTATAGTCAACAAAAATAGTTACTATTTCTGCGAATATTTAGATTTGCTAAAACTTTCATAATCCACAAACATTAAGATATGATGGAACGTGAAAATCCGGTGTTTGATCGGAAACCTTTCTTAGAATTCTAATATGCCTATCGGGATCTCCTGAATCGTTTTGGTTACTGTTACTTTTATAGTTTTATATACTTATTATATAAAGTAAATAAGTATTCCAGAGTGACTCCAGCTGACTTCACCTGCGACCTTTGTTTACGTAAAATCCGTTTCCTCCGCTTCCGTAAGACGGAATGTTTGAAACTATTTTGTTATTTGAACCAGAGTTATTTTTCATAAATAATTCCATTCAGATTAGTTTTTCGTACTTAAAACTTTAGCGTATTCAAGTGACTGTATACAAGGCGCCAAAAGACCGCACAAAGACGAAGACCCATGCTAACAGAGAATTAAGTAAAATACCTCCTCATTCATCAAGCGTGGACACACACTCTGCCAAAAGCCATTTTACGTTTACTCACATGTAGGGTGCAAGCTCATTTGTCATTGTCTGCAGCGACGTAATGTTCTTAATGTGCTGAACACACATTTTTTGGGTTGTTCCCAACGAGTACCACCAAAACGTGTACCACTGGTACTCGTTGGGAATTTCCTTTTTAAAAATTCCCAACCAGTACCACCAACTTACTCGACAAGTTTTGGTGGTACTCGTTGAGAACTAAATTACAATAATGTTTTTTTTACTTCAGTTGTATCGTGAGTATTTTATTAAGATTAACGATACCAGTAAGTAAGTGACCCTAGTGATGAACCTACCTATAACTCAAAGGTAAGTAATTAGAAAATGAACAGATATTTTTCGAATACTTACTGTCAATGCAGTAAGTAATCTTTGCAACCTTAATTTAGTTATTCTAAAATATATTTCAGGTCAATAAGAACAAAAAAAAAATTGGTACTGAGGCTTATCCACCGTTAAAACCGTGTTTTTTCATAACTTCATATTTAAAGTACCAGGGCACCATGAACACTAGAAGGTTATGAAGCGCACAACACAGGTATTTTGATGCATGCGAGCTGTTCGTGTCGTCGCTAAGGCTGCGTCCTACGTGGACGAGTCAACGCGAACAAGGTTGCGAAACGGTTCGATGCGAATTTGATGCGGTGCGGAGCGGTGCGTGCGGCTTACGTGCGCGCGAACCGCCCCTCCGCGCCCTCCCTTTTTGCTTGAAAAATATGGCCGTCGCGTCGCTTCGCGCGAACTCCGCATCCTACGTGCGTTTGGTCACGTAGGACACTTCAATAGGTTAAATACTGTTTATTATTTCGCGCCGCACTGAGCTCGCATCCAAATCACTCACGTAGGACGCAGCGTAAGCTTCGCGCTCTTTGCTGATTCGCAACGTAAAGGAGTGTTGTGTGTGACATCAAAGAGCAAGACGCGATAGCGCCGCGTCAGGCTAGCGCTCTAATCTAATGCGACGCTATAGTGCCGTCTGTTTGACAAAGCCTATAATTGACTACAATAACCTTCTATTAGTTCATGTTATCCTGGTACAGTGGTGGACACGGATAGCGTAACACTTCCGTGGCGTTTTTTGGTATTAATCTTCTAAGGCACACGAGACCATAGAGAAAAGTGTTACAAAATGTTTTATTGTTCTTAATGACCCAAAATACATTTTAAAATAACTAAATTAAGGTTGCAAAGATTAGCATTGACAGTAAGTATTCGAAAAATACCTGTTCATTTTCTCATTATCTTTGAGTTATAGGTAGGTTCATTACTAGGGTCACTCACTCACTGGTATTGTTAATCTTAATAAAATACCCAAGATAAAACGGAAGTGAAAAAAATATTATTGATATTTAGTTCCCAACGAGTACCACCAAAACTTGTCAAGTTAGTTGGTGGTACTGGTTGGGAATTTTCAAAAAGGAAATTCCCAACGAGTACCAGTGGTACACGTTTTGGTGGTACTCGTTGGGAACAACCCCATTTTTTGATACTGAATTGCAATTCTTCTATGTAATGTAGGTACTTAAGGTTCGCAGAAAATGATCGCTACTTAGCGATCACTACAGTTAACACAATTAACCTTAAATTTAATCTCAAAAGAGGTAGATAATATAGTAAAAGCTTTTTAAAACAAACACAAATAAAATGTTATCACTTTATGTAATCATAATTAAAAGTCGTGTTCAGAATGTAAAAAGTTACATTCTACTCATTTGAAAAACAAGCGAGATACTAAAAACTGAAACAAAACACAAGTGCAGCGCGCTCGAGCATGTCCGCAATTTTCGTATTTTTCCAAGTTAATGGCTTACAGGAAAATGTTGAGCTTAAGATCTACGAGAGACTAATCCTCTACCAACAAAGGGTGAATTTACCGTTACAATTTTCTATAGATGAACTTCCCTTGTTAAATCGACAATAGTTTTCCTGTATACTAATATTAGTAGTGACAGCGACAGGCGAAGCATCTATGAATTGCAAATGAGGTACTCACAGTTGACGCTCAGCATGATCCGCTTGCTCACGGACGGCGGCACGTCGTTGGACGCGATGCAGAGGTAGGCGCCCATTTGTCGACGCTCCACTCGCGTCAAGTTTAGGTCGGGGCCCATGTACATGTCCACTGTGGAAGAGATTGAGTCATCAATTATGCAGAATGGGGTAAAAGAGCTCGGGAGCCGACCCCACGCTCTAACGACGTCATCTGTTGTCAGCAGTCTTTCGTAACATTTCCCACTTTACCGTGGTTCTTTGTGCTCGATCCGAGTAAAATATTCTTTGTCAGTGTAATTGGACCGACTTTTATGTTCGATCAGACGTTTTCTGTAAATTGGATTAGTCACGACTTAAAACAGGATGGAAACCGTAATTGGAATTGAGAGCGACAAAAATTTTAAGCGAGAAATCATTTCAGCTTTTGACAAATAGAAAACAGTGACACGAGAGGAAAAAGAGTCGAGGCTGAACCGACAAAGAGAAAGTAATAACGAAGTCCGGCCGGTGTGCAACAAAAACGGGGTTTCATACAGACATTCCGTCGTAAATCGGAACTGTCAAAACCACAGAACAAGAGAATACAATAGAAATAGCATCATGAGCTTTTAGTACTGAAACCAGTGTGTCCAAACTCACACATATAAACCAAACGCTCACTATGAAATCCAAGCTACCATTGGTGATTAACGACAAAGCCGAAAAGATCTACATCACAAAACTTTGAAGTAGACTATGAACCTTTTTTACAAATAAACAAAGATCAAAATCAAATAACAATTATGAAATACTTAGGATAATGATGACATACATATGATAAAAGAATAAAATTAGGTTTTTCCAAAGACATGGTAGAAAGCTATACATCCTCTTTGCTTTAAAATCCTCATGCATTGTTCCTAGTTTTACTATTGGACGCTAGATGGAACTACAGCTTTTGTACTACCGCTACTAAACACTAGGTGGCTACGTCGAAAAATGAAAAACTAAGCTAGGGATGTACATATTGCGGGAGAAAGTTTGTCGATGAGAAAAACCTATCGATATACAACTTTCTTTCATAGTAACAGTTAACAATTACTTTTTTTTTACGAAAAAATATGGGTATTCTACGCAAACGGCCTTCTTGGTGATTGGCGATGTATTGGTATTATCATATGAAAAAACCAGTCGCTCATAGAACAAAGTTTATATAAGTGTACAGTTTAATTTTTATTTATTTCCAATGTCGTTTTGTATTCAACAGTTATGCTTCGCATAAATAGAGATTCAGAAATAAAAATGTGTTTAGTTATAAAATTGTATATACCTACAGTACTGCAAAAGTTATAATGCGCATAGAAATCTTCGTCACTGTTCGACAACGTTACGGTCGTATTCCCAAGCGACGGAAGACGATATGTATTTAAGGAGTTGCATTTTCTGCATGCGTAATTTAGGAGAATTATGATTTTTGATTCAGGTGTTTCCGTGAAATCGACAATTAGCGAATCTGCATGCGCATTATTAATTTTGGAGTAAGTACTGTACTTTAAATGAAGCTTTATTTTAACCAAAGTAAACAATTTAGGTGGATGGGTAGATAGACCAATAAAACAAGATGGGTTTTATATTTATATTATTTTATCTTATTTAATATCGACGTACTTGCTTATTTATTACTTGCCTTAAACTCTTAACTAATCTTGGCTTTTTTAATACATAATATTTAGCATTTTTTCTTCTCTAGGTATTGTTTATTGAAACTCCTCTTAGCTTAAGAAGCTTTCATGATGGCTCCATCTTCAAGTTTATGCTTAAGTGTATTAGGTTCTGAGCTTGGCCCAAGGTGATCCAGTAACACAGGCTGTAAATAAATGAAAAGAAAAATAAAATATAGCACACTATAAGAGTGACGATTGTCTTTATACAATACTAGTCGACCCGGCAAACTTCGTACCGCCTAACCTATTATTAGAACGTGCATGTTTTATACTTATAAACCTTCCTCTTGAATCACTCTATCTATTAAAAAAATCCGCATTAAAATCCGCTTTATTTTTAAAGAATTAAACATACCAAAGGACTGATGCGGAAAGCGACTTTATTTTTTACATATTACAACATTATTGTAATATGATGATGATGCTAATATTTCATTCATACGCAAGAGTCTAAGTTGAAAGATTCATATAATTTCATTCGTATTCAAGAATTTAACTTTAAAGTAAATCACATTTTAAACCAAAAATAAGGTAGAGGTTTTCAAGTCGAAGCGAAAACCTATTTTTTTTCACTGAAAATTATTATTATCGATAGATTTTTATCATAGAAAATTATCGATAGATTTTCATCATGTTGAGCAATCTCTAACTGATTTCCATTAAACTGTTGTCAAAATGTTCTAGAAAAAGTCATGAGTCTAATACCATAGATAAAGAAGAACGCTAAGAAGGTACAGTCACAGTCACAGGACTCACAGGCTTCAATGAAAATTCAATTTTACTGCTCCGTAATTAGGGTGTTTTCATTTTCTCACTTATGGTTTTGTTTTCTTGTTCATGTATAATTTCAAATTTATTTAAAAATACAGTGAAATATTACTTACCGATGTAATGATACGGCATAATTAGTACTTTTAAGTCCACAACTTTAATTTTTGCATTCCAACACAGCACAATATGGCATTTTAGTGGTTTTTTTTTCATATTTTTCCTGGTGGTTTGTTTACAAGAAGCATAAAGCAACTGAGCTTATCAAATCTGTCAAAAACTACGAATAGGCACTGCAGAGCTAATGATAGGCACGCGGGCTCCGCCTACTCGCGATTTCTATTTAGAGAGAGAGAGCATCTTCCTTGTTCTGTGGTCAAAACCATTTATTAAAAACTTCCGCTTTCCTAATTTCGTCCACCGGAACGTCGTTAGCCAAACAATTATTTTATGAATATTAAAAAACTGAAATTTAACCTTTTGGCTGTGAGATGAAAGTGGGTAACCTAGGTAATTTAAATTTGCAGTCTTGCCGGGCGGTCTTATATCGTGTTGCTGTGTGTTCAAAAGTAAAAAAAATTTAGCCATTATTATTTTTTATTTGATAAACTTTTAATAAAAGTGAGTCTGTTTACCGCAAACATAAGATATATTTTGGATAAGCTATATTGGGCTACTAGAAGTCTGTTTAACTGTTTTAATGTAACTCCTTAAGCAAACAATTAATAGTAGGTAGTTATGTTTTTTTTACCAAATAATAAGTAGGTACCATCACGCACAAGAAAGATGGACACTATAATCAGAAAATTTACATATGGAAACGGTTTGTTCATCGTATCATAGGTTTTCCATTTTATGTCGCCGAGAAAATCTAATATCGGTTTTCTTGGAAAGGCTTTCTTCAGTTGTATTAGAACGGCAACAGGAAAGCTAATAGGAATTGTAGGAGTGCCATACCGCTTTTAAAGCTGGATAAGTAGAGTTTCACATACTGAATATAACTATAAACTTATAATTTGTTAGAGTAAGTGACCGCGAGTCATACGCATAAACTGTGCAGGTTAATGGAATAGTGGTTAATCTAACTTTCTTTGTTTTACTTCGCGCGATCCTTGCACGAACCCAAAACGGTATTCCTATGGATATTTTATATCTATCCCGAGGGAACACTTTCAGGAACCTAGATTCTAAGATTTATTTTAAAGCGTTTAAGCATTGGGAACCAACCAAAGAAGTGTTACAAAATATGTTAAGTGTACAAAAGATACGGTCAATCCGAATCAGTAAGTTCCATACAGAATTTAGACGTATAGTGGTGTCCCCTGGGATAATTTAGTCACAGATTTGTCGAACCTTGCGTTGTGCATGGAGGTAATATGTGATGTTATGACGTTGACTCGACTAATCGGAGCGCAGTATTCGCTGACTGGTTTAGCGACATCGTCTCTCTAGGTTATTCGCTGTTTCGTTTTTTTTTAGGATTTGCGATAAATCCCGATGGCTCAGTATAACCTCCATTTTAGCTCAGCATAAAACGATGAACAATAAGCTATGTTGTGAAACTAAATCAAATTCTTATCAGTAGTTTGCGTGAGAAAAAAAAACATCCAGAAATCCTCACACGCTTTCATATTCATAAGGAACAACACAAACCTTTATTCAACTCCCCGTCGCTATTCCTGAGGAGGATGTTGGTGCCGTCCTCTCGCCTCCACAGGATGCGCGGGTGCGGCCGGCCCTCCGCCTTGCAGGCGAGGCTGGTGTCCTGGCCCTCTCGGGTCACCAGGTCCCCGCTTGTGCCCTCGTCTATTATGTTTGGTGGCACTGTTGAATGGAAAATTTATATTGATATGAAATCAATATGTGTAAGTATCTCGGGAGTCATGGTCGTCTTAAATTCTATATGCGTAAAACCACAAAATTCTTGTTTTCGTATGAGATAATATTAAATATTTGGTTTAAGTTGGCAGGGAGGACTTCGGAAGGTATTTGCTTTTAAACCAATTTACTTATTATTTAATATAAATGTAAGTAAGTAAACGTTTCCTGCCTGTATCCCAAATCTAATAACATGGACGGTAAAACAAACAAAAAAACACAGCAGGCGTGAATCTCAGAGATATCTGCTAGTGATATATTAATTTACTGCCACTCAACGAGAACAAGAGGAAATGGAGAGTGGATCGCTATACACGCAATATGCCGCGTGACGCAGCTGAGATCCGCGGCGGCGCGGCGTGACGAGGCGGAATCCTGCGTAGCGATACTGAATGTTATTTTCAAGTGATGACAATACCGTTTTGTACAATATTGAGATCAAATGGCTAACAAATAATAATTTGTAGTAGCTTATATTTGTTTGATCAGAAAATTTTACTTAAAATATGGTATTTTGAAGTTAAATTTAACAGCGCTAAAGGAGTCTGTCACAATCCACAGTTTTGTCGCGAATAATTGTATATTTTTAATTTAATATAAGCCGGTCTGGAACAATTGTTATTTTTCGGTACCCAGTACCCACCTAAAATTATTTCATTTCAACAGTTACAATTTCCCACTGTTTCAAGAATTAAATACATAGAATTTTCTACCGTTTTAATTTGTTTTTGTTCGGCTTTTGATCTGTTTTATTTTAAATGTGTTTTCATTTTAAATCTTTTCTCCACAGATTATTTTGTGATTTTCTCATAGCTTTGCATCAAATATACTAGTCATAGCAGATGTTTTTTTGTTCTTTAAAATGTAATGATACGTAGCAAAATTACTTATTAAGTAACATGTATGAAAATTCTGCATGCGATGGTTGTATAGTTTTGTTAGGCTGAATTACAATAATCACTTAGTTAGTATTATTTACACTGTATTTTTCTTTATTTGTCAAGTTTCAGAGACAACAGTAGGTTTCACTTAACTTCCGAATAAAGGTGAATAATAAATCTGTACTGTACCTACAGGGCCGTTTAATGTTTGCCTTTTAGAACAAGAAAAGGTTATTTGGGTTAGCCTCTGACCCTTATTATATTGCGCTTTCACAGTTTTTGCCGGTATTAGTGGACATTTTGCGGGTAACGTTTGATAACAGTATTTTTTGGTTAACTGGAGGATTTTATATAGAACAAGAACTATGTATCTTTATTCTTGAAATGAAATGAACTGTAGAAAAAAACTATTGAGTGTAGGTACAAGTTGTACGTTATAATACATTGCTGTGTTTAAATTTACTATTCCGTAATAAAAGCTTAATTTCACTTTTTATTTCGCTTAAGCAAACGGAATTATTTGCCGAGATTCTCTGTTAATTTGAAAAGTTTTACGGCAGTTTCGGTCATTGGCAAACAAAAAAAAGTGAAAAGAAATCCTGGGACAAAGGTAGCGGATAATTTATGCAGGGAAAGGAGTCCGTAATTCACGGCTGAACGAATAAATTTAGGGAAAAATAAATAATATTACTATCTCGGCCATTTTTCACGCCACATCGCCTGATTAATGGTAATCGTTTTCTGAAGAAGGGTGTTTGTTAATTGTGATTGATAGATTTATAAGATTAATTTGTTCTTTTCATATTGAATAAATTTGCTACGATGTAGTCGGTAGCAATGGCTCCCTAGACAGAGTTTGATTCGGCCTGATGAACATTAGGTATTATATTAATTTTGATTCCTTGGGTTTATATAATTGTGTGTGTTGTTTCGTAGTCTAGTAGAATTATTCCATATTAATTAATTGAAATTGAAGAAAATAATATATTGTAAATAAAATCAAGTTTTTCACCTGACTCTAAAATTAAACAAGTACTTACACTCGATTTAATTGGAGGGAGAGATAGTTTACTTAGAAAATTTGGATCTTTACACGACATTGACTCCTGATTTTTTGTGATAATAACTTTTTTTTTTTTAAATATCCTTGGTTATCAAATCAATCTTGAAAACAATAGCGTGAAAAGCTAAGAGAAATCTCAAACTAGCCACGAACAATTTCACCAAACGTAAAACCAGTTTAGCTAAAAAACCTGAAATACACAGTTGAAAATACGGGCGGGCGGGACTAACGCTTTCCCTCCAAATCGCTGGCACGGTGCCGGCGCAACACTCGATGCAACAAAGTAACGAACGTGAGAGCCTGTCGCTATTAGTGCTGAGCTGAGAGCTGCGCCGCTTTTAAGGCGAATCTGATCGAGAAAGGATTATACGATCCTAAATTTTACCCTTCTCACCGTAAATTGATTTATAGACGATTTTGCAACAATAAAAGTAGCTAAGTTAGTTGGTGCTCATTAGGAAATAATATTTAATCTTTGACGTTATTTATGCTTTATCAGTATAAAGCGCAGCTAAGGCTTAGCCGATAATTAACATTAGTAAAACATAGATTTCAAATCAGTCTTTATATTATCATGACGTACCTATTCGTGTTTTGTGCTTTTAAACCTTCATCTTGAATACTTTATCTATTTAAAAAAACCGCATTAAAATCCGTTGCGTAGTTTTAAATATTTAAGCAAACATAGGGACAGACGCGGGTAGCGTTTTTATTTTATACTATGTCTTGATATACATATTTTTAAGTTTACTTTAAGAATAAACATCGTAAAGTGTTTTTTGAGCACCATCAGTTTCTAATTACTGCAAACAAAGTCACTGATTGCCTTCGCCTTAAAACTGCAATCTGCTGGACATAGTTGTTGTTCACACCGGCGGCAGCTCGGCAGATCTAATCCAGGTGTCGATTTTCAATGAAGTCAACGTTTTGGGAATAAATTAACACTGACTATACCTACAAACCCTACGGGCACATTTAACACACAAAAAATCTTAGAAACGACAAACGCTATAAATATTAGCCAGCTTAGTATGATTAATTAAGACAATTTTGACGACTACTTGCGAAAGAGGAGCAAAATCAGGAACGGTAAAGCGAGCAGCTTGGTTAACTATGGCCGTGGCCACCACATATTTAACCGTTTTTAGACCAATACATACCGGGACCGGCTCCTTAGACTAAAAGTTAGCTACAATAGATATTTAAATCCTAACCTTTTCGGGCTAAAATAAAGTTATACAGATTGACATTCACTCCTCACCTAAAACATCAACGCAGCCAATCTGCTTCTTCATAGTGCTGGTGTTTATCTGGCACATGTAGCAGCCGCGGTCCTCCACCCTCAGCGGGCGGATGTGCAGCTGCCAGGAGTTGGGAGAGTCGTTGCTGACCGCGTACCGCGAGCTGTGCGTCACGAGCCGCGTGTGGAGGGTCAGGATTGTCTGGTCGTCGGCGCGGATCCACGCCACCTGGTGTGAGAAGGAAATTATACATTTGGAATTCCTCCGTAGCTTTTAGCAATCTTAGGCCAATTAGTGCCTGTAGATTATAAAGTAAGGGAAACAATGTTGATGTTATAAGATGTGGGTGTTCATATTAAACGAGTCGAGCGCAGTTTGAGTTTTAAAGGTTTTTGTTGAAATAATGGCTAAAACTATAACAAGCGGGCATTGTAACAGTACACAAAGCGGAATAGCTTTACGCCCAAGTTGTTTACTCTACGTTTTATTTTCAACCACAGATTATTTTTTTTTTTAAACACAAATAAAAAATATACATTATTTACCAAGTGAATATATATATATTTTTTCAATCATCCTGACATAAAGCAGTTTTTTTTTACAAAAAACCTAGTATAATTGAAAACTTTGAAACTTCCTTAACTCTGATTGGCTAAATTATTGCTTGCTGGTAAACTCTTCTCGAACAGGGCTGATTGGGCGGTGGACTTTTTAATCAGTTTTTGTTTTTCAAATTTTATTTTTTTGTTTTAATGTGTATTCTTTTAACTCTTATTCTAATTGGTTCGTTAAAATATCATTTGTTGCTACAGAGAACCAATCAGAATAAGAGTTCACCAGCAAGCAATAATCTAGCCAATCAGAGTTAAGGCAGGTTTCAGATTTTTCAATTTTACTAGGTTTTTTGCCAAAAAAACTGCTTTATGTCAGGATGATTGAAAAAAAAAGTAATGCTTATATGAATTTATCCGGGTTTTCGCAAAATCCCTAGTTTTTTTTTTTGCAAAAAACCTAATTATCAAATCTTACTACGACATATATATACGGATTCGTTACGAAGTTAAAAGCAGTCTAGTAACCACCAAAAAGTTCTCTTTTCGAGTGGATGGAATGAAAAAGAAATTTGTTATTAGCTACGAAATAAAAAACGGGTCGACTCTCTAATCTCTTCGACAAATCATTGTTCACTAAAGAGGAAGTTATTTTATGACACCGTGTTTATTCATATTGTATTTTCACAATTTCGTTTAGTGAAAGTACGCCGTGATTGCGCGGGCCTCTCCGGGGAGATTTTCATTTCCCAAATAAGTAGGTAACTTATTCCAGTAATCTTAGTACATCTGAAAGAGAGAAATATTTGACTTTTATATTATGAGCGTATTGTGTATTTTGAAATAAATTGCTTTGAGACAAATGAGTTTTTTTTTACTTTTTCAAAACGCATTAAGTAAAAGCTCTTAAAAAAACAAATTTGTCAACGTAAATTGATACATTCGTAGGAGGAAGATGCTGATTATTTTTCATACCAAAGTAAGAATTTATTTATACACTTACGGGATGTTTCTTTAAATATCATAATTTATTAAATTCAAATCAATCTCAATAAAATATAAGTAATCAGCCCATTAATTGGTTTGGTCAGCTGACGGGGTCACCTTTGGGTGTGACCTTTTTTTTTGAGATTTCGATTTTCTAGAATCGGCCCTTTAGTCAGAGTGTTTGTTCGAATTATCGAAGACGCTCGGAGTTCATGCCCGCTGTGACACGATTTATTGGGATCCCGAATAAGGAGAGAATCAAGAGAGAGTAGATATTTTATTGTTCTTCATTAATTTTCAGGAAGAATTTGTTCTTTAGTACCTAACAGCAATAGCTTGCGATTTCCATTTCAATCCGTTAATTAAATTGTACAAATCTTGTTAGGATGTCTTGTTTAAAACAAAATTTCTACTCACAGACAGACTCTTCTCTTTAGACGGTACTTATCCGTAATATCTTACTCAAACAAAAAGACGTAAATGTTCATACTCAAATGTTTAAAAACGTGCTGAGGACGAGGAAGGCCTAGGATGCAACATGCAACTGCTGCATTAGCAACATGGTAAAGCCGTGTTATATAAGAAGTTAAATATCTGGCTTCCGTTTATGAATTGCTGTATAGACAAAAATTCTTCCTCTAGCATATCCGGTGAGAAATCAAACTGATCATAATCATTCTGTACTAAAGTTTCCAATAGTCACAAATTATTCAAATTTAGACAGAAAACATTTACCGGGAGCTGGTTAACGTTAATACTTGTATCAATTGCCTTCCCAATTTAAGCAGAGATCAGAGATAAGGCAGATCTTGTGATATAAAAGCTTAGTAGGTATTTGGAGCGCGGAAAGGAAGGGATTTGAAAGTCGAAAACAAATTGAAGCGGACAACAAAATTGCTAGCTCATTTCTTAAATATTTAATTTCGGAGCATTTCATTATAAATGAGAAAGTAACTCTGTCTGTCTGTCTCGCTTTCCTGAGAAAACTACTAAACCGAAGTCAATAAAATTGCCTGAGAAAGAACATAGGCTACTTTTATGCTGGCAAAGTCGCGTGGCTCCCACTACTGATAAATATTTTCTAATTTTGCGACTGCAATTTCGTAACATAAAACATACTACATAATTTTCCGTGGCTCAAAAGCCTACTATTATTGTACATCATATTAATTAATTAAAGTAAAGTCTTTGCGTAAGTATGTAAACGCAGAAAATTGCTCAGCAAAAAGTATCTTCATAAAGTTTAGTACGTGCGCAGACAGGCATAAAGTGAGAATGTTTTATTGCAAGTTCTGGCAGAATTTCTTCTACTTTTCTAGCAAGATAACTCCTCACTCATTTACTACCGAAAGATAAAGTCCTAACTTTTCTGAACAAAACTGTTTAGGTTTAGGTGTTAGGTAAAATAATAATATACTTTGGCAAACAGAATTGTGTTTGCAGAAATCATCTCTGTTTGCGGTCAAATATTTTGGAATGAAATAAATATTGACTCGACAATGCGGTAAACTTCTAAACGTCTTATTATTAAATAAATACCTATGTGCCATCGAATTTGGTCAGTAGTTCATGGATAAAAGGCTTCCAAGCTTCAAAATTCACTAGGGATAGTGAATTTCGGTGGGTAAAAATAGTACATACATACTTTATATTTTTGAATAATAAATTTTATCACGATCCAGGATGCGTATCAGTAAATAAAAATTCCTGTGTCTATTCTTGTGTGAATATTATTTAGCCTTTATCACCCGGGGATAGTGTAGCTTTTCAACGAGAGCAGTCTTCCTTGTTCTGTGTTTCTAACAGTGAAATAATTTTTGAAATCGGATCAGCCCCTGTATTATGGCCGCTTTTGCAATATTGCTTTTTGTCCTCTTTGTGTTTTTTTTTATTGCCTTTGACACTCTGGAGTCTTGTGGATGAAAAGCGATGTTGCAAATGTGGCTGTAATAATACCCTTGTAGTCCACACAATCAAGTCATCTTCTTTAAAATATTGGTAAAGAAAAAGTAAAGTGATGGAAAAAAATCTTGAATTTTCCTTCCAAATTTGGCGACCAACAAATTGAGTAAAGTAATGCGTTCTGTGCAAATCTCCTCGTCTCGGAGGTACCTCACAATCACGAGCTCTACTGTAATCTGCGCCATGTTGTGCTCTCGTGAAGATCTCCCTCTCCAAATTTAACGACAGTGAAGACTGCGCGCAGGGAAGTCGTCGCTATGCCATGCCCCTTATTTGTTTTATGTCCTGGGACACAAAACGCTTGCATTTTCCGTACTAACAAAAACTTACTTTCCATATTATTTACATGTTTTCTTAGATACTATAGTATAAAACCAGCGATGTAAGTAATAATTGCGTTTAAGTACTTTAAGTCACATAAAGTAAAAAAAAAAAAAATCTTGAAAACTTTTACATTTCCACAGATCCCAAATTTACATAAAGATACTTAAAAAGTCTGTTTAAACGACATCAAATCAACTCGTGCGTGATTGATGCTCTCTGAATGTATATCAGAGCTCGTTTGTCAATACCGGATCCCTATGAGCCTACTATCTACGTCTGTTAAAATTGCAGCCCGTAGTAGTATGGTATAGTGAAAGAGCCGATATAAATCAGCCAACTCTATAAACAAACGCCCTGATGACGCCTCATTTGTGTTATTTTATTTTACATTATTTCAATATTATATAACAGAATTATTGTATAGTACGTATTGATCAGGTAAACTCGAGATAATCGCGGGCAAATATACATACATAAAAACGTACATACACAACACACACAGGTCAAACTGATAAACTCCTTTTTTGAAGTCGGTTAATAAAGTCGCTTCCTGCGTCAGTCCCTATTAAATCTTTAAAATTATGCAACGGATTTTGATGCGGTTTTTTTTAATAGATAGAGAGATTCAAGAGAAAGTTTTATAAGTATAATACATGCACAAAATAGTAATAGGTTAGGCGGTACGAAGTTCGCCGGGTCGACTAGTATATTCTATTATGTTTTTTTTTGCAACTCGTGGCATGCTCGTGGCATCACTGCTGCTGGCACTAGATGAAAATCAACGTTGATGGCACTGCTTTCAGCACATGTTGAGGTAGGTAGTGCGTTTTTGCAGTTTTTGGTTGGGCATGCCGCGGTAAAATGCTGCATTTTACCGCGGCATGCCCAACCAAAACACTGCGTTTTTTTCTTTCTTAAAATTTTATAAAACTATTTTAAAAAGAGTAAACCAAACAAGTCGGCGTGTTATTGTTTTTGCGCAGTTTTGTCGCTATTAAATATAATTTAGAACGCATGTAAGCCGCCCCAAAGAATGTAAGCAGGGAATGTCGGTACGTCTAAAGAACCCAACAATTAATGAAGGTTATTTACGTTCTAAACCACTCTGCGAACGAAAAGACGTGAAAAGACTAAGCCCGACAGATAAATGTTAGTAGATTGAAAGATCATTAATTTTGTGTGTTTTCTTTGCCCCAATTGACTAGTGGGGGGTCCCGCTTTTTTAGTTGTTTATCTCAAATTTTACCTCAATACTGTGTATTAAAAACTTTTACGAAAAGTTTATTGTTTGTTTGTGAAAAGCTGAACTAGTAAACAGAATGCAGTGTTTTGGAGAAGTTTCTCACCGAGCAAGAATTAAAGTTTGACTTCTTTGTTTGATTTTGCTAGCGAAATCTAAACAAAACAAATTTTGTTATTTAATATTTATATAAACAAAAAACATACCTAAATTTTTAATATGTAAAACCTTCAAAAACATCGAACCAATACCAATTATGTACATTAAAAGTACAATTTACTCAATTTTTTGAAAAACTTTGTGTTTTTGTGTAGAGTAATGAAATAACATGGAAATTAGATACTTTGTCTCCGGGTTAACTGTGCTGTAACGTTACAAATACCGACCTAACAGCGGCCGCGGGGATGTCACAACTCCCTTGACGACTTTATTTCAGTCTGAACAAAATTAGTTTTTGTGAGAAAGGTTTAATAAACTAAAAGCAGATATGTAATTCAAAAAAATTAAACTAAAAAAGACAAAAGGATAACCTTCTCTTTTGAATGAAAACACTTTTCTCATTTCTGAACTATCAAAACCTACCTATTTTATATTAAACTAGCTTTCCCGGCGAATTACGTATCGCTTTACTATTTTATATGGAAAATGTTTTTTTTTTTAATATTATTTTCCTCGGATTTTTTTCCATATTTGCTCACCTTTGACCTTCCCTGGACTACTATGAACATTTCAAAACTAATTTTATTTTTTAATACTACCTACTACCTTAAGTAGATAGATAATTAATAATATTACTTAACATTAACACTAAACCTAAGTAGGTCGTAACAAAACAACCAAAGTTAGAATAATTTCATCTGAACGCGTGTCATATTATTATTTGGCTTATTTTAAGACAGAATTGTCTTTCCAGTGCGCTACTCACAAAATATTATATTTATAACACAAATCTAAAATGTATTGAGAAACTCACTATGACCGTACGTTCGATCGGTGTTTGCACTACAAGCGGGGCGGTGATGAGTACAGCATGGCTTAGCGACTTCGTAAGACAAACTTTGTTAAGCCTCACTGCGGCATCTTATAGTCTCCAAAGCGTATTTCGGGATACTGGTCGCTTTTTGTTAGTTTAGGAACGAATTTCTGTAGATACATACATACTTTACGTTCCCCCTGTTTAAAATTAAATTAAAAAAAAATGACACGCTTTTGTTGACAATATAGCATTTTTTAGGTCGCTTGGAATAACACTAACGTCATATCAAAAAATAGATTTAAGTAACTGTTTTTTTTTATTTATTTTTCTCGTAAAGTTTTTGATGGAAAGAGGCGGGTAACTAGGTCGAATCATTTAAAAAAGTTTTTCAAAACTCCTCCCGTCCGTCGTAAAGATGGTCATAAACCGTAAAACACAAGTCAGACATTCCTTTAGCACTCAAGAGCGTTATTGGGCTGTTTATGGCCTGTTTTATTATAGTGCCGTTAGCCCTACGATGTGGACCATTAAGCGCAAAAAATCGAATAAAGTGAGCTCTAACGTGACGGACGCCATAAGAGGATGATATGCTGTTTACGAAAAACTTCTTTCATATGAAATAACTTCTAAGTAATCCTTTTTTTGCTCTAGTAAACAGAAAGAAAAGCGCCTAACGGGATGGTCATGACGATATTTTTACGAGTGCTAACAAAAGACGGTGGCTAGCAATTATTTTAGCACGTGTCTGTGACAATGACACGCTCTGAGATATTATTATTATAGGTATTTTAGTTAATTCTACTTCTATTCTATATTCCTTTTCCAGGCAACCCTGAATACATGAACACGTTAAAATAACTAATACTAATATCGGCGTTTTGAAACCTTTTTTCAATCGAATACTTATCATTTATTCATTGTTTTACGTTTAGTGAAGGACAATAATACTTATGTGAAAAAATAGTATTAATAAAAACTGTAGTATTATAGATTATTGCAGACTATAAAATAATATCTACCTATTTTAATTAATAACTACCTATTTTATAGTTTTTTAAAGTTCAATTGGAAACTGTTATTATAAAAAAAAATCTTTATCATGAATGTGACATAGTAGCCAATTTTTGTTGTCATTAGAAATTACGTGCATGTTATTTGCCCCACGTTGGGCGCCATTATTGTTCAATCTATTATATTCTCAGAATAGGACACTTCTTTTCACGTTTTACCTACGCAGCGTTTTAGTTTAAATGGTAGTAATAAGCACTATCCAATATATCTATAATAACTTCATAATAATAAATAGTAGGATTTAAAAATACAAATATTCAATTTTAAACCAAATTTTAAACCTTAATCCTAAGTCCTCAAAAAGCATTACCTTATAATCCCCAAGATCGGTGACAGAGCAAGTAAGAATAGCCTCCCTGCCCAAAGGCACAGTGACATTCTGTATGGGCCCCGTGAAGTCGGGCTCGGCGTCCCGCAGCGACACCGTGGGGCCCACTCGGTTGAGCGGCGCCGTGGTCTGGTGCCGGCTGATCGTCTTTGCTACTGTAACAATAATAATAAAAATAATTCACTAGAGGATTTTTATCTAAAAAATTATGTATATATTTTCTAATAATAAGTAAATCAGTCACTTGCAAATTTCATACATAGTGTTAAGGCCAGCAAACGGCTTGAACGCAAATAACACTCACACAGAACCTGTTACAAATATTCCCCGCTGGCTCAAACAGATCTGCACCCAACTTTCCATTCGTTACTTACAAACGCTGTGAGCGTAGGGAATATGCCAGTGAATGTGATCACTGGATGCGATAATGTACATTATATACTTATCATCAGTATCAGAGATGGATATTTGAATAAAACTAATACAAATTATTCAGTAGTCTGACGAACCGTTAGGTTGCGGGAGTAGGTTCACCAAATGAGGGTTTTACAAGAAAGGTCATTATTCATACTCATACTACTCAGACATAGTAGGTCAAGGAGACCTACTATGTCTGAGTAGTGGTCGTCTTATGGCTGAGATTGTAAAAAAAATACTTGAAAATATCACAATCACAACCAATCTTGACAGAATCACATTTACTTACTACCGTGTCATCTACAATGTATGTACAAGCCAGGTTTATATAACTATCTGATTTCCATTAAAATAGTACTTATTATTATCCTTTACGTTCATAGTTCTTACTTATAGATACTTATAATAAAAATATAAAAATACGGAAAATAGAAATTCCAATGGGATTTGTGAAAAACATTATTTTTAATGGTTTGGTATTGTAGCCGTATCGACACTTTATTAAATAAACCGCCTGTTTTACATTACGGTCTTGTTTTCAAAACCGGCTATCTGTGTCAAGTGGAAGTACTTTTTTTTTTACATGTGTTACCGTAAAACATATTTTGTTTCATTTGTTGTTTTTTAAGAATGTACCTAAAATTTTATAAAATATTTTAGCGTTTCAATAAGCCAACTTGCATTCATCACGCAGTAAATTTTTTGAAGCGAATCCGATTACAAAAGCATCAAAGGCTGCACTCTAAAAACAAAAAGCCGTCAAAGTTGATATACTTTTTTTATCGAAAATTAGAAACGGCGTTTTCCTCATATTCTTGGCTTTTGAATTATGATTCCCAACCTAATATTCGGCTGCAGTCTTTTTTTCGAATATCCGTCTTAAGATATATTGAATATTTCACGGACCGTTTCACAATGGTTCTTATCAAAAGGGTCATCTGAAAGAAGGATAGTAAACGGAAGCATATAATAGAGATATATATGCAATGTATATTCATGCTCCGTCCGAGTGAAAACGGAAAACCTACTCGCTTATTCAAATCAGGCCTATGATATACGATTATACTGCATAGCTTCAATAGGGCTTTCCGTGGATTTTAAATTCCAGAGGAACGTAGTAGAGTTATTTTAAAATTTCATCGTAAACCGTCTGGCCTCGGCTATGCACTTTTATACTACAGGTAGCAGTTATATTATGAGCTTTACGATTAAAGGCTTTACGAACTTACTATTTCCTACGTCTATAAGGGTTCAGCGTCCCAAAAAGGCATCTTCGACTCCAGAAGATTTACACCTTTTAGCAACCCAGTTCTCTTTTATGTTTTGTAAACGGATGAACCAGCGAAGTCGTTATTCTCGCTAAAACTCAAGAACTACCGGTCCTATTTAGTTGATTTTGGTTTTGAAATGTTTGTCGTAGTCCAGAAAAGGTTGAAAAGGTGAGAAAATATGGAAAATTGAGAGGAAGTTAATAAAAACCAGCAATTATATCCAGTTAGCGGTCCGTCATAGCAGAAGCTCGACAGATGAGCTACTCATGGGAGGGACTGCCGGACCTGGCCCAAGACCGACAGCGATGGAGACATCTTCTGACGGCCCCAGGCTCCACGGAGGAGTAACGGGAAACTGTCAAATATTGGTGTTGTTTTTTAATTGCCCATTCTGAAAACCCAGCGGGCAATGTAACATAGTGCGTGTCGTAAGGCTAGTCTAAACTAAGTCTAAACTAAGTATAAACACTCACTCATTCCTATACACACATACATACTACATACACTCTCACAGTGTTTTATTATTTAATTAGTTTTTTTTTGTTTTTTAACTTCTGCTTATAATTTTCATACCTAAGCCTATATTTTTGTTTGTTATGCATAGCCCCCTGATGGTTACCGCCTTGATTTGTAATTTACAGATTGAAATAGATATGTTTTATAGTAGAAGATATCGATAAACCCACTGTAAAATTGTAATTGGATAATCTCTAATAACTCGTATTTTACTTTTAGTTTTAATTTACATTTTTGTAATAACTTCTAGTTTATTTATTTTTTTGTTTTTGTTTACATTTTCTTATGCCCAGGACACAGGATTTCGTTATCCTCGTCTGGGCTATAGAGTTTAGTTTAACCTTATTTACAGGCTAAAATAAACATAGCAGCTACTGTGTTATGCCCGGCCTGGGCTTGAATCCTCAGTGCTTCTTCTGGCCTGGGCCCGCCCGCGCAACACAGGTTCTACCTAGTGCAAGCGTGGCCTATGCCTTGAGCACTGGGGGCTCAAATCTGAGTCCAGGCTTTACTATCCCATATTATTGTATTGGCTGTTTTACTCAACTATTAGGTTAAGCTTTATACTGTAATGGTTTTTTCAATAAATATATTTTCATTTTCATTTTCATAGTCCATACAGCAAAGTTTTTAATAGGTAGTTAGTATAATAATAATCGTGTAAAATTAAGGCGATACGGATTTTGCCGGGTCAGCTAGTTTTATATATTTTTGATTATTGTTTTGCTATTTCCGCCGGTCTGTCTGCGCCTCTTATGCAATTAATATTAACATGGTAATTTTCTATTTGTTCCAATAAGCCGCAAACTTCTCGCCCGATTGAACCGAAGATAGATAAAAAGAAAGTGAGTTTGCTTTGGGTAAAAGCAATTGAATAATTTATTCGCATTTTCTTTTATCTTGATCTTGAATATTTCAAAGAAGACGCCGACCGCTACCTGCTGCTAGGAATTTGTTTTTTTTTTTTTGTTTGGATATGATAATTGTATGAGGTCCATATAGATTCTACATAGAGGTTAATATTGTAGGCCCGTAACCAAAAGAAAATTTACACTTTGCTTGTATTTCTATGTATATTGGGTCAACCAAAATTAATGTTGTTAAGTAATGGTATGTACTTTGCATTTTTAAGAAGGAACATTACATACTACTATAGTAAATTAACGGAGAAGAAATTCATAACTGGCACAAGGAGGGCCGAAGTTTGTAAATTTGATGGCTCTTAAATCGCAATTTGCGATGTCGCTCGTCTTTGAAAGCCTGAAAAGGAAATTGAAGAAGCAGATAAAGTTATTAGTGACTATCTATCGGAAACTTTGATTGTTGGCGCTCTTAAAATAGTAATAAGTTTGGCTGTTGTTGCATAAAATAAATAACATAGGTACAATAATATTTCTTATCTGGTGATTAAAATAAATAATAAATTAGATATTTTTCAGACTGACTAACTGATTTCACATCATCAAAGTAAGGATCTTTTTATGGGACAAATTTGATATCCAGATATTCTAATGTCAAGCTATAATCTATTGAAAGTAAGCAATATGAAAATGACTATATACTGATTACTACATAATAAATGCGAAAGTTATTCTGTCGGTCCGTGTCTAAAGCAATCACGCCTAAACTACTCTACCGATATTGAAAATTTGTAGGTATGATGATTTGTAAATTTGATGTACAATTTTACTGTCCCAGACTCGTTTAGCGTTTAACTTTTGTCTATGTTCTCGTGCGCACTAGACTGTACTACAGGCGAACAGGGCCTTTTTAACCGACGAAAAAACAAAAAGGAGGAGGTTCTCAATTCGTCGCGTATATATATTTTTTTTTTCTATGTATGATCACGCATAACTTTTTACTGTGTGGACCGATTTTGATAATTCTTTTTTTAATCGACAGGGTATACCTTGAAGTTGGTCCCATAAAAATTTGGAAATAAAATTCCAACCCTAAGGGTGGAAAAATAGGGGTGACTTTATTGTTCACTCACAGATTGTATAGCCGTGTTGTGATTTACGTGAAAACTGCTACGTATAATTATGAGTCTTTTTTATATGAATGTTAATAATCATAATCTCAGCCGATAGACGTCCACTGCTGGACATAGGCCTCCCTCACAAATCGCCTCACCGACCGGTCGTGAGGGACCCTCATCCTGTTTAGTCTTTCAACCTTCACCAGGTTGTGTGGCCACCTTGTAGGGTGGGACCACACTGTGTAGGGTGACTAGCTGAAAAAAACTGAAAAGCAAAAAATAAAAACTTTTTATCAAAAAATTAAACCGCCGAAAAAACTGAAAAGCATTAAATAATAGGGAAACATTTTCTATTAGGCCTTAATTTACTCACTTCTTAAAGTAATTTTGGATTACCAAGAAATTTTGAGTCGGTGCCACAGAATCAACGAATAAAGATCACTAAATTACCTGAAATTCAAAGAAATAACCGAAAAACGTGTGCCGCTGCGCATCGCGCTTTACGTAGATAATGAATTTGCGTGTGTGGTGTGGCACCGACTTAAAATTTCTTGGTAATCCAAAATTACTTTAAGAAGTGAGTAAATTAAGGTCTAATAGAAAATCTTTCTCTTTTATTTAATGCTTTTCAGTTTTTTCGGTGGTTTGATTTTTTGATAAAAAGTTTTTTTATAAAATATACTTTTTATTTTTGCACTTTGAAGGTGAATTGTGATAGCAGGTAAATCACAGAGGTTTTTTTTTTTACTGACAAATATTTAAAGCTTGTAGGCAGCTTCCAGAAAACAATGCTAATTTATTATGAAGACTTTATTCCTTTGTCTCTCATATATGTAAGCAATCCATGTTATAAACAAGTGCCACTTCGTTTGTAAGTACAGTAAAGCGAAACCAAATGAGAAGATATAATACGGAGTCTCAGTTAGAATATTAAATAGGAACGAAAGAAAGATCCTTGACATCTCATATAAATTGTTGACCCTTTTTATCGGCGAGTAAAGCAGTTCCGACCAAAAGCGATTTTCTCGGACCTCGTCTAATCTCACCTCTGATTGTAGAAGGCTGTTACAATTTTTACGAGCCCATTTACAAACAGGTTCTAAGTACATATTATGTGGTAAAGCTCGACATCGACACCTTGAACTACTAACTCACACACAGTAGTTCCACAGTAGAGAACCTTTTCTTTTTTTTATTGTTGTAGGTTGGTGAATTGTTGGTACTTTAAATAATAATAGATAAATAGTATACAGGATGTTTCTGACAAGGCGGTAATAAATTAAAGGGGGATTCAGCTCACCATACCTAACAACTTTCCCAAAGCAACATGGGTCGAAATCTCAAAAGAAAAATCAGCTGTCCCATACATTGTCCCCGTCAGCTGATCGAACCAATGTATGGAACAGCAGATTTTTTTTTTTGAGATTTCGACCCATGTTGCTTTGGGAAAGTTGTTAGGTATGGTAAGCTGAATCCCTCCTTTGATTTATTACCGCCTTGTCAGAAACACCCAGTATGTATATGAAAATAAAAACTTCTATCGTAATATTAGCATGATAATTATGGTACAACGAGCTCTTCATGTGGCTACTTCATGTGGTTCTTATGTAATTATATATTTCAATGTAAATAAAACACCTGTGGGCTTGTATAGTGATAACGGTGATAACCATATTTGAAGCCAATCTAGGAACGTATTTGAAATATTTCTTACAGGTTATATATAATGAACTTGTCGATGCATACCTTACCTATACCTTTACAGTTCTTACAGTATTATTTTCAGCATTTTCTTAGATATGCACTCAAATTTGCTGGAATAAATACTAGAACTTTTAACCAACACAACTTATTCTAAAGTTTGAAATTAAAACAGCGTTTTCGCAAAATTTTCAGTTGAGCTGCAAACAGTTGGTTAACCCGAGTGAAACGTACCGGGTGTTAAATTGTGTCCGGGCACAAAAAGCCACGATCGCCTCATCATTCACCAGGGTATTTTGGTTGCCACCTACAAAGGGTGGTTTAATTTTAGATTTATTGTAATGATAACAATTAAATTAAGGACCTGTAGTTTGAAGCTTCTTACCTAATTAGGTATGAGGGTCCCCCACCCTCGCAGCTGTGACATGCGCGCGTCGAAATGCGAAATGTCGCGGCAGTTTTAAATTTTATTACTTTTCATACAAGCCGAAGTTAAATCGAGATGTTTATACCTACCGCACAATTTTTCTTTCCGATTTTCGTTTCAGCTAACAAGAATTTGCGTTTAGGTAAGGTATTTGTAATAACGAGTTTTTTTTTAAACCATCTGAGAAATATAAAACAGATTTCTTAATTCTGAAAAATATAGATGTAGGATTTAGTTTAGACAAGTTATTAAAAAGTAACAAGATCTAATGAATTTCACTCTGTAGAAATAAAACAAAGTAAACCCTTTTTGTAGTGTTTTTTTCCATTAGAAATACACTACTGATTGTTTTAATTTGATTTTGTGACTCAAAAAACATTACATACAAATTACTATATAGTTTGAGTTGATAACTTTTTGCTCAATTTACTATGTTTACATACCTATAAATGCGGGAAATAGATACATCTCTTAAACCACTTTCCCTATCGTCCGTAATTTATTTCTCTAAGAGTAGTCGTCATTCCCTGGCCACCACCAGATCTGACTTCAAAGGACTTTTTCTTAAAGGGTTTTCTTAGAGGGTCTTTAGACTAAAGTCTAATAAAATAAAAACTAATCCGAAGACAATTATTGATCAAAAAGAAAATATCCGAATCGGATATCCGACTTAAAATTACTTGGTATACCCTACATAACTTTAAGAACTTAGTAATTATATTATTATTTTATGCATTTCGGTTTTTTTTTCGGCGGTTTAATTTTTTGATAAAAAAGTTTTTAGACGTTCGTTTGCATGAGTGCCGCAATTGTACCTCTAATAATTACAATTATTGTAACGGATCACATTAAGATGGTGTTATTTTCAAAAAATAAATTAATATTGTAAGAAGTACACAATTTAATTATTTCTGAAAATGTTCTTCATATATTTTTTTAAATATTTTTTTAATTTTAAGAAACTTGGGTTTCTTCTGATTTGACATTCTGTATTTAGGGCATAGACAAAGTAGAACGCTGCGCTTCCGTATTGCCGCCGCACGTACTTGCAGGTTTATACCTAAAGTGCGGAGTAAGCCAGAAAAAAAGGCTTGACAATACATTCATCATCATCATCATCAGCTTGTAAGAGCCCACTGCTGGACATAGGCCTCTTCTCTGGCACGCCATGCACATTTACATTACATACATGTTATTTTATTTTAGTTAAATATGTAAACTGAAGGTAAACTATGTTTTTTGTTTTTAATTATATTGTAGGTATGATTTTGCGTGTACTGTTGGATTAAATAAAATTGTTGTGTACCTCTATTATCTATTGTTTAATTCTCAAACTGGCGGGCACACTGGATGCGGTAGCGCGTATATTGCATTGTAAGTATATAGGTTTTTTACGAGAAAAATTATTTAATAAGTAGATTTCCGGGTTCGCTGATAACGAAAATGACATACCTACCAACATTTTGAAACCAAGATGGCAGAAATTCGAGCTATTAAACTTTCCAAAGGCAAGTCTGAGCTATCAAGCACTATACGCAAAATAACATAACATAATATCACGCCTTTTATTCCCCGGAGGGTTAGGCAGAGGCACCGGCTTGAGAGCCAGACCCACGTTTATACGCAAAATAACTTGTGTAAAATATTTAGGTCTATGTATGTTTATATAATATTATAATATCACTGTCTGATCTGAGACCGCTCGCTGCTACAGTTAAACAACCAAGTTTTCGTCAGCAGCTATTGTTCTATCATCCCTACGATTTAAGTTTTGTCTGTGAAAATAAAAAAGGTAAGTTTGTAATGCGACGGTTTTTTAAATGTAATATCGGTATCAAAATTGTTTTTTTTCAGCTTCATATAGATCCTAATCAGATGTTATGGTTCATTGTTTTGACATCTGTTGTCAAAACTTGTTTACATTTGAATAAAAATAAAACGAAATACGAGAGCGCGAAAACAAAAATTTGACACAGAACCGGCCTCGGCCGTGGCCACAAGGGTACTGACGGGGTAGGGAGCGGCGCGGCATGGCATCGGACCGCGCGAAAACGATGTTTTTTTTTAGTTTTTGCTGGTTTTTTGTCTTTTCGTTAAACTTAAAAATTCTTACTATAGTAGTATGTCTAAAATTTAAGGTCAGCAATTTTCATTCCAAAAATCAAATAAAAACAATCAGCGGTTTAAAAATAAAATGGAAAAAACGGAACAAAAAGGGGTAACTTTGAGATTTTTTTCTATCAACTAAAATTAATTAGATCCTGTTTCCCTTTAGTATGATGACTAGATTAGATCCTTAACTAACACATATATTTTTTTCAGAATGAAGACATCAATTTTGTATGTCTCAGATTGTTTAAAAAAATCTCAAAAACACAAATTTTTGAACCACCAAGCCTTAAGTGGGTGGCCATGTTTTAGGGATGTTTAGAGGAATGAGCTGAATAAGGTGTGATTTATTTGGTGGCTTGAGCAAGTGAGTTTATTTACATCATCTGCTGTGTTTCTAAACAATTTAACAAAAAAAAACTTAATTTATGTAGAAATAATTGCCGTTATTTTTTTTAATTCAGTGAGAAGCGCCCATTTACTGAAATAGCGGAGACCACAGGCGGAGACAATAGCACATCGCATGGGCGATTAGCGATAACCTAGCAGCCATACTAGTAGGCAACATCTACTAACAATGTATTTTGAGGTTGTAATTTACCTATCACCTACTTACATTTGATACTGCTTTTAAAATAACAGAAAATATATGAAAATTTAATATTTCTTGTGTATATTTTATAACATAAGAACAAGTAAAACATAGGTACTGAAGCACGGTCATTATTTACATTAGTTGCCAGCTAACACATCTCCTATTGCGTCGAAATTCTTTCGTTTCATCTATTAATCCGCAGCGCGGAGTAACGAAGTGGGTTAGTTATTCCAGCAGTTGTTTGGCTCATTATTTGGTACAAGCGGATCATCCATCAGGAACCGAAATGTAACACTGTGCTAACAATGTACGAGATACAGCTCCTTTTTTGCATTTTTTATAATTTATGAAGATTATTGGATGCTTAATGTTTATTAACGACTGAACTGATAAAGAATGTGCGGTTTTGATATTTTAGGTGGCACCTAGGTTAGCCATATCATAGCAATATTGAAATAGGTACATTTATCATCATCATAACCACACGACATCCACTTTTGGACATAGGTTGCCATAAGGGCAGGCATTATGAGAGGGGGGGGGTTTATGCCTTAATTGACACACTTGGCAGGCGGATTAGCGATCGTAGTAAGGTCTTCCAGTATTTCAACGAAGGACGCTGCTGCCCGTTTTTTGGAAGTTTCCTTAGTCGCCTTTTACGATACCTGGAGGGATTAGTTGGTCGTATTTTACGTTGCCACCACATACAACATGTTTTAAACCCCTAAAACCAAATGACAGTAAGTAGGTGAACCAATATCGTGCTCTAGTAGCATCGTACGTAGCATTATAGGTAGAGGTCAAGGAGCATGTTTCAGAGCATCATTGATCGTTAAACTAAGCACCGCTCAGACGAGCGGTGATTTGTTCCGGAGCTTGCCGGCTAAGTAACTCGACCTGGGCTATTTCTACCTATACTCATGCAAGCTTGGTCGGTTCATTTTCAGTAGCAAACAACTTTTAAAGTTTAATTAAATATATTTCGTGTGGGAATGACATTCATCTACATTCCATGCCAAATGACAAGTATTACATCTCAATAACAACAATTTAACCATACAGTATTAAATAGTTAGGACCTCAGCGGCGGTTTTCTTTCTCTGAGGGTACGACTTTGAGGAGTCCACCACTTCATTCAGGCAGTTACTAAGTAGCAAAAGTTTTTTGTCTGATAATTATAATTTCTGTGAAGAGTTGACGACTCATTTAACTTAATTAATATCCATCTTGTCCTTAAAGCTGCTCTAAAACCATCTAGTTAGCGCAAATGAGCCGCCTGCCTCCACTCCAGAGACACGATAGACCATTATACACACGAGAATTTCCCAAATCATTAGTCAGCCGTCGTAGGGCCGCGATCAGAGAGCAATTGTGACACTTCACGCGTTATTATATTGTACAGTTTCAAAGGTTTTGCTTTAGGTATAAAGGTATAATCATCATTATCATTTCAGTCGAATGACGTCCGCTGCTGGACTTAGGCCTCCCAACAAATCACCATACCGACCGGTCTTAGCGACCCTTAATTACTGCAATCCCACAACCTTCACCTGGTCGCCTGAGCACCTTGCGGTCCGACTACAAGCAGAGGCATTTACCGTGGACTGCAGAGCCATCATGCTTCTCCCCATCAGATCAAAAATATGCAAGTAAATAAATATGTGCAAAGACCAAAATGGTAATTTTCAAAGGGTCAGTGATGAAGAATGAAGGTCAAGATGTATGAATGAGTAAGAGGCAAGTAATGTATTATGTTTTTTTATATAAAAAAAAACAACGGTCTGCGATTTAAAAAGGTTCCTCACTATATGGACACTATTAACCTAAGAGAAAGGCTCCGAGAGCGCTCAGTAGATGTCTTGAAAGATGAGCCTCTCCATTGCCTCAAGAACGTAAAAGATAGTGCAAAGTGGAGTAGATTTACTACGAAGGACCCTGGCTCTTGCTGGATTAGCGATAGGCTGGGACGTTCCACGCGCATTCAAACGTAGAAAACCATAATTTATTTTTGCAAAACAATGCGTTTTTTTTTTGTTTCTAGCCAAAACAGCATTTCTGCATAAATCGCAAAAGTCATCATTAAATCACGCTATTGAAATCACCAAGCGCTAGTATCACGCGCCAATCTCGAAAAAAATTAATATCGCAGGTGTATTCTTGGCCCGGGGAGACTGCATGGTTTGATTTAACTCTTATAAAGAACTAGTCCACCCGGCGAACTTCGTACCGCCTAACCTAACACTATTTTGTGCATGTTTTATACTTATAAACCTTCCTCTTGAATCTCTCTATCTTTAAAAAAAAAACGCATCGAAATCCGTGGCGTAGTTTTAATGATTTAAGAATACATAGGGACAGACGCGGGAAGCGACTTTATTTTATACTATGTATTGATAAACTCATTATTTTAATAAAGTTTAAACTAACTTATTCGAAAAAATAATAGGTTCTAATAAAACAAACCCTGATTGTTAAAAAAAACATGAGCAGCAGCCCTACGGACAGGGTCCACAAACGGGGTACAGTGGCCCCCTTGAGACAATACGCACGGATGGCCCCCGTAATAGGTTCGATATAGTTCAGGGGTGGCCTGGGGTGATTTATGGTGCCTTAAACGGATTGCTTGCTGCATAGATACCTATACAATAAGCTTATTAGAAATCCCTCTTTTGTTGTGACAGTTTATACAAATAAGATATTATTATTTAAAACATTAAATAACGTTTCTGGCACGGAATATTGCAACATACAATAACAACATTTAATCATTTCTTTTAGCATCCTTGTTTCTGTTTCTAAATACACCTGTGTTAAAACCCTTAGATTTGACTATATATGAGTTAAGCCATTGAAAAATAATAATAAAAAAAACAAATAAGGCTTTCGTTAACATAATTTTAATAACTTTACAACGTTTGATTTCATACTGTGTTGTAGTAATTTTTAACGTACTGTCTACGTAAATATAATTTAAATATCTATGGTAACTGCAGTTTTGCAGTAGGTATCGCTTCACTCGTAAATGGAAGGGGGCCATTATGCCCTCGATGGAGATGTAGTGTTTCGACACTTTTACGGTTTAATTGTATTTGCACATGCGGATCGGTGTTTAATGAGGAAGCTATTGATCGAAAGCTTAAATAATTCAAAAACAAAATTTAATAAAGTTGAAATTAAATCATTATTTACATTATTTTGGTTTCTTATATTTATGTTTCATACCAACAGATTATGATCGGCGAAGCAATTATTAAAAATTCATTACCTATTAACAGATTTTGACCGTCATCAGATTCCTCGTTCTACAAACAAAAATGTATCCCATGAAAAGCAATTTTCATAAAGATTGGCCAGTCTTTTGTGGCCTTTGATAGAATAAACTCGAAAATGAACTCTTGAAGCGACGATGCCGATTTACAAACACAATAGCGAGAGGGTCGGCGAATGCATTTTTCATAGAGAGGTGTGGTTTGTGTTCCTATACGATGTGAGGGGAGGCGATCGTTGCTAGGGACGCTGATCTTGCTACCTCTATGGAGGTAAATTAGTTCAGTTTTACAAATAAAATAGTTTCCAAAGGTGACTTTGATTTTAATTGTGTATTACAGATTCAAATAATATTTTAACTGAAAGTTACAAACATTACAAATCTACTACATGACAATTTGTCATTGTAAATTACTTAGAAGTCATACAAAATTTAGGTAACAAAATAAACAATAATAAATTCTACAAGCCATGAATGAAATCAGGAAAAGTAGGAATTCTTTATGAGTTCATGAAATTTAAATTTTAAAACCATTATAAACAAAAAATATATTATATTAAACATCCTTTTCTGAAAAAATAAAACGAAGCAAATTCTGTAAATAAAACGAATTCTGTAGAGGTACCACGTCATAACTAATTTCTAAGAATAAAATTTTATTAGAGGTACCTATTGTTTATAATTTATAAAGCAGTATTTTTTAATATAAATTAAGTATATAAGTAAGAAAAAAAAAAAAACTAAACAAAGACATATTTACAAATAAAAAATGGCCTCCAAATCGCTGCCACCGGAAGGTACGGTGCCTAGCAGGCTGGCTGCGTTACCTCTCTGAATGGCCAGACTTATTCTCTGGCCAAGGTACGAGCCAGCCCGCCGGTCACCGGAATGGTCGATCAGACGCGTCGATAATTCCTTAAATAGTCGACGCGCCCCTGGCCCCCAAGGCCCTAAAGTTTCGACCCCAAACGGCACAAACTCATACTAAGTAACTAACACGTACGAAAATGATTAAACAGCTTCATCACGGGGCCGCGCGAGGGGCGCGTGTAACGTCCCGAGGGTGCCATGAAATGTGCAAACAATTAGAAGAAGCTCTTTTTTGCGCCCCTCAGCGGCAACACAATGGCCTCGCGTCGACAACGTTTGAACGCGTTCTATTTTAATGCCGCAACGTCTGCACTCGACATCTGTGCACTTCAAACACCAACCGCATTTAGCATGCTAAAAGCACTGTGAACAGATATATCGACTCAAATATCGAACGCGTAAATAACACGTAAATCTCATAGCAAACAGTCTTTGATTCCATTCCTTTGTAAACGCTGAAGTACGATCTAAAGTCCCATTTTTCTTTTAAATACATAAGCTGGCTGAGGCAATCGAGCAACTCCGGGCGGGATCCACTCGCTGCGTGAACCTATTGGATCTCATGCATTTAAATTCGGAATTAGTGAAACGTTTGCCCACAAACAGAGACTTATACCAAAAAGGTACCTCTAAGCGAGAGATGTTTCATGTTTCCTTATCTTATCCTTATCGTTATTGCTTTTATTTTTAACCTGATTTCAAGGCTTTTTAGTTCCTTTATTGAAACAATAAGTAAAATGTTATGAAAATCGATGAGATAGGAAAATGATAGAATTGGTTGTAGAGCGGTAATACAATAAACCGTAATTTCAGCGGTAGCACGGGCGTTGTTGCAGACAGAAGAACCACCAATATATACAAAGGATAAAAGCGGATAAAGAAAAAACATAAATAATCTATTGGAATACAACGCGGCTTGTTCGAAGCCTGTTGCAGAAAAAAACAGATTCCAGGATAGACGTAAAAGGATAGTACGCGTGGTTCGTTACGTTTTGTCGCTCCCCGGGGCCCACCTCGGGAGCTCGTGGGCGCTAGACGCGTGAATGTTTTATGCTAACGTCACAATTCTGATTTGCACCGCTACCCGCTCGCTTTATGGCTACTACGGGGCCCGAGCTGAAGGAGCTGTGTTTATTGTTTTCCCGTCAGGGTTGAAGGTCGACGCCTGATGGCTGTATGTCTGAAATGTGGTGGTAAGTTAGTTGCGATGGTGAGTTGTCGAAGATAAGGGGCTGTAGTTTTTTACCGAGATGATTTTATATGTTTAGTGGGTATTTGGTGAGAGTTTAAAAATATATACCAGACAACTGTTCTTATTGGTTTATTCAAAAGCAGTCCAATTCAAGCAAAGCTAAGCGCCACAGCAGAAGCTCAACCCTTTAAATTGCAAAGGAAGCTTAGAGCTTCTGAATTATGCAAATCATATTTTACTAGATATACCGAAAATTCTACAAAGGAATTTCAAAATCTTATTTCATATCCACTCTCACATCGCGTAGAGGTAATCTCGTTACAACATGGCGCGGACTCGGATTATTATAAGTCTTAACAGATATGTCTAGCTTTTATACTCCATATTCTTATTTTGTAAAGAAAAGTAATGGAGCTACGAGCTGTAAGTAAGTTATAAAAACAAAATTATACGAAAAATAACTTTAAGAAGGGTGAGTGAGCCCTTTCAGTAATTTTGCAATAAAAAATGCTCTTTTGTAATGTTGTTGTTAAATATAATATAGTTTTATTATTTTTTTCATTTTCTCTGTTAGCTACATTCCTACCTGAAATCTGGTTAAGTATTAATTCTCTGTGCTGAAATGTAAAACATGATAAGCAATTTATGAAAATAATCATATGTTCACAACTAACCTCTTAAACAAAAAAAACACAGGTTCTTAGTATACTGGGTGTTTCTGACAAGGCGGTAATAAAAAAGCCAAAGCAACATGGGTCGAAATCTCAAAAAAAAAAACAGCTGCTCCATTCATTGGTTCGATCAGCTGACGGGGTCAATGTATGGAACAGCTGATTTTTCTTTTGAGATTCGAAACATCCTGTATATCAGCTTAACGTATAACGGCGAATTTTTAAGAATATTCTGTAGCCTATTGTCACCCGGGGATAGTGTAGCTTCCCAACAGTAGTAGTCTCAGAGCCTATTCAATGCAAACAAACAAACACACACACAATCAAATCTTGACGTATTGTAGATAAAATCTCACACAAATGAAATCAAAATAAGTACCTTTAGTGCTCCCGACGACCCCACAGTCGATCCTCCACAGCAGCAGCGCAACGCACGCCGTCAGCAACATCTTGCCGCCGCACCGGAACTCACTTCTATGGCCCACCATGCCCTTCAGAAACTACTGCCCTCCCGTCCCAAACCAGTGTCGTCATCACAAAACTCCCAAAACAAAACACAACATTAAATCTGTTTAAAATAAGAACACTGAAAGAAGATTGTAATTATGCCAGCACGTTTCAACTTTATCTTGTGAATGTCTCTTAAATTCCCACCGAAATCAAGTTTATATTTGCTAGGAATCCCCTTAATCATTTATTAAATGTTAGATACGGTAATGAATTTCCGCTGTCGACAGTACCTGAAACAAAGGACAGGGTAATTAATAAAATGGGTTGCGTGTGCTTAGGCTCCGCAGATAGAAAACTGACATTATTAAATGGTTTAACATAACAAGTTCCGAGAGGGATGCTTTTGTTAAGATTATTTCATAAATAAGGCTGGAAATTAATTACTTTTCGTGAAATAAATGAAATATACATATACTGCAAAATAAAATAAAAGTAGTTTGTACATTCCAGGAGCTAAACCAGGATCCTGCTTGACTTGCGCATCTCATTCAACAAACACACAAATCTATACTCGACAAGAGTCAGACAAAAAACAAACGAGACCCATTACACGCGGAGAACAGCAGTTCAGGACATTAAGCCCGGTGACATCCAATACTAGGCTTATTTACTCGTTACTCCCAAGTTATTTATTCACCGTCACTGCGAAGTAAAAATAAAAAGCTACACGAGGATTCCCGAGGGAGCTATTCTCAAAGCTGGGGTTGATATTCTTAGATAGATAATTAACTCTTTATAGCACAACTAGCGACATCTGCTTACAACGGCGCTTGGCCATAAACATAAATATTTACGACAAACGTTTATTTAATTATAGTTTTTTTCTTGAGCGATTATGAATAAAAAGAAATTTCGTCTTTTGATCTTGGGAAATTTGTACTATTTGAAATATTATCATCGTTTCCGTTCACTGTAAAAGTTGAAAGATACAGTGATTCATTGGTTGTTGAAACAAGATCTACGACAGTAACAAATCTGGTTCATTTGAGATAAGACAAGTCACAGAAGTTTTCCACCTTATCAAACGGACAGAAATAGGATTATTCTCAAATTTAAGCCCTATCTCGAGCAACAAATTAATCCTTACCTATCTGATTTACTGCGGTGGACCCGATATTAATTAAAAAAGAATGAACCCGATAATTCCAGCAGAGAACAGTATCTAGCGAATTGGGAAAAGTAATTAGTATCCAATCGGGAATTCATCTAATAAATATTGCAGGCCGACCGCAGAGCTTGTGGCGATTTATGCTGAAATGCTGGATTACCAAATTGGTTGTTTTTATAAGGTGCTTTTAAAGCAAAAGCTATTCCAAATAATAAGGGTTAAAAGTTAAAATAGTTAGTTTGTTTGCAACAAACATTAGACAAGAGAGTGAGTTTTCGTGCCACTAAGCTAAAATCGTCTTAATTTTTTAATGGTCGCCATCAACAAACACCACCCATCTCGGTACCTACTTTTAAACATATTCTATAGGTAATTTAATTTTTCTTAATGCATTATTAGAACAAGATTTTTTTCCTGTCTCTCAAATGTGTATTTAATCATTTGTCGCCTTTGTGTTACGAGAGGACAGTTTGATGATTGATTGATATAAGAATTTTTACAGAATATCTCTTGTCCCTAACTCAAGCAAACTTTTTTTAGACATGCTCCAGCTTCGGGTAATTTAATTCTCTTCGTGAAAAATTACTAAGACGATTATCTCTTTACTTGTCCACAAAGTTACTATGATTTATGAAAGCTTTATAAAATAATTCAAAAAAAATTCATGAAAAACTTATTAAATCCATTTATTTAAAAAGACAAGTTTTAAAAATATGCATTTGAAGAAAATAAAAAGGCGGATACTTAAAACAACATTTATACCATTATTTAAATAAAAAAGCAATTAAGAAACAACTCCGATTGTAAGGCAAACCTACTGGCAAAAAGTTTGTTGAAAGTCAAACTCAAATTTCAATTAACATGCCAGATCTCTTGTTTTATAATAAATTTAGAATTGTAAAGGGTATTAATTATATTTCCATCGTTAGGTACTGAGAGCGTGTTTGTAATTGGTGTCATATAGCAGACAACCTTTAGGACGTGAGGCCCATTAATTACTTTTGTTTAATTCGTTTCATTAAAACTGAACGAATCAAGTGAATAAATTATGAAACGACAACATTTGCACAGATAAATAAAGTTGGTTCATTAAAGATTTAACAAAATTACTTGTGTTATTAAATTCGTAATTAATCATATGAATACCAATTAATTATATTCAATATATTTTAGAACTTTTATATTTGCGTTATAATCGGTAGGTACGTCAATACATAGTATAAAATAAATTCGCTTCGTCTGTCCCTATGTATGCTTCAATCTTTTATACTCTACAACGGATTTTTAAGAGTTTTTTTTAATAGATAGAATTATTGAAGAGGATGATTTATTAGTATAATAAATGCACAATATAGTATAAGGTTAGGCGGTGCGAAGTTCGCCGGGTTGACTAGTATAGTAAGAAAACAAAGTCGCTTCCGTGGTCTTTCCCTATATAAGTAATAACACATCACACTCAGAGCCCCTAACTAGGAAGAACCTGTATCTAGGGTACCCGAAACACACACAAGAGACTAACATTACACCCAGACCGGAAACAAACATCGATATTCATCATATCAATATTCGCCCCGCCCGGGAATCGAACCCGGGTGCTAGGCTTACTCAGTCCACATCACTGCCAACTGAGCCACGGAGCAGACAAAAGTTTTTAATAATTAGAAGACAAGAGGAAGGCTATGTGTATAATACATGCACAATATTAGTACTAGGTTAGGCGGTACGAAGTTCGCCGTGTCGACTAGTACTGAATATAATTGTTATTTCAATGCAATTACGTCTCATTAAAATGTATATCAATTCGGGCGACATGTCTAAACATCGACTTATACATTTACTAACGGGTCTAATATGTTTGAACTGAAGCGTGTTATCATGAGAACTTAATTGAAAAACTTTTGACAGGGGTTAAGTAGGTACATTCGCCTCGTCCCCTTATCAAGGGGTGAAAAACAGTGTTGCCAGTTCAAAATGGCAGTAAATTCACAGAAAAGGGCTACCGATCGTACTGTAACAACATAACCACATACTGCAGGACCTGGGATAACTCTCGTTCACTGGCTCAGACCACCACGCGGGGAGTAGAGATTTGCGGACGTATTTCTGGGATTATGGCGATTCCAACTTAGTGATTTTAGATAGAAAAGACACCAAAAGGGTTTCTGAAAAGCGTCATTTTTGCACAAACCAAAATCGGGTCTGAGGACAGCTTAATCTCCGAAGCCGAAGCACGGAAAGCTCATGATGAAAAATGTCTCGAGAATACCCACTTTTGGTCCAATACCTATCATCCGGCACCTATAAAGCAACGCCGCATATTTTGTATTCGCTTACACAACAACTAAACTATTACCATGTTATTCATAAAAAGTTAAAGAGCATTTTAGTTTTGTGACGTATGTCAATTTAGACTGGATGTCACGTATTTACCATACAACAAACCAGAGAAGTAGACCTCCAGTAACGCTACTTAAAATCTACTGTATCTTTATGAATAAGACGGTTAAAGTTTTGATACCAAACAAAACTGAACCGAAAGTTAAATACTAATTATTATACCTGTTATTCATAAAAAGTGAAAGAGCATTTTAGTTATTTGACGTATGTCAATGACTGGATGTCACGTATTTACCATACCACAAAACAGAGAAGTAGATTTTCAGTAAAGCTACCTAAAATCTTCTTTATCTTTATGAATAATACGGTTAACATTTGAATTATTCTGGTATTTTTTTATATAAGTATGCCCTGTGTTTCCTCTTAAAAAAATAATCAACTCTGCAAAAGGTGTTAGCTCTAGCCTAAAAAGAGCAATCTAGCAACACTGGGGGCGAAATTGTTGGCGTAACTTTTATTACATGTGTTTGTAACAACGCGAGAATAATTGGAGTTCCGAGTTTCGTTTTAACATTATGGCTTTATCGATTGTTTCGACGACAAACTTTGCTGTGTATTTTATATTTTATCGCTGTGAAAAATCGTTGTCCGAAAATAATAGTGGTGTTACTTTAAGAATATATTATACACGAATATTAATTGTTTCATTTTATTTATCAGTGATATGAAATGATTTTTTATTGTATTTAATGTAGCATAAAAAAATCTACGAAGTTTTGTTTGCATTAGTATTATGTTGCCTCGGCAAATATGTACCTATATTCTTCTTCTTCAAATTGTAGAAGAAGAACATAGGTACAATTTATACATAGAACTTGAAGAAGTACACCTACTACGTATAAATTGTTATATGTATTTCATTTACCTTAATTGCTCAAGTAGAACAGCCTCTTATTTAATCTTTTTGTCTTTTATATTAATTCATAATTGCGTTATATGAGACAATATAACAACTTTACACAGTATATAATATACCTTTAATGATGTTTTGTAATATTTCAGTTTCACATGCTGTAATACTATCGCCATACTTATTATAAATGTTATAGCTTTCCCGTTTATGAGACATCAATTGTAACAAAAATTTATTTCTCTTTGGTTTGTCGCCACATTAAAAATATTATATAAGCCGATATGATCATCATAAATGAAAACATTTCGCTGTTTATTGCGTCATTAAAATCTGCGAAGTTATGAGCACTTTCCCGGATTACTTAGTCTTGTGAATTTTTAGGAGTTAGTATGGCGGTTGGTTAGGTTTGCGATATGGAGAGAGCGATAATTATTTGGAATTGGAGAAAAAACTTACCTTGTATCTTTAATTTAAAAATGTATTTGCGATCTGTATTAATTACAATGTTAATCCTTAAATTTACCTTACTCGATTAGAGAGTATTTGTGAGTAAAGATAATAACAATTTAAAAAAATTCAGACCAAGCAATATGGCCGTATATTCATTGCATTAGTTTTCCTTAAGACTTTTGTAGTAATTTTCGAAATTTGGGTACAAACTTAAACTCAGTTGAGCGGAAGTGTTAGAATAAAGTTACAAATTCATTTACGTATGTCTAAATTTATCAATAGTGCAGCCATTAGTTTTATTAGTTTGCCTTTGTAAACATAACTATTAATACTATTATTATATTGTTGTTTAAGTTACTATTTTTACAATAAAGAGCTTATTCTTACATCCTTTTTTTATAATTTAACTTTTACTCACTTTTTTTTAAGTATCCACATTCACATGCAAGTAAGTAAAAAACTTATTACATACACATCCTCACAAATTTTTGCATTCATATTATTATTTCTTGTATACTTAGGACTATTCAAACAAAAGGAAAACTTAGAGCAGCTTATAAAACATAAGAAAACCGCCCGAGGTCTGTAAGAAATAAATTGCTAAGAAAACCAGGCAAGATAAACTTTTCAACAAACTTTACTTACTTCAAAGCTCCACTAAGTTTGCGAGCACTAACGGAGATTAGTAGTACAGCTTTAATTATCCGAAATAAAAGAGCATCACGTTCCGGCACTAGACCGAAAAAAAAACACTATTTTCAGCCAGTCATTGGCGACAGTTTTTATACGCGATTCAGAAACAATAGACGCGAGTGCGCGCGCGAACCGTCCCGGCCACCCGGCGGATAGGGCACATCTAAAACACGAGTCCTGGAAGAGATGCTGTGCATCCAGAGAAATTCCCTGAGCGAAATCACTTGCTTTTTTAATCCCTATTCTATAAACCAGTAGGTCTAAATTGGCTTGATTAGCTTCAGCTTCGCCGAGAACAGATGTTGCGCGCATGCGCTTTCGCCCTCACTCACACATTAGGAAGAGTTTCCCATGTGCGCTGTAAATGAGAGTAGAGACACTGTAACATTGTTTGACTGGGCACTGTGCCGGACACCATTGTTGTATGTATATGTCACCGGAAAATAATAAGATTCGCAAGTTTATAAATTTCCTAGGAAATTTATAAACTTTCGTAGGATTCTAAACGAGAGATAAATTGAATTATTTTACGCCCACTTTTTCGCAAATTTATAAATTTTCGACGCGTCGTAGTAAATTTATAAACTAACGGATATCAATCCGTAAGATTCTAAACGGATCGACCAATCACAGAAGAGCTTTTAATTTTACGCTTTTTGAAATACGGAAAATAACACACTGCTCTCTGATTGGTCGATGTTGACAGTGAAAATGCTTGCGTCCATAGACTTACGTACAATCAGACTTGCCAAACGATTCGATCATACTAAAAGTATTTTTACTGGTACTAAAAACTAAGTAGGTTTATAGGTTAATATGTGACCGCTAATGTGCGAAATTCAGTAAAAGTGCACTAACTGGCTGAATCCGTTAGAGTTCGAAATAAAATGTTGTTCTCAACATTAACTAGGTAATCTGCAAAATCCCTAGGTAATCTACAGAGTTAACGACTAAGTTAAGTTCGAAAAATTGTTGCCTTAGATTTCAGTTTAACACAGGTAACCCAAGCTCCGCTCGCTTCGCTCGCTACGCTGGTTAAAGATCACAAGCCAAACCTAACCTAACCTACAATTTTGCCCTAGATTTGAATTTTCGGTCGGAGCTTTCTGTTTTCCGCACTTTAACGGCGAGACATCCGCACCGCAAATTTCGCACATTAACTGACCTAAGCAGTTAATGTGCACATTGCTCGGTAAAGAGCACATTAACGTATTTCGCACTATAACGGTGACAGATATAATATGCTATTAGGGGATAATAGCATATTTTATCAAAAAGTAACCTTGTATTTTAGGTACCTACCTACCTACCTACCTAGTAGGGGGTTAAAATTCCCTATTTCACTCTACCAAAATAAAACATTTTGGTCATGGCTAAAACTTTCGTAGCTCTGTGTTAAAATTCAAATCATTATACATGGCGTTTTGTTATTGGTTACTTATTATTTTACGAGTGAGTTTAGTAAGTTTATCAATTTACGAAAATGTTGGCGTAAAATAATACAATTTATCACTCGTTTAGAATCCTACGAAAGTTTATAAATTTCCTAGTAAATTTATAAATTTACGGTTCTTGTTATTTTCCGGTGACATATACAAACCCTAGCGTGAACGCAGCGTAATAACCGCTGCTTTACGATCGAGCGTGAGCGTGATTAATAATAGGGATAGAAAAAAATATAAAACGAAGCATTAGAGGAAATGGTATGACTCGGAAAATAATCTACGAACGCTTCCGGGAATCGTAACGCTCATTGCTTTTACTTCAGTTGTTTTTGTTTATGTTGAAAAGTTTTGTCGGTCGGATCCTTCAATGGTAGATAGATCTGTGTCTAATAAAATGTTGTGTGATTGAATGAAAACAACTTTGTTTATTGTGACAAAATAAAATTATTAAAAATATTTTACTTAAATATCATTATTGGAGTTGAATAATTCAATTCTCAGACCTTTTTTATTCAATAGTATCAGTATTGGTTCATCCATACACAATTTTAGTGATTCCCAAATAAAAATTCAACGTTAGGGATTTTTCATCCTAAGCAAAGGTACCCGTATGATAATCATAGATTCTGCGAAGTCTTCACTATTTTATTATTGAAAGACGTGTTTATAGATCAAACACGTCTACATAAAACCTAAGATGTTTACATAAAACCGTTGACTTTCTTTTACTGATTTGCATTATAGGCAGAGAAACTTCTTAACTTAAAAAGGGTGAACAGATCATTCCTATATTTTTTCTCTCTCTCCATCAGAACCCACAAGAGGCATAAAAAGTGGTCACAATAGAAAAGCAATAAAAAATGCACTAATTACTTATTAGTAAAATGTATATTTTAATAATTAATAGAAATATAAATAAATATAAAAATCCGATGGTCAATCAAAACTTCGTTTTTTTTTTTTTGAGAATTTGATCAATGTTTCCAAGGGAAAAAAATGTATAACGTCGGAACGGTATAATTTTTTGAACACCCATTACATATTTAAATTTAGCGATTGATTTCACATTGTGACGGGAAAATGCTTCGTTGCGGTATGCCACTCCTAATAACGTGCATATTTAACATTTAGCTCATCAGTGCACTGTTGACAATATTTCATTTACCTCGCAAAGTGGTGCATTTAACTGTAAAATACAAAATTCGGGTGAAATTGAATGAATGCATCCCGTGCAGAAAACACACATTATAATATTGTTTATTTTATAATTTTAAATTGTTGTTTCAATTCCTGGGTTTACTACCTTATAATCACCCTTTTGACCAAAGCTTAAGTAAGACATCCATATAAATAATATAGGCAGTAGTTTTTAAGAAAAAAAAGTGGTTCCTAGGTATTCTCAGAAAGATGTAGTATGAATACATACATAACAACTTTCGTCCAGTATGTATGTATAAGCGTAATCCACACGTTTATTTATGAAATGTAGTTACTCAAATCTAAAATTTCATTCGCCCGACGACGCTCATTGTTGTTATAAAATCCAAACTACATAGACTGGAATAATTTAGGCGTTTTGTGTAGGGATTGGCTTCAGTTAATTCAGTTCAGTTGCTTGTTTAGATTTAGAACCCTGGGGATTGAATAGTTTTGAGATTTCATCTACGTAAAGAAGCCAGCTCATTAACCTAACAACTCAACCAACATAAAAAATAAAAACATTCTGCTATAACGGATTGAACAATAAATAGTTGGATAAGCGGCGTTGGTTAAAGATAACTGAAACTTGATTATTGATTTGACCTTATCAATTAACTAACATAACCAAATCATGCATCCAAGCAAACCTGAACTTAATCATAGGTTATCCAGCCACTCTACCAGCCTACCCAGCTCGATATCAGTTGTTTACCGAAGTGAGGCGACGCCGCCGCCGCCACGCCATGATTGCCTGGAACAAGTCAATAAATAGAAACACGCATACTATTTGCAAATATGAATACTTGAATAGCAATTGGGCAACCGGCTCTCATTAGCGGATCGTATCGCACACACATATCTGTAACGACACTATGAATATTTCATAGGTTTAATTATAATGGGATAAGTTTGTGTTTAGAAGAATCCCGTGACTCAACTCTATCACAAGATGAACTTATTTGTTCTTGAATTAATTTTCAGAATACTAAAAAGCTTGTAAGAAATTAAATTATTTAGTGTACAAAACATTATAAATAGTAACACGCTAAAATCTTAGTATACGCTACGGTACGTGAAATTTTAAAACCTTCGGTTAGAAGATTTTTTTTTAACAATTTTGTTTTGATATTGCCTATAACTTCACAAATAATAGTATTATCAGGAACCCAAATTTAAAACACAACTTTGACAAACTTTATAAAAATTCTATCAATCGCTCCACTGATAAGGAAACTTATAGGAGTTTCGAAAGCCACTCCCGCAGATGTCAGGATCATACCGCACGGACCGTAATGTATTGTAGACCGGCCTAAACTCCAGGTGGATTCAAGCTTCGATAATCCGTTTACAAAAGTACTTTCCTAACAAAACTTGTTTAATTAAAGTTTTCACACTCTTTTTTCCTTTTCCCCCCTTCGGAATCGGATAAGAGCGGTGAAAGGGATGCCAGTGGAGGCAGGAAGCAGGATTGATTAGGTTCTCGTTGTGGAATTCCCGATGAGATCGACTAGCCTTTGTGTCGTTTGATAGGAATTAACGTCAATATAACAAAGCATCTTCCTCAGAGTTTGTTTATAATATATGGATAAATAGATGGATATCCAAATAACATAATTGAGATATTTATATGTACTTATTCTTTTAAAATTGAAATACAATCGACTGCATACATAAAAACCCTCGAAAACATCTAGCGCAGCCTGGTAAAAAAACTAATTTAAATCACTTTTTTTACAGAATGTAACATCCTTGTTAAACGAGATTGGCAGTCAAACGAGCAAGACAGTGATAATGACCAGAAGAAAATTTGTAAGTAATTTCTTACAGCGATCTAACATCAAGTTTCTGCTCACAAGTAACGCGTAAACTTTTTCTTATGCCTTTTTATATTAGTCTACGGATCTCGCTGTCCTTAGGGCGCTGTGTAGGCAAAGTTTGTTCGGTATTTGCTGTTCGAATACGAGTTCAGAGTTCCAATATGGTGGGACGTATTCTTTTGAGAGCGCGTCGGTTTGCGCGAATGTTTACAATAAAAAAAGAATTTTAATGAATTAACAAAACAAAGTTAGAGCTGTGGGCTCCAAGTGCTCCAAAGCTCCACTTTAGTATGGAAATCTGCTTTGGATTTTGGCGTTCGCTTTCGGAGATATCTCTTTTTATTTACTGATTTGAAAACGGATTTGCAAGGAAGAACAAATTTGAAACTGATAAATAAAGTACTGTATTAAATTTGAATTATGTTTCAATATTAGTTCCAGACATGAAGGTCGAAGGTAAATATTATTTCGATACTTTTAATCTTGCCGTTAATTTATTTGCATAAAATATTAAAGTAGCATTTGGTAAACCTACTCAATGTCTCAAAAAAAAAAAAAAAAACAGTCAAGCGATGGTAAGTGAAAATTAAAATTAAAATAAAAAAACTATATTGCCAAAAAAAATACACTTCAAATAATACAACAGTAAAGTGCATGAGTGTATGTTAGGTATTTTTTGGTTAAGCCCTGTAGGTCCGGGCGTAAGAATAGGTCTACGGTATGCCCTGCCTGTCGTAAGAGGCGACTAAAAGGGGTCTTTGGGGTCGTGGGTGTGAAGGGCGGGGGCCCGACACACTCATCAAACGGCCCTGAGATGAACGGCGGCACAGCTTGTGGCACTGTGCCGCCGCAGCTTCAAAAGCGAGCCGGGGAGGGAACAATATGCCCTCCCCGAGCATGAAGCTAATAGTAGCTGAGCGTGGGAAGACTTCGGACGCTATAATGTGTGGTTCCCGGGGTTCTTCCCAAAAGCGCCAAGACGGCCGCCGAGGGGTTTTAGTGGGTGCTAGCCCCACATACCCCCGACGCTCCCCCGAGCGTCGGGAAATGCGATAGGCATTTCCCCTCTTAAAAAAAAAAAGGTATTTTTTGGTTATTCTTTAAACAATATGAAAATTATTCGTAACCACAACATTATTGCAGGAAGAAAACATATTGTAGTACAAGATAGATAGACGTGAGATAATTTTGTTAAAACGATGTCTCCCGCTGCGAAATAAATAGGATGATACTCAGGTAATTTTTGTCTGTCTACAACCCCGTGATTTAGAGGGTAGCGTTATCGAGGGGCATTTGGAGGTATGTATGGTTCATTTATTATTTTTGCGCAATAATTTACCGCATAGGTAGTTTGATTTGAACCGCCCTAAATCCTTAAACATTTTTTATATAAAAAATTAATTAAACTAACTTAAAGCTAAATGGCTAAATGGTTCAAGAAACGTTATAATTAATCTTGAATAAAATGGAAGTGCATTTAATAGGTACTGTACTTGTCTAACTATTGTGACTAAAAACAGAAGGTACACGTTTATTCTAGTTTATGTTTTACTTCTGAATTTTTGTTTTTTTTACTATTAACATCTAAAAGCTGGCTGGTATGTTTTGATGATCTATTTTGGCTGCATTTAAAACAAAAACAAAAGCATTTACGTGTTCCCAAAGCATATAAAACTCGAAACGTTTAACCTCAATAAAAATAAAACCCTATTCTATAAATGCCCACTCCACAACAGACATCCAATAAAAATAAGTTCGTCGCGATGTCGTGAAGTGGCATAAGCCACTATTAAACATGCCGAGCGAAGGCAATTTTCGTTTCCAACTTTAGATAGAGTGGCTCCTCGGGGATGAAGGCTTACTTTGATTTCCTGTTTTAGGAGGCATTGTTTAAGGGATGCTTCCGACCGTTAGGTAGTAGCGATTCCATACTCTTTGATATTACGTCTCCTTCTTGAACTTTCTAGCTATTGTGTATAGCCCACATTAACAGGGATTTTCTTTATCTTGGCTATTTTCAAATAAACGAGTGAATTAATTTAGAATACAGAATAGAAACAAATGGTAAGGTTAAAAATATACAAATCATGATGTTTTAATAGGTAATTAAACATGGACAAACATAACATTTAAATTGGTCATTCGTTTACTCTAATATTATTACTTATATTTAATTACAAAAATATATTGTTGTTTCAATATTACTTACATTGTAACAATATACAATATTTATATTTACATACATTAAGACACTATTAGCAAGAGTGTGGCAACGCTTCTTCGCGCCCCAGTGAAATGGGACGCCCATTGGTATTGGTATATTGCTAAGGCAAGGCTATCCGGAAATATGATGTGATACGGTTACCTTTCACAAATTAATACGATACAATTTTAATAGGTATACTTCAAAGAGTAAAGTATAATTATACCTACATTTTATCGAGTAAATTTTATTACAATGCAATTGAATATTGTAAAAGTTTGGTTAACGTTATTTGTATGTATTATCAATTTGACGAGATAGATTTAATAAAACAAAATAAGTTTTCTTACATTCTTTAGTTCTGGCATGCGAGGATGAGACTTTAAAAACCTTAAGACACTTCTTTCTAAATTTGCCTTTTTACAATAAGCATCAGCATACATATATAAAAATCACAAAAAAAAACTACTTTGTGCATTTTTTTTCTTATTATTGTAGCTACTATTCATCTAGCTAGACTATTCCAGACACAACATGATTTTTACAGTGAACACTAAAATTAGCGATTCCAAGTAACTAACTAACGCCGGTCGTTAACTATAACAAAGTAAATCCCATTTAGTCTCTTCTCTAACTATTTGGGAAATATACTACCTCGGCCATTTCACCTTCGCCCGAAATTCTATTTTATATGAGCTATAACTTATAGGTATTTGCCCTGTTGGACGCCATCTGAGCGCGTGTCCAAGACAATGTGAATTATGTGGCCAGTTGGAAATATTGTCGATGTCTGCTCTATGGGAATTTGTGGGAATTTAGTCTCAGTTAGCTTACAGTAACTTCATTGAAAAAAGTACAAGTGTACTTTTTTACACGTGAAATATAATGCTACGGTTCATGTATGCCTATTTGTATCTTTTTCTGATTTCCATTAAAACGTTTATAAATTCACAAAAACTGACTTTAGATATTCTTTTTTTTTCTTTAATTAGAATCAGCAGCTTTCCGGATGAGTTCGGAGTTGCTTTTCAAAGTTAACAAGCTATTATAGCATTTTGACGCAACGAGGGAGAAGATTGTTTCCCTTGCCCTGACAATCCTCTTATGAGTTGAAAACAGAAGATTTTTTTCGTCGTAAACGAGAGCATTTCTTACTCGCGTGCGTAGCTTTCGTAACGAGTTTTTACTATACTGCCCTTTGTAGTATTAATAGCTGTTACGTAGGTAGCTGTGGGGCCGTTAATGTTGGACATATTGTTCTGTTGGGTGTACCTTATATATTTGTGTTCGTAATATTGTTAAGGCGTTTAAAAGTATTCAACAAAATAATAAATTACATAGAAAATGCTAGCAAGTAAAACATAAAGTTTACCAGCCACTACAATGCTGCAGCTACTAAGTACTGCAATGCAGGAAGATTCCTACCGGCCGGCTCAGGTGGCCTACTGAATAATGGTGACCATAAAAAGAGAGTTGTGCTCTGTGCCTACTAAACACAATATGGTTATGACCTAACTAGAAGAAAAGAAATAACAATTGTTGAAAATTCTGAATATTGGCTAGTTTGTCTCTCGCACACATGTGATCGGCAACGTTTAGTTGGGTGGTTTGATTTAATATATGTATAGAAAAGTAGTCATTTTTTAATTTATTTGAGGTAGCCTCAACTAAAGGTTATACAGACAAGTACTCGATTTAAAAAAAAAAATTGAACATAGTCTTAAAAGTTTAATCTTGAAGAGAAAGCTTCTGATTTCTGAACCAAACAAATATTGACCATCCATTATCACGGACTATTCTAAAGATCTGACAAAATATATTATGCATTTCCTTTCTCGACCGCACCAGCTCTGATCAATCAAATGGAAATGGGAAACCTAGAGCGTCTGTGCCCTAGCTCTAGGATCGCTGACTCAGCTTATTGACTTCCGCTTATCTCCTATTCGTGGATGATTTCACTTATCTGGCGATTCATAGAGGAATTTAAATCTTCAGATCCTCTGTTCGCTAAACCACTTTTATATTTTTTTAGAGGAACTTCTTAAATTGTATGATAGAATTTTGTTAGTGACTGTGAACTTAAGAATTTTTTTAAACAATGGCACAATAACGATCGATTTTGAAATTAACGTATTATGTCAAGTGCCCAGGCCCCAAAATACAAATCTTATATATTAGCCTTAAAAATTGTAAGCAAAATTATCTAGGGAGTCAAAGGCGCTTATTTTTTATTTCGGCCATGGTTTAGGAGATATAAATTATTTATCGAAGTGGCGCTAGTACCGCACCGTTTCGCCCCTTAATCCACAAAATAAATATAAAAATATATACTTAGCAGATAACCATTCTGAAAAAGAACAATCAAACTAGCTGTAGCCCCTGCTAGGGTTGCCAAGTGCTGCACTTCCGTAACAAGTCCAGTGAAGATTGGACGCGACAGCCGCGCAGTTTTAGATTAGAAAAGTTGGGAAGGCAGGCCCGGGCCCGACAAATTGCTTCGCTAATACTGCTTACAACTGATCCTGACTTTGACCCGCAAAAAGTGGAATCTTAGTTCTTGTGACGACATGCTGCGGTATCCGGTTAATAGAAGATTTATATATATTTTTAAGGAATCGAATACTTCCACGTCATGCATACTCGTTGATAACATTTACAACATACGATATGACCGGTATGTCATCAAACTAAACATAGAATATTATAATAATGGCACGAAGCGCCGTCGTACATCCTTTCCCGAATGATTAAGCCTTAACTGTTCCGAACACGTTCAAAACTGTTTAAATTCCTTCAGTCGAGAACAACTCGGGCCATTTGTCTCGTTCTCGTCGGCAGGTACTATTTAAGTATTTTCATCAAATTCCGCCAAACTGAAACGATAAACGGGTGTCTCATAGAACACAACCTATAATATCACAAATGTCATCGGAATATAAAGCAGATTCGAAGACCTATCACTTTCATATCAACTCCGGTTAGCGTTGGAAATTGGACCTTATCGTAACTAATTTTCTGTTGATACTAGAGCTTTGAGGTGGGTTGTTTAGAGTCAATTTGCTTTTGAGCATGAAGAAAGTGCGGAGTTTTGAGAGCAGCGAGTGTTTTTCACGGCCTCATTAGGTGACGATTCGTATTCGAAGCAGGCAACAGTACTGTGTAAGGGCAAACGAAGAGGGAGCCACCCTTTCCTCGCCCTCTAAAATCTTGCTTATGACATCGAGTATACAATCACTGAAATTGATTTTGTGCTCACGATCAAACATAAATATTCTTTAATCTACTTCGATTAAACACTTTACATCAGTCTCCCTACAAAATGTAGATGTGATGCTACATAGGGATTTTTGGGGAACATTTGTAATGTCGGCTCTGATATTAAGAAATCCTTGCCGACTTTAGTAGCTAATAGTACGCCGTCTGTAAACGCACCAGGTGTGGATACGTTCCCAGCATTTCTAAAACGTTCGCCAAAGCCGGCTAAAACCATTTGCGCAGAGTTATTGCTCTTTCCTATTCCGAATGTAAGCGTAATCAATCTCAACAAAATTCTTGAATTGGTTGCGTTTTCTGCGATCCCCGAATGAGGAATAAAAAATAATCATTAAATATTGAAAGAAACGAGTTTGTTATAGATTTAACGGATTCGTGCAAATATTTTGATGTAAATATTTTTCTTACCAGTGTATTTTACTACATAATAAAAAAATAAAGTTGATAAATATAAACATTAGTTTTAAATAATTTCACAAATAAACATGACAATGAATTCTTTTTATAAAATTTAATAATCATATGGCGAGGACCGAAGGGCGTTGCAAGCAATTTCTTTTAGTTTCAATTATGTTTTCTTTAATTATAATAATTAATAATCTATAATTATGAAACCTCTGATGGTAAAGACAGCCCCGCGAGATCTTCTACTTAAAAAGCCACAGTACTTAGACTATATAACAGTATGTAAACAACGCAAACGACTTAGATAAGCTCGATAAACGAAAATGAAGAACTTATATTACTTGGTATAGTCAAAGTAACCCGCACCTTAACTTCTCACCGTCCGTTACCACTTCATTGCTGACTACTTACGGACGGTTTCGCAACAATAATAGGCAGCTTGAAGTGCAGCCTACCGTTCTCGATGCACACACAAATTTTAAAAGTTTTCAAAACAAATATAAAGCCTTACATACAGCAGTTTACATAATGTTGGGTATATCATGTGAGCCTACCAGCCGCCAGGTGTAGCAAACTCCCACTTGACTCAGCTGCCGCTAATTGCCTCTTGTTTATGTAAACAAATTGATGTAACGTACAAGTTTCGTCGTTTGCCGCCACCATTAACGTCAAATGAGGATACGGCTTCAAGGATTCTTACTTGTAAAATAACGCCACTCTTGGTGTGTACCTAAATCTGGGGCTACATTAGCGGGCTACGCCGAATATTCGTGTAAACGCGATGAATGTGGCCGCGTACATCGTGTTATCGTGTATTCGGGAGATCACGATGCAGCATCGGGGAGCTGTCGATAAACTGGCGCGGATCAAAGGAATTTTTTGCAACAATACATATTCGCCTCCCGAACAAGCCGGCTTCCGAAAAGGCTTTAGTACCATAGACCACATACATACGCTGCGGCAAGTAATACAGAAGACCGAAGAGTATAACTTGCCGCTATGTCTAGCGTTTGTGGACTATGAGAAGGCCTTTGATTCGGTCGAAACATGGTCGGTGCTAGAGTCTCTCCAACGATGCCGGATTGACTATCGGTACATCGAAGTGCTGAAGTGTTTGTATAGCAACGCCACCATGTCTGTCCGAGTACAGGAACAGAATTCGAAGGCTATTCCCTTGAACCGAGGCGTGAGACAGGGAGATGTTATATCTCCGAAACTGTTCACCGCCACTCTAGAAGACGCCTTCAAACTTCTAGAATGGAAAGGGCAGGGCATCAATATTAACGGCGAATACGTGAGTGTGTACGAATACGAACGGTGAGTACGTATACCTAGGACAAACCATCCAGTTAGGTAGGTCCAACTTCGAGAAGGAGGTCAATCGCCGAATCCAGCTCGGATGGGCGGCGTTCGGGAAACTACGCAACGTCTTCTCGTCCAATATTCCTCAGTGCCTGAAGACGAAGGTATTTAACCAATGTGTGCTGCCAGTGATGACATACGGTTCTGAAACGTGGTGCTTCACTATAGGGCTTATGAACAGGCTCCGAGTAGCTCAACGAGCCATGGAGCGGGCTATGCTCGGGATTTCTCTGCGGGATCGAATCAGAAATGAGGACATACGCAGAGAAACCAGGGTCACCGACATAGCCAAGCGGATAAGCTCGTTGAAGTGGCAATGGGCAGGTCATATAGCCCGCAGAACAGATGGCCGCTGGGGCCGAAAAGTTCTCGAGTGGAGACCACGGATCGGCAAGCGCAGCGTAGGACGTCCACCGACCAGATGGACGGATGATCTGCGCAAGGCTGCGGGTCCACGCTGGATGCAGGCCACCTGCGATCGGTACAGATGGAGAGCCTTGAGGGAGGCCTATGTCCAGCAGTGGACGTCCTACGGCTGAAATGATGATGATGATGATGACATATTCGCTTTGGTGGCTACACCTACGACAATTCAGTGTCTTCTAGACTTTACTACTTTTATACTAATTTAATTTTATGGGACAAAGACTATCATGGAATCCTAGTGACCCCAACCTTCAAATAAAACACATGATGCATCGCGTCAACTCGACATAAATCTACGCGCGCTTAATATAGACAAGAACATCGCCTATGCCCGAACACGATGATTTTGTCGCGCCAACACGATACGAATCGTCGCCCGCTATGTAGCCGAAGCATAGGGAGTAACATTTTTAATCTAATGAATATACGCATTTAATAACATATAATATAATAAAATAAAATATACCTAATTATTATAATGTCTAAGGTATAATCTAAGAAGGTATTTGAAATGTTTTAGCTTACGTAAACTTAACGCTGTCGACGTATTGAAATTATCTTATTTAGTATCAAGCAAGTCAGTGAGAAAAAAAAAATTTACCACATATCAATTATTTTTGTTTCCATGAGTAGGTACATATACTTCCATAAAATGGAATAATTTTTAAAGCAAGTCTATTCGATTCGTAACAAACTAAGATGGCTAACACCCTTAAAATTTCTCAAGGTCTTTGTTGGAGAATTATCATGGAAATTTATAAATAGGTAGGTAGCTGTTCGATCCTCAATATATAATAATTAAATAAATAAATTAGCTTACAATGTTTTGATTAATATAATTATTTTTTGTTAAAAAAAAATGAGAATGTGAATGACGTTCTAAAAAAAGATAAAACAATATTAGATAGAAGAATAGGCGAGTAGAAGACATAGTAAAAACGTTTCGACTAACAACACGGAGTGTTAATATGTGCGAAAGAAGTCGAAAACTCGTTAGGAAGTCTTTGTCAGTAGGAAGAAAAGTTTAATGTCTCTTGCTCACGAAGGCAATGTCGCAGCGGCTGGTGGGCAACCTAGGTACCTAAGTATATTACTTCCAAATGAAACAAAACACAAACAATCTTATAGTGATATTCTATGAATTATAATCTAGAATAACATCAATTATTTTAGAAATTTAGTAACGGTAAATAGTACTTGCAGTCTTGTAAAGTTAACTACATAGCGCACCTACGCAATATATTAGTTTTTAGTAACTTTTTATTCCAAACCTTAATTTTCAGAACCATAATTGCAAATTAATATTTATTCGGTCAGTATTTTGCATCTTCAGTCTGTAAAGTATGGGTTTTATTACCTTTATATTATTAATATTATAGTAAAATCATAATATATAAGAAACATAACGTTCACGTTCTGTTACCCTCGTCTGTGCTGACAAGTGAAGTTAGCGAGTTCGGGATTAGAAAAGCGAATGTCGATAATGAGGAGCTTGTGCACGTGATCCTTTCACTCAAAGGTTCATTGGTTTTGGCATACGAGATAAAGCCTTCAACTTGCCTTCAACTTCTAACAAATAATATAAAACCTACGAATAACAATGGATCGCTTTTCAAGTTTTGTAGGTACCTACAATCACGGCCTCGTCCAGCGTAACACTTTTGTCTAAGGTCTTGTCCGTACTGTACTACCAGAGGGCTCGTTTGCAATACAGAAAAACCGGAAATGGTACGCTGACCGAGTCCGTGACAGTACAGTCACAATATAATAAAGAGTACTGGTACAGTAGTAGTACTTAGTAAAAATGTTTCACAAAGCTCCTCGATACTGTTTAATTTTAATAATAAACACAATAAAAATATAGCCCTTATAGATTCTTCCTTATTATTTCTTAGTCCTACTTGAGTAACAATGAATACAGCAGATAATACGTTCTTAAAGAAAGACATTGGACATTTTGCGGTATCATCCACAGTTTGCGGTAATTAATTTACGTACCACAGACTGGAGACCAAAGGAGCGACAGCTGCGCCATACATTTATGACAACCGCTTCAAACTAAACACTAATATTAGTTTAGCCGTCTGAAATTGTTTGTAATTTGCTTATTAATTGTTGGGAAATTTGGCGCCCGCTCTAGGCAGTGTGACTTGACAGATATTTGTATTGTGGACGCTATGTTTCAGCTGTTTCAAACATTTTAAGTACGGTTCATGGCCTCTGATGAACGACTTTAAATGCTAACATAATTCGAATTACGGACAACTAAATTTATATTATTATTTCCTCTTTTTGAAAAGTTTTGGCCGCAAGAAATTTTTCGTTGATTTATTCATATATGCACCTATAAATATTTAAGTTTTTTAATTATTTACTAACCTAAATTGTATTCAAATAAGTTTTAAAATATTTTTTTAAGTAGGTAGGTACATTGAATTTAATAAATAAACCCTTATAATAAATCACGAGTTATAACTCTTTATACGTACTGCTTTACTTCGTTAAGTATAACGCACAATACACGAGCAAACAAGTTTACTAGGAACGCAATATAAAACGTTCTGTTTAGTACAGTTCTACGGATGGCATATTATAATTATCATTAGCCCGTGTAAAATCAGTGTGCTGTTTTTTAGCCGAGCTGGTTAACCTTTGAGGATCACCGGTGGAAGTTCTGATGGAAACCATTTTAGTTGTATCTTTTTTAAGTTTATCTGACCGTCTTTTAGCAAAATTAAATATCAATCGACCCTCCTCTGAGTCACAGAGGTACGTTTGCCTTACTCTATAAATATGACACGAGGATAAATCCAGCCCAGATATATCCGTATTATTATTTTCATTTCCGAATCCACTTTTAGCTTCCTTAACTTTGAGAGCGTAAACTTCACCATCTCGGTTGAACTTAGTTACAGTGTACAGCTTTGGAATTGATTTCCTTTTAGGTTTGGACAACTTTGCTTTGGCTTTAGCAACATCTCTCTTGTCTCTTTCTTGCTGGTTGTAAAAATCATTTATGGTAACTTCATCGTCACTTGTTCTGTATGTGATCTGTTTATGAACTTTGTGGGCAGTGATCGCTCGCTCCATGCAAGGTATGCACTGACGACATGTTTTATCTGTAAATACAGCTTGTAAGTCACTTGCTGCGTAAATTATCTGAGGTTCTTGTCCATCCAATAGCCGTTTTCTGATCAAATGGTTATTTTTGTCAGTTAAATTATTAGAGTTATCTTGTAATATTTCGGTAATTTTATTTTCACCTGAAACAAACCATACTAAACTCGATAAATAAAATAAAGCTTTCTTTCCAAAAGTATTGCAAGAAAGTTTAAAATTTGGTATTTAATTGTTTTTTAGACCAAACAATTGACAGAAGAAACGGAAAACGAGCAAGTTAGTGAATTTACATAAACAGTTCTCACCTAGCGCTTGCGGCAAGAGCAGCAGGAACGTGCAGCACAACAGAGAACTCATTAGTACCATTTGTACAAGCCTCGGCGTTCTCGAGAACCAGACAATCTCCTTGCAAAAGTACACTAACAAGCTTCGTTTCAGCGCTCCGAGAGTTTTATAAAACGCACTCTTCACTGAAGCTCGCCGCTTTTACTGAGTTTCGGCTCCTTTGTTTCCCCTCCAAATATTGCCAGTGGATGGTATGCACTGCAACTGTAGTAGTTTGCAATTGAATGGCTTAATACGTAAACAGTCCCTATATATAGCGTCGCTCGCTACGTGCATTGTTTACTTGGTTCAGTCTGTTTATTCAGTGGAACTAACCCTCGACAATTGGTTGTTTGCTTTACCTGAGTCTTGATTTGCTGCTATTGTCTCGTGTATGTTTATGGTTGGATGCCATAATACAGGATACACGCTCCATCACTATCTAAAAGGCATGCTGTGTTGTTTTACGGTGATCGTGTGGTAAGAGTTATGCTAAGCTGCTAAGAATGCTTCTTGAAGTTGCGTTATAATGATGTAAAGAAATTGTGATTTCACCCACACCTAAATACATGAAAACACATATGAATATGCTGTGTACACATAGGGATTCACATACAAACAACTTGGGGGTTAAGTTTTTCTGCATTGGGTGAGGTTACAGACCCTCGCTTTTTCAAGTTTCAAGCCTTTTTTATATAAATTATATTATTTATATAAACCCTTGAATCTCTCTCTGCGCTTGGGGACCAGCCTCATACATAATTATACATCACTGTACCCCCTAAGTGTATGGTATAAACTACTATTAAACACTTTAGGAAATATTACTAATATCATATTCTAGATTTAAATATACACGACTGTTCATTAATAAATGAAGTGCCACTGCTGGACATATGCCTCAACCACAAGGATACTACTACTCTCGTGCTACTTTTAGTGAACTTTAGCAATCTTCGCCAGTTCGCGGTCGCCACTCAAGAACATTTAGGCCTTGTGTTCTAAGCATTGCGTTTCTGAAAACCTTGGCCTTTTATTCACATAAAGCTCACGTTAACTAAGCATACGAGAAATAAATCTTTTTGAGCGAACGGTCCTACTGAGCCGCCCTATTATGCTGAAATCTAGACTTACTGAACACCTAGATTCTCGTTACACCCTGGCTCCAACACCATTTTCTACACCATTTACTCCAAAGCTTATTTTATAGTAATAGATGGATTTATTCTTTTGATTTCTTTGAACTGAATATAACTAGCAACTTACAAAATGTTTTGGTACTACTTGTTATTTTATACTTTTTGATTAGGAAAAGAAGGTGTTTCTTTTAAACAAAATACAACATTTTAAACATAAAGATCTATTTACCACAATAATGTACATTAAAAATATAGAATATTACAAGAAAAAAAAAACTTAATTTAGAATAATAATAGTGTAATTTTACAATTAAAATTTCCTTAAAAGTTGGAACTAGGAGTGCTTTAGACACATCTAAGATAATAAAAGATAATATTATGTTAATTATAGGAATTGATGTATTACAAAATATAGATGTTTAAATTACCTTATTCAAACACCTCTTCTGATAAACTATCACCTATTTAGAGATAGCGTTTTTTATGCGTATTTTGTCGCACTACCATTAAATTAAATAAATTTCCCCAGGCCAAACTACTGCCATTCCCAACGGATTAAAACTCATTTCGCTTATCGGCTGCCGCGAGCCTTCCTCACTTTTTAACGAAGCACAAAACAATAAAAAACCCATTTTAGCGAGCGAATATATACATAGAGCATTATTCTTTTTAACTTACATACTTCATTTTTTTTTTAATTAACGCATAATTTTTAAACAAATAAACACAAAATGACTCGTTATATTCTAAACATCTTTTGATTGCTGGTTTTCGTGTATATCGAGGTAAGAGCTATCTTGTAGAAGCTCTCAAAAATTCATGTTATGGCCATTGGATGCTAATTTAATAGGCCATCAGGAAAGTTTAACTGTATGTCGTTGGCAATCTCTAAATATCGGAATTCTGCCAAACGTTGAGTGATATCGCAAATAAGACATACTCCAAAAATAAGAATATGAAACTATACCTTTAAATTTTACCTTATTACAGCTAAGCTAAGATTAAGAAGAAAATTCAAAAGTCTAAAAAAATGCCAGTTAGCACATTTCTAAAGGTGCGCAGTTCCTAAATAACTGTAAACGTCGTAGCTAGGTAGCGTCGCACGTACGGACCGGGCGATAAACGACCTGCAACCCGCTTACAATTGGAAAAGATTTGAAGAAAGATCTAAAGAAAATTTGTGTTAACTTGGCAAAAGTTGTGTGAAATTAAATTATAACAGTGCTTGTTATCGAAGTAGTCGAAACAAATATTCTAAACACAACATTTTGAGATAAATATTTGAATAGAAAGGTGTGCAAAGGAACGAATTAATTGAAAAACTTTTAAAATAATAGCTACTAGGATAACAATCACTTAAGTTTTTAAGTGTGCAGGTCAGTAAGGCTGACATTCGCAGTCGAGTTGCAGCGTGAACTCGCACTCCAAACTGACAAAATTGTAACTATAAATCGTTTTCCGCCCTAAATATATTTACAAAGGCGAATTCCGACTTCGTGGCAGTAAAACATATATTCAACGGAGTACAAGACAGGTCGGGCCAGGATAATCAGTACTCAGAGAATCATACTCGACCGAGTAGCTTACAAACACTAACTGTGAATATTAGCCTAAGACTGACTTTGACAGACAGTGTTTTGGAGTCTTCTCGCCTAAGTTTGCCCTCGGACAAGACATTCTCGAAAACATATTTCAATAGCTAGAGCCGTACTGCCGTCCTTGCGATAACCACAGTAACTATGTTTGAGTTCATTTCGAGAAAAATGAGCTCAAAGTTTAAAATTTTGTTTTTTGGAATAACTCCTGAAATAAACAACCTAGCAATATGAATCTTTTATGAGCGTAAAGAGCTTAAAAATCATAACCTATTCATTTGCTAGAAATGGCAGAAACTGCATAAATTACGGCTTAAAACGCAAAAATGTGTTTTTGCTTAGGAATATGTAAATAAAATACTATTGTTTCCTAACCATAAGCGCAGTAAAACTCGTACTTACTTCACTTATCGTTAGGAAAAGTCGCTACTGTAAGCCCTTTTTATAAAAAAATGCAAGTTTCCTAATGATAAGCGCAGTAACTTCAGTGTAAAAAACTTATGTCAAAGTTTAAACATTTTTAATTCCCTTTTCCTTTTAGTTTATTGTGTCCTGAATAGATCCTAACCTGCACCCATTATCTACAATTAAAATAAAAGTATTAGTATACGATTAGCTTTTTGTTTTCAATATTAAAAAGATAAACTTTAAAAATTTGACAGGACCTACTAACATAAAGGCCCTTCAAAGGCTACATGCATCAAGAATCGCGCCTACCATCGGATGTATCTGTCAGCCGCAGCTTAGGACCTTCCCGATGGCCCGCAGGAGCACCGACACAAGACACCCGAACTTAAGGTGTCTTAAGTTACTACAAATACTTACATTCAAAATCTCAAGGGCAAACTATAAAGTTGCTAATCATAAGCACAGTAAATCTTAAACTACTGCGCTTATTATTAGCATTGTCTTAATTTTTTTGTGTGCTCACTCCATAGTATTTCATCTTACTGTTGTTATCGTTAGGAATGAATAAGTTTCGAGTAGGTGTAGTCCAAATAACTAAAAAGTAACTATAGTTACTAAAATTATGACTAGTAATTTATAAATTTCAGGCCGAGTTACTGCGCTTTTCGTTATTGTGCATTTTTTAAAAAACCTAGTTCCCGTAGGAATTAAGAAAAGTTTGTTCGAGAGAGTTGTAGATCTTAAATTGCTGATTCCGAATATGTATCTAACTCAATTTCGACCAAAACCCTAGTTACTGTGGTTATCACAAGGACGGCAGCGTAAGCCCGTAACATACTCCGTCGAGCGTATGATTCACTGTCTTGAAGTCTTTACTCGAGGTAAATCAATTTGGAGCGGAGAACGGTTGAAATTGACATTTTGACACTGAAGTGCGAGTTCAAGCTGCGACTCGACTGTGAATGTCATCCTAAATGCAAACTTAAATCTGGCTTGTAAAATACTTAGTAACACCTGCGTCTTTAATGCTTAAAAGCGTAAGATGAGCGGAAGCAGTAGGTTGCAAGTTGATTTTTTTTTTAATAAACAGTATATATAGAGCTAAAAATTAAAGTTAAATCTTCATGGAACAGTCAATATCACTACGGATGAATAATTTTTAGCGATTAGTATCTCCTCTAGGTGCTATTGCGATGACACATTGTTTTAGTTTTTCAGATCAGTTAGCAAGATATTATAATCTAGTCTTTGCAAATAGTAAAGCATCGTAAGTCAGACAAAGTCAGTAGATCATAAAACATGCAGACAATATATATTTTTTTAACATAATTGTACGACTCCCTTGGTTCAAAGTATCACCTGGCGATCTGCCAAGCCATAATTACCAACAGTTTCATGTCAAATTACCTACTTAAAACTTTTAACGTAGTTACATAACTGGGACCAATTACCAATGAAAATACGTTTTAAATTTTATGCTGCATGCTTTTGAATCTTTTTTTAAATAAGTCATATATTATATTATACATACAAATCAGCATTTTTCTAATAACTGTAAAAAAACATTTAACTTTGATGACGTCACAGGTATACGAAGTAATGACTGTATGTATACGACATACGACCGAACTCTAGATGTGACGTCAAGTTAAGACAGTTTTTGCCAGTTCAATCAATTAATGGATAAAAGTTTTGGTTTTATCATTTTTGCAGTCACACCTTGTATTGCCTTAAATTCTTTATGACCTTTTTTAACAACAAATACTTACCAGTTTGGTTTACGATGCTCTTTCTTCCGGAAAAGTAAAGAAAAAAAACCTGAGTTTTCATTGAGAGAGAAATATCTTTCGCTATAAATTACGCTAATGGTTCCCCCGATATGATTTATGCACAAACATTTTTTCTTTAAATTATTTTCAGGCAATTCATAAGCGCGTCTTTTAAAATAAAAGTTCTTATATGAGTTTTGTTTTCGCTGGCAAAAAAAAACAACTTTTGTTTTAAAAAAAATAATCCGTTTCTTTGCGGCTTTGGAAATTTCCATCTTCCTTGTTACATTTTAAATAGCAATATTTTTTCCAAATACTCCGTAAAAGTATTCCATACGTAATCAATATCTACCATTAAACAAAATAAAAGTAAAAAACGTACAGCAGGAAGGCTCTTTTGCCAAAAATAACTATTTCCGTGAAATACTAACTCTACTCTTACATTTTTAACATTTATTTTACATTATTATTTACAGTTATAGTATCACCTATGTACAGTTAATTTACAAGTATTAAAAAACCATTAAAAAGAAAACACATGATTACAAATAAAAAAACTGCTTCCAAATCGACACCACCCGGCGGCACGGTGCCCAGCAGGCTGGCTGCATTGCCCCGTTGAATGGCCAGGCTGATGCACTAGCCCAGGTATGAGACAGTCCGCTGATCACCAGTATGGTCGATTAGGCGCGCCGACAACTCTTCGTATAGGCGGCGCGCCTCTGGTCCCCATGGTCCGAGCGTCTCAACCCCAAACGAAACAAACTAAACTAAACTCACTCTTACATTAAAAACTCCATTACGGGCAGAAATAAATATTGCAGTAAATACAATTAATATAAAACAATACCTCATTTCGGATAAAAAATCAGAAGAATGGTGAAATCAATGTTGAGCGAAAATCCAACCGCATGCGAACGCAAATTAAATGCGTTTTACATAATGGAATCAGCAATTACCTACCATGAATTATTACGCTGATCTGCCGAGATTTTCGTTATCGTTTCAATATTCTTATTATTTTATATTTTAGCCAACATAATTGGATGGCAGATTGTTAAAACTGTCGAGTAGCTAGAATGCAGGCACAACCGACGGCTTCACGTACTCTCTAAAGCACGGAAGTTTAAACACTATCAAACGCGATTACAGATCAATTATTAAATAAAAAAATGAAGTTATACCACTTACGAGCTTAATAATTTATATTACACGATAACAATCCGAGAACTGATACTATTACCGACCTTTTATTTTAGGCTCAATCAATCAAAAGGCAGTAGCCAGGATAATATTAATAAAGCCAATCCTGTGTGATGGATGGATAGGTTCTCTTTGTAGGAAAACATCAGCCTTGTTTAGAGTTTATATACCCTACAAAGCTATTTGTTTTAACTATGTAGTTAGAATCTTAAGTTAGGGTTTCACACTTTAGTTAGATTACGGAAAAACGTCTGACCATCAAGATCAGTCGTAAGTAGACGTGTAGACGTATACGTCATATAATCTATAATATGCTCAGATAACTTTGTTAAGAAGTAATTAAAACGTCAAATTAATTAATCGGGTTTACGTATTCCATAATATTTTAAATTCGCTCTTTTTTGCACTGAGCAATATTAGTGGTAGAAAATATACTTAGGAAAATAAGTTTGTTGCCACTCTCATTTGCCGCGAGTGACAAATAGGAGTTGCACCGCAGATTATCAGCGACGGTTCATAAATATCATGGAGGGATAAATGTCAATTTGACTTCCTTTCCTTCTTTGTAGAGACTCGATGAACGACGTCAATCTTAGAATCTCCTTTTTTGTGATAACGCTGCAATACTAACAGGCAAAGCAGAGCTTCTCTTTTGAGATAGCAAATGTTTAGGTCCAGCTTTTCTGGGACCTTATATACGGTAAGTAACCCCTTTGATGTAAATATTTTTATTAAGTATACGCATCTAGAGGGGGTTTAGGCGACTCTACCGTATGCTATATAAAAGTAATCTTGTACAGATTTATTCATAATTTATGAGAAAAAAATATGTAATTTTGTAAGTTTCCACCGCCGCTGGGTAAACAGAGGATCCCAGCTCAGCCGCGTGATTTGCATAAAGCCGGGCGGACATCGTTTTGGCGTCAGTTCAGCTAGTCGCTCATTAGCATAACTGCTCAATTATTTTGTGCAGAATAGTCACTTTACAGAGAAATTTTTTGAACAATATATAATGTTTAAACTGAATTAGGGTGGCAGCATGATGAATGCCTTATGCGATACGGTGGTTGATTTTCCCTTTCTTATTTGGTATTTGTTCTGGTGGATTGTATTAATAATAACCAAGGAATTAAATTATATATAAAAGGAATTACACAGTAGTTTAGGGGGAAATTACTGAGGTTTTTCTGTCAACTGGGTTAAACTGATTGCATTCTGTTTTTTTTAAAGACTGTGAAATACTTGCAGTACCTATCTTTAACTCTATAAAAAAGCATTCTCCACTTTGTTAGATTATTGTGCCCGCCGCGCGACGTGTGAGCAAACAGTCGATATGAAAATATTCCACGAAATCCTTTCGTTAGATGAAGCTTACGGCACGTTAGTCAATACGGATATTTCGGCATATTAATTTCCAGATAGACAAAAATAGACAAAGCTGCATATACGCGACTAACTGTCAATCTATTTATTACTCAGATAGATGCATTCCAATATTGGCAATAATAACCATAAAACTAGTTGCAAAAGGCCTTTGAGTTGAGAGAATTGAAAACAAATCGATTTTTTAATTATTATTTCAGTAACATTTTTGTATATTTTTGTGATTATTGGCTAAAACCACTTTAATTACACTTATTTCGGTTTATTTTCCTTTTTTCTTAATTTGATTCACACAATATATTGCTGTTACTTCGTAGGCAGATTCCTAATTATCTCGTCTTTATTAACACTGCTTTAAATACTGCCTAAGAACAAAATGTGTAAATAAAGAGACACAGCTCAAGCCGGGCCAACCTTACTGCGTTTCTTACTAGACATTTTCAACTATCTTCCTCATCTTAAACTAAGTACATCTTTGTTCCAAAGCTTTTCATAAAAGAAATATAGTCGTTTAACACAGGCAACTCAACGAAGTCACCATAATATCCAATAACAAACAAACATGGTCAGCGTATCTCAAGAAATGCAAATTTTAAGTCTTCCAAGTGCTCTCCACTGCAGTCACTCACGACAGCAGAAGTGAGTCTTTTTCCAGTAATATCTCTAGCCATCTTTGATCCGCATATATAAACTTATAAAGAAAGCCTTCGTATAAATGAGTAACAAAATAACCTATTGCCAACCCCCATTCCTTTATATTTTTCTTTGTGCTGATATGTGTCCAGTCCAACATTGTACTTGCGGCTGGAATGACTATCAACAAAATAATATTTATGGGGAAAAAAGGCTTCGTCTTTACATTAGAAATTAGAATGAACCCTCTTCAATAGTAAATTAATATTGCAAATCTGCAACTTAATCAGATAGTTGTTTCAAACATAAATCAATTAACTCCTAATACTCAAACCAATTAGTTACTAATACCTATCAAGAAACTGCAGAGAAGATCCCTCTCAAAATATCTTAGAGGAATTTGATTGCAATAACTCGGCATCTCAAAGGCAGAGTGCGAGCGAGGGCTACATTAAATCAGTAGAAAGCGAGTAAATTAGTGCAGATGTAGCCGCGAGCCCGGATTGTACCGCGGCTGATTTACATAACGCCGAGCATACATTAATACATTTAAGATATATTATAATATAAATCAAGTATCACATTACAAAATAACTTTGGGAAAAGCTAGTGGTAGGTAACGTGTTCGGTCTACGTTTTAGGTTTAGGTGGATTATTCTACAGCTTGATAGAAGAAAAAAATGTTATTCCATGTCTTTGTGCACGTGAGTCGTTGTTCATACGTAATTAACTTTGACTCACATATTATCAATACATAGTATAAAAAAGTCGCTTCCCGTATCTGTCTCTATATATGCTTAAATCTTTAAAACTACGTAACGGATTTTGGTGAGGTTTTTTTTAATAGATAGAGTAATTAAAGAGGAAGGTTTATAAGTATTAACATGCACATTATAGTAATAGTTTAGGCCGTACGAAGTTCGCCGGGTCAACTAGTTTAAAATGATTGAAATCGAAGCTTTTAAAGCTCTAGTTTTCTTCTTTTCCGAAAACTCTTTATACATAAAGGATGAAACTCGGAAAGGAATGAGGTTCGCTATTGGCTTATTTTCATAATTCAACCTTATGTTAAATTGCAGTTTTTTATCGTTTTCCGTTTTGCTATATATGTACTAGCTAAGTTTTTTTTATTAATAGCTCTGATTTAGTTCCAAACAAAGCAGTTCAATCTCACTGGTCCGCTGACTTAATCCACGTAAACCTCCCTCAAATCTCTGGCACCACTCCCGTTCAGCATTACCATAAGCGTTTAATTATTTTGTTTATCTGACCACTAAACTGCTTTGACTTCGCGTGCAACGGGGGAAACGACTAGTGGTTCCTGTGAATCATTTTTATTAGCTACCCTGATTAACGGTGTTTGTTTATAGCGGCTGTTTGATGTCTACCTCTGATAAGGGCGGGGGATTATCTCACCATGTTTACAACACCCTTGCGCTTTGTTATAATAACGGTCTTTGTGAAATGTTCATTTTCAAGGGCTCTGTTATAAAATATGTTAGTAAAGATTTTGGTTTAGCTTGAAAAATTAAATGAATATATTAGGATTTAAAAAATCTAATACATATTTTAAGTTTTGCTACAATTATGAAAATTAATGCCATCGAACTCATTTAAAAATTGAAAATGCTATAAAAGTGGTCGTCTTCGTTTTTCAGCGTCTGCATCGCCGCGCCCCGCGCCGACTCTTCGTTGGACGCAACATTTCTTCGCGTCGCCTCAACATTTGTTTCGGAGCTGAAATTAATTTGTTTTGTGGCACCCCCGGCAGTTGGCTCGTTAAATTATACAGACACAAAGAAACGTGATATGGGTCGCCTAATGACCGCCACAAAGGCTCACGGACGCTGAAAATTACTAGCTCACGGTAATTAGACTACATTGGCGAGAATTTAAGGTTTAAGGACTCTATTGTAACGCTGTTAGCGAGGAATTAAAGTTTATTTTTACTCCTTCTAAAACTAAAGATTATTACACTAATTTCATATTTATATTTTATATTTTTATTTAAACGGTAATGAAGATTTACTAAAATCAGCTTGTGTTTTACAATACTATCGCTTTACCATTTAGTAGGTTATTTTGTACAGTAACATGTTGAATGAAGATGCACATTGCACAGAATTAACTGATTATAATGTAATTTGTGTTCTTGGTTAAATGTACTTTTAATTGTCAAAAAATATACAGAACTGTAAATATTTTAATATATATTGTAACAAGCGAAAGTTATGACTACAATGACTGTCTTTTCTTTTCGTACCGAACTACTTTGACAACTACTATCTGATTCGACAAAACATAAAATGCACACTTCTTAGTGCCTAAATCCTTTTAATCATTGGAAGAAATTATGATTAACAAGAATCTGTGAACCATCACTTTAATTTTTATCTTTCTGTCATTTTTCGTGCGGTCCTAATGTAAATTTCCTTTGTAATGTAAGCAACAGAAATTTAATTAACTCTCACTTCAAAGCTCCGTTAAGGGTCAATGAGAGCTCTCAGGAATTCCCCGTTTTGTGTAAAAAGGGGCAACTCAAAAGTCATTTCCGACCCAACTTCAACATTTTATAGCTGGGCTCAGCCTTGATTATGACAGTAAATTGTTTAATTAAAGGTTATGTTAATGAAACTAAAAAAGGCAGGTCGGATATTATTATTCTTATCTTCATTTAGTAAAAATTCTGCAAAATTTTAGGTAGCTGTTACTTGTTACAAATGTAATATATAAAAACGTAGAAAAAATAACAAGAATAGAGTTTTATAATACAAAGAAATTCCCAATTAAAATCTTTTTTGAAATAATTTATTTTACCAATACACTACTATATATTTAGTAGTAAAATAACAATGTAATTATTTCCTTAATTAATAATGGTAAATATAGAGAGAGATATTAATAATTAATATTGGCTAAGATCAATATAATGGTTGGTAATGCGAAAAAAACAAAAAAACCTGTGAACCACCATAGAGCCGTGCGCAATGCCGAGCTTACCCTATACCGCCTCGCCAACAAGTGGCAACGGATAAGAGTCTCTAACAATACCTACTTCAATAAGAAGAAAAACATTGTAATCTTTCTAAGGTAGCTTAAAGTTAATTTATCTAAAATTATTAATAACTTTTAACTTTTATACGGGCTTTATAGCGGGAAGTTTAGTCCCTGAGGCGCAGGGCGCTGGGCCAGAATGGAAAGTCGTTTCATACAATTTATGAATGTCGTGCGTCATCCCGAAGCGAATGCGTCCGCCACTTAAGCGGCGAAACGATGTGAAACTAGCGCCACTTCTGATAAACAATTAATATCTTTTACACCATGGCCGAAATCTAAAATATGCGCCTTTGACTCCCTAGACAATGTTGCTTAGAATTTTTAAGCCTCTGTTCAGTAGCTTTTAGGTTCAGAATCAAAGAAAAAACCGTTTGTTGCCTAAAGAGGTCACTTTAGTTACATAACGGTTTTTTTTTCTTTCATTTTGAACCTAAAAGCTACACAACAGAGCCTTAAAAATTCTAAGCAAGATTATCTAGGGAGTCAAAGGCGCATATTTTTTATTTCGGCCATGGCTAAGAAGAAATTAATTATTTATCGAAGTGGGGCTAGTTTCGCACCGGTTCGCCCCTTAAAAGGGATTTTTTCGAAAATGTGAACACGGGTGTAGCACAGGGACTACGCAGGCCGACACTGTAACTGAATGACAGCTTTTAAGTTCTGTAATTAAGTCGTGAAATGGCGATGAAAATTTTACCATCTTGTAGATGTAACTTTATTGAATTTAATGATGCAAAATAAAATGTTATCCTTCACTTAACGATACCTTTTAAATAAAATCTATAATTAGGTATTATATTAGTCTTACTAAACATTAAAGAATTATAGGTTTACTTAATAAGTTGCAAAATAACATTTTTCGCCGGAAATTGTTTTTAAGCAGATTTTCCCTTAATACTCTCATCTTATTATTCGATTATTAGAACCGAAATAAAGCCATCTAGCCGCAAAAACATCGGCCGTACGTACAAGCCAGGCAAACAAGTAAATATTACGTATGCCACCTGCCGCTGAGCCCTGCGCAAACAACAGCGGCGCGGCTGCTTGCTGCGCTTATGCAGGACTCAAATGTAAAACTAGGTTATTGTTGCTAACCAGATAAAAACAAGTTTCTCTGTGAGTAAAAAATAAAACTTCGAAAATTCATCTGCATTTACTCATAAATTTTACTTAGGCTGCAATTAGTCACTTTTCCAGACAACTTTACCTATAGTATTCCTTTTTTTTAATATTAATTAATATTTGCCGCCTCCGTAGCTCAGTGGCGTAGCGCGTCGCGCCTTTGATAAGGGCACGGTAGGTTGTGGGTTCGATCCCCGCAGAAAACACCACATATTGATTTCTCACAAAAATCACGTTGTGGTTGTTTTCGGTTGGATAGAACATTGCAGGCTTGAATCACCTGATTGTCCGAAAAGTAAGATGATTCCGTGCTTCGGAATGCACGTTAAGCCGTTGGTCCCGGCCGCAGTAGTGGTCGTTATAACCGCGGCGACAAGCTGGCCCCTTGTCACGTTGGTAATAAAGCATAAAATCGGCTAAACGTGGGTCCGGCTCTTGAGCTGGTACCTCTGCCTAACCCTTCTGGGAATAAAAGGCGTGATATTATGTTATGTAATTAATTTAAAAAAAACGAAATTTATTAACTTTGTCACAAAATATTTCGAAAATCAGTTTGTAGGATAGCCAGCCGGACAGACAAACAAACGGAAGCAAAATTTTATAAACTAAGCTGAAATATGCTATGTCTTCGTAATATAGTAAGTACAAAGTTTAACAATAGGCTCTACAATTTCTAGTTTATGCTAAAGAAGTATTAATTTGTGGTTAATTTTTTTTTGCGATTTTGATTCTTGTAAATAATACATTGTGCAAAATAGACCTCTGGCCATAATTATTTACTTCGGGCGGTCAGATCATTGTTTAAATATTGTCCTGCTACATAACGGAGGCCTGCATCTGTTGTATGCAGTTAAATCCATAGCAAACAATAGCGGTGTGTTTGACGCAAACACCGGGCTCGGCTCGGATGTGTTCAGTGTTGCGGTCGTGTGGGACCCGACTTGCTCAAGTGCTCAAGATCAAGACTGTCCGAGATATAATTACCTTTAGTAATTAATGCGGTTTTCTATTTGAAAAAAGGATAGAGGAGCTTGCCCTAGAGCGCAGCAAGCAACTTTACTGAGCACCCTCTGTCCCTGATGAGGGATAAGAAAACATCATCACAGAAAAAAAAACATTGGAAGATAAATGGCCAGGCCCAGATTATTTTATCTCATTTAACATTTTAATTCAAAAAGCGTATGCATAACTTATTTCAATTCACTGCACACGTTTTACACGAAAATGTCATGTTCAAAAGAACACAGTTTTAACGCAAACTAAATTCCCAACATAATGTTTAATTAAGCTTTATAATTTGCATGAACACAATTACGAACTGTTCGTCCCAGGCCAGGCTGATGAGCGCAAGGGGCTATTTAAAATTCCTCCCTTATGTTATAAATAGTTTTGCTAAAGTTTTCTAGTTCTACGTTTTCCTTGGTACCACGGTTTTTTGATTTTAGAATTTTATAATCAGGAAAGTTTGGTTATAAGCTAAATAAATTGGGGAATCATTAAACATCAAGCACTGCTTTGAGGGTGCTTCCCTGAAAAGTGGAAAACGAGGTCCATTCAAAACACTCAAAAAATTTAGAACTGCCCTTGACCAGTTTAGGATTTTTAGACCCTTCTGTGAATAAACTTTTTTATAAAGTACGTACGAGAGGGATGTTCAAGTTGTGAGTGTGAGTTGAGGTTTTTTATTTTTTCTTGAATAAAATTAATTGCTTTCTCCCATGTCCTCTAACTTATGATCTTTATTTGTAAATCCTTGTTAGTTGCCTTAACCGTTTATTCAACACTAATACAATATATTTGTAGGGTTACGTACGTACGTATTGTAGGGTACGGTACACGTACAAATCAAAACAAACAGAAAAATATTGCGCTGAACTTGTTGAAAAACTTAGTAAAATTTCTAGCAATATTTTAACGCAAGCGTCGAGCTTTAGGAATTTTTATGAATTTTACCTTAGGTATTTGTATAGCGGGAGGAAGTCGCTTGGCTTATCCGGTCTCTTTTTTAACGCTTCATGCAGTAAAATGGTAGTTTTATAAAGACGAAAAGCTGAGATTTTAAGTATAAAATACATTGTACAGTACAGTACAATGGTCTTCCGTGTAGGGTTCTATCTAGATGGGATCTCATTTTTCAGAATCACACTCTAAGAACAAATTGGTAAGAAGAATTGGTGGATAAGAAAAGGTGGTAATAAATCAAAGCAGAGATTCTGCTCACCATAACTAACAACTTTTCCAAAGCAACATGGGTCGAAATCTCAAAAAAAAACAGCTATTCCATACATTGGTTCGATCAGCTGACGGGGTCAATGTACGGGACAGCTGATTTTCGTTTTGGGATTTCGACCCACGTTGCTTTGGGAAAGTTTTTAGGTATGGTTAGCTGAATCCCTCCTTTGATTGATAACCGTATTGTCAGAAACACCTTGTATATTTGAATAAATAATTAGAAATAAAAAATCGTTGTAAGAATTATTCGAAAACTAATTTCCAAATCCATATACGTAAATAATAATTGTTTTTTTATAAGATAGAAGTTTTTTTTCAGTCAGAACAGAACAGAATTTTGTAAAATAGATATACAATGAAATTGTTCCCTAGTTCTCAGTGTCAGAAGAGGAGCCACCCAAACAAGACAACACAATTTATTTAATCCTAAATGAAAGTTCTTTGTTAGCACTCTATAGGTTCTAGGAGACATCTCTACTATCATTTTTACAATAGATAATACGTTACAAATGAAACATAGGTATTATAGTTGCTAAAAGAGCCACTAAAACTTTAATTATACCTATATGTATTTAGATTTTTATATAGACTACTTTGGCTAAGATTCACTAATAATAAGAAACTATGTATAAATAGTAAAATAGGAAACAGTATGACAATTATATGGTAAACAAATGTTATTTACAATTTTATTTGGTTACATCCAAAAATTTTGTACCTTTTCTCTTACAAAAAAATTCTTAACGTTTCATTTGTATAAGAAATTGGCTTTTAATAAGTTAAAATCACAATTTAGGCCGAGGTTTTAGGAATCGGACTCTTGAAGTGTTTGAGCATCTATGTTAAGACAAAAGACTAAGCTGGAGACCGAGAGTGGAGCTTATGTGAAATATGAAGATTGTCTTAGGCTTGTGGCGTGGAAACCAAAATCAACCTTGATATCTTACATCCTGAAACAACACAAGCCGACTTACTGTAATAAAATACTTAGCAAGGTAAGATTTCTTACTTTTAAACGACTACTTACATATCTAGGTAATTACACAAACAATTATTATTATTTACGTTATCCGAAAATTAATATTTAAATATCGTCAATGAAATTTTTAAGATAACACTTTATTTGCTATGATCTAGGTGACTTGAGGGTTTAATTTGTATTAAATTTTTTCATAAACTTGTTTTATTTATTTGTTAAGATATTGAGGCATATACAGCTTGGCAACAGTGTCTTGACACGGGACTATTTTATTTTAAGTTGGAAAACCTTAAAAATTATAACTTCTAGGAAAGAAACAGATCATGAATTTGTTAATTTTTGATTTTGACTAACTTTGGCTTAAATTGTTTTTTATTCAGGAGGAAATTAAATAAATAAGTATTTAGTCCACATACAAGGTGGCGCCCCCATTATTTTCTAGTAATCTGTGCCAGGCTGTTCCTAAAACTTTATTTGTGAGGTATTTGGTTGTTTGATGACAGGAAAGAGTTTGTATATCTATACATATAATACAGTGGTCTTACGTTTTTAAAGTTTCAAAACCAGCAAGTAAAAATCCTTGAAAAACATTCATTAAATCAGTATTATATGTAGTTTTATCTATGGTTTGCCAGGTAAAATTTTGCCTACATTACCTTTACATCCTCTTATCACAAAGGAGAGGTATTAATTAAGTCCTTTAAACACTTACCAACATAATTCCTGGGTAGTTATCCAGTCGCCGCGCGCAGGGAGTTCGGTTGCGATTGTGATCATGCTTAGAGTTCATTCAGACATCTTCAGTTTTCAATTCAAAGTAAAATTTCAAAACAACCAGACCGCTTAACATGATAGCGACTTGAAAATTAATAAAACCATGAGACTAATCAAATTGCTAACTGACTGAGTATCCATCCTTGAACACTTGAAAGTAAAAGTTTTTTTTTTTACTTAGTAGCGAGTATACAACAAACCAGAGAAATATACTTCCAGTGAATCTAATTAAAACCTACTGATGACCTCTTTATGAATAATACGATAAGTGTATTCAAAGAATAAATGTTTGTAATAAATGTTTTCACTAACCATTATGACAAATTCAAACGTAAAATCAACGTCACCAGCTAGAACTAATGAAATAAACGTCATATTATAAACCTGCTTAAATCACTCCAGGATTTGCAATGCTATTCAATGTTGGTCCAGTGTGAACACAGCTTAAGCTGTCTCAGGGAGATAATTAAATACTAGTTCCATTCCCTTGCTGCACTCGTGAGAACGGGATACCGAAGTTTCCTATTAGTTCTGCTGTCCTGGTTCAAGAATTGTGTTCTTGTATTTTTCTACACTATCGGAAGACTCGGCATAATCTTAAGTTATGCGGATGATATAAAACATAATTGGTAAACATGGCTATACTATACGGTCCTTGTTGACTTTGAAATGCAGGGCGCTAGAATAAGGTAAGGATTTTAAGGAAGGCTATTAAGTAATGTAATCAAAATAGTTCCATACGATCGACGCTAACTTTTTCCAGAAAACTCATTGCGGGGTGCAGAAATGGCACCACACTCACAAAATATGAATTTTTCTCAATATTTAAATTTTTCTTAAATTGGCTACGACCATTTACAAATCTTTTTTAAATTGTTTAACTGACTTTAAAAAGAGGAGGTTACCTATCAATTTTACCGATTTTAATTCGGTTTATAGAATAGTTCAGGATAAGGTTTTTAAACGTATTTTTACCCGCCTTCAAAATAGAGGAAGTTCTTAGTTTATGTATGTAACAGTCTATTGAAGAACCTCTTTTAAAAAAATATATTTGTTTCTTTACTAATAATTTAATGGAGAGTGGCGGTAAGGTGGTTTTGTTTTGCGCCTAACAAGGTCGCGAAGAAGGTAATAAGTTCCCCTTTATTATTTAGATGTAATGACTTACACAAAATTGCTGAAAGTACCCATAATCCTATTCAATACGTAGATACTTATTAAATACTAATATAATTTTGTTTTTCAGCGAAGGTGGGAGGATTCATTATGAACACAATAATGTGCAAGATAAACATATGGCTTGTTGGCAAGTTAATATAAAATAAACATAATAACGCTGAATTCTGAATCCAGATACTGTCTAATTAAATCAGATTGTCTTCAAGGTAAAAATAATTTCTCAGTCTGCACAAACACTGACTAAACAAAGCACAAATGTAGCTAGCTTAGCTTTATTCCTTTAAAAAACTAGGTTTTTTTAAGTCTAAATTATTTACTACAAAAGGACATTACGGGAAAAACGGGATTAAATATATTAATATAAACTTTTTATCTTACAATTAGTATAAGCTGTTATTTAAAACTAAAGAAAAACAGTACAACATAATTCTTGAGGCTCACGATTCCTAATTTAAATCAGAGAATTGCAAGTTGGATAAGTAAATACTTAGTTGATAGTTCTAACAAATATTATGTGGTAATGCATGTACAGATTTGTAGTGAATTTTCAATTAACAATTGATCCATCCCTGTTGGCAATTAAAAACGGGGTCTTAATAATAAAAAAATCCTTCATTGACATACCGGCTACGCATAGCTCGTATCGAAAAGTAAATTTAATTTCCTCAGTAGTCAGGCTTTAAATCAAGCGAATTTAATTTTGATTTCACCTCGAGTTCTACCAATCAATTTACTATAAGTATTTATTTATTATGCTATTTTTGCTGTTTTGTTCTTCCTGACTAGACTAGACAGTACCGTAAAATAAAATTATCTCGCACAAAAACTACACACATCTGACTTAAACCAACTCGAAGGAACAAAGAGGATGAAATTGCTAAAAACTTTAATATTGTGAAAAGATACGACAACGAGTGGAGCGTGTACTGTCAGCTACGCAAGTTTATTAAATAGCAGCTTTAGGTCTTAGAGCATAAAAGCCAATAATGTGACGGTGTATGTTGGAGACTGTTCCAACATTCAAGACAACTTAATAATGTGTTGTGTTCTGCTCTGTTTGTTGCTGGGTGACTAATGAAAGCCTACAGTATGCGGGCCGCTGCACCGGGACCGGGCGCTGTTACACTGTGACTTCCCTGGAAGTGAATTTGAGGTAGTCAACTCAAACACTACCGTTTAGATATAGAGGTAAGAAGTTATTCGAAGCCATGTAGAGCCCAAAACTGACTTTAAATTGTTTTATAGTTTGTTTTCTATTTCTAGAGATATATTTTATTCGATGTCGTGATAGAAATACAAATAGATACAAAATCATTACAGAATGCAAAATAAATTCGAAATTAAAAAGGGAATCACAGCACAATACAAATAATAAAAATATAAAAAAGCAAAATATCTGAAAGTTAGGAAGGTAGCCTAAAAGTTAGATGAGCTGAGAAATTTGATTAAAAATACTCTCAGTTATTTTTGCGTCCGGGGATCGACTTAAACATCCAAAACTGATTTAGTGCTGTACAGTGGCGGACTAGGACGGCGTAAAACTTTTGTCTATGGTCTCGTGCACCCTGTTATATTAAATAACAAGAGCTATTTAGCAATATAGAAAACCGGAAGTGATATGCCGTCCTAGTACGCCACTGTACAACTAATTTCAATACTCACCTTTACCTGCTCTTTAAAAGAGTCAATTGTTTATAAAAACTGACGTCATCATCATTAACACATTTTTAAACAATACAACTTCAATTAAATACAGATTGCATTCAAATTATATTTATAAATGGAGGCGTTAGAACCAGTGACAGCGCACATATGTTGAACAATTACTAGGATGCCATCAAAAGCTGTGATCAGACGGAATGGAGCTTATGTCAACGATTCACATCTTAGGAATAGGACAGGACTCTCAGGACTCAGGATACTGCAAATTGTAATGTAAGTAACGTTTTCAAATCTATTTGCCGACTCAAGGCGTCTTGTCTTGTGTCTTGGATGTTCTGTCGATGTATATATTTGTTTAAAATTCGTTAGAGTTGTTAAAACAAGTTATACAAAATAAAAATAAAATTGTACATACTGAAATTAATAATCGAACTCGTTTCGTATATATGATCAAACGAACTTCTCAAGTGAAGTTCGATCAATATTATATGAGTGGTTTCATTTGAAGATATAAATCATTTCACTAGGTAGTCCTTTCACCTACAAGGCAACATTCGCACGTTCTTACAAATAACTATTAGTCGATCGATTTAATCGATATCGATTACTCGATTAATTTGAAATTTACCCATGCTCCCATCCCTACCACTCTACGCGCCCATCACTAGCAGCGTCCGCCAAGCCTGTCATTCTTTTTAGAGATAGTTTTCTGCTCAGTTTTCTGGCATAAATTACGTCGTTTATTGACTTTTTTGACAAAACTCGGGATTTGGGTAGGGAGGGTGATTTATATCTTCAAATGAAACCACTCATATAATATTGATCGAACTTCACTTGAGAAGTTCGTTTGATCATATATTATATTTCGTGGTTTCATTTTCGATATAAATCATTTCACTAGGTAGATGTTTAGAGACATTGTTTTGTCTATATTTTTTCATGATAATGAAACAATATTAATTAAAAAGATGTAATTTTGGCTAGTTTTATTTGAACTCTTAGTATAGGTACCTACAAATATTATTAAATAATATTACTCATCTTATTAGTTAAAAACACTATATTTTAACATATAAAAGTAATCATTATAGTTAGTTTATAGAGTACTTCAAAGTTTAACATTGCGTAGTTACTTAGGTAATTACTTGGTAGGTAGGTACTCAGCTACATTATTTATAACATACTTATATACTTATTGTATATTTTTTAATGAACTAATTTGGTCAGAGATTTAATAAAAAATTGATAATCAATCATCATAGGACATTGATAAATTTAGCAAACTTGTTAGAGGTAGAGGTCCAGGCGGCCGTCTTTTGATCTGATCAAGATTGACGCCGGTAGCATGAGCAGCCGATGTGGCGGCGGCGTGTCGCGTGCTGCTGTGTGTGCCGTACACCGCAAGGATCTGCCTGATCCACATGCTTATTGACTATGCTGTTGTGTTCCTGTGAGGACGTTACGCTTCACAGTTATTAAGAGGTGATTGGCTTATTTAGGTCTGATTTATTTAGTTAAGGTTATATAACCGTCTTATATATAGACGGATTCACCGTAAGATAAAGTAAAACTAACAATGGTGGATAGCTTTTGATTGCATTTAGCGCCTATAGTTTTGATAAAATTTTCATTTACTTTATGATTCTAATGCCATTGCTATTTTTATTTATAATAATCTGTTATTTAGAGAAAGACTTTCAACCATGTGTGCTGTAGGCTGTAGATAATGTTAGTAAAGCTACTTTTGTCTAGGATAAGTTCATTCTTGTTTGGTATACATTTTTAGAGATTTTTGAGAACCAATTGTGGATACTTACCAAGTACCTGTGTACTTTGGTGGATTGGGTATTAGTTTATAACATCTTTAAGGAAGGCGCTGATGCAATCATCCGAAGAAATATTTCTGCCTAAAAGCAGAGATAAAGCGATGGCTCTTATGATGATGCCCTGTGAATCCTGTGATGCGTCTTTTTCGAAGACGTTGGAGGGAAAAGTAATTACACTAAAAACAGAACATTCGAAAGAATCTAATTTAATCATAGTATTGAATAACATTATATTGATATTGTTGAATAGTAATATTAGAAAGTGAGGCTAGTATAAGATGCTGATGAGATGCTGTTGAGGGGATAATGAGACCTGGCATTGCCTGCTCGAGCATACTGCGGCACTCAGGGTAAACGTGAGTAGGAGAGGGTGACGGTCCCTGTTAGTAGACAACATAGGTTTTCGTCACGCCCTCAAGTGATTATTACGAAATAACTATATATCAATCAATGGAGGATAACAGGCAGGTCTAGAAGTACTAGAAGGGAATACTAGAATACTGGTCGTTTCGTCCTCAGTAATTTTTTGTAGGCCGTTAAGAAAAACGGAAAATGAAGGATCGGTATAGAAAAAATATGCATCTGCCCCTTTGTAGCATCTGGGTCTTGTTTCAAAGAAAAGTATTTCTTAAGTTTTGCGCTAGAATGTTTGAAAAGCATCTTTAAATTAAATCTTCGATCTGCCTCTTAATTATATTTCGTGTAATATAGAATGCTAAATGCTAATAGCTAGATTTTTCGCTTCTCGAACCAAGGCCAAATATATCTGGTAAGTTAATTGAAATTAGGAAATTGTATGCAACTTCGTGTCGTAATGTAGCTAATAGCTAATGCTAATGTTATCTACCCATAATAAAAATTAACAAATTGTTTAAGTTTCGGGGCATCTAAGGCTTAGTATATTGCTAATAATACGACATATAATTACTATAGTAAGTTTGAGTTACGCCTTTACGACTCGAGTCCGTGTTAACTTATGAATCATATTTTTGTGTTTAAATGAAATTTTAAAAGCTTTTAATATTATTATCTCATCAATTCAGGTCCTGTAAAATAATTATCATAGTATTCTCTGAATAGAAGGTAGGTAGAAGGTACCTGTACCTTTGCCTTTTAAGTATTTTTGGTTTCAACCAGCCTTTTGTAATGCTGCGCTAGCGGACATTAGGATGCCAATCATTTGTGAAAATTCTCTGATTGTAACAGGTGGTAGTTGAGAACACTTCAGAACCAATTCTATTATTTTATTACGTTTATGGCTTGTAAGTGATAAAGTCATATTTAAGTCATCTACTTACTTAAATCCTGAAAATTTGTAATTATTTTGTGGCTATAAGCTACTATTTTCATAGTTTATAATAAAGCCCAAGCACTCGAGTGATTTGAGTGTAAACCTAACTTTATTTAAAAATTCCATGTAACTACGGTCTATGTAAAGGATATCGTCACATGTGACCTACGACCCCTTCTTTAATCTTAGTAAAAGTTCTAGGCGCTATCGTGAGCCAATAAGATAAGGCATTGAGTTGAAATCATAGGTGGATAACAAGATTCTGTGTGTTCACATCCTTAAACAGGAAACGTAGGTAATAGTGGGTTTGTTAACGACCAAAGGTAATATTTTCTGCATTAAAGCATGAAACTTGGCACACTTGTTGCTTATGTGGCCCAGACTGAGAATCGCCCGGGAGGGAGCGGGATACCCCCCTCTGGGGGGCGGGGGGAGGGGGTGAAGTTTCCTTCTACCGCGCGCGCTATCGATCCCTATTGCTGCTATTTTATAGCTACTAGGGCAAGTGTGGTGTCATTTTCGGATAATTTAAGGATGAGGAATCCATTTCTGGAACAATTTTTTTACATTTCTATACAAAAAAATTGGAATTTACCATAAAATAGATAATTGTCGACGCAAAAAAATTTCTTCTAATGTCGATATTTTTTGAATGAGTATAGATATCAGCAAAATAAAATTTATATTTGAAAAGCTGCATTCATGCAGTTTTTAAAAATATAGGGTTCGATATACTTTTTGTTTATATTTATGTGTTAAAAAAAATAGTAAACACTGCGCGGAAGAGGATGTAAAAATATTTAATGCCTAATTTCGGTTTGAAAATTACTTGGTTAATTCAAATTACTACCAAATACTGAACAGGGTCATTCAACCTGTGATAAATATCAACTTTCTGTATTAAAACATAGGTTGTATAGGTACAAAAAAATACATTTCTCATACATTTATCTACCCAATTAGCTGACAAGTATGTATGAAACAAAGGAATTTTTGTGCTTTTGCCACTGGGAAGAGTTGTTATTTACGATATCGCAAGACAGCTTGAGGAAGCGAGAGCATCAGAAGTGGACCTGCATAAGTCCCGACGGTGCACTTAAAAACGAGATATACTTCATCCATCATGTCGACATAAAACCGTATATTGAAAGATGTCTGTGAACAACGCGGTTAGAACCGGAAGCAATCACTGTTGGTACAGGACACATTGATATCAATGTTAAGCTCGAAAGGTCGCAACTGGTAAAGTCTACACTCAGACCGGCAAAACCGGCAGACCAAAACCCAAACTCGGAACTCTTTCAATTAGAACTCCAAAACAGTTTCGATTGCCTAGGGCGCAGCGTGGATGATGTAAATGATGGGTTTTTGAGAAGTTGTCAATGCGATTGGAGGTAATTACTTACTACTAAGCACACTTCATCTGATCGAGAAGAGGTGTGAAACGTCTCAGCAGACAACGGCACCGTGGAGGCATGCGGTTGGAGGTAAGTAACATCGACGTAGGATCTCATCATATCCGATCACGCAGGGAAACAGCTCTTTCCTTGTCCTTAACCTCCAGTGACCTTGTACTTTCTAATTAGGCCCGTTGTTTGCAGCCGTATCCCGGTTCCCTAAGTAACCACTGGTAACGCACATTGTTCAAAGAATTTTGTCTTGAGGCACCTCTTGCCTCAAGACAAAACTTGAACCTACCACTCGGATGAGCATCGTTCAGTAAGCTTATTCAAGTTAAGCTAAGCATCCCGAACGATGCTCATCCGAGTTGAAGTCGACGGACGAACAGTCTGTCCCAGGTATGTATTCTTTAACAACTTCGAGTGTATTTAGTGTATGGTAGTCATTATCTTTGATTTGGAGTGGATTGAATTGTTCCTACATGGGCGCTGAACATTATCTTTGTTATGTCCATGTTCATTCTAATACCAACTCGATCGGAAGCCCAACTGAGGTGAGGACATCGAGCATTGTACTAGATCCTTCGCGGTCTGGGCCATAACTAGTGAGTAATGTTGTCGCCGTTTATAATGATGCCTAGTTCCTTCCAGTCCAGAGTCTTGAAGACATCCTGGAATGCAGCGGTTAACAGTTTTCGGGGAATATGATTAGCGTATAATGAAATTGAAGAATTTCTGACGGGCTATAAACGCTGGTTTTACCACTTGCCTTCTGAAGTTCGGCTGTGATGAAAGAAAGAAACGAAAAAGAAGGAAATCATTTATTTACAGCAGCCTTTGTCACGCAAACATAACATAACATAACAATGAGACATACATTCAAACATATTTGATGCGACTTTACATGCAGTCTTGTTGTTTGTAAGATGTTGACGGCCGAGATGTCCTCGGTATGGTGTCGGGTCCATGTTGCTCTCGGGACCTTATCTTGACTGTCAGTGATGGGTTGTCGTGTCGACGTGTATAATAGAAGTTCTGTCCATAGAACTTCTCGAATTCCCCCACAATCTCAGGTGTGGATATAGTACTCTACCAACCATCCTCGGTCTTCAGCCATGCCTGGCTTTGCCGAAAAAATAGATCTCGAGCAAAAACTTTGGAGGCTTTGTTTCGGTCTATGGCTCTTCACCTTAATATTTTTTGTATAAAATCGCCTGATGTCTCTTGTAATTGATATAAAGATCTGTCTCTTCAGCTGCCTGCAGGAAAAGGCATCCGGTGCCGTTGTCTGCTAAGACGTATCACGCCTCTTCATCAAGTGTGCTTAGTATTAAGTAATTACCTCCAACCGCAGTGACACTTCTCAAGAACCCTTCATTTACATCATCCACGCTGCGCCCTAGGCAATCGAAACGGTTTTGGAGTTCTAATTAAAAGAGTTCCGAGTTTGGGTTTTGGTCTGCCGGTTTTGCCGGTCTGAGTGTAGACTTTACCAGTTGCGACCTTTCGAGCTTAACATTGATATCAATGTGTCCTGTACCAACAGTGATTGCTTCCGGTTCTAACCGCATTGATCACTACATCTTTCAATATACGGTTATATGTCGACATGATGGATGAAGTCTATTTCTCTTTTTTGAGTGCACAGTCGAGACTTATGCAGGTCCACTTCCGATGCTCTCGCTTCCTTAAGCTGTCTTCCGATATCATAAATAACAACTCTTCCCAGTGGCAAAAGCACAAAAAATTCCTTTGTTTCATACATACTTGTCAGCTAATTGGGTAGATAAATGTATGAGAAATGTATTTTTTTTGTACCTATACAACCCATGTTTTAATACAGAAAGTTGTTATTTATCACAGGTTGAATGACCCTGTTCAGTATTTGGTAGTAATTTGAATTAACCAAGTAATTTTCAAACCGAAATTAGGCATTAAATATTTTTACATCCTCTTCCGCGCAGTGTTTACTATTTTTTTAACACATAAATATAAACAAAAAGTATATCGAACGCTATATTTTTGAAAACTGCATGAATGCAGCTTTTCAAATATATTTTTATTTTGCTGATATCTATACTCATTCACAAAATATCGTGAACAGAAGATTTTTTTTTGCGGCGACAATTATCTATTATATGGTAAATTCCAATTTTTTTGTATAGAAATGTAAAAAAATTGTTCCAGAAATGGATTCCTCATCCTTAAATTATCCGAAAATGACACCACACTTGCCCTAGTAGCTATAAAATAGCAGCAATAGGGATCGATAGCGCGCGCGGTAGAAGAAAACTTCACCCCCTCCCCCCGCCCCCCAGAGGGGGGTCTCCCGCTCCCTCCCGGGCGATTCTCAGTCTGGGCCACCTAAGCAACAACTGTGCCAAGTTTCATGCTTTAATGCAGAAAATATTGGTTCCCATACATTTATTGGACTTAACAAACCCACTATAAGTACTTACGATAGTTTTAAGCGACAGAAATAAAAAGTTACGAGACATTTTAGGTCAATAGATGCCATGTAATAATAGCTTGCATGCTGTTCTGCCATTTCGAAATGAAGTTTAGTTACTTACAAATTTATTTAACAGTTTTAGGTTAAAATGAAATCTCTTACCTCCATTTGAATTGGTGTCAAAAAGGTTTTAGATACGATTTCTAGCAAATTATTAGTTGCGATTGACATTTCTTGTTGTTACTGTGCTAACCATGTTACAACAGGAACATATTATTGCTCAAGTGGAAAATTAGAAAAAGATTTAATTATTTTGTTACAAATCCAATTAAGGATACCTTTATTGTTTGTGATATACAATACAACCAACACATTTTAAAAATATTGTACTGAATTCTGCCAGAATGGTGGTTGAGCACGTGGCCTGATTTGGGTCGTTCTCTAAACGTGCGACTGCGTCGGTATATGGGTCGTTGTAATTTGGAACTTGACGAGTGGTATCTTCGTACTCTGGCCCTGGCACGCCCCCCCCCTTGTTTTTCGCAAAGCGAGGAGGGCCTGAGTTTTTCTGAAACTGCGGCCAAGCTGTGCCCGTGGAGCTCGTAGAGGCGGCTGTGTTGTGTAAGCAACAGTATTTCTGGGAAGACTACTGTCTTCCTGATTTGAAGGCATTGCTGTTCAATTTTGAAGCTTAATTTAATTTTCTCTAAAATTTGGCACCGAACAGTGCTTCATCTCGTTTACTGTACTGAAAGATATTCAAAAACGTCTTGGTAGACCTGGTGCGGTCTTTTAAATGCGAGCTTGTGTCTCCGAGCTATAAAGGTCGCATGAACTACGGGAGCCCTCGCTTAGAATCTTGATTGCCTCTATTTTATATCTTGAGTTAGGAGAATGGCCATGGCCCTACTCCCCGATGTGATGTGAAGTCAGTCCAAGTTGAGATGAGAGTATTTTAGTATTTAGCTTTGAGGCTTGAACCAATATGTAGTTGCTAGGTATAGTATATTGCTGAAGGATTTTTTCCTTGACTTCTCTAGCCATTTGAGAGAGATTATCGTAGATTCAATCACACAACTTTAGTTCATCATCCAGGGCTTCGCCCAGGGTTAATAAAATTTATGGGTCCAGTTCCGGAAATTTAAACTTTGCCTCAGGGTCCGAGTTCAATTGGTTGTTGTAACCGCTACTAGTTCCAATAAGGAAGTTATTGCTGGTGCTTGGATCTGTTTTTGGTGACGGTATTGAAAGTGGTCACTGTTGGGGCAGTGGTGGCAATTGGCACTTGGTATGTCGCCATCATGATTTTTGGTGATTCAGTCTCATTTAGACCTGATCATGGGTTGTAGGGAATAGTTTCGGCTAGAAATATATCCTCATATTCGAATGATATTTGCTCTGGGCACATTCCTTAAATTGTAAAGGCGTTTCGCCTACTGGAATAAGAAGAAAAAAGAAAATTATGCTTTTTATATTTTTATACTTACATAAAAAATTATGATTATTTTTGCATTTTGCCGCGTTCCTATTGGAATCTATGGCAGTATGGTAGCCTGGTTCATATTTGAATCTATGGCTTTGCAAATAAAATTATTTTAATGATAAAAACTGATGTACAGTTTTGAATTTTGCCGCGTTCCTATTGGAATCTATGGCAGTATGGCAGCCTGGTTCTTGTTCGAATCTATGGCTTTGCAAAAATATTTCTTTTACACTTTTTAAATGTAAGTTTATGCAGAATTTCAATTCGAAATTTCTGTCTAAAAATTTTTTTTTTTTTTTTTTTGAAGGTAGGTAAGCAGATGAACTTACCGTAACATTAGACATTGTCTCTCGATTTATAGTATGAGGATAATGAAATCCATCAAAGTTGAAGTAACTCACTTAATTTTTTGTTAAAAATTTGAAAAGATTTCGGTATCTTGAAAAATTTATTTTTTGCGAACAAGATCCGAACGCGTGCTTTCGTTGCCTCGCACGGAAAAAGAATGACAGGCTTGGCGGACGCTGCTAGTGATGGGCGCGTAGAGTGGTAGGGATGGGAGCATGGGTAAATTTCAAATTAATCGAGTAATCGATATCGATTAAATCGATCGACTAATAGTTATTTGTAAGAACGTGCGAATGTTGCCTTGTAGGTGAAAGGACTACCTAGTGAAATGATTTATATCGAAAATGAAACCACGAAATATAATTAAAGTTAAACATCAATGTTATTATCAATGTTATTATATCTATATCAATTATTTTGTTTTATTATCTACTAGTCGACCCGGCGAACTTCGTACCGCCTTACCTATTACTATTTTGTGCATGTATTATACTTATAAACCTTCCTCTTGGATCACTCTATTTATTAAAACAAACCGCATCAAAATCCGTTGCATATTTTTAAAGATATAAGCATACATAGGGACAGACGCGGGAAGCGACTTCATTTTATACTATGTATTGATATCAATATATATGTCGTAGTAAGATTTGACAATTAGGTTGTTTGCAAAAAAACTAGGGATTTTGCGAAAACCCGGATAATTTGATATACCTAAGCACTAGAGGCTGCCCCGCGGTCTCACCCGCGCAGATTACTTATAAACACAAAAATCCCGTTTTATCCCGTTCCCGTGGGAATTTCGGAAATTCCCTTCTTAGTGCTCACCTACAGTCCCCAAGGAACCTACATGCAAAATTTTAGCCCGCTACGCCCAGTAGTTTCGGCTCTGCGTTGTCTGTCAGTCAGTCAGTCAGTCAGTCAGTCAGTCAGTAACGGAAGAGTTTTATATATATTGATTACTTTTTTTTCAAACATCCTGCCTGACATAAAGCAGTTTTTTTACTACTACTACTAGGTTTTTTGCAAAAAAAAACTACTTTTGTTAAAAAAAACTTTAAAAAAAACTGCTTTATGTCAGGATGATTGAAAAAAAGTAATAATGCTTATATCAAATTATCCGGGTTTTCGCAAAATCCCTAGTTTTTTTTGCAAAAAACCTAATTATCAAATCTTACTACGACATATATAAAACTTTTCCATTACTGACTGACAGACAACGCAGAGCCGAAACTACTGGGCGTAGCAGGCTAAAATTTTGCACGTGGGTTCCTTGGAGAGTTTAGGGGAGCACTAAGGAATGAATTCCCAAAATTCCCATGGGAACGGGAAAAGAGGGAATTTGGTTTTTATAAGAAATCTGCACGGGTGAAACCGCGGGGCAGCCTCTAGTAATGTATAAAACTCTTCCGTTACTGACTGACTGACAGTCAACGTAGAGCCGAAACTAATGGGCGTAGCCGGCTCAGATTTGACAAGTGGGCTCCTTGGGGATTGTAGATAAGCACTAAGGAATAATTTTCCGAAATTCCAATGGAAACTTGAAAAAACGGTATTTTGATATTTATAAAATATCTGCGGGGGTGAAACCGCGGGGCAGCCTCTAGTTTTTTAATAAGCAACAAGACTTATTTACTTATTACTATATTGTTGCTGGAATTGTTAAGGTTTCTTTTTATGGTTTCCATTAGAAAAGTTTCCACTGTTTATTAAAGTTCTCGGAACATAAATGTATCGGTTTACTTTATTAAATAACTAGTCGACCCGGCGAACTTCGTACCACCTAACCTATTACTATAATGTGCATGTTAATACTTATAAACCTTTCCCTTTAATTACTCTATCTATTACATAAAACCTCACCAAAATCCGTTACGTATTTTTAAAGATTTAAGCATATAATAGGGACAGACGCGGGAAGCGACTTTATTTTATATTATGTATTGATTATTTCTTATTAGCAAAACAAATTACCTACTGACTTGACGCAAGCGGCGTATCTTGGAATTGGGTTCACTAGAAACCTACCACCCCTGTTTGTTTTGAAGGTAGATATATATGGTTTTTATAAATTATGTCAAACAAACTGCAATGCAAAAAAAATATGCCGTTTATTTCTAAACCATAGGATGAAACTTAAAAAGTTTTAAAAACTTTCGCCTTTGACTGTTTTTGTTAAAAAAAAAAAAGTATTTCTGTATAATCCTGAATCTCCATATAGCATATATTTCCTGCATTAAGTGCTGTAGCATTGCGAATACACGCATCGATAATCCTGAATCAGAAAACAGGAATGTTAAACGCCTATCCATAATTAAATCTGTCCAGAGTCCCATCCGAATCAAGATTCGAAATAAAACTTAATTACTTAAGTACAGAACAGTACTGAAATTTGTATTTGTGAGGACAATCCATGTTCCATTTGAATGATCACTCACACACAACATTACTCACTATGTGTCAAAGCGAGACGATGGATAACAATTTAAACTTATCTTTAAATTTTATGGGACAGAACAGGCAGTACATAGTTTAATTTCAGATTAGACAATAACATAAATTCGCTTTTCGTAGACAATGTTGTAGCTTACAGAGTGGTATGTGCAATGTGTGATCGATAGGAGTCATTCCGTGCGAGTGGTCGCGCGCAAGTCGTTCGATATAATCTCTCAGCAATATCTGAGAGCCTACTACAATATTGGTTTACGAAGAGGGTGCATGCATGTTGCTGTATGATTTAACTAGATTCAAGATATATTTTTTTAGTTATTATAACTAGTCGACCTGGCGACATTCGTACCGCCTAACCTATTACTATGTTGTGCATGTACAGAGGTGGTCTAGGACAGCGTAACAAATTAGTCTATGGTCATAGAGCTATTTTTCAATACAGAAGAACCAGAATTGTTGCGCCGTCCTAGACTCCTACTTTACTATACACTTAAAACTTCTCATTAGTCTATTAAAAGAAACTAAATCATCAGTTGTATAATTATTAAGATTTTAGCACATATAGCGACAGACAGCGGAAGGGACTTTTTTATACTATGTATTGATGGTTATTATGTAGGTAAGTACAAGCAGATAAACAGAATGTAAATGGTGCCACTAACATTTTAAACCAGAAACCTAATTGAACGCCTAGACCGTTCATTAAATGTTAAATAGTCAGTCAAATCATTCAATGCAACGTAATAACGAGATGACTATTTTGCATTGGTCTACGCTTAAATTTGCGTCTCCTATTGCTCTTTAAGTAAATTCGCAAATATTTTATTTTATTGATTTATGCAAAATGAACTCCTAATTTTAATGCATCCACAATACATGTAATACACATACATGTAATGCCTTGGTCGGGATATTTCGAGTACCAACAAATAAAATAATCAATATGTATAAAACTCTTCCGTTACTGACTGACTGACAGACAACGCAGAGCTGAAACTACTGGGCGTAGTGGGCTGAAATTTAGCACGTAGGTTCCTTGGGAAGTATGGGGAGTGTAGGGGAGCACTAAGCAATAACTTCCCGAAATCCCCATGGGAACGGGATAAAACGGGATTTTGGTGTTTATGAGAAATCTGCGCGGGTGAAACCGGGGAGCATCCTATAGTAGACAATATAACGTTAGGTTTTGGTGTACTAGGAACAAATTATTGAATAAAATAAATTGAATGAACACAAATTAGATTCTAAATGCGTTTTATATACTACTAATCCCATTGTTATTAAATTTCATAAAAATATATCACATATAAAGTATTATTTGTGAAACCTATGTTATTTAAAAATGTAAGTGTTAAAAAACACTACAATGTAATACTTAAATTTTGTTTGAGAGCATCTGGTGCATTCAATAAAGTTCCCGAAGCGACCACTAATTATATTTAGTAGTACCGTACCATTGCGTGATTTTGAGAGCTCTAATTAATTTGTTGTTGTTTATGACACGATGGTAATAACTGCCACTCGTTAAATTTAAAGTGAAACAATTGTATTTTATTTCTTTACGCATTATGTATCTATTTAATCGAAATAGCACTAATTCCGTAAGTACTTATGTAGGTATTATAATAATGTTACTATGGAGTTGAGACTTTTTTTTTTATTATTTAAACAAAAATTCAACAGCGTTACAGAAAAGTATTACAGGTAATGTTTAGGTGCTTTTTATGTATGCTAATACTTTTACTATGTTAACTAAGTATCTAATAAAGTTATAAACACTTAACTTTAACAAATAAAAAATTCAAACAAGAAAATGTGGTCCAAAAAAAAGTAAAAAAAAATAAAATTATGAAAGATCGCAAGCAAGAAGATGTAAGTGTGAGTATGTATGTGTTTGAGTGTGTGTGAATGTGTGTATGAGAGTTGAATAATATAGTTGCAAGCTACTTAAACTTTTTATTGATTAAATATAAGGAAGAAATTCTGTTTTTAAAAGAAGTTTTGGAAAGAAAGAAAATGTCGAACTCAGTGAAATATTACTTATTATATGTATAAGTAATCTATGGTAAATGCTATTAGATACATAATTGGTTCAGGTGCAGGTGGGATGGACAGTAGTTTAGCGTGTCTAGTGCGCTTACTAGGTACAGTACAGATAACCGTAGCCTCTCATTGACCAGGATTGAGCAGTCAACTGCTTATCTTAATATTCCTTCATAATGTACTTGTTTGAACCATATTATAGGGATTTTAATTTTGTAGGAACCAGCTACTATTAAGCTTTATAAAAACCTAGTAAGTAAAAAATAAAATAGAGTTTAAAGTGCTCTATTCAGCTTCCCACGAAATGCGCCAGTCACTGATTTATTTATTTTTTTTAAGAAAAGGAGGTTTTAACCCTGACAGCCTAAGCAGAAGATGAATTGCCCCACTGAAAGCGGAACTTGTAGCAAATAGCTGCAATTTTCAGGGTTTACGTGTCAAATTGCAGCTTAAGCCGTGACACGGGAAGTGCGTTAGTAGCATGCATGTAAAGGAAACTGACTTTGAGGAAAGATAAGAGATAATTTTTTTCATGTACCGACGACCCAAAAGCGACTTGACAATGTTAGATTATCTAAAATATGTAATTTTAATGTTTGTTACTTAAACAATATCTACTCCAGTTCATTATATTTTAATATTGGTTCTTTCTTGATCCATAGCAAGATAATCATTTATTCTGTTCACATTAAGAAAGTGTGCATAAATAAAACTAAAAATGTATTAATATTGTAATACCATTGTGTCTAATAAAACTCACTCTGAAAGAACAAAAAGCTTTAAAACAAAAACAGAAGTGCAATTCCCGATACGCAAAGTACATTCTTACAACAAGGGAGTATCAGCAGACGATCGACTTGCAAAGCATTCATTTTATTGCCATCACAATATCACTACTTGAACAAAGGATGTAATTAGATTCTCCACTGTTCCTACGGGGGCTGTATGTTAGTACTCTAGCGTACTTTCAACGGTCTAGTCCAACGATATCGGCATACCTTACTCAGTTGTTTTAAAGTTTAAATTTGCAGAGATCGCGTAGAATTTTTCCTCTCGCTGAGTTATACGGCGAGGTAACAGTTAATTGTTGAATACAAAGCGCAGTGTACACTTGGGATACTTGTTACGTATTGCCGAGAAAAACAATAGGTACGTTGCGAACGTAGTAACGTATTATATTGGTAGTTCCATCGAGAACGTAAGGTTAAGTTCTATTATTTGCTGTGCTTTCATATCGTGATCGATTTCTGTACGAGTACAACATTATTAAATTTGTACAAGTTGCGTGTCTAATATTAACATTGTGGATTTAGTTTTGTTCTCTATAACACTATTAATAAAAATATTATTTTACTAAATATATATGTCGTAGCCAGATCGTTGAATTGGCCATTTCATGATGTGGCCGGCCATTTCATGAAAAGTGTTTTTTTCATGAAATGGCCAATTTTCGTTGGCCGGATCGTTGAAATGTATTCGAAATGACAACGTTCAACGATTTGGCCTACCACGTTTGGCCAAATCATGAATGTAGAGTGATATATAAAGGTGAAATAAAAAAAGATTATACTTTATAATTTTTTTATTTATTATAACGTTACTTACATCAAATAATCAGTTAACAATAATTATGTTTGTACTATGTAGGTACTTTAATAATAATTATTTAAATTGGAAAATATAAGTAAGTATGTTACTTATACAATAAATGCTAATATTGCTAAATTAGTGAATGTCTAAAGAATGAGGCTCTCTCTCATCCTCAATTTTGAAATCACTAATCAAAACACACAACACAAATGCAACAACAGCGCCACTAGCGGATAAATTTTTAACTATTCAACGATATGATCGCTAACATTTGGCCATTTCATGAAATAGTCATGCTATTATTACTTGGCAATGATCTGGCCTACGAAAATCGGCCATTTCATGAAAAAATTACTTTTCATGAAATGGCCGGCCATATCATGAAGTGGCCAATTTAACGATCTGGCCACGACATATATTTTACGTACTTATACAAAAACAAAAAAAAATACAAGCTAAAAACGTTGAATTAAACGCATCACTGTGAAAAAGCGATGCAGAAAGGATTTCTTTAATAGTTAAACAGTTCATAAAAGCTTGATAACGAGCTCTAAACTAAAATTTTACACTATGTTTTTGCTGATAATTTTATTGTAAAAAGTCGAAAGAAAAATTAGCGAACAGGGCAAGTTGGTCGTATCGGAATTAGCTGGAAAACTGAAGGTACTGGCAACTTAGCTGCAGTCTCTTTGGAGAAAGTTTGGAATTCATTAAAAACAATAGCCGGGCGGCGGGAAACTGGCTGACACTGGATCACATATTTGATCAGATATTTTCCCCAGTGTTAAATTTTTTAAAGGCTTATACAATTCTTATGTATTGGAGTCCTTTTTCTTTATTTCGACAGCAAGACTGCTCGTGCAATTTTTTTGCGCTTGTGATTGACGCTATCTTAATACCAGCAGCTGTTGCAAGAACAAACAACTGTTGTGATACAGGACATATCTTCTTTTAAATAAAACAAAAGGCGATCTGATTAACGTAAAGTTGTCGGCTTTATTTTAATGTGTAAGAAACTACAAACTGCGTTCTTCCCGTCTATGCTCTGCAGGGACGATTGCTCTATCTCGGCCTAAAATTTTTATCGCAGTGTCATTGGCGCCGCCGCCATTTAGTGGCTGGCTAGTTAATTATAATTCAGCCAGGGGCCGCAGAGCCGCTGCCGCTGCCGCTAGCTGCTCCGTCCCGATCACGTCTGGAAAAACTTTAACTGCAGCGAACGTTTCAATTTAATAGAAATTTCCTATAGGTGAAGTTAGGATCTGATGGTTGGTTCTTGTTAATGTTTTGAACTAACTTTAACAGCCATTTTATTATTTTAAGGAACCTAAGCTTATTTCCTATCGTCCTTCGTTTTAATTTTTCAACAGCCATACTGCGATCGCGATAGCCATATACTGCGTGGCAAAAATCCCCCTTCAAGGTTTTTCTCTTTGGCAATCTTTGGGGAAGGTTTCTGTTTAACAGTTAACGCCAATAAACACTAATAGATCTATACTTAATATTATAAACCGATTTAAATAAAATTTGGTACTATAAGTATAGTCTAGAGCCTGAGAAAAGTCATAGGCATAGTTTTTATCCCGAAATTCCCACGGGAAAATTGGGATTTGATGATTAAGGGAAAATGCGCTGGCGAAGCCGCGGAGCACCCACAAGTATTTTATATATTTTGTGGTTTGATTTTCTAAACTTTTCTTTTAAGAAATAACAAACACTTTACTTACATATTTATAGGTATTCCTATGTTTAATTTATTAACTAAGTATATCGTACTAGTCTAGCGTACAGGACTGCTTTAAGCCGCAATCTAAGCGAAGTTAGCATTGCATGTTACAGATTAGGCAGATGTCATAACCCGCTGCGTAATCCACATTGTATGGATAAGGCATGTTACATGGTACATCGGTAATATGAAACTATAATTACATATTAAGGCAGTGTTTATCCTGCAGGTTACCACTAAAAATGTTCATAGTTTTACTTTCGATTTATGGTTTCTTTTGAGTCAAACTCAGATGTCAAGACAGTGAAAAATGTATGTACTTGGTGTTTACACAACGTTAATTTACCTAATAACTTCCGTAAAAATAAGAAGAAGAAAATAATCAACTTATTTTTGTTCATTTTTCTTTGAAAAAGTTGAAGTCTATTGTTAGCTTATCATTTATTTAAATTTATAAGTGATAGTCAGCATTACCTAGTTGGTATGTAATTGAGAATAACAAATTTAACAATATAAAACATAGTATGTTGGCCATATATCTAAAACGAACGAAGGTTTGACGACTTCCAGCCTCCCGAACAAGCCGGCTTCCGAAAAGGCTTTAGTACCATAGACCACATACATACGCTGCGGCAAGTTATACAGAAGACCGAAGAGTATAACTTGCCGCTATGTCTAGCGTTTGTGGACTATGAGAAGGCCTTTGATTCGGTCGAAACATGGGCGGTGATAGAGTCTCTCCAACGATGCCGGATTGACTATCGGTACATCGAAGTGCTGAAGTGTTTGTATAGCAACGCCACCATGTCTGTCCGAGTACAGGAACAGAATTCGAAGGCTATTCCCTTGAACAGAGGCGTGAGACAGGGAGATGTTATATCTCCGAAACTGTTCACCGGCACTTTAGAAGACGCCTTCAAACTTCTAGAATGGAAAGGGCAGGGCATCAATATTAACGGCGAATACATCACTCACCTTCGGTTTGCCGACGACATCGTAGTCATGGCAAGGTCGATGGAGGAACTCAGCACGATGCTCGAAGGCCTCAACCGAGTCTCCCAACAGGTGGGCCTTAAAATGAACATGGACAAGACGAAGGTCATGTCTAATGTCCATGTTCTGCCTACCCCAGTTATGGTTGGGAACTCGGTTCTCGAAGTTGTCGACGAGTACGTATACCTAGGACAAACCATCCAGTTAGGTAGGTCCAACTTCGAGAAGGAGGTCAATCGCCGAATCCAGCTCGGATGGGTGGCGTTCGGGAAACTACGCAACGTCTTCTCGTCCAATATTCCTCAGTGCCTGAAGACGAAGGTATTTAACCAATGTGTGCTGCCAGTGATGACATACGGTTCTGAAACGTGGTGCTTCACTATAGGGCTTATGAACAGGCTCCGAGTAGCTCAACGAGCCATGGAGCGGGCTATGCTCGGGATTTCTCTGCGGGATCGAATCAGAAATGAGGACATACGCAGAGAAACCAGGGTCACCGACATAGCCAAGCGGATAAGCTCGTTGAAGTGGCAATGGGCAGGTCATATAGCCCGCAGAACAGATGGCCGCTGGGGCCGAAAAGTTCTCGAATGGAGACCACGGATCGGCAAGCGCAGCGTAGGGCGTCCACCGACCAGATGGACGGATGATCTGCGCAAGGCTGCGGGTCCACGCTGGATGCAGGCCACCTGCGATCGGTACAAATGGAGAGGCTTGAGGGAGGCCTATGTCCAGCAGTGGACGTCTTACGGCTGAAATGATGATGATGATGATATCTAAAAAGTGAAAAAGAATAACTAAAGAAGGCAATGTGGAACATTAATAAAACAGACTTCAATTTTAACATTCATTCAGACGAAAGGAAAGTTATGTCCGATCCGGAGCGATATTTGAAATTCATATCTGATATTGAAAAACTAAGTTAGTCCTACCCACCTAACTTATAGAGGTAGAATGTTTTTTGACCTATTTCTGTTTTTTTTTTTTTTTTTGGGTTTTGATGCACTTGCTGTACCAGAGACGTGTGCAGATGTCTATACGTTGGAGATCGGAAACTTTTGTAAGTAGCAGTAAAATTTCCCTTCCACCGGGTCAGGTAAGGGTCTCTTTACTTATTTAACGGCGCCGAGCCTTTAGTGCCCTTGTACTTGGCTTGCCTTTGCCTTGCCCACACGAGAGTTACTACAAAATAAAGATTTAGAACACCTTATTGCCAAAATAACATAATGAAAAATACAAAAAAAAAAAAACAATTAATTACAGTTAAATTTTGAATTGAAAAGAAAGAGGGCAATGTGGGCAAATACTTTGAAGCGATTTCTTCCAGACAAGTTTGGTTTCAAAATGTCTAACGGTATCAATCACTTTTAAAATTATTGGAAAATAATGGTCGAGAAGGAGAAGGAGGTCAATCGCCGAATCCAGCTCGGATGGGCGGCGTTCGGGAAACTACGCAACGTCTTCTCGTCCAATATTCCTCAGTGCCTGAAGACGAAGGTATTTAACCAATGTGTGCTGCCAGTGATGACATACGGTTCTGAAACGTGGTGCTTTTTGCTTTCCTCTTACTATAGGGCTTATGAACAGGCTCCTAGTAGCTCAACGAGCCATGGAGCGGGCTATGCTCGGGATTTCTCTGCGGGATCGAATCAGAAATGAGGACATACGCAGAGAAACCAGGGTCACCGACATAGCCAAGCGGATAAGCTCGTTGAAGTGGCAATGGGCAGGTCATATAGCCCGCAGAACAGATGACCGCTGGGGCCGAAAAGTTCTCGAGTGGAGACCACGGATCGGCAAGCGCAGCGTAGGACGTCCACCGACCAGATGGACGGATGATCTGCGCAAGGCTGCGGGTCCACGCTGGATGCAGGCAACCTGCGATCGGTACAGATGGAGAGCCTTGAGGGAGGCCTATGTCCAGCAGTGGACGTCCTACGGCTGAAATGATGATGATGATGATGCATGGTAAATATATAGGTTATGATAAAGATCAACTACTAAAAGAGACTACCTACATTTACGTCAGCACAAAAAAAAAATTGCGTAGCGTTATTTATAAAAAATGATTTTTAGGAACAATTAGAATGTTTGTATTAAAACAACTTTGATACTTTCCTTTAGCTAGAGACAATGCGGATACGTGCTACGCACTCGCTACGCCGTAGCAGCTAAGGTATGCGCTAGTAGTTTTTTAACGGCGCCGAGCTCAAAATAATACATAATTAGTATCAATTTTTTTAAGAACTATCAGATTGCATTTTTAAAACCACTTTTATAATCTATAGCTGAGACAATGCGGATACGTGCTACGCACTCGCTACGCCGTAGCAGCTAAGGTATGCGCTAGTAGTTTTTTAACGGCGCCGAGCTCAAAATAATACATAATTAGTATCAATTTTTTTAAGAACTATCAGATTGCATTTTTAAAACCACTTTTATAATCTATAGCTGAGACAGGGAGGCTACGTGCTATGCCCTCGCTACGCCGTAGCAGCTACGGTGTGCGCTGGTGATTGTTTAACGGCGCCGATCCCTTCGCACCTTCAGCGGCGGAATGGCCGTGAATTTCTAGTGACGAAAATTTATAGCGACGTTTTCATGTCTCTAAGTTAATGCGCAAAATGATGAACTCCTTCGTAATTTTCAGCGAAGATTGGATTCCATTCCAAACGTCGAGCATCTTCACATAGAATGGAACTAAAAGAATAAAAACAATTTGTGCATTGTTTTTGGGTATTTCAGTCTTATTTTAGCAAGCAAATACGGAATGTATACAAAGGTATTTGCTTGAACAACTATATGCAACAAGCACATGTCATCGGCACGCAAACAACACCCACAAAAGTAATTTGACAGATAGGATAGCATCAGGAAATGACACGGTTTTCCTGAATTTTTGTGGCGCCCAAAAGTTCACGGGCTACTAAAGAAATCTTTTTACATTTATTTTTTCGACACCCGCTTGGCTTTAGAAAACTTGCGACCAATATGAATGTGTTACGATTTGTCAGGTTTACGCGGTTATTTGTACGTGAGAAGTGAGCGCAGGTGCGGATCCCGCGGGGCTCCCAGCCTTTCCATAGAATAATAATGACGAATTTGACTTGGGCAAGTCTCAGTCCTTTCCTCTTACTTGTACCTAAGCCTAGCCGACTGACAGCTCGACGAATGGACGTAGACCCTGTTCAAAACTTAGGGAGCTCAACACTTTGGAAATCGACTGTACACGTGTCAAATATTAAGTTTATTTAATACCTAATTATTATTATTATAGTTTTTTATAAACTTGTGTTTTATTAACAGGTACAATATTAACATTTACATCTCAGTTGCTGCTGCTGTTTATTTCATTGTGTTTGCACGTGTTTATTTTATTTGAACATGACCGTAACGAAGCTATGACGGGAGTTACGAGAGAAACAGAATTCAGAGCACATCTCTCTGTATTGAACCAACAGCTATTTGTAAAAAAAAAGCGGCTAAGTGCGAATTGAGTTCGCCTCCTGGAGTCTGTACCTACGGTTATGACCACTGTTCATTGATGTATTACGGCACTGGCAGCATAGAAAATTATAATTTATTATAAGAATTGTTGGTTTTAATAGATCTTTTATTTTCTGCTATAGGGGTAGACTTAGACTGCACTTAGTTTACGTGTTTGGAACCATTGCACATTTATTTAAAGGATATTGACAAAAAGAATTTGCAGTAATACCTGTAAATTTTGAAACGTTTTCGGAACGCAATAGAGAATAAGCCAATAGAATGTAATATTGTCGTGAACACAGATTTAGTTAGTAGAGTGGACGGTTTATTTCTAATTCAGTAGGTAGCTGAAACCGCGTCGCGTTCGGATTCAGCTTTCGGCGACAACGTGCTTTATTGTATTTTTACTGAGCGCACGTCCGACCGCGTCCGGCCGAAGTACGAGCCTATGTTTTACACAACACACTCTGGTTTTCGATATTAAATAATAAAAATTTATGAATGTCGTTTTTGTTGTAAAAAAAAACTGTATAATTTTTTATGGAATTGTTATGCATAGATAGTAGTTAAAAGAGTAGTAGTAGTTAAAAGTTTTTTGGATGAATAAAAGCGTTACTTACTTTAAAAAAAAGCAGTTCATGTGCGAACTCGAATCTAGCAAAAGTGTTTTCATTTTGTTAACTTAAAATCTGCCCAGAATTTTCTTTATTAAAAGATTACCACCCAAAATCCTCTTTTGCACTTGTGAACTAATAAACTAATAACTTTAAAACCATTAAGTCTTAGTCGACCATTACACAAAAAGCAAGCTTCTCTATATCAGGATAGCTGCACTCCGCACGGCTTAGGGCAAAGTGCCAGCTGAAATCACTTTGCTGAAATAGGCTTTTTTACTAAGCAAACCAATTAGATTGCTGGGAATATAAACGATGTTCAAATTAGCCTGAGAACTATTTGGCGGTGGGATTCGTTCAAGCAATTAATGCTGAGGTAAAATCCTACTTCCTATTCTATAACTAATCTATCAATTTATAGAACTACGACGCGAATAAAATTTGATTGGATTTTTAATAGGTTTATTGTAATTTTTTTCCATTACTGAGTGCCTTTCTTCTCTTTAACTTTATTGTTTTTCAACGTATAACCGGATTATTGTTGTTATTGAACCTCTACACCTTAAAAGGTGCAAGTATCCATCATAAATATTTGGGCTGTACTATTCACGAAAAGGTTTATTTTTTTATACGTAACATAAGATATCTTTTATTTCATCTAAACAATTAGACCTACTAATAATTTTTTTTTTTACAAAAAAGGAACCCTCCTTCAATAAACTCACACATACGTCACTGAACACTTCCTTTTTTACTAAGTCGGTAAAAATGGGTATTAAAACCTTCTCTTGAATGTAACAAATACTTATCTGAAAACCGCATCAAAATCGGTTTAGCCAAACGCGAGATAATCGCTGACAAACATACATACAAACATACATACAAACATATATACATACATACAGGTCAAACTGATAACCTCCTTTTTTTAACTCAGTTAAAAAATCTGAAAACTTAATGATTTTTCTTTTCTATCTTATTTTTTTATTGTAAGACAAGATGAGTTAATAATTTACTAAATTTTATTTAAAATGCCTTTTAATAAAGGTAAAGTCTGTAATGCTATCTTTGCTTCACAAACCCGTCGACTTGCTATCTGACGTAACCAGCCGCTCTCAATTAGCTGGAGGGCGAGGGAAGCCAATTATTAATTCCTGTCAATTTGGCAATTGAAGGAATGCAATTCAGAAAGTAATGTTCCGACTAGTGATGCAGGAAAGGGCGATTCGAATTTTACCAGGTAATCTTAGAGATTCTTATTCTGAGCTATTCTAAGTAATGCTTCATTATAATTCGATCTGTGCCCAAAAATTTTAGTACTTAGAAATAACTTTATTTAAGTTTTATAAAAGTTAAAACTTTTCTCAATTTAAGGAATAGTTTATTAAAGCTAAGAAGGATGCCTTGTACCACTACTTTTTAAATACATAAATAATAAGAACGACGACTTTCTATATTTTCATGTAAAAAAACGGATGATGTATTTATTTCTAAAGAAATTGTTATATATTCTTGAAAATACTAAAGATTGAGCAAGAGCCCCACTACCTTTTTAAGTTGGAAATTTAACTTTGCGCTTTTACAAGACTTTAAGTTTAATATAGTTTGCTGAATGAACAAGTTTAACTTACAAGATTTCCAAGTTACCCATGTTTTACAACTAAAAATTACGGCACTAGCTACGGAAATAGGCTTAAAAGTTAATTCATATGATTGGTGAAAACATTAATTTTATTGGTAGATAAGTATATGTTTTAAAGTTTTTTTTTACCTTAATAATAATAATAAACTAATTGAAAACCAACATAGTTATTATCTAGTAGGTACCTACTTTATAATAATAAAAAAATCGTATGAAATTATTCATACACTACTAGTATATTTCATTATTATACTATGACCTAAAGTTTTTGGGAGCGCAATACATGCCTATATATCTATTCCGTAATGCTGAAAGGCATTCATCGCCAGCAGCACGTAAATAATATTCTTCATAGTATGGGGGCTGGTAATTTTGACATTATTTTATCATCATCATTTAACGAAAGACGTCCACTGCTGGACATAGGCCTCCCCAATAAATCGCCACAAAGACCGGTTTTGAGCGACCCTGATTCAAATATAAAAAAAAAAACAAAATTATTTTTGGTTCTCACGTGATCAGTGTACTCCCGCAGCCACTCTGACAATCTGTATTGAAGTCAACGTACTGCCCGTCCAATCATGGACTGGAACTGGGAAAAAAATGTATCTAGGCCTAGGCGCCTGAAGCATATACACAGTCGAACATTATAAACAGACCGGAAACAAACTTCGATATTCATCATAACAATGTTCGCCCCGCCGGGAATCGAACCTAGGTGCACGCGCATCTCAGTCCACATCACTGCCAACTGAGCTATGGAACAGTCGATTATTATTATGTTATCAGTTATGGAACCGAACTGCGCTCCAGGACTCACATTCTAGACGTAGCTCGGAAGGCAGCGGAGCTCAAGTGGGACTGGGCCGGCCATGTAGCCCGCATGCATCCGGATCGTTGGGCCAAACGGACCACCGAGTCCACCGCCTCTTGCCAAGGGATGGCAAGAGGCTACGTGGTCGACCTAGGAAGCGGTGGAGCGATGAGCTGGGAGCCCACACCAAGACCTGGTGGGAATGTGCCCAGGAACTGGAAAAGTGGAGAAAGGGGAAGGAGGCCTTTGCCCAGCAGTGGGACACTACAGGCTACAAATAATAATAATACTCAGTTATGGTGTTTTTGTAGTTTTAGTAGCAAAAACTATAAATTAAAATTAGACATACAGAAACGTGATATAACGAAACTACACAATATTCAACTAGGCTCGAATAACCAATCACTGCTTGCTAAATAAATCAGAACACCGCATGTAATCAGCGCGGAGCGCGGCGCGCAATCCGACCCAGCGGACAGCCGACCATACCCCAACAAGTGTATCCAGTGACGACCTGTGACGTGAACGTACGCTATACCAGCGCTATACAGTACGTACTGGTACACGTCACTGGTATACGTCAGACAGTCCATTGAGTTATCGTTGGGTTTAGCATATACTTAGACATTGTCTATCTATATTTTTTTGATCCTATGAAATTTTTTAAAAAACTTAACGTGGGTCCGGCTCTCAAGCTGGTGCCTCTGCCTAACCCTCCGGGGAATAAAAGGCGTGAGATTATGTTTATGTTTTATTAGCTTTCCCTACGTATATGCACTCATTTAGCTTAAATGTAATTTTTTTGGGACATACATTTTTTTAAATGTACCTGTAAGCTGTTCTGAAAGCCTCGCAACACACTCAGATGGAATGTCTTGTTATATTTTACACTTGAGCAATTATAACTGAGGCTTCCTATCCTAATAAGTAGGTAGTTGGCTCATCAAAAAGTAGACACTATGAACCTATGTATTTATTTCTTTAAACTAAGATTTCATGAAAAAAATCCAAACAAACATCTAAATAGACATAAAAAAAATCTACTAAAATATAAGTTTTGCTCAAGGTGAAATTCCATTACGCTCGTTCTTGCGATGCAAAGTTCGCCTTCGCTCGTCCAAGTTTATACATTTTGCAAAGAATGTCTGAAAGAACGTATGTTGCCGATGCAATCGAGTTCCCTACCTAGGAACTTCCGTTTGAATTCAACATAAAAGCCTTCAAATATGCGGGCTTTGCTTGGTCTAGAATTCTCACCGTAAACGCTCAGTGAAACTTAAGTCCCTCTGAAACTTATATTCAAATCTAGTTCTGCGCCGCGAGCGGAGCGTGACAATGGGGGTGAAATTTTGACCACACTCGGTTTGTTTTCGGATTTCGTTGTAATATAATGCTGAGGGAATTGAGTGGCCTGCGTCTGTGGTGCTGAGATTTGTGTTATTGTAGAGTACATTTTCCTAAAAATCATTATTAAATTCTAGCCTAGTGGTAATTCCCCGATGTATATATCATAATGGAAAAAAGTCCGGTTAATAAAATCATAACCATTGTGATAAAAAGTAGGTTTAATATAACTAGGAATTTGTAACGCCACCTGGAGAGATAGTACTTTAAATCCTGGACAAAGAACAATTTACTTAAAAGAAACATTGCTTTAATTCTGCAAAAGAAAGAAAACTACATTCAAAAATAAAATACATTCCTTTGCCACAACCGGGGATCGAACCAACAAAAATTACAAAAAATTGCGTCCTTTTTTTGTTTTTTTAGCATAGATAGTTAGGGCCATGTACAAAGTTTAAAAATGAAAAGAAAAACCATGAAATCTGGACTTATAAATTCATAGGTGAAGTCTAAACCATAAAAAAAAAAACAAAAAACCAAATTTTATGCAGTTTTGTTTATTTTCAGAAGTAAAGGAATGCGGAGTAAAATGTTAAACTCCAGTTTTTGGAGTACTTTCCCTTCCAGGTGTCATAACAAAAATCCACCCTGTGTGTTGAAATTTGCTCTGATTGCTATGTTCAAATTTATTTCAGGCAACTTCCTATTATGTTATCGTTGTATGATTCAGAAATACTCGGAACTAAACAAAAGGCTCATTCAGTTACAGAGAATGACAAAGCTTACAATCCTGCCTACTCATAAATTACATTTGTTTGCCCTTAGTCCTTCGCCCTACATCACCCTACATGCGCGAGAATCAGTGAGCTGAGAGGTCATTCATTAGATTTCTAAGCATATTTAAGTATTCTTCTAAAAAAACATGACGCTATAAATCAGAAAAAATAAGTTATATCACGGCTACCTGAAAAAACAGTCTAAACCACAGAACAAGAGAAGAGAGCATCTTCCTTGTTCTGTGGTTTAAACAGTTTTACTGCATAAATTAATTTATGGAACTTGATTCTGAAATAAATAAAAATATTATATAATATTATTAGTATTATAAATATCAATCAAATAATATGCGTCAATGATGCACTAGATAATCTATAATAGATTTTTTTAAGAAACTTTTGTGTAGTTTTCAGGTTCAAAATCTAAGGAATATACTGATTGTTGCCTAAAGTGGCCACTTTTAGGAACAAACCGTATATTTCTAAGATCTCTATCCTGAAAGCTACACAACAGAGTGCCTAAGCAACTGTTGTTTCCGAAGCTAGCTACAGAGCGTCGTGACTCGCGTTGCGTAAAGCTAAAAGGCTGTAACATTTACCCTGCCTCGTTAACCCTCTATTCAACGCGGAGGTATCAAAAACCCGGTCAAATCTAAATCTGCCTAGTTAACCCTGAAACGCTCACTGGTTAATTTCTTTGCGCTTTCGGCTCCCTCGGAAAGTCATTCCGACGAAGTAATTGCTTATGAGTGGATCCGGAATCCGGATAAACGAAACTGCCCCGGGTCCAGCGGAGCCCCGTAAAATAGTCTCCGGGGTTCTCGGGCTTGCATTTAATTAATACCCGTAATAGTGTAGTACGTAGTGCTTTCTACGTAGTCATGGAGTATTACTTGCTAGATTAAGGATCTGGAAGTGAAGTTAGGTGCTCTAAAATTTCTAAAGTCATCATGCAGTACTCGGTAAGCTTTGATCTCTTATAAAATCTTAAAATTCGATCGGTACCTGGACACTCTTAAGCTTAGCCTTTTCCATTGCCCTTTGAATAACTTCTAATAAATCAATACGCACTGTTTTCATCAATTCTTGGTTTTGATTATTTCTGAAACCATCCTCTAGGCGTGTTGTTGATCAGAGGCATACGGCCGTTCTATTTGATCCGTTGGAACTGTAAAGTCATGACACGTTTTTATTATAACGTTCTGCCCGGAATGGAACATCACGTTAAGTACGTCAGACGTTTTTCTCTTATCGTCAGACGCTCGTTGCTGGGTGTGAGTGTTTATTTTTTGAGAGTTAAGTTTGTTGGAAATTAAATAAACAGCTCATTGAAAACCTAACGGTATACCTACTCGGTTTCCCTATATTTGCAGGTTTGTCTATACCAATATTATAAAGAGGAAAGATTTGTTTGTTTGTTTGTTTGTTTGTTTGTAACGAATAGGCTCCGGAAATACTGAACCGATTTGAAAAATTCTTTCACTGGTAGGAAGCTACACTATCCCCGAGTGTCATAGGCTATATAAGATTTTCAAAATAAATAGGGATCCTTACTTAAACTCGAATAAAGTAACCCAAGGTGCATTTTTTTTCCATTGTTTACATATTTTGACAGGTGGTTTGTTATTGCCCATTGTGGGCAGGCAAATGAACATAGTCTATAGAGCCAAGTCTTTAGTAGTATCTTTTAATCTATGGCGTAACGAAGTAAGCCGGGAGAGCTCGTCGTATATATGAACGGTTCTGTTTTGGCATTCAACTTTAAACTTATGCAGCCAAGGGCGTTTAAAAAAATATCTGTCTTTTTCAAGCCGTTTACGTTTTACACACGTATACGTTAGCACAGTATAATAAAGAGTACTAACGATACGTTAATCTGCAGCTAGCCTATAGACTTCGCGGATTACCTACTTTTAATGTAAGTTCTAAAAAATATTTTGCAATTTAACAGATTAAATTTGGTGTTCACAGATTAACTAGTAAATTGCACTCTCACTGGTTTATAGTGGGACCTGAGAGTGGGACACAAAAATCTAGAAATATAAAAAACGGGCAAATGAAAAGTTGTCAAATTTTAGAATATTTGCATACAGTGTTGCCACTTTTTAACCGAAGAACAAAAAAGAAGAGGTTTTCAGGTCGACGCGTATATACCTATATAATTTATTTTTTTGGTGTAACGAAAAATTCCACTATGAAAATTAAATCTGGTATTTAAATCTATTGAAAAGTAAAGGGTTCGACCCATTTCATTTTATTGATACCTATTGAAATACCTACGGGTAATCTCTGAATAAATTCAAAATAGTTGAAGTAATTTCGAACGCAATTTTTTATAAGAATTTAACAAAATAATAATAAATCTTAAAATAGACAATATATTTATAACCACGAGACACAAAATTAACAAGTCAAATGCAAAGGTCAGTCTGACCACTGCATGGGTCAAAAGTTCACAATAACTTTTCTCGTTCAAACTAATTATTTACTAAAAGCAAATTGCTCAAGTTTTATTGCTAAACTAAACCTAATTGACATCATAACTATTAAACTAAATAAACGAGTTAAACTAACAAAATAACTTTAACCGCAAACGAAATTATCTCTATGCTCTATGCAAAGTACAATGTTCGTCAAAAGTGAATAAAAGTATGTAGTAGATATCCTGCAGAGGTATGTTGAATACTTAGTAAAAGTGGCACTGAAAGAAAAGTTTAGTTCCACAGTCTTTAATTTAAAAGCGAGCGAAGCGTAGCCAATAATAGCGGAGAAGAAACAAAGGACACGATTACAGAACGCCATTCATGTCACTTAGGCTACAAACGCACAGGCGGTTTTTTGCCGCGCGGATTTTATGTAACATATAGAATTCTATGGAAGTGTCCGCACCAGCGGATAAAAAACCGCGCGGCTAAAAATCCGCTGTTGCGGTTTTATTTCCGCGCGGTTTTTTTCTCGCTTTTGACAAGGATTGCAAGACAATGACTGAGAGGACTCAAATCCACTCCTGGACTCATGACTCCAGGGCGTTCTTATCGGGCCGGATCCCAAATGAGTCCGGACTTAAAAGGCTCAGCTCGGACGAACCGAACTCTCGTCATGTCGTCTTCAGTGAATGAGATTGGGAACGGACGTAATTTTTATGATTGATTTACCTGTAGATTGATTTTGCTGCATAACAAGTGACGTGTTATTTTTATTTTGAGTCGCTTGAACTCAACTTAACTTTAAACTTAAACGTTTATTAATAAACTTTAAAATTCTTATCCAAAGTCTGAACGTTTTTGTCTAAATTAAAATTAAAAGATTTTAATTTTTAAAATAAATAAGAATATAATTAAAATTTTAAAATAATATACAGTGCGGTTTGCGTTCAGCTTAATATAAAATTAAAGTGATTGTAACTGTTGTAATTTTTTATTAGAATCAATTTATTCAACTTCGTAATTATTATTTTGCACGCCGCCACGATATGATATGAAACACATTGTAGACACTAGTTCTGCTAGTAGGCAATTTAAGATTCTAGCCAGTCTTCTATAAAATAAAGTAAATAAAATACTTGACATATACACGGTTATTTTTTTGTCGTGGAGGAAAATTTAACACACGGTAGGCATAGTGATAAAGGACTGATTACTGAAAACAAAATTAAAAAATAATGAACCTTGCTCACTTTAGGTCCTTCGAAAGTTATTGGAAAAAAACAACAAATATGGTTGTGTAGCATCAGACCAATGACCTACGGTGGCTTAGCTGACGCCAGACGAGTCAGGGGGTCATGGGCAATGCACAGGGGAGGATGAACAAGGGGTCCATCAGCCTAAAAAAAGGTTTTTTTTTTTAATCTCAAAAAATAAAGTTTAAATAATATAATAATAATTGTGTACTGAAATTGAATAAAATATTTATTATTATGACACTTTCAAGAGCCATTGCCACTGATGGTGAAGATCCTGATTTTGGGGAATCAATACAGGGATCCGGAATCAATAAGGGGACTGGCTTGACAAAATGAAACAAATCCCAGAGCGGATCCGGACAAGAAGTGCAATCCCTTGCCGGAGCTGGGAGTATAAGCCGCGCACTGTAAAAAATTTTTATAAAACCATGACAAACATCGTGCTGTCACGCTCTGACATATCCATTCTGAACGTGGACGCATATTGCTGTCATGGTTTTATAAATGTTTTCTATAAGTGGGCGAGTTATACCCAAGTCTACATAATATTGCAGGCCACACACGTAACGATATAATTGCGCAATATTAGACTTGCACAGTTATGTTGTAAGATTGTAACGTGGGTTGGTTTTTTTTATCATTAAGTACTAACTATTATTGTCAACAATGCGTCGTCCATCGACACAACCGCATTCTCTGATAATTTCATATAAATTATATCGTTACCTTGTCGAACTTCGTTTCGCCTAACCTATTACTATTTTGTGCATGTTTTATACTTTATAATGGACCCAGAATGGGTGAAACAAAAATCAAACAACAATAACAAACCACCTGTCAAAATATGTAAACAACGAAAAAAAATATTGCACCTTGGGTTACATTATTTGAGTTTAAGTAAGGATACCTACCTAATTATTTTAAAAATCTAATATAGCCTATGTCATTCGGAGATAGTGTAGCTTCCTACCAGTGAAATAATTTTTCAAATCGGTTCAGTATTTCCGGAGCCTATTCGTTACAAACAAACAAATCTTTCCTCTTTATAATATTGGTATAGATATGTATTGATATCGTTATAAATCATACATTTGATCCGTGTGTTGTGTGGTCTCTAGGCAAGCACAGTATACGAACCATCTAGTCTAGTATCTAATTATCTCCTTACCTACTCTTCCTAGCGATCTATTATGTTTGGAATAAGTAGGTACCTACCTACCTACTAAGTACGTACTTACCATGGACTGGACATGACTATATGACTATTTTACACACACCAGCGGCGGCTGCACCGGGCGGCCGGCGGCTGCGGCGGCGGCGGTACAATCGCGGCGCGACATCAAAGGTATTGCGCCACAGTAGAAAAGATGTACGTGTACTAACATCACGCTCGGCTCGTTATTGGCCGGCTAAAGTTTTAAGGAAAAACCTACCGCAGGCCTATAGACTTAGATATCATTTTACTTATAAATAGTATTTGGGAACGTTCTACTTTATTAACTGACTTCAAAAAAGGAGGTTATCAGTTTGACCTGTATGTATGTATGTTTGTCCGCGATTATCTCGCGTTTGGCTGAACCGATTTTGATGCGGTTTTCATAAGTATTTGCCCTCTGTGCAGGGCTTGTATGGAAGTGGATGAGACGGTGGAGCAAAGTTATTAGCCTGTCCAGCCACTATCGAAACCAGGTTGTCCATTCTGGGCCCAGCTGACCATCTAGCTGAGCTGTTGGAGCATCCTGGCCTCCTCCTGCAGTTTGCTGATGAGCTCGGATGGCTCCTATAAATGTGGGGAAATGCACAATGGCTCCAAGTTCGCGAGCTAAGTGCAGGCACTTCTCTACCCCCACAAACAACTGAAGAAGAAGAAGACACCGTTGCCAAGCTTTACATACATACATAGAGGTCAAACTGAATACCTCCTTTTTTTTAAGTCGGCTATCAAGGCGGTTCAAGACAGTGTGGCGCGAAATTTGTCATCATATTTTCTTAGCTCTGCATAATGTACGAAGAAAAACCCTTTCATAGGCCTTAAGGCCGTAAATGGGTGAATCCAGGTTTTTTTCTGACATCTTTTTAGACGTCTGTTACGTCGCCGCAGTAATAAAATATAAATTAAAATATTCTTGATGTCCATTCTGCACAAGGCTTTTAACGTCCGTCGCCTTCGGGAACTGAATCGAACTGACGCAACCGCGCGGTTTTTTATCCGCGGTGCGAATAGAGCATTTCGAAAGCGGATTTATATCCGCGCGGCGAAACAACCGCGCGGAAAAAAATCCGCCTGTGCGTTTGAAGCCTTACCTCTCTTTGGATCTATTTAGAGCAGTTTTTTTAGTATAATATTAATTATTTTCTCTTCAGGAGCTGAGAACTGATACCGCAAACAGTACATTATCAGTGAGTGCGTAGATAGGTATTTTAGGTATATGTATGTATTATAATATCATATCATTAAAAAATATATCCTTTTTACTATTTTTAAGACTTCTAATTCCTTCGAAATGTTCTATCTATCTAAGTACTAATTAAAAATTATAATTTCAAGTTTTTTTTTCTTCTAACATTAGCCAGTACTCTGAAGAACCTTATTGAACAAACATACTGTTAACTTTACTCTAAACAACAGTTTACTCTAAACGAATAAAAATATTAAAATTTAAAATATATCTAAGGTTGGCTCTCAACACCTCCAAGTTTTTTCGCCAAGCAGAATCGTCGTTGGTATGTAAATTGCGAATTCATTAAATGATTGTACAGTCCGCCTTGAGTTTTTTTTTCTTGTATTATTATTTTTTTAAAACCTTGTTAAGTCCGTGGACGTACTTTTAGGGGAGCATTTACTTAGTACTCTTTGAGTAACGCGATCTAATTTAATTTAAACGCCTTTTAGGTGTGATATAACTTGTTGACTTTTCCATTTTACCGAAAGCTAATTGAGTCAAGAAATTCAATGAAAATCCAGTTCTGAGTACTTTACAAATTACGTTTTACTCTGCTTGCTTGTTCCTTAATTATCTTTTTAATTTATATAACTAAAACAAGCAGGCTTTAAATAAATTTATCCCGTAGGCGTCAGACTAATGTCAAATATTTAATTTAACCTTTAGACTTTGTAATAATGAAGAAAATATTTATATTGGTATTACTCCCTGGTTGGGTTTCCAAATTTTGAGATTATTCTATGAGTTTCTAATTATAAAAGAAAATCTATATATATAAAACTCAAAGGTGACTGACTGACTGACTGACTGACTGACTGACTGACTGACATAGTGATCTATCAACGCACAGCCCAAACTACTGGACGGATTAAGCTGAAATTTGGCATGCAGGTAGATGTTATGGCGTAGGCATCCGCTAAGAAAGGATTTCCCAAAATTCCTTCAGGAACGGGAATTACGGGACTTTTTAGTTAGTATGAAAAATCGACATTATTGAGTGTATCGACGTGAAACTTGGTGTACAGGTTTCTCAGTGAATAAAAGAGTGTTGAAAGAAAGGAATTTACAAAATTCCCACAGGAACGGGAATTACGGGACTTTTTTGTGAGAATGAAATCTCGACTTCCTTGAGTGTATCGACGTGAAATTTGTGTACAGGTTCCTCAGTAGATGAAACGGTGTTGAAGAAAGGAATTAACTAAATTCCCATGAGAATAGGGTTACAGGACTAATTATTTAGTATGAAAAATCGATTTCCTTGAGTATGCCAACGTGAAATTTGGTCTACAAGTGTAAGGGTGTTGGAAGGAATAAATATACTAAATTTCCACGGGAACGTAAAACGGGACTCTTTAGTTAGTATTAAAACAATGTATATATATTTCTTTATTTCCTTGTAAAAATAGGAAAACGGGTTCTTCAGTGGGTGTAATTAGATTCAGAGTTCTATTAAGAAAAAATTAACCAAAATTCACATGGTAACGGAACATTCCCAAAAACATAAAGCGCCTAAAAATCTTAAACTTTTTTTACTCGAGTCGGTACATATATTTAGTATGTAGTTACGTATATCCAACTAATTTTACCCAACCAGCTAATATAAATGTTAGAAGTTTCAATGTCTGAATGGTGGAGTGTAGAAATGAATTTATGGAGTTGCCACGGGAACTGAAATAAAGATAGATATTTTTGGGGTTATGGGTGCGATTAGAAATGATGTCACCAATATCCTGAGTCGTAAATCAACCAGTAATTAACGATTTTAATGAAAAAGCGCGTGCGAAGCTGCGGGCAAAAGCTAGTTTAACATAAAAGATTACACTTTATTAGCCACCTCAGTCAGACTGCGCCGTATCACGGAGGATTCACAATAAATAGTGGTACCCTCAGTTACTCACAGTACCCTCATTAAATCTAATTGCCGTGAAATAAGCTCTATAAACCCTTACACACTTTGGTCGCAAACACCTGTCTGGGTACATATGTGAACATACAAACATTGAAGTAAAATTTGGTCGGCTAAGTACCTGAATATAATACCTGAAATTTACAGAAGATAAATAGGGAACTAAAAAGAGCACGCATCAAAGTTCATAAATTTTCAGTCAAATCACATTACAGGAAAATATTATACATGTAAGTACTGTTCTTTTATCACCATTACACAATATATTCTTAAATGTTCTATTTGTGTAACTCTTACAAATCTTTTAAACAAACATCACAATTTGCCATATAAATTTTATTACCAAAAAATTGCTTTTCGATAGAAAACTAATGCGTCCGGAAGTAGGCATTACAAAAGTGTCGCGCATAGCCTGATATACGAGCGGGTCGGCCGCGCCACCTGGCGGCGCGCGACAAAATGCACACATCCGTCATAAGGCGGAAAATATGGGGCGCGAAGCACCGCGCTCGCTGTTTTGAAACGTAATTCAATTTTTCACTTTATATCGGTGGCGGCCATTGCATTGAAAGTTTAGCAACGACTCATATTTTACATTACTTATCTTTATTTTCTTTCCTTAACCTTTTCGGCGCCGCAGGAAATAAACGAAGGTTGCTCCCCCACGCCAAGGCATTTTACCTTCAAAAACATTAGTGATTGCAAAATTCAATCGACACACAAAATCAACCAAAATTTTTATGTGAGATAAATAAACAATGGAGTGATTAATATACGAAAAGCTAAACATTTTCCCGTTTTTAAAACTTTTGTAATGCTAGAACCCAATTAGAATTTGCTTTCATGGAGTTTTGTCTGATTACTTTCAACTGAATTATATAACAAACTAAAGCGGTGGCACGTCACTAACTACTTCTTATCAAGTACTCGGCGCTGGAGAGACACAAAAACTGCGAAGTTCGATCTCGTTAAAGGGTTGTTAATCACAGAGTCGATAGTTTTTTTGTACTATATTTTTTTATCTTTTATTTAATCGTATTTAAATCTTTAAAATTATGCAACGGATTTCGATGCGGTTTTTTTTTAAATAGATAGAGTGATTCAAGAGGAAGGTTTATAAGTTTAATACGTGCACAAGATAGTTATAGGTTAGGCGGTGCGAAGTTCGCCGGGTGGACTAGTTTTTAATAAAACGATTTATGTACCAATCAAAATAATCTCACTCAAGTAACTTAATAATTTTAAGTTCATGAGTCACATGTCATGTGATGCATTTCTCGTTACATTTTTGTCATGAGCGTGGCGGGAATCGGGATATTTCATTGAATCATACCTGGACAATGGGCATGGAAACACACCTCAATTTATAATCCAAAAGCTATAGCTGTTAGTTAAAAAAACGTATAGTATTAGTGTTATAAAGCTTATAATTTGAAAAAACCAATAGCCGTCAAGCAATTGAGTTGTATTGGGACATGGAAGTTGTTGGGTAAATTTGTCTAACACTCGTAACAACAAAATAATGTACCCTTGGCGTTTTCGCCACCATTAAAAAACGCTCCGCTTTTGCGTTTGCAGGGGCCTTACATTATGGAGACAATATAAATGGGGCGGACGGAGCCTATAGTGTCGCGAGCGCATCGGTCCTTATCGTGCCCCTCCAGAGGGATCTAGGCTTCGCACCGACCGCACGCGCGTTCTTTCTATTTTTGTATAAATACGTAATTAATTCTGGATAAAAAAATATATAGTACCTATACTTAGTTTTCTTTTGGCAAATTATATATTTTTTTAATTATTCTCTTTCGTCCTCAAATACAAAATTAAAACTATACTTTCTATAAATTTAAAATCTAAAAATTAATATAATTTATGTTTGTAGCTGTTCGTCCCTCGACCATTGCCATTAGGGTTCATGATTTCTCGAGCTTATCAGTTTCTCGGGTCTCGAGGCCAATTTCTCGGGTCTTCTCGGGTTGTCGAGAAATTTACAATTACCTATGTTTTTGCATCGAAAAGCGATTCAAATAATGAAAAAGTGGACAAAAAATTAACCATGTAAATCATAAAAAAAAACTTTATTTTAAACCAATAAATTGAGTGGTTTTTCTGCCAAATATAATTTTTAAAAAATAATACTAGGTACTTGAAAAAAAAAAACTTCTCTCAATATTCATATTAAACTTTTACCTAATAAAAATAGTCAATGTTAAACTAAAAGTATAGTTAGTTCTAAGTTAGTTATATAAGTATTTTAAGTGTTTAAATTTAAAGAAGAATTTATAGAAAAGAAGGGCATGAGTCGCTTAACTAAATAAACAATGAAAATCGATGACAATGACAGCGTTCGAAAACTATTGCTGCTTTTCGGGGGGCATGTACTGTTGTCGTCTTTAAAAAGCCGCAATGATTTTTGAATGCTGTCACTGACACAGAATTTTCATTGTTAATTCAGGGACCAACTAGTTCGATACTAGGGCCACTTCGATTAATAATAAATATATTCTAAACCATGGCCGAAATCTAAAATATGCGCCTTTGACGCCCTAGAAAAATTTGCTTAGAATTTTTAAGGCTCTGTTATGTAGCTTTGATCTTATAAATATTGCATAATGATCTTAGAAATACTTTTTATTAAACTAAAATGGCCACTTTAGACAACAAACGGTTTATTCCTTAGAACCTGAAAACTACACTACTGTGCCTTAAAAATTCTAATCAAATCAAATCAAATATATTTATTTGTGAAGCACATGTAAAATAAGATGTTAACAATTTATATAGTGTCAATGTGTTCTGCCGTTAGGCATACAAATATTTTAACAAAATCTTAGTGATAATATTTACAACATGCAGAAAGTACATAGGTAACATATAATTTTTATTTATCAAATTAAATTAAGCAAGATCTAATCTAATTTAGCAATCTAAGCAAGATTATCTAGGGCGTCAAAGACGCATATTTTTATTTCGGCCATGGTTTAGAGAAGATATAATTTATTCATCGGAAGTGGCGCTAGTTTCGCACCGTGTAAGCCCTTAAATTAGCGACTTAATACCCAGATGTAAGTAGTGAAATTCATAAGATTATAAATTTAATTTGACAAATTAAAACACAAAATATTAACAAACAGTACACTGTCAAACTTCCTAATTGAGCTCTATCGAATTGTAGTTGTCTTGTTATCAATTTCGTTAACTATTGCCGCTTTCGTTAAGTCAATTTTAAAGAAACCAACAATGGTTAAGATAATCGCTTGTTTTACGATTACGATTTTGGTTACGAGACTCCACCGCGTACCATCATTATGCTTATAAAATTAAAAAGTACATTTTCATCTTTAACGTAATTCACGAACTTATTTGCACTACTACATAGACTCAAATATGATTTCTCGAGTTCTCGACTTTTCTCGAGCATAATTTCCCGGGAACAAAACTCACAGATTTCCCGGGAATTCTCGACCCGAGAATTCCCGGGAATGAACCCTAATTGCCATAAATCAATCATAGATAACATCGTATCCAAAACGTCATTATAAAGAACTATGTAAAATCAAAGGTTGTTTTAATTTTGAGGACATAAATAACATTTAAATTAAAAATTACAATTAATTGTAAAATACTATAAAGTCTCTTTTTACAACCTTTACACTTCATCAAAGAGATTTTTTAATTTTCATCAGGAATTTTCTAAAGTATCTCATTTACATACGTAAACAAATATATGTTGTAGAGTTTTTTTTAATGAACTTTTAACTAGTTCAAAAAAAACAACTTATGAGGTAAGGTCCCAATAGTTCTCTGCAAATCTGTATTCCAGTAGTAGAAGCCGTGGGAAAGAATAATTTTTAAGGTAAACAAAGTCATAAATCACATTTTTGTAAAGGGTTTTTTGCAGAGTATTCTTACCTGGAATCGACGCTTTTGTTTTAGCATAAACGCATAGGCGGGGTGCCTATCCAACATACCTTACACACAAAGACAACATAATGCGACATCTATTTGTCTCTGAGCACTGCTACCTAAAGCTTTAGCAAACAAATCAAACCCATTTATGGAATTAATTGCCAATATTTTTTTTTTAGTTTTGCTGGGTATTTCCTATTACTTTGTGAATACCGTTTAAAATGTTAAAAGCTTTTTTTAAAAGACGTGATTTTGTTCTATAGTATAATATTCAATTCTATGGTGTCTATTTAAGCGTTTACCCAGCTATGTATGGATGTTTGTAAAAAATCTGTGATGACCATTTGTAGATCTAAGTGTACACGTTTCGAAGTAAACGTAGTATTAGTAGGTAGGTACTTTTACGACCAAATCCATACTGACTTAATTCGATTCAACAATATTTTATTAGTTTCTAATTAGAACCATTGGAAAAAGCGCAGCGCAATTCATCTGTAGATGTACTTTTACTATTTATTACGCTGAGCGTACCAACAGTCTAGACACAATGTACCAAAATGTCCACTCTTTAGCACAGCACTAAAAAACTTGTCTTGCGTATGTGACGTCACAGCAGCACTTCACCTCAAGTGCTTGGCGTACGGGATATATCAAACAACTGATGAACGGGTTGCTACGCTAGAGCCGCCCGCCTACCTTATTAATTGTTGTCGACATTTTCAAAGGCGAGGATTTGTAATGTCTACAATAAAGGAATCAATAGTAAATTCTAATAGAAATTATATTATTCCAGTCCGCACTATGCATACACGTTATGAGATGGTTGAAAAAGTGTATAGTTATAATAATTTAAAAAATATATTTGTTAGGAATCATCGGAAATTCCGAGTAATGTTACAACACTAGATCACTTCCAGTAAAGTACTTGGCGTGGGAGAGCACACTATTTTTCATTTGAAAGTTTCTTAAAGTTTATCGTCTTATTATTCTAAGTTTAATAACTTTTCACAAAATCTGTTAACATGAATTACTTCATAGAAGCTTCAAGAACAGTATCCAATTGGATTTTTCTCTTTAGAACATATAGTTGGGTCATAAAATGTAAAAATGTAAGCTACTTCCAGAGAAGTGCTTGGCGTGGTGGGAGAACTTTGTGACTACTTCATATCAAGTGCTTGGCGGTTAAAAGGTTAACCTATTTTTACTAGGTATAGTAAACGAAGCGGTTCCATTATCAGTAACAAGTTTATACTTACCCAGTGCTCTGTACAGGCCTTCTCTTTATTAAGCCTCCCTCAACTTGTTTACGCGTGGAAAAAATAACTAAGTACCTAACTGAGTAAGTTACTTGTTTATTACTCAGGTACTTCAATACCTATACATAGTATAAAACAAAGTCGCATTCCGCGTCTGTCCCTATGTATGCTTATATCTTTAAAATTAGGCAAAGGATTTGATGCGGTCTTTTAAAATAGATAAAGTGATTCAGGAGGAAGGTGTATAAGTATAATACATGCACAACATGGTAAAAAGTAAGGCGGTACCAAGTTCGCCGGGTCGACTAGTAATATATAAATAATAAAGTCATAATTTTGATTTTTATAATAATAATAACAATATAATAATAATAATTTATTTATTTCATAAAATATTGTACATAGATTTTGTAGATAATAAAACCATTTTAAATAACAATAAGAAAGAGACGTGAGCAGTTGACGCTAAACTAGGTAGAAACCTGTATTTCAGCTATCAACAAGTTAAATTGTTTATACATGTTTGTTATACAATTGTGTAATACTTCTGCCACTAGAAGGTAGTATTGTACATACAATTCGATATTAATTTTCATGAGATAATAAGCTTTTACTTAAATAAAAACATAAAAGCAAAATAACATTACAAAATAATAAATTTTGATTGTTATTTAAGTTGTATAAATAACAAAAACAAATTAGTAAAATAAAATAAAAACCTAAAAAATAAAAACCAAGATTGAATTTAGTTATAAATAATAAGCATGCCCTTATATCTAAAACTATTTTGTTTAGTGTAGTGTGTAGTGAGTGTACCTAGACCTCTTTTGTGTAATGTGTAGTGTAAGTGTTTTTGTATGTAAAGAGGTTGCTTTATTTATTATTATTATTATTATTTTTGTTATCGAGAATTTTAAAATTAAAAATGAATACATTAGCTAGCCTGGATAAGTTTTTCAGATTCAGAATAAGAAAGATTACTAAGATAGTCAAAAATTTTTTTCTTAAAATAGTATTTTGGCAGATGGTAAATTACTACTTGTTTATCAAGTTTATTGTAAATGTAGGGACCAAGATAGTGAAAGAATCTTTGAGTAAAGGCAAGTCGACAGCAAGGAATTCTAGAACTGAGATACTGGTTTCGACGATTTAATAGCGACTCTGCATCAAAACCAGTGATTGCATGTTGCCTTACTAGTATGGCCTGTAAAAACAATTTACGAACAGAGAGGACATCACAGTCTTTGTATAACTGATCTGTAGAATACAGGTATGGTTTAAATATACTTACCTTAAGCACAGCTCTTTGGGATACCTCAAGTTTGATCATCGTGGATTTGGGAGCTCCTCCCCAAACTGATATACAGTATGTAATTATTGATTGGCATAAAGCCTGATAAATTTGTTTGAGAGTTGGAGGTTCAACAACATGCTAAAGATTTTTAAAAACATATATTAATTTTCTAACTCTGCCACACAGAAGACCGATATGCTTGTTAAAATTTAGGTTTTCGTCAATTGTAATTCCGAGATATTTAATTTCACTTACCCGCTCCAGGGGTTTGCAATTACAGTTTTGTGTGTTCGAGTAGCAGCATTGATGGACTATTAATTTTAGAGATTCACTATAGTTTGCGGATGAACGAATAGAGAATGGTATAAATTTAGATTTTATAATATTTAGGGTGAGATAGTTTTTATTTAACCAGGTACTTACCGTATTCATGCCCTCTTGCGCATTCTCAAAAAGATTTTCCCAGTTGTTTGCTTCAAAGAATAGAACAGTATCGTCAGCGTAAGATAAGATGTTATGAGGTTTATTTGCTGGTGCACTTTTTAGGAGGTCGTTTATATAAATTAAGAAAAGCGTAGGCCCTAGGATACTCCCTTGCGGTACCCCGAAAGTTACTGAAAGCTCAGAGCTCACTAAATCACCCAACTTCACCGTTTGTGTACGAGAGCTAAGGTAGCTAGAAAATAATTTTAATTGGGTTCCCCTGATTCCCACTGCTTCCAGTTTCTGAAGAAGGATGGGCACAGAGACAGTGTCAAATGCCTTGGCCAAATCAAGGAAAATGGCCAGGCACTTCTTACCTTTGTCCAAGCTATTTGATATAAGTTGGGTCAACTTCTGTACAGCGTCTTCCGTTGACCTTCCTTTCCGAAAGCCAAATTGGTTTTCAGACAAAATTTGTTTGTTTTCCAGGTAGTTGGTTAGTCTAGAGTTAATAATTTTTTCAAGTATCTTGGAGAGGCCGGAAAGAATAGATATTGGCCTATAATTTATGACACTGTCTCTGTTTCCCTCCTTAAAGATAGGGTGTACTATTGATTTTTTAAGTGCAGTGGGGAAAGTACCTTTTTCCAGACAGGAATTAAAAATATGGGTTAGAGGTGGGACAATGAATTCAGAACAGGTTTTGAGTATTTGGTTTGAAATACCGTCCCAGCCTATTGCGCATTCTTCTTTTAGTCCTTTAATAAGCAACTCAACTTCCTTTTCATCAGTTGTTGTTAGGACGAATGAGTCTCTGCTAGTGTTTACATTTATGCAGCCATTTTTACTTTGTATAACAGAATTTTTAGTTTGGGTTCCTTTTGTAGAAAGTTTGATGTTTTCAGCCAAAGTTTTGCCTACATTTGAAAAATACTTATTTATTGAGTCTACTGCGAGTTGTGACGACGATTCTATTTTAAGTAGATTTTTAGGGTAATTTTTGTTGTTTTTAGTGCTAGTTATAGTTTTGACAGCTTCCCATATTTTTTTTATTATCTTTACCTGCTTTTCTAAATTGCTCCTTTTCATAACTACGTTTTAATTTTTTTATAAGTGTGTTACAAAAGTTGCGGTATCGTGTATAACTTAATTTTAACACGTCATTTTCAGGATACTTCTTAACGTTTTTATGAAGTTTGTCTCTATTTTTAATGCATCTCAAAAGCCCAGGTGTTATCCATGGTTTAATAATTTTTTTGCGATTTGAAAGGTTTTTAGAATAGCTATATTTATTAATTACTGCCTGCATGGATTGAATTAAATAGTCTAATGATCTTTCCGGATCATTACAGAGATAAATAGGGTTAAGATTAATGGCAAACATTTCAGACTTTAGTCCCTCTATATTAATTTTATTTATTTTCGAGGAGAAGAATTCTCTTTTCTGTTTATTTTTCAGACAGAGTATAATCGCCTTGTGGTCCGTAACTGATGTCTGTAGAATCATTGTTATAGACGGAAAATTTGATTTGACTAGCGCATGATCTATACAGGTACCACTCTCATCCCTAGTAACTTTTGTGTGAGATGGCAAGAGGCCATGGAAAGCTGCAAGGGTGAGATACCTATTGGAGTTAGGATCTAGGTTATTCGGATCAATATTTATATTAATATCTCCAATAAATGTAATAGTATTGAAACCAGCAATAGATGTTAAAATTTTATCAAAAGAATCTAAGAAGGGAGTAATATTTTTGCGTGCAGGTGATCTATACGTAGCCACTATGCAAGTTTCAGGGCTCAGTTTAATTAGTATGCAGTTACCTTCCACGAATTCAGGTTCCTCAAATTTAGCATTAAGTTCATTTTTCGCATAGACCACAACTCCATCATTCTGAAGTTCATTGTTTTTTGTAAAGAAACATGTGTATCCTGGTAGCGTTGGCAGATTTGAAGTGGTTTTAAGCCAACATTCTGTCAATATCAAAACGTCGCAATTAAATTGAAGTCTAGCAAGTAAAGTCTCGAAATTATTAAAATTGCAGTTTATGCTTCGAATATTTTGTGTTAAGATAGTTAAACATGATGTTTGTTTAGGAACAAATTTAATGCAGTCCTCAGGGTCACAGGCCATGGACTCTGACACTGCGACCGCATCAATATCATTTAATAGGTCATTAAAATTGTTAGCCATTTTTAATGATCAAAAGCCATATCATATGCATATGTGTTTGCCAATAATACGTTGTAGTCCTAAATAATTTTTTTAAAGATATCCAAAAGCAGTATAATTTGAGATTTGCGGAAACATATAGGTTTAGTGCAAATATAATAATAAGACGACAGTGGTACCGTTTCATTGATTGTTTATTTTTTATGTTTTTGGTAATAATGTATTGTGCGTTTGTATAAAAAAGAATAATTTGATGAGAATTGTATTTGTGTAATTTATTATTTTTTATGTATTGTGTAGATATAGATATTAAATTTATAAAAATAATTAGTAGACAATTCGAATAAAAGGTATAAAATAAAATTGTTATAAGTCACAAAGCGGTTGCAATTTTTATAAGACACTCTTCAGTTTTAACTAAGTGAATTTCCTTGCTATCAGGTGTCTTCTTAAGCAAAATATTTCCATTTGAGATCCAACAGAATTTAAAATCATGACGCTTCGCGAACTCTCGGGCCTGGTGGAATAGTTTTTTTATGGATCCTGGAATATGCTCGTTTATGTAAATGGGTTTTTTGTCACCAGGCAAGCCAACCACTTTTGTGTTTAATTTTTCCCCTGGTTGCCTTTCCCTATTAAATTTACGAGTAGAAGCTAGGAAGTTTGTTTTGGTCCTCACAGTCGTAAATTCCGCAATAATGGTCTTGCTGGATCCAGGTTTTGCAGGAAGCCTGTAGACGTCGCGGACTTCTGATGGAGGAATTGTGTTTCCAGTTGAGTGTGCTACTTTAGAGATGATGTCAATCAAATCACTCTCTGTTTCACGCTCCTTATTTGGAACATTTCTTATCTCGATCGCAGAAGTACGAGAGCTTAGGGATAAGTCCTTAACCTGTTTTTCAATCTTATTTATAGATTCTGTGTTTTTGGTGCAAAAATTTTCCATGTCGATTACCTTCAGTTTGATGTCCTCATAATGGCTATTTATAAAATCCATAGACTTTTCAATTTCCGAGTTGCTTGATTGGATTTGATGAACTTTGACCTTAAGGTCCGATATATCGGTTACAATTTTCGCAAAAGTAACCTCTTGTTGGGCCTTCATAGTAACCAGGGTCTCCATAATCATATCAAGAGAAGTCTTACTTGTGTTGTTCCGGGAGCGTGACGAGTTTTCGTGTTCCGGTGGTGTCTGGAGTTTTTGAGGTACTTTGGGGGATATTTCTGTGCGGCGGCGCTTACTCGACCTAAAATTCTTATCGGGTGATTGATCCCGTAACTCCGAATCTGAGAAAGAATGTTCGCTTTCTAAGTTTTTCTTCTTGGGTGACTTGGGCGGAGTTCTTGTTACTTTTGGCATACTCATTTATTTGTATTTGAATAATAATTTAGAAAAAAGTACGACTTAGCTGTTATTTTGATGAGCGCAAAAGTTTTTAGCGCGGAAAAAGTTTCAAAAAGTTTTAATTTTCCCGCACAAACTCAATGTAATAGTTGGGAGTTTTTTTCTCTCTCTGTCCTCGCTTCGTACGTGTCTCGCACCACACCTTTCGTCCGCTAGCTGTCAAATGTTGCGTCTCGCTTTGGCCTCGCTCCGGTCGTGTCTTTCACCGCTGCTGTTGTCCGCGGGCTGTCACTTTTATCAAAAAGAAGATAGGGTAGTTGTTAATATCTATATATATAAAACTCAAAGGTGACTGACTGACTGACTGACTGACTGACTGACTGACATAGTGATCTATCAACGCACAGCCCAAACTACTGGACGGATTAAGCTGAAATTTGGCATGCAGGTAGATGTTATGGCGTAGGCATCCGCTAAGAAAGGATTTCCCAAAATTCCTTCAGGAACGGGAATTACGGGACTTTTTAGTTAGTATGAAAAATCGACATTATTGAGTGTATCGACGTGAAACTTGGTGTACAGGTTTCTCAGTGAATAAAAGAGTGTTGAAAGAAAGGAATTTACAAAATTCCCACAGGAACGGGAATTACGGGACTTTTTTGTGAGAATGAAATCTCGACTTCCTTGAGTGTATCGACGTGAAATTTGTGTACAGGTTCCTCAGTAGATGAAACGGTGTTGAAGAAAGGAATTAACTAAATTCCCATGAGAATAGGGTTACAGGACTAATTATTTAGTATGAAAAATCGATTTCCTTGAGTATGCCAACGTGAAATTTGGTCTACAAGTGTAAGGGTGTTGGAAGGAATAAATATACTAAATTTCCACGGGAACGTAAAACGGGACTCTTTAGTTAGTATTAAAACAATGTATATATATTTCTTTATTTCCTTGTAAAAATAGGAAAACGGGTTCTTCAGTGGGTGTAATTAGATTCAGAGTTCTATTAAGAAAAAATTAACCAAAATTCACATGGTAACGGAACATTCCCAAAAACATAAAGCGCCTAAAAATCTTAAACTTTTTTTACTCGAGTCGGTACATATATTTAGTATGTAGTTACGTATATCCAACTAATTTTACCCAACCAGCTAATATAAATGTTAGAAGTTTCAATGTCTGAATGGTGGAGTGTAGAAATGAATTTATGGAGTTGCCACGGGAACTGAAATAAAGATAGATATTTTTGGGGTTATGGGTGCGATTAGAAATGATGTCACCAATATCCTGAGTCGTAAATCAACCAGTAATTAACGATTTTAATGAAAAAGCGCGTGCGAAGCTGCGGGCAAAAGCTAGTTGTTAATAAAAGGGCTTGTGATGAATGCAATAATACCTTATTATCCTTCTTTAAAATAACCAATTCACAGTTTTTATCAGTGTATCACTAAAAGACACAAAGACAGAGTTGACTTAAGAAATTCCGAGGCTGTAAGTTTACTTTTAGTATTAAAATTTACGAAAAGAATAGGAGCACTTTACGACGCACTTATGACGGGTAGACGAAGAAGTGACAAAGCCAAAGACAAGTTCGCCGGGTCGACTAGTAATATATAAATAATAAAGTCATAATTTTGATTTTTATAAGTAGTGCCACAATCTACTTATTAATATGTATATATTGGCCATGTACATATTATGTATGCGCAGTGCCCCCACACACACATTTCGAGAACGAAGGAGAGTATAAAGAGTCACCAACCAATAGCTCACGTCTTGAGCATCCCAGTTTCAGCGAGACAAGACGCGACGTACAGAGCAATTCATTCCCAATTCATAGCATTCGACAAACAGTAATATTGAAATGAAAAATTCCAGTCGGTACATCCACACGACGTTTTCAAGTAAAAATGCTACTCACTTTACGAAATTGCATCCCATCAAGACGACGACGTCAATGGTATACGTAAAATAAATCATTTATCTTCTGTAGTTCTTTTTAAAACCATTCATTGCATTTACCTTCCATATACATCGTAGCGTATGCTTTGTTCATTCGTAAGATGGTTAGGTGGGTAGGTACAGTGGCGATCTAGGACGGCGTAACAGATTTGTTTATGGTCTCGTGCACCCTAGACTGTAATAACAAAAAACAAGAGATATTTTGCAATACAGAAAAACCGGAAGTGATACGCAGTTCTAGTCCACCACTGTACCTATTCAAGTTGATACGTATAAATACTTGGTAAATAATGGCTGCTTACTAATTCAAGGAAAAAGCTCACAGCTATATATACCCCAAAGAGTAAGTATAATAAATACGAATTTCCATCCATGCATCTTGCTCGCTCATTTGAAAGTATTCGAGCACTCTCAGTAGGGTAACCACAACCTGTAAATGAATTTCCGGATAAAAAATCAGCTTGTCGAAATAAATTTTCCGGACATGTTTACCTCTCAAATGAAAAAAAAACTGCAATATTTCATCCTACACCGAACGAACTTTTAAGCTGTGTGTGAGAGTGAACTACAGTTTAGTGTTTTGGGCTCACGCATCGCATTGCATGAACTATTAGATGCATTAGTAACACCATAACACATACTACGCTACGCTATCAAAAAGAGAGTTCTGAATCGGCATCTTAAATAATTGGTGCATCATATTTTGTTAATCCGTGTAATATTTAGGCTGAGATGATATCGTTTACCTATATTATGTTGATAAAAATAAGAAAAAACGAGGAGTAGAAAGACCTAAGACTCCCCTTAATCAAACTACGAGTATAAGAGAAAACTGAAGTCAAGTCGTCAAACGATGACAAAGTAAGATGTCTATTAATCCAGTGACAAAAGCACTGCAGTGCTTTTAAGATAAAACTTACTTAAATACTTGTCATCATGCAAGAAAATAACGTAAAATTTGCAAAATTATCTATAAATTATGCAAGATTACCGTCGACCCTATCATCTCGTGCCAAATTAACTTGTTCATGCGAGGACGGCGGCGGCGGAGTGGCGTGGCGGCGACAGCGATAGGCAGGGGCGGGACTAATTACACCATGACACCGGTTCCGCTTTATTGAACCCTTTCCTGCATTGTTTATTGATATCCAGAAGATGTGTTGGACATTTTAATGTATGGTATTGTACCTAAGGTAACTGTGTAGTTAAGTATGTTTTTTTAAATAGGTACCTACTTAACAAGTGTTCCATATATAGGTACCTAAATTATAATATAAAAATTTACAACATTTGCTGAAAACATTGCAACTCTTTCAGTGACTTAAATCAAATAATCAAATCCCAAAAATCTACGTTCACCGCAAGGTTGAAAGAGAGAAATTTTTTAAAACCGTTATCCTAATCCTCAGGAACATATATTTTCTAGACAAGAAAACTGAAAATAAAAAAATCTGCTAGTCCTTCTAGTGAGACCGTTTTGTGTTAGCTGCACTTGTTTATAGAAGCATCCGTAGCGTTTCGGCAATTTTATTTCAACTTCTTGTTCGTAAACAACATAGACTTATTTTTTTATTCTGTTCTTGTTTAGTTTTCCTCAGCGGGAAATTTGTTGCGGTATTTGCGCGCCTTTAAAAGTGGCGTACTTAAATGTGTTCGAGCACGGGAAGTTTTGATGCAAAATATTATTTCAAGAATTCTGTCTCTTCTGCCGAGATAAGCAAACCTGGTTCAGGTGCAGCCTAGTTGTCATAGCTGCGGAACAAATTTTCCTAGAGCAGAGAAGTAATAAAAATGCATGAGTACACCAAAATATTTGAAAAATAACGAAATTATTGAAATGGCTGTGTTCTGGCATAAGAAAAGAATGTTAAAATTCATTTATTACGGAATTTAAGATAAATAAATAAAATTCATGTAAGAAACAATAACACAGAACAGTAACGTTATGCGACTGCGGCGAGTTGGTAAGCGGAATATGCGACAAGAACGTTTATAAAGTAGCAAATTGGTTTCGGCGGTTGTTTCGCCCGGGTAACGTGTGCTCCTGCATTTTATTGCAGTTTTATGGGGATAATTCGGATGTTCTACTCGTGACCGGCAACTGAATAAAATGAGATTGTACGACACTTTATTGCCAAACGACACAAAATATTCGCTTCATACGCTCATGCTGTAGTTTTATTTAAATAAATTACATAATTTTTTCAATAAAGTAGGCCGGTACCATTATCACTTTAAAAAGATTGACTGTGAATGTAGGAACCGATAGGCAGGGTAGGATAGAAGCATTGATAAAACGCAACTTAAAGTTTCAGATCGCAGAAAACTATAAACCACACAGCTTCTTTATACTCTACGAAAACAATACATTGATATATCAGATTTATTGTTCGTGTAAGGATGTCCATTCCGATAACTAGTGCGGCTTATCCGACCACGTACACTATATAATTTGTTCCCTATAGCATAATAACGACCGTTTGACCGAAGATATAATCTCGCACATGAATATTAGACAATGTGGGATTAATTTCTCAATATGGGACGCGCCGTTACGACACAGTAACGGGTGTTCGGCTAGGGTGCTAAAACCATAAAGTCTTGGTAGGTATATTCTATTTATACTACCCCTAGTTTTGGGTATATTAGCAGAAAGGTAGGTGTCTCGAGTGAAGGAAAGTTAGAAATTTATTGTGTGGTATTCATTTTTTGAGGTGTTAAGAGTAAGTAGGTTGTTAAACATGCGTAACGTAATTAATTTACTTAAATATTTAAAAAAAAAGTACAAGCTTTATCAAGCTGTGATGTGAGTGGCAAGCGTTTCATTATAATCGTATATCGCATATAAGTACATCGAACATAAATAATAATAATATAACCGCCAACTACTTCAACGTACAGACATCCCAACATAAACATTTTAGTTAAAAAGTTAGTTAGGAATTCCAGATGTTCCCAGAATGCAGGAAAAAAAGAGAATTTACGTTTAAAATACCTTATGAAGCGTTGTTGTATAAAACTTTTTATCAAAAAATAAAACCGCCGAAAAAAAAACTGAAAAGCATAAAATAATAATCGAATTACTAAGTTCTTAAAGTAATGTAGGGTATACCAAGTAATTTTAAGTAAATATACGTGTCGAATTTAGTACCTCCTCCTTTTTTTTTCGTCGGTCAATAAATATGTATTATGCATATAAACCATCCTCTTGAATCACTATATCTTTAAAGAAATAACGCATCACAATCTGTGGCATAGTTTTAAAGATATAATCATACTTAGGGACAGACGCGGGAAGCGACTTTGTTTTATAATATGTATTGATGATATTAGATAGATAGTAGAAGTAGATATTCGATAGATAGTAGATCTAGTAGAGTTTCATGCACTTATAATGAATGCTTTGTGTAATATACCTACTATTCAGGTAACAGGCTAATCAGGTGTTCACGCGTAATTACACACTTGCTTGGGTGAATGCCTGTCTCAAACGTCTCTGAATGACGATATCATGCGTGCTGCATGCAGTCGGTTATTGTAGATAATAAGGGTGTTTGCGGTGTTAATACTAAGGATAACCAGTGAATAGAAACTTCATATTCATAGGTTTATGGCATCCTTTACGAAATCTAAATGGACTGCTGGACTGAGTAAGCGTATGCACCCGGGTTCGATTCCCGGGCGGGGCGAATGTTGATATGATGAATATCGATGTTTGTTTCCGGTCTGGGTGTGACGTTCGTCTCTGTGTATGTTTCGGGCACCCTAGTTACAGGTTCTTCCTAGTTAGGGGCTCTGAGTGTGATGTGTTATTATTATCAATATATATAAAACTCTTCCGTTACTGACTGACTGACTGACTGACAGACAACGCAGAGCTGAAACTGCTGGGCTTAGAAAGCTGAAATTTGACACGTGGGTTCCTTGGGGGGTGTAGGTAAGCACTAAGCAGGGATTTCCCGAAATTCCCATGGGAACGGGACAAAACGGGATTTTTGTGTTATGAGAAATCTGCGCGGGTGAGACCGCGGGGCAGCTTCTAGTTATGAATAAAATACTCAGGTAGGAGACCTTTAGCTAAGTTATCATCATAACACGGACACGAAACAACATACTGGGAGTGGGAATTACCCAGACATTACATTTTCACAAAGAACATTGGGCATTTTGCTCGTATTTGTAAACTAGCTGACACGGCAAACTTCTTACCGCCCTGCATTCTGATTTTTTTAAGAACATTCTATAGCCAATGTGATCCGGGGATACTGTAGCTTCCCAACAGTGAATTTTTTTTTTTAAATCGATAGTATTCTCGGAGCCTATTCAATACAAATATATCTTTCCTCTGTATAATATTGGAATTGATAAATGAATTACGCATCGCATCGCATCACACATGACTAGACACGAACCTCAATCCAATCAAGACAGGTACAAAAGCAACACGTAAACATCCATCCCGAGTCCGCAGACAACATTGTTGCTCACTGCGCCTCGCAGGCAGCACGGTATTCATATTCATATTCATATTCATTTATTCTAGAACTTCTTTCTGTTTAATAAGTATATCAAACTAAGTATGATTTATGTTCCTTCAGCTTCAGTCGTTCAGTCAGTTAACTGTTTGATAAATATCACAAATTCCCAAGACAAACTCAATACAGAATGCTTATTGGTGCACAATGAACCGTTGCTCTGATAGGAACTTCCCAGAATTTCCCCGAACTTCCCCCGAGGATCGTTGCACTGATCTACTTCGATACAACTTCCAACTAAAGTGACCTTTGAGTATTTGCAACATCTAGCAAGTATTACGAAACACATTAGAATTAGAAGTACTTAAATTATGTGTTGATTGAGAAGATTGTAAGTAGTACAATTTCTATCTATGTATCTATCTACATGTAGGTTGTCTGGAAGAAATTGCTTTTAGCGATGCCGTCGCCCATTACATGCAATTTTATTAATATTTTCTTTTTTTATGTATTTTTACAATAACGTTTAGAGGGCCACAGCATGAGTTTTTCTTGTTATTTTTCCGTTACAAAAGAAATCTATTGTTAAAACGTGATTTTCGAGTCTTTTCCATTGTAAGTAATTAAGAAGAAGAACGGTCAGAGAACATACATTTCATAGTAAACTTAGTCCTACTTACAAAAGAGCTATTGTAGATTCGCAAGCGTTCTATGACTATTATCACATCCCCATACCATCTCTATACTTATAATAGGTACTTAAATATTCTATTCACAATCGGAAAATCATTAGAATAACGCTTGCTCCAAGTGAAAGATAAAGTGGAAAACGATGTTCTACTCCAGAATATAAACATAGGAATAAACATTTTGCGGTAAGTAGGTAAGATAGGTATTACAGTGTATTTATTTACGAAACGGAGTCGGCTGAATTTGAATAAAATGCCTATCTGCTCTATCTTGACGATATAGAAGGGCAGGAAGATCTTGAAAATTTAATAACGATATTTACGATAAGTACAGTTTAAAAAATGCTTTAAAAGATGAATGAACTTCCCGGCTGAAACATCTCAACGAATTTTGCCGACTCAATACATTACATAGTCGCTTGCAGAATATTACTGTGCTTGCAGTCTGTCTGTCGCTATGTATGCTTAGATAAGAGTTAAGAGTGATTCAAGAGGAAGGTTTATTAAGTAATATTGCGCACCATAGTATAATATCAGTGTTATAATATAGGGAAGTACCTAAGTAGTAACACTTTGGTATAAGAAATGGTGGTAAGTTTGGCGGTCCGAAGTTCGCCGGGTCGAGCAGTTTGAAATAAACTGTAAAATGTAGATATCTTAGTTCTGAATACAAACAATAACTTCTTTTTAGCAAACTAACTTTTGTTAGCAAAAGAAAACTGCCGTCCTCAAACTAAAAGGCGGTTAAGTGCAAAATGTTAGTTTTGAGTTAGAGGCTAAAAACGCAGGAATATTTTGAAAAAAATGCTGTTCCTTTTCTATACATTTCTAGTGGTACTGTTTGGTATCAAACGATAGATATTTTTTTATACTTTTTCCTCAATAAAGCTCAAATTGAAAAAAGTGGTATTTGCATACATAAAACTCTTATTTACTTTTTTAGTGGTGTAACATTTTAATAATTTTCTCTGAATTTTCAACCTAAAAAGCGGCTATAGGCCTATAACTGCCTTATAGTTATGCTTTTTTCCAAAAAATACGTAAACATTTTTTTATTACCATAAGTTATCAACATTTCCATAGCTAAAAAGCAGTTTTAATTTTGAGCGCCATTTTAGTCTAGCATTAAATTAATTTACCTTGTAATTTTCAATAACAAAAAAGCGGCTATCAGATTTTTGCCGCCATTTAGACAAGTACTTGTTACTTAACGTGTGATTTATTGTTTAACGACCATTACTCAATTAACTTTACTTAACTAAAAAGCGGAACCTTTTTTTGAAACTGCTTTCTAGTTACGCAGTACCCCCATTGGGTTTTTATGAAACCCGCGAAATGTTAGTTGATTGTATAAAAAAGAAGATAACGAATTCAATTAAACAATAACCATTTATTATATTTCCAAGTAGGGTGATTTATACTCATCTCAACTAAAAGAAGTGAATTGGTACAAGGATATTGTGAAGGGGATTTTCCGTAATCGCCACGCTTAGCAGGCGGGTTGGTGATCGCAGTATGGCTTTTTAAAGGATTCAACAAAGGTGGCTCAGGATGATCATCGACAGAACTGCCCATGCCCATCCTTTGGAAGTTTGGAAATGTTCCCTGAGACGCCGTTTAGGACACCCATGGAAGAAAGGGAAGGAGATGGGATGGTGGAATTCTATGCCAATATTATTTATTTAGTACATATAATTGACAGTCTTGATATAGATTTTTTGTTATAAAGGTTACCTTTTAATAAATACTTTTACATAACATCAACTACGAAGAATCAACATTTTGTATTTAATATTAATTTACCATTTGAATGGTAACAAAATAAAACTTTTTTGTTTGCTTTAAATGTAATGCAAATAATAATTTAAGTCATGTATATTATCATTGAATACCGTAAAAAGTATGTCTGTATAATTTTATTCTAATATTTAATTTTATTCTTAACTCGAGAGGTCTATCAGACAAATATGGAGTGCAGAATATAGGAAGTTCAATTGGTGGACAAAGTCCGAAACACGGAACTGTACTCCAGAACTCAAATACTGGATGTAGCTAAAAAGCAGCAGAATTAAAATAAGAGGCTAGCTACATAGCCCGTATGGACCAATCGTTGGGCAACTAAATGGGTCACACATCATCACATGGCCACGCCAAGAGAAGACGTGGTCGTCCCAGGAAGCGATGGACCGATGTACTGTGAGCGCACTATATAGGGCCTAGTGGGAATCCACTCAAGAAAGGGAAGCGTGTGAAAGTGGGAAAGAGGCCTATGCCCAGCAGTGGGACAGCTTAGGCTAACAAATAAAATTATTAAATAATTTTATTACATATAAGTTTTAACATTACTGCAATTCCTTCATATATTCAAATTAAAAATAGGTAATAAAATCAAGTTAAGTATTTAACCATTTATGTAAGTTTAATATCATGAACTAAATTTGCCACATTTATATAGTGAACTTAACTTAAATTGTTAACTAAAAACAGTCGTTCTTTAATATTTAGATAAATAGTTTTTTTAGAAACTGGGGTTTAGAATTTTGGCAATCGATTTGTGAAGTGACTGGTAGTTTATCTTAGGTATTTCATAGTTCACGTAGAATCATTGTTACGGTGCTTGGCTTGGATAGTAAAATTGTTTGCACTGCACAGGCGTAAATCCTATCATCGATTGCAGATGCCTGTGTGAATGCTTTTTAGCCAATCTCCTTCGCTTTTTATAAGCTGGCGGCACCCTCTTGGTTGATCTACCCCGAACGATGATGATTCTTGGAAGTCTGCGTCTGCTGAGTCAGACAATAATTTTTATCACCAACCGAGTCATTAGAGTAAAAACCGCATATAATTCTATCTTCAACATATGAACACTCTGTCTCTTTGCTTGGTGAAGCCATGACAGAGTACTTTATTGCTGATCGGCCACTGGTTGACAGTGTAGTGATAGAACCATGGTTTTGTTGCACATCAGGTTCATTGTCTAAATTAGTTGGTCCGGTTGCAAAGCTACATTTCATATCAATACATACATTTCATATTATTCGTTTGAATAAATGTCAACTGCCAACGCGTTGAAATTGTTCAGACGATCTTTTGGAATAATGCTTGAAGACTGAGATAAGTAAGTGATCTTTCTTTTTTCTCCTCTGTAATAAAAGTGGGCTTAATATTTGTGCACGCGTGCGAATTTCTGTGGATTCTCTACCTTAATTTTAACATGACATTCGCATCTGTAACGCTACTATACTATATAGTACAACAGCGGTGGATATCTCATTAAAAAAAATCTACAAAGAAATAATATTATATTACTGGAAACTTACGGAGCAGCGCTGTTGCGCAGGCGCCCAGTATGAGCTCCCCATGAGACAAAGCGGAGACATTGGTAATAACCATATAAAACTTGCCGCTGCGGCACCATCGTTAGGCGCTAACACTGACTCAGATGAGGAAAAAAAATCGATATTTTTTATACCAAGTCAAGGTTTGACACGGCCGATGCATTATTGTTGAGGGTTCAGTTCAGTACGAACCCAAAAATTGTACCTACATTACCGTCGAAAAATTTGAACAACTTAAAATTGTACTTCGGAATGCGTTATAAGCGCCGCGCCTTCCGTCCGTTGTGATCTTGGTTCGCACTTTATTCACTGTCGTCACCTTTGTCCGTCTAACACCAAGAAAATGTCGAATGCAAGTGGAAAAAAACGTGGAAGAGGCAATGCAAAGAACTGCCTTTAAGCGATGTAGTATAACTTAGCCGCTTTTTAGATATGTAAAAAATAAAAAAATGTATCCATTATACTTTTTGTATTTAATACCACCACTTTCTTCAGTTATTTTAGACTAGAAAGGAGAAAAGAATGCATGTCATAAAGGCAGTTAAGTGATTTTAACTGCTTTTTAGATAGGCATTAACATATAACCACTTTTTAGTTATGTACTTGTATTAGGTATAGCCTGCAAAAAAACGAAGCTAAAAGGCCACTAAAGTTATTTAACCGCCTTTAGGCTTGCAGAAAATTGATAGCCGCTTTGAAGGCAGGTATTGAAAGTGATAAAGTCGGACTAATACAAACGTTAAAGTACTTTAGTGGCCTTTTAGTTTAGCAATGCTACTTAGTCGCCTTTAAGCATTGTTTTTTTTTATTTTATGTGTACTTAACCGCCTTTGAACAAATATTATTTTCGTAACGATAAAAGATAAATTAACAGTTCAAAGATAGATCGATAGAGGATTTTTTTTTAAGTATTATGGCATCAAAATGTCAAAATCGACCAAATGTCACTTAACCGCCTTTTAGCTTGAGGACGGCAGAAAAATTGTGTTACTATTTTTATCTTACCTTGCTTGATTCAGTACTAGGAGAGTGGCGCCATCTATATGATATTTGTGAAAATAATATTATCTATATCAGGGATGTTCCGAATGTCGAATTTTAGACATTAAAAGTAGACTTCCTACAATACAACAAACATAAACATACAAGCAATATACTTAATTCTTAGTAGATATTGTAAACCAAAAATCAAGATTCACACATTACACAAAATTCAGCAACTCTGTCTTCTAAAATCGTTATATCAAATTTGGGAAATGGTTTTTTACATACGCGAAGTCATTTAAAATTTATTAAAAAACAAATTATTTCGCGAGAATAAATAAAAAACGCGAATAAATTTGAATTTTTACGCCGGACCGTGACGTTTCCTCTTAAAGTAATTCATCTTCACACAAGAAACTTGGTGTCAATTGCGGCACATTCGCATTCGCATCACATTTGCATCTTTTTGATGCGAATGCGATTGTTGAAGCGAATGTTGAAATGATGCGAATCACTCGCGAATGCGAATGCGAATGCGAACGTTCGGAACATCCCTAATCTTTATTCACTGTTCTCAATATCTTCTTGGGCCTAACGCAAATCTGGCGAGGCGCAGCGAAGATAACCGAGAGGATAACAATAATTTAAACTGGTTTCTGAAATCTATGGAAATGGGTTAAGGACCTATTACAAGCAGTTTCCAATGAAAGCTAAGAATTATTTTCGTTTGAAAACCTGTGTTTAAATTACCCCTTGGTATCTTCGCCCAACCTTGCCTGCCAGAAGTGCCTTAGTTTATGGGTACAGTAGCAAGCAAACCAACATACCCATTTTTGTTGCACAATAGTCTTTGTTGTGAATTCAAGATGTAACGGTGGTAGGTAGGTTGATGTGCTAGCATCTGTTCATAGGATCATCTATGAATGGGTCAGTTAGAACAAGAACACAATGTAAATAAAAATTAAAAAATATTACAGGTTTTTATTTTAAAACTAAACTAACACAACAATAACCTAGGAAACCTACTTTGGTTTAGCTTGTACATTAGATAATTTTGTGGGGTCATACTTGTAGGTTTTCTGCACGGGACCTTTGCCAGCTTTTGTAAACATGATTTCATCAACTCTCTGCCGGTCAGCTAGTTCTCGAGAGATCTTCATGTTGGTCCACGACTCCTTAGCACCCGCAACAAAGCCTTTCTTCTTAATTGGCAAGTTTTCAGGATTGTGCTTGATCAATTTTGGTATTTTAAAGTAATCTCTCAAAGCTGGAATTTTCAATAATGACACTTGTGCCAAGGAAATGAAATTGCTTCCGCACCAGTACATGAGTATGGCTCCAGGGAAATTTATTGTGAAAGGCAACATAATGATTGGGAGGGCTTTAAATAAGTACTTCATCATTTGCATGTTTTGCGCATCAAGACGACCACCATCTACACCCATCTGTATGGTTGCCCAAAGAGTACAACTTGTGATTATCGGCAATATGAAGAACTGATCAGGTACTGTCAAGTCAGTAAACCACCAGAGTCCACCATGAGTCATACTCTCTACTGGGCAGTTAGCCATCCCTCTCAATCCCATGAAAAATGAAAGGAACACAGGAGCTTGGGCAAGAGGTACAATCAAATTTTTCAATGGATTTAGATTTTTTTGTCTCATGAATTGCATCATTTCTTGTCCATAGCGTGCAGCCTCTAGCTGATTGCCCGATTGTCTGGCTTCAGTCATTTTCATTTGTAAAACCTGTATTTCTGGCAAGTGATTGTTCATTATGGCACTATTTCGTTGTGCCATAATAACTAGAGGGAACATTGCTACCCTGACACATAATGTGCCAATAAGTATTGCACCCCACCAAGGCACGTCCAAGGAAACATGTAAGTACTCGAGGCAGTTCTGTACTAAGCCGACCGGCGTCCAGCCCCCCAGCCCCAAGCTTGCAAAAGTTGGTTCTCCATTCACCGCGAGAGACTGCACTGCCTCTGTCACGCCGGTAAAATCTGGCACCGGCGGAGGTTCTGGTATACTATCAGCCAATGGCGTTATTTTACTAGTATCGGATACTCCCGTAGTAGTAGATGCAAATCGTACTGAAGCAGCTGACGAATAAACGTAATAGATCTTGGCTTTTCTAACCTCAAATTTCTTCTCGCAAAATACATTTATAATGGCACTTCGCCTGCTATGGCGATTGAGAAGTTTAAACATTTTGTGTTTCTCTTTTCACTATCGTAAAAATAACTTTCGAGGCTACAAAGGGTCTTATTTTATTAATTCTAACATTACGCGACGAACTGCAATTTTGAGTAGGTAGGTACCTTTAAATAAAAACATGAAATCACAGACCAACTAGAGATACATGAAATGACTGACAGACTGACAGTTTAAGTGAGTGATTGATGAACCTAACACTTGATTGATATAAATATTGATGCATTCTGTTTTTTGAATACCTAGTTCGCACCCCACCATAGATTGCTAGTAAGTTTCCGAGTTGCCGCAAGGTTGCCGCCATTCCATATCAGGTCGTAACGACGCCGTCCTATTTACATTCTAAAAAAGATTAGTGTAATACCACAGGATGGAAGTCGACGATCAGCATCGTTACGAGGCCGTAACGGCCCGAAAAAATATGGGAATCAGGGTACAGTACCCTGATTCCCATATTTTTTCGGGCGTTTGAGAAATTTTTGGTCTGTGCCCGCTTTTGCCAAGTCTATGGACTAAAAAACGTCGTGCGGGATTCAAGTCTACGTCGATAATGAAAACTTAGTCGAAGCTATGTGAAGATAAGACACCAAATGAAATGTTTTCATACAAAAAAGTGAAATAGAAAACTTAGAATCGATTTGTCATGATGTCGATTGTGTTTGAATCAGAGAAAGAACTTTGGAAATAGGTACCTATACCTACCTACCTACCTATACCTAGATAATGGACTTAGTAAAGAGAGCGCGTTAGAGCGCGGGAAACTTCGAACGAGGTTTAGTTTTATGGAAATATTATCATAGCTGCTAGGTATTTTCTATTATTTGGTACCGTAGGTATTAGATTACCGTTTACTGTGTACGTTTATATAGTTTGTAAGTAGACAATGCAATATTGATTGGTACAGTGGCGGACACGGTCGGCGTAACACTTCCGGTTTTTCTAGTCCGTGACTGTACCTATGGGGAGTGAGTGACACGCATTGTGGTGACCGGGCACCGAAAGACGCAGAGTAGGCAGACCCTTCACAAGGTGGTCAGAAGACCGCTATAGACTGCGAGATAACTCTGGATGAGAGTCACTCGAAACATGACCCGTCGGTGTGGCGATGTGTGGGGGAGGCCTGCGTCCAGCAGAGGACGATTTTCGGCTGAGATGGGTGGTGATGATGAACTCACTAACTTTGAGATGTCAAACCGGACGAGAGACCCGTCAGTGTGGTGATGTGTGGGGGAGGCCTACGTCCTGCAGTGGACGCCTTTGGGCTGAGATGATAGTGATTATGAAATCACTAACTCTGTTAGGTCACACCGGACGGGAGTCGCTTAAGCAAGACCCGTCGGTGTGGCGATGTGTGGGAGAGGCCTACGTCCAGCAGTGGACGCATTTTGGCTGAGATTAGATGATGATTATGATGATGGGATCACGAAACAATGCTTCCATTTATGTTAATTGTTAATTTTTTATCAATAATTCGACGTTTTCTATAGGAAAAGTAGACAAAAAAGGTACTTTTGCAAAACGACATGTCGATCGAATGATTTGACGTTTAGTCGTCGCAATCCTATCGAAACGACATTAATTTTTTTACGATAATACCAATTTACAGACCAACGACGTCTGAACGATTTAGTGTAATACGGTTCGACGGTTTTGCGATAGGAGCCGGGTCGTCACGGCAAAATTTGAGGATGGGAATACCGATTTGGTCAATCGCGACGGCCTCGTTACGGCACCGTCCGGAAAAAAATAGGGGAATCAGGCTGCAGGTTCTTCTATGTTCCGTCTATAGGAAGCGCAGCGTTCTACTTTGTCTATGCACTATACGCTTCGCTCTCAGAATAAAGACAAGCATAGAAGGAGTCCTAAAATAAAAAGTCACATCATTGTGTTACGCTACTTACTCAAGTGCAACCATTGAATATGTTAAAAAGAGACCAATATACTTTCTCCACTGGGTCGTATGACTCTTCCGCACCTTGCCCGTACCTGGGTTCGACTTTTTATTTTTAATTTTCTAAAAAGCTAGTGATAGCAAAAATAACTTGTCCTAAATCAAGTTGTCTATACTTTTATACAAGACATGGTTCTTTATTATGGAATTTATCATAACTAATTCAGGAGTAATTGTATGGTATTATAATAACAAGAAAACAAAGACAAAGATAAAAACGCTTTATTGCTATAAAAATGCAAATAAAAATACAAAATGTAACAAACCGTATAACATTTTTAACAGAAAAAGAATAAGGGCAATTGTGCCTTATCGATTAAAGCGATTTCTTCCAGGAAACCTACTGCACACAATAAGTTATTTTAATGAATAAAACGGGTGTCTTGATAAAAATATAATAATACTTACCTATTTCTAAAGATTTTCCGTTCATAAAAAACTCTGTCACATCAGATATTATTAGCACAGCTCTAAAATAATTAAAACTAAAAGATGTGTGCCTATAATAATCAATATATATAAAATTCTTCCGTTACTGACTGACTGACTGACTGACTGACTGACTGACTGACTGACTGACTGACAGACAACGCAGAGCCTGAACTGCTGGGCGTAGAATGCTGAAATTTGGCACGTGGGTTCCTTGGGGAGTTTAGGTGAGCACTAAGAAGGGATTTCCCGAAATTCCCACGGGAACGGGAATAAACGGAATTTTTGTGTTTAAGAGAAATCTGCGCGGGTGAGACCGCGGGGCAGCCTCTAGTATGTATATATAAAACAAGTAAAACAAATCTATTTTTGGAAATTTCATAATGTATGAATTATGCGCTTCTTTCTTTACACACTCATTTTCAATAATCTTGCTCTGCACTCTGCACCTCAAATGTTTGTTTTTGCCTGGGTTGATCTTGATCATCACTTTGTTTGTATGTGAAAAAACCCTGCTTGTGGTTTTTTTTTGAGACCTAAAAATATAATATGTTTTAATTAAAACTTATAAAAGAGAGTAAGTATTATAAAACCTGGGTGTAAACAATTTATACATTAAGTGATATCCTGCAGCAACAATGGCGCTTTTGTTTTTATCACAAAGTAAAATTTTCATGGAATTTTATTTGTTTACAGTTTACAGCATTGGTTTACCCAAATTTACGGTTCATATATTCTGTAGCTTTTTTATCAAAGTATTTTGTGAGGCCTGTAAGAAAGCAAGAAAAATGTTCTTAAATATTATATTCAAGACAATAATAATAATAATTTATTCAAATTTATATTAATTAAAGCCTTCGTATTTTTTTTTTAGAAAACAGGTATCTTAGAGAATATTAACTTAAACGATGACATCCCGCAACTTAAACTTGAAATTTTCATATACAATTATGAGGATCTGCAGAAAAAAAACATAGATAAACTTAAACCTGTTTTATCCAGAATGGGCAAATTGTATGTCACGATATTTTCTTTAAGGCCTATATCCAGCAGTAGACGTTTTTAGCTGAGATGATGGTATTTTCTGGTTGCATTTCTTTCTTAGATATGAAATATGAATTGTCCACTGAATGCCGCTGTCCTATTTCCTTTAACATTAAGTTGATAACGAATAACATTTAATTAATTTGATATAAAATAAGCAATTGAAAGGGCAATATTTTATGATTACCACCAACCAACTTATTCAAATTGCAGCAGCAAAACTGTTGTTACAGTTTCAGGTTATAATCTTCACCATCTTAAATCTTCTTTGTTGATAAAACAGTATGTTGTGAATGTTTAAAATCTTGTCTCTTTATAGCATCCAGTCATTTTGTTTTTAGTATATAATTTACTTGAAAACTGAAAAAAAAAAAGACAACAATTAGCATATTATTATGTCTGATTTTTATTTGTCCTTAAGTTAGAACGGATGATTTAGGTTCGATAACTTTTGTCTAAACATATTTTGGCACAACACTATCATAACCTTTACAGAAGGTGTTTTACCGTAATAATTCAATAAATTTCGGTACGAGTTCGACAAACAGCGTGTAAAATTGATGTTCTTGATAATTTATTAGTCAAAATAGTGCCCAGAAGTCTACAATGAAACAAAATTATTTACCGAATGGTAGGTGACCGAAACATCAAGATTTTGATTCCTTGACGCATTTGATTCACATCCCGTCACTACACAAGAGATTGTTATACATTAAGTTAAACATTCACAATCACAAAACCAATTTATCACACCTTTTTCATAAAAAATAATCATAAAACTTTTGGAGCTGCTACCGATGTTTACAATGTCATATTATACGTCAAAATAAAACAAACCATAAACAAACCACCAAATATGTACCAAATTATTGGTTTTTAATTTTGTACGGTACTAATAAACCAGTGTCATCAATAAACCACTTTGATACCACAAGAAGAAAACTTGCAAAGAATTCTTATATTTTATCTCTCTCTAACTAATAGTCTTTTTGCCGTTTAGTAAGGAGCGTAACAATATGAAAATAACTTTTTATTTTAGCCCGGTTTCTATGCTTGTCTTTATTCTGAGCTTAGAGTATACATATTACAGCTATAGAGGGAGTACATCCAAGTGGGAACAGTAGACACAGGTGAGAACAAAAAGGCGTTCCCGCCGCGAGCGTCTATAGTCTGTGATGATTGCTTGCACCGTGCGGTCCTGGAGAGATTTTGTTCGTATTTCGCCGTCACTATGGTGAAATGTGCAGTTGATTGTTGCAAAAATTATACCAGAAAACACACCAAATCGAAATCAAGTAAGTATTACATTTCACTGGGAAGTCGATTTTCATACTTATTTTTATAAAAACAATTCAATAATCGCGGGGTTGAAGGAGACGTGAGAGGCGGGCACGCACAAGCCCGCCTCCACACCGCACCTAACCACACTCCCCACTGGCTCCCCACTCGAGATTTTAGTGATGTGCCGCGACCAACGTTAGAGTCGATGTTTTTTTATCATATGTTTATAATCTGCACAGTATAGTAATGTAGCTGTAACACTAAAATCTTATGATAATCTTCTAGCTTCTATCTACTATAAGATATAAAAATCAATCGGGGTTTGTTTTCTCTCTAAAACTCTAGCCGGCCGGGCGGATTTAAGGTGGAAACTCTCGGTATGGCGCAAGATTCATAAATCTTTGTGTTTTTTATTTATTATGACGAAAGTATTCGTTTTTAACCGACTTCAAAAAAGGAGGTTATCAGTTTGACTTGTATGTATGTTTTTATGTATGTATGTTTGTTTGTCCGCGATTATCTCGAGTGTGGCTGAACCGATTTTGATGTGGTTTTCACAAAAGTATTTGTTACATTCAGGAAAAGGTTTTAGTACAGTGGCGGACACGATCGGCGTAACACTTCCGGTTTTTCTGTATTGCAAAATAGCTCTTGTTCTTTGGTAATACAGTGACGAAACCATAGACAAATCTGTTACGGCCTCCTAGTCCATGACTGTACCTATTTTATTGAAGGCGGGGGTCTCTTTTTGTAAAAAGGAAATTATTATTAAATTTTGAATGACTTTGCGTATTTAAAAAAACCGTTTCCCACATTGGAACGTTGCAACGGTTTTGGAAGACGGACCTACTGATTTTGTGTATGTATTGTATAGGGTGAAAGACCTAATATCAAGTTTCTTATATATACACAAGGTCGGTGACTCTGTCTTTCAAAAACGAAAGTATGGGATAATAACGATTAGTATGTGGGAGCTGGTTTTTTACATTCGCGAATTCTTTTAAATACAATCTTTTTACATACCTACGCGGAAGAAGAGAGAGCTAAACTATCAGTACTGACGAAGAACAATCTTTCATCAACAATAAACAAAATTTTGAACAAAATTTAATCTCAATAGCTTAAGGTGGTAACTCTCGGTATGGCGTGAAATTCAATTTTTTTCGCATTTTTTAATTATTCTGGCAAAAGTATTCATTTTTTATTACGTTCAAAAATTTGAATTTCGCGCCATACCGAGAGTTACCACCTTAAAGATATCTGCTTCAAAATTGAGTTGTAAGATTTCATCCGAACAATCAATTATACATACATACATACATTGCAATGCAATTTAAATAAATGCTTTTAAAAAACATTATTTCTAAAAAAAATACATCAACTAAATCAACTATAAATCAACTAGCTTTCCCGCAAGATTTCTTCTGCGTTAAGTATTAGATGCAAAAGAAAACCGGTAAGTATACTTATGCACCCTATGCAAAGAACTTATCGACATCTCGATAATTGGCAAGTAAGTACCTAGTTGATTACATCCCTAGCTGTCATACACATATCTCTATAGGTATGTATAGCTCATCTGTCTCCACTGCGCACTGTGTGATTGACTTTAGAGGCTTGTTCTTGTATTATTATTATTCTGAGGTCAGTGCATTTTGTTGTTTTTATAATCACCCAATCGGCAGGCAAAGGAACATACAGCCAAGATTAGAAATCAAAGGCCTTCTTCTGTAGTTTTTTCTGTCACTTCGCACTTAACATCGATCAAAATTATTCGGGAGCGCCCTTCTTTATTTCTCACTTTACTAAATAGTTGTCTTTAAAAGGGCTATTACATTTCTCCTGAATCATCTCTGAATTCAGTCAGTCCTGATTTAGGACAGTGTAAATGCATTTAGAGAGCTAGCATCCGATTTAGCCACCGATTTAGAACAAAGACGTCCTAGCTCCAGTGTTGCCAACGGATGAAATAGCAATCCGCCAGATAAGGTTGGTTACTCAAGTGAGAGTTACTCCCTCATTTGAGGGGGCTCGTTAAAGTAAGGTGAGTGAGTACTCCTGTGTACCTCGTATAAAACTCGTAAGGGGGCTCGTGAGGAGTGAGGCGTCGTGAGAAGTGAGGCGTCGTGAGAAGTGAGGCGTCGTGAGGAGTGAGGAGGCGTGAGGTGTGAGGCATCGTGAGGCGTTAGGATTGTGTTTTAACGACGCCTCACGCCCTCACTTCCTCGAGAAAATAAACAACGTGACGTAGGCCTCAGGTCCCACGCCTACCTCATTCCTCGCGCGCGAGTAAACGAAATGAACCCTAGTAAATGAGGACTAGGTGAGATGAGGGAGGTAAAGCGATCTACTATATCCATGGTATAGCCTTGTTCAAGAGTTAGTTATTCTTTTCATTGGAAAAAGGGCTACACAAACAAAACGTTAAAAAATTTCTTTGGTTTTGGTTCAATCGTTCAATCAATCAATCAGATCCTGCAATTTCGCATTACTTTTTTTTGGTGTGTTTTGTTATAGTACCCACATTGTAAGACAACGTTTTTGGAAGACAGACCTACGTATTTGTGTTTAAAGGTTCAAAAGCCTAAAATCAAGTTCCTTAAATATACACAAAATCGGCAACTCTGTCTTTCAAAGACGATATATTACAATGTAGGAGATGGTTTTATACATACGAGAATTAATTCAAACTTTATTGAAAATTTTATGAAAATTAACCCCCTCGAAAAAAATCAAAAAATATATAGGTTTGTATTTTGAAAGTATCAAATATAGCTAAACAGTAGTTTTTTATTTTAGATAATTCTCATAATCCGCTTAAAAAACCACTAGCCACTAAATGCAAAAAAAAATTGCCACTAAATGGGGTTCCGATCCAATCAAACCACCAGATTTAGTGGAACATCGACTAAGGTGGCAACACTGTGCTTCGATCGCGACTAAATAAGAAAAAATGTAATTGCAAACTACGCTGCCTAAATAGTTTCCTAAAAAGGAACCTAATTAGGTTGCTAATTCAGAGACTGATTCAGGAGAAATGTAATAGCCCCATGGAACACATTATTACCCGTGGAACGATTGACTACCCTCAAACGCATTTAATTATGCACAGTTTATGTGCGCACGACGCGATTTGGTTTAAGTGCGTGCGGCGCGTCCGGCGCCGACTAATGAACGCGCACCTTTACACATAATCCACATAGCCTAGCCACGGAAAACTACTCCTGTACAAAAGTCCTCTAGCTTCTTTTCGCTTCCCTCCATAAAGCTAGTCAGTGGTTCAATCAATCAGTCAGCTGTGATGTCTGATTGAAACATAAACAAAATGGTGGGTTAAGCGAAGCGAGACTCTAAGGCACTGACCAGTTGACCACAGACTGAAATTGACTTGACTGAATCAATCAAAACAAATAAAACGTGCCTGCTGTGCTGCTCTGCTGCTCTGCTTCAGCTGCTTCATTCATGGAAGTTTTTAATTTTTGTTGTTATATTAAATAATAATTAAATCAGAAACCTAGCATCAAAATGGCACATGTTTCTTACCCGTTCAAAAGGACAAGCAGGGCTTTGTATCAGAAGCCTACTTCTGTTATTACAGATGACGTTTTATACTGGAAGAAATTAGGGGTTAGTTCAGTCGTTTTTTGTTAATTTCTGCAACCGCCTGAATAGTCTTTTACTAACTATATTTCATTTCTAGCTACCGGTATTAGTAAAGGAATTCGGAGCAATTGACTACTTGGACTTCAGCCCCATTGAACCACACTATTTTGCTGCCACTTGTTCCGTTCGTGTACAGGTTAGCTTTAGTGTTTTAGTTTCATTATCCATCTTTTCTGAACATTCAGCCAGATTCATACCATTTTCTCATTCCAGATTTATGATCCAATTACAAAAGTAGTGACAAAGAATATATCAAAGTTTGTAAAAGCAGCCTATGGAGGATGTTTCAGAGCTGACGGGAAGTTGCTGGTGGCTGGCAGCGAGGAAGCTGCTGTCAAACTCTTTGATGTCCAGTCAAAGAGCATTTTAAGAATTTTTACAGGCCATACAGGACCAGTTAGTTTTTTTTTTTAAGTTATCATAACGAGTATATTTTGAAAATGAGTATTCATTATTTAATTTTATTATTAACATGGGTTTTTATTTAAATAAAACCTTAATTTCAGGTTCACAGGACATTCTTCACAAAAGACAATGTGAAAATACTAAGTTTCTCAGATGACAAGTCAGTTGGTCTTTGGGACATAGCCACAGAGGAGAAAATTAATAGTTTTTCAGAACACACAGATTATGTACGTGCTGGCGCGCCAAGTCCTATATCTCCTGAAATTATCCTATCTGGAGGCTATGACCATGCAGTAAAGCTATATGACTGCAGATCAAATGAGACCATACTAACAGTCAATCATGGCAGCCCAGTGGAATCAACTCTCTTTCTACCATCTGGTGGTATTTTCATAAGTGCAGGTGGTTTAGATATCAAAGTATGGGACCTGTTCAATGGTGGAAAACTCCTTGCTAACATCACCCAGCATCACAAAACTGTTACAACTCTAAGAATGGCCAGCAACAACAGCAGACTTATGTCGGCCTCCCTAGACAGACATGTAAAGATATATGACATCTCAACCTTCAAGGTTGTTCATAACATTGACTTCCCTAATGCGGTACTCAGCATGGCAATTTCGGAAAACGATGACGTATTAGCTGTTGGCATGATAGATGGCGTCATTTCTATTAGGAAAAGAGCACAGCCAGCTGCAAGATCAGATGATGCAAAAGCACTATTCAAGTTTGCACCAGACCATGTTAGAAGAACAGAAGTTGACCTAGTCGTACAACAGGAAAAGAAACAATGGATATCAGACTGGGATGCCTACCTCAGAAAGATGCAATTCAACATGGCCCTACAATCTGTTCTTAAACCTATGATAGTCAACAAATACCCAGAGAAAACCGTGGCTCATTTACAAGAGCTGCTCAGAAGAAATGTGTTACATTCTGCAATAATGGGAGCCGAGGAGAAATATATAACTTCATTAATGAAGTTCCTTATAAAATTTATTGGAGTGACTCGGTACACCAGAACAATCATAGATACAATGAATGTATTTTTAGATGTTTTTGAGAATGAAACAAGCACATTTTCTGAAGAAAACCTTAAGCTTTATGAAGCTATGAAGGATAAGATAGCAGAGGAGGTAGAAGTTTGTAAACAAATTTGCGAGTTGGAAGGCGCACTAGGTCTACTGTTGGCTGGAGCACAAGTTAACTCAAATATGGATGCTCTTGAAATAAATGATACAATATTGCCCTCTTCCAAAGCCAAGAAGAATATTGTGATAGATGTATAAAAAAAATATAACAAATAGTTTTGTTTTATTCATAAAAGCTAAGTAGACAAAGTAGAAAAGCTACCCTAGCCACCTAACCTTCACAGTAAAAACTTCCAACCTTTACATGTTATGTAACTCTGGAGCTGTAGCTACGTATTGTACAACAACCTAATCTTGGCTGAAAGAATCTCTAGAGCCTAGGCAACTAATCTTAATTGCATAGCAGTATGAGACCTTTTACACGAACAGTGGTGCCACTCTAGAAGAAGATATGATTTCTTCTAAAGTGGCCACTTTTAGCAACAAACAATACATGAAACAGTCTAAACCTACCTTATATTTAAAGATCAAAGGCTAAGGTCTTGATCGAAGGCTAAGTAGTTAGGCTACTTAAGTTACTAACAAAATAAATAACATAGTATTGCTTTAACTTTTTTTTTCTGTAGGTAGGTAAACAAAAAAAAACTTTATATTGTGCATTTAATACGATTTTTCAAAATACTAGGGACCAAGATGTAATGCACTAGGGAGCACTTTTTCACAAAAAAAAGCCTAGATTTTTTTTCTAGAGTGGCGCCACTGTTCGCGTAAAAGGACTCTTAATTTAGGTCTTGATCGAAGGCTAAGCAGGTAGGCTACCTAAATAACTAACAAAAGAACTAAAAATATTGACTTATTTTTTTAATAAAAGTGGATTAAACTGAAATCTTAAATTAAATACCCCAACTACGACTCCCGCCCCTAAGCCTACGAACGCACAGGCGGTTTTTTACCGCGCGGATTTTATGTAACATACTTAATCCTATGGAAGTGTGCGGATAAAAAACTGCGCGGTTAAAAATCCGCTGTCGCGGTTTTATTTCCGCGCGGCTAAAAATTCGCCTGTACCTTCGTAGCCTATGAATAAGGTTGAAAATCAAATAACAACCTTTCCAACCGCGCGGAAATAAAACCGCCTGTGCGTTTGAAGCCTAAAACGACCCACCGACCGAAATCTTAAATTGAAAGGTAAAAGCGAAGGGTCTTTTTGGTAGTTGATAATTTCTGAAGTAATAGACGTAGGTAGAGAAATAAATCTAATACCTAATACCATTTTGCAGAACAACTCAAAAGCTAACAGTAAAACACAAAAAGTATCTGCATTTTTTTGTGGTAACTTTGAAAAACCGTAAAAAATGAACCAAAAAAATATTTTTTAACTGGTTTAAGTACCCACATAAAAAATAATAAATGTAAAAGCAATACCTACTGTGTTATTTTGTTAGCAACTTAGGTAGCCTATCTACTTAGCCTTCGATGAAGGTTATGTGAGCCTTGGATCTTTAATTGTGAATTTAAAAGTAGGCGGTTATGTTTTAAGTTCTTTGGACATCCTGTATTCGCAAGTTTACAACCACTAAAACCCTGCCGGTGTCCTTGGCTGTTAGCTGGAGGGTCACGCACGGGTAAGCCAATGGAATTCTCCGCACCCCCTCCCAGCATTGGCTGTAGAGCCTCTTCTCGAAGGGGACATGGTAAGGTAAATAAATACTAAGAAATAAACTACTGAAGACTTGGCTGTATGGACTAATTTCCTTTGCCTGCCCAGAATAGGCAAATGGTGAATTATATATTATATAAATATATATGTCGTAGTAAGATTTGATAATTAGGTTTTTTGCAAAAAAAACTAAGGATTTTGGCGAAAACCCGGATAATTTGATATAAGCATTTACTTTTTTTTCAATCATCCTGACATAAAGCAGTTTTTTTTTGCAAAAAACATATTATTATTAGAAAACTTTGAAACCTTCCTTTACTCTGATTGGCTAGATTATTGCTTGCTGGTAAACTCTTATTCTGATTGGTTCGTTAAAATATCCTTTGACGCTACAGAGAACCAATCAGAATAAGAGTTTACCAGCAAGCAATAATCTAGCCAATCAGAGTAAAGGAAGGTTTCAAAGTTTTAAATTATACTATAGGTTTTTTGCAAAAAAAAAATGCTTTAAGTCAGCATAATTGAAAAAAAAGTAATGCTAATATCAAATTATCCGGGTTTTCGCAAAATCCCTAGTTTTTTTGCAAACAACCTAATTATCAAATTCTTACTACCTACGACATAATTATTTAAAAAAAGAAAAGAAAATGAGAGGAGCACCACCACACCACAGTCGAAGAGAGAGAGAGAATCAGTAAAACGTAGTGATCTATTTACCTTCTCTCTGCTCTGAGAATCAGTTTTTTTTTGTAGATTTTCAGTTTTGCGTCAACTATCAAGCTCACGTTTTAGTAAATGTATTTAAAGTGACTGCAAATAATGTTTACAAAACGTTATAAAGTTACGTGATTTATCAAACTCGTATAATAACAAGAAAGCAGCAAGAAAGGTAAATGTCTTAATGTCATTGAGGGCTAAGTATTTTTGGTTAGAGCGTTAGAGCCCTTTCTCTATTTGCCGAGTGTTTGTTGGTGATCATTCACAACATTATTCTATGCATAATTTTATTTTAGCTACATCAATGTTTGGGTCGGTGAGTCGTTTCGTTTTTGCTTTAAATTTACACTTTAAAGGTTATTTTGCAGAGGACATTCTGAATTATATTATTATCAAGTTTCAATTTGCTAGATAATCCTCCTATATCATGGATGAACGAAGAGTGGCTGACTATTTTGTGGTGGCTGGTTTACCTGATAATGCTGAGCTGCTTGAAGACTGTGACTCAGGACACTTGAAGGGCTATAGTACCAAACCACCAATCACTGACATAGGTAAGTGATAGCATTTGAAATATTGTTTGCTAACTTCCTGTTGTTTTCAAATAAGAATGTATTGAGTTTGCAGAACTAAATGAGTTTATTTTACATTGGTAGCGGTAGCACTAATGTTCAGTTATATCAAGGTATATTTATAACTTAGTTGTTGTCCAGGCGAACTTCATATTGCACCCCACAATTTTATATGGAAAATTAAAATGTTGTTTTTTCCAACTTCCCCTCCATTTGTCCATGTTTTCTCACCTTTTAAACCTTCCCTGGACTACTTTGAACATTTACTATTTTTAGTTTTAAGGTATTTAACATATGGGCCTCTGTTTATGTTATTTAACATCTTTTATTGTAAATATTGCCTGAAATAAATGAATATTATTATTATTTCAAAGGCAAAATCATCTAAATCGGCCCGGCCAATCTCGAGTTTTAGCGAGACTAACAAACCGCAATTCATTTTTATAAATATAGTAGACTAGTCAAAATGGGAAGCTTTGTACCGCCTAACATAATACTATGTTTTGCTTGTAATTATAAATACCTATAAATGTTCCCTTTTGAATCACTATCTATCATAATAAAACACATCTAAGACTGTTGCAAGGTTTTTAAGAATTAAGCATACATACACACCAACAGCGGACAGCGACTTTGTTTTATAATATAAGCAGGCAAATTAAAAAGCTCTAGCCATGCTAATTGAGGGGCTATTTAGTGCCATATATATTGGTGATGGTGAGTAGCAAATCATGTTTCTCACCGATAGATGAGAATTCACCTTGTGATTGCAGTTAGCACATGTGAAAAAGGAACTACTAGGCTCAAGACTGTTTACCATTTTATCTCACTAATAGGTACCACTACTGAGTTTAGAGGTCATGGATTGTTTGCTATGCTAATTCATATACCTAGGTAACATGAGTTAATTCTTAAGCATAAATATTAACTATGTCATTCAATCACCTCTCACGGAAACTGGTAGTAGGTAGTTGCTTGTTTTTTACTTACTAAAGTATGTAAGAAGTAAGTACAAATAATTTTATAGTGGCTCATAAGAAAGGTTTTAATCTAAAATCTATTTGAATGATTTATCAATGTAAATTAAAATAATACATTGACAAATTAGCAACTGCACCTTATCTCCCTAATATCTCTCATCAAAAGTTGTCGGAGTCTAGACTCTAGACTCTCCATATACCAATCCATTCAAATCAGTTCAGTAGTTTTTTTAGGAAAGCAAGACAAACAGAGACAGATAGACAGACGGACACACAGAGTTACTTTTGCATTTATAATATTAGTATGGATAGCTCTATAAATAAACCGACATATTTAAATCGTTAGGTAGATAAAGCTACTGAGGTCACTGGTCAGTGGTCAGTTTCAAGTTCTCAGGTAATTGACACTGCCAGTGATTGTAAAGTGCCATTACATAGTTATTATAAACTAGAAGGCTGCCCCGCGGTTTTTCCCGCGTAGATTTCTCATAAAAACTAAAATCCCGTTTTTTCCCGTTCCCGTGGGAATTTCGGGAAATCCCTTCTTAGTGCTCACCTATAGTCCCAAAGGAACCCACGTGCCAATTTTCAGTTTTCTACGCCCAGTAGTTTCGGCTCTGCGTTGTCTGTCAGTCATTCAGTAACGGAAGAGTTTTATTTATATTGATTGCATTTCGATTGGTATTTTAATGGATTCATGATTAATGGTACTTATATTTTTATTATTGTCATGCAAGATTGACTAAGTCAGTCTATGCACATTATAATCATCTAATTTGAAAAGATTAGGGATAAGAAAATTTATTGATTTTACTGATGAAGACAAAATATTTTGTTTGAAATTTCTTTCGAAAATCACCTTAGACGGCAATAAAAGAAACTATGCATTACAGAGTTATTATGTTATTGTGTATTAAAAAAAAAAAGTTTTTTTTATTATTGCAGTATAAGATGACTTTTGATTCCAAAAAACATATTATTTCGTCTTCATCCATTCCTTTTGAATCAATTGTCTTATCCCCAAAACATCAATACATAGTATAAAGTCGCTTCCAGCGTCTGTACTATGCAACGGATTTTTATGCGTTTTTTTTATCGATACAGTAATTCAAGATTAATAAGTATAAACATGCACAATATAGTAATGTACTGTACTGAAGTACTGAAAAAACCTACAAATTAAAAAAATACTATATAAAACATAGAAACTTGTTTGACAACACGAGAACACCATGTCCCAATAATAACTACCTCAAGATAGCGCCTTATACGTAACAAACATGGCACAAACAAACTAGATCTAGTTGCGCGAGTTTTCAAAGTATCTAACTGTTTTTAGATTTTATGGTTACATACTTTTAGTTTAGGGCCTAGCAGATCTTTATGAGTCACCTTTACGCAAGTAACAAAATATGTACTACGAGCTGTCCCGGCTTACTTCGTTACGCCATAGAATATAACATACTACAACAGACTTGGCTCTATAGACTATATTCTTTTGACTGCCCAGAATGGCCGAATAAAAAAACAAACAACAAAAACAAACCACCTGTCAAAATATGTAAACAACGGAAAAAATATTGCACCTTGGGTTACATTATTTGAGTTTAGGTAAGGATCCCTAATTTTTTTGAAAATCAAATATAGCCTATGACACTCGGAGTTAGTGTAGCCTCCTATCAGTGAAAGAATTTTTCAAATCGGTTCAGTATTTCCGGAGCCTATTCGTTACAAACAAACAAACAAACAAACAAACAAATCTTTCCTCTTTATAATATTGGTATAGATGGTATAGATGTCTGCCTTAAACCAATAGGTACCTTACAACTTTAACCAAAATCGGATGCAACATTGCTATGATGGATATCAATGTTTGTTTCCGAGTCTGGACTCTGGTAGTGTTTGTAATATGTTTCCGGCACCTAGATACCCACCAGTTCTAAATACCTACTTAGTGAATCTGAGTTTAGTGCTATTATTATTTTTATTTGTACATTATATATCCTACTAGTGTGCGCCCTGCGGCTTCGCCCGCGCAATCTTGTCACGATGGTTTATAAACATAAACTTGGCCAAACGTGGGTCCAGCTCGATGCTCTGTTACCTCTCGTAGGCTTATTCAATGAGCTGGTGTCTCTGCCTAACCCTTTAGGGAATATTGACGTGAGAGTATGTTCGGTACCGAATTTGGCAAAATATCCGTTCCCGTGAGATTTTTGGGAAAAGTAGCCTATGTCCTTTCTCAGGCTTTAGACTATCCCAGCACCAAATTCTATCTAATCGGTTTAGTAGTATTAGCGTGAAAGCTAGACAGACAGACAGAGTAATTTTTATATTTTTAATATATTATTATTTTGGATTTGGATAAAAACATTGCTTATATTGAGTAATCATATTATATACAACATGTTGTTTAAACTACACAATATATGCTCATACTTAACCTCAACTAATAGCTTAAAAAAAAACAAAACATAAACATTCTCTAAATAAAATAAGTTCATTGTTTGGCAAACCCTTAATCCAGAGAAATCTCTGTTGTACCCTAGTGGTGCTGTTCCCGGGCCTCGGCGAGTCACCCCCCAGCGGCTACGAGCTCTTGGAATCAACTCCTACAGGTCTCCCGGCCGACCTGAACCATGGCTCCATGCGCTCGCCTGAATGCTACCTCGCCATCAGGCGGGGCCGCGATAGACCGCCTCTCGTTGATATTGGTAAGTAGGAATATTTGTTTGAGAATCCTACAATACATAAGTAATTGATTTACGCTTTATTTTTTGGGTTATTTAGAGTCACAACTTATGCTACTTGTTGCCATGTAAAACTACTTTGCTAAATACAATGTTACAATCTGTTTATGTATGTGCATAGTAAAAAAAAGTGATACTGTTGTACTTGTAAATATTGATATCAGATTTTTATGTTTAAACTCTTTAAGATTAATTCAAAAACATTTTAACGAAATCGTGTGTCGTCGTAATTCTTAATAATTTAATTACTAATTTAATAATTTACAAACTTACTACTTGGTATTTGAACACTTCAAATAATATTATATTACGAAACCATAAAAAAATCATATACATATATTGTAACTAAATGCCGTTATGGCGCAGTAGTCCTGAACCCGCATATCGAACCCACAAACTATAAATGCTTCTTATCAGTTGGTAATTGATGCCACCGCATTTTTTAGAAGCTCCTTTACAACTCAATGGGTCGATGATATTAAACCAATTTGTCGACATTGTGTGACGTCACTAGCAGTTCATACAATAACACATTTCAGTTTTATTGCCCTTTTGATAGTTTAATAATTTAGTGGCGCGCTCTATTAGATAACGCAGCGATGAAAGAAAAGTTATTTAAGACAACGTTTGCAACTTGAAAAATAATAGTAAAATCGACTATATGCATCACAAAACAAAGGACACTCATTAAGACTTTCGACGGTCTGAATACTTGACTATATAAAAATCCTAAGATTTCTAGGAAATCATATACATATTAGACACAAATGAGATCTAAATGCTATCCTATAGTATTAATTATTACCTGCCCATAAAGCACCAGCTATGAAGTCTCAAAAAACACCCCAAAGACACCGTACTGACAAGCAAGCTTAAATCAAAAAAACTTAATAATAATGTTTCGAAACCACAGCAGAATCTTGCTTTATTGATCTGTTCTCGAGGTAGGCAATTCGAGATACAGGCTGCACCACTAAATTTAGTCTTATTTTACCTTTTTTCGTAACTTTTTATCACGTTTTTGTGAACGCTTCGCTTGGCACGCGCTGCTTTGTTAGCTTAAGAGCCTTAGCACAGCTAAACTGGAAATTTCGGATGCGTACAAACCTATGATCTATTTAATTTCACATGGAGGAAAAAATATATCTTATTCTTCAGGATATATGCTAGGGAATTACTGTTTTAAAAATTTGAAAATCTAATTTTGATTCGATAAAAAAAAATCACGAAACAACCTCTAAAAAAAACTTTGATTGCATTTTTACCGTACTTAAATACATCCGTTCATTTTAGTTTTTTTATATGTTTACAAGCAACAAAAAATCTTTGGAATTGCTGTTTGTTTTTTTTAATCCGCTTAGTTATATTTCTAAAATGATTTTTTTTCTATCTACAACGAAAGTTCTACACGGCTCCCTACGCAAGTGTGCGTGAGAACCGTGTACATGTAGTACCGGCCACGGCCTCATGCTAATCGGACGTGTCGCTCTGTTTTCCGTCGCTGTTCCGTCGCGCGCGCGTAAATATTACCGCTGACTTTAATAAAAATAGTGTTTGTAACTATACCTTTTTGTTTTTTTTGTAATATAAACCTAGTATTCAAATTAGTTTAGTGTAAATAGTATATTTGTGTCAGTGTTTTTGTAAATAGTATCGGAATAACATTTAATAATGGGTAATAAAAAGAAAGACACTACTAAAAAATCAAAAAGAAAAACCTACGATTCGTGCGTCAAACATATGAATGAAATGATAAGGTAAGTATCTTAAACTAGTTATCATTTGATTATTTTATGTACATTGTACATGAAAGATTACAACACAAAAGTGGTATTTATTTTTGCATCGTTTCATAGATGTGACTTTAGCGGTATGAATAAGCTTACGTCTTTCATCCGGTTGACCCGAGTTCGAATCCTGCCCGTGACTAGGACTTTTTTATTTTCTTTTCTGTTTTTAAAATCAAAATATTTATTTTAGGAACCTTGGTAAGTTGGTATACTTACCTAATTTTTGATTTTTTTTTTTCAGAAAAAGAAAGACAAATGAGAATGATAATGAAGATGTTTCCAATGCGTACGTATAATAATGAATAACTAATGAATAAGGTAGGTCCATATTATACTACCAAGAAAAACGTTGCGCCACTGGTAGGCCCCATGCCCTATACCATACATCAAATTTACGGCGGCGGCGGCCGGCGGGGCGGTGGCGGCGGCGCGGCTAGGCGGCGGTGGCGGCGGCGGCGGTGGCGGCGGCCGTTCGGGGTGAAATTAGTAGTGAATTTCACACTTACTTCAAGATTATTAGGTCAACAACCCTTCCTACCACCTTGATTGGTAAATTGTGTGTTTACTTTTTCAGAAAGAGACCGAGATTTACAAAAACTGAAAATAATGAAGTAGCAGAACCTGAATGTAACGATGTTCCTACCTACCACGAGTAAGAAATAATAATCTAATACCTATAAAATAATATTTCAATGGTTCTGAATAAAACATAGCGGTTTACCCTTATTACGCATAGGGTAAAATAATTACAATTATTTTGTCTCGCCTTCAATACATACATAATCTCACGCCTTTTATTCCCCGAAGGGTTAGGCAGAGGTACCAGCTCAAGAGCCGGACCCACGTTTAGCCGAGTTTATGCTTTATTACCAACGTGACAAGGGGCCAGCTTGTCGCCTTCAATAATCTGACAAATATGTACTTTTTACATTTCTCCACCATCTCCTGAATGGAAAATAATAGATAATCGCGGACCAACATACATACATACATACACAGGTCAAACAGTAAACCTCCTTTTTAGAAGTCGCCAAATAAGTATGATGTATGGATTAGTCAGTAAACTACACTACGCAACAGAAAATTCTATGATGTTTATTAGAACACCGGAATCAACAGTTTAAACTGATCTTTGAAGCATAGAAGGGTTTATTTAACCTTTGTTGACCACTTTGTGTAGTCACACACTCTTTAACCAATACCCATCCGGCGATGACCCTACGGTGCGTTGCTTCAAATAGCACTTGCACTGCATCTTTTCGTTTTCACGTATGCTTTGACTGTGGAGTTAATTATGTCGGATATTTTACCATCAAAGGTGCGGTTATCTAAGAATGTGCCTTGTTATCTTGTAGGTTACTTTTAATTGGTAGAGTTCATTGACTTAATTACTTACATAAAAAAAAAGATTTATTTTCAGCTTCTAATTACGCTTGCCGGCTTAACAAGATATTTTTATCAATTTTAAAACTTAATAAAAATAAAAGTATTATAACTTGGCAACGGTGTCTTGAAACGGAACCATTTTTATTTTGAGTTAACCTTTTAACCGCCAAGCACTTGATATGAAGTAGTCACAAAGTTCTCCCACCACGCCAAGCACTTCTCTGGAAGTAGCTTACATTTTTACATTTTTCGACCCAACTATATGTTCTAAAGAGAAAAATCCAATTGGATACTGTTCTTGAAGCTTCTATGAAGTAATTCATGTTAACAGATTTTGTGAAAAGTTAATTAACTTAGAATAATAAGACGATAAACTTTAAGAAACTTTGAAATGAAAAATAGTGTGCTCTCCCACGCCAAGTACTTTACTGGAAGTGGTCTAGTGTTGTGACATTACTCGGAATTTTCGATGATTCCTAACAAATATATTTTTTAAATTATTATAACTATACACTTTTTCAACCATCTCATAACGTGTACGCATAGTGCGGACTGGAATAATATAATTTCTATTAGAATTTACTATTGATTCCTTTATTGTACACATTACAAATCCTCGCCTTTGAAAATGTCGACAACAATTAATAAGGTAGGCGGGCGGCTCTAGCGAAGCAACCCGTTCATCAGTTGTTTGATATATCCCGTACGCCAAGCACTTGAGGTGAAGTGCTGCTGTGACGTCACATACGCAAGACAAGTTTTTTAGTGCTGTGCTAAAGAGTGGACATTTTGGTACATTGTGTCTAGACTGTTGGTACGCTCAGCGTAAAAAATAGTGAAAGTACATCTACAGATGAATTGCGCTGCGCATTTTCCAATGGTTCCAATTAGAAACTAATAAAATATTGTTGAATTGAATTAAGTCAGTTTGGATTTGGTCGTAAAAGTACCTACCTACTAATACTACTTTTACTTCGAAACGTGTACACTTAGATCTACAAATGGTCATCACAGATTTTTTACAAACATCCATACATAGCTGGGTAAACGCTTTAATAGACACCATAGAATTGAATATTATACTATAGAACAAAATCACGTCTTTTAAAAAAAGCTTTCCACATTTTAAACGGTATTCACAAAGTAATAGGAAATACCCAGCAAAACTAAAAAAAAAATATTGGCAATTAATTCCATAAATGGGTTTGATTTGTTTGCTAAAGCTTTAGGTAGCAGTGCTCAGAGACAAATAGATGTCGCATTATGTTGTCTTTGTGTGTAAGGTATGTTGGATAGGCACCCCGCCTATGCGTTTATGCTAAAACAAAAGCGTCGATTCCAGGTAAGAATACTATGCAAAAAACCCTTTACAAAAATGTGATTTATGACTTTGTTTACCTTAAAAATTATTCTTTCCCACGGCTTCTACTACTGGAATACAGATTTGCAGAGAACTATTGGGACCTTACCTCATAAGTTGTTTTTTTGAACTAGTTAAAAGTTCATTAAAAAAAACTCTACAACATATATTTGTTTACGTATGTAAATTGAGATACTTAAGAAAATTCCAGATGAAAATTAAAAAATCTCTTTGATGAAGTGTAGAGGTTGTAAAAAGAGACTTTATAGTATTTTACAATTGTTTGTAATTTTTAATTTAAATGTTATTTATGTCCTCAAAATTAAAACAACCTTTGATTTTACATAGTTCTTTATAATGACGTTTTGGATACGATGTTATCTATGATTGATTTATGGCAATGGTCGAGGGACGAACAGCTACAAACATAAATTATATTAATTTTTAGATTTTAAATTTATAGAAAGTATAGTTTTAATTTTGTACATATTTGTATTTGAGGACGAAAGAGAATAATTAAAAAAAAAATTGCCAAAAGAAAACTAAGTATAGGTACTATATATTTTTTTATCCAGAATTAATTACGTATTTATACAAAAATAGAAAGAACGCGCGTGCGGTCGGTGCGAAGCCTAGATCCCTCTGGAGGGGCACGATAAGGACCGATGCGCTCGCGACACTATAGGCTCCGTCCGCCCCATTTATATTGTCTTCTTAATGGAAGGCCCCTGCAAACGCAAAAGCGGAGCATTTTTTAATGGTGGCGAAAACACCAAGGGAACATTATTTTGTTGTTACGAGTGTTAGACAAATTTACCCAACAACTTCCATGTCCCAATACAACTCAATTTAATAAAGCTTGACGGCTATTGGTTTTTTCAAATTATAAGCTTTATAACACTAATACTATACGTTTTTTTAACTAACAACTATAGCTTGTGGAGTATAAATTGAGGTGTGTCTCCATGCCCATTGTCCAGTTATGATTTAATGAAATATCCCGCCACGCTCATGACAAAAATGGTGCCATAAACTGTAACGAGAAATGCATCACATGACATGTGACTCATGAACTTAAAATTATTAAGTTACTTGAGTGAGATTATTTTGATTGGTACATAAATGGTTTTATTAAAAACTAGTCCACCTGGCGAACTTCGCACCGCCTAACCTATAACTATCTTGTGCACGTATTAAACTTATAAACCTTCCACTTGAATCACTCTATCTATTTAAAAAAAACCGCATCGAAATCCGTTGCATAATTTTAAATATTTAAATACGATTAAATAAAAGATAAAAAAATATAGTACAAAAAAACTATCGACTCTGTGATTAACAACCCTTTAACGAGATCGAACTTCGCAGTTTTTGTGTCTCTCCAGCGCCGAGTACTTGATATGAAGTAGTTAGTGACGTGCCACCGCTTTAGTTTGTTATATAATTCAGTTGAAAGTAATCAGACAAAACTCCATAAAAGCAAATTCTTATTGGGTTCTAGCATTACAAAAGTTTAAAAAACGGGAAAATGTTTAGCTTTTCGTATATTAATCACTCCATTGTTTATTTATCTCACATAAAAATTTTGGTTGATTTTGTGTGTCGATTGAATTTTGCAATCACTAATGTTTTTGATGGTAAAATGCCTTGGCGTGGGGGAGCAACCTTCGTTTATTTCCAGTGGCGCCGAAAAGGTTAATACCCAAATAAATATTAAGTTGTAGTAAAAAAACAGATCACGAATTAGTTGATTTTTGATTTCGACTAACTTTAGGCTTAAATCTTGTTTTATTTAGGGAGAAAAAAATTAAATTAAAATTGCTTAGTCTAGATACTAAGTGGCGCCCCCATTATTTTCTAGTTAACTTTTTTTTATTTTTTTAAGGCGGGGAAACTCCTAACGAGTACCCTGCAGCCCCGGGGGGAGCCGCAGGGTTATGTGGGGTTCGCACCCACTAAAACCCCGCCGGTGTCCTTCTCGGCTGATAGCAGGAGGGTCGCGGGTAAGCCTGTGGAATTTTCCGCGACCCCCCCCTGCATTGGCTGTGTAGCCTCTTCACGGGGGGACAGGTGAAGGTAGTCCCCCCTGAGCGCGGATGGCTCTTCCTACGCTCGACGGCGGAAACGGGACACCGCGTTCCGCCGTCCTTCTCGGGGCCGTTATATGACTACACGAGGCCCCCTGCCTCGTGCACCCAACGACCCCGGGGTCCCTTCTTAGTCGCCTATTACGATAGGCAGGGGATACCTCAGTCCTATTCTTCGGCCCGGTACTGCAGGGCGTATTATTTTCTAGTTATCTGAGCCAAGCCGTATAATTGCTTGTATGTTACAAAAAATTAAACTTTTGTCACTTACTACCTAAGTATTTGTTTTTAGTTTAATGTATTTGGTGTAAGTAGAACCTGGTTTGATGTAAAGAGGCCTGTGTCCAGCAGTGGTAGTCTTATAGGCTGCAATGATGATGATGAATGATGAAAGTCAATCAACATATATAAAACTCTTCCGTTACTGACTGACTGACTGACTGACTGACTGACTGACTGACTGACTGACTGACTGACTGACTGACTGACTGACTGACTGACTGACTGACTGACTGACTGACTGACTGACTGACTGACTGACTGACTGACTGACTGACTGACTGACTGACTGACTGACTGACTGACTGACTGACTGACTGACTGACTGACAGACAACGCAGAGCCGAAACTACTGGGCGTAGCGGGCTGAAATTTTGCATGTAGGTTCCTTAGGAAGTGCAGGTGAGCACTAAGAAAGTATTTCCTGAAATTCCCACGGGAACGGGAATAAACGGGAATTTTGTGTTTATAAGAAATCTGCGCGGGAAAAACCGCGGGGCAGCCTCTAGTTTAAACATAAAACCGTCTTATGTTTCCGTTGCTTAGCTAAAATTATTTCTTTTTTTATTTCAGATTCAAAGCCAGCCTGATGCGGAACCTATAATTGGGCGACGAATAGTCAACATTTCTCATTTTTTCGAGAAACTAAAAAATATATCCACTCACGGACCAATAGGCTGCGATATGTCTTGTCTTGATTTGGTTAGTGAAAAGATAAACGGATTGTCGTCCAAATTCACAATTAAGTGCAAAATGTGCAACAAAAAATTTTTCATCAGAAGCGATAAAGATGATTGTGTGCCAATTAATACCTGCGCTGTAGCTGCTACCATTTCTATTGGATGTGGTCATTCTCAACTACAAGAATTTTCAGCAGCCATGAATTTGCCGCTTATTTCTCAGAAAGCTTACCAAGTAGAACACAAATTTTTGTCCGAGAATTGGCAGAAACTTGCACTAGAGTCAATGAATCAAGCAGCTGAAGAAGAAAGAAATATAGCTATTTCTGAAGGCAGAGTAACTAAAGATGGTACTCCAATTATAGATGTAGTAGCAGATGGAGTATATGGCAAACGGTCATACAAAAAAAATTACTCAGCATTGTCTGGTGCTGGTGCTATCATTGGTAGAAAAACTGGCAAAATTTTGTATCTGGGAGTGCGCAATAAATATTGCTATAACTGTGATCGGGCTGAAAAGAAAAATATAACAGTGGCTGAACACTTTTGTTCAAAAAACTACGATGGCCCTTCTACTGGAATGGAGAGTGAAATAATAGTCGAAGGTTTCAAACAGTCTTTGGTGACTCACGGTCTGATATATGGACGATTGATATCAGATGGTGACTCAAGCACTTATTCAAAAATTTTACAAGCAAGGCCCTATACTAATATAACAGTAGAGAAGGTAGAGTGCCGAAACCACTTATTAAGAAATTTTTGTAATAAGATGCAAGCTCTTCAAACTGACACAAAATACTTAAAAGCGCAAAGAAACCTAATAACTACATCACGTATCAAAACGATTAGATTTTGCATCAGAAAAGCAATAAAAAAGAACAAAAATGATACCAACCCAGAGGAGCAGTTTTTGTTCGAAGATATTTTACAAATACAGCAACATGCTTTTGGGAATCATCTGAAATGCAAAACATATTTTTGCGAAAAGGTAGGAAAACTGGAGCAAGATGCATTTCCCAAAGATTTCTGCCTAGGTTCTTTATGGCAGAAAATCAGTTTAATAATGCAGGGAATTGCGGGTCATGCGCGAAGTTTACTTCATGACGTAGATAGTAATATTGTTGAACAATATCACAGCATTATTGCAAAATACGTGGGAGGGAAAAGAATAAATTTTTCCCTCAAAAATTCGTATGAGACAAGATGCCTAGCTTCCGCAGTTTCGTTTAATGAAAGCAAAGCCTTATCAAAGCTTTACAAAAAAATTTACATTTCCAATAAAAGTCCAGGTGGAAAGCTGAAGATGTTGGAAAATAGGAGAGAGAGACAAATACTTCTCTGTAAAAAATATACAAAAAAAAGAAGACGACTGGTTTTTCCTACGAAAAAAACTGATAAGGACTATGGAAATGAGTGTGAAAAACCGGATCTACCTGAAGAGATACTTAACAAAATGAAAAATGATTTTGTCAAGAATTTGAAAAAGTCTGACGAGGAACGAGCAATAATTGAAAGAAAAACAATTCTTCAAAGGTCAAACGGTGAATGGCTGGAGATGAGAAGATCTTTGCTAACAGCGTCCAACTTTAGCAGAGTTATAAAGAGGCATGCTAAAACGCCGTGTGCTAACTTAGTCAAAGATTTACTGTACCGGAAAAACATAGATCACGTAGAATCTATAAGTCATGGCCAAAAAAACGAAAAAACTGCACTAGCTCAGTTGGCTGTCCAAGAAGGTATAACCATAAGACCATGTGGCTTATTTATAGATAAGGACACGGGTTTCTTGGGTGCAACGCCTGATGGATTGACGGGAGATGATACCGTGGTTGAAGTTAAGTGCCCTTTGACTGCCAATAAAATAGGCCTCCTAGAAGCAATCGAAAAAAAAAAGGTGAATTTCTGGAAGAAAAACAAGAACGGAGAACTAGTACTAAACAAGAATCACGCTTGGTACTATCAAATCCAAGGGCTGTTGCACGTAGCAGAAAAAAAAATTCTGCTTATTTGCGGTATGGGCAAACGAAAATGAAATTTTGAAAACTGAAAAAATAGAAAGAGACGATCAATTTTGGGAAAAACAAATGAAAAATAAATTGATTAACTTCTATATGGACTGCATATTACCCGAATTATTGGACCCTCGAATTTCAAGAAACATGAAAATACGTGAACCATATATTATACATACAAACACAGACCTATAGATCATTACAAATATAATTTATAAATATTTATATGTTGTTTTCAATTTTCTACCTGAACTGTCAATTTTCTATCTCACTTACCCTACCTTAGCTCATCATACCTTATCATACTTTATCTTACATTACCTTTTATCACCTTACCTTATAACACCTTACCCTATATTAACCTTACCTTTACTTGTCTTATCTTATATTACCTTACCCTATATTACTTTACCTTACCATATCTTAACTTATCTTACCATATCTTAACTTGTCAAACCATATCTTACCTTATATGACCCAACCATAACGGGACACTGGTTGTGTAGTGACGCGACACTAGCACCACTTTCGATAAATAAATCTAAACCATGGCCGAAATAAAATATATGCGTCAATGATGCCCTAGATAATCTTGCTTAGATTTTTTTAGGCTCTCTTGTGTAGCTCTGGATATGATCTTAGAAATATACGGCTTTGAAAATAAAAGTGGCCATTTTAGGCAACAAATAGTATATTCCTTAGATTTTGAACCTACAAGCTACACAACAGAGATATAACATTTTAGAAGTATGTGAGTAAATAAAATAAAATAATTCAGTATAAAGTATCATAGAAAATAATCAGTCACACTCTTACATATGTAAATAAAAATGACCCATTTATTATTTAACGAAAGTAAAAATTAATGAATTCTAAACTAAGGCAAATATGTGGCACAGTATGACACTAGATAATGTACCAATCCTAGTATTTTTAAGGAACCAAATTTCAAATCGATAGGACATATGGAAGGTGGTTAGATCCCCTCATCAACTATTTCAGAGCTGATCATCTTCAAACTGCAGATCAGGTCATGGTTACCTTACCATATACTTTTAATATCATTGAAGTAACACGGTACCAAATTTCAATTCGATAGGACATGTGGAAGGTAGTTAGATCCCCTCATCCACTATTTGAGAGCTGATTATCTTCAAACGGCAGATCAGGTCATGGTTACCTTACTATATACTTTTAATATCATAGAAGAAACACGGTACCAAATTTCAAATCGATAGGACATATGGAAGGTGGTTAGATCCCCTCATCCACTATTTCAGAGCTGATCATCTTCAAACGGCAGATCATGTCATGGTTACTTTAACATATACTTTCAATATTATTAAAGTAACACCGTACCAAATTTTTAATCGATAGGACAAATGGAAGGTGGTTAGATCCTCTCATCCATTAATCAAGAGCTGATCATCTTCAAACGGCAGATCAGGTCATGGTTACCTTATCATATACTTACAATATCATAGATGTAACATGGTACCAAATTTCAACTCGATTGGACATAAGAAAGCTAGTTAGATCCTCTCATCCATTATTCAAGAGCTGATCATCTTCAAACGGCAGATCAGGTCACGGTTACCTTAACATATACTTTCAATATCATAGATGTACCATGGTACCAAATTTCAACTCGATCGGACATAAGGAAGCTAGTTAGATTCTCTCACCCATTATTCAAGAGCTGATCATCTTCAAACGGCTTATCAGATCTTCATCAGACATGGCTAAGAACACTCGGCCTGAAATTATCTATGATACAAAAAAAGTAAACGAAAATCGGTTCAGCCGTTTGGGCTCTACGATGCCACAGACAGATACACTGACAGACAGACAGACAGACAGACAGACAGATACACACGTTAAAATTATAACACCCCTCTCGGAAATTTCGTTCGGGGGTTAAAAACTAAACGAAAATCAGTTCAGCCGTTTGGGCTCTACGATGCCACAGACAGACAGACAGATAGATAACACGTTCAAATTATAACACCCCTCTCTGTATTTATTTTCGTTCGGGGTAAATGAATATTGCCGTGTCTAATTTTTTATCATCACTCTACATAAATGAAGCGCACCATCTATAAGTAATTTTTGGCGAAACTTTGATATCGTCGCAATGAAATGTAGCGAGCATTTATAGCGGGAACGTGATACTCAGTTATTTCGCTAGATGGCATTGATCACCTTGATGAACTTTTTACGTATGTGTGGGTTCGATTCTCAATTTCACTTAGCTGTTGTATGCCTCTTAATAGATAACGGAGCTTTTTATAGTAGTTCTCTGAAACGGTTCCGATTTAGATTTTTTGATAGAGTATCTTTCAAGGCTCTCTTTTTCTAAGATATAATTTTAGATTTAATAGAAGATAGTAATTTTATCACTTTTCATACCGAATCAGAGCTCTGCATTAGCTCACTGAATTGGCAGTCTTCTTACGTTTTGGGTCCTCGATTCGTTATGCTAAAACGAAATGTTTCCCATTTTGTTCCTTCAGGTGTCATGTACGAAGGCAAGGAGCGTCTTATGGCGGACGCAGAAATGGTCCTAACGTCCGTCGGCGGTCGCCTAGCCAACGTAAACAATTCAACGGCCAAAACGTTTATCACGTACCGTCGTGCGCACCCTACCGCGCCGTGCAACGCGCTCGTGGTGGTGGATGTTTGCGTGGTCGTGGCCAGTAAAGGGGAGTGCCCTCCGCATGCATTCTGTATGATAGCAAAGAACTTGAATAAAGGTAAGTTGAATATAATATGTAATAAGCATTGAACACCTGATATACATAGAAATATTTTTTTACAAACAGCAGAAAGTAACAGCTTCAAAAGAACAAAGAGTAAAATAATAATCTTTAAGTACCAGATAGAAATCGATTAAAATGAACAAAAATACAAAGTAACCATATTAATATTGTGTTTAAAATGCATCAGTAGGTAGGTACATCTGTAGTCAACTAACACCTGGTAAGTAAGCTTCAGTTTTCTTAAAAAAATAACTATCCAAAATATTTTGGTTTGCGATTTGGATAGTTGGCAGGTTCTTATTGCATACAATTTGGCACAGGTTTGCTGTTTTCACTCGTCTCTTTTTCCACCAACCAAAATTTAATTTTCGAGAATGTTCTTTCGATACTCTAATGGTTTCTTTGTTGCAGGCCTAATGGGAAGTGATGTGTTTCTATGCTACAAGAAGTCAATGAACCGGCCGCCGCTAATTGCCTACAAGCCCGAGGTGCTATTTAGGTGAGAATACTTACCTTATTTCGTATAAATAACAAAGAAGCCTTTATTTTGGTTTACTTTATTGCCCTTCTAATTGAACTCGCTTTCTTTCTGTTCATAACGACTGACCGGCCACATACAATTAGAATTCCGTCCACGAAAGCCAGCCAAATAAATTAAACAGTGAAGTTATGAAATTTCCGAATGCTTTAGGATCAATCCGTCCGGCCGATTCAACGTAATTAGCTAACAAACATGAACTCTGACACTCACATAAACTTTTAGGTGCCCTATTATCTTTAGCGATCGTTTAGCTATGACTATGGTATGACAGGCTAAATTATAGTCCACTAGATTTTCCCCTAATAGATTAGACAATGGTAACCCCGTTATGACGTTGTATTAATTGATTACGTGAATTATGGAAGATTCACATTACAAAGGCCGGGCGAGGGCCACGCGCCATCCGGAGCACTGTCAAACAACCATAGCTTACTTCTTGTATGAACTGATTCACACCACACAGGGTGACGGTTCCTAATGTAGGCTTTAAAAATCATCATCATCAGCCTGTTAGAGCCCACTGCTGGACGAAGGCTTCTTCTCTCGCACGCCACGCCGTGGTGCGTGGCGTGCGAGAGAAGAGGCCTTTTTGCCAGTTTGCCACTCCCTACCGGCAACTTTTACTATTTCGTCAGACGATTAGGCTGGTTTGCTCTTTCTGTAGAAAGAGAAGGGGGGGTTTGCCATAATCGCCACGCTTGGCAGGCGGGTTGGCGATCGCTGGCGGTGGTTGTTTAAATTTTTCAACGAAGGAAGCTGCTGTCCTTAGTCGCCTTTTACGACACCCACGGGAGAAAATGGGGTGGTAGAATTCTATGCCGCCACCATACGGACGTTACCAAAAACTAAAGAAGATTTAAATGTATCTCATGCACCACACAGCTTTATGCTATAAGTGTGATGTGATTTTGTACAAGGTACCCGATGTCGGAGCGGCGCAGCATGTCGTTCCCGTCGTCGGTGCCGCTGTTCTGCCTGCCCATGGGCGCCACGCTGGAGATGTGGCCGCGCAGCGCCGCCGCGCCCAAGCCTGTCTTCTCTACCTTCGTACTTACCGTTTCTGATGCTACTGATAAGGTGATTTAACATTTGAACATTGTGTGTGAATGAATTGAACATTGTGCGCCTGTAAATTGTTGGTTCCACATTCTCTTGGCTGGGGGACGGATGTTATTATTAAGTTTACTAAACTTTCGATAAGTAAAGAACCTTGTATCCTATATTAAACTAGAGGCCGCCCCGCAGTTTCACTCGCGCAGATTTCTCATAAACACAAAAATCCAGTTTTTTCCCGTTCCCATGAAAATTTTGGAAAATCCTTTCTTAGTGCTCACCTACACTCCTTAAGGAACCTACATGCAAAATTTCAGCCCGCTACGCCCAGTAGTTTTGGCTCTGCGTTGTCTGTCAGTCAGTCAGTCAGTAACGGAAGAGTTTTATATATATTGATAAATGAATTCGAACCTTTACTTTTTGCTTTAGTTAGATTTTTTTACGATTTAAATTGTGTTTTTTGAAGATTTTTCATAGAGGCAAAATAACACGGTTTTTTAATTGCTATAACGTACACAAAAACTGATACTTTTTCAGAGTTTAAAAATGGCATTTATATTTTTTTTTTTGTAAACAACCGAAAAGAAAGAGTTTCCAAACCAACCAATACGATTTGCTGATGCTGACCCTACTAACTGTCTCAAAGATTGTTTAAGTAAATTGTATCTCCCTTCCCAGATATACGGCTCGGCAATAACGTTCTACGAGGACTATGATTACAACCAGCTGACGGATCAACAAATGGAGGACATTGGCTGGAGGAAAGATGTCTCACAAACCACGCACTCTATACACGTCAATAAGTGCATCTGTCTACTGTCCCGGTGGCCTTTCAGTGATACTTTTGAACGGTGGCTTGTTTATATTCTTGTAAGTAATTGTTTTCTTTGTGTTACTAGTGTTACTAAAACTTAAGGGGCGAACGGGTGCGATACTAGCGCCACTTCGATAAATAATTCATATTTTCTAAACCATGGCCGAAATCAAAAATATGCGTCAATGACGCCCTAGATAATCTTGCTTAGAATTTTTAAGGGTTTGTTCGTTATATTCGTTTGTGAAACTAAGATCATTTTCCTGAAAGCTACACAACAGAGCCTTAAAAATTCAAAGCAAGATTATCTAGAATCTAGGGCGTCATTGTTAATCTAAATCCCTGGAGGAATCGATCTGACTCGTGTGACATGATGCCTGTTTTCGAGCTGTGTTCTGTCCCGTATTATGGCTGCTTATAGAGGAAATTCTTTCGATCATCTTGCTTTTTTGTATTGACTTTTTGCCCTAGAGTTCGAAAAGCAAATGTGGCCGTATTAGAGTTTTGTAATTGTCACTGGCTGTGCTATTTCTGGGTGTTTTTTTTCGCTGCGTTTCATAAATTGCTTGCCACCAGGAAATGTCTTGCAGTAAACAGCCGCTAAACATACCAGTGGAGCGATATATAACGCATTTGCTGGAAGAAGTGCCTTTCCCCGACCCTAGGATATTATTACAGGTAAATGGTTTCTTGACTCTAAAATTACTTAAAACGCAAAATCTATATTTCTTTACTAAAAATATTTAAAAAAAAATACATTGTAGGAGTCACCTTTTGACCAAAGATTGATGTTTTGCAGCTTTCACCAACGAACGCGAGTGACCGCGTGATAATAACAAGAAGGGACGACCAACCGTTAGTTAAAAGTGGCGCTGGATTCAGACAGTTATTACTTAATCTGGGACCGGATAACTGCTTGCTTGTACTGGCACTGGCTATATTGGAACAGAAGATTTTGATACATTCTCTCAGGTACGATGGATTTCTTATTTAAGTGGTTTACCCGTTCTGGGGCGATAACTTTTCAATAAATTTTAAATACTAAAAGAAGAATAAACTTTATGGTTCTCATATTGGTCACAAACTACTTAAGTTTTGACCGTAAATAATATTGTTTCATTCTTCCAATTTGTTTGTGTAATTTAGTTAATGTCCATTTTTAGACCAGACACGCTGACAGCGGTTTCGGAAGCGGTATCGAGCCTCTTGTTCCCATTCAAATGGCAGTGCCCTTATGTTCCTCTTTGTCCTTTAGGTAAGTTTGAAAGACCTACTTCAAGAAATTTGTTGTTGGATAGTTATAGATAAGTAAGAAATCTAATGAAACAACGAAAATCCTTTAGTGCATCAAGGCTGATTTCGTCGCATTTTTAGAAATTAAGCAATGGGAGTAACGGCTACAAATTTTGATTTAGTAAATGATTTGCGATGAATTTCTTTACAAAATGGGCCCTACTTTGTACCTTTGTTGCACCTAAAACTTTATTATGCTAATGAAACATTTTTTAATAAATTGTCTACATACACAAAACTGCTAAATGTTTTAGTAAAAAAAAGTGTATTATAAAGGCTTTAGTGAAATAATGTTTTCTTTATTCTTTCCCAAAAGGTTTAGCAGAAGTTTTACACGCGCCGCTGCCATACCTGATCGGCGTAGACTCGAGGTTTTTTGACCTGTTCGAGCCGCCGCCAGATGTCACCTGTGTAGATCTAGATACGAACAACATTACTCTCTGCGAGTCACAAAGGCATATCTCAATAAAACTCCTGCCTAAAAGGCAAGCGAGGGTTTTAAGACAGACTTTAGAAGTGCTTTATGCTAAGATTAGGCCTGGGATGATGGGTGAGTATTCACTATTCTTCATAATAGTAGTAGTAGTAATAGTAGCTCAGTTGGCAGTGATGTGAACTGAGGAAGCGTGTGCACCTGGGTTCGATTCCCGGCGGGGCGAACATTGGTATGATGAATATCGATGTTTGTTTCCGGTCTGGTTGTATGTAATGTTCGTCTCTGTATAATATGTTTCGTGCACCTTATATACAGGTTCTTCCTAGTTAAGGGCTCTGAGTGTGATGTGTTGTTATTATGTTGTTATCATTGATTTCCAAATTGATTTGCTCCAACTTACGGTTCCTATTTGGTTTTGTAATAGAGTATAAACAATTTACATATTGACTATATTACTTTTAAAGTAGAAATGTAAAAAATGTAATAATGTTTTTTTCAGCTTCGCCAATCCATCATTATAGTGATAGTAAATACAATGGAGAACCCACAACGAGTTTAGATAGAGATTTTCAACGAAGAAAAAAGGAGGTAACTAAATTTTTTTAAATCCATAGTTGTATATGAAAGTCATCTTCAAATATAATGCACTTCCAATTGGTGTCTATTTAAATAGTATTTGGACAACAAAAAAATTATAGTCTAAAACATTGAGCTACAGGTTTTCCTACTTTTGGTCTTTTAAGTGCGGTCTCCGATTCATTGTGAGGTATCAATACATAGTATAAAATGAAGTCGTTTCCTGCGTCTGTCCCTATGTATGCTTATATCTTTAAAAATATGAAACAGATTTTGATGCAGGTCTTTTTAATAGATAGAGTGATTCAAGAGGAAGGTTTATAAGTATAATACATACACAAGATGGTAATAGGTCAGGCGGTACGAAGTTTGCCGGGTCGACTAGTAAATTATACTTATAACTTTATATCCTGTTGGCTGTTGTACAGTGGCGGACACAGACGGCGTGCGTAACACTTTTGTCTATGTTCTTGTGCGCCCTAGACTGTAATACCAGAAACAAGAACAATTTTGCACTATAGAACAACCGTGAGTGTTACGCCGAACGTGTCCGCCACTGTACGTGGTGCTATGCCTATAAAATAAATAAATATAAAATTTCCAGCAAACATTAGAGTTAAAAATACAAGAAGCGTTCTTGCGCTTCATGGCTGTGACGCTGCAGGGCTACCGGAGCTACCTGATCCCGATCACTAAAGCGCCCACCGTGGGCACCACGGATCCGCACGCGCTGTTTCACATTGACGCCTTTCTGCAGTCTAGGGATAAGGTGAGATCACTGTGAAGATAAAGTTTCATAATTCATAATCAATATATATAAAACTCTTCCGTTACTGACTGACTGACTGACTGACTGACTGACTGACAGACAACGCAGAGCCGAAACTACTGGGTGTAGCAGGCTGAAATTTTGCATGTAGGTTCCTTAGTAAGTGTAGGTGAGCACTAAGAAGGGATTTCCCGAAATTCCCACGGGAACAGGAAAAAACAGGAATTTTGTGTTTATGAGAAATCTGCGCGGGAAAAACCGCGGGGCAGCCTCTAGTAATTCATAATTCATTTATTGACTTTAGGTAGGTGTGTAGAAGCCCTGAAAAGTGTGCTACTCCAAATTGGTCTTTTTTTAAAACTGTATTAAAAAAAAAGGGTTTTCTTTCAAAGTGGGTGGTTTCGTCCGCAACAAGTTATTTAAAACATGTTGACTGGTTCATAGCCTGTAATAAACTATGTAATAGCTGTAGCCCAAAGACTACCTGGTGCTGGTCCGGTTTCCAGAAGCAGAAAGTGTGGGAGTAAACTAGAAGAAGTTAACCACTGTTGTGTTCCGCAATTAATTATCGTCTTATTCCACAGACATACCAGCGGTTCTACTCACTAATGATGCGAACGCAAATGTTCACGCGGTTCATAGAGGAGCGCTCCTTCGTCTGCGACGTGGAACAGGGCCTCTCGCTGTTCGACGAGTGTTCGGAGCGCGCCGCGCACTCCGACCTGCCGCTGCTGGGGCTGGACGCGGCCGCCGGCGCCGAGCGGACCGTGTTCGTGCTGCCGCCGGAGCCGCCCGACCCTGGTGAGTCCAATCTGTGTGCACGTTTCTGAACTAATAGTTCTGTTGTAGTTTCTGAAGTAATTAAAAAGCTTTTTATAATGTTAATGATTGTGTCAACAACAAAGATGCATGGTTTCTGAACTAATTGGTAAGCTTATTATAATGTTTATTATTGAGTAAACGACAAACATGCATGATTTCTGAACTAATTGGAAAGCTTTTTTATAAATGTTAATGATTGGTTTCAGTACAAAGATGCATGGTAGCTTTCTGACTCCTTTCAGCAAATTTACGTTCACATGATTTCCGCTATTATATTTTTTATCTATGTAGGATCGCTTCGGCTGTTTAGGGAACCAGAGCTTCGTAACTGGTTTCTTTTAAAGATTTTAAATACTTGTACGCAACTGGCTTCCTAAAAAGATTTATAATACTCCTAGGTTACTGGTTTCCAAGGAGTAATCAAAAGTTGACAGTCACACGTTTTTTCCAGGTGTAACCTATACCTACGAGAAATTCACCCTGGACCCGGCTTTATTTACAAAGGGCTCGGGTCGCACCGGTGGAGGGGCGCTAAATATGTTATCGCCTTCCACCCGTTCCGCCCTCGCCTCCGCAGAGTCTCTGGGCGAAAACTCGCCTATGGCGAAACGTACTAAACAGGAGATTGTCAATGCGCAGAGGTAAGGATTAAAGCTTGTCACACATTGGGCAGACGCGATAAGATTTTATCTGCGTATACAAACTTTTTTATCTAAAGGTACCACACATTACGCAGACGCGGTAACATTACAAGATTATACATTCACTCGAAATCTCTCGGACTGAGCAGACTTGTTTTTTGTTAAAGAGTGTTTATAAAGCGTGTTACAATGAGTTCGCGTTTATTTTTTTTTTTTTTGCCTTGTCAATACAGCTATTTTGTTTTGTTTGGTTATTGTTTTTTTATATTTGGCCATTATGGGAAGGCGAAGGAACATAGCCCAAACAAACGTAATATTTTATTTGTAGGCTTGTTCGACTGATTTAATTTGTATGAATTGGTTTTTTCTTTTCTTTTTTTGTAAATATGTAATGTAATATATTTAACTGTAAATATTATTAATTAACTAGTCGACCCGGCGAACTTCGTACCGCCGAAACTAATAGTATTTTGAGCATGTTTTATACTTTTAAACCTTCCTCTTTAATAACTCTATCTATTAAAAAAAACCGCATCAAAATCCGTTGCGTATTTTTCAAGATATAAGCATACATAGGGACAGACGCGGGAACCGACTTTATTTTATACTATGTATTGAAGTAAAGCTGTAAATAAAATATGGTATTGTCGCGTAATATACTTGTATTACTAAACTACATACTAGCCGTCTTATTCATAAAGATACAGTACATTTTAAGTAGCTTTACTGGAGGTCTACATCTCTGGTTTGTAGTATGGTAAATACGTGACATCCAGTCCTAATTGACATACGTCAAATAACTAAAATGCTCTTTAACTTTTTATGAATAACAGGGTAGGTATATAACATGAAAATATCGAACAAAATAGTACAATTTATACTACTCCAACCAATCTTCCCTCTGCCTCACCGCACCGCAGATCCTGCCCTTGCGCATGCATCCTGTATATAGCTGCAGTTAACATTTTGTATCGGCAGATGTTATCTGCAGATCTTGCAATTTATATGTCACGGCTCAGATATCTTTTACATTATCTGCGTAGTGTGTGGTAGTCCGAGGATCGTCCATAGGATTACATAGAAATTGATGTTGAAAGATAATCTGCGCCGATACAGATTATCTTATCGTATCTGCCCTGTCTGTGACACACTTTAATCGAAGTCACAATCAACAAGATGTAATGGCAATTACCATTTGCTTGAAGACTTTTTTTTTGGTCCTGTTTCGGAATTTGGATATAATTGAAAGATTTTTTACGTTTCATACAGCATTCAACACCCTTTTTTGTTTACATAGCGATACATAAAGCTGGTTATCTGATTAAGCAGTTCACATGCAAAGTATGTAATCGTATCGTTCGATACATCTTTCTATAGAAATCGTCTATACATTTTACATTATCTGCTCTGTGTGTATGAACGTCTTTATTTTATAAATAACAGTGATTCCACTATCTCATTTCGTTCCCAGGCTAGCTCGCAAGGCGTCACTGTCTCCAGAAGCCTGGGCCAAGTGTCTACTGGGCGCCTGTTATTCCCTCTACTTCCTGTCTCTACCGTGCAGATTGACTCTTATGAAGGGCCGCGAGCACGCAGCCCTGCGCGACGCATACGACCTTTTGGAGAGAGCCGCTAAACTAAGACTTACTTGCGACGAGGTGAGTGACAGAGAACTACTCTAGATGTTTCCCGCATTCACGCTACATAACTCAAATAAAAATATTAAATACCCCCGACCCAGTCAGACACCTTATCAACTTAACTAGAACTAGAACTAAACATCTTAAAAAGATCATGGTTGCCTTACCATATTTACTTTCAATATCATTGAAGTAACACGGAACCAAATTTCAAATCGTTAGGACATATGGAAGGTAGTTTGACCCCCTCAACCACTATTTAAGAGCTGATCATCTTCAAACGGCGGATCAGGTCATGGTTACCTTAATATACACTTTCAATATTATTGAAGTAACACTGTACCAAATTTTAAATCGATTGGACAAATGGAAGGTAGTTAGATCCTCTCATCCATTATTCAAGAGCTGATCATCTTCAAACGGCTGATCAGTTCATGGTTACCTTACCATATACTTTCAATATCATAGATGTAACATTGTACCAAATTTTAACTCGATCGGACATAAGGAAGCTAGTTAGATCCCCTCATCACCTAGAAAAGAGCTGATGATCTTCAAACCGCTGATCAGATCTTCATGAGACATGGCTAAGAACACTCGGGCTGAAATTATACATTATTAAAAACTTAACGAAAATCGGTTCAGCCGTTTGGGCTCTACGATGCCACAGATACATAGACAGACAGACAGATACACACGTTAAAATTATTACACCCCTCTCTGAATTTTCGTTAGGGGGTTAAAAATACATTTTTATTAGCTAGGTACACACCAAATGATCCAATGTGCTCCGATCGAGCCAGGTAGAGCGGTTGCTATGGACGTGCCTCTTTCGCGGGACCCTACGTCCTACGTGCAAAGTTGGCCCTGTGAAGCAATTTTAGTGCCGCTTTGTTGAGCGTTTCAGCCGCTTGCAATCGGAGCGCGTTGCATCTTTTGGTCTAACCGCGGCTATTGACCTGTAGGACCACTAGCGCTACACCTTCACAATACGGAGTTTATTTCTACATTTCGAAGATTCTATCATGGTAGTGGCCAATTCTTCTTTGCTGTACCGAAAGTGGAGACCCCCCAGCTTTATCTTACATGGTGCCATTAAAGTTGCTAACGAAGTGAGCACTGTATTGTTCATGTTTCTGTTCTCCCAGGTGTGCTACCGAGTAATGATGCAGCTATGCGGCGTGCACTCCCTGCCCGTGCTGGCGGTGCAGCTGCTGTTCCTCATGAAGCGCTCGGGGCTGCAGCCCAACGCGCTCACCTACGGGTACTACAACCGCTGCGTGCTGGAGGCGCAGTGGCCGCAGGACATGCCCAGGTACGCTGCCTTCAGGTGTTTCCTTAGCGCCTTTTACGACACCCCAACGGGAGAAGATGGCGGAATATCATTTGAAAAAAAAAACTTTGTTCATATGATAATTTGTAATAAATAAAATGATGATAATGATATAATGATGATGTTGATTGATGTAAAGACCGAAGAGCAGAAATTTGCAAACGCAGGTGGCTTGAGAATTTATGAATGCTACTTAAATATTCACCTCACCCCACGCTTCGATCTTCTCTAGGTAAATTTATACTTAAAATTAATTAATTAGCTCAACAATAACTAAACTTGTGTTTCAACAGCGGATCCCAATTGTTGTGGAACAAGCTGCGAATAGCGGTGATGGGCGCGGCGCTGTTCCGCAAGGCGGGCGCGCGGCGCGCGCGGCGCTGCTCCGGCGGGAACCTGCAGGTCGCCGCCGCTGGAGGTCTGATACAGCTTTATTATGAATTCTAAATTAAATTTTAATGTGCCTTATGTCTATATGGTTGATTTTAGAAGTATTATAAAAAAATCCTTGCTAGGACTATGTAAATATAGGACGGAAGGTCGGAAACGGATATTGTCGGTCCGAGCTAATTAGCAGTTCTTTTAGATACGTGTGCTCACAATGTATCCATAAACTATTTTTAGACCTATATTTATTTTGCTCATATATTAAGAATTTTGATATGTATTAAATTAACAAAAACATTAACGATTATGTTTACAATGACAGCAGGTAGCGGAACGTTACCGCGAGTGCGGTCGGCGGCGGCGGTGGGCGACGGCGCGGACCTCGCCAGCCTGGCCGGGCTCGCGGCCTCGGAGCCCGCCGCTAGCAGGACCAGTCTCGACTCTGGTGAGACATGTGACCATCATGACAGGTAGTGAACGTTACCGCAAGTGCGGTCGTTCATGTATTATGTGACCCATCACTGTATGAATGATAAAACACTTATCGATTCGTACTGAAATTGTAGATTTAATTGCACGAGGCTGTACTAAAGAATTCATCAATCCATGTTGTCTGTTCTTTAATTTTTATGAACATAAAAAAATGTATGTAAGCCTAATCAATAATGATCGAAATCCCCAATAATATTTCTCAATGTATCTACTTCACAATAAGTTTTTTTTATTTTCAGCAAGCATATGTGCGAAGGAGGTGTCAATGTCGGGCGACACGCGGTTCGAGGCGTGGGTGGCGCGCGGCGGCAGCATCGTGCGCGCGCTCCAGCCGCGCCGCGCGCCCGCGCTCTGCTCCGCCGCCGGGATACTCATCACTGGTATACTCGCACACTCGCTTCTCTATACAATCTCTTCTTCCTATAGCATACATCAGCCTGGGCGCATACCCTCGAACTTAATTAATATGACTTTTCCGTCCGTCCGTCCGTCTCTCAAAGGCACTTACCTCCGAAACGGCTTAATAAATCTAAATGAAATGTTTGCACGAAATTTTTCTTGTTGTCCAAAAAATACAAACAAGTATAAAAACCAACAACTTTGTTCCTCTACTGAGAAACCTGAGGCACCAAATAATTGGCAATAGCAACTTTACATAATGTAGAATAACAACAAATACTGAAAACTATGCTAAAGCTAGCCAAATTTACACAATAAATTTCTTCCGGAACCTTCTAAGCGCGAGCACTCGCACTTGGCCGCTATTATCTCTTTGTGCAGAGAAGACAGAGAAACTAGGCAAGTATTTCGCATCAATTTAAAAACATGATTTGAATTAAATAATTTATCTTAACAGGTTTACCCTCAAACCCGGACCTAAGTGAAGAAACAAAACAGAGAAGAAATTCATTGGGCAACCAGGAAACTTCACCACCGCTAACTATCGCGGAGAAGATTCAAGTAAGAAAAGAATGGGACATGTCAAACTTTATACTAAGCAACTATTTTAGTTAACTAATTAATACTTTTAAACAAAAATTTATTGTTATTTGCGTAATGTTACTATGAAAAAAAAACCGGTAATATGAAAAACATGATGACTTAGTAATAAAAGCTCAACCTTTTTTGCACAGCCAATCCACGTAAGCCCCGATAGTCCGTCCGACTTGCGGATACTGACGCGGTCAGAAAGTTTTGCCGGCGACGCGCAAATTGTTCAAAACTTACAGAGGCTTTCATTTACAAGTGGTAAGTCTAATTGTAATGATAACAATTGACATCTCAAAAAAAAAACATCTTTTATCACGCCGCTATCAGATGGCGCTCTGCAAAAATCAATCTGCAAAGGTCAAGTTGAAATGAATCGTTGAAAGCTAAAAATAAAATTGAAACTCATCACGCGTCAGTCAAAAAGTCTTTGTTTTTTTTTTTTACTTTTTAAGTTAATTTGAGCTGATTTGAATTAATTACCTATTTATTATTATAATTATCTTTTTTTTAAAATGTCACTTTGAATACCCCTCATTGAATTCTGTAAATTTAAAAGCATAGGTTCAAAACAGAAACCGTACCAATAACAATTATTCTTATTGTATCTCAGGAACATCAAAGTCTAGATGTTCGCGGACGCTTAGTTTTCCCGAAGAACCAGAGAAAGATACGAGAGAAATGGATACAATGGAGGCTGCAAAATCTACGCCGCTCAAGTGAGTTCTATATTTCCAACATGTAACATAATGCGTTTTTTTTTTTTCTAAGGAGGTCTTACTGGTTTGAAATAAGTTATGTTTTTCGATTTCTTTGTCGATTCAAAGTTAATATAACAACTAGAGAAGAGTTGCAGGTTTTGGTGGACCCCATCAAACGGAACGGTGGAACCATCATACGGTCATGTCGGGGTCACCATTTTAGGGTTTTATTTATGCAGGTTTTGAGACTATGACATAAATGTAAGTTCAAGGAGTCCACCGAAACATGTTAAAATTTTAAATTGGTCTAAGATAAAAGTCCGGGAACCTCCGATCTACATTGTTTTTTTTTATCTGCCGTATTTTTTTTGTCTATTGTATTTGTGACTTTCAATTACTTTGAGACGGAGTCAGTCCCACCCATCGTGCCTCAACTAAATATACTGACAAAACTTCAAAGACGTGCTGAGCTTTTTCTAAGTGTTTTAACATGTTGTAACAGAATATCCCCCCGCACACCCGTGCTGGCGGACGACCCACTGGGCGCCCTACTAGACCCCCCGCCCCCTGACCCCGCGCCCGCGCCCGCGCCGCCCTCGCCGCCCGCGCCGCGCCACCAGCTCAGCGTGAGCCCCAAGCTGTTCCACCGACGCTCCGGCTCCTTCCAGGAGGATACGCCCAGCAATGATGGGTATTAATGTTCTTGTTTATATTAATTTTTAGTGTGCTATTAATTTGTTCTGTAGTTTTATTTCTTTTGTACTGGATATAGAACTTTTTTTATTGCAGACTTTATTATTTAGCGATTCACTGTAAATTTTAGTCACAAATGAATCTTTATTTAGTGATCAGGATCATGTAAAACGTTTGGTTTCGGTCTTTTGCTGATGAGCTCGAATGACTCCAATAAATGTAGTACATGACTGCAAACACGTGAGCTATGTGCAGGCACTCTACCCCACAAAGAAAAAAAAAACTTGTAGTTATTTGATAGTTAGAAATCATAGTGTTGCAAAAGCCTGACTTCGTTTTTTTGTAACATGCACCTCGGCCACTGTAAAACTTATTACCGTGAATTGAATCATCCCATAAAATGTGCTAACAAAGTAGAATAGGTCCGGTATCGCTAGCCCCTTTCCCATAGTGAAGCAAGATGACCTCGATAGTTTCCTTCCACAGGAAACTGCGCAGAAGTGAAACTGTGCCGGCCGGCTCTGTCTCCTCCAGTCTTGCTAGTCTGGGGAACACACTGAAGATTAGTTTTGGGTGAGTTTTGCTTGTTGTAGTTTAGAGAATTAGGGCCCAGTTTGTTGATGGTTGGTTGGTTTGGAGTTTCGAATACAATATTTTTGTAACAAGATAAATTGCATTGTTTAGATCGTGTTTTTCTAGTATAATGGCATATTAAATTCGATTTTAGTAAAGGCTCAAAAATATTAAAAACATTAGAATGATAAGTTCAGCCACCGACCCCCAAACTAACTGTTGATGTCTTGATTTGTTAAACATAGCTGTATGTATAGTTTTTTTCCTGATTCAGTAAAGTTTTATTTACTTTGCATGTTTGTTATAATATTTAGATGTTATTTTTAAAGTATTTTTTTAAGTAGCATGCTGTAAAAATTCATTGGAAAGTTCATTTATTAACTGTTGCATGTTTCACATGTAAAATAAGTTGGTAAATCAGATAAATCTCAACATTCGATTGCATATGGAAATGGACTTTTTCTTCGTTTAAAGCGCGTTCACAGCATTATGGAAACCACTGCATAGGGTGTTTGTTCTCAATTCACGATGTTGAGTGATTTTTCATTAACAACCTAATACCCAATCATTAATACCGATAGCATTTTTTATTTTTGGTTAACAGCACCTTTATGCCTGTGTATGCTACTCGTGTTGTTTTGTAGACGCTACTCGCCTGCCCGCCTGTCGTTGCGCAAGGAAAACATCAAAATGGGCAAGCAGATGATTGAGAACTACTTTAGGTAAGTAACAATGCTAGTGCATGGGCTATGATTTTTATTATAAAGTTTTTACACGTTGCAACCTGTGGTCAAGTTGATTAACTAAGTTCGATCGACTTGTGATTGTCTTGTTAACTTTCTTGTGTGACTTCTTTAAACATTGCTGTTTTCTTTGGGCGTGTAACAGAAATTGCATTTGTTAAAACGGCGATGGTTAAAGAAGTCGCAAACAAGACAATTACAAGTCGATCGAATTCAGATAAGATAATTAACATCTCTGTACAAAGTAGTTTTTTTTTTCTTAAATAAATTGGCTATTTTTAAAAGTTAAATTTAAATTACAGTTTCTAAATCACTGACTTATTGTCGATTGCGGATGAACTCTACTTCTCTGACTCTATTACTTATGTTAGGTTGGTTACGTAATTTTTGTATGTTTTATGAATATTTGATCTAATTCTAATTAACAACCCTCCAGTCCCACAAGCATAGCTGGTAAAAAGTCCAACGAGCTTCTACAAAGCGGCCTGAGCAGTCTCAAGTCGGCAGCAACTAGCATGGCGAAGAAATTCGACGAGATGAAGGAGGTGATCTCCGCCAACTCGACCCCTGTTAAGGGTGCCATCGGGAATGCCACGAGCGCGCTCAGCAGCTTTATTACTGAAGAGGACTCTACTGATGGCTCCTCTGAAATTAATACTGATGGTGAGCTTAAAGATTTTTTTCCAAATAAACACACTCTTTGGTTATAAGAGTGATTGATTATCTCCTCTCTAGTAGGTAACTAGGTGATGTCTTGAATTGTGTTGTTGTGTTTGGTGCTAAAACGTCTTATTCAAGATCGTTGATTGTGGTAAAGTTAGCCGACTGTGAACATGCAATCCATCAACATAAGCCAGTATATTCCAAAAACATATTTTGAAGATTGGCAAGTTCAGTTGAAAAAAATTAATAGATTGTTTATCACAATGGCAATTAATAGGTAACTTAACACACACGATATATTCTACTATGTTGCCAGACTGGATGTCGGGCATGGGCGGGCGGCGCGCGTCCAGCGAGGCGGAGCTGGTGTGCACGGTGGAGCGCGGCTCGCTCGCCACGCTGCTGGCCCACCTGCCTGACAACCTGTATCCTCTGCAGCCGGTATGTTTTATTGATACAGTCCTGCCTCGTTCTGATTGTCTGTGTTTAAATCTTCAATTGTTTAATTTAGAGAGATAATGTAGGAATGAGCCTACTTTGTATGTAATTAAAGAGATATGAGTCATCATCATCATCTTAGCTGAAATAATGCTGGACATAGGCTTTACCATAGATCGCACTAATGGCCGATCGATCTTACACGACGCGACCTTTGTACGGTCTACTCCCGCAACTTTTACCAGGTTTCTTAACAATGCGTGCGCGGTTCTTCTAGACTTGGTCTTGAATAAAGACCTTAAAATATGTCTTTATTACGTATTTTTCTATTTCTGATTATATCGTGGGGCCACTTTTAACACTTGCTCTACCTGCATGTATCAGAGTATGAGGTGGTCTAAGTGCGATTCTTTATTAATATAAATTTCTGCCTCCAGGACACAGAGCCGTCCTCGTGCAGCGTGAGCGTGCAAGTGTCGTCGTGCTCGCAGTGCCACCAGTGCCTGGCGCTGCTGTACGACGAGGACATCATGGCGGGCTGGGCGCCCGACGACTCCAACCTCAACACGCGCTGCACCGCCTGCGCGCGCCACACCGTGCCGCTGCTCTCCGTCAAGGTCAGCTCTCACAAGCGCGGGGCATCGACACATGCATACTTCTTCTTCTTCTTCCTCAGCATATATCTACAAACTGATGGTGGCTGTCAGTCTCATCCATGTCTCGCAACATTTGTTTTTAGGTCCATCTGGCTGGTGATGGTGGCCTTCACTTCTTTTCCCCTCTCTTGGTGAGGGCGAGCATCACAGACACGTAGCAAGCGCCTAGTTACCTTTTTTTTTTTGCTCAGCTAAAATTAGGCCACTGCTGAGCGAATGCCTCTATTTTTTTCCAGTTCGTTGTATTGGCTTTAGTCTCCCTAGCAACATTGTTTATATCAGTCACCGGTTCATGGCTTGCTGAATGCAATTTGTTTCTTTTTTGTTGTGAATTTTTTAAAATATTTTATTTTGTTTTCAGATAATGCGCAAAAGTCAAACACAAGCTGAAGTATTGAGCGTGCCTTATTTGAACCCTTTAGTAGTAAGAAAAGAGCTCGAATCAATTTTAAGTAAGTTTTTTTAATTATTTATTCTTAAAATCCTTGATTAAAATATTAGATGTTAGCTCAGACAGCTGCGCAACTGTAGGGGCCCCGGCATGCACCGTCGCACGGCATGCACCCCGAATCGATAGGCCAAGCAAGCCACTGAAAGAGAACCAAAATATCCTAAAAGGTGACGTGGTCAGTTGTTTGAAGGATGAGCTGGTGGCAGAGCGCGCAAATGCGCGTGGAATGAAAGAAGCGAACAGAAACCTTTGCTCAAGAGTGGGGCCTATACAGTCTCAAAATAAACAATTAGAAAAACCTGCTTTACTGGCATGTAGATTAGACGACAGATCCTAATAACGAAGTCTATAGTATAGACTATAGACTATTTTTGAATATAGCATAGAGGTTACAGTGCTTGTTCCATTGTCAGGTAGAGAAGGCGACTCGTGCCTCGCCGAGCCGGAGTTCGTCAAGTCGCACCCGATAGTTTATTGGAACCTCGTCTGGTTCCTGGAGCGCGCGAACATTGATAACCACTTGTCTTCATTGCTATGTGATCCCGAAGTTCCTGTGGATGGCGAGAAGAATGGTAAATAAATATCTATAAAATATGTTATTACACAATTGTATTGAGTAAGTAAGTAAGTAATTAGGGCCAACAAAAAATTCTGTCTAATCGGTGAAATTTGGGAATCGGAAGCAAACATCTGTATTTAGCTGGCTTGCTTGATACCATTGTTTACCGGAAGTTTTTGGATTAGAAGAAGAATATTGTGCTGTGTGACGTCATCTCCTTTCCACGTTTAGTACCTTTGGGTCCGCTTTCCTGTTTCGACAGTTTTGTGATAAGTACACGATGTTTGTTTCTTGATCGTTGTAGCTATTATAGTTCCTAGTGTGACGCATTGTTCGTTATCCAGTGTCAGTGAGGTGCGTGTGGGACTGGGCGGCGGGCGCGGCGCTGGCGGGGGCGGCGGGCGCGGCGGGCGCGACGCTGCTGGCGGCGTGGCGAGCCTCGCGCCGCGCGCACGCGCACTCGCGCTCCCTGCGCGCGCTGCTGCTGTCTGACCGGCGCGGCGAGCACGCGTGAGTTGTCTTGTACTGGGCGGCGGGCGCGGCGCTGGCGGGGGCGGCGGGCGCGGCGGGCGCGACGCTGCTGGCGGCGTGGCGAGCCTCGCGCCGCGCGCACGCGCACTCGCGCTCCCTGCGCGCGCTGCTGCTGTCTGACCGGCGCGGCGAGCACGCGTGAGTTGTCTTGTACTGGGCGGCGGGCGCGGCGCTGGCGGGGGCGGCGGGCGCGGCGGGCGCGACGCTGCTGGCGGCGTGGCGAGCCTCGCGCCGCGCGCACGCGCACTCGCGCTCCCTGCGCGCGCTGCTGCTGTCTGACCGGCGCGGCGAGCACGCGTGAGTTGTCTTGTACTGGGCGGCGGGCGCGGCGCTGGCGGGGGCGGCGGGCGCGGCGGGCGCGACGCTGCTGGCGGCGTGGCGAGCCTCGCGCCGCGCGCACGCGCACTCGCGCTCCCTGCGCGCGCTGCTGCTGTCTGACCAGCGCGGCGAGCACGCGTGAGTTGTCTTGTACTGACGATCGTCGGCGGGAGCTGCAGCGCAGTCGCCGACACACTGTAGCCCGTCTGTTTGAGCCCTTATACTGCTACTGAACTAACAACTTGAGCATCGCGTGAGGTGGTGTCGGGAACACGTCGTCCCGCACCGCACTACTTAAGAAGTGCTAGCAGCTACTGATCTATTTCCACAGAATACCTAATAGTATTAGTACTGAAATAACATTGTTATCACTATTTACGAAATTAAGTTATAGATTAAAGATAGATTCTGAATTTATTCTAAAATCAGAACACATACTTAACTTACACTTTTAGAAACAATAGAATTTGCTTCGAAGGTTGCAGCCGCTATCTTTAGCAGCCGATATAGTTTTATGTCATTTTTATAGTGATTTTGTTTGGAAAAGTGGCCATTTATTAATTATGATAAAGTACTTAGTTGAAATTAGACTAAGTACAAGAGGAGACTTCTAGTGGATCTAATGCAAACCTCGCTCGAATTTACGTAGCTAAGAAAAAACTCAATAAATGTTCAGCTTACCAAAATATTACGCAAACGGTTGATACTGGCTGTCGCTTTCCCTTGTAACAATTAATAATTAAGTTTTTTTTTTACCTTTAGTGTGGTCCAAGCAGTACTAGACGGTCTACGCAATAATGATTTGACGGAGGCGCTTCGTAAACTGGCTGCGTGGCGAGAGAACACGGCCGGCAACCTACGGTATCACTCTTATTACAGGTAATTATTTTTTAAACTAACATGTTTTATTAGGCAACTAGTCGACCCGGCGAACTTCGTACCGCCTAACCTATTAATATTTTGTGCATGTATTGTACTTATAAACCTTCCTCTTGAATCACTATTTCTATTAAAAAAAACGCATCAAAATCCGTTGTTTAGTTTTAAAGATATAAGCATACATAGGGACAGACGCGGGAAGCGACTTTATTTTATACTATGTATTGATAATTGCTTTTTAAACTAACATGTTTTACCAAAACGGGTCTTAGTCGCAGACCACACAATGAGCGTTTTTTTTTTATTCAACAGAGACATTCTGTTCCTCGCGCTCGCAGCCTTGGGCGAATCGAACATTGATATAATAGCACTGCAAAGAGAATACGCAAGAGCCCTGGAACAGCTGGGTAAGTGTCACTTGCTATACAGTAGCCGTAGGCTGTGTCTACCGTATCGCCCTCTGTTTAACTACTATAGAAATAAGGGCTACTATAGTGTGACCCTACACTAGCGCTACAGCAAAGATCGCACGTACCAAGTCTCACATCGTGCTATCAAAGTTTCTCACGCAGCTAGTAAATATAATTTACAAGCAAGACGGTCTCTTTGAAAGTATTGGCCTGTTCCTCTTTGCTCTTCCTAAAGTGGTGACCCCGACGTGATAGTTTCAAATTGGACGGAATTTAACAACAGTGTTATCGGTTAGGGCGGCTGATTGTAACAAAACCACCGTGTAACATCCCCTTTATCGGTAGGTAGGTAAAAATGGTCAGTCAAATCAAAGCCACCAAAGTCGACTCTAGTCGTGCACACTTTTAAAGTAGTATGGAGGTAAGAAAAATGTTAAATCCTATCACAATACAGTTTGTTATCACTGCATAAAACAGAAGATTATCAGAACATGCTACTGCCCGTCCTTCGGATGTTTCCTTTAAAGCTTTTATGACATCCACGGAAGGTGATAGGGTAGTGTTTATTCTATACCAACGGGATGGTTTTAAAGTAATAAACTAAAATTAAAGTGGCATGTCCCGAGTGTTTCCTTAGTCGACATTTACGACGAGATGTTGTTGGTGTTATACTAATCCCAAGCATACAACAGGGTTTGAAAGTGATAAAGTAATAGAGGTTGCGTGTCCAGGCGGCGAGTCGCGGCCGCAGGACAGCGCGCCCTCGGCGCCGGCCGCGTGCTGCCGGCACTACTTCAAGCGGCTGCGGCTGAGCGACGAAGACTGACTACGTTTACTGTACTGACCTGACCGCGTGGTGCGACTATTATCGTGAAAGGCTATTTTGACTATGTTTTTTTAATATGGCAATAACATTTAAAAAATCAGTAACTTGTTAATATTTGGCAATCAGACGTTTAATAAGAAATATATCGAAACAAAACTTGTAATCTAAAGTTTATTAAAAAAAGCGCCAAGTTTATTTTTCTTTCTCGCGATTATCTGCGTTTTTGCCTGTCTGTTCTCTTTGCTTGTTATTTTTGCGATTGCAAAGAGAAAGATAGTAAATTATGGTTGTTATGTAAAAAAACTCAAGAATCCTATTGCAACATTGCAAAGTGTGTTCGAAATTTGATTACCTACGTGAAATAGTCAACATGAAAAGTATGTAGGTATGTTCGTGCAATTTTTGTTATTTACTTACTTTAAAATATTGTTTTCTTTCATTTGGTTAAAAAAGAAACACCAAAAAGTAATATTTGTTTCTTATGTGATTGTACGATATAAGGCCTTTATTGCATAAAATTGATCAGATTTTAAAAGTTAACTGAATAGTAAAGTTATTGTTATTCATAATACAACACATTTGCCCTAAAGTAGAGTTCACAAATAAATTAATGATCTCTTAAAACTTTCGTAAAAATTTAATGGCCGCTATATGTGATCGAAGTGTGTTTTTATTGTAAATCCAAAAGTAGAACCATTTGTTGCTGTTTTTTCTACAAGCTAAACTATATGCATACAAATAAAATGGTTTGCTTTGTTGCTTGAGGCATCTGTCTATCACTACAGAACGCATGAGCTAATTATGGTAACAGATTCACTTTCTCACGGATATAAGACATACAAGATTGAGATTGTTTATTGTTAAAGCAATAAAACTACGTTCGTAGCTTAGCTTATCACGAATCAAGGTTTAATGTGCATATAGGTACACAATGTTTAATATGTACAGTGCCGGTTTAGGACGGGGCGTAATACTTCCGTTTTTGCTGTATTGCAAATGAGCTCTTGTTCTTTGGTATAACAGTCTAGGGCACACGGAACATAGACGAAAAAGTGTTTCGCCGTCCTAGACCGCCACTGTACATTAACATGTGTGTGTTGCTATTAAATCTGATATCTGTACATTTATTGTATTGTCTGAATAACGTTTGGCACCTAGTACCCTTAAAGTTAACATAGGTAATAGACAAGATATGCGAAACAATACAACCTGATTATAATATTTCATAATTTATAGTACAAGGATCAGCATTTTTTATTCAGTACCTACTTATTTTCACGGCTTTCATTAAATAAAACCGCAGAATTTAATAAGATGATAATAATTTATTTATTGTAATGTTAACCATCTAACCCTATCACTATACAAATATTAGAACAAAAATTTGATAGTGCATCAAGCTTGTCGATAAAGAGTTATGTCAAAAAATAACAATAATTGCAGTTAGGTAGGTACTGTAGAAAACAGTGTTTAAATTACTTAGAAGAGTATTTTGTAAAATAATGCGTGGGTGCGCTTTGGATAGTTATTTTGGTAACAAGTTCATGATAAAAAGTTTAATACTTACTTTTTATGCAGCCGTCCGGCAAATAATACTAAGGTTCATGCCTCAGAAAGTGTGGGAGCAAAATGTTTGATCAAATGATTAACTGTTACTGAAAATCTGAAAATCCTTTTTTTTTAATATTATAATGCTCTTTATGGCATCTCATTTCAACATTATAATGCCATCCAAATTCTATTTAGAAAGTAGAAACTGAGTAAATGTAAATTATATTTTTGGTGTGGTTTGCATTGAGTGGGTGCTAAGTTTGTCGATTTGACCCTATGTGTGATGTGTATGTACATAAAATAACTTGTATCAAAATAATTAAGATTCGCCTTCTCAGGCTGTTATAAATTTATACTATGACAATGTTAGATTTAAATGCAATCAAATGAAATAAACTAAATTATAAGCAGGTTATAAACTAATGAACTTAATAAATATGTAGCTGTCATACATATAGGTGTTAGGTGAACTATCCATTATTTACTAACGGGAAGTGCATATATATTATATTTTCGTCCCATCCCCAGATATTCCTGACCACGTAACAAAGGTAAACATGTACCTACTTATGCAATATTATAATAAAATGTATCAATCTTAAAATAAAAACATCCAATTTGTCTACTAAATTTGAAAGTATTTAAAATATATATGTTAAAATCCAAGAAGTGTTGGTTTATTGGACTGCCAAAATTTAAAAGTATTCATAGATGTGTCATCACATTAAGTTTGTAGGTATTTTATATTTAAAATGATGTATATCAAAAAAAATATAAAATGTATTATCTATCTACAAGTATGTGTAGGTACATATCTGTCGATTATGTCCTTGTAAAGGTACAATTTTGTAATATAGCAATAATTTAGTTAATTCATTGCTTTATTGCACAAATGTTATTTATTTAGTTTAACAAAATATCATATCCTTAGTATGTTAAAATTGAACAGCTTACAATAATACTCATAGGTTTTCTTGTATTTCACCCCTTTAGTTACACATGTTGTATCCAGTATAGATTATTTCAGTTTATTGTAACACTTTCGAATGTTTCCTTGTAAGCATATTTAATTTTATAAGAAGTTATTACTTTGAGCCATATTTTTGTTCCAGATTAATGTACAATAGTGATAGTCACTACATTATATTTTTATAATACCTCTTAATAATCACTGAATCATGCCAATCCAAATGTAAAGTCATTAAATTTTGTGCATTATAAATTGCAATTATTGATCATGGGCAATAGATATACCTATACAAATTATATTTTTTTTTAATAAAAAATATTGTATTATCTCAACAAAACTTGTTTTATTCATATCAAAATAGTGTAGTGGGGTACGGCCACCCACCTGCCTCCCACCAATGTACTTAGGTTAAGTAAGATATAATTAAACAAATATTCAACCAGTAAGCACGTCTTTGCACTAACATAAGAGATACATCCTTACATGGCGACCCTGCCAGCCGGCCTGCCACCAACTAGGCAGCGCCGGTCGGCCTGAAAGTTTTTGAGTGGAAAGATGTAAAAAGTGATTTCAAAAAAATCGTTTGGACAGTGAAATGGACACATATTATTATATTATATATTTTAGTGAAATAGATATTATTATAGAAGAAGTATGCCCCTTCACATTCACCTGCAGTACAGTTTTAAAGTTTATCTTTTCGGCGAAAATCATCAAATGAGTTTATTCAGAAATTCGGAATAGTACTTAATATCAATAATAGTACAGTTTTTTTTTTCGGCGAGACTCCTGCTTCGGTGACAGTTTTATTTTATTTTTTGTGTTTGTGTTTTTAATAGAAATTTTAAACATAAATTCAGTGTCCTCAGTGTTTTTTTTATATTTTTGGGCATTATTTCAAAATAAGGAATTAATTATAATTAAGTTTTTTAATACTTGTATTAATTTCGTTCTTTCTTAAATAACTTTAAATGTAGGGGATTTTATTTATGATGAAGTTTATTTCAAATTATTAATAAGTCAGTTTTTTATGTTTTATGTTTATTTAATGTATTAATTTCAGTAAAAGTATGTGTTGTATTTGTATGATTATGTATATTTTAATTTGTTTTGCTTAACAGTTAGAATTTTATTTTGTTCTGCTATTAATATTTAACATCAAAATTATTTTTATTGCGTTTGTTCATGTCATATAATGTATCAGGTCACGTATTAAGTATCAGCTACCAAGCGCACATTCCATAGAGTCAGCATTTTAGAATTCCATATCTGGCGATGTCTTCATAACATTGTACAGTTTTAGACACTTTGTAATAAGAAGTAATTTTTTATCCGGAAGATTTTTTGTAATATTTAATTGTATTCAGATACTATAGATATAATTATGAAATGCGTATGTATTCTGTTTTAAAGTAAAATTTATTTTATTGTTATATTGATTGTTAAATTTTTATTTTGTTGTATTTTATCGGACATGACGAAACAAAGGACTTGACACGGTTTTTTTTGGATAGATGAAGGTGTTAAAATTAGTTGTATGAAAATTATAATAATGGAGCAAGGATTAAAGTACCAAAAGGAGAATGAAAGAGCTTTATGATTGGAGATTAAAAAGAGTCCGAGTGACTAAAAGGAAAACGAGTGATTAAGTTGTATGGTTATGTTTGTTTTTGAAAAGTATTAAGTTTGAGAATATTTGGTTGTGAATTTTTGGAACTGACATTGGACTGATCACCCAAGAGAAGTTGCAAACTCTTTACAATTAAAATTTAACGGAATGTAGGGAAAAGATTAATGAAATGGAAATGAATGAGAATGCATGATGACTTAGTTCAGCGAGTCTGATAAGTCAATGCAAAAGGTGAAATATATAAAGGTACACACAGGCAGTTGGAATCCTACTCTGATCATGATGATGAACGAGATTCACTTCGTGAAGAGGCTGGACATTGTGGGAGATGTTAAAAGAAGATGCCTGTTAAGAGAAATAAAAGTGAAATATAGATAAATATGAATAATAAAAAGAAAAAAAAATGAAGTATTATGAAGAAGAAATAATGAAAATGTGTACCTTGACAGTAATAAAATATATAAAAAAAGAATGATAGTTGAAAGGATTATGAGCTGTTTGCTAATAAATAAAGATTATGATAATAAAACAATATGAATGAGAATAAAGGAAACAATTATAGAAATATGAAAGAGATGAGAAGAAATATTAAAATGAAAATGATAATAAATAAATGTAAAAAAAAAGGATACCTATGAAATATGATAAGAATAAAAATTATAAATGAAAGACGAAAAGACAGAAAAAAGAGATGAATTAAGAGTAAAATGTTAATAAAAATGAATGACGAAATATGAGAACTAAATAATAAATTTAATAGACGAGACATAAAAAAAAATTATACAACATATTGTGACAAAATAAAAAGTATAAATTATGTGTTTTATTGTTAATTAATATTTTATGTTTTGGTTTTTGTTTGAAATTTTTAACAAATGTTTATGTATTCATAAGAAAAAAAAATATTGTATTTTTATTAATAAATATTTTTTAATAAAAGGGGGGAGGTGTAGTGGGGTACGGCCACCCACCTGCCTCCCACCAATGTACTTAGGTTAAGTAAGATATAATTAAACATATATTCAAGCAGAACACTCGTGTCTCACTAATATAAGTGTTACAAAGGTTACAAGGTTGGCTTTACGTTTTTTATGTTTGTTTTAAATCACTGATCACTTGCCTGTCATGCCAATTACTCTATACAATATTCGGCCATCATCATCATAAAAGCAATCATTTACTTTGTATGTAGCACCCCTTTTGTAAGCTTTCTTTGGTATCCTGATTCTTTCAGGATATGCTTTTATAACAACATCCTCTTTTTTCTCCATTAGGGCTGTACTTTTGTCTTCTTCAAAAACTAATTGGTGATTGGGCTCTTGTTTTGTGGCTTCTATAGATTTTACAGAGTCCACCATTAACTTGTCAGGTTGATCAACATCCCTACCAGAGTCTAGTCGGGTTTTTATCTTATTTGTTAGTTCACCTAATGTCATTAGATTTTTATCACGCTTCCTATTTTCATTTGAAGCATCATCTATTACATCTGTAGGTTCATCTAATTTAATATTATCCTTCTCTTTAGCAGCACATTTTGCTACAATTCTTTCAAATTCTCCTATATCTTGTTTTGGTGTCACATCAATTTTGATTGAATTTGATGACAATGGTGGAATGATTCTATCTGAAAATTTCATAAAATGCTCTCTTAGTTCTTCTGGAATTCCAAGAGTGCCTTCTTTAAGTTCTCTCCAGTTTCTCATAGCTGAGGCATCATGACGGCTGATTCGATGTTGTGTGGCTGGTTTCCACGGGAATTTTAGTAACTTCTGTAAACAATTAGGAAAAATTTGATTTTTATTTCTATGTCACACATACAGGCTACCACAGTTACAGTAGAAAATAAAAATGGTAACATGACAATATCCGCAGTATACTGTCCGCCTCGCCACACAATCACAGATGAGATGTTCTCTACCTACTTCAAAACTCTTGGAAATCGCTTTATTGCCGGAGGTGACTGGAACGCGAAGCATACTTTCTGGGGATCTCGACTTACAACAACCAGAGGCAGAGCACTAAAAAAGTGCATAGATCGCGACAATCTACTGCCGATGTCAACGGGTGAACCCACCAACTACCCCCCCGACCAAACCAAACTCCCAGACCTCATCGACTTCTTCATAATAAAGAGCCTCTCCAGACAATACTTCAATCGTGCCTAGACAGCGCATCAAGCCACACCCCTGTTCTCGTCACAATGGGCTCTTCCTTATTGTCAGTAGACAAGCGAGAAATGATATATAATAAAAAGACAGACTGGGACGGTTTTAGAGATTTCATATCAAATAAAATAAAACTGAATATTCCACTAAAGACCAACGAGGACATCGAACAAGCTACGAAGTACATAACATGCTTGATACAGGAAGCCGCCTGGATAAACACACCGGAGTTAAAATCTTTAGATAAAAATAACTGTCCGGACGCAAACCTAAAAAGTCTCATTTTGGAAAAAAAGGCGACTCAGGAGAGTTTGGCATACCAGCAGGCACCCAGCTGATAAGACTGCTTTCAATCGCGCTTGTCAGACCGTCAAAAAAGCTGTGGCTGATCAGCACAATGCCGCCTTTGAAAACTTGGTTGAAGCTCTTGGCCCCGGCAAGACATCGAACTATTCTTTGTGGAAAGCGACCAAAAACTTCAACCCTCCACAGGACTCAAAACCTCCCATAAGATTACCTGATCAAAAATGGGCAAGATCCGCCCACGAAAAAGCTGAAGCCTTTGCTCTACATCTTTCCACGGTGTTCACCCCAAACCAAGTTTCAATAAACGCTTCGATTAACGAAGAGAGAATCGACGCAACCCTTGCTCAAGACTTTCAAATGGAACTTCCCATGAAACCCACATCTCCACGTGAGGTCAACAGACTCATCCGAAACCTCAAGGTCAAATCGCCTCCCGGCTACGACTTGATCACACCGACAGTACTTAAGGAACTTCCCCCAAAAGCCATTGTGTTCCTTACAATACTCTTTAATGGAATACTAAGAACTGGATATTTCCCCTTACACTGGAAACTCTTATAGACCTATAGCCTTTTACCAATAATATCAAAGGTCTTCGAAAAAATTCTACTCGGCCGCCTCTCCCAGAAGATTTCCTCACTGAACCTCATCCCGGACCACCAGTTCGGCTTTCGTGAAGCCCACTCCACAACCGAGCAGGTGCACAGGGTCTGCCATAAAATCAGGGAATCTCTAGAGAAGAAAGAGTTCTGTTCATGAGCGTTTCTCGACATCCAACAAGCTTTCGACAAAGTATGGCACAAAGGCCTACTCTTTAAGCTAAGACCCATCTCCCCCACACTTTTTACTGCATATTGAAATCCTACCTATCGGAACGGATCTTCCAAGTCAAAGAAGACGACGCTACATCGAAACTCTACGAAATTGAAGCAGGTGTTCCCCAGGGATCAGTGATCGGACCCACATTGTACTCCTTATTTACATCCGACTTACCACTGTCTGATGACGTGACGACGGCCACTTACGCCGATGACACTGCCATACTAGCCAGTCATTCAAACCCCGACATAGCCTCGGAACGGTTGCAGAAAGAGCTGGACAAAATCAGCAGCTGGCTGGAGACATGGCGTATTCGTGCGAGCGCTGCAAAGTCGACTCATGTGACCTTCACTCTCAAACGTGGAAACTGCCCTCAAGTTAAACTGGCTGGCGAAATATTACCCCACGCAGACTGCGTCAAGTATCTAGGAATGCATCTGGACCGACGACTCACCTGGCAAAACCACGTTAAGGCTAAGCGAGAGGAACTTAATATACGCTTCAGAAGCCTACACTGGCTTCTGGGAAGAAATTCTAAACTCTCCCTTGACAACAAGCTGCTAATCTATAAAGTAGTATTGAAGCCCATATGGACCTACGGAATTCAACTGTGGGGATGCGCCGCCAACTCAAATATACAAAAAATTCAACGACACCAAAATATGGTTCTAAGAACTATTAGTAATGCTCCTTGGTTCATTAAAAACACCGAAATCCACCAACTTTTGAGAGTACCAACAGTTAACCAAGAGATAGCCACCTATTGCTCCAACTACAAAATTCGACTCAACAAGCATCCAAACCAGCTGGCCCAGGAATTGGTCCAGTCAAACCCTACCAAACGCCTTAAAAGGCACTCATTTCTGGAGCTGGATCAAAGAGGATCCTAAGCATATTACAGAGATCTATCTAATGTGATGGATTCTGACAAAGTCTACTATCCTGCACAATATCTTTTTTTTTTTTTTTTTTGTCTCCTTTTAGATAATAGCAATCTGCCCAAAAGAGGCATTGAGCTTATTTGTCTGGCGGGTCTCTTGGAGTCTCTGGTGATGCATGCCCATTGGTATGCCCACATATTCTTCATGATGTTAGTGTGATTGGTCAATAATGTCCTGCACAATATCTGCTTATAGTCACTTGACTTGACTAATCGCAGATAGCATCAAATTCAAAACAAAAAAAAAAAACTATGTCTTACAAAGAAGGCTGCCTTTAGATCATTGTGATATGTAATGTTTATGTTAAGTTATCACGAACATGTATAAAACAATGTGGTTAGTAAACTTACCCGCACAACAGCGGCAGTAACAGGGAAGCTCTCAGCTATTCTCTCGGGGGTCCATTCATCAGGGTGTACTGTAGCCAGATGACGGATTTGCTCCTTTTCACTCCATGTCAGCAAGTTTGGCATGTGCTCTTTAAAATATTTTTCTTTTACTATCATTTTAGGCATGATGTGTTTTCCTATAAATGTTTCATGGAGATGTTTTTGGTATGCGTCACTTGCCTGAAACGAATTTACCAGTAATAATATATTGCTAGTGGAAAATGCCTAAGGATTTAACTTTTACTGACACAATAGCTACAGTTTAGCTAATGTAAATGATAAATAAGTTATTTTGAGGTTAGATTCCTAACAGGTACGTAATACTTACATGAATCAAGTCACTTTCGGAGCCTTCAATAAATTCTTCTGCATTTTCTGTGTTAATATTAATTCCATCTTTCCTGAATGCTGCAAGACGTTGGTTGAGACCAGGATTGGGGCCGACGTCTTGTGCACGACTCCTACTTCGTAAATTTCTAATGAATGCCCGGTCACCGGTGCGGAGAGTGAGAGTACGAATAATGTTAAGACACAACATAATTGATATAAAGTTAATAGCGAATCATTAAAATGCAAAAGTATTATGAGAAGAGAAACAGAAAATAAAAATTAGAAACAAAACAACCACACACACACACAACCAACTGACACCACAAAACAATCAATCAATATCAGTCTCTGCTGTGTTGATTGATTGATTGTGATGTATCAATCAATCGCAGGTCACGTAGAGGGACACGGAAACGGAAGTGCGTAGTATGTACCTAGGTACCTAAAGAAAGTTTTAAAATTTTCAATAATTATGAAACACTTTTATTATGTAGGTACCTACTGCCACCTACTGCTCCTTCTCTTCCTCTTCTGATTCTTTCTTCTTCGAAGACTAGAAGTAACTTTAGAAGAGTATTTCTTTTTAATATCGTAGGCAAAAGCAGTAAGCAAAGCTTAGGTATCTTGTTTACTTATTTACTAGACCTTTATTGCTTCACGTGTTAGTAAAACCACTTTGTCGGCCATTGAAATGTCTAGACTGCTTTTACAACTAAGCAGTTGAATGCTAGTTGTTATATAGTAACCTTCTCAAGGTATTTTGCAATACAGAAAAATTGGAAGTGTTACGGCGACCTAGACCGCCACTGTACCTATGTGAATCCTTCCTTTCCAGCCACTCTGGTCCGCCGCTTTTGAAATCACTGACGTTTCTCGAAAACCACTTTTTGTTCAGGAGTACACCAGGTGCCTGAGTAAGGATTGTACCGAGGACAACACCTTTCCCATGCTTTAACTGATTCTATGATACGTCCCGATACGCATACTAGCTACCTATATAAATTGAAAGCAAAATTTACGAAATTGGAAATTGTCAACTACTGTCCTGCCTGTGTCTTGTATGATTAATTTTGTATAGTTAAAAAAAAATGTATTTAACTAGAGTTCAAATTACTAAAGAGTCTGTTTCTTTTTCGTCCTCAAACTAAAAGGTTTTTTTTTGTTTGGAAAATTGGGAAAAAGTAAGTATAGATTAGGTACTTAATAAGAAACGGGCAAGTAGGGGGGGGGTTATTAACACAACAATAAATTCAAATAATATTTCGGTAATCATGGTTGATAGGGGTGTTTACTACATACTTACCTATATTATTTTTATGTTAAGAGCTGTTATGAAGTTGTGAGGCAAGCGCTTAAATTACTTCTGGACCGGTCAGTTGAGTCGTAGAGCTCGGCGCGAGTTAGCGCGCTACTTTCAAAAACACATTCTAGAAATTTTTACTTAGTATCATTGTAGCTCTACAATTGCTGAATTATTCATTTAATAGTGAAGTGCGTAGGAAAAAAAATAGGAAAACATTTAAGAGTACTTTTTGAAAGTAAAGAAAGTTACCCAAAACAAAACGTAAGTTTTGCATGATTTATCATAATATCCTTCCCCAAAGTTTGAAAATGAAACACGTAAATATTACCTACTAAACTAACCTAATATTTTGAAATTAGGATCGAAACAAAACCAATTTCTCAATTACTTATACAGGCATACCTTTACATACCCATAAATACAAAACAGGGGTTTTATTGTTACTGTTTTTTTTTTGATGAAATGCCTATCAGTAAAGTACCTAAGTAGGTGCAGTGGCGGTCTAGGACTGCGTAACACTTTCGGTTATTCTGTATTGCAAAATAGCTCTTATGTTCTTTGATATTAAAGTGTAGGGCGCACGAGACCATAGACAAATCTGTTACGCGGTCCTAGACCGCCACTGTACTATTACTTGCTATAGCCTAGTCTAGACTAGACAGGTTATTGTATGAATAGGGGTCATTGATAAATATCAATCGCACTAATGCCCGTTTAGAACTAGAATCATTAGTTTCTCAACTTTATTCAACTTTACAACTTTTACGTTAATAAATACTTTTTCAGAATTTTTGATTCAATCGAGTGGCTGATTAATAAATAAATCAAATATATTTGATACATCAATTATAATCGCAGTTCAATAAACTCAGTTAAAGTACTTGGCTGGTTCAACTTGTTTCGCGTTTGCGTCCCGTTACTTTGGACTCGGCAAGTAACATACATACATGCCCCAATCTAACAGAACACTTTGTTTGGTACCTAGCAATCAATGACTGGCATACACGTCAGCTAAGTGCAAATCGCTCTTAGCGATAAGATCGCCTATTTTATACGCAATAAAATTATGTTGATTAAGTAGGAGGTATACTACCTGTAATTTACCTTACTATAAAGTTTCTAAGAGTTGCGTACCAAACACACTAAAACGAGATTTGTCATCTATGCACGGACACAGGTTTGGCAGCAATTATGCCTTGAGAAGGAATAAAGAAGAGAGTCTTAGTCAATCCTTAGTCCGTATCTGAATGCGTTAACTTAGCACTCAGGTGTTTACCTGTCCTCCACCCACCAGGAGCATTTATTCTTTTCTTTTTAGTGGGAGTTTGCACGAAGCCTAAATCTATGTAAAATCTATTGCTTTCCAACGCGAGTAGATAATTTTGAATATGTATGTACTTTCCATTCAAGGAATTGATTAAAACAACCGTTAGGTATATACATGAGCAATAAAAAAAATATTACCTTTAGGTATTACTAACCAACATTTAATGTTATCAGAACAATGCCTGACGAAGACACTACCATGACAAAAGAGGAAGACCTGGTGACTATCAAAAACTGGCTCGCCAGGCAACCCCACCTGCCTCACGACGTTGGTAAGTGTTATTTAGCTCACCATACTTAACAACTTTCGTAAATATATTTTTTTAGATTTCAACATTTTCGACCCATGATGCTTCAAGAAAGTTCAATTTTTGATAAATTACAACCAGTGTTTTTAAGTCCTCAGTATAGTGCGTTACAAAAATCTAGAAATTAAAACGTGGCAAAACTGTATGGAAATTTGTCGTATTTTCTAAATTTTTAGATTTTTGTGTCGCACTCTAGGTAGGTATTCGTACATTATCAGCCAGCACTACAACCTAACCATTTTTATTATATTCTTCTTTAAGCAGTCAGTACACATTGAGATCGTATTAAGGTTGATGTGCTGCTGGCAAGGAGGCAGACAGTTGTTAAAAGCGGATGTTACATAAAATATTATGATTTTGTACTTATACTGCTTGACGCTTGACGTTCTGGTTTCGATTTCTTCACATTATTTAGGACGATGGTTTAATGTAGAGTTTAACAGCTGTTATCTTAGGTAGGTGCACCGCTGTAGGTACTAGCTTGCCTTCAAGGCGTAGGATAGATGTTTTTGGTATTTTGTCAATTATGAGGAAGGAAATGATCTTCATGTAAATATTTGCTTTCTTTAGTTCGTGTTTAAAAGGTCAACATTGCTTGCAGGCGTTGCCTATATCTGTACAAATATCCTGTAAAACAACCTTGGATCGGCAAGGTCATGTTGTATAACACAGGATTAGCGCAATCGAGCATAAAAGGAAATATATTAAATAAGTAAGGAGGTAAGTTGTGTATATTATTTACAGTCGCGTACAATTATGTGTCATACATACATACAAAGTTTAAGAAGTTTATACAAAGTAAAAAACTTTCGTGTAAACACTCCCTGCTTTGTTGATATGCGTAAAAAGATTAGTTTTTTAAATGATAATCGATTTATCATTTAAATAACTCAATTAACAAATTACGTTCGTGCAAGCTAACTAATGACCATCATCACAAATGTGTTATTTTCCATCGACTGGCTGCATTATTAAATTAATTCATAGCACGATTTAAAAATAACTATGATTTTATAATAAAAGAAGATGTCACTTGGGATTCCCTGTAAAAACTAAACATTGATGACGTGTTGGTATGTCCCGACCGTAACCGAACCCTTGACTGTTGCAGTCTACCATGGAGGTAATCATTGCGTATCTACTGTGGAAGTATTACCCATGCCACAAATGATAATAATTGCGATTTTACAGTCAACGTGATCTTGAAAACGACTTTAACATTGGCAACTTTGAAAATATTCAGGAGAATTCATAGCAACTGGCGGGGAACTTCCCTGTATTATTAGAGCCCATGCAAATAAGATAGCGGTCTGAAAGTTAGAGTTAGGGGTAAAAAATACAGGAGAATTCCCAACAATTAGTGGGGAACTTTCCTGTCCTGTATTCATAAAGCTCGCGCAGATAAGATAACGGTTTGGAAGTTAGAGTTCAGAGTTTAAAGTTCTGCGCTCTTTAGCAGTAGGTAACTAACATAACAACAACGCACGCAGCAGGTGGTCCAGCTGCAGCTAATCAAATGCCAATCTTGTCCCGGTGAGACTGAGAACGCTCGCGTCACAACTCACAATGTCTGGGTCGCAATTGCGGAAAAAATATTGGTTAGGAAGGAGTTTGTTAGGATAATGATTAAAAATTTAGATTTCAAAAATTGTTCCAAAAAAGCAGAGTTTCGCTTTAAGTTGCCACAGTTATGCGATTTGGGTGTTGATTGGGCGCACCTAATACTTTACATAACAAACTATTTTAAATAGGTAAGTTTGGGCCCTATAGTTTATTTTTGGCCTAGGTCTTTTGCTTACCTAGCTACGCCAACTGTCCTCTTGCCTATTCAGATATAATTTATTCTTTAACTTTATACCTAGGTACATAATAAGTAGGTACTATTTTTGGATGGCTGGGCCGGGCCAGTACCATACGAGGTATTAGATATCATGATAAAATTGCTTTAATAATATACTCATGTATTGTAAGTATAGAATGGGATGAATTACATAACACGATGATCAACTTCACTACACTGACTATTATTATGTATCATCATCATTACGGATGAAAATGCGCTTGCCAATTTTCTTTGCAGATATATAATAAAATTTGTAATAAGTATATTTATTTCAGGTATAATAAGTACCCACGTAACATAAAATAAGAAAAAGTACAGTAAAATAAAACCATGAAAAAATTACATCAAAATAAATTAAAATCAAAATATACTTTATGTACCTATAAATGAATTAACACACATAGTGTGGTAACTAGTGAATATCACAACTGAAATCTCAGACTCACCATATTTTAGGTGTGCCGGTTTTTAGTCAGTATTTACATGTAACATAATATAATGTAACTTTATTTAGTAATCTGTGGCTAGGCGCTCTAATTAGATACCGTGCCTACTTAATTCCTAATTCTAGTTTAATTCTCAAAATATTTACTGCAACCTTTCGTTTAACTAATATATGTGTTATAACTTTATAGAAGAGATACTCCTCCGTCGGTTCCTGATAAGCTGCCATCACAGTCTGGAGCGCACGAAGCGCACCATAGACCTGTTCTTTACCATCCGCCACAATGCTCCCGAAGTCTTCTGCAAGAGGGACCCCTGGGCACCTGAGATCAGAAGGGTTTTTGAAGTAACGTGAGTCTATATAAATATCAATTCATAGTATAACAAAGTCGCTTCCCGCGTCTGTCTGTCGCTCGCTATACAATATACTTAAATCTTTAAAACTATGCAACTGATTTTGGTGTAGTTTTTTTTAATAGATAGAGTGATTCAAAAGGAAGGTTTACACCTCGTTATACTACATACACAACATAGGTAGATAATAGTTTTTTTATGCGGTAAGAAGTTCGCCGGGTCGACTAGTTTTAAATAAGTAATAAACCGTTAACATACATAATATGAAGGGCGTAAGTAGGTAAACAATTTGTACAGAAATCAGCCTTGTTGATAACGGTTGACGACAACGGTTGACAATGGGTTGACGGGATCGCTGATTCGCATTTGTTTGGTTTGCATTTAGACCCTTGGTTTAATATTTCGTTGTGCAACGTATGATGACCTTTACAATGTTATATCAAAGCAGAGCTATTATAAAACCCAGGTGCCTTGCCTGTGCTGTGTCTAATAATAACATGAGTGTTCAAAAAAATATCACAAAAAGTGGTTTTTCCTACGTATAGATAATTCTCTGATAAATAACAATTAATTTTCTAAAAAATTTGCCTCTACTAATTCAAAAAGAGGCAGTTTAAAAGTACGTGCTTAGTCTTATACTAAGATAGAGTATAACATTTTCAGCACTTTTAACTACTTAATTAAATTAATATGAGAAGAATGGTTTGTTTAAAGCTTCAGTTCAGTTAGGTTTAACAAGGTATAGATTAAGTTAGTGATAGTTTGAAGTATTTTGTATTGGATACAAGCAGTAGACAATCGATGATTTTAAGACGTTTTTTAAAGTCGAAAGTAGGCAATCAAGAATCAAGATAGTCTTACTATACATCCGAAAACAGGTTTCCATGTGGGCTAGGTTTCATAATTTCGCTTTAAAATAATATAAAAAAAACTATTAAAAAAACTAGGCCAAACGTATGCTCGTCTGGGAATTTAAATCAGAAAGAGGTAAACTTAATAAAAAATGCATTCGTAATCAAAAATTTTTCGTCATACCTACATAAGTAAGTACAACTGTTAAAATTAATGATTTAACTTTCTATTTCAGAGACATGATCCCTCTACCAAACAGAACAAAAGAAGGCTACATGATATTCATCTACAAACTTCGCAACCCTGACCTTGACCTTTTTAACTTTGTGGACGCCGTGAAGACTCTCTTCATGCTGGCTGACACGAGGCTTTCAGAAAATGAAAATATTCCCAACGGGGAGATACCAATTTTCGATGCTGCCAATGTAACCCTCAAGTTCATTGGAAAGGTCAACCTGTCGGTGCTTCGGAAGTACATGCTGTATACGCAGGTTGGTTTTATTTAACGTTTTCAATTATATATCTTGGTTTACTTACCTATGCAATATTATATTCAGTGTAACTTGCGTTTTGTCGCATATTCAATTCAGTTAAAATTAATCTCAGATTTTCTTTAACTAAATAAGTTGATCATAAACCAGACACGTTACATTTAATAGCTGCATTGCTTCCAAAGTACTTACATTGTTTCCAAGTTAAATAATTTCACCTATAAATACCAAGTTTTTGAAAGAATGTGTATGCACCTTCCCGCCAAGACTGACTGATTTGATAATTCAATAAAAAATCGAGTCAGACTTGTATTACCGGTTTTAGGCAAGCAACCAAGACCCGGATAAAGTATTGCAAAAGTCGTATTTTCATTTCGGTACTTAAACAAAAATAAAAGGCTCTCAAACGACCCTGAGTTCTCCATACAAGGTTTGTAAATGAAAGAATACCTTGCCTTACATTGCTCTAACGCCTCGACATTACCACAACAGGTTGCATTGTGCGACCATTGTTGTTTGTTACGTTTTGCCTGTAATTGATGCCATTGAATTGTATCTTCGTATTGTTGTCACGTAAACACGAACGCGGCCTGCATCTTGCACAAGGCTTTGTTTGTATAGAAATAAGATGCAAGATATGTACCTATATACATACATAGCACGGTGGCTATTAAACTGCTATTTTGATGGAAATTTAAGAAGATTCCTGAGATAACACAATATATTAGCGCTTTTTTTTGGTAAAACATTTACGTAAGTATACCTATAGGAAGGTGTCATTTACAATTTAATTTGAAACCAAATGACGGGAAGCCTCTGGTGCATGTCTAATATACTACTATTGCTAACGGTTTCCTAATTCCCTAGTTTCTGTTCCAGTTTGTGAACATTTAGCGTTAGATATTTCAAATACTTGATATCGACTAGGTAAATACGGCTGGTGCCCGGTAAGTGTTGAAACACTCGTTCAATAACAGCAATCGCAGTCGCACTCTCCGCTCCATGCTACCTTTAATACGTTTTCTCTCATTTCTATCACAACCTAAGTGCTCTACAAAATGAAATTTTATTTGAATACGGCTCTATTTCTATTTGATGTAATGGACTGAAAGTAGTATAGAAAAAAATAAACTTTGTTTGATCGATGATTTCATTAACCACATTTAAAGTAATTAAAGAAGGTACTTTCACGGACTCGTTTACCGTAACGCTTCTCGTATTTTTGTATTGCAAAATACAAATACTCTTGTTCTTAGTAATAACAGACTAGTGCGCACGACACTAAAGAAAAAAGTGTTACTACTCTACATGAGACCGCCACTGTACGTCTCACCTTTTTAACTTTTCCTTAAATTTAAGTACCTTGAGTTTCCAAATATACAATTTTCCTCTTTCTTTATATTATTTGACATTCAGTTTTCATTAAATTGAATTCTATAAAAATAACGTGACTATATCAGCTCTTTACTATTGCGCAGGAGATCTGCCTCCCTATGAGATGAGATCACTCGGTTGTTCCATTATTTTGAATTCTATGGGGTAATTTCTAATTGAACAACTTTCAGGAAGCGATCCCGGTGAGACTAAAGCAAGTTCACGTGATCAACGCGCCCTCCTACATCGGCAAGATACACGCCATCTGCAAGCCCTTCCTGAAGAGAGAAGTCGCCAAATTAGTAAGCTTTATATGGATTTTATACATAGTTATCACAAATTAGATCAACATGAGAACCACTGCGGCTAGGTAGGAAACTTACTGTGTAAAAAAAAAAAATATAATAATATAATCACGCATCACACTCCGAGCCCCTAACTAGGAAGAGAAGAACCTATATTTAGGGTACCCAAAACATATACAGAGACAAACATTACACCCGGACAGGAAACAAACATCGATAATCATCACAACAATGTTCGGCCCGCCGGAAATCGAACCCAGAGGTGCACACGCATACTCACTACTGAGTGAGAATCTATGAGTTTATATACTAAGTACTTATAAATAAATAAATAAATACTACAGAACTAAGTACTTACTCGACACGAGTCAAAAAATCTCACGAGAGAAAGAAAAATTTAATCCTTCCACATCAACCAAATACCACTACTCACACACTTTGCTTTTACTATATTTGTTTAAATTATCGGTTATAAAATGTTACCAGTGCCTTTTTAAATTTTCAGATAAAATTCCACGAGCCCAATTCCGAGTCCCTGTACAAGGACATCCCGCTGGAGCTGTTCCCGGAGGAGTACGGCGGCCGCGCCGGCGCCATCGACACCATCAAGCGGGACTGGATCAAGAGGATCGAAGCTAAAAGGTAACAATCATGCTTCTTTACCATGCCATACTACCTCTATTATCACTGGGTAGCCCAAATAATTGCAAAACTTAGGTGACAACTGGCCGAATTAGTTTAGTAAGTTTGCGGGTCTGATAATACCTAAGTATATGTTTCGTTTATACATTACCTTTTCTTTTGATTGTACACCTTAATCCCCGGAACTAATGTTTCATTTATGTTCCCTACATTAATGAAACACTTCCACGTTTGTCTTCTAGATTGGTAGTTTAAAGCCATATTTAGGCTACATTTGATCAAAATTAATGCACGGAGAAAAATGTTGAGGTGATATACCGTAATTTACGTCAATGGAGTCGGGGGCTGTTCTCTGCTCATCAATGGTTCTTTATATTTAGAGGGTTTCTTAGTTAAACTAGGAACCATTAGCTTTACCGTTCCCACTTGTCGGCTGTCAGGCCAGATTTTAAATTGGATGTAAAATTTAAAATTTTCTACGACTGTAAAACTGTTTGAAAATCGAGCCGGTATTTTTTTCTAATAGCGTGCATTTGAATTTTTTTTATATAGAGAGTGGTTCCTGAAGAACGACGAGCGCTGGGCGGTGAACGAGTCGCTGCGGCCGGCGAGTAGCGCGGACGAGCGAGTAGAAAAAGTGAAGGACCTGCCCGGCTCCTTCCGGACGCTGGCTTTAGATTAGGCTAGGCTAGCTTCACATTTAGGGTAAATTGCCCCTTTCTTAGCAACCAGTCCTATTATCGACATTGTCTATTTAGTTAGGGCTGAATATATATAAGGATCGTTTGCTTTTTAACAGCATTAAAACACTATACATGCATAGTTTTTTGTTTTAACAGCTGTAAAATGCCCAAAAGTCCTTATATCCCGCAAGGACGTGTGTAGTTTTTAGTTTACGGACGAGTTTCCGCAATTTAACAGATAACGTGCCTATTTTGCGTGGTTAGGTAGCTAAGTATACTTATAAATAATTTGATATTCCGCTTCTAAATGGACCGTGCCAATAATAAGGCGAGGAGCCAAAAAAGGGGCAGCTTACCCTAGTACTTATTGTCAAGATTTTGTTTTAAACAGGGTCAATACCTACTCACTTCTTTTAGTTTAGGGTAGCGACAGAGGTATGTGAGGCTCAACCCGACTATACCTCGGCAACTTTTGGGAAGGACTTCAGGAATCATTGATTCAAGATTGATATATTGGTGTCCGGTGTCCTTCCCACATTCCGTTGTGCTAGGACTGGAAACAAGACTATTGTTGGACGAGTCGAGTTAAAAACAGTCTCTCAAAACCTACACACCACAAGTTTGCTTTTTATAATGCAAATAAGTTGTTGTTATATAAAATATGTGATTTAGTTACCTAGTTAGTGTGACGTGATGGTATAGTTACTTCTACATATATTTCTTTTCTTATCCTTCTTATTTTGTGAAATAGATTTATAAAAATAATAAATTTTAATAATGTTGATTTGGTTTTTATTAAAAAAAAATTCAAGACCGGCTCGGTTAAAGGTATCCGAGTTTAATCTTATGCAATGAACTTATAATACTAACTGACAGACGTTTCTTTCTTCATCAATATAACTAGTATAAAACAAAGTCGCTTCCCGCGTCTATCCCTATGTATGCTTATATCTTGAAAACTATGCAACGGATTTTGATGCAATTTTTTAAAACGATGGAGTGATTTAAGAGGAAGGTTTATATTAATACATGCACAGTATAGTAATAGGTAAGACGGTACGAAGTTCGCCGGGTCGAATAGTTGTCAATTAATTGACGCTGTGCTAAATGAAACTTGAGGTAGGCTTTTCTTCCGCAAATCCACCACAAAATCCACAAATTAGGAGTCTCGTACATTAAAAAGTAAAATTAATTATAGATATTACCGAAGTATTTTTTTTCTCATTTTGCGTTTATTAAATTTTGTGTCTATTATTTTGTTTTGATTACGATAAAAACTTGCACGATTTTATCCCAAGGTGTGCTGCGCGGGTTTTTAACATTTCATATAATACTTATTCGCCTCGTTGAACGGGTTCTTAATTAAATTAATCTATAGATAGAGTTCTGAAGGAGCCGCTCATGGCTGTTTCCACCTTGCCCTTAGATTTCTTGCTGAGGTCAGCGGTCCACATGCTGTCGTTCAGGAACATGTCCCTAAAATAAAAATAAAAAATTCTATTTAAAATACTACTATTTGCAAGTAAAAATCCTGGATCCTAATATTTAGTAGAATGAACACCTACCCATTAAAAATACCTACACTACAGCACAAAAAAGCATTTGGAAAAGGGCAACCAGGCGGTGGAGGTAAGTAAATGTTTTAAAATCATTGACCTAAACCTTTATTAAAAAGGAAAGTACATTTTCGATTATTATTAACACTTGCTGCACTCAGCTTTTGCATCGGCAGCTATTTCCCAAAGATCAAGGCAAACTTAATTTAAGCTTAAACATTCCCCACTAAATATGTTAGGTCTCTGAACTTATAGTAGAGTACATTTTTATGTACCATATAGGTAGTAACTAGGTAAGCAGAGGCAACTTCAGGAGTTATAAACGATGCGCAAGCAATAAGTACTTGCAGTGGCATGGCAGTTTTTTCGCTTGACTAAAATTATCGTTCAAAACCAGTATGTTCACGTTTCACATAATTCTGTTTTTTCTATTACTTAGGTACTAACCTATTGTCTTCGATCTTCTTAACCCAGATTCGCTGCTGATCTTTCATGGTGCCTGCGTCGCCTCCATACTCCGACGGTAAATATTTTTTGTCTATAAACTTATGAAGGCCCGTGCCCGATGAATGGAAGTTTATCTAAAAAGAAAAGGAAATTTTACATTTAATTTATATTTATTTGTAAATCAACCAGTAAAGCTTTAGTATTAGTATTAAGGCTTTACTTCTGAGTATAGATTGGAAGGTTTTAAATATTATAACTTATTTTTATTTTCGTACTTCATATACTTACCTCCTTTTTTTTTTTAGGCGGGGAAACTCCTAACGAGTTATACTATAAATAACGTTCATATACCTCCTTACAATATGTTCACAAAGTATTATTATTTAAAGCTTATGTACTATTCTAAATTTTTGAAAATCAATACATAGTAAGTATACAATAAAGTAAGTCACTTTCCTCGTCAGTCCCTATGTATGCTTATATCTTTGATGTAAATGCGTTTTTTAAAAGAATAGAGTGATTCAAGAGGAAGGTTTATATGTATAATTCATACACAACATAGTAATAGGTGTAAGGCGGTACGAAGTTCGACGGGTCGACTAGTATTCAATAGTTTAGGTAGGTACTGGGCTGCCCAGTCTGGGCAGGTATGTTCATTAGATATAAACGTGCTGTAATGGAGATTTTTTTTAAAATCGGTTCAGTTATTGCCTTTAAGATTGTAACAAACATCAACTGATTTAAAATGATTTCAAATGATAATAGTAGTGTAGATTTTTGACGAAATCTGATTCGTAAATAAAAACAAAAAACTAAGTACCAGTTCAAGGAGACAAGAAGCTTATTATTTTGTACATATCTCGATATGTTTACTTACATATCCAGCTCTCAGCTTTGGTTCGCAGCCTTTTCAAGCTGAGTTGGTCCGAGCCAACGATTTAAAGACTGGTTTATTTTCGAACAAGTTTCGAACCATCTAAAAACCCTGCGTAAAGTTATCTCCAAGATGTTTAATATCGTAGTAGGTATTAAAAGCAGGAAGTAGGTAAATTGACATTATTGCAGGGCTAATTGCTATACCTACTGCAATCAGGCGGGTCACTGTTATAATTACGACCGACGCTGATGCCCGACCGACCTTTGAATGCACGGGTTATCTTAAGTAGATATTATTAGATATTAAAATAATATGGTGATTAATGCTACAAGTCACGTAGATGCTTTAGGGGAAGCTAATTATGTTAAGTTTGGTTAGATTTTAACTGTCCCAAAATTAAACTAAACTAAAATATGGCTGGGTGGAAAAAATAGAAAAATGTAAGTGTAATGTACGTATAGGTATAAATTCCAATAAAATGATAGCGCTTACTGAACTGAAAAAAAATTATCTGTTCTATCTATGTTTCAACTTGATCTACCTTAAATAAAAATAAAAGTTTATCTCACAATATTGCAGATCTCCGCGGGCAGCACAGGTTTGACCAGCGCGTACAGTTTCTCGTAGTAGGACGGACAGTTTACTGCGTGGACCTGCTTCACTCGCACTGGCATGCCTTCCTGTAATTTTAATTGTTTTTTGTCCATTTTCAGTCTGCCAAGGACAAACAAGCTGCAAGACACAAGTTGCGAGTTTGTTGCAAAAATTACGATCAAAATAGCATCGCTACTGTTGCAATGCAATCAAATTAACACGAACCATGTTTTCTTTTGAATATTGACGATTATTTATGTCTTGCATAATTAAATAAAGTAAAAAATCTAAAACAACTTTTGAGTTAGGGATTTACAATCCACATTAAAGGTTTACCAATACCTACGACCTTTATGTCACCACACCAAACCCGTTTAGCAGATTTTTTATGATAATAAAATGGTGTAATAAAAAAATACTTACCAGCAAAAACATAAGGAAATCCCTAAAATACATGATATTTATTTTGGGAAGAATCTTTAACGATATGTCTTTGATATCAAAGACTATCAGATGACCTTCAGCAAGAAAGTCATGTGACTTGAGCCACTGGTCAGCCTGGATCGTGAATGTCTTGAGGGCATCGTAGAAGTTTAAGTTCTCCAGGTTAGGATCGTCGAGCTGGTGTATCAGCAGTTCTTGGTCTTCGCCAACTCTGTATGTTACAACGCTCCTGCAAAAATAGATTAGAGACAAAGTTGTAGTGTAATGTAGGTGTACCAATTCCTGGTGGAGTATTTTTGCTATATCTACGTAATGTATAGAATTTTATAAATGTAATGAAAGATTTATTTTGATAGATGATGAGAATATTTGAGAAAAGAGCAAGGAACTTCTTCCTAATGGGTAGGTATATGTATAATTAATGAAGAAATAAAAATACAAAATCTTGTATTGGTGATGCAGAGGCTTGCTGCATATATTATACTGTGAAATGTTTGTTACTAACGTGATGTTGAAAGAGGTCTGTAATCTGGGCTGCACCGGGTCCCTCTTCGTGTATATCTCGGACATGCTCGCTCGCCCGCTGCAGAATCTCTCGATGCACTTCTTGGTCTTCTCCATGCTTCCATAGCAGCTGTGCAGGAACTTCCTCAGCATGAGTTCATCTATAATTAATACAACATTGTAGTTTATCTAATGCTTAAAAAGAGTACCTATAATATTATCGTAAATCATATTTTAATTAACTCTATACGTTTGCGGCTGCCTGTACTTTGTAAAGATTGCGAGTTGACGACGAAGAAAATAAATTAAATAATAAACTTTTGTGAGTTAAGAGTCCATTTTGACAACTTTCAAAGGAGCTGCTGCCCGTCCTTAAATTTTTCCCTATTAGTCGCATTTTGATTCTGATGGGGTGTTGGTATTTTATGCCGTGCCCACACGGTATACTAAATAAAGTTAAAAATTGTTTTTTTTCTTCATATTTTTTTCTTTGTGAAATATATGGAATTAAAGTAGTTGCCCTTGTCTGCATATCTGTCGACGACTTTCTCAGAGAAGGCTTTTATTCCTCTTGAAGAACGAACGGTGCCCCTTATAATAATAACTTTTAATATCATTGTTTTTTTACCTAAAAACCTTTTAACCAATTAGGGTAACATGCCCTATTACGGCGCGTTTTGACGACATTTTAAAGTAGGGTAAGAAATTAAGCATTTCTAAATATGTTAGCAGACATTTGAATTTTATTTTGACACTAGTGATAATTATATTTTCTATTTCAGTTATCGTTTTATTTATTTTAGAGTGATAATTAATTTCAAATAAATATTTTTTCTGACAATTCGGAATTCCTATTACGGCGGCAAAAAAAAGTTTGAAGCCCACTACGGCGGTAAGCACTGCCTATTACGGAGTATGGGATGACAACACACGCACGATGAAACATTTTGCTCATGGTTCCGTGCAATCAGAAAATGGTATGCAATTAATGTAATTATTACTGGCACTGTACATAAATACAGGATCTTGAAGCATCAAGTAGGTATACCTTTGTGCGCAAGCTCAGGGTATACTTGATTGATCAGCAGATACTTTAAACTCCTTTTCCTATTCTCGCCACTGCCCCACATTCTACCTTGCCGCTGACCACGCTGACTGAGACGTAACGACTCGTAGTCGCATCAAAAGTATTTACTATATGTATGTATTCATATCACGGTTATTTATAACAGTATTTTATGTAGTATATTTATGTCAGGTACACAACACAAATTTATATATAATTATGTATATTTGTAGTATATTTTATCAATGTGTGTAAAGTGTGGGTAAGAACATGCTCTCGCAAATGACGCTTGTGGGTCACTGCTCGCATTGACTGAAAATCAGCGCTGTTGGTGAAAGCCTTCAGCAAATGCTGAGTCAGTGCCATTTTGCACCAACTGCGACACACCATATGCACCTGATTTTATTAAGTATTTATTGTAATTTTTAATTATAACTTTTTAAGGTTTAATTTAATTGGTTTTTGTTTTGTTGATGTTAAAACGTTTTTTGTGTTAATTTTGTTTTAAACTTTTTGGTCTCATGTGTACTGTACTGTTATGTTGTGTGTTTAAGTTGACGCAAATAAAAATTTCTTTCTTTCTTTCTTTCTATCTTCCTAGTTAGGGGCTATTTTGATAATATTTTGTGTAATAACTATTTAATGAACGGCCTCGCGCTAAGAAAATTCCAGTTATATAATTAGTTTAGGAAACACGAATAATGAATAATTGGCTGTATGGGCTACTATGTTCCTTTGCCTGACCTGAACGGGCGAATAACAAAACAACAAGCAATCAATCAATCTAAGGCATCGTAACGTTCTCCCATCTCTGCACAACAGAACGGATATTTTCTTTTTATAAGCCGCGCTGATAAAGAAACGATTTGAAAATGGCGGCCGAACGAATGCTATCTTGCGTATATTAGTATGAGGGAAGAGTTGAGAATAGATACAGCCCATACAACCCGCCGCCGCCATTTTGAGATAGTTTTTTTATGTGCGCAGGTTATACCCATAAAAGCGTAATTTGTGCGAATTTGGCAAGCTTATTAACATTATTTTTAATATTTGTTGTTAATCTACATTAAGTGAAGTTACAAATGATCATTATTTAATGTCTGTTGACCAGGTCAATATCTCAGTAGAGGCTCGACTTTTGTTCAAAAAAGGAAGATTTTGGCACAATTTTTGCATTTTTCTCAAAATTTCCATAATTTTTTGAAGTTTTTAAATTTGTTAGTATTCTTTGGACGACAAATAAAATATGGTGAAATTCTTTCATTAAAATTAATAGAGCCGTTTCGGAAATAACTACCTTTGGCAGACAGACAGACGGACGGTTGGAAAAGACATATTAATAAGATCCTGGGACGTGTACACGAAACCTTAATCAATAAACTGATACAAACCTAAACTGAGAACTTCCTCTTTTCTAAAATTGGTTAAAAATAGGTACAGTTACGGACTAGGAGGCTGTAACAGATTTGTCTATGGTTTCGTCAGCCCTACACTGTATTACCAAAGAACAAGAGCTATTTTGCAATACAGAAAAACCGGAAGTGTTACGCCGATCGTGTCCGCCACTGTACTATAAAACCCTTCTTCTAAATTTAAAAAATACTTTTGTGACAATCGGTTTTGACAAAATCGAAATAATCGCGGACAAACATGCATACAAACATACATACAGGTCGAATTGATAACCTCCTTAACCTCGTAATAAAACAATGCTGTTCGTTTTTCTCAAACTTTATTTTGAAAAGGGCCCGGACGGGGGTTTTAAATAATCCTACTAATATTATAAACGACATAGTTTGTAATAAAAGATGTCTGTAACTCTTTCACGTAATAACTACGAAGTAGATTTTAATGAAACCTTACAAATAAAACATATTTAAAGGAAAATTTAACTGGCGAAGCAGCGGCGTGCAGTCAGTGAAGATTTAGTTAAACGGTAAAAAATATGGAAAATGGATTTCTACCCAAGCGGGGAAAGTTAAAAAAAAGAAAGAATGTTTTTTTACAACAACGTTGACACAAACATAAAATAAAATGGAACACAAAAAAACATCAACAAAACAGTAAACCAAAATACAATAATAAATAAAACAACCAACGAATCATAATCAGTTTTGTATGGTGTGTCAAAGTTGTGGTAAAATCTAGTAGTAAATTATTATATTGAAGGGAAAATACGATAAACCTAACCTTAGTATACATTTTTGAGTAAGTTTTTTAATTATTTACTTACCCTGTTGTTCAAAAAAGTTAAAGTGCATTTTAGTTATTTGACGTATGTCAATTTAGACAAGATGTCACGTATTTACCATACAACAAACCAAATAAGTAGACCTGCAGTAAAGCTTTTTAAAATGTACGGTATCTTTATAAATAATACCGTTAAATTATTAGCTCTGTAATTTTCATACACCGTGTTAGGATTCCTTACAGCCTAATACGGTAGGTACTAAAATATCTAATGAGTTTTTATATCCTAATTCTGAAATATAATGTTAAGATATTTCGATAATGTAAGTTATTACTTACAAATAAGAGTACTCTGACTTTACCATAAAACTCTCAAATCGTTAGTAATCGTTGTATTAGACCATTTTTCTTCATTAAAACTCATACGTTAAGTTTCACAGTATTCTAACAAACTTAAATTTGAATGTCAACTTTAAGCGTAAAAAACAAGAATTTTAGTTAAAAAACATGTACCTCCAAAATTGGTTTTATACTTGAGAACTAATGAAAATTACACTTAAATAACGAAATGTTCATAAATTATATTTATTATACCACTAAATTTATAAATTACCGACACTGCGTTTTTCCTATTACCGATGGTACCCTCCGTAATAGGCGGTACCCTCAAATAGCCTTCCTAACACGGCGGACTTTTGTTTACTCATATTTACTTGTTTTATTAGATTTTAAACTGAAATCAACTTGATTAACTAAGACTACTTGAATGTAAAAAGTATTCGAATATAGTAACATATTCTTAAAGTGTTTGTTTGAACTAAAAAAGAAGTCTGAAAATTCAATGTTATACCGCGAGTCAGTCTGCGTTTGTATGAAACACCTTCTCGCTTTGGTGACGTTGCACAAAATAATTAATTTAAGTAATTTTAAACGATTTTAAACGCACGAGTGCTGGGTAATAAGTTACGTGTTAGTTTCTCTTGGACACTATGTAGTCACCTTTACCATACACAGTCACAACGAATTATAAATTGCAAAAGATAAAATATAGCCGTAATAGGACGTGATTTTGACTACCGCGGTAATAGGACGTTTTACCCTAAATATGCGTGGGTATAGTGCCTTAACTAGTTTTTAAATAAGGCTTCGCTATCCAAGGTAAAGATATACATATTAATACCACTATACAATCTACACTACAATCTGTAATTTTATCATCATCATTTCAGCCGAAGGACGTCCACTGCTGGACATAGGCCTTCCCCACAGAACGCAACAGCGACCGGTTGAGCGGCCCTTACCCAGTCATCATCTGACCACATTGTGGGGGGGGGTCTGCCTACTCTACGTCTTCCGGTTCGTGGTCGCCACTCGGAAATATTTCGGCCCCAGCGACCATCTGTTCTTCGAGCTATATGGCCTGCCTATTTTTAGTTTTTCTGTGGAACTTAATTATAGGTAAGTATGTATTTAAAAAACTATTGACATCCTATTATGTAGTTTTTAATATTTGCTAGATAAGTAGGTAACACACTATATTTACTTATTATACAAAACGCTGCTCATTATAAAAAAAAGAGTTTTGCAATGGACGGCAAAGTATAATATAAAGATAAAGATGGTCGTTACAACCTCGTAGGTAACCTACGTCATATCATTAAATTATAACAATACAGATTGTTATAATAGTGTATAATGATATAATATTACATATTATAGAAATATTAATAGCTCTGTTTGTAATGGTATAACATGGGTAAACTTTGTGTATCATTCTGCAAATTTTTAATTTTTTCCTACCTTTGGTCGTAGGTACATCATTCATACACAGACGGAACTATCTCATAATCTCATCATAAGAATTTGACGTAAAGACTTATAAATATGGAGGCACAACGTTATTATAATATGTCTGGCATTTATCTCTACTTTCACTCACAAATTGTCTGATCACGTTACGAGTTTGCGACCCGACACAGCCTCGCGGTCGAAGGCCCAAATAACAGGTTGAAGTGAAAAGTAAATTGAAAATCACCTTTGGAGGTTCAACGAAAACCTACTTAGGTATCAAATTTAAGGGCCGGAATCCATCCATCAAAAAGAGAAGAGTGAGAAATATTTTTATTGTAACAATCAAGAGGTATTTGGTATCAATGTAGGTAATTAAAAATTGTAATCACCTATGTTAAGTATTGATTGCATTAAAGAGTTTTAGTTCTATTCTATTTGATATGTTTGACCATGATTAATAATAATAATAATAACAACACAACACACTCAGAGCCCCTAACTAAGAAGAACCTGTACCTAGCTAGGGTGCCCGAACCATATACAGAGACGAACATAAAACACCCAGACCGGAAACAAACATTTTAATTCTGCATTATATTTACTCTACATGAAATGCAAGCATTCTAGCTTACACTCACAATGATGACAATCAATGATTTTGTGAGTTTTGTTTTGTTTAATTTTTAAGTTTAACATTTATGTCTGGATATGAAATCGTCATAAAACTTGTTAAAAGCGTAACAAATAGCATCCCTAAACCAATTAAAAGTAGGTAGGTAACTACGTAATTTATTTAAAATATAGATCTTTCGTTTAGAACGTGCTGTGAAACCAATACAACAACGACGCTAACAAATTTAGACAACGTTTATATTTTTGCATATATAAAAAACTTCAGAAAGACGGCCACTAAGTACTGGAAATAGGCTTCTCCCACAGAACACCATTCTGACTGACCGGTCTTGTGCGGTGCGACGTGCGACCCTCTCAAAGCACTACCGCAACCTTCGCCAGGTCGTTTGACCACCTTGTGGGACGTCTTATATCAATATACTCGTATGTTCTTAGGTATTTAAGTATTATAAACTTACCAAGATCCCTTGGCAGGTGTGATTGTTTGGAAATCCAGTCTTTTAGGGCGGCCAAGTCCTGGGTCGTGTCTTTAGGCATCTGCAAAAATAATCATTTTATTTAAAATGATAATATATTAATAATTTAATACTGATTTTGGTGTTATATTTTGTGAACCTACACTAGCTATGCATGCCACATATTCTGTAAAATATGTAAAAGTTAAATTGAGGTCCTTAGCAACATGAGGACAAACGCGCGGCCCGTCAGTAAAACTTTTTTATATTAGAATATTTTCGGTTAGGTTTACTTTTTTTTATTTTAACACTTGAAAGTTTTCATAGAACACTTTAATTAAAAGTTTTCAACGATTTCCTTCTTTTAAAAATACTTAATAAAGTTTCAAATATATATCAACAAGTGACGATTAAATTTAAACCAAATTAATAAATTATTAAACCACCTCACCTTCGCAAATGAACTTGGCACTAACACTGGAATCACATTCACCAAAACTGCTATTTCACAAAACACAAATTTTGTAACGCGAGCCTCAAATTACGCTGACACTGCGTACACGTTGTCCACGGCCAAGTGACTGACGAACCGACAACGGACAATCGAACATCGAAAATGGTTCATGACGTCACACCAATCTTGATGCAAAGCTGTGGATTTATGGACGATTTTTTCTTGGAGATGGTTTAACAAGTTTAAACGACGATAGGTAGGTAGCCAATGCGGGCGTTGCTTTACCGTGTCGTATAGCGAACTAAATAGCAAAATCATTAAGGTGGTGGCAAGAGGTTACAAGTAAGCTTTTCAATACTATTGCTAGTGGGTGTAAAAGAGCGATGGTACTTAAAATTAAAATGATGGTCTGCAGTCTACAGGCTGATGTTGGTTTTATACGGTCTAAAACGGTCATCGGCGATTTCTTCTAATTTAGAAGATATTAATTATTTATCGAAGTGGCGCTAGTTTCTCACCGTTTCACAGGCACAATCGTTATTATAAATTTTATGATATGCCTTCAGGTTCTTTGCTAATCGTTACCTATTTCACTGCTGATATGGTGTTACTAATTTCGCAGTATTCAGAGTAAGTATGAGATAAACAAAGTCGAAAACATTAAATCATCATCATCATCATCATTTCAACCGATTGACATCCACTGCTGGACATGTTTCCCACACAGATTTTCACAAGGACAAACGTTGTAGAGGAAGATTGCCATAGCCTTTTTTTTAGGCGGGGAAACTCCTAACGAGTATACCCTGCAGCCCCAGAGGGAGCCGCAGGGTTATGTATATGTGGGGTTTGCAACCACTAAAACCCCGCCGGTGTCCATCTCGGCTGCTAAGATTGCCATAGCCTACCTTTTCAAAGACCTATATCCCACCTCAGAAATCTAATAGGAACTTAGGCATTATGTTAGGTGACTGCTGCGATTCCAGTATAGCAGCAAGAAGTAATTTGAGTTGACATTATCGATATTGATAACAGAAAACAATGTGTGTGGTCAAGTTCGCAATTTAAACTGTAATGTCAGATTGATTTCTAGACATAACGATTTATTATTCTGTTCAAATCAACCGATGATAATAAATCGTTATCGGCCGTTTTCGGACAGATAGAAATTAACTGACCGAAAATGGCCATCAATAACACTCTATTGTGTAAATAATAATGATTCATTCAACACCTTAGCCCAATCGCTACCGAATTTTATGGGCGTTTTTATAATTAAATTAAAAATCGTTTAAAAAGGTGTTGATCGATTAGGTACTTACATTGGCTGTTTAAAAAATCATCGAATTTGCACTAGCGCCTCTTAGCTCTTTTCCACACAAACTAAATTATTCTTATTCTTGTCAACTCGCACGTTTGCTTAAAACAATTAAGTAGTGACGTTAATAAAATCTAGCTGATGTTTGCTGTAAATTGCTGCTAATTGAAGTGCACTTCATGAGGAGTTACTATTAGCGCTCTGTGCTGTCGGTCGTAAAGTCTTCCGACATAAAAAGGTTGCGAATAGAGAGTTCTCTTTTCTAAATATTTCCTGAATACGTATGCATGAAGCTGGGTTCTCTTTCTTATCATGGCAATGATTCAACTTAGCCGCCTATAGCTGTCTCCTTAAAGTGTTTTGTTATTCGAGCTGCTCTTGCTACTGTATACTGTTTGTTGGTTTTTCATTCGCTTGCCTGGAAGGAGAGGGTAATGGACGATCCTAAACAACTTCAGCCTCTTTCCATGGAATAAGGAAACATGTTTTTAATTAACTTAAGGGCTAATAGTTAGCTTTACTAGTTGATATTTACTCGCAATAAGATATAGGCCTACCTTGTATCCTAGTTTTATGCGGTTTTGGCTACGTTTGAGGCCAGAAGCACTGCGGGTTTTCTGTGTCGTATCATGAATCTTCCGGGCAGCAGTCAGCTGGGCAATCAGGGCACTATACCAAGTTTACCATGCCTCTGAAAGGCTGCCGTTTTTTTATTAAACCATTAAGGTAGTTGGACCGGCATTTCGGTCGAAAGTGTAGAGTGTCCAGGGTGCGGATGACATTTTCTTCTTTCGTTCTTCTTCATCCCTGGGATATGGAATCAAGAAAGCTGCAGTAGACAATTATGCTTTTGTATTTTTTTTACTTGTTACAATAAACCACAAATTTCTTAATGCAAGACAAACAGACAAGAAACTGACAGGGTTATTGAGAATTTACAGTTTAAAATAAAAAAAAATCATGACTAATTAATAGAACAAAACATCGTTTTCAGACCCTAGAAACCGCTTTATCAAGTCTAGCTGAATAAAATTACATGTAATACTTACCTAGTAACTAATGATCTAATTGCAACAAGGATACTCAGATGTATTTACAGTGTCAATTACGCATCAAAGGCTTTGATTGAGCGATGATAGCTGGTAAAGTATCTTAGATACGAAGTAAGTACTTAGTTAGAATTTTTGACCTTATATTACTATTTTGTCTTTCTTTCTGAAGTCTTTAGGTGGAAAACAATAGTTTTCGAGACAAAACAAACGTTCAAATATCTAGGGGTGTCTCTCCCTAACAAATAAGATTAAAGACACCTTATTATTTTACGATATCAGCTCACCTACAACTTTCCCTAAGCAACATTGGTCGAAATCTCGAATCGAATTACAAAAATCAGAATCAGCTGATCGAACCAATGTATGGATGGGAAAGCGAAATAATATTCGCGATCATCATGCATATTCGATCTAGGTTGCTTATGGAAAGTTATGAATGATGATAATCTGAATCTCCTGTTGCATTAAAAGTATTTATTTACCGACCTTGCTAGAACACACAGTAGAATTAGATATCGCACAATAGAGTCCAGTGAGCAAACTAGTTTTTTATTAGCCTTTTTTTATCCACCTTGTATTGCCAACCGGACCTCCGCAAATGTTAGCTAATTATTGTGGTTGCCTATTGCCTACTTACCTACTATGTAGATATTTGCCAGGCAAAAATTAAGCTTAGCAGACTATTTTAATTTAGTATTAAATTCAGATTACTCAGTTAAGAAATAGAAGCGAACTTTTTAACTAAATAAAACGTATGACGAAAACTATGCGAAGGATAACAAGTCAAGCCAGTGCGCAACGCACCTACGTAGGAAAATAAATAAATTCTTTAATTTTATACTTTTTTGTCGCTCCTTACTTTCATCTTATAATCTGACTAGAGGCTGCCCCGCGGTTTTTCCCGCGCAGATTTCTCATAAACACAAAATTCCCGTTTTTTCCCGTTCCCGTGGGAATTTCGGGAAATCCCTTCTTAGTGCTCACCTACACTCCCTAAGGAACCTACATGCAAAATTTCAGCCCGCTACGCCCAGTAGTTTCGGCTCTGCGTTGTCTGTCAGTCAGTCAGTCAGTCAGTAACGGAAGAGTTTTATATATATTGATAACAAAGCATGAAAAAAAAAAAATAGAAATCAATCTTTAAATAGATATATCAATCTATATTTCTAACTGTATCACGTATCACCCTGTTTGTAAACATCCACATATTTTTAGCGAAGTAGGTACCTACCTACGTTTATTAAACTTATGCAAAACGATATCGTCACCTTGAATAAAAAAAACTCGTCAATATCAAAAAAAAACGCAAATAAAAGAATTTTGCAAGTTAGGACGAATAAAAAACATTTCGTGACATTATCTGGGAACATAGGCTAGTAATAATAATAATAATATCTACATAACGTTATTCATTATTAATGATAATGAATCATTAAGTACCTACAACTTATAGTCAATTAATAATTTTAAAACTAGTTGGGAGCTTTTGCGTTTTGAAAAAAACGGGTTGTATTATTGTATTCATCATCACAACCGCCAGACGTCCACTGTTGGACATAGGTCTCTCCCACAGGTTGACACGAAGAGAAAACTGTGATGGAATTTGGTGCCGTAATAGCCACGCTAGGCAGGCGGGCTGGCGATCGCAGTATGGCTTATCTAGGTTTATCAACGAGGACATGCTCTGCCCGTCCTTCGCGGCTGTTCCTCAGTCACGTTTTACGACACTAATGGGAAAAGATAGAGTGGTGGAATTCAAAGGATGTCCGCCACCCGGAGAATTAATTATTAGGTACAGTACAGTTGATAATAATTAATCTTGACAGCAATAAAAGTGTAGGTTAGGTACCTACATAAGTTGTAAGTTTTACTCTACTTAAATACTTTCTATCTATCTTAGTAAATAAAATATGAAAAAAAAATGTATTTATAATTATAAGACGCATCATTTAATCCTGCCCTTGCCTTTTTTTTTTTTACTTACCTATAACACAGAATACCTAATAGTACATCCTATAATGATAACAGCCCAAAATCCTTGCTAAATAATTTTGAAATTTGTACCTACTAAAGGAGCACTGAAATCTGGGAATGAACAACAAAGTATAACTTAGATAGCTTTATTACACATAGGAATTTTATTTCCAAATTTTTATGTCACCAAGTCACCAACTTTGATGTATTATACATAATATATCGTATCGTATCCAATAAGAAATTTATTATTAAAATCGGAGGACTGTTATAAAGGTTATAAGTTACGCGTCAGAATATACATTGGTATATACTTCTAAATAGAAAATATACGCGTCGTTTTCGGAACCTCCTCTGTTTTTTTCGTCGGTATGAAATACCTCCGAGACAGGTTAAATTGACATTCACCTTATACAGACAGTCGAGCCTTTCATAACTGAACTTGGCTGCATGTAGCAATGACCTACAAACGAGTGGTCGGACATATTGAAATTCGATTTCAAATAAAATAGTAAATGTTAAAAATAGGCAAAGACGATTTGAAAAAACCGGTTTTTATGCAAAACCCACTATTGCAGTAGGCAGAAGCAAACAGAATTCAACGCACTCCGAGCTGCGATGTGCAAGAAAGTTATACCGCAATAAGATTTTTATTCAATGCGTTCAAAAAACATTACTTTTCTCTCTTTTCTGCAGTATGCGGCTGAACCTAAACTTCTGTATTTATTTCGAACTAGTCGACCCAGCAACTTCGTACCGCCTGACCTTTAACTATTTTGTGCATGTATTATACTTATAAACCTTCCTCTTGAATCACTCTATTAAACAAAACCGCATCAAAATCCGTTGCGCATATTTAAAGATTTAAGCATACATAGGGACAGACGCGGGAAGCGACTTTGTTTTATACATACTATGTATTGATTGATATAAACCTTGATATTAAAATGTAATTGCCGTTTCGACCGCGCAACCAAGTTTTGCGCAACCAACCCAAAAAAACTTTACCTCCTAAATTTGTTAAGTAGGGTGGCTTTTTTGAGTAGGATAAAGTTTTTTAAATTTTTCTCGCTGCAGTGGGCTTGAGTGGTCTAGCTAGGTGTCATTCGAAGGAGCCTTAAATGTCAAAGAATTTGATATATGAAACATAGCTTAGTCTAGCTTAGTTAACTAGTTATCACCATATTAAGAAGCGTTTCGTTGGCGCGGAAGGAAGGTTAAGTTTTTCAGGGATTTTGTGTGACTAACAACAGACATCGGCGGTTTTCGGCCTTCATAGGATTCGACAAATTAAAATAAAGGTCTGAACACCGATTCTGGCTGTTTTGGACGCATAGTTACGAAAATAATTGAACCTAAAGGAATTTTAATTGGAGGTTCGCGCGGCCATGGGACTGAAGGGTCAATATCTAGTAAAGTATTAGGGGTAGCCAAAATTTTATTACTTCGACATTTTTTGACAAAATGAACCTTGCTTTGACAAAAAAAACAGGTCTCTAAACCTTCCAGAAGTCTAGATCTCAATGTCCGCGCGGTTCTCCTTGTTTCGTTCGCGCGGACACCATCAAACCTTCATAACTTCTTTATTTATGCTTTGACAAATTCCTGGATTTCACCATTCAGTTTTGACAAATTTCGACAGAATCTGAGCGTAATCATTTTTTTATTTCAGAACTTGGTTGCGCGGTCGAAACGGCAATAAAATGTATTTCTCTGTTCTGTGATATTTACGATGGGGATTGTCAAGAAAGAGAGTCGATTATGTTTATAAAAATCTGACCAACATTGTCTATAACGACGATACGTATCGTCTTCTGCTGCTTCATGCCTATTTACCTTTTGACCTCCATGGCTTAGTTGGTATGATGTAGATTTCGGAGGTCCGGGTTCAATTTTCGGCGGAGGCGTACATTGTTACCTCATCATTCATTATCATCAACATTTCAGCCGAAAGAAGTCCACTGCTGGACATAGGCCTCCCCCACAAAACGCCATCCAGTGTATTTTCGCAGCCTTCACCAGGTCATCAGACGATCTTATCTGCCTGCTCTGCGTTTTCCAGTTCGTGGTCGCCACTCGAGTACTTTTCGGCCCCAGCGATTAACTGTTTCCTGCCCATTGGTACTTAATTTTCGCAATTCTTTGGACTTAGTCGGTGACTTTAGCTCTTCTTCGGCTCTCTTCATTTCTGATTCGATCATGCAGAGAATCTCCAAGCCCTGTTTTTTTTAACATTGTTGCCTACTATACTTAAATAAAATAATGCAAATAGATTTTTTCTAAGTAATTTATTAATTATCACATAAATATCAGATTAAATCTGAATAAAGACATTAAAATATTAAATTGAATGAAATAAGTATACTTATTACTTGACTTGAATAAATTTAAAAAAGCAGGAATGCATGTTCTATGAACTACTTATTTTTATCTTAATTTACTATAAGTAGGTTAGGTATAGGTACCTACCTTATACTAATATAAAAGCTTTGTAATAAATAAAATAGACCTCCTACGCATAAATAGAAATTTAACTTCAAATAACCGTTATAGCGATATCAGCGCCAATCGCCAAAAATGTATGTCCAACAGTTTGAATAATTATTTTTTCCCGCTGGCCTCATAATTAGCAACAATTTTATTTTCAAAATAAAAAAAATAAAAAAAAGGAGCAGATTATTAAAATTATAAGACTTTTAGATTCTATTGAATTTACAAAACAAACTAAGAATTATTGATGGTACACGAATAGAACATTAACATTTAATACTGCACTACACGGGGGCAGTGCTTCCAGAACTGCCTAAGTATATTATTTAGTTTCACAATCTAAAACAGAAAAACATTGTGCAAATGATACCTATACTTACTTACTAAAAAAAGCCATCAAACAATCACAATGAAATTATAAGTTTAATAATCAGCAGGTAAACTTTCATAATAACCAATACTGATTTCATAATAAAAAAAACTTTCATAATAACCAATTATTAGGAAACCTAAGTTCTTAGTCAATGTCGAGGCTCCTAAACGAGCCGACATCGGTGGCTGCCTCTGACTTGTTCTTTGTCTTCTTCGTGTCGATCGCTTTCCACAGATTGTCGTTCAGTAAGTACTCCCTAAAATAGAAATAATTAGTAGTTTTTATACTAAGGGCAAAAAGTAATGTATTCTATATGAGGGTGTCATGTTGAAACCCGAGTGCAGTGAGAGATTCAAGACATTGATCGAAGCAGAATATCTTTTCGCCAGAGTAATATACATATACTGCTTTTTATTCCATTCGACGAGAAAATTTTTCATAAATTATTTATGGGAAATTACAGAATTAGGTAGTCTGTTGACCTAATCAGTCATCCTTGTTTTTAAATATACTTTTCTTCAATCACCTATTTTGTAACAATTACTATTAAACAAGGTAATTGCATTATCAAAGTAGTACTAAAAACCCCTTTTTACCATACCATATGAAGGAAAATAAACTATTCCTATTCTTCTTCTATAAGTAAATATGATTTTAAACTAGCCTGTCCCAGCGAACTTTGTATCATTTGTTTCTACTAATTTCCCCTCCATTATTTAATTTTTTCCTGGACTACTACGAACATTTCAAAAGAAAAATTAACTAAATCGACCCGGCCGGTTCTCGAGTTTAAGCGAGACTAACGAACACGATTCATTTATATGAACATCGATAGGTACCTACAATTCTTAAAGGGCAGTCATGTAAAATACAAAGTTCTCAATTTTATTATTTTTGTGTTATTTCATAAAAATGTAAGTAAGTCGGTAGGTAGGTATATGTGTAATAATGCTCAAAAATTTGTTAGATGTATAATAAGTGTGCCGTTCTAAAAGCTTTCTCGAAATGTGCGTCTATATGGAGTAAGTATACCTTTTATTATTAATAATCTCCAAGACATCCTTCATGTGGTCGCTCATCGTCCCGCGAGTGCCGCCGTACTCTTCCGGCAGCTCGTCCTTGCTGAAGAACTTCAGTAAATTTTCGGACTTGGGCGAGTGAAAATTAATCTGGAGAAATAAATTATTATTCATAAATAGGCAATCCTAAAACAATCAATGCACTTATCTTAAATCTTTAAGACTTATTGATATTAAGATAGATCAAAAGAGAACAATAATATTCAACATAACTGCAAACAAAATGCACTCTGAACTCTTGCTCAAAGACTAGTTATCAATAACAACTGCATAACGATCACTTTACTGCATTTAATGATTGCAATTTTCTGGTTAATTTCGGGAAGCATCGATAAATTTATTTAGTGCATTATTTATATTTATTTATCTATCGAACATGTATACATTTAATTCTATAATTAAAACGCGGTGATTAAATATGTTGAAACAGAAACTTACCAAATCACAAATCTCCTGTTTGAGGAAGGGCTTCATCAGTCCAAAAAGTTTGTCAATAAAGGGTGGAGCATTGACAACGTGCACTTGCTTCAGTCTTATTGGGATGGCTTCCTGAAACCACAAAACACATTTCTATACATCCTGACTAAAGAACGTTGTGCTTCACGCACGTTTCCAACGTTTCCCTGACGGCAAATTCTGCTATTGGTCCGCTCCACATAATATTTTCCATCTATTGGTAATCTACAGAACATGGAATCATCATCATGGATAGATTGAATTTTGTAAAAGGCAGGATTTAAATTAAAGGTACCTCAGGTATTATCTCAGGCCTCATTTAGGGGCACGCGGTGCGTAGCACGGGCCGCGCTGCGATTAAATCAAACGTATAGCAATGTATGAGACCGTTTACTGAGACGCGTTGGCGGGTGCCGACGCGTGCACGGCCGCGGGCACCGCCGCGGCCACCGCGACGGTGCCCGCGTCTTTCATGGATTCAAGATCAAAACATAGGCCTATGTTCGAAATAGTACAAGGAGACGCGTCGGCGGCACCAGCGGCGACGCCCGCACGACGACGCCACGCGCAACGCGCCGCGTCTTCATAAATGCGGCCTAAGAATGTATGTGCTTGCTCTAAAATGGAGGTGCAAGATTTCACCCGAACAAACATAGGTAAGTACATTATATTGCAAGTTAAATAAAAGCTTTTAAAATAGAACTAAATTCACAATTTCAGAAAAAAAAAAAACTCACCTCTTGATACTTTGCGATCTTCTTAGCAACGGAAACGTTAAACTTGGTAATAAACTTGAGCGATATGTCCTTAACATCCATGATGACGATGTCAGCATCCTCCAGCCTCTCGTCAGTAAGCAGCCAGGCGTCGGTCGACAGAATGAAGAGCTTGGCATCCTGGGTGTAGTCGTACTTGTCCAGCCCTGGGTCGTTCAGTTGCCATATCCAAAGGTTACGATTGCCCGAGATTTGGAGTTGCGCTAGGTTTCTGTATTTTTTTCAAAGTTGTTTGGATCATGACATAATGTTTATTACCTTGGAAAAGCGCATGAAATGACTGTGACATGATGAAATTAAGTCAGTGTAATAATAATAACAATAATAACACATCACACTCGGAGCCCCTAGCTAGGTAGAACCTGTATCTAGGGTGCCCGAAAGATATACTGAGATGAACATTACACCCAGACCGAAACCAACAACGATATTCAACATATCAATATTCGCCCCGCCCGGGAATCGAACTCGGGTGCACACGCTTACTCAGTCCACATCACTGCCAACTGAGCCACGGAGCAGTCGTGTGCTGATCAGGATCTAAGTTCGGATGTGTGATTGCGACTTAGAGAGAGTAAAAGGTATTCTGATAATCGGGAACGTCTGCAGGAATTCGTTTGTGTTTACATGTGTACCTTTCATTAGTAAAGTATTTAATTCCTAATTAAAGAAAGCTGTCTTTTGTGATAGGTATACTGAATATAGTTACTTAACTCATGCTGCAAGAACATATATTAGTATTTAATTATATTGCATGCTATTTAAATTTTAGCATGAAATATCGAACAATTATGTCGTTGTTAGCATTACCATTCTGAGGCGACTGTCTAGTCTAACTGACTAACTAGTCTATCATAATAGAACTACCTACAACATCTTATAAACAAATTGCATTGCACATGCATCGCTAATAGATTTATCCTTAGCACTGATATTAAAACTTAGTTCACGCATAAATGATGTGTTACAAAGTATAATTAACGTAAGATTTAATTTTATCTACACCTATTGTTTTTGTATTACTTAGAATATAATTTGTATTATTATATTAGGCTTGACAAGGTAAAACTAAACTAAAAACCTGTATCAGGACTGGCTGGGAAGTGGGAACTTATTTAAAGAAAACATAATTTTACCAAACAAGTATATCGTACAGTAGCCAACACATTTAGAGCTATGAAAGCTACCCTATCAACCTCTAATTCTTTCCTACTGTAAAAAGGCGCTTTTACAATTAAATGACTAGCCAGATGCTGGCTACTAACACCTATTGTTTTACATAATATTCTTAAATAGTTACTTACTTACTTAAAAAAAGTCACTTCAAAATTGATTTTGGAACTGCAAAGAAATTTTCGTCCCTAGCTTGGTGGCACTAATATTTGAACCGCACTCAACAAAAATGTGCAAGCTTGCTTAATACGTACATGATCTTCAGAGTTTTCTGCACCTGATCAGAAAAGGGGTCGCGGTTGTTCAGCAGTTCTGGGGAATTAGCTCTGATACTGAAGAACAGAGAGATAGCAGACTTGCTCTTCTCCAGGTCATAGTAGCAGCTGTGCAAGAACCTGTGCAGGATTCTGTCCTCTGTAAAGAATTTTAATAAAAATGCTTGAAGATTTTAGCTATGAAATTCATCAATCATCAAGATTCTGAAATGAGAAATCGATCGTAGGATATTATTAGCATCGATTCTTCCATGTTATTTGGGTTGAAACGGTTGAAACGAGGTTTGTTGCTACCACGAATGCTATATATTTTTAACATTATCCTGCATACTACATAATATTATAAAAAACTATTCTAAACGTCTAATCTGACATCATAGGGTCATGTTAGGCGGTCGATTTACCTGAGTGAGCACCAACTTAGTGGCGGTTTAGGACGGGGCGTAACACTTCCGGTTTTTCTGTATTACAAAATAGCCGTTGTTCTTTGGCAATACAGTCTAGGGTGCACAATACCATAGACATATCTGTTACACCGTCCTAGACCGCCACTGTACATACAATATGATATAGAGAATATCAATCGTTTACATACCGATATCTTTTGGTAACTGTGCTTGTTTATCGATCCATTCTCTGAACTGCTGGATTTGCTCCCGCGATTCTTCTAACGTCTTTGTCTGCGCCATTCTGTAAAGTGAAATTAATAATCTTGTATTTAAAAAATTCAACCTAGACCTAGGAACCATTTTGCTAGTGGCCCTCTCCTCTTATCCATTTTAGCCGTAATTGAAATAGGAGGCCTGCCCCATATCGCCAAGATGACCTGTCAGTTCGTTCCCGCAACCTTCACCAGGTTGTCTGGTAATTCTACTGGTTAGTCTGTTGTTGTCAGACCGAAATATCCAAGCTATAAGTTACATACATACAACACACACACTTACGAAATTAAGGCTGAGGCCTCTTTTATTTGAACGCCGATTTCGCGCGACCCTAGCGCTAAATGTTACGCGGCCGAGTTGCGAACATTTCTTGGCGCAATATTTAAATCTGATTTTTCGCGCGAATTAACTTGGGTGTATCGTTACTATGATTTATGGGTTTATTGAATTGTGATTACGAAATAATATGATTTATCGATGTTATATAATTTTTTTACTGCCTAATAGGTTTTATTTTAGTACAAATTGTTTATTGTTGAGTACTTAAACATACTTTATTAGAAACATTAAAAAAATTGTTTAGAACTTTAACTATCTAACTAAATATCTTACCTACTTATTATTTACTAAATAAAAGGTAAAGTATGTTTATTTTAACTAATGAAGTCGGTTAAAAAAGATTGTCGGTCAGAGTTCAACACTGCAAAAATACAAAAAGTTGGTTATGACTTTTTGATTACATTAAAGGTAAAAATTAAAGTCGCATTTCAATATTATATTTTTTTTTATATATTTTTAATTAATTACAACTGGTATAAGATAGAAAACAATTATTGCTACAAATAAAAAATTGTCGATTTTACTTGATTTTTAGGCTTTGAGAGTGATTTTAATATATTCAGCTTTTAGGTTTTTTTTTTATTTGTTAAAGGACTGAATTTCTCAACATAGGTAAATATATTTCATTTAAGTAAATACTCACACGTAAATATTTTATTAATTTAAAATTTTAACTACAATAAAATATAATAACAATATCCCCTAAATTACAAAAGATTTCAAATTTATCGTAATGACATGACGACTCCACTCGTCTACTCCAGTTTTACATTATAAACTGCAGTATGCCTCATAAAGGTGTGATAAATTCTTATCAGCGGGGGGATGGAAGATTCTGATTTCTGTAAAAAACAAATATGAATTAATGAGGGGTTTTCATTGTGTCATTAAAAAGCAAAAATAAGTCTCATAATACGCCCGTAGATTGCGTTGTCTAAAGTAAAAGACATAGGATAGTAATTAAAATCAGTTCAAATTAACTTAAAAAGTTTAAAACAAAAATAACTATCTGACTGACGCGTGACGAGTTTCAATTTTCTTTTTTTCTTTTAATGATTCATTTCAACTTGACCTGTTGACTTTTGCAAAGCGCCATACCATAGCGGTGTAATAAAACTTATTTTTTTTATATGTCAAATTGAAAGCCACTCATTAAATTATCCACGAAATTTATTTGTGTTATGTGCAGGTAGCACTAGCAATAAATACGCTAAAAAAACTGTTACAAAACCTAAAACTATTTCATATAATATATGGTAAAGAATAGAAAGTATCGATACTGTACTCATAATGAGTAGTATCAAAACAAAAGTATCAATTCTTCAATGTATCTATCGTGTACTTCTCTGAGGTCCTATAGTACTTACTTTTCTTACGTTTGGTAGGCACACAAATTTAATACAATAATTGGAAAAGTTGTTAAAAAAAAAAAACAAGATACAAAAGTATCGATACCCCGAAGCACTTTTCTTAGGGCCAGTTCTTACTTAGGCTAGGCACACAAGTTTAATACAATAAAAGAAAGTTCTTCAAAAAATAAAACAAGTTGGCTTTCCTTTAACGATGAAAAATAGCCGGAAGCCGTGTAAGTGTCCGTTTAACTTATTTTTTTTTTGGAAAATTTTACGTATGTCAAAAAAATTAATCGTGGGGTAATATAAAAAAGATGTGTTTGAAGTTTGTCAAACAATATTATATGAAAACGTGTTTGTCAAACAAATTTGATCGTTTGCAGAACCTTTATTGTCGCTAGTTTTATATGGGAATTCATTTCAGTTCATTCGATATGATGCCATACCTGCCAAAATGTATGTACTCATTGATTAAAAGTATCGTAAGCACAGTATTGAGTACAAAGAAAGGATAGGAATGGAAATGTACTCGATACCGCAAAGTATCGATACTTTTTACGTGTCCCTAAGTACTGGTTGTATGTTTATCTTTATACCTGTCATTATTATGTTAGAAGATAGCTGAATATTTGAAAAGGAGATATGGAACTTGCATCTGAAAACTCGTTGCTAATAATTAATATAAAAGAATTACTTGCATTAATTTACTGTTTGTGATAAAAATAAATGTAATTACGTAGGTATGACATTATTAGTCTCGCAATTAATGCTAACGAGTGACAATATGATACTTTTTTCTTTTTAAAGGCACACGGCTCAATAAACTGACACATACATACACTGAGAACTGCCTTTTTTCAAAGTTTGTTTAAACACTTAAACCCGGTCCTGAATGTAGCAAATACTACTCTGAAAACGGCATCAATATTGGTTCAGCCAAACGTGAAAGAATCGCGGACAAACATACATAGTACATACACACATACAGATTAAAATACCTATTTCAATATAACGAACATTTATTGTTCGAATTAATTTTAAATAGGTACATTATATTATTCAAAAATTTAGGTATATTAAACCTTTCAATAAAACAAACGTCTGTCTGCCACATTGATTGATTTTTTTTAGACTTCTTTGACTATGAAAAATGTTTCCCGCCAAAAAGGTTTCTTGTTGTAATAAAAAAAAAAATTGGATAAAAAAAAGACTATAGATAGAGTTTGATGGTCAAAATAACAGACCATCTTCAATCAATATATATAAAACTCTTCCGTTACTGACTGACTGACTGACTGACAGACAACGCAGAGCCGAAACTACTGGGCGTAGCGTGCTGAAATTTTGCATGTAGGTTCCTTAGGGAGTGTAGGTGAGCACTAAGAAGGGATTTCCCGAAATTCCCACGGGAACGGGAACAAACAGGAATTTTGTGTTTATGAGAAATCTGCGCGGGTGAAACCGCGGGGCAGCCTCTAGTACATAGTATAAAATAAAGTTGCTTCCCGCATCTGTCCAAGAGGAAAGTTTATAATGTATAATACACGCATAACATTGTAATAGGTTAGGCGGTACGAAGTTCGCCGAGTCGACTAGTTTATATTTAAAAATCAATCGTGGTTTGTTTATCTCGCTTAAACTTGAGAACGACTTAGAACGTTTAGATGATTTGAGTTTCAAAATGTTTGTCGTAGTTCACATAAGGTTCAAAAGGTGAGAAAAGATAGAAAAAATGGAGGGGTTGAAAGAAAAATAAAAATGTAATTTTCCCATATAAACTGTTTTATGTATTTTCCTGTCTAAGATTTAACGTTGTTGTTATTTAATTTGCCCATTCCTGGCCAAGAAAGTAACCAGTAATCCATACATAAGAATCTTCAGTAGGTATCGATAATAATAATCGTGTAAATTAATATTTTAAGTTGGTTATTTTAATAAAAATTACCTTTGTAGCGGTGGCGTCTTATTTATTTTATTTATTAGACAAACCAACAGTACATAGAACATTCTTGGATATTTAACTTTTTTTGCAGCATAGAAAGACGTTCATTTCCTTTTACCTATTCTTGCATTTTTTATAAATAGAATAAAAAGTTACTTTCCGAGCTTAACTTTAATCTTACTGGGTTGTTTTTTTAACACAACTGGCAAGCAGTTATTTATATAATTTTATAATAAAATAAATAACATTGATATTTAGAACTCTGTTAAATCCACCTCTAATTTTTTTAAAGAAAGTAACTTTTTATTAATTTTTAGGTTCATCATTTTCAAATAAATTGAAGTTCAATATATTATTTTTATAAATATGTGCAAAAACCTTTTTCGAGGTGTTGAATTTCGAGCAACGATAAAGGATCGCGTATGTCAGGTCGGGCTTGCATATTGCATAATAAGTTATTATTACTATAGTTTATAGTACCTTACACCTAAATTTGTTCTTGTTTGAGAGATATCCCCTAAAAGTTGTTTTTCATACGAAACCCTTATGCAACCAAACATTGCCTACCTACGTCCATACCTATTGTAGTTTCATTGTGTAAAGTAGGTAGCGAAAAAACTAATTACTATATAGGTGTACGATAGAGTAATAGAAGCACTACGTTTTTATTTTTCCTGATAGGTACATACACACTGTGACGTGTGGGTAATCCTACTAAGGTCAATGACCCCTACATATCAAATCGTAAAATAAATAAAAATAATGAAAAGTTTATTGCTTTGCATTTAAAAAAGAAAGATATAGAAAACAACCCAATATAAAAATATATTTTTAAGAGCTGTACTATGTAGATATCGTTTTTAAAATGAGTGAAAATAAGTGCTTTCTTTTTCCCCTCAGAATATAAATTTGTAGGGATACTTATTTGATATTAAAAAATCACAGAAACTTACGTCTACTATTGCTCAAATTTATTAATATAATAATAATAAAATGTACTTACTTTTTCCAAACTAAAAAAGAATTCTCATTCACTGCGCAAACCTCGCGCAAACAATAATAAATAGTCTTGTAATAGCGCGCCAAAGCACGACTGACGTACGCTCCGCCTCAAGACCGGAGGCGTACTGGCGCCCGTTTCTGCTTATCGAATCGGCCGCTCGGCCGTTGTATCCCTCCATACAATTTAGTATGGAGAATTTCCGCCGAAATTTTAGTAAAGTTTTAGCAATTAAAACTAGATGAAAATGGACATGTATATTTTTGTAATTACAATATAAAAGTTGAACAGACTTTCTAGTTTATGATACAATTTTTGTTTTGCTTCAACTTACTTTTAAACTAGTAAACAATCGTTAACAGCAAAAGCTGTTTTTGCAGTTTTTGATGAACTTTACGATTTTTTTATAAGAAAACCCTTTAGTTTTTTTATTTGAAAACCTATTATAATTGTAGTTCAGTCTTTTGAGAAGCTACGAAAAAAAAAATAGCTTTCTGTATTATTTTTAAGTGTTATTAAAGTCGTATATACGAACACTCCTCTCGCCGTTTTCCCAATTTTAGCCCCTTAATGAAGTCTGGCAACGTTCAATGCTATAAAAGTAATGTCAACATTGTCAAACTAAGCAAGGATTACATAAACCTACATTATACTTATATTAGTAGGTATTCTTTTTGCAATAGTGTCAAAGTCCGTAATCTTTCTTCATTGAATTAATTATAGTCTCTTAGTTATATTTAAAGTTCTTTTTATGTAGGTACCGTATACCGTATAACGTAAGTACTAAGGCTTAACAAATCGAATGATACCTACTCCAACTTAAGAGTGTTTTTCAAGAGACTTCTTACATGAGTCTATTTATTTGAATTGGCTATTTCCCGATGGTAACTATAATTTGCTGATTTGATGCCGACGAACTACCTAAGAAGTGGCGGTCTAGGTGGAATGCCTAGGCCCAAGTGCATTACAACTAACAAAGTTAGGTACTGGTTTTTTAAAGAGTGGATGACCTAACTAGACTAGACGATTCCAATAAAACTTCATCACAATTGTTATATTTTTATCTACTAAAGAATTTTACGAGTGAAGGAGATCAGTAGATCCGAATCATCTGAAGTCACCGTAAACTGAGAATTTAGTGAGTAGGTAAAATAATGCAAATTTTATTTACCGAAGCGTAACGGTGAAAGACAGAGACAATGCTTGTTAATAGGATGATCAAACGAGCTCACCTGAGTGAAGTTCGATCATTATTGTACGAAGGCTTTGTATGAAGATGTATATTGTTAAACATGCAGCTTCTCCGAGTTGCTTGGCACCTTACGCGCTTTAAATCCTTCCCTATACTAAAAAAAAAAACTACAATATTGATTGTCTATGGTCAAGCTGTCAAACGTCATTCTTTAGAGCCTTATTGAGCTTGATGACTGACTCACAACTTGGGTTACTTACAAATTGTAAAGGGCGGGCGGGACAATATACATCTTCATACAAAGCCTTCGTACAATAATGATCGAACTTCACTCAGGTGAGCTCGTTTGATCATCCTATTGTACATCGGCTTTGTATTCGATGTATATTGTTAAACATGCAGATGTTCAGAGCCAATAATAATATCTTAAAACAAAAGTTGTGAGGCTTCTATCGAAGATAACCCCTTCTAATATAGGAAAGGACAAACAGATTTGTTTGAAAACTTAATTAAGTTGTTTTATATATCCTTAGTAAAGGAACATGAAAATTTAATAATACATAAAAGAAAATTTAATAAAGTTAAATGTAATATCAAATGTAATCAAAACAGGGCGTATTAATACCGCTTCTTAACTAAAACAAAAAGATATCACATGAATAGAGTTGTATTATGTGAACCTCTACATAGTTCAAGACCTACTGGTTTAGTCAACTGTCTGTCTAATGACACACCTTTAGACTTGGTGGTTGCTAGATGGCTTGTGTTTGTCCTGCAAACACCTTAACTTTCAAATTTAAAATTTAATTATTCTACATAGGATACAAGGTGTCTCTTATTTCAAGTCTCATATCATTATATTTATTAATATAGTATCCTATTCGCAAGAGGCGCAGGCAAAAAACAGTCCCCAAAAGGACAGACCAGTCCGCATAGCAAAACATTGTACGTAGCTACGTCATGCTACACGAGCCAGACTGCACCCTGCCGCGGCACGCCTTCGATCAGACCCATCATCGAAGCCAACGATGGAAGCCGCCAGGAGACGCACCCAAACAAGATCATCTTATTTAAAAGATTTTACTCCCTTTTTACCCCAAAATAGCAAAATATTTTTGGTCCAGCATCCTATAATATTGTTGATGAGGTCACAGATTTGTGTCGTTTTTTGAAAGAATTAACAATGGGTTTTTTACGAATGTTTTCTCAAAATCACAGAAGTTTTACAGAACAGAAGTCTTTTCACGTTCAAAAGCTTTGATTAATTTAATTTGGTTTACAAAAAATCTAAGACTCAATGTCTTAACAATATCAGTATAACTTTATGTATGTTGAAGTCTGTATTTATTTAGTTCTAGTACTTTACTTTTTAAAAGTTAATACTTGTTCTGTGTAGCAGTAGCTACTTAAAGCTTGTAACATGACTAGTAAGTTAATACTTGTTCTGTGTAGCAGTAGCTACTTAAAGCTAGTAACATGACTAGTAAGTTAATACTTGTTCTGTGTAGCAGTAACTACTTAAAGCTAGTAACATGACTAGTAAGTCAATATTTGTTCTGTGTAGCAGTAGCTACTTAAAGCTAGTAACATGTTTTTTAACTGTCATTCACATTCACATTCAATACTTTAATCATATCTCATGTTTATATATTAATACTTTAATCATATCTTATATTTATTTATAAATAAATAAACAATGACATTAATATGGCAATGGTGGTAGGTCTTCATAATATAATCATCATCCCCTATTTTAGAGCCACCATTCAACATAAAATCAAATTTATAAAAATTTGAAGCACCTGAATTAACATTCTTAGGAGGAATGTCCATTTATATGGAACAAAAAACAAAGAATGGATCATTGTTATTTTAATTATTGTATTGAGTTTGCTCAATGCTCACCGCTGAGGACTCAATTATAATTTCTACAAATGACAGTAGTGGTACTGATATTTTAAGCCGGCATTGCTGGAGCATATCTCTGTTTCTATATTATCTGACAATGAAGCAGGTCTCTGAAAGGTGAAGATAATAATTAAGAAAGGTTTCTTTCAGGGTGTTGCAAAAACCAAAAAATAATCCATAACAGAGAACCAAAGTTGTGATGACCATCATTATGCTGGTAACATAGTTAACACTAGATACAGTAAATCAACATTCCAGGATTTTTGTTCCAGTTTCCAAAATTCACCCATGCATAGCAAGAAGCTGGACAAGCTTCTACTAATGTTACATATGAAGTGTCAAAAGTAAGTAAATTGCGAAAAATTTTAGGTTTTGCTGGGCATAAGAATACTGAATTTAAGATGTTTGACTAATTGAATCATTGTAATAATGAAAAGAGTTATTAAAAACTTGCAGCCTAAAGAAGCGAAAAGAAAAGGTTTGTCAGAATCATAGCAAGTAGAAATTAATTTTCTCTGCCTACCCCTATGGAAACAGGCGTAGCGATAAGTATGTTTGTACCTATGTATTATGTATGTACATATCAATGTACATAATATATGAACTTTTATAGAAAGTGTTTGGTCTAAACAGCTTGTAAGTACTCAAAAAACACACAACTGTTACAAATACCCCTTGCTGGCTCAAAAAACTTGGTACACATTTGTACCCAAATTCCATGTATTACATTCTAATGCTGTGAGCGTAGCAAATATGAGAGTAAATGTGATAATTAGATGTGATAATTTTTGTTAACTCTTCATGCATTTGCATTTGTCTGTACATAATATGTATTTGCATAAAATTATATTTTTTCCATATATTTATAGAATAGATTTAAAAATTTACAAAATAAAGGCTTTATTGATGTAAGAAAGCTAAAAACCACTTTCATTATTTAAAGTGAAACTGTACGCATCCATAAGGATGTGTCTGGAACTCACGTAAATGTAAAAATCTTAATCTTAAATTATTTAAACCTCTAAATGTCCTGTGCAATAAACTGTACATAGTTTGTATGCGTTTGAGGGTAAGTATACATTCGACGTGTAAATATAACACTGTTATAAACTGATGAAATATTTCAAATAAAATAAACCATGATCACCGTTTTGGTACTTAGACATGATTTTTATATAACTGACTGGCTTGATTGTCACACTTTTAACAATCTGATTAAATTTTTGACTATATCCATTACTTAATTTATTTAATGATGGTACTGTGAGCAATGTTCAAATATTTTCAATGGTTTTAATTTAACCATAATACTGTGTTCTTGAATAAATTTTCAGAGTGTATTGATGGTACTCTGGGCAATGTTAAAATATTGAAATGGTTTTAATTTAAACATATTACTGAGTTCTTGGACAGATTTTAAGATTCTATTGAATGAAAAGGTGTAGTTATACCCTTAACATACAGAACCCAAAATAAACAAATTATAACACAGATTTTTCCTTTAGCTTAGGAAAAAAGTGGAAATAAGCTTGCCACCATGGCTTACCTCTATTTGTCAGAAGGAGCATGCCGCTTAGACAGGGCTACGTCTGGGTCGTCAGGCTGTTGCCTGCGAAACCCTATGGTGGTTCTAGTATTGGTAGTTCCTGGCTACCAGGGGTTTCATGGGTTTTCCCCATACAGCAGTGCAAACCAATATGGTAGTAATGGGATGGCCTGATAAAGTTTTCCCATTCAGGGTTTGCAGGTGGCTTTTGCATATTGATTTTTGCATTGTGTTGACTAAATTGTCATTGTTGCAATCTTCTGTTGAAGATCATGGCCAAAATAAGGAACTTGTCCCGCAGTACATCATTGACTAGATTCAAAGAATGGTTTATCTAGATTAGACATGGTAAAATTTATTCTTGCTTTTGTTTGAATAGAATGCAAGACAGAAAAAATCCTGACTGCATCGCAGTGGGGATATAAGTTTCAGCTGGTCTATGTTTTAACTTACTTTTAGTGTTGTAAGAATTTTTCCATAGCATGGCGGGTCCCAAAACAAATTGATTTTGTTTATTTTCAATTTCTTATACTTAGTTTTCTGGGAAAAACTCGTCCAAAAGTTAAGTTTTAGCTTATTTCTTTGGGCCAAATTAAGGTTGTTGGGGAAGTAGGTGTATCTTCCTCAGTGTCACTGATTGAACTGAATGTTTTGCCTACCTGTGTGGTAGTACATTGGTAGTATTAACTTGCTACGGAGAAGATAAGTTATCTCCTTCCTTTGCTCTATTGGCATTTGTGCCACATGTTGATTGTGATCCATCTGAGTAAATCTTTGTGATTTGACACTTAAGAAATTGTAGAGCACATCCATGTATCTCGTACACAGCCTGTGTCTTGTTCAGAAGACAAAAAATATTTTGCCGCCAAAATGTCTGCGCATCGCGTGCGCGTGCTTCGCCCTTATCAAACCAATAAACGGCTGCTTTGCCAACGAGCACGTCGATATATCGCGTATATCACCCGTGTCAATGTGAAAGGGCTTGTTTGTAAAGGCATGCGCCAACAAACACGTCGGTATATCGCGTATACCACCCGTGTCAATAGAAAGGGCTTGTTTGAAAAAACATGCCAACATGACACATTGTGTCTTATGAGGTCATTGGTACGTAACCAATGTAATTTTTAATTATACCAGAAGAATTCTCATCCTGCAGATCCTGCTTCGAGAAATTTTCCGAAGCTGACGTCCTTGTTGCAGGTTTTTTATTTCCCTGCATTCCACAATTTTCGGATCTTGTTCCGATATATTTCGAGTTTCCTGTCCTTTGACTTATGTTTTTGTACACATTTTCGTGTAGTTTTGCTGTTATTTTCACTTATTTTAATAAATCGGAACTATTTTTTACTAAAAAACAAAGCGCCGGTAACAACGCGAACACAAAGAATGACGTTTGACAGCTTGACCATAGACAATCAATATTGTAGTTTTTTTTTTTAGTATAGGGAAGGATTTAAAGCGCGTAAGGTGCCAAGCAACTCGGAGAAGCTGCATGTTTAACAATATACATCGAATACAAAGCCGATGTACAATAATAACTAGCTGACACGGCATCCTTCGCACTGCCTTACATTGAGAATATTCTATATTTTATCAGGGATTCTATTTTTTTAATCAGTTCAGTAGTTTCGGAGCCTATTCGATGCAAACAAACATACACACAATCAAATATTTCCTCTTTGCAATATAGTAGACACAGGAAAAACCTTTTACAAACACGTTTCAAAACAGTAGGGTAGGTATACCTACTGAGTGAATACTCAAGAGTAAATAATAGGTGGGCAGAAATATGATTTTGTTGGAAGATAACAATGGTAGGTTAGTAATAAAAAGCTAAATTAAGTTTATTGAACACAAAGTAAGATAAGTACTTAAGTAAGTAAGCAGTGCATCATCCAATTCGGGGTAAAACAATTGTATTAATAAGTAAAGTGTTACATAGGTACGTACCTTTATACTATTGATCGAATAGATTAACTGTTAAGTTTTACATGAGTTGCATGAAATCGGTTATTTTAAATGTCGGAACTTGAATTCCGTGGTATTATAGATAAGTAATCATTATTTACAGAACTTCACATAACGTTGTATCAGCAGCGCTCGCGCCGCTATACTGCTCTGTTGGCGTCTCTTGATCGCTACCTACAGAAAAACGAGAAACCAAACAAACCGTGCCATGCCGTTCTTGTGTACTATTTTACATGACACATAAAATAACATAAGAACTCATTGTAACAAGTTAAAAATTACCGCAAATGTACCCTATGTCTTGGTTGTTTATCAGAAGAATTTTGCCAGTTTCAGATTTCTTTAAATTTAAGGTAGTAGGTAGGTTAGTAATTTAGTTAATATTTAGAACACTGAATCTGTTGTGGCGCCGACTTAAAATTACTTGGTATATGTATCAGAGTATATGTATAGGTGAGTATAAGCCGCAGAGATAAAGAAGAGATTTAAAAATGGCGGACGTTTTTTTTTCGTAATGTATGGTTGGCAAAAAAAGTTCGATAAATTTTTCTTCTACCGACTCTTTGTAATAAATAATTCTTTTTTTTTATTATTATTAATGAATGATATAATAGTATTTACAAATAATATCCTAGTAAAATAAATTAGAAGCAAGGGTAAATAAAACATTGTTCTTTTATTTTTCTCTATTAGTTGTGTGTGATTTGGAAACATTAACGGGAAAGATAAAATTATGATAAAAAATGCTTTATTGCCTCATAATACAAGTAATAAATAAAATCGCTTTTAGCGATAGCAATATTAAATGGCTAAAAATGTTCTGCGTTAATTATTATTTTTTGCAGCGTGTACTTAACTGTGTGAGCGAGATAGCATGCGTATCGACGCAATATTAAAATCTGTTCTTTATCTGCACAGGTTATAAGTACTTAGTTTAAGTAATAAGGTCAACCGGGGCTATTGCGTCTACGGGGCTAAAGGTCTTCGCACATTATAACAACTCCACGCCAACGCGGCAGCAACTCTACTCACACTCTCGATGTCGGCGACAGTCAATAGGTGAACAACGCGTGGACCACGCGTCGTCTACTCGTCTTCCACTTTCAACTGACACGTTGTAAAATTTACTCTTAAATAACACGACGTAAAGCTTACATTTCTATGCCGTACTTTGAGTTGAGTTGGAGTGGAGTCGGTGTTGAGTTGGTGTAATGTGCGAAGACCTTAAGGCGTCTAATCCAATTATCTTACGAATAGCGTACTTTAGAACTACTTGTGCCATCTAGTTTTTATCTTTAGCATTAAAAATTTAAGAAAACACCAATAGATGTCATGGCATGGCCCATTTCTTTTAAATAATCAGTCATCTTTAATATGTCACTTTTTTCGGATACTTCCTTGTTGCGAACACTTGAGTTTGAATCGTTTAAAATCTGAGTTTCTTTTAGAGAAACCATTTTCATAACAGTAAGTCCTGTTATTATTGTATTCCTTTACACATTTCTTTGATTATTTAATGAAAATAACTTAAGATTTAGAGTCAATGTGCAACTAAATTTTTGAGATTTTGTTTTTGCTTTGGGGCTATTGCGACGTCGGTTCCGGGGTTATTGCGAAAATCGTAACGCAATAGCCCCAGTTCAGAGTTTTTAAACCTTTTTTTTTGTAGGATTACAGTGCAGTGGTATATTGTATTTAAGAATTATAACACTTTAATTGTTTTTCGTTTACAATTTAAAAGTTTAATTTATTAAATATATTTTTTTAAATATCCTGCATGGTTCGGCACTAAAAAACGAAAATAAAAATTACAACTTGAAACTATAAAAAAAGCTGTAGAGGAAGTACGAACTGGCAAAATAAAACGAACAAGAAAATCCAAGTGACTAGAAAAATATTTCGTTACACAGAAAGTCAAAATGATTAAAAGATCTAGCACGTTTTTATAACTCTGTATTATTTTTTTTAAAACTGACCATATATTTAATTCTTAGTGCAAAATTCCGTCGTTCTCTTATTCTTATAAATAGAATTTCATTGAAATTTAATCTATTAAAGTCCCCAAAACGATTAAAAAAAAATGTTATACACCCATGCAATAATGGATGGGGCGAATGCGTCTACAGAAAAAAGGCAAATTAGACGCTTTAGCCCCATAAATTTTTGCTCAACTAATTATCCTATATCTTGCGCAGAATTTGGTTAACAAATTCTATAAATTACCTCTTTTTAAATTATTAATAGGTCTTCCGATCACATAATAGTAGAGAAACACGCATTAGCCCCACCTCGGGCTATTGTGTCTAAAGTTCCCAGCCTTTGGATAAATGCCATTTACACATAGAATTTATTCAAAATTCCATGAAACAGACTGAAAATATAAAATGGCATAAAATTTCCTATTGAGTCATTTTCAAAAAAGTTGAACGTAACGTAACTGATATAACTAAACCGTCATAACGAAACTGTCACTTGTAACGAAACTTTTACTGTAGGGCTATATGTACACACTATAAATTTTAATATTAAAAATTCATAATAAGCTAAAACATTAAAAATTTACCACTATTATCCACTTTTCACTCATTTTTGCTTTGGTGAAAACTTAAAAGAGCTACGCTGCGATCGCCAACACTTTTTCCAAGCGTGGCAATTACGGAAATACCCCCTTAGAATGTTTGTTCCTGTGGAAATCTGTAGGGGATACCCTATGTCGAACAGTGGACTTCTTTCTGTTGAATTAAGTTGATTAAATTAATTGAATTAGGTAGCTGTATCTAGTTCGTTTGAACTGTAATGTACACATGGCTTTTTGTGTAACGAACCCGTAAATTCTAATAATTCGTAACGAAATGCAACGAAACTGTAACTTTTTCAACAAAATGTAACTAAACTGTGAGAGAAAAATAACCTAAATTGTGTAATATGACTTCACAAAAACGTTATTTTCAGGTAAATGTGTATATAAAAAGCATTAATACATTCAAATACACAACATATTTAATTATCACTTATGTACCCGTGCTAGTTTCTGTAAAAAATGTACATGACGTTGCAGTAACGAAACCGTAAACACAGGATCCGCCAACAACGACCGGCGAAAAAATTATAATTGAGAGGCCAAGACGGTTTTCTAACAGCCGATCAGAAGCGCGAATGTTTCGGCATTGGTAATTATTAGGAACGCGTTCAGAAAATTCAAAAATTCTTAGTGAGTTCTTGTTTTGAAACTGTCTGTTACGAAACTGTAATTTTTTGCGACATGTTAATTATGTATTATTACTTTATATTTTTGTATTAGATTATGCTTATTTTCATAATTTCTATACAATTTGAACATTACTTAATGAGATAAAAATTTAATGAGTGTTCTAAATACACAAAAAAATATAATTTTAGGCGAAAGAAAAAAAAAGACCAGTGCGAAACTTGCAATTTGTATGGGGAGAAAAAATACGTTTTCAGAAATTGGAATATTTCACCATAAATAAATGCACATTATCACAGATAATGATTATGTTCGTATGCAGAATAAGATTTCCACCTAGTAAAACCTCAGCATTAGAAAATACGATCATAAAATTGGGATTTATGTGGGATCAAACTTTTGCGACACGTTTTTTTTTATGCCATGTACAATTTTTTTGAAAATGAGTTTATTATGTATGGTATATTGCACTATAAAAGGGCGTACATTATGTTTGCCACAATCAAACAAATATTTTATTCAAAGTATGGTGACGCATTAGCCCCGGTTGACCTTAATATAAAATTTTTATAAAAAGTTTTACATAGGCAACTTACTTATTTAAGCCCATAGATCCGGTTTCGGCGTGGCGCCACCCACGTTCATAGGTACCCATAACAAGTACCTACAAACCTACATTACCTACTATCTATACATCCATTCTATCCCACTATATTTCACAAAGCTTTCTTCTTCTACCTACTTGATTCTTTCTTGGTTGCCGTGTTGTCACAGTTTAACAAAGAGTTATACTACGTGGTGGGTGGTACTACGTGGTATTTGTCGACGGCACGCGATATCAGTGAAACTAATAACTCGAGAATGGAAAAACGATAAACGAAACTAATATAACTTTATGAAACTTTTGTTTTTTTTCAGCATTCTTTTCTTTCTTTTGAAAAAACGCGGGAACCCGAACTTCCGGTTCTGAGCGGAAACGGAAACAGTTAGTTGTGTGTTGTTGTCATAGACAAAGTAGAACGCGCAGTGAGGTGGGGAAACGCTACGCTACAAAGGAGATGAAATAAAATAAAAATGAAAACGCCTGCTTAGTCTACGTATCAGTTAAAATGGCGGATTGCACTAGTGATGTCCAATGTGGGTTGCCTAGAAGAAATCGCTTTTAGAGATAAGGTCTACCTTTTCATGCAAATTTAATGAATTATACCTTAGATTTTATTACCTACCTGATGTCTGTACTTTTGCATCTTATTACAACAAAGTTACAATCTTTATTGTTTAGTGGCAAATTAAATAAATTCAATTTATACTTACTTAAATGTAAGGACAGTGGCGGTCTCATTAAAAGTAACACTTTTGTCTATTTTCATGACGTGGGCACTAGACTTTAATACCACAAAACAATACCTATTTTTCAATACAGAAAAACAAGAAGTGACAAGCTGAACGAGTCCGTGACTGTACAATTTAGATCTGTTGCGGGAGTAAATACGAATAAAATTACTCGCCATGTTGTTGACATAATGGGGTAGAAAACTGCCAATTCCTCCCGCTAGTGTCGTTTGTACGGTCGGCCCATAACAAACAAAGTTTTGTATGTGATTTGCATTGGTAGTCCAATTATTTATTAAATTAACTCACTATGTAGCTGTTGGGTGTAAGTAAAATGAAAATCATAAGTTTTCTAACAACTCCCGGCTAGGAAGCTATGTGTTTAAAGAACTTCAAAGAAACCGAACGGATTGAGGTTATGTTTTCGACATTTGAAGATTCCAACTACCGAAGTATTAACATGTTTGTTCCTAATTCTAAATCTTATCGCTGTTTAGGGGGTCTGCAGTCCTCGCACAGAGTTTTCTGACCCATCTTGATATGACCTTTGATTGTTTTTAGGTTATATTGTGTTTTAGTTGCAAAAGTCATTTTAAATGGTTTATTCGTATGAATTTGTGTCCATACACCTTAGTAATTAAATGTGAACTTGAGATAATGACAAGCACATAGTCGTAGCTAACATTAACTAAAGTTTACCCATTGTTTACTTGCTTACGAAGTACGCGTTTTTGTCACGTAAAAAGCCTTCTCATTCATTAATTTCTTCTTGCAACTATGTTTTCTTCTACTTTCCATACGATACAATACAATACAGTGTAAAATAACGTCGAAAAACACAAAAAATTGCCTGGTTATTGTATTTCACTTGTTTGTTATGGGCCGAACATATAGAGCGTCATCTACAAAAAGTTTTCCGTGTACAACCCCATTACCTACTCGCCTTTGCGATCTATTCCTATACTAACAGTAAGCAGAGACTAAAAAAAAAAAAATTGGGTACATAATATTATTAATAATTTATTTAAGTACAATGTAAGAACATTCTTCATTAAATAATTTTGAAGTGACATATTTTCGTTTCTTACGATCTTAATTTATGTTTTTTGAAATGTAAAATTTTTCCTTCTTTGTTTCATTACTGGTTTCAGTCACCACTTTCGTTGATTTGGTTTAATATTGGAATTTTATCTTCAGTTAAGTTAAAACCCGTGTGTGCCTGAAAACATTAAAAATGTAATTTTATTAACTGAATTCTCCAATTCCGCAGTCAAAACTATACATGGGTTTTGCAGAATTTTCTTAATTTTATTTACCTGTTTAATACAAAAAGATTTTTACAGTTTTTTTAAATTATCGGAAATAAACTCAAAACGGACTTAGAATATAAAAGATTTAGTTCTTTTGTGAAAGATCTCTCAAGATAAGCCGTTTAATTGATATAAAACAACAGCATTTTACTGAATTATAATACGTACCGAGGGTTTGTTATTTTTTGTTGTTATACTTTAGGTTTGCTGCCAAATCTAATAAAATTACACTTTGGCACGTTAGACCCAGTGAGTTGTAATTAGGTACTTCGTATATAGAGACGCTCGCTCTAACAAAAATCTTGTCGCAAGGCAAATGACAAGATGAGGGGCTTGCGCGGGGGGAGCGCGGCCTGGACACCCGTCTGTGCTGCAGCGCTTGATCAAACTATCGTCGTCTAACTAAACTATTATAACAGCGCTAAACCGCTTAGACATAAATTTTCTTTCTCGCTTTAAGTGCACAGCTTAAACACTGCAAACAACCGTGTGTGCATGAGTATGACCATTTATTTCTTAACGTAACAGACCTCGAAAATGCCGGACTGCACGCTTAAGGCTTCGAACGCACAGGCGGATTTTTATCCGCGCGGCAACAAACCGCGCGGATAAAAATCCGCTGTTGCTGTTTTATTTTCGCGCGGTTTTAAAGGTTGTTATTTCATTTTCAACCTTATTCATAGGCCACGAAGGTACAGGCGAATTTTTAGCCGCGCGGAAATAAAACCGCGACAGCGGATTTTTAACCGCGCGGTTTTTTATCCGCTGGTGCGCTTCCATAGGATTCAGTATGTTACATAAAATCCGCGCGGCAAAAAACCGCCTGTGCGTTCGTAGCCTAAATACGGGACATCTGGCAACCCTGAGTACACTACTGCTTTTTTTATTTTAATTTATTTTGAACGCAGCTAAAATTAAATGTTGCCAATATAAGATTTCAAAATCTACCAAATAACTTAAGAGAGATTTTCAATTTGACATTTGAATTTTATAACGCTGCTATCAGATGGCGCTCTACCAGGAGCAAAGCAATAAAGGTCAATTTAAAATGAATGATTGAATAGCTCAAAATAAAACATTAAAATTTAACTGAGGCAGTGACGGAGTGTGTGAAATTAAATTTATACTAAGCAGAAAATGATCAGAGTCAGTCAATACTCGATCTCCCTTCTCTCTGAATATTTCTGTAGACACCGCCATCTACGGGCGAATCATGAAACTATTTTTTTTCTTTTCTGTCACTTTGAAAACCCCTCATCATTGAGGGATTTAAATTTTTTACAGTTCTACTAGTTCCAGGTACATACATACCGATAGATCGCACTGTATAATAAATGTATGACAATACCTATATTATTATTATGTCAACGTCAAATCTGACTGACCTGACTGATAGAATTCGTATGGAATTTGTCATATTACCCGATGCTAGTACAGTCACGGACTAGGAGGCCGTAACAGATTTGTCTATGGTTTCGTCAGCCCTAGACTGTATTACCAAAGAACAAGAGTTGCGGTCGAAGTGTGGCAGAAGTTGTTAAATAATGTATGATTTTATTAATACTGAGTGAGTGTATTTTTGAGCGATGTTACTCATCGGCCTGATGACGGGACTCTCATTCATTCAAGCAAGGTCCCGTTCCGTTAGGGCAGGAAGTGGCAGTGTATTCGCTAGGTTATTGACCGTCATCTTATTCTTATATATATCTCTTTAGTTTTTTTGTTATATTGAAAGGCAGTAATATTGCGGGCTAGGGTAATGAGCGGTTTTCGAACTGTCACTTTTAGTGACGATGACTGCCATGTGATGGTACAGTGGCGGACAAGGTCGGCGTAACACTTCCGGTTTTTCTGTATTGCAAAATAGCTCTTGTTCTTTGGAAATACAGTCTAGGGCTCTCGAAACCATATACAAATCTCTTAGTTCGCCACTGTACCTATGCGAAAGTAACGACTCCGTGTAACGCATAATATATTTAGTACACAAATGGTCTAGTTTAGAGAGCCTGATCATTTGTGCCAAAATTTCCATGAAAACTGAAAAAAAAAAAGATGTTTTTGAAGGGAAAATGAGCTGGCGAAGCTGCGGGGCGCACCTTTGTTATACTTTGTAACATAATTTACGATAACATGCTTTGTGTGTAACACGTACTGTCACGGGTCACGTACCGATCGGCTGTACTGAAAATCCAAAACAATGATGGATTTTTGTGTAGAAATTAAACATTAATTGGTAGTTTTATTTTTCTACTAGTATTTTATTTTTATGTAGCAACATTTTAGTATGAAGTTTGCGCATGCGCCGAATGGCGATTACAGTGAATCTTTGAAATATTTTGTAAAATAAAATTTATTCTAGACTTGGTAAAGTTATAAAGATTCTAGAAATCGTTAAATTAGTTGCCTATCTCAATTTTCTTTCTAAAATTTTACTTTACTTGTTTCCATTTGGATGTGGTTTTTATGTTCATTCGGTGGCCATTACAAAACCTAAACTTTTTATCTGGACAAATGTCTACATTTTGATGTTTCGGCGATGTCGTGACTAATCCTGACTAAACTAAATTGAAAATAATTTGTATTTTTCACTTACTTGCTTTATTTCTGATTTAATCACTAAATTAAATTGTTGGTGTTACAAGCAACCCCGATTTCCAAACGATTTTGTGGGACCGACAAATTACACTTCTTGACTGCCCAATGCAGATCTGTCAATGGTCGAGCCGAGCGGGATTTCTCGTTTATTTCTTTGTAGTGTTGCGATTTAAAAAGTGTTTAGTTCTTCACTTAATGTTATAATTCAATTATTTTAGTGTTAAATTTGTGAGTATCCGTGTGGCATGCATTGTAAGGTAAAGTGATCAAACACCCGCATTGAGTGATGTTACTGTTGAATGAGCAATAGCCGCGGCGACCTCTATTCCATCTCATCCTGTTTGGTAATTTTCAGATCAGATGCCTTGTTTTTTCTTGAAAATCTTCCCATTTTAAAACATAAAAGAAGTTTTACGATATCGCCGATAACAGAAACTGTGATGCATTTGTATCGATTCCAGGGTAACAAAGATGATTTTGAGATAAATTGGATTACAGTGAAGTTGTTATAGTATTGGACAAACAAAACTCAAAAAAAAAGTATAAATACAAAAAGTGTTGAGTGTTGTGATCAGTGTTTGGGATGGCGCTAGCGGTCGGCCGCGGGCCCACCGCGAGGCTGTGGTGACATGGGCTGCATTGCCGCAGCCTCATCTGTTGCTGGGCTAAGGGTGTACTGCTACCAGGAGTGCAGGACCGCCTGCACCACATAATCAACTATTATGAACAAACGTGACAACAACAAAAAGGAAGAACGTCAGAGTGACGAGAAAAGAACATCTACGTAAGTGTACACAACATCCAGTTTTATATAAAAAAACATTTGGAGTCAATATGCCTTGTTGAGAGCACTGAAACTATGAACATGCGTCAGCAGAACATGTAATGATGGCTCAGAGGGTCAATAAACTCAGGCCAGGTTTTATGTTTTTGGGGTAGACTTAAGACTTAAATAACCTTTGTTTTACTTTTTTAACTTAAACACATTTAATTTTAGTGGCAGAATCCATAAAGCATACAAACTATGCACAGGGTATGTTCGCTGCACATTTTGAGGATTAAAGTAGAACTTAGAAAATAATGCTTTATCTGCACATTAATTAAGTTTGCATCTTTGACAGCATTTTACTAAAAAGCATCTTATTACTATAACCCTACCATGCTCACGGGAAGTTTCTTTTGTTATTTAAAGCCATCAAACATTAAACAAAATTGTTACAAATTATATTCCTCCATTCAATATTTAACCAATAATTGACTTACTCCAAAAAATAATTTAGCTTGAAAGTTGTTTACATCTTTGCTGTGTCGCAGTTTTTGAGATAACATAGTTTGAGAAAAACTGGGTTTATCAAATTCTCTGTTCTTATTTCTGATATCAGTAAACAAATTGTAAATATTGAATTTATTTTGCAATGTTTTTACTGTCTAATCCTAAAAAAAAAACTAGGAGGCAATGCTTATTTATTGTCAAATTGTGAGCTGATGATACTTTTACAGTTTTATGTAACAAATGCAAAATTATAGAAATAAAATATTGTAAATGGTGGAAAATGTAAACAGTGAGTGTAAGCCATGCATAGAAAATTGTAAGTAAAGTGATGATTACAAATAATTAAGATTAACATAAACCTAGGTACCTTCTTCTTTTAAAATGAAACATAGTTTCCAAACTAAATCAGGCTTCCTAATATAAAATACAAACTCAAAAGTTAAAAGCAGGTTTTGCATAGAAATAATAATTTATGTGTTTGTTGTGTTAAATACTGCATGTAATTGGTTTTTAACATGCACATCACATGCATAATATATTAATTTATCCTCTTAATTTTATTCAAGAAGTAGGTCAATGGGCAAGTAATTCAGTTGTTGTGTCTTCGCTAACAATAACATAATATACTCAAAAAAAAAAGGGTTGCTTTGCTTGTTGATTAATTATTTAAATTTGTTAAAAGAGTTTAGTCCATGCGCCTGTCCTGTGGAAAATCATGTTAATACTCATGATTGGGTATAAAATTTAGGCAGCATAGAACATCAATCTACATAAGCATTAACCGTAAATATTATTTACCTTTAATATGCAGTCAATATTTGAGAGATGATGTACCCAAAATGAGATCAATGTCTAAATGCTTTTTATTTTCATGGTCATCATGAACGGTAATCAATAATCTGCAACCCTTATTGTGTGGCTATAATAGTCTGTCTTTATATCAGATTTTTTTGAGCGAGTGAAAGTAGTAAAATTTACCATGTTTAACACATTTTATAGTTTTATAAAATGGGCCGATAGATGGCGTTGTTATTTCTAGATTGCGCCATCGTTGTCGTGTAGTATTTACTTATATAGTGTTTGTGTAATTTTATCGTGGAGTTCCCTATTCCCGTGAAATACATTCATACGAATTGTAGACCTATCGCGAGTCTTATTATCATTTTTGGGACCGGGCCCCGGGTCGAACATGGTCCTTCGAGTAGTAGTAGTCGGTCGCGTAGCCTAGTGAAGTGAAGTGAATAGTGTTGTGTTGTGCCAAAACGGATTTCAGTGACAAAAAGGACACAAGGATGGTAAAACCGTGAGTAAAGTGACAAAGTGACTAAAACAAAAAGTGAGAAAAATTAGAACTAAAAAGACTTTGAAAAAAATTTAGCAAAAAAAAGACAGAAAAATCAGTGATAAATTTTAAAAACAGAAAATTTCGATAAAAAAAAAGACAGAAAAATTTCGTCGCCAAAAACTTTGAAGAATTTCGGACCCAAAAACACTTTGAAAATTTTCGAAAAGAAAAAAAAAAAAAAAAATTGAAATTTTTCCGAAAATTAAAAAACCAAAAAGTTAGAACGAAAACAAAATGGAAGGAGAGTTAAGAGTACAAGCTGACCTTTTGGATAAAATACAAAAGGCATATACAAATTTTAAGAAGTCACCCAAGGAAAGAATAACAAAGTCATACACTGAAACCAGATTAGAAAGTTTAGAGTCAGATTGGACAGATTACAAGCACACACACAAAGAGATTGTAAGACAAACTAAAGCTTCAGAAAAAGAGAAGATACCTTACTTCAAAAACGATGTTTATGATATTGTTGAGGATACATACATAACATACAAAAGCGAGTTGAAGGCATTATTGTTTAGATTTGAGAAGATGGAGACAACGGCAGCGACGACGACAAGCAAAAACACAAAGCCCGAGGTTAACCTGCCCAAAATAAACATCCCAGAATTTTCGGGCAAATACAATGATTGGACACCATTCCATGATCTATTCGACTCGCTAGTCAATAGGAACGAGTCGCTGGATGATGTACAGAAATTGAGCTACCTGAAATCTAGTGTGAGGGGTGAGGCTCAGCAACTGCTGAAAACCATTGCAGTTACAAGCGAGAACTACAAGATAGCATGGGATATACTGATAAGACGCTACAACAACAAAAGATACCTATCGAACAGTATCTTTAAGCAACTGTTTGCAATCCGAGCAGTACACACAGAGTCAGCTAACAACATAAAACAGCTACTAGACGGAACAGTCGAGTGCATTAACTCTTTGAAGAATTTGGGGCTTCCAACCAACGAGTGGGACGCTATCTTAGTTTATCTTACAACGTCCAAAATGGACGCAGATAGCCTAAAACTTTGGGAGCAACATATTTCGACAGAGAAGAATGAGTTACCGACTTTTAAAACACTAGCTGACTTCCTGGAGACAAGATTTCGATCGTTGGAATTAGTGGATCAGACAGCGAGGCCGTTTTCGTCAGTGCGTCCCAAGGCGTTTCACGTCGAAACAGCAGAAAACGACTTAGTGCAATGTGCATTTTGCAAAGAAAGACACTACATCTATCAATGCAAAGGCTTTGCAAAAGAAAGCTTCAACTATCGGGAAAACTTCGTACAAAACAATGGTTTGTGTTTCAACTGTTTGATTCCAAACCACTCTGCAAACAGATGCATGAGGAACTCCTGTTGTAGAATATGTAGAAGAAAACACCATTATTTGCTGCATCCTGAAGGCACTAAAACAACGGCAAAGAATGTTACCAGTGGAGAAGAGACAAAACAAATTGAAACTCATTTCATAAAACAACCTGATCAAGTGCTACTACCTACAGCATTGGTGAACATCAACAGTGAGAAAGATGAAAAACAGGTTTACCGTGCGCTCATTGATCAGGGTTCTCAGGCATCGTTCGTGACAGAGAAGTTGGTTCAATCGGCTGGATTGAAAAGAGTACAAATCAACGGAGTGGTGTCTGGGCTGAAAACAAGAAATACGTTACGCACAAAATACATGGTAGAATTGGAGATAGAGTCAAGAGTACAACCAGAGTATAAGATAAGAATACAAGCGTACGTACTGAAATCAATCACAAACTATTTACCATCAAAACACATCAAAAAGGCAAACTTTTCGCAAATAGAGACAAATACACTAGCAGATCAAGGATACAACACGCCGAGTAAAATTGATGTCCTGCTAGGTGCGGAAGTTTACTGTCAGATCATCGACGCTGGCTTGCTGAAGAGTCTCTCAGGCATTATAGCGCAGAAAACACACCTGGGCTGGATTCTGTCAGGAGATACAAACAGCAACAAAACTGCAAAAATCAAAAACATTATTAGCATGCATTTATGTGTAGAAGAAGAGGAATTACATAAGAAGTTTTGGGAAATAGAAAACGAGACTTTCACATCAGACACGAAGTTGTCAGAGGAAGAAAACAAGTGTGAGAGTATAAACAAACAGACTACAACCATAACAGAAAACAACAAATACAACTTACCATTTAAAGAAGGATGTGAAGCACCAACAGCAGAAACTGGAAAAACAAAAGAGAAGGCCAACAACAGATATATACAAACTGAAAGAGATTTCAAGGCAAATGAGAATCTAAAACAAGAAAACATAGAGTTAGAACAAATTATGACTTTAGCGGAAGAGAATCCACAAGCGATATGCGAAGAAAAAGACACGTCAAAACCGTCGACTAGAATGAAGAATTCAGCAGATCTTGCAACGCGTGGAGAGATACCGTCGACATTGACAAACAGTCAAGCGTGGTGGAAGGGTCCAACTTGGTTGTCCAATTTGAAGCAAGCACCAAAACAGATTATGATACCTGAAACAAAAGAGGAGATAAGAAAACAAACACAAATATATAGACAGAATACAAATAAAATGGATGAAGTGGAAGACAAGGTTTGGGAAGGATTTTCAAGTCTTACAAAGATGATAAGAGTACTTACCTACTGCAGAAGATTTCTGAACCTGCAAAGTAAAAACAAAATTAGTAATACAAAATATTTACAAACAAATGAAATGAAAGAAACACAACACAATATTAACAAATTAGTACAAAGAGAAGAATTAGACGAAGAAATAAATGATCTGAAAAACATAAAGAAAGTTAAAAAGAGAAGTGAAACACTTAAGCTTTCACCTTACCTTGAGGAAGATGTTGGTTTGCTGAGATTGCACGATGAAATACAAGCAGAAGATACACTCACATTTCCTGAACGAAAACATGATGAGCAAACAATGACACAGAACTTCTGGCAGAGATGGTCGAAGAAGTTCTTGTATACGATACAGCCGTTACAAATGGCAAGGAAAGAAAAGATACAAAACCAAAGATCGGTTAACAGAGTTACATCCTGTTCACGATGAAGAAAGACGTGTTGTTATTTGACAGTAAAGACACTTGAGTAAAGACTTAGATATTTTGTTGAAAGATAAAACTGTATTACTTTATTTAAGTTTCTTTCTTTAGTTTATTTAAGTACAATCACGCATGTTTTAGTTTATTTAAGTATGTGTGATTTAATGTTCATGAAATTTATGTTCCAAAATATTCTGATAATGAAGATAAGATTACATACGACTAGGAATATTGTTGCCCACAGCATTTATATTAAGTGTAAATGTTAAATTAGGTTGAGACAACATTTATATTATTTAAAGAACGGAGTTCTTGGCGGGCAGCATGTTTAACACATTTTATAGTTTTATAAAATGGGCCGATAGATGGCGTTGTTATTTCTAGATTGCGCCATCGTTGTCGTGTAGTATTTACTTATATAGTGTTTGTGTAATTTTATCGTGGAGTTCCCTATTCCCGTGAAATACATTCATACCAATTGTAGACCTATCGCGAGTCTTATTATCATTTTTGGGACCGGGCCCCGGGTCGATCATGGTCCTTCGAGCCGGATAGAGTAGTAGTCGGTCGGTCGCGTAGCCTAGTGAAGTGAAGTGAATAGTGTTGTGTTGTGCCAAAACGGATTTCAGTGATAAAAAGGACAAGGATGGTAAAACCGTGAGTAAAGTGACAAAGTGACTAAAACAAAAAGTGAGAAAAATTGACCAAAAAAAAGACAGAAAAATCAGTGATAAATTTTAAAAACTTAGAAAAATTCGATAAAAAAAAGACAGAAAAATTTCGTCGCCAAAAACTTTGAATAATTTCGGACTCAAAAAGACTTTGAAAATTTTCAAAAAATTAAAACAATTAGAAAAGTTAGAACGAAATCAAAATGGAAGGAGAGTTAAGAGTACAAGCTGACCTTTTAGATGGGGGGGGGCAGAGAGGACAATATTAATTGACAATATTAATTACAATTCACTATTCTATTCCTCCACCTACCATAGAGGCAGTAATATAGTAGGCAGTAAGTAGTTGCAGGAATCATGGAAAACCTTTAATGAGTCAGAGTTAAATCTTTCAGCAGGCATTTTTGCAATGGAAATCGCAGATAACAAGCCAACCTCTTCCGTGTCATCTGTGTCATCTTACTGTATTGCCTAGCTAGAGCAGCATCATCAATTTGTCAATAATAATAGAGCTCCGATGATTTTGCACCATACTTTATTTCGGCGGCAGCGCGCTGCATTGATTTGTACTTTCACTTTTTCGTCAATGCCATTAATGGTTGATGATTCACGCCGTTTGCTTGCTAGCACTTATTTTAGTGGTGAGGTGAGACCAATCATTGTTTAAACGATTAAAATTAAACCTGTCTCCCTTATTTTCCTAAGTAAAGTTTTATTATACTAAAGCTAATTAATTAAAAACTTTAAAAGTAAAGATTAAAAAAATAACTTAGTGGACGAAAATAATTGTTTTTTTAATTGTCACAGAAGGTAATAATAAAAGACATAATTAGCTGATGATTGATAATCACTTAATATCTGAATGTAAAGATCGTCTTCCTCGATAAGAGGTATTGGTGTGTAATAAATAAAAGTATCTTTGCCAAACTTCTTTAATTAAACAAAAAAATTTTATTCCGTACTAGGCGGCACTGTGAATTTTTCCTTATATTGCATCGGTATTGGTTGGTCTGAATCTGAAATAATAAAGTTCTCAATTCATCTTCGACGAAAAAATATAAATTTGCGTCAGATACGTGATCACACTGCCACGTAGCCTGTAGCCTCCAAGAACAATCCGACCCTAATAGGCTCACTGTCGGCTGCCAGCTACACGCCTAATCTGATTGATAATTTGCTCATGATTCATCTAGTTTGCCGGTGCAGCAGCTATTAGTTGAACTGGTAGTGGCAGACCAATTGCAGTCTAGTTGGGTTTTCAGTTCCATAACTTGATCTAAGGGTTCTTGAATATGTCTTGCAATAGTAGGAAGGAGCTGCAACAATTCAACTTACCTACACATGGGTGTTCTTGTCGATGTCATTTTGTAAGATTGTGAAAATATATTTATAGTAATGGCTATGAGATACGTCTTAATATGTTTAACTAAACGAAATAGGTGATATTCGCTTCAAGGGCTGACGTAGAGATGACGGGTTTAACCAACAAAATCGTAAGCGGACGCCAGATCTGTATGCCTTAGCCTTTATTGCAGTAGTGAAGTGACACGCTCAATGGTTAAGTAGGCCCGGCCGTTGTTATGCAGCAGCTTGCAAGATTTGCAACTCGTCTTGCCCTTGCGACTCCGTTGAGTCGATCATCTGTCCGCCAGACACAATTAACCAGTTTGCAAGGTAAAAATATGTATCCAATCGAATAACAATTATCCAAGAATTCCCACAGCCCGAAAGAAGTATAAACGTTTTGTTATGATATAGAAACTAATCTAGAAACTGATAATTTGAAGCCGTTTTATCGGAACAATGCGTTTACAGCCGAATATTTACGACCAATCGAATGGTTTTAGATAATCTAGTTTCCTTATCGGAATCAGTACGATTGAAAGGGATAGCCGGTATTGATAGCGTGTGTACTGGCTGTGATGAAGAGCAGATAGCGTAGTAAACGAGCTATTGATCCTTGTTCAATAACCGCCTCCTTTCGATACGGCATTTGAAAGAACATTTGATTTAGTAAAATTATACACTTACATAGTGATAATGGCATTGCTGATTGTGGTGGTCGCGCCGGATACGGTTGGATCATTAAAGATTAAAGCAATGAGAATTGCGGTAAACGCTAGACTGCAAGCTTCAGCTTAGCTCTATTAGTGACAAAAGGTTCCCTAAACCTGTAAAGTTACGTTGAAGTAACAGATTTTAGTTCATAGATGTTACAGTTAAAAACATTTATTAAGAAATCAAGATCAGCCATCCAGTAACTGACTAGTTTGCTTCAAGAATAAGTTTACTAGAACTAGATTGAGCTAGTTCATCTGCAGCATCGGCAATAAAATTGCAATTAATTAACTGATGTTATGGGTCATGGGGTCTCTTGTTTCATTACAGCAATATATCACCTGCCTGTGTCATCCATCACACACATAACATCATAACACTCATTCTTGAACAATGATCTCAATAAAAATGTGAAGTTCTACCAACCTATCACGTTTTGATTAGTGGAGTATGGTAGTTTCACTCTGGTGTGTAGAGAACTGCAGCTCACCAGCACTACGTTAAACTTCTTTGTAGTTTCCACTACAAAAACAATTAAGCACTAATTTTATTAGAAGAAGGAAATTATCCCTATCAACAAGCAAAAAGCGGCTAACTAAGACATGTCTTGTCTACTCCTCTTTACAATTTTTTTAATTTCTAACTCTGATTTTGATCTGGATCAAAATTTATTTCTATGTGTTGTAGTTGTATCAAAATAATAGAAAAAAAATTGGTCCCCAGTGCGGCAGGCGCGGTGAGCGGTCGCGGCGGCGGCGGATCCAGCGCGATGCACACGTCACGGCACTCGGTGACCTCGTCGTCGGGGGTGCTCATGGTGGGCCCCAACTTCCGAGTCGGCAAGAAGATCGGATGCGGCAACTTCGGCGAGTTGAGACTTGGTAAGAACTTAGAAAACACTAGGTAATCAACATACAATCGGTAGCCAGACATATATTCCATTTTCCAAAGCTTGTAGATGAGTCAGGAAGCACTCCATGAATGTGCTTCCTCAAGTAATCCATATGGACCCCCAGGGGTCCAAGGGAGACTTGAAAGGGGTCTAAGTTGACATGACAAAAAAATAGTAGAAATGTAGCTGCAAGAGGTCCACAAAACCAGATAACATTTTAAAAGTGGTAATGAGAAAAAAGAGTCTGGGAATATCTGATGATAATGATTTAGTTCAGGTCATTCAGTTCAAACTTCAAACCATGAAAATCTAGGTCGCCTCTGATATTATCATAATTCTTTGTGATGTAAGAAAATTCAAACAATCGGCTACCTACTGTATCCTAGGCCTAGACTTAAAAGCTTTTCGTAGAAATTAACACAACATATAGCTCTAAAAAAATAATCAATAATTATACGATAATGTAAGAAAAAAATGGTACTCCTAGGTTATAAATATATCAGCCTATTTCCTCCACCAATTTGACCACAACGCATTGAATGTAAACAACTGATTGTGAAGAATACGACTTTGCCAAGACAAGTTACTGTGTTTTACATATTATACCAGTTGTAATTGATCTCCCGAAATCAGACCTTTGTTCTCCGCTGGAATTTTTGCTGTAATTTTAAGGAACCTGACCTAGTTTTACATGCCCTTGAAGTTTCAAGTATTCTGTGGTGAATCTGTAATTACCTTATTCGAAGAATAACGCCACAATTGCAATTTACAAATCAAATCCCTTTGGTTTATTTATTGTTAATATAGAATGAACAAGAAGCAACTTGTCAAAGAAATCGTGTTTTTAGAAGTCAAACCCGTTCTTTAATATGCTGCCACAGGACGCGTTAATCATCTGTTCTCAAATACCAACCAACTGTTTGACCCAGGGACTACGTTCAGAGAGAAAGGATAAAATGTTTTAATGAAACCCTACGACTGCGTTGTTCTACGGCTTTTTACTAAATATATTTTGAATTGTAACGTGTTCCTTTAGTAATAAAATGAATGTCGCGGCGATAGCATTCGAGGCAAGTTGGTGTTCGTACATTATAAGAACCACTGCCGGATTGTCATCGGAAACGGACGAGATTTAGGCGAGCTTTTGAGGCGGAAATTGACCTACCAAAATCCAACTTTCAACACACAAATACTCTTAACTACCTATACCACTAAATATTTTGATATTGTTATGGATTTAAAATTTCCCGACCTGACTTCAATGGAATGTATTGTTGCAGATTTTATCTATGCTTTTTAATATAGTTTTTGTCCTGTTTCAAGCGGTAGCTCTAATCAATGTCTCAGTAAATAATTACAGTTGACGTCATAATAATTCCAGTTAATAACTCCCCTATTCAAATTATTGTAGTCAGATAAATAGACGTAGTTAATTACCCTATCAAGCTTATATTTTCTTAGTCAGCAGGCAAGTTATGTTATCGGTAGGGCTTCTTTCCACTTCGTATAATTAATATGTTCGAAGCAAGCCCTTTGCTTTGGCGAAAATGTATGTTTTGATTACAAACTTTAGATGGTAATAAGTACTGTACCCAGCTCTAGCCCGCGCATACTCTGCAAAAATAAAAAAAATCCGTTTCTGTGATAGTTTCGGGACAAAAAACGTTTTCATGTAAAACACAGACAGTCAGAGTTGCTTTTGCATCAATACATAGTATAAAATAAAGTCGCTTCCCACGTCTGTCCCTGTGTATGCTTAAATCTTTTAAACTATGCAAAAGATTTTGATGCGTTTTTTTTTATTTAGAGCAATTCAATAGGAAGGTTTACAAGTACAATACATACACAAGATAGTTATAGGTAAGGCGGTACGAAGTTCGCCGGGTCGACTAGTTTATTAATAATATCAAGCATGAATTTAGTGCGCATTATAAATGTGGATGGTTAGGTTAGTTTTTTGTGTTGGCTACTTTACTAATGTTGTTTTTTGTGTTGGCTACTTTACTTTGTCTAATCAAATTTTAGTCTACTGAAGAGAGACTAAAATTTGATTAGATTTTCAAAACTTGAAAATTTATCTAAAGCCCAACTCTTTTTTTATTTTTATTTATTTATTTAAAACAATTTAAAAGGTACAAAAGTAACATGCGTTTTGCTGCTAACGAAAACTTAATTGATTATCTGTGGCAGAGAGGCAACGGCGAAGAAGCAGTGCTAGAAACGATAAGCTATTGGTTAAAGCGTGAGTCACGGCCCATTCTTATACCTGTCAGCTCTTCAAACTGGTCATTGAAAAGTTGGTTGTTGTTGAGCGATCATTTCGCAAGAAAAAGCGTGGGCAGCTTACAAAATAATTGCATCTTCTTTAGGTCAGGTTGTTTCGGAAGTTTTAATTCCGTATTTTTAATATAGCTGTCCCGGCGAACTTCGTATCGCGCCTTGCAATTTTTATGGGAAAAAAAAATTGCTACGTTGACCACCTTCTTTCAATTGTTCCATATTTTCTCACCTTTCAAACCTTCCCTGGTCTACAACAAACATATCACAACCAAAATCAGCCAAATCGGCCCGGCCTTTCTCGAGTTTTAGATTAGTTAGAACCACGATTTATTTTTATATATATAGTAGACAGTAGATAGAAGTAATAGTAGATAGATAGTAGATTGTGCCAGCCGCGTGCGACCCACGGATGAACCTCGAAGCGAATGAAATAAAGCTCATCTTCGCAATTATGCCAATTTGAATTGAGGTTTATCTGCGAATGATTTTGCTGGTTTTGGTTTATTAAATTAAATAAAGATAAATATGTTTTACAGTATCAGACTTATTTTACCGTTAACTGTATTTCGGAACTGCAGGCCGATTTGCATTCGCCAGTCCAGTACGTTGATCCGCACGTTAGTTCTGTTTCTAAGACAATTTCAACAAACGTTGTACCGTTAGTTCTAGTATTGAGAAGGCCTGGCGGCGACGCGAGCTGTGGATTCTTCATTCATGACTAGACTTCTGCGAAAAATTACGACTATTCTTTACGAGTTAGGAGCCTTTTGAAAGGGTAATCCGTAACTTGAAGAAATCCTTAGTAATTACTTCTCTGGCCGCGTTTGAGTACCTCATTTTATTTTATAATGAATAACTTACGTTTTGTTATTATTTCCTGTATATTATGCTATTTTTTCTTTTAGTAAAGTCTATAATTATATCAAATGGTCCTAAGACTTGTTTACAGTTGGTAGGACGAGGGGATGAGGTTTTATTTGTTGATGGTTTTTTTTCCATCATACACCTGTATAATTTAATTATTCAATTTGATATTGAAATCACAGATATAGTAGGTATGTTTTTTATGTAAGACCAAGTTATTCAGAAGCAAGGCCACAGACGTAGGACTAACTGCAAATATTTATATGGCTGCATTTGGAGTAAAAACTATTGGATCAATGTTACGTCACTGAAAGCAACGTTTGTGGGCGCACGTGCGCCGTGCCGTGCGACAGACCGTCGTCGTCGTCTAGTCGTCTCCAGCATATTATTTACCTGCCAAATGTAATAAACGAACGACCCTGCATGACGCCTCTATATTTCTAAATAACGAAGAGGCGGCTATAAAACAGTGCCGAAAATGAGCATTTTATCGCGTGCAGTTGGTTGCGTCTTTGCTTCTATCGATTAGGTACTTTTAGATTATTACGTCGTTTCTACTTTAAAATTACCTATGAGAACCCGAAAACGTAAACATTATTGGTCGTAAATATATTGTGTTAAAATTAATCATTATTGCACTTACAATCCTGACTTATTGTAGTGTAGGTAGACGTGTGCACAGATTTCTATGGAAATCCGTGGCTGTGACTAGTTAGGTAACATTTTTTAAGAATTGATTTTACTTATTTGACTAATTACTTATTAGTAAAGTAGGTCTTTTCACAAAAAGCCTAGATATTTTAAATTAAAACCAGAGTTTACTGAACTCAATAAAGTAATCTCCCGTATGTTCATTTTCAAGGACGATATTATGAACCTGTCAATGTCCTGACACAGGACATTCCGTTCGACACCTGGCCCGCATTGCCAGGGAGGTTCCTAACCCCACCTCCTTACTCCATCGTACCTATGAAAAATACAGTTGCCTGGCACGCGACTCCAGAGCGTTTCAGATTAAATATTAAACAAATTGGGCCGGCCAATAGAATGGCAGACACTTCGCGTCCTATTCACATGTGAATTGAAATAGCAGAGCCTACTCTATTTTTTTCTTTATATTACTTACATTTAAATAACTTGTATAGGAATAAATTTGCATTGTATAACCTAATGACATAAAGTTTGCATGTTTACATAATAATAGTGAAAACTATAGCAAGATACCTTCTCACTCTAAAGATAAAGTGCTGTAAATTAAATACACCTACCTAAGACAACACAATGATTTACAACTTTTTTTACCTGTACGAATATTATATTTCTTATATACGCTAGTTATAAAAATAAGTGCACGCAATTAATTGACCGTTTTATAAGTATAACGCCGCAACACAGTTACCGTTACTTTAATGTTTTATGATAAATAGGGAATGTAAATAAAGAGCGGCATCTCGGGTATTTACTGCCTGACTCATTAAATACCATCATTATATCCCTTCCTACAAAACAGCTTATTCTATTGAACAATAATATTGTGTTGTGTTTCTTTTATTGGCTTGAACGGTAGCTATAACAATAATTATATTCATTCTACACGTGTCTTTGTCATTGCTTGTCGTAAAATTTTAGAATTAAAAGTAGTTACCCTATTTTGGATCAAGATCGGCTGAATATTTAAGTATTTGAAATCTCAATATAAATATGAAAGTTTGTAAATAAACATACCGTCTTATTCATAAAAATACAGTAGATCTTAAGTAGCGTTACTGGAGGTCTACTTCTCTGGTTTATTGTATGGTAAATACGTGTCACCCAGTCTAAATTGACATACGTCAAATAACTAAAATGTTCTTTAAGTTTTTATGAATAAGAGGGTTAGTTTATTGTATGGTAAATACGTGTCACCCAGTCTAAATTGACATACGTCAAATAACTAAAATGTTCTTTAAGTTTTTATGAATAAGAGGGATAATATATAAATAGCCGCCTCCGTAGCTCAGTGGCGTAGCGCGTCGCGCCTTTGATTAGAGCACGGAAGGTTGTGGGTTCGATCCCCGCAGAAAACACCACATATTGATTTCTCACAAAAATCACGTTGTGGTTGTTTTCGGTTGGATAGGACATTGCAGGCTTGAATCACCTGATTGTCCGAAAAGTAAGATGATTCCGTGCTTCGAAAGGCACGTTAAGCCGTTGGTCCCGGCCGCAGTAGTGGTCGTTATAACCGCGGCGACAAGCTGGCCCCTTGTCACGTTGGTAATAAAAGCATAAACTTGGCTAAACGTGGGTCCGGCTCTTGAGCTGGTACCTCTGCCTATCCCTTCGGGGAATAAAAGGCGTGAGATTATGTTTTATGTAAATAAACAGCTCAGTTGATTAGGTGGTTGAGCAATTTATGGGACATTTGATTGTTTTTTGAGATTAGGATCCTTGTTGCTTAGAGTAAGTTTTTAAGATTGTGACTATGGTGAGCTCAATCTGTCCTCTGATATACCCAACATTAAGAAACACCTAGTTATAATTCACATGATATGGCTACGTTCAAGGTAAACCCTCCTCAAATAAAACATACCCCTTTTTACATACAATATTCTAGGAGTTTTTCTTTGTTTGTTTACAATTCTATCTACGTGTGTTTATTTTAAGACATCATTCCGATTCGGAAATAAGGCGCTCGCCGTCGAGGGCTGACTGTATTGTGTCACGGGAAAAGGGCTCTTAGCATTATAATTTATCGTCTCGTTCCAGTGGTATTTGGAAATCTGTTCTTTCATTCCGCAGACATTATATTGTTAAATATAAAATCTGCTTTTGTATTCAATTATTCGATGGAAGCGATCAAGAAAATTTGATCAGTAACTTAAGTTCGCTTTTCATGTTTACAATGTAAACATCTTTGTCGTATCTTATTACCATTTCTTACTTAAGAAAGAAAACTCTGGAAATTCTGCTCTTTTATCTTTAACATCTTCAAATTTTATGAATAGGAAGTTGACGAAGTTTATGACTTAGGAATATAAATTCTTTCAATCAATGAATAGACCCATTGTCTGGCGCAAAGAGGGTTATTTAAAAATATATGCGTCTTCATCTGCTGGTGTGTAGGTATTTCAAATAAAATAAAAGTGAAATGAAAATATGAATTCATGTAATTAATGTGATTTGTACCTTTCTTTAAAATAGGTATTAAATTTAAACTAAGGACCGACTTAAATCAAAAATAATGATAAAAAAATCATAAATACTTAATCATAAAAATGTGAAAAAGCAAGATAATGTTTGCTCTGTTTTAGATGACGCGATCTATGAAATTATTTTCAGTTGTCTTCACCCACTTGTCGATAAGATATAGTTCTTCCGTGTGCTGTGTACTCCTCACAAACATCTCATGTGTTAGATGTCAGTGAAAAAGGGATAAGATAGGATAGAAAGCATTATGTGTTATGCCTGTTATTGAAGCCTACGCAAATAGTAGGGGGCTTATAAATACAACGCTGGCCTGGCCACCTTGAGCGACCTGATGTTTATGGTCCTTGAGGTTTTTGTTTATTTATTTGTGAGTCCTTTCACGAAACAAAATGTCTTCGGTAAAGATTAAAAGTTATTAAATCAATAATAGTTCAATAAAAAATATATATTGCATATTATAACAGAAAATGCTTTCTACCAATTTTATATTAAATTAACATATGACGATAAAATTATTTTTTATGGAAGGTCAAGTTAAATAACAACCGGTAATGTCAATAAAAGGTTAACCGTGTGTTTTCAAGGGTTGAGGTAAATTGTCGAATTACAGAAGAGTTTTAAATGTTCTATTTGTCATTTACAGGGAAGAACCTCTACAACAATGAGCACGTGGCGATCAAAATGGAGCCGATGAAGTCGAAGGCGCCGCAGCTCCATCTGGAGTACAGATTTTACAAGTTACTAGGGACTCATGGTGAGTGCAGTAGCTTACATTTAAACTACGATAGTGAGTGTCTTAAAGGTGGTAAATACATTATTTCATCCTAAATAATGACATAACGATATTATGTTAGTGTTCCTAAATTTAATGTCAGATCATGATAAAACATTAATGTTACGATATATAGTTTAACAAATCTGAATATCGGTAAAAAAAAATATGAAATTTACTTATGTCACTGTGATTTTCCTAAGGCTTAACAATTCAGTAATCATGCTATCATTATTCACAAATCACGTTATGTGTTAGGATGTAGGCGACAGATTAATGTAGGTCGTTGAAACACTGAAGGTTACGTGTAGCGTACGATATTTACGTGAATATTAAGCAATATGTTGTTTGTTCAGTCCTTTGTTCAGCATAATAGAGGCTGGAAACGTCATTGGTTCATCTTTATTTACTCCTTTTTTAAATTAATTTAGATACTCTGACTGATACAGGCAGATGATGAGATACAATGACTTCTATGTGGCAGCCGTGTTGTCTCACATGAACCTTTTTAATCTTATCTAGGGTTGTTGAAGTGGCTGCTCTGTACCAGTCGCTTGCCGTTTGCATTGCACGTCATATCAGTGTGTAGTTTAGGCTTTTGATAATTTTCATTTCGTAAACTGTTGCCGACCCATTTATTTTTCTCTCTATTCTTATTTGTTTCTAAGATTATGATTTGAACGAGCAGTATATGCAATTGTCAGTCATTTCACACAAAATATAGTTAAAATATCTGACGTTTTGCATTCCCAACTTAGGTGTTTTTAATACGAATTCCTTACATTAAAAGGAAACACTAATTATTAATTAGTTATATGTACGATGCTTAAATTGTTTTCAAGGAAAAAGGGTTGGAAAACTGTCACCCCCGGAAAGTCGCCCCATGCAACAGAAGCAATTCGTTCCGCCATCTTGATTAATTTCTATTCAGAAAGTTCACCCTGTTCCCCACTTGATTTTGCATCGTCGTCGATGCGATGCGATGCTCTATCTTTATCTTTGCTAAGCTAAGTTAGGAGTAGCCTATATTCTGTTAACTTTATGTTATGCAAAGCTTATAAGGAGATTACTAATGAAAGCCATTTGAGGGCAGAGCACACTAAATTTCATTTTGAATGTAAGAGTTAAATGAGTTGTATTAAATTCTGTTAAACTATGTATGATTATGACATTGCAACATTGTTATCAGTGTTTTTTTGGCAATACTGATTATTGCACTGCACACTGTAACGTAGTCACGTCACGTGTAGTCACACAGCGATACCAGCGCTTTTAAACTATGAAATCAATATATGACTCGCTTTCGATATATAGAAACGTTTGTTTTACTACTACTAGTGCAAAGTGACAAGAATAAAAAGATTTAAATACGCTCTACGTTGCTGGTAATAAATTAGGCATTCTGTACAAAAACCCTTCATTACTAAATTATAATAAAGTAATTTTATCAAATGTTTTATAATTTCCCAGAGGTTGAAAAAATCTCCTGGAATTAGATTCTTATTTCCCTCTTCTTTTGTTTTAAATGTACTATGAGAGTTATGATTTTCATGCTCTTGGCGAAACTGGCTATATTTGAAAGTTTTAATGGGGTCAATAAGTTGATGCTGACAACAGCTTCCCCCCAGAGGGTGTACCAAAAGTGTTCTACCTGGGAACATGCGGCGGCCGCTACAATGCCATGGTCATGGAATTGTTGGGCCCCTCGTTGGAAGACCTGTTCGTCCACTGCGGACGGCGGTTCAGACTCAAGACTGTCCTAATGATTGCGAACCAGCTCGTAAGACAATGAGCGTAAAGTAGAATATTGCGGCGGAGAGACAGTTGCAATTGGTAGTAGTAGTATTGGTAGGGTAGTAAAGCGGTGTGACCTTGCGGTATTTCAGTTGGTTTTCTAGGAAAAGCGGAAAAGTGTTACTGAAATTTAGGTTCGATACAAAATGATTTTAAGTTACACCAAGCTCGTTTTTAAGAAAGCATTGAGAATATTAAATTTACCGAATTTATTGAAATTATTAATGTCGGCCATTTCGATTTTTAAAAACCGTTTCGCATTTTAAGTGTCGATTAGAATCTATCGATGATTGCTCTATTTTTACAGACACGCATTTACCGATCTATTTCCATCTCGTTTTGCTCGCTTTCATCGCTCTAATAAATGCGTCCGTATTTTACATAGAATATTTTATGTAACTTATTAGTTTTAATTAAAATTACTCAGAAAGGTCAATCACATTATATAATATGTTGTAGCTTTTTCTTTTATAAAACATTTGCAAAGAAAATTGGTTCAACCTCAAACAGCTACTTGACCTCAGTAGAAATCGGTTTTCTTTGCCGGCTGATGACGTCATGTGTTGCGAAGGTCACGTCTTGTTAATTTTATGGAAAGTTGTGTAACCCCGGGAGGCTCATTTCGCTTCTCTACCAGATTTTCAGCCACGATTACTGCTTTCCCGCTATCTCTATATCTATAACACACCCTCTCTTTCTCTTATTCTGTGGAATCACGAACCCGTTTTCTATAATTAGGTTCTAAGAAAACAGATTGTGTTTCTAATTGGATTGATTAAGAAAACCCACTGAAATACCGCATTCACTCGTTTATCTATGACGTAGGTAAAGATAGGTGATTGTCTCTCGTGACACAGCACCGTAACAGTAACCGATACCGCTTGATTATTATTATTTTTTCTAACGAGAGGGTAAAACAATGCCATGATCATGGCTTGTCGCAATTTGTTTATTTTTAATTTTGTTTTTAATGTGAAAGCAAAGCTCTCGCGCGTAAACTAAAACTACAAACGTTACAGTGTTGTGTTACTATTTTTAATGTAAAAGGCGCGAGAGCGATGCTCCAGTTCTGATGTAAGTACTTGACTAATTATTGTTTCTTCACGTTTCGTCCTCCCGTTGTTCATCGTTTCCTCGTCCCCGCCTCCCGCCCGGCCCATCCCGCCCGCAGCGCCGTCGACCGCTGAGGGTATCCCGGAGGTTTACTACTTCGGCCCCTGCGGTAAATACAATGCCCTCGTGATGGAGCTGCTCGGACCTTCGCTCGAGGACCTCTTCGATCTCTGCGGCAGACGATTCTCACTTAAGACTGTATTAATGATCGCTATGCAATTGGTAAGACGTTGTTTATGTAGTATTTTGTAGTTTGGAGTAGTGTTAATGTTTTTAGAAAAATTGTATAACATATAGCCAGATTTACATTTTTTGTGCAAGATTTTTCCGTCGTAATCGATCAGTTCGGTCATATAACTTTAGTTTAACATGATGAGCTGAAGGTTACTCTATTGCACTATTTCTTTGGGCAGCTAGCTACTCTTCCTTGTGATGCTTAATATATTTTCTCACGTTTCAGTTACATCGTATCGAGTATGTGCACACGAGACACCTCATATACAGAGACGTTAAGCCAGAGAACTTCTTAATAGGTAGAACAGCAACGAAAAGGGAAAAAATCATTCACATCATTGGTGAGTCAGGCAACAGAAAAACCTACTTTGCATTATTTAAATAAATTTAGGACATGGAGCGGCTATGAATTATTTAATAATACGGATAGCGACTGTTGCGGTCACATTGATTACAATTTCTAAGTTCGGGTTCAGTCTGTGTATTAACAAAAACGCCAGTAATAAGAGATCTTACTTGAGAAGTAAAATAATATACTGTTTGATCGAGGTGTGCGGTCGTTAGCAATATAACAAGCACTCTGACTTCTTTGTCTTGCAGTTATAATTTATTTGTCGCGTTCGAATGATGACGTCACTAAATACGTAGTGCATGATTAAGTAATTTACATATGGATGAATGAATGAGTGTTGATTCTCATGTTTATTATGAATGCTTATTAGTACCCAGTTATTACCTAACCGAAAGTGTTTTTTAGGAATAAATCAGAGAAAACCATGCATCTAATGTTGAAATACTTAAGTAAGTAAAGTACCTAAACTAAGGTTAAAGCAAAATGTAGTGTGGGAAGGGACTAGGGACTGCCTTGAAGGACCATTCAAAGACCAATTCTGTTATGTATGCAGAAGGGTCAAGTACGGAGTGACTGGAATCATAAAACTTGCATAAGAATACACATTGTAAGGATATGAAAGAAACCAGTATTGCGAATAGAATGTGTTTTAATTTTAACAGTGTTTTTAACCGACTTCAAAAAAGGAGGTTGTCAGTTTGACCTGTATGTATGTATGTATGTTTGTCCGCGATTTTCTCCCTTTGGCTAGACCGATTTTGATGCTGTTTTCAGATAAGTATTTGTTACATTCAGGAGAAGGTTTTAGTATCTCTATTTTAACCGACTTAGAAAAAGAGGAAGTGCTCAGTTGATGTATGTGTCAGTTTATTGAAGGCGGGTTCCTTTTTTGTAAAAAAATATCTATTCATATAATCCCGAAGAATCGAACTTAACCATTGCTTACAATTATAATAAAAATGTATTTCTCTCTTCCAGATTTTGGATTGGCCAAAGAATATATAGACTTAGAGACAAACAAACATATTCCTTACCGGGAACACAAGTCACTTACCGGCACTGCGCGATACATGTCAATAAATACACACTTAGGCAAAGGTGAGTTTTTACTTTTATATGTATTCTAGACCTGAACAGAACAAACGTAGTAAGCAACGCTAATAATCACGACATAATAGGAAAGGGCAGGAACACAGCCATAACCAGTCTAACTAAATAATGAAGAAATTAATACAAATCTAAATTATTTCAGGAAATAATGCTAGTCCCTACGTAAAAATTAATGAATGATGAAAAAAATCGATAACAATTGTCAGTTTGATTTTGTTTTAAATGATAGCCAAGTGTGATTTTCGTAGAACAATCCCGTCGCGACGACCTGGAGGCGCTGGGCCACATGTTCATGTACTTCCTGCGCGGCTCGCTGCCCTGGCAGGGACTGAAGGCGGACACGCTCAAGGAGAGATACCAAAAAATCGGCGATACCAAACGAGCAACTCCTATTGAGGTAAGTATTGCGCTACTCTCTACTAGATCTGGACCCGTATTCTCTTATTTAAAAAAACACAAAAACTTAATCTTGTAGTTTTATTATGATATGTCAAATTTCACGTTTTTGCAATTCTATAAACAAAAGGATTACGTTATGTAGGAACTAGTCATAACGTCGGGGGTCACCAATTGTAGTGAGCAGTGAAGCGGAGTGTCCACAATTTGCTAGTTTTGCGCCCATTCTACGCGGCTCAATTTAGGCTGCGATTCCACTGTCAGCCTGACATCAGCTTACCAGTGCAAACCCGTAGAAAATGCTGTCACGACAGCACTTGTAACCGAGTTTTCACTTGTTTTCTTGCAGATGGAAACGCCTCACACTTACATTACACTGCACAAACTCAGGTAGCCGCTAACAGTTTGCCTACTGGGGACAAGCAACTTTATAAAACCCGCTATACGACGTGTTTTAATCGTGTTATTGCATGGTGCAGGTGCTGTGCGAGGGCCACCCGGAGGAGCTGGCGACGTACCTGCGCTACGTGCGGCGGCTGGACTTCTTCGAGACGCCGGACTACGACCAGCTGCGGCGCATGTTCCGCGACCTGTTCGACCGCCGCGGCTACCTCGACGACGGCGAGTTCGACTGGACCGGCAAGACCATGGTGAGTGCCTCGCCCAATGCCAACTGACAACTGACCCGCACTCGCACGCATCGCACCTTACTACTCTGGCTGGTTTACACAGTTCGAGCAACTCGCCTGCTACTCGGTTTGTCTACTCATACTCTCGCACGTACGAGTTACTCGTAAGTTCCATCTAAACGGTGCGAGTTACTGCAGTGCAGCTGCTCGGAAGGCTGACTCTTACGCTAGCTCGCACCGTGTAAACCAGCCATAACAGGGGTCAAGTTTTAACTAAATTCGATCGACTCGTAATTGTATTGTTAGCGGCTTCGTTAACCATTGCCGTTTTAACAAAGGCAATTTCTGTTTCACGCCCAAAGAAAACAGCGCAATGGTTAACAAGTTACAAGTCGATTGAATTTAGTTAAACTTGACCAGCTAGGGCCCGTGTGCGTCTAGAGCAGCGCGATTAAATGGGCGGTGAGATAACACAAGCTGCACTGTCTGCCATACGTAATCTGTTGTGCTTCATTATATTAGTGGTTCGCCGCGCTTGTATGTTTCGCTGGTACCCAATGGTTTAATTTTTTGCGGCTTTGGTTGGTGCTCCGTATGGCATGGGTAAGGGAAAAGTAAAACAGTAACTAAATAATAGTAGCAGATAAAAATGTTAATCTTAACTCCGTAAAGATGGTTACAGTGGTAAAAATACCATTTGGCCAGCTTTTGTTGCTGAATAATTAATAAAATTTTATGTTTCCCCGACCTGAATGTAAAGTATTTGGTTCTATTTATCATCTCGATGGTTTTAATTTATATTTTTATTTTCTATACTATATTTGTATTTTCGGTGCACATCATAAGAGCTTGGTTTGAATGTTGTCTGTGTAAAGTTGAGTGGCTAATAATTACTGTTCTCCTACTCCTGCAAATTAATGAATCTTTTCTAAATATACGTAGTTATGGACCCACTTTTTACTTACTAAATATTTTTTGTCTACAACAATAAACTAATGAAAATGCAGTCAAGTTCAAAAATATATATTAAATAAATCATAAACCCTTCCTATATTTAGTTATAGTATTAGTATTAAATAATGGCTACTTATTTTTGGACTTTACTTAGAGCACTTTACGAAATTTCGGAAATATCTATTGTTGTATTAATCGCTTGTTTCACTGCTCTGGTTCTATTAAATATTTCGTTTTAATGTAACCTTGTCAAAGCCGCCACCGTTTAAATTATGCACAAATTTACATTTAACAGTATTTACCTCAACGAATTTTATTTGTGTACGTTAAACTACACTGACAAGTGGCGAATCTTGCCTGAAACATTCTCTTTTTATAAGTGTTAACGCTTTTTGTAACGCTTTCATTATTTACGTAGAAATACTTTATTTTATTTTGATTGTTTTTTTATGTTTGGAGGTTAGAGCCCCACCGACTAGAGAATATTGAATAAGCTAGGTAACAAAAAAATGTACAGCTATTTATATGACCCCTATTTGTGTTGAATAAAGAAAATCTTAATTTTTGTTTTTCAAAGTTTTAGTAGAAAGAACGGCTTGAAATGTTATTTTAGTTAGAAAAATGTAGTTTGAAATACCTCTTGGTATCCATGACAATTCAAGATGACTTAATCTAGGTACCCTTATTTATATTTCTATCATAATAAAAATGTTCCATTTATCCACGTGTTTCCTTGTAAGTAGGGGATTATTTTTTGGTTTATATGGGGTTCTGGTTCAGTTACATAAATCAATTAAATACTTAACTATATTTACAAAGGCGATTTAATAAACTAAGTATTGAAAAGTAATTAAAAGCAAGCCCTGAATTGAAAAAGACAATATTGGACAGATTGTCTCGTCTCTCTAGGAAGTGCTGCAGTAGAGATAGATGACTTATGAAAACGAAAACTATTCTAGTTGAATTGTTCTTAGTTTACTAATTGAATAATATCCAATTCATTTAAACAAGGGATAAGTTACTCCAGGTAAAGACTAACTAGCCATCTAGCTAGAAAGTTTTAAGTATGGTTTTATGTGAGTGCTAACTTTTTCTGTTTTCAAGGGCTTAACATTGCTTTGCCAAAAATAACTTGAGTAGCAAGCATGCTTTCCTACTCCTGCAAGTTACTAACTACTTTTGCACAGGCTTCTATCTATAACTCTTTCTATTACAACTGTATAGCTTTTGCATGGTGCATGTTTGTTGCTTTCCACGCCGCTTTTGCATGCAGCCGTCCAACATTCACGTCATGCGAATACTGCGCAACGCACCGCCTTCCAACGTTGTTAAAACTAAATCTGATAAGGTCAGTTGATACTCTTTTATAATTTCCCATTATTAGTGCAGTTAGAAAGCAAGTATAGTTGAATAAAAATTAGTGAGGAGAATTCGCATTGTAATGGCACTAAATATTATAGATTCCATCTGATTTTGAAAAAAATTAAGCATGTTGTACTGCGTTACCATTATGTTTCTTTGAATAAACTTCAATAAGTACCTACCTTATCTTTTATTCAACAAGTGTATATTAATGACATTCTTGCGCTTATCTATCATCTCTTTGTATTTGCTTATCTTATACATAATGCGCTAAAAGACGACGTAGTAAAAGACAAATTACAATAGAAAAATAAGTATGCTTTAGTTTAGAAGAACATTAACTATGTATTGTATCATAAGTATGTATAAAATTAAATAAATGATGATATTTTTCAGTCGACCCCAGTCGGTTCCATCCAGACGGGCCACGAGGTCGTGGTGTCCCCGAACCGCGACCGACATCAGCCCTTCCACAAGGTTTGTTGATTAATGATCTCAGTGTGGAGTGCAGTGGTAAATAACGTTTGTGCAATATAAAGAATTTCAATATTAATATTGTTTATTTATCTATAATTCTCTGTTCTGTCCTCTATACAATTATTTTATAGAATTTATGCTTTTATTTTTGTATTTTTTTAAATGTGTAGCAAAGAACATAGTCCGTATTCAATTAAAAGAGTAATTAAAAACCTTATACCCATGAAAAATATTAAAACGTGGTAAAAAAAAGTTTTTTTTGATGGTTGATCGCGCTATTAGATTTAGATCCATGTTTATAATCTAAATAACTCTTAATTAATGAACGAGAACTTTGCTACACGCTTACAGGCTTTATTCACCTTTACACTTCTTTGCAATTACTTATATGTTTCATGTATTTACAATAACTATACTTATTTTCTTTTTTCTTGTCGGTGCAGGATGATTTGTGTGACTATATGATTGGTTTAGTTGAGGATGATGAGGCGGCGCTCATTTTCGGAGAGGTTTGGTTTTATTGGTTTTGATTGTCTTTTTTTCGTATTTCCTTACGATAGATTGGTTTTTACATAGTTGTCATCTCATTACCATTTCCTAAAAGGGACCGACCTCGCCAATTGTTAATAACATTATGTTTTAGTGTTTTCTTTCATCGGTTTGTGATCGGATGTTGCTTTACATAAAGTCCATGATTTTATTTTGTTATTAAAATTTTAAGAGCAATTAAATTTTAGTGACATCATAAAGAAAAGTTCATTATTTTCCATAAAGTAGTATCATGGAATCGAATTAGATTTTTGTAGTGCTCATATGTTTGTGATTGTTTTCTAAAATTAATATTTTTAATGTTTGGTGTTAAAAGTGCTTAAGTTTTCCTTTTTTTTTCCGTTCTTAGATTTTCACACGCGCCTGTTATCTGTTTCAAATTATATCTGCATTTTCTTAAGCATTATTTTCTTACTTACAAGTTTTTTTCCTATTTATTTTTTAACAATTTACGAATTTTATTAGTTTAAAAATAAACTAACGTTGCATCAAAATATCATTAGTAATTTAGAACTGCAGATTGTTAAAATTTTGCAGTTGAAACAAACAAAAGTCCATTGACTGATGTTTATTAAAATTTTGTAGAATCCCACTTCCACAATCACCTTTATAACTCAAATAAAGTTTATCTTATTACTAAAACAAAAAAAAAATGGCATTTCCGTATTGTAACCACGTACTAGTTTGTCCTGTTAAAATCCCAGGGCGCGGTGAAGGAGGCGGGCGCGGCGGGCGGCGCGGGCGGCGGCAACTGGCCGCACAGCGGCAAGGCCACGCCCCTCACCGCCGGACACCTCACGCCCGCCGACCGGCATGGCTCCGTGCAGGTGATTAAACAGAAATGCAACGGATATCATGTGTCCATTCGCTCACTTGTTAAACTATCCGGTATTTGGCCGGATAGTGGCGCCATATTACCAATAGCTGGCTAATATAAGCGCCGCGACACGTGACCTGCCTGACACCTATCTTGCCAGTCTTGTCTTTAACAAATTTAATAATTCAAAGTTATGGTATAGCGCCCATTTGCGCGGCATTGGTTTTAAGCCTTTGGCCCAAAGTATACAGAGAAGCCGTGTGGTGAAGGCACAGCGCAGACATCGCCGTTACAAACGTTAGGGTACGTATGATTCACGAAGTGCCGGTTTCGTATATTTAGTAATGCATATGTTTTGAGGAGAAAGCATTTTTGCGCTTTGCCTTAGCCGTGCGTGCCTTCACCGGACGAACATATCTGTGTGTTTGCTTGGACCCAGAAAATTGCCTGTAGTAATATTAGTGGTCTTCAACATTAGTAATTTATGTACAAATTTAATTTAAAAAAAATGTTTCTAAACTATGTTAATATAATAATATATTTAGATCGCATGTCTATGTTTATGCACTAGTGTTTACATAGAGATAGAATAGAACTAATTGGTATTTTGTGGTATTTGCCCTAAATTATTCGTTTCAAATAAAATCTATAAAAATGCTTGTGTATAAAAACAACACAGAGAAATAGTATGTACGTTTGTTTGTGTTTCACATGAATGTATATTGGTGTTTTATTTATTTTTTAGCTATTGAAGAATAATCATTTTCGGTATGTGAAATTTCCGGGATCAGTTTCGACGGTTAGTTCGGAGTTTCTTTGCGACTTGTGACCTGTGTGTATCCGCATGGCTTCGTGTGCTCACAGCCTTAATTTAAAATCCACTGGGGATGCGCTAGGATGAAAAATATGTTAAGAGCCAGTTTACAGCGATGCTAGCGCCATTTGCGAAAAAAAATTATATCAACTAAACTAAGGCAAATATCAAAAATGTGGCACAGTATGACACTAGATAATGTAGCCGCAGGTATTTAAGTATTGATGTCGCATAATTTTTGTTTTTACCACAATTTACTTAAAACACTGCCAATATCTATTCATATTTGAGCAGGTATTGTGACCTTGATCACTAGAAATGTTTGTTTGATATTTACATAGCGTTAGATTTTTTATTTAGCTAGAGTTAACTTTCTTGGTTCTTGAGAACACTGCTATTCTAGCTTATACCTACGTTTGAATGCAAAACTAACTAATATTACTATTACAGAGTGATTTCGATATTATATGCTTTTTAATCGCGTTGTCTATATGTGCGCATGTGGTTCGCATGTTATTTTTACTGTCTACGCACCTGCTTCGACGACGTAGCTCGTAGCTTTGCTCGCACCGTCATAATTTATGTGTGTAAATAACATGATTACCCTATACTTCAAATTCTAACATACTTATTAAAGCCATAATTACCTACTTGGTTTACTTAAATAATGAGTGGCCTAATGTGTTTTATAATCTAAGTAATAAAATTATAAAAATATATCGTCAAATAATGTTAAATGTTTAAAAATACAGTCACAGCAAGAAATATGAACTTTATTCAACAAAGTTTTAGTCATGACCGTTTAATCGGAACGTTCCATCCAGCGTCCGCACGTTCAGTTTTATACCCAAAAGTATAAGTAGTAGGTCCAGTTAAACTAAAGATAATCTTATAAGTACGTAACAAATGACGATGTACTAAGTTACTAGTAACAAAGAAGTGGTAAAGTATAGTGTGGTATGCAGGTGGTGAGCTCGACGAACGGCGAGCTGGGCGCGGACGACCCCACGGCCGGGCACAGCCACACGCCCATCACGCAGCACCACGACCCCGACCCCGGAGACGACACCAAGTCAGTGTTCCAACTGTATGCATCCACACCTTTTTTTGTTCTTTTTTTATTTTAAGTTTTATTATACTAGTGTTGCTAGCTTTCTTTTTTTCTTGCTATAGGTGTTTTAACCTGCAACATTATCCGAGCTTTATAAATGTTTTTTTTTGGAAATTCCTTTCTTAGTTTGTTTAACCTTTTTTTTTTTTATAACGAGGGGAAATGCCTATCGCATTTCCCGACGCTCGGGGGAGCGTCGGGTGTATGTAGGGCTCGCACCCACTAAAACCCCTCGGCGGCCGTCTTGGCGCTTTTGGGAAGAACCCCGGGAACACATTATAGCGTCCGAAGTCTTCCCACGCTCAGCTACTATTAGCTTCATGCTCGGGGAGGGCATATTGTTCCCTCCCCGGCTCGCCTTTGGAGCTGCGGCGGCACAGTGCCACAAGTTGTGCCGCCGCCCATCTCAGGGCCGTTTGATGAGTGTGTCGGGCCCCCGCCCTTCACACCCACGACCCCAAAGACCCCTTTTAGTCGCCTCTTACGACAGGCAGGGCATACCGTAGACCTATTCTTACGCCCGGACCTACAGGGCTTTAGTTTGTTTAACCTACCACCACCTCAATGTATATCTCAAGCGGGTTTGACTGAATCCTTAAAGAGGCCTTAAAATTATATCTGTTTAGATTTGAAAGGATATAGAGAAATAGAGAAGAAGTAGATAATTTTATCTTACGTGTTTTACTCGTATTTTAATACCTACTGAAGCGTATTCATCACACTTCCAACTTTTAGTTAGAGTTTTGTTTTTTTTTTCTCACTTTAATTTAATAGTTATTATTAAACCTGTTAGTTGTGTATGTTTTTGTATTTACCTTCATCCTGCATTGTAATGCTGCGTTAAAAATATGTCTATAAAAAAGAATGGGCCCTATTTCTTATGTTTGAATGTGTCTGTTTTTGTAGTTTTTTCTTGCAAAGCTTGCTACATACAGTCAGACTAAATGAAGTTTAGTATAAATACGGTATTTATACACACTGTAGCTACGATTAACAAATCATGATTTCCAAACCCCTCAAATTCCGTATGTATATGGCCGGGTTTACAATCACGACATAAATGCTAGTTTAGAACAAGCAGTAACAGCTAAGTACCAGGCAGATAATGTAAATCGTCATGCAGGCAATCGGTCTATTCCAGATGCTGTTGCTTCTTCAAGCGCAAAAAGAAGAAGTGCGCCGCCCGCGCGGGCAAGTGACGCGACCCGCGCTGCCCGCGCGGCCGCCGCTAGCCCCGCCCCCTCGCCAGGCCACGCCCACCACGCTGAACGCTCACTGCTACGCTGGACTCGGATTATACTTCCTTCTTATTTTATTAGTGCTAAAGTTTGAGATGATGTTTGCAGTTTTTCTTTTTCCATTTTCACGGAAAAAGTACTGGGGGTGAAGTCCAAGTTAAAAATGAAAATTCAATGACTTCTTCGTAAACCGTTGCTGCCTTCTAAGGACCACAAAAGTTGCCCTTAGAAAATAGTAGTAATGGATTTCGAATGCTGTCATTGTCATCGAACTTTCATTATAAATGAAATTAAGGCTTTAGCCTTAATTTACATCACTGTGAAGTTACATCGAAATCTGATAAGGGTTTTAACCCTTATCAGATTTCGATGTAACTTCACAGTATGATAACTTTATACAACAGAAAAGCATATAGGCTATAATGTAAATGACATTGTGTAAATTTATATTGTTAGGCGGTACGAAGTTCACCGGGTCAGCTTTTTGTTATATACGCTACACCGTACCATAGTATCATCGTGCCTGGTCGTATCGGACACAAAATATTTGAAATTACATTTGTTTAAAAACTAAGGACCTGTTTTAATTGGATGTTTAGAAAGAAAAATTTAAAAATGAGTCCGGTCTAGCGTACTAGTACAGTAAATATGGAAATCAATGGAGCCTCATCCCAGCCTATTTTTTGTTCTGAATTTGTTTGGTCGAGTAAATGATGGATTGTTTTACGTTTAAATTAATTTTAATAAATTATCTTGTAAAATATTTGATATTGCTAAGGTATTTAAATTTTTGTTAATCCGCTCTTTACATATACATTCTAATTAGCTAATTTCAGCATCAACTTGTAATGGTAAGACTCCAATGTTGTAATATAAATTTTTCGTAATTTAATCCATCAGTTACTTAATACGACTTGAAGTTTGTGATGGTTGATATTGATAAGTATTGTAGGCAAAATTTTAAGAGTAAATTAAACTGCCGTAACTGAATTTCTAATAGCCAGATGAGTGCACATTCTGTTCAATTATTAATGCTGTGAAATCAACAAAATGTTTAGTTCGTATTTGAAAGGTTGGGATTCACATTTTTTATGTCAAAGTTTTGTTTGAGCAGCAAAAACTAAAATTTTAATAATGCCAACTTTATTTCTTTTGAAAAGCCTTGAAACAGATCAGTAGTTATCGTGCTAAGATTCAAATTTGTATTTATCCGCTCAAATTATTAAAGTTTAGTTTGAACTTAACTAAAGCGCTTGTCTTTGTAACCAGATCCAATAAACTGGTTTTTATAATTGTTAAATGTTGGTCTAGAGAGGAAGTAAGCCCTTAGATTAAAAATAAGTAAAAATGCATTTCACCTAACGACACTGTTTTAGTACTTATGCATTTTATTTATGAAAGATGTGCTGGGAAATGCGTCGCCGGTGTTATTTTGATCAAAACTCTTTCTAAGCTATGATAAAAGACTGAGACTAGGAAATTGGTAAATTTAGTTAGCGGACCGCGCTCTAGTCAGCTTACACTGATAGTAAACTTTACAACCTTCAAATGTCTAGTTTGGAATGCAGCGGCGGTGCATTTTGCAGCTAACACAAGACAACAAGGTGTCTGCAATAGTAGTATTTCCTTCATTTTCCTCTAAAATTACCAAAGAAATCAATATACTCCAGTGTGGATCTACTGCAGGGCCGGTGCGGTCGCGAGATTTAGTTTGTGTTCCCGTCCGTAGCGAGTTATCTTTGTTTTTCTTAAGCGTCGCCGGCGGCCTGTCTCCGGCATTAGTTCGCACTCTGTGTCCATTCCAGCGCATTGCAAACGAACATGTCATAGGTTTTGTATATAAGTATCAAATATTGAATAATTTGTATTGATGATATCAAACAACCGTAGTGTATATCGCGTAGTCGTGTATCGCTTACGCCCTCTGGCGACGCGCGACGCAGTGAACTATTTTATTTTTATTTTCTGTGAGTTGTTTCAGTAAATGCAGCGTAATTATGATTATTTTTGGTAACGTTTAGTTATATTGAATTACCATGAAGTAGAAGACGTGAATTATTTTTATACTAGGTTTATGTTTGTGTGTTGCTGAACTCAGCCGTACCGGCGGGGGCGCGGGCTCGCCTGCGCCCGCGCATTGCATATTCTAGGATAACTATTATTTCTATATAGTCATTTTCTAAAACCTAAGTTCAGTCTGAGCAATATGCATTGTATGATTAATTTTTTTTTGTGATTATTGTTAATATTAATTGGCTCCGATCCGAGGTGACGCCACATTTCCTATCATTATTTATGTCCGTATTCTGTAATTATAATTCCTAGTTGTAATCAATCGAGTAATTTGATTGAACAGGAAATTCTAAGAAGTTATCTAAATTTAAATACTTAATGCTAATCATGAAGTGGCTTTTTACTATGGAGTAAGAATAAGCTCTGTCTGAAATCGTGTTTATGAATTTATAGTAATGTTATAGGTTGTTGCAACATGTTCAAATTGTTTAATCAGTGGATTTCGTGATGATAATCGTTTTAATTATGCTTTATATAAATCGTGCAATAATGAATTATGTGAAAAGCGAGTCGCTTTGTTTCAAGCGCCGCCTTCGCGCCGCGTCCCGAGTTGAAATTGTTGCCTGAACTCGAATCGAGTATCTACAAGACTGATTGGTACATTTCACGTTGTATAGACGAACTCAATCTCTGGGATGATGTCAATTTATAATGTTGCGATTGGTATTATTTCCATGATAAGAGTAGCTTGCAGTGGAGACTGTGAACTATTTTATTAGGGTTCCTTTTACTTTTCGTGCTTATTCTATTTTCTTTTGCCACGTTAAAATTGTTAGTAAGTGAAGAACCAAATCGCCCGAACACACCAATAGTTTGTAGTCTGAGTAATTGGGTGTGCTTTAGGCAAGTCGCGAGCGCGCTCACTGCCGCCCTTGTGGCGAGGCCGCGCGCGTCGCGACGGTCGCTGTCGGTGTATAAATTGTACAGCTTAGGGAATCACATTTGTATATTTTGCTCGGCCTGGTGAGGGCAGTGCTTGTGAGAGCCTGAAGGAGTCGGGCGCGGCGCCCGCTCGCTCGTGTGATACTACGTTAGTGGCGGCGCGGTGGCGCGCCCTTCTCAATTCCTTAACAGAAAAACGGCTCGCTTATCCACCACAAAAACTGTACCTACCTACCATCTATTAGGTCAACTAATTTTGGCTTAGAAAGTAATTTGGAGTGTTTTGTAAAAAATTTAACATCTTGTTGTGTCGTTTTCGTATTTATAAGTCCGGAGTGTAATTATTGCAATTTAATGTCAAAATTACGGCGGATATTTGAAAAGAGGAGTTTTAAAATAATTATTTAGTAAATAAATGGTCGTGAACAAAGGATTATATTCCCTCGTTGGTTATTGTGCGATAGTTTCAGGCAGGCGATGTGTTCGTTGGTATATATCGAAAATACCCACATTATAATTGTTACTTTCTATTTGCTAGATAGAATAATCGAATTAGAATAACGGATATTCGAGACGTGTAATCAATCATGAGTCGTGTTTGATGCAATAAAGTTTTTATTGTTGTGTAACATAAAAGTTAAAGGAGTTGGTATGAAACTAAAGTACGAATCCACACCGATATGGTATGCTAGGGACATCCTTAGGGAAGTAGAGAGCACGGCCACCGCGCCAGCAGCTCGCGTCCCGAGCGAGTGTACTGTGTAGGTAATTTTTTAATTATAATTTTGAAATGTTCGCTTCGAAGGCCGTTCGGCTTGTGGACGCGAGTTATCAGCTATTAACTGTATGTATTAATACATGATGCTTTTGAAACTGAATTGATTTTTATTATTATATAAGTATAAAATAAATATTAATATTCATAGATACAGTTCTCGGTGTTTATTTTTTTCTATGAGAAGTATGGTATGCATACACTTATTTGACTTGTATTCAGTTAAGGTCACAACCTGTTCAAAAATACGAAAATATTTGTTAACAGTTAACTCATAATTAAATAAAGCTTATATAAGTAATGGTTTTATTCTTTCTTCAGTATTTCCTATGTAGTGACGTCATCTCTAGCGTGTTTACGAATTGCCTCTAAACTAAACCCCTAAATAGTAAAACCACTTTTTTCCAACAGTATATTTATTCGATTCAATTCTTATCATAAAAATCATAAATTTTTTCTATAGTAAAAATAAACAGAACCTTCAGTAGACATCTTACAAAAGCTAAAAATTATAATAAACCAACTGGTCGCACTAAAAAGCTAGTGGTTGAGTAACAAAACATGTTTTACTAGCTAACTTAAAATGTATCATAATTTTAAAAAGAATTGCACCAAATATTATAAGTATTCATAAAAAAATAAACACAAAATGCTTTAATAATAATAATTTCCGACAAACTAACTTACTCAATAGAAAAATTATATTATGATTTTTTAAGTCTTAAATAAATACATTTGTATCTCATGCATTGTCCATGTAGCATCATACCTCCTTACGAACTAAATATATTTAAAATAAGAACATGATCTCACTAACACTTAGGGAATAACTTGATGAAAAGTGTAAATGATAAACAAAATATAAAAATTAATTGATGAATGTAAATGAAGCGCTATGGAAATAAATTCAATTCAAACTTCAAACGTGCTAGTGCCGTTGACGACAAAACTTTTGATCCCGGTCGTAATATTCCTTGTATCATAATCATCAACCTGCTCGATGACAATATCCTCGTTCTTGACCGGTATCTTGGCGTCGATGGAGCCAATCTTCCCTGGTGACATCAGGAAGCCGTTGGGCTCTAACTCATCGTAGATATCCATTTTCGTGTCCAAGTTGTATGAGTTCTCGTAGTTTTCGTACTTGATGATGGGAGCGATGTAATCTTTCCCGTCCTCGAAGTCGAAATGTGATGTTTTGATTCGTTTTTTAAAGTTTGGAGGCCAGTCGTCGTCTATAGGGATGTCAACGTACCCGGGCGGCAGCGGGGCGGCGCGGCGCGAGGCCGGGGGGGCCGCGGGGCCCGCGGGGAGGGCCCCGGGCGCCACGCGGCCCGCGCGCGGGTAGTCGTGGTCGCCGTGCGGCCGGAAAGTGATCAGTTCGTCCATGTTGAATTCTCCGTCGTCTATTACTGTCTCATCTAACGCCATCTCTGTAAAGATATGTTTTATGAGCAAATTATGTAAATACATATAAATTGGTAAACAATTAAAAAATATAGTAATCCACAATTTACTACACAGTGCCAGTAAATAACAACATCAGCTTTTCCCCCATGTTATCCACATAAAACGTTAAAAACCTCAACATACATAGAATGAAGCCTTTCACAAGGGAAGACCAGGCAACGCCACTTTGCCACGATATTCCCCTACATTAACACAGACAATTAAAAAAAACACGGTTTTTTGATCCCCTAACACAACCATGAACGCCACTTGCCACGATATTCCTATACATTGCCAGCAAATAAAAACATGGTCCTTCGATCCGGATCTTACTGCCATAAGAACTTACTCTGCGTAGCCGAGAGCAGAGCCCGGCGCAGCGCGTGCGGCGCAGGCTCCACCGCGCCCGCAGCCCCCGCCTGCCCCGCGGCGCTCCCCGGCCGCTCGTCCCGCATCGAGGGAAGCGCCACTAGCGCCACGGAGAGCAACAACACTAGTAGGCACGTGGCCGGAGGCGTCGTCTTGCTTCCCGCAGTTGTGCCCCCTGAGTTTACTGCGCCGCCGCCGGCCCCGCCGCATGATGTTAGCACTTTCTGTGGGCACACGAGTTTTGAACTTGATTAAATAAATGAAGAATTAACACTATTCTACAGTCACGGACTCGTTCAGCGTAACACTTCAGGTTTTTTTAATAGCAAAAAAGCATTATTTAGTATTATTTTATTATAGTGCACACGAGACCATAGACAAAAGTTACGCAAATAAGACCGTGACTGTACACAAATACATTTTAATAACAGAAAGGTATCAAAAGGCGACCTTATCTCTAACAGCAATTTCTACCAGGCCACTTGTCTAAAATAGTATGTTACATGATTACGATTAAAGATAGTATGTGTGAGCATCTTTTTCACTAACATAATAATTATAAGCAAACCTGCAGGCGGCGCAGCTGAGCGCTCAGCGACTGGTTCTGCGTCTGCAGTATCTTGATGCGCCGGATCAGGGTCTGATTTTCAACCGTGCACTGCTTTACTCTACAAATAAACAATAAAAAAATGTGTTTTTCTCTATCTGGTTTCTTAAAAGAACTAACTGATATACTGTGTAAAATGTAATTGTTTCTTCTTCCAATTGAATTAAAATACGTATTCTTTGATTACAAGAATTTACAAGCCACTTCAATGTATCAAGATTTAAAATGGCCAATGGTGGTCCATTTTATTAAGTCAATAGTATTTTAATATAACTGGCTGGATAAACAAAAGGAAAATTTTAATCATAGCTCTCTTCTCGCCAAATGGAAATCTCGACAAAGTATAAAAAAAACAACAATTTTATTACTCGTTCAAAACATTTGAAAAGATTCTATGTATTTTCCACAGATACGTTTTACATACGTTATCGGTTTGTCATTCCAATGTCCCTATTAACAAAGTAGACAAATACAACGAAACTATAGGTACGTTGTACGCTGTAAGGCTGTAGTTGGTGTATTTTGAAAACACTGCAAACTGAATAAATAGTACGATTAGCACGGCAACAAGATACAACTTCTTTTAACAGTCACGATAACAACGTGCAACATTATAATAACATGTTTTCTTGTCTTCACATTAAATTTTACCCAGATTTTATTTCCTCTTCTTTCTCGAAGTTTTCTTATCTTCTTTATTACAAAACAACGTAATTTTTTTGCCAAATATTTCATTACTAGTCGACCCGGCGAACTTCGTACCGCCCAAACTATAAGTATTTTGTGCATGTATTATACTTATAAACCTACTTCTTGAATCACTATATCTATTAAAAAAAAACCGCAACAGAATCTGTTGCGTAGTTTTTAAGATTAAAGCATACATAGGGACAGACGCGGGAAGCGACTTTATTTTATACTATGTATTGATAAATTAAAAATCGACTTGACCCCCACAAAAAATGTTTTAATTTTCCTCGGCCAACACAGAAAATATAATACTCTTTTTTTTTATCTTGCGTTTTCTGTACTGTAATTTTGCTTTAGATGAACTTAAGTATTCTATATAGCAAATGTTGCCTTCTTAGGTTTGTTGTCAAAAATCAACGGCTAAGTGGTCAGAGTTGTATGAATAACTCATGGAAGCTTTCCCGGAAGATACCAAACAAATATTCAAACAGAAGTAACAAACATGTAAGACTTACCTATCTTCGAGTCCGTCGACGTATTCCTTCTTGCGTTTCCTAGAGTCCTGCGCTGAGATCTTGTTGCGGATTTTGCGTCTTATCCTCTTCAGTTCTCTCTCCTCGTGTTTAGTTAGAGGGTAGCTAGATGGCAGCGAGATTCCTTCCTTTGCCAGCAACCTGAAATAATGATAAATAAATATAAGGATTTAAAATTAAACTGTGGTGAATCGTAATTAAGTGCCCTGCCCTTAGTCGAACAAATGCGGAAGTGCTCCGGCGCGTCCAAAAGCCAAAAGAATTCTTGGTCACCATTAAGCTCGGACATGTGCTCAGACACGATCGATACCGTTTTCTCCAAGTCATAATGATGGGCAAGATAGATGGTAAAAGACGCGCTGGTACAAGAAGGAAGTCGTGGCTCGCCAACATCAAGGAGTGGACAGGAGTTGCCAGCGTAGAAAAACTCTTTCGACTGGCAGGAGAAAGAGAAGCATTTGCGGAGCTGACAGCCAACCTCCAGTAGTGGAGAGGCACCGGAAGAAGAAGAAGATAGTCAAACAGCTTTATCCGTAGTACAACTTCACCAGTCTCTACCTATCGAGTCAACGGCTGTCGTCAGCGCCAGGGTATAAACTCCCGTTCGTTTATAAGGGCTTTAATTAAACAGCAACTCTACTCTATTCTGCGAAATCTCGCACTTATCAGCACATCAACTCTTCACGGGAGACTCCCTGGGTGTCTTAAGTTGGCGTGACAAAAAGTTATCTAACTTTTAGTAATAAGATAGAAATGCAGAGCTGCAAGGATAAGACAGCAACATTTTCAAAGTAGTCTCTGGGAATAAAATTCTAGGAACCTCTGTTGCAAAGATATTATGCAGTTAATGCCAAACCTCGGACACTTCACCGTCTAACACGCGGAAACTCGTGTGCCCGCGTATCATGCTTGTGTGTGTGAGATAAGAAGACGTGCTATTTGTACTGAGCGGTAACCGAGCGCGGGGGCCGCACTTGCTGCGGGAGGCAGGGAGTGCCTATACTGAACGTAGTAGTACTTAGTGTGGTGTGGTTAATGCAGTACCTCCGCTCCTCACGCCCTGCAGTACCGGGCCGAAGAATAGGACTGAGGTATCCCCTGCCTGTCGTAAGAGACGACTAAGAGGGGACCCCGGGGTCGTTGGGTGCACGAGGCGGGGGCCTCGTGTAGTCGTATAACGGCCCCGAGAAGGACGGCGGAACGCGGGTGTCCCGTTTCCGCCGTTGAGCGTTGGGAAAGCTGCCACGCTCCGGGGGGACAACCATCATGTCCCTCCGAGGAGAGGCTATACAGCCAATGCTGGGGGGGGGGGGGTCGCGGAGAATTCCACAGGCTTACCCGCGACCCTCCTGCTATCAGCCGAGAAGGACACCGGCGGGGTTTTAGTGGGTGCGAACCCCACATAACCCTGCGGCTCCCCCCGGGGCTGCAGGGTACTCGTTAGGAGTTTCCCCGCAAAAAAAAAAAAGTACCTCCGCTCCTCGGCGGTGAGCACGAGGCGCGGGTAGTGGCCGCGCGCGCCGGCCGCGCTCGGCGCCGACATCTCGTCGTCCTCGTCGCTGTGCTCGCTGCCGGACTCCTCTGATGATAATAGAGTTCAATTATTATTAGATCCTTTGTTTATTATTATTATCATCAACTAGTCGACCCGGCGAACCTCTTACCACCTAATATAAACCTTGAATGAATATAATGATAATGATATGAATAACACTTTATTGCCCTCAAATACAGAAATATTTAACAATTTGTATAAAAAGCAAGGTGACAATAGGCGACCTTCCTCTTGAAAAAAAAAACCGCATCAAAATCCTCAGTATTAAAGATCTAAGCATACATACACACAGACAGCGGGAAGCGATTTTAGCGAGAAGCTCCTTATCCCGTTTTTTAACAGACTTCAAAAAAGGAGGTTATCATTATCAGTTATCAGTTTGGGCGATTTCTGGGAAGAACCCTGGGAACCAGTAATGATCGGCGTCCGGTGTTCTAACCCATTGTTAAGAATATTGAGCATATTAAAACAACTCACCGTTATTACTGCCGCCGTTACTGCCATGGTTTTCATAATCGTAATCTAAAGTCTCCGCTTTCATATCCTGCAGTTTGGCCTGAGAGAGAAGGTTAGCCGCGGCCATCTTGATGTTGGAAGCATTCTTGAAGTCCGCTGCGTTAATTATTTTAATTGATTTCAGGTCTTTCATATCCTTTATGGTGACTGGAAGAAGTATGGAGCGCGGGTTTCCATTGCCCGACATCGGTGCAACACGGATCACCTATGGAAAAGTAAAATTAAATTACTATTTTGAAGCTTTTTTTAATTAATTATGTAATGATAAAAGTTATCTCTAGTAAGCTGTTAGATAACCTATTGACTACTATAGATAGCCGCTAAACTATACTAAAACAAAGTAGTCATTTGTTTATTTTCGTCATTTGATTTATGAAAATAATAGATCTCACTTTGATTCTCAAATTATGATTTCCAAATGTAAAATTGCCCTAAAACAACAAATAACACACTTTTTGTTGCCTAAACGTTCACTTGTATAGGTGCTTAATTTAATACTTCTATTAAAATATAAAATATCACTTCTCTCAAAACTTCACTTCTTCACTCAGCCCAAAAGACCCTCTTACGACACCCACGAGAGGAGATGGGTTGGCGGTATTCTGTGCCGCTATTATACAGCAAAAAAAAACGAGGAATGCAAAAAAATATTGTGATTATTTTACCTTTCTCTGAGGCGCAACGGATTCCATAGGCTTGCAAAAGACCTTCGGCGTCGGTATGACCTGGATGTTCGTGATCTTCACAGGTTTGTGAGGCTGGGCTCGGACCACCAGCTGGGGTTTCTGGTTGTGGTTGGTGACGGTCACTTTTTGGATGGGTTTCTGAACTTTTGGTTGCACAATTGCCTGGGGGGTTTGCGACAGGCGACGCTTACGACCTTTCTTATCTAGGAAAAAAAAATTGCTGTTAATTATTTATTGTCTAGTTTTCAAAATTAAGGCAGTAATCTTGTCACGGAATTTAGTTTAAAGGTTTCTAGATTACAGTTTTTTCTCTAAACTTTTAAACTATTATACAGTGTTCGAACAAGGAGGTTTATAAAATAGTGCCTTATGAATAATTAATTAAAAAAGTTTTAAAATTATTTATCAACTTTAGTAATTTCCGCTTTTGTTTTGGCCTCATAATCTGTATCTTATCAGACATACAAATAGAAACATACATCATTGTAATAAAGTATAGCACTTTGCTACCGGAAAACCATATAAAACTGCTCTTTGAACATATTTTATCATAGTTCCATAAAAAAATTAGTATAATCGAAATTGAAATCGATTTTCAGGTCACTATAATGTTGCTAGTAAATAAAATCAATAATCTTATCAAACCTGTATTAAGGTCACATTGTATCGAGTTTTAAAAGGTAATCTTTTGTTGATTTATTAACAAAACGCCTGCTTCTTATTTTGAGATGTTTCAACGTGTGCGCAATATTAATTTACATAACATCATTGTTTGTACAGATGCGATCAATTGAATACTTGAGTCATGAAAAGATAAGTTTCAGAAGGTCGAAAAACACTATCTGGACTACATTTAATACACGCTCTCCATATTAATTAAAAGTGAAATTATTAAACTGTACATAAAGATTTTATTGGGTTTTACGAAGAACAACTCAAAATTACTTAGCAAAAACAGAGCATCCTCCATAATATAGGTCACAAGATTTCAAATTTAATTAGATTAATAATTAAAATCTAAATTTACTTATCTTTTAACATGTCAAACCAACCAAATCAACGAGAAACTTAACGGCAAACTGCCAAAGTTAAGAAACCTCCGTGGAGTCTCCCTCTGGGGGTCCATCAAAACCACTTTGGGACTACTGGCTAGCTGACCAGCTGTAGTACCAGTACTACAGGTCCTATTGCAGACAGCAAACTTACCCGGAGACTGGAATGTATTGTTAATAAAGCCGGGCACGACGTTGTTCTCAAAGTCGACCATGTCAAACTCTTCGACGACCTCCGTGGGAGCCTCTGCAGCGTCGTTGACGTCCGAGATGATGACGTCATCGGCATTCTGACTTGGCTCCGGGAGCCGGCTGGAGTGCTCTTCGTCGCAGGAGTTTTGAATCAAGAACGGTGATAGTTGCTGCTCGAAGTCGCTGCGGGAGAAGAATGGAATCGGTGTAAAAATTTTGACGGAAGCTTTGGAATTTAATTCTAGCCAGCTAGATTCTACCTACATAAATAATGTACTCGAATAGTTTTTTTTTGAAAACTCGGTTATTTAAAACCTCCAACTTCTTGTGTTGTTTTATTTTAAAACACAAAAGTATTATTATAAGAAATACTTAGTAATAATTATTATAATTAATAAAAGTATTTCAGAAAATACTTGTTTTATATTTCTGCAAAAGGTGCATACGTATTACATACTTAGGTACTTATTGTTAATCATATCATTGTACAAACTAAAATCTACCAAGTTAAACTCAACAAATTCAAATATTTCGTATCCGGTTTTCCAAGTGGCGACGAAAGCAAGATTCGTCGTCATAGACAGCAGACTTCAACTAAACAAAATATATTAACGTATGCGAATATCAATGTAAAATATTTTCAAGGTGAACTAAAGAACATGTAATAAGATAAAGTAAGTAGGTAACAAACAAAGTAAGATTATGTGTTATGTTAGTAAGTATTTCATTATGCCTATCGATTTATATAAGGCCGCTCCACATTTCAGGTTATCTTTTATTAAAAACACGTGGTAGGTGACCAAATGTAAGAGCATGCAAACATAATCAACCGCTTTTGTGTAGTATTGATTTCTTAAATTGTTTTATAATCGCTTCCTCTACGTATATTATATTTTTACTGCGTAGAAAACGATACTTTATAGATTGCATAGGTCGTACGTAAGATGAAACCAGAGAATTTTTTCTTTAAGTATTATTGTAATTATCTTATAGTAGAGCATATTCAACTTCTGTAGAATACCAACCACCTGCTTTGGTTACCTAGACTGAATCGTGATACCAAGGTTCATTTCAGAATGAAATATTGAACGAATAGAGCAGCAGCAGCTAAGCTAATTTCTAAAATAAAAGTACAAGAAAGCTCTGCGCGCTGAAAAGCCAGAGGAAATTTATAGTACTCTAGAAAAACTTGATTTTATTTTGAAAGCTATGAATTACAAAATAATGTATTAAATAATGATAGTTGTTGAACGATTAAAGTTATAAATGCACAATTTTGTAAAATAAAAAACTTTTCAGATCTTAAAAGATTTTAGTCACAATTTTACTAGATTTCTAAAACATAATTCAAGCTTCGTTTATAACTCATCAATTAGCACGATAATAATTTTTATCAGTAGAGAAGCGACCCATACGAGAAGGCGCAGAGTAGGGAGACTCCACACAAGGTGGACAGACGTCGTGAACGTGAATAAATTAATGAATACTTAATTGAACAAAAAAACTGATACAGAAATAATAGTGGCAATGGTAAGTTGACCAAGAAGGCCTAATAGCTTGTAGCAAATTCTTTCAGGCAACCTGTGAGAATGACGTTGATGGTTTCAGGAGTAACCTGGATGAAGGTCGCGCCAGAGAGGTGATATGGCGATCTCTGGGATGTACTTAATGTATCATTACATTGGCCTTGTTTTGGCTAAAGACGGTGTTAAATTTTACCAAACCAAATCTTGAAGTAACCAAAGAGTAAGCAAGATATATTGTTAACTAGAGGCTGCCCCGCGGTTTCACTCGCGCAGATTTCTCTTAAACACAAAAATCCAGTTTCCTCCCGTTCCCGTGGGAATTTCTGGAAATCCCTTCTTAGTGCTCACCTACACTCCCCAAGGAACCCACCGTGCCAATTTTCAGCTTTCTACGCCCAGTAGTTTCGGCTCTGCGTTGTCTGTCAGTCAGTCAGTCAGTCAGTCAGTCACGGAAGAGTTTTATATATATTGATAGTTATAAATCGTTATCGTTATAAAAAACACTATTATTGACAAAAACGTACAACAGCCAAAAAAGCAAGATCCTAATATTGGTCAGCATTCAATATTTGCAAAATACGAATTTGTATATTTTTTAAATACTAGTGTAAGTTCAAGAATGTAGTATGTACTTAGCAGTTTTTATTTTAGGTCAACCAATAGAGTAAAAATGCAGTGCGCCTATTTGTTATACATGAATGCAGAGTGTTGTGATTGGAATAGGCGCTGCTAGAATTGGTATGGTGGCCAAGTCATGAAATATAGGTGGTGGTACCATTCTTCTTTAGCCACACACTACCTATGGTATTAGGTTTAATGTAAATCAATATGTAGGCAACAGCTAATTATATATTTCGCATCATCTATTTTTGCTAGAATTTACCCTTGTCGAAACCCTTTTTATTCTTTAAATGTTTGCTAACGAGTAATCTCTACAGTAACGAGTCTTTGATCTATCTTGAATATTGAAAGCGTGGACCAGCAAACTAACGAAGTAAAGTAAAAGAAATGAATTTATATTCCACGGAGCACAGCCTACAGGCTTGGCTATGTGAAGCGCGTAGCCCGTGCAATAATTTTGGTAAAGATTGAGGTCATTGCCCTCGGTCGATGGCGTTGTGTAACTTAGAGAAATAAAAAAACCTGTTAGATGGCTGTCCAGTTCGTTGATACCTTATTATTTATTTGAAAAAAGGAAAACTGAAAAATGGGTAAAAACTTAAGTTACGTACGAATGTTAACATGTTAACTCTTTAATTTGACTTTTTGAAAGGGATTGGTTCGTGTTTTATGTGTATCATTCAAATTTAAGTTCTTTTTATTTTGCACGTTGATGAATAGGTGTGGTGCTTCCTTGTATATTTTTTTGTCAAGTTCAAGAAACTATATGCTTGACCCGTAGTAACCACATGTCAACGGATAACATCTGACTCATCCATCTCACAAACAAAATGAAGGTTTTTTTACTCGTGTTTGAGTAAAAAGTATTCTATTACTAACTAATATACGGCGCCCCGCGGCTTCGCTAGCGCATTTTCCCTATAGTTACATCCAATTCTCCCGTTTTCCCGTAGAAATTTCGGGATAAAAATAGCCTATGTCCTTTCTCAGGCTCTAGACTATCCATAAACCAAATTCCATTCAAATCGGTCCAGTAGTTTTCTCAGGAAAGCAAGACAGACAGACAGAGTCACTTTCGCATCAATACATAGTATAAAAAAATGAAGTCGCTTCCCACGTCTGTCCGTATGTATGCTTATATCTTTAAAACTATGCAACGGATTTTGATGCGTTTTTTTTTAATAGATAGAATGATTCAAGAGGAAGGTTTATAAGTATAATTCATGCACAAAATAGTAATAGGTTAGGCGGTACGAAGTTCGCCGGGTCGACTAGTTTATAATATAAGTATAGAAGTATGGATTTCTAGTTTATATTTGAAATGTGTGTGATATTCATTTTATCTGTAAGTTAAAGCAACCCTTAGACGAGTAAGCAGAGGGCTAGTACCTAGGTCGTGAACATGCGATGTAAATATATTATATCTCCTCGCCATATAATATGGTGTTGTGTCAAACCGATAAATATTAGCGTCCGACTGTAGTACCGATTGTAGCAGCAAGAAACATTTTTAATACTGCCACAACGTCTGGATCGGATGAAACCAGCCAGACCAAGTCTGATGCAAGACTTTTTGAATGACGCAATTTGGGCAAGATTGTTGTGCAATCTCTTTGTAATTGCAGCTTGCAACTAAAGGCCTAGTCCAAAAGATCAGTTCAAGTATCAGTGACAGATTTACGTAACTTAAATCTTCGAAAAAAAAACACTGAAACTAGCCATCAAAACATATCATTAAAAGTATTCAGTAAGTAAAAAAACTATCTTTGCCACAATAATTTTTAAAGTGGAGTAGGTACTCCACTTTAAAAAATATTAAAGAAAAAGAAAAGAAGACTTAAATTAAGTAAATTACGTACGTAGATTAATAATAAAGTGAAAATATTATCTTTTTTTTTATGAACATGACGTTCATCATTATCTCAGCCGCAAGTCGTCCACTACTGACCGGTCATGAGCGACCCTCATCAAGTGCACTTCCGCTACATGCCATAAAAAGTGCAGTATGTGTATAAATAAAAAAAACACTTTGTTTAAGTGAGTTTTCGATCCAGATCGTGACTCCGTATCGCGAAACGCCTTTCAAAAATATTCGCTCCGTATAGTTTACTTTCGTTACTTTCTAAAGTTAAGAAGCTGTAAAGTTAATTGCCTTTTTTTTAAATAAGGCTTCGTCACATTAATGTACTAACAAGAAAAAAAAATAATTGAATAATAGTCCTTGTAAGGCTAAACTCATTCATTCTTTAAATTATAATTTCTTACCCCTTTAAAAAAATCTGCAGGTTATAAATAGGTCAGTTATTTAGAAAACATGTTATCACACGCCTCATATTATTGTGACTACCTACCTTAATAAAATGATATCTACGTCTCGCATTCTCAATTGTATATGGTCACTAAAAATTAAATAGCTTTGGAAAGGTAAAATGAGCAATCTTTGTTTACGCGGCCAGCGCATTGTGCATAAGAATGGCTTGGCAAAGTTTTCTTATCTGCAATAGCCAAGCATTTCACAAAAAAACATTAAATTCAAGCCTTTTATGGCTTTGTGAAATGTATCACTTGCCACTAGAGAAGTAGCTATAGTATCACATGAACCCTTCCATTTTTTACAATATTCTTTGTTGTATGCATTAGATGTTTCAAGATGATTTTATTTTAAACCAAAAATAAATAACTCACAATTCAGCCTGATCGCTAGACAGTCCACTGTCAGAGCACGAGCTGCTGTGTGTATCAGAGGGCTGCGAGGATGATGGCACATCTTCGCACAGGTTGAAGTCCGGCATGGACTCCTCAAGGAACTTGAAGGAACTCTCCTCGAGTGAGAAGATGTTCTCTAAAAGGTCCTCAGAGCCGGTCGGCCATGTGTCCGACTGCAGAAAGAAATAATTTTCTTATCATTGAGGATGTAGGTTTATATTAACTTTTACAAGTCAGTATACTCTAGAAGTTATTGTTTAAATAATGTTGTAAGTATTTTTAATACTCGAATGCCAAATCAAAGTTAGGAACTATAGTTTTTTTTTTTTTTAATTTGTTTTTTACAGTTTGCCAAATAGATCTAGATTAGTAACAGCAGAGATAGTTTAGTAACTAATTTAGTATTAAGTGTATAAATAAGACAGTGCTGCCTAGCATTGACCTATTTGTTTTGATTTGGCACTGTCTTGCATGCTCTGAGATGATACTGAGTTTGTCTTTAAGTTTGTTTATTCACTTTTAACTTCTAACTAATATCAATATCTTATCAAAAAGAAATATATAAATAATAAATAAAAAACATTAAATAGTAAGTATAACAATAGGAATCATAATTATATCATCAATTCCATAACATCATTGCATAACAAGATATTACTAATTAAATTGCGTTCGACAACAAACCTCAAACAGAGACATGAGATCTAGTTTTCTGTCCATACTGAAAGTCCAATAAAAGTCCACTTCATAAATTGCACTGCAATGCACTAAATTACAGCATGACTCAGTCACAGAAAACACATCAAAGCAAATGCCCTTTTCACTAAGAGAATTGTTTGATCACTTGGTGCACATTCACTGGCTCCTATGCAAAGAGTTTTTTGAATAGATTACTTTTTATTTAACTGTGGATTAGCTGGCATATGGGAGAGATGACCGCATGGTGCCTAGCTGGCAAGCAAGCGACTGTGTTGTTATCGACGCGCGCGCACAGTGATGAAGCAGCTAAATACAAACTAAACACCCCAGGTAAACAATAGTTTCCCAGTTAACCAATGGCCCTAATCACCAATTTACTAATTAGATTATTTCAGGTAATAATGAAAGCCTAAATGAGCGTGAGTACGGCCGAGCCACGTCCTATCAGAGAGCGAAATGAGCGGATAACGGTACATGGTGGGAGCGCAAGTCAAGAAAGTCGCCGCACCGGCTTATTAGCTCGCCGCTTTATTACAGCACCTGACGGCTTCTAGGTTGCCTGCTTCCCGTACGATCCCGATTATCAATTTAAATTAAATTTGACACGGTTTGGTCGGTGGGTCGTTTTAGCGGTTTTCTCTTATCGATATCTGTGGATACTACGCGGTACCTACTTGACATCTGATAACAGGTTGAAAAGATTGTTACGAACGTACTAATTAAATTGTATACTTACCAGAACATTCTCCGTATCGTAAGCATCCATTCTTTCACTGTTTTTGTTCACGATATCAAAATCCTGGTCATTACTAGTAAGATACTCTAAAATCCTATTCACATCCTCGTTAACGAGAGTCATCATGAAGTCCGGCTCGCAATGCCACAGGTAACTTCAGAAACATATTTATTCTAGGAAGGGAACACTGGTTACTCTTTCAATACATCGTAAGGATTTTTGTTTACAAATGGTTTACAAATATTACAACAAACAAATAATGTTTTATAATTTGAAAGCACTAAAAAAGTGACATTTTATTGCGACTGCCTGCCTGGGAAAACTTCCAACGTGGAGAAAATGACGTCACGCGATAGTCCACTTCGTGCGATGTGATTGGTCAAGTTTTGGAAAAAGCAGCGCTACGACTAGCGACATCTTGCGAGAAATAGTTGAAACTGCAAGCAAGTGCAAGTGACTGACGGCTGACTCACGACAAGAATGACAGCTTTGACACTGACAGCCCAAAATGCTGCCAAAATGACAGCACATTGACAGTTACTAAGCGTTTCGTTTTTGCTCATTGATTTGACCTGCTGCTGCAGAGTTTATTTCCAAAAACAGGAAAATTGAAATAAAAATCGAATTAAAAAAACTAATAGGTATGACAACAAGAACTGAAATGGTCCTTTTTAAAAGCGTCAGGGCTTGGGCTATGTGGGGTTCGCACCCACTAAAACCCCGCCGGTGTCCTTCTCGGCTGATAGCAGGGGGGCCGCAGGTAAGCCTGTGGAGTTCTCCGCGAGCATTGGCTGTGGAGCCCCATCTCGGGGGGACATGGCTGTAGTCCCCCCGGAGCGTGGTTAACTAGTCCAACGCTAGACACGGAAAGGGACACCTGCGTTCTGCCGTCCTTCTCGGGGCCGTTATATGACTACACGAGGCCCCTGCATCATATGTGCACCCAACGACCCCGGGCGCCATAGGCGCCATTTACGACAGGCAGGGTTTACTCAGTCCTATTGTACATCGGCTTTGTATTCGATGTATATTGTTAAACATGCAGCTTCTCCGAGTTGCTTGGCACCTTACGCGCTTTAAATCCTTCCCTATACTAAAAAAAAAAAAAACTACAATATTGATTGTCTATGGTCAAGCTGTCAAACGTCATTCTTTGTGTTCGCGTGGTTACCGGCGCTTTGTTTTTTAGTAAAAAATAGTTTCGATTTATTAAAATAAGTGAAAATAACAGCAAAACTACACGAAAATGTGTACAAAAACATAAGTCAAAGGACAGGAAACTCGAAATATATCGGAACAAGATCCGAAAATTGTGGAATGCAGGGAAATAAAAAACCTGCAACAAGGACGTCAGCTTCGGAAGTTTCTCGAAGCAGGATCTGCAGGATGAGAATTCTTCTGGTATAATTAAAAATTACATTGGTTACGTACCAATGACCTCATATGACACACACAATGTGTCATGTTGGCATGTTTTTTCAAACAAGCCCTTTCTATTGACACGGGTGGTATACGCGATATACCGACGTGTTTTTTGGCGCATGCCTTTACAAACAAGCCCTTTCACATTGACACGGGTGATATACGCGATATATCGACGTGCTCGTTGGCAAAGCAGCCGTTTATTGGTTTGATAAGGGCGAAGCACGCGCACGCGATGCGCAGACATTTTGGCGGCAAAATATTTTTTGTCTTCAAAATATTTTTTGTCTTCTGAACAAGACACAGGCTGTGTACGAGATACATGGATGTGCTCTACAATTTCTTAAGTGTCAAATCACAAAGATTTACTCAGATGGATCACAATCAACATGTGGCACAAATGCCAATAGAGCAAAGGAAGGAGATAACTTATCTTCTCCGTAGCAAGTTAATACTACCAATGTACTACCACACAGGTAGGCATAACATTCAGGTTCAATCAGTGACACTGAGGAAGATACACCTACTTCCCCAACAACCTTAATTTGGCCCAAAGAAATAAGCTAAAACTTAACTTTTGGACGAGTTTTTCCCAGAAAACTAAGTATAAGAAATTGAAAATAAACAAAATCAATTTGTTTTGGGACCCGCCATGCTATGAAAAAATTCTTACAACACTAAAAGTAAGTTAAAACATAGACCAGCTGAAACTTATATCCCCACTGCGATGCAGTCAGGATCTTTTCTGTCTTGCATTCTATTCAAACAAAAGCAAGAATAAATTTTACCATGTCTAATCTAGATAAACCATTCTTTGAATCTAGTCAATGATGTACTGCGGGACAAGTTCCTTATTTTGGCCATGATCTTCAACAGAAGATTGCAACAATGACAATTTAGTCACCACAATGCAAAAATCAATATGCAAAAGCCACCTGCAAACCCTGAATGGGAAAACTTTATCAGGCCATCCCATTACTACCATATTGGTTTGCACTGCTGTATGGGGAAAACCCATGAAACCCCTGGTAGCCAGGAACTACCAATACTAGAACCACCATAGGGTTTCGCAGGCAACAGCCTAACGACCCAGACGCAGCCCTGTAAGCGGCATGCTCCTTCTGACAAATAGAGGTAAGCCATGGTGGCAAGCTTATTTCCACTTTTTTCCTAAGTTAAAGGAAAAATCTGTGTTATAATTTGTTTATTTTGGGTTCTGTATGTTAAGGGTATAACTACACCTTTTCATTCAATAGAATCTTAAAATCTGTCCAAGAACTCAGTAATATGTTTAATTTAAAACCATTTAAAATATTTTAACATTGCCCAGAGTACCATCAATACACTCTGAAAATTTATTCAAGAACACAGTATTATGGTTAAATTAAAACCATTGAAAATATTTTAACATTGCTCACAGTACCATCATTAAATAAATTAAGTACTGGATATAGTCAAAAATTTAATCAGATTGTTAAAAGTGTGACAGTCAAGCCAGTCAGTTATATAAAAATCATGTCTAAGTACCAAAACGGTGATCATGGTTTATTTTATTTGAAATATTTCATCAGTTTATAACAGTGTTATATTTACACGTCGAATGTATACTTACCCTCAAACGCATACAAACTATGTACAGTTTATTGCACAGGACATTTAGAGGTTTAAATAATTTAAGATTAAGATTTTTACATTTACATGAGTTCCAGACACATCCTTATGGATGTGTACAGTTTCACTTTAAATAATGAAAGTGGTTTTTAGCTTTCTTACATCAATAAAGCCTTTATTTTGTAAATTTTTAAATCTATTCTATAAATATATGGAAAAAATATAATTTTATGCAAATACATATTATGTACAGACAAATGCAAATGCATGAAGAGTTAACAAAAATTATCACATCTAATTATCACATTTACTCTCATATTTGCTACGCTCACAGCATTAGAATGTAATACATGGAATTTGGGTACAAATGTGTACCAAGTTTTTTGAGCCAGCAAGGGGTATTTGTAACAGTTGTGTGTTTTTTGAGTACTTACAAGCTGTTTAGACCAAACACTTTCTATAAATGTTCATATATTATGTACATTGATATGTACATACATAATACATAGGTACAAACATACTTATCGCTACGCCTGTTTCCATAGGGGTAGGCAGAGAAAATTAATTTCTACTTGCTATGATTCTGACAAACCTTTTCTTTTCGCTTCTTTAGGCTGCAAGTTTTTAATAACTCTTTTCATTATTACAATGATTCAATTAGTCAAACATCTTAAATTCAGTATTCTTATGCCCAGCAAAACCTAAAAATTTTCGCAATTTACTTACTTTTGACACTTCATATGTAACATTAGTAGAAGCTTGTCCAGCTTCTTGCTATGCATGGGTGAATTTTGGAAACTGGAACAAAAATCCTGGAATGTTGATTTACTGTATCTAGTGTTAACTATGTTACCAGCATAATGATGGTCATCACAACTTTGGTTCTCTGTTATGGATTATTTTTTGGTTTTTGCAACACCCTGAAAGAAACCTTTCTTAATTATTATCTTCACCTTTCAGAGACCTGCTTCATTGTCAGATAATATAGAAACAGAGATATGCTCCAGCAATGCCGGCCAATTAAAATATCAGTACCACTACTGTCATTTGTAGAAATTATAATTGAGTCCTCAGCGGTGAGCATTGAGCAAACTCAATACAATAATTAAAATAACAATGATCCATTCTTTGTTTTTTGTTCCATATAAATGGACATTCCTCCTAAGAATGTTAATTCAGGTGCTTCAAATTTTTATAAATTTGATTTTATGTTGAATGGTGGCTCTAAAATAGGGGATGATGATTATATTATGAAGACCTACCACCATTGCCATATTAATGTCATTGTTTATTTATTTATAAATAAATATAAGATATGATTAAAGTATTAATAAATAAACATGAGATATGATTAAAGTATTGAATGTGAATGTGAATGACAGTTAAAAAACATGTTACTAGCTTTAAGTAGCTACTGCTACACAGAACAAATATTGACTTACTAGTCATGTTACTAGCTTTAAGTAGTTACTGCTACACAGAACAAGTATTAACTTACTAGTCATGTTACTAGCTTTAAGTAGCTACTGCTACGCAGAACAAGTATTAACTTACTAGTCATGTTACAAGCTTTAAGTAGCTACTGCTACACAGAACAAGTATTAACTTTTAAAAAGTAAAGTACTAGAACTAAATAAATACAGACTTCAATATACATAAAGTTATACTGATATTGTTAAGACATTGAGTCTTAGATTTTTTGTAAACCAAATTAAATTAATCAAAGCTTTTGAACGTGAAAAAACTTCTGTTCTGTAAAACTTCTGTGATTTTGAGAAAACATTCGTAAAAAACCCATTGTTAATTCTTTCAAAAAACGACACAAATCTGTGACCTCATCAACAATATTATAGGATGCTGGACCAAAAATATTTTGCTATTTTGGGGTAAAAAGGGAGTAAAATCTTTTAAATAAGATGATCTTGTTTGGGTGCGTCTCCTGGCGGCTTCCATCGTTGGCTTCGATGATGGGTCTGATCGAAGGCGTGCCGCGGCAGGGTGCTGTCTGGCTCGTGTAGCATGACGTAGCTACGTACAATGTTTTGCTATGCGGACTGGTCTGTCCTTTTGGGGACTGTTTTTTTTGCCTGCGCCTCTTGCGAATAGGATACTATATTAATAAATATAATGATATGAGACTTGAAATAAGAGACACCTTGTATCCTATGTAGAATAATTAAATTTTAAATTTGAAAGTTAAGGTGTTTGCAGGACAAACACAAGCCATCTAGCAACCACCAAGTCTAAAGGTGTGTCATTAGACAGACAGTTGACTAAACCAGTAGGTCTTGAACTATGTAGAGGTTCACATAATACAACTCTATTCATGTGATATCTTTTTGTTTTAGTTAAGAAGCGGTATTAATACGCCCTGTTTTGATTACATTTGATATTACATTTAACTTTATTAAATTTTCTTATATGTACTATTAAATTTTCATGTTCCTTTACTAAGGATATATAAAACAACTTAATTAAGTTTTCAAACAAATCTGTTTGTCCTTTCCTATATTAGAAGGGGTTATCTTCGATAGAAGCCTCACAACTTTTGTTTTAGATATTATTATTGGCTCTGAACATCTGCATGTTTAACAATATACATCGAATACAAAGCCGATGTACAATAGGATGATCAAACGAGCTCACCTGAGTGAAGTTCGATCATTATTGTACGAAGGCTTTGTATGAAGATGTATATTGTCCCGCCCGCCCTTTACAATTTGTAAGTAACCCAAGTTGTGAGTCAGTCATCAAGCTCAATAAGGCTCTAAAGAATGACGTTTGACAGCTTGACCATAGACAATCAATATTGTAGTTTTTTTTTTTTTTAGTATAGGGAAGGATTTAAAGCGCGTAAGGTGCCAAGCAACTCGGAGAAGCTGCATGTTTAACAATATACATCTTCATACAAAGCCTTCGTACAATAATGATCGAACTTCACTCAGGTGAGCTCGTTTGATCATCCTATTCTTCGGCACGATACTCAAGGGATCATCCAACCTTCCCGCTATCCTGGCCATGATAGTGTTGCTGCGGCATCGCAGGGTCCTCAGCAATGATAATGAATGGATTAATTACTTAATTATTAAGATGTTTCATTTGCCATTTCTTTGTCTTTGTCATCTTTTTGAACATTAAAGAATGCGGCCAACACAGAGCATACACAGAGCAATATTTTTTATTGTTGCCGTACCTGTATGTATCATGAATGACCATGACCCAAAGATAACACAAGCTAGTACTTTTAAACGACATTATTAAGTGGATAGGGTCGTTAAGCACTAATTAATTTTTAATGAGGGTCTAATCTGATCTGAATCTATTGAAAAAGAGATGGGTTTTTCGCTAAACCAATAAGTCCTCTGTTTTCTAAATGGGGCAACTTAAAACAAGATTTTATGGGAGTAAACTAAAATTGTATTTAAAGTGAGTTTTTGTTCCCGGACAGCACATTAGCATAAATTGCACTTTTGTTCGTATTTAACCACGTTCTATTCTAACGTAACGACTAACGACAACTACAAAACCTTTAAACTAAATAGATTGTTATGTAGCCATAATTTTTTTTTTTAATCAGTTGGCCATTGAACTATTATTTCAGTTGGCACATTTAAATAAACTGAGCACTTCCACTTTTTTGAAGTCTGTTAAAAAAAAGGTAAGTTTATGTACGTACTTATACTAAAACCTTCTCCTGGTAACAAATACTTACTAAATGAAATTATTCTAAAAATCGCATCTAAATCGGTTTAGCCAAACGCGAGATAATCGCTGACAAATATTACCATTTTTTTTAAGTCAGTTAAAAAGGTGTAGGTAGGTAAGTAAGTACTTAAATACTTCTTTGAGAAGGTAAATAAAGCAAACAGCTCGTCATGATTAGTAACGGTAGAGGTATATTATAGCCTATTGAACAATGTCGATGACTCTTTCATTGTTGTTATGTTCTGTGTGTGATGGATGAAAAACTATAAATAATAAAAATTCACGATTTGGTTCGTATGCGATCATAAACCACTGTTTACTGGATTAAAATGGAAAATTTGAAACTATGAGTTTAGGTTGGCTGAAGTCAAGAGCGGGCTACATAGCACAGCCTTTTAAATGCTGAATTTGTGCTCAAAATTAACCAGCCTTAGGTATAACAGAGGCTGGGCAACAGTTTAATAAGGAGCCTTTTGCTTTACATTAGCTATTTAACAGCTGTTTTAAGGCTGTATAAGGAGAATTGAAATTGGAACCCGTGTCGTTTTTGAGACGATTATTTCAATAAAAAATGCTTCGCAGGTAGGTACTTACTTCGGACGACACATTAAGCTGACGTTTCCTTTATGGTTACTATACTACCTATCTATTGTAAGCCTAGTCTTGGATACCTTGGACAGTGGACTGGTGGTTTAGACTCTCTGGAAGTTGAGATCGCCAAAATTGTATGACCTGACGGGGCGGCGTCTAATAATCTACAAAAGCGGAAAGATATTAGGTGTTATGAAGTTGAAAACGTACTGACTTGAAAAATAATTCACCTATTGAATATAGGTTAAATAGAATAATCTCGACAATAAGAATAATGTGCAAGTACATTATAAGTACATAATTTTGTAAATAATATGAGGTTTCAGTTAGAGTTTTTCTGATCTGCAACTGCACCTTCTGCACACCGGATAGCCAGGATGCTGAACTACCAAAGTGACATTCCTAGTTTTAGAGATGATCTTGACCAGGTTTGCAGGTTTCCCAGGATTTGCAAGAATCGAATAAAATTGGCAACACCGCGCTTTCTGCCTCTCGCTCAAATCGCGTCGAGACGGAAGGCGCAGGGATCCGCGATTCCGCGCCGAGAGAAAACCAAACCACTCCAACAATCCGCCAACCAACCAGCCCGCCAGCTACGGATACGGACGACCGGCCAGTCAGCATCACGTGCGCGACCGTGGCGGGTGTATTTCTCGCTCACTCGTCGTACAATTCACGCGCCACTTGACAGTTGTGCCGTGCTAAATAATGAATCTAGTGCATCACAGTGAAACGTGTGGATTTTGCTCTTGGTAAGGATACCAGCTCATGGCATTCTCACAAATTTTAATAAAATCACGACAAACAGTGAGACGGGATGTGCGAGAGGTGAACGCTCGTCACAGAGGCGCCTGCCGCGGCCGACTCTCGCTGACTACTATTGTTTAAGTGCCACGGAATCTTTGGTCCTTTCCATAGAAATTCCATTGGCCTAAGGATTATTTGCCAGGAACAATCCAGGAATTATTTGAGGTGTTTTGAATGACACAGTACCAGAACGTGTTATAGCCGTCGTAAACACAAGAAACAGATACGATAATGATTAGCATTATCTGCATTATTGTTATCAATAAGAAAATATAATTTGAGCAAGTATTTTAATAAAAGTATAATTCTTACTGTATCAATTGAATGAGTAAAGACATGCTATGAACTTCCTATGAAGAATATTTTACGAGATAATGCCATATCAAAATGTCAATAATGTAGGTTTCCCAAATCTACAACAAAAACTTTATTCTTGTAAAGAAGTTGTACCTATTCACTTTATTTAGGTATAGGTAATAAATGTATTGTCAAAGCACAGATTCACTGTAACAATTGCAATTAACCCACCAATTTTTTTAAAGTAGTACTAGATATAACTTAGTATTTTAGAGCAATTATCTATATTTAACTCAATTCTTTCAATGGCATAAAATGGTAAAAAAAATTGCACTTAAACTGAACCTCCCAAGTTTTCAGTTCAAACCAAATAACAGTAAAAACTTTACTCATCTAACTGCTTGTAGAAGAGACAATATAAAGTTGTAAAGAGCAAGTTGAAAATATTATTACCTGCTCTCCTGGTAAGATAGCATTGAAAGTGACCAAAAAACTGATGATTAACAGAAAGTCCCTTAGCGATTCGGCAGCATTTAATTTTAGATTTTTACGCCATAAAGATGTAGGGAAAATATTACGTTACCCGACGAGCCTCCACCTCTCTGATTTATATCCCAGGCTAAACTATTTAATTTGCTCCTATGAGCGGAATAAATCATATTTCTCCGACATTTTGGGCCAGTATTTCGTCTGAAAATTATTAGTCGGGCTGGATTGAAAACAGATGAATAATGGAACAATAAATATTAAATTTTCGGAATGTCAAAAGAAAAGGAAAAACAGGAGATAAGACGATAAATAAAATATGATGAAATTATAAAAGTTAAGTGCCTTCGAAACGAAAGCGCAACATATAGGTACCTAGGTGTTAAGTACTTAATTAAACTTTTTTTGGCAACTTTAATTTAAAACTACATCAACATTTTCTTCATTGATTAGGTGTAAGTACACTGTTAACACTGGTTGGTCTATCTTCAGGCAGATGAAGTTGTTTTTAAACTATAGTTAGATCAGATTTTCTTTAATTTCTTGTGTGTGACTTCTTTTTGAAATACTTATTTGATGAATCAAGAAATCCATATTTAATTTTTACTTTATAAAAATAAGTTGTAAATGACTTTTCAAAAGTCATTTTTATAAAATATGGATAAGTAAATAAATCCAAAATCCTCACCACTGGTAACTGATTTCTATTGTTTTCCGTAGGATCGAAAAGTAAACAGTACGTTGTGTGTGTGTGCCATGCTGACAAGTACTAGTCGGTGAGTGTGTGTGAGAGTGAAATGGCGCGTATTGGTGCCGCCATCTTGGTTTCTCTGGTGATACTGGACGCTGCCAGAGGTCAACATTACACTCCAACGTGGGCCGTCCATGTTCCGGAAGGCAGGGAGGCAGCAGACGCGGTCGCTGACAAACATGGCTTCATCAATCTTGGAGAGGTCAGAATTTGAACTTTTTTGCATGTTCTAACGTCTATATATTGCATGTTTGCATGTGAATTCAATTTTTAGAATACAATAAACAATACAATAGCATGCATACTTACTAAAAATAAGCCATGCTTTCTTTAAAATTTAATTTTCATCTTAATTTTGATAATTATACCTTTTTTAGTTTATAGATTGATGGTGTTTGGAACCTTCGCAGAGACCACGTTCCATGAATGTACCTTTCGTAGGGTGTATTTGTGTCGTACTTTGTACTGTACATAGGTAGTATTATACTTCTAATTAATATTAATATAAGTAAGTGAGGACGTGGCGTATCTATGTAGTACGTATGATTACTATTTTGTAATGTTTTTTGCATTTTTATCATTATAATAATATATTGGTTATATTTTCATTCAATTCTATGAACTGTTACCCCCTTACCACAAAAAAGTTAGACCGGTCTAAATCGCCAATTTGTATGACAAAATCGTGATTTAATCCTAGTCTAGTGATTTAAACCAGGTTTAACTCTTTTTGTGGTAGAGCCGTTATTTATGCCACTTATTTGATAATAACACTATAACTAACAAGCTTTTTGTCATTCTAAATTGTTGATTAGGACAACAACAACTTATGTATCTTTTCAGAGGATGAAGTGTAGTTAGAATTCAGTTCATAAAATCAAAAATATAAAAAAAATCAGATACCTAGCTTTTTTTTCCAACACAATTCAACGTGAATATATAGCGACTGAAGCGAGTACGAACCAGCTGCCAAAATACTGTTATTCGATTGTCTATCAATGTCGGAATTAGGTTTCTGCATAGATGCTAAATCCGAAAATATCAGACAAACATTTGAAATACATGTCTGATTTATACAGATGAAGTTTTGATGAAAATCTGATCAATTAAACAATAGTAGACAAGACAGACATGATTTCCTACAGTAGTCAGTAAAACACCTCAAGATTCTGCGAAACATGATCTATTAGTCTTATTGATTAGTTAAATAAGGAGAGTGCATCATCAATATATCTAAATACATAGTATTAAATGAAGTCGCTTCCCGCGTCTGTCCCTATGTATGCTTAAATCTTTAAAAATATGCAACGGATTTTGATGCTGTTTTTTTTTAATAGATAGAGTGATTCAAGAGGAAGGTTTATAAGTATAATACATGAGCAACGTAGCATGAGTTAGGCGGTGCGAAGTTCGCCGGGTCGACTAGTAAATGCATAAATTTAACCTTTTAAAATATCCAAAAGTGACAACTATATTTCGAAGCATAATACCGTTAGCCTTAGGGTACACACATAGGTTCTGATAAGACACGCAAGATAAGAACAGTATGTTGGTAATCTTTTTTGTATAATATGATAATTTTTACGTAACTTATTAAGTCCTCAGTGTGTTGGAATGAAAGCTAAGTAATGGTGTCATTTCATTATTTAAAACCTTGATTTATTCTGCAGACTTCATTATCGATCGACTCAAATGCCGGATCTTCGGTCTACTTACAAACAATCCACATTGGTCTTGACATTGATTTTCGTCAAGATTGGTGTCATTATAACTCAACAATTGTTTTAACGATTTTAATGAGCTCTCATACTTACTTGCAAAATTACTTTTGAAAATATCTTAGACATGAACGGAAAAATACAGACTACAGATTAAAAAAAAACCAAAATGAATCGTTTAGTGACAAATATGTTTGTTATTTCATCCATAGAAAAATTTGCATTAATATAAACTATATGGTGCAAAATGAAGAGCTTGAAATAATATCGTTACTTATACTTAGTTCGGAAGTCAAAAGCATATACTGGGAAAATTTATAGATTCTAGAAAGTGTAAAATTTCTCGCCGCTCGCTCGTTGTACTGTCACATGTGTTGTGTGCTCTTTGTCACAGTATTTAACTTCATAACTCTGTTTGACGCCCCTTTTAACAGGATTAGATCTAGTTAGACGTTCTGTCTTATCTCCCTTCATATTTTCCTCTAATTCGGCAATGCGTATTTTGGAAATGAAAAATGTAAAAACATGGTTTTTTTGTAGAAGTTAATTAATATTTTTGCTGAGAAGATAAAAAAAAGATAAACTAACATACAGCTTCAAAACACTGACTATATAAACGAGGGGTGACTAAAATAAACCGGAGTGTCCTTTAGTCGATCTTATTTTAAGATTAAAATTTCGCTTTCAATGGGTCGTTTTCTTCAAGAAGTGAGTCTTACCTACTTATGAAAACCATCCATCAAAGGACAAAAAGTTGCGGTGAGCAGATCCTTTTGAATTATGGTAAAAACAAAGTTTCTTGAGTACTTTTTCCCGCACACCCTTTTTGCGAAGTCCGTCGTGAGTTATTTTCTTTACCTTTTAGAATTTATTTACACTCTACTTTAGCTGCATGGGTGAATAATAATAATTCTTCAATTAAATTGTTTTAATCACTTGCACAGTATATATTTTATTGATGTTATTGCAAATAATTCCTAGAAGTTTCTTGGTTCATTTAAATCAACACGCACGGCAAAGCACACGCAAATTTGCTTCAACATTCAGCTTATCCGTGAACAGATAACATGACATGAAAACATCTCCTCGATACGACAAGCAAGAATAGGACTCCGCAGGCGAGACGCTGACAAAGACTGCTGCATCAATCGGCTCTCCCACATCTCAAACATTCGAAAGTGCAATATGCTTCCCTATCCTATGCTCTCAGGGCTGTCAATAATGTGAGTCAAGCAAACAATTTACTGCACATTCAATAAAGCTTTCGTTAAAGTTAAAGTAAAATTGTTCTATTTGGCAATAAAATAAATTATCTTTTAAATCTGGCATGGTTTTCGAATGTCAGTATGGTAGGTATTCTTTTGTCAGTATTTCAAATTCCGTTACAAAGCAATTTTTTACGACAACTAACCATGATCAATTATTTTTTAAATATTTTTGGTATTGGTAGGATAGAGTATTTTGCGAAATAAGTTTTTTTTTTCGCTTTTTCAATAGCGATCCGAATGCCAAAATTGTCCCTGGATATATGGAAATGACAATGACAAAGTCATGTTATAACTTAACTATCATTTTCCTGTCGTCGTCGAAATAACTTGCAAGATAAGAGTTTTATCATAGGCATATATATTTTTTGTTTAAAAATAAATGAGTTTGAACGTTCCTTCTGCATGTGACAGCCCTAGTTTTGACAATACTACACCATGTGTTACAAATTGTAGATAGTAACGTTGCATCGCATTTCCTAACAAATAGGAAATAGGAACACCGACGCGTGCGCGGGCGATGCGATGTGTGCAGTTTTCAGAAAGAGCTCAGATATGACATCACACTTCATATTCCAGCCGACGGAATCACCAAATCAATGTTTGATAGGTATTATATAAAACAAGTGGGCCTGAGCCCGAAAATTCAGATGAAAATTTAAAGCAATGTTCGCTCTAATGAAAATGAAAGCATAATGTTTCCGAAAACAGGTTAAATTGAGACTCGTTTCAATAGAGCTTCAGTTGTAGCTACTGATTAAAATAATCGGTTAGTAACGAAGTATATGTTTTATACTTCGTTACTAACCAATAAAAGACAAAACTTAAAGCATATTTGAAGCCCATTTAAATTATTATATTTCTTCTATCAATACATAGTATAAAACAAAGTCGCTTCCCGCGTCGCATAAGTATGCTTATATCTTTAAAACTATGCAATGAAAAGAAGGATTATATGTATAATACATGCACAACATAGTAATAGGTAAGGCAGTACGAAGTTCGCCGGGTCGACTAGTAGTAATTTTGTAATATAACAAAAGAATCTAAATTGAATGTAAGTACTAAAGCATGACGAGCAGTTTTTTCGAAAGTCACGAACATCTAAAGCGAAGTTACGTGGCATGGGGTAAAAGTTAAAGATAAAAGGGATTACACGTGGTATCTGAAAATGCAATTAATTTTATCTCTAACCCCTTCGTATCGTGGAAATGATGCCTTTAGAACATCGCACCGACACATTTGGCCTGGAGCCAAGGTGCTAACTTGGCACAAATCGACGCGGCCAAAAACCAAACGGGATGGGGTAAGAAAACTTGTGAAAAATTACAGTTCGTTGTTTATTTGGCCTCTGTAAAGCCAAATTTACTGTTTATTTGAGATTCTCATATCATTCATGGTTATCACGCAGCACTTAACTTCTGCCCTATTATTCATAAACAGATAAAGAGCATTTTAGTTATTTGGTGTATGTCAATTTAGACTAGATATCACGTATTTACCATACAACAAACCAGAGAAGTAGACCTCCAGTAAAGCTTCTTAAAATGTTCTTTATTTTTATGAATAATACGGCTAATGTTTATAATAGTTGCGTTTATCTGATAGTGAAACGATGATAAAATCTTAGGTAAATTTGTTCGACTTCTACTATTAGGTATTCTGTGTGTGCTTCTAATAAAAAACTCACCTAAAAAAGGAAAGGCAGCAAATTGTAAGGACCATTTATACTTCGTACATATACATATTACTCTAATTTTAGCTAAATAGAAGAAGTTAACTATCGACCACCTATCGATTCAATACACGTACCTCGAACCTACTATTACAATAAGAATTCAATTTTATTAACTTTGCGGTTACGAACGAAAAGTAAGTAAATAAAATATGTACGTAGATACGATTTATGCTTTGGTAAAATTGATTGAACAACAATGGCTAGAAGAAAACAATGCCTATCCCTGAACAGTTTGCACAACTAACAAAAGTAACCCCACTATTGTTAAAATTAACAACGGTTACTACCTACTTGTTTGGTGCAAAGATAATGGTACTTTAAGTGTCTGATTTAAAGTAAATTTTAAAAGTAAATTTTACTGTGTCATCATTGAATAAGGAATAGTTAGAAAACACAAATAAAACAACGATTCAAAGTATACAACCAACGCAAGTTTCAGCACTTTTGGAAGTTTCAAATTATCATAACAAAAGACAGAAGTAACTCAGGTGAATAAGCCCCGCAGGGCCCTGCTTTTATCAAATTATATTACCACGACATTTGATTACCTCTGAGGCGGTTTTTCGCGACAAACACTAACACGGTGATTCATTATCACATCAAAGATTGTTTGCTAGCGTGGACTGTCTGTGTTTATTTTGCTGGTTGACAACTTTAGGCTGGTGTGAATGCGTCACCAGATATATTAGATTAGCGCCATTTGGGCAAAAAATCGTAACTCTTTCTAGTTTGCAATTCTTTAACGCCTCAGCAATAAAATCTTTTGATGGATATTAATGCTAGAGTGCTTTGAAATAATTTATTATTACTGTGAGTTACCCAAACGAGGCACACGACTTTATGATGGAAGACAAAAATTTAAAATCATATTCTTAAAATTTGTTCAGGATTTCTCAGAATATTTTTTTTTTGTTATTTAATTTATTAAATATTAAAAGCAAAAAAATAGTTTTAAAATTCATAATGGACTACAGTAGTCCAACTGTAGTACAGAGCTGGTAGTAACTACCAGCTCTGAAAAAAATGATTTCTCCCGCTGTTATTGATATTTTAATTTCAAATTAAATAGGTCAGTATAACAAAAATAGTTGCGAGTGGACTCTCTGTCTGTCACTCGTATAATCAGGTTTGGTAAAATCGCCTAGATTTCTTTTAAGTAAATACATTTGTACTAGAGACTACAATTTTTATCCCTAATTATCAGGTCGAAATTAATTGAAAGTGGTCGACATACTACCTCTATATTTCATAAAATATTTACCGTCTTATTCATAAAGATACAGTAGATTTTAAGTAGCCTTACTGGAGGTCTACTTCTCTGGTTTGCTGTATGGTAAATACGTGACATCCAGTCTAAATTGACATACGTCAAATAACTAAAATGCTCTTTAACTTTTTATGAATACGAGGGTTAGTCAGCAAAATAATAAAAGTATAATTATCTATACGGGATTGTTTGATATTAGTTGAACCTGGAATATATGAAAAGTATTTTTAATGAATACAAAAAGAAAACTGCAATTTTATCCTTCTAGAGGTCGCTTAGTCGATTTTCATAACAAAACACGTTTTGAAAACACGTCTACGTTATTTCCAATTTTGATTTGCTTGCTTTCGTGAACAAAAATGTATTGTCTGTCTTGTAGTTGAAAGAAATAGATAGTTGATAGTTGAAAGAGTTAGATAGAAAAAGATAGACCTTGTAAAGCGGTAAACACTCGTGATAATAAATAATAATAAATAATAATAATAATAACACACATCACACTCAGAGCCCCTAATTAGGAAGAACCTGTATCTAGGGCGCCCGAAACACACACAGAGACGAACATCACACCCAGACCGGAAACAAACATCGATATTCATCATATCAATATTCGCCCCGCCCAGGAATCGAACCCGGGTGCTCACGCTTACTCAGTCCACATCACTGCCAACTGAGCTACGGAGCAGTCAAACAGTGATTACTTGCTTTACAACTGCATTTAGCTTTCCGATTACAACCACATTAATAAAACACTTTCTCCTCTACCTGCTTACCAAATCAGAGCTTGAGAGCCAGATTTAAAATTATTCTATAATTAGTCTACCCGGCGAACTTCGTACCGCCTAACCTATTTCTATGTTGTGCACGCTTTATGCCTTCCTCTTGATTCCTCTTTTCTTCCTACCTTCACTATATCTTAAAAAGAAATGCATCAAAATCCGTTGCATAGTTTTCAAGATTGAAGCAAATAATATGTATAGGGACATAGGCGGGAAGCGACTTTCTTTTACATTGATGAAGACAAAGGCAGAGGTTAATAATATTAACAAAACACTATCAATACTTACATTTGGAGACCTTTCCATCATCATAGACATACTTATACAAAATGTACACTATCTAACAACCAAAACACGGTACACTAGGCGCTACTACGGTACATTAGACGGGCTGCTTGCCAAACTTATATGCATCGTTGCTATAATTCTTGCTTCGACACTTTCGTAACAGATTGTTTGGCAGTTTCAGTTTGCGCTTCAAACATATTCTTAAGTACGTAAGCTTTGTAAGTAACCTACTTATAACTTTACATTTAAAAGTCACCAGCGATGAAAATACAGAATCTCTTATAAATATATACATATCTATATATTGTCCAAGCAAGAGTATGACGTCAGGTAGAGCAACGGAACGGCGGAAATGTAAAAGACTAGCTTTGAATTTTAAACGTCGAGGAGTTGATCGATGATGCGGTTTAGCTTCAAGTATTTTTTGGTAACAACAGCCAGCAACGCTGACATTTAAATCCGAAATTGAGAGAGGACGTGCTTTATTTTAATACAATACTAAAAACTTGCGTTGTCATAAAACGTGCGTTAAACCATATGGTTGAAATGTTGAGGGCAATTTTGTAGGTAATAAAAAATCTTGCAGATTACTCATCAGTGCAAGAACTCAGTTCAATAATTATTAATTTCATTTTAATACACAGCTGTTATTGTATTTGTAATGCTTGGTCTCTCGTAGAAGTTATATTTTTTTTTGGTTATTTGCATCATCCATCATGCGATTTTATCACTTTCATGCATTCGAGAAATTCCAAATAGAAATACAAAGAATAGTTCTTTTGGATGTTCTATACCATTAGTGCGTAGTTAGAATTTTTCATGATTGCCTGTTTCCCGTATTAGACAAGAGTACCTACTGTATTGCATCATAGTGATTATGCGTTCAATTCTCTCCAGGCAATTAGCATACTGCATTTGCATGCGAGTATGTAATTAGCCACTTATGAGCATCCGTCGAGGAATTGTTGCTATCGTTAAAAGGTCAAATGTTTGCGATAAGCGTGCTAAGGTCATGATAAGAGTGATATCTCACATTGTTCTACCTTCATATTTATTTGTTTTATTAAGGAACTTGTTCTGCAGTAATTCAACGCTGTTTCAATTTTGTGGTATTTTCCAACTAACGATGTTATAAAATTTATTGGCAGTTTAACGTGAATATATGTAACAAAAAGTTCTATAGTATCAGTAAAACCGTTGGTGGTCACACTATAGATGAAACCATTCAAAAACATTTACAATCCTAAAATTTGAAAGGCTCTTTGAGAAATTTCAAGAGAGTTCAACAATGGAACGTCTGGTTCGCTGAAATTCCATTTTCTTTCCTCGCCTCCCAAGATATTTAGAAATACGCTTGAATTAGCGATAATAGAATTTGTCATCGACATAAAGGAGCAGTTAAGAGGGTCTACAATGTAGACTCTACCTACATCTATATAGACATAACCTCATAGACATGTTAATGTTGATCAAGCATTATAATAAGGTATAATATTAGTAATAACAATAACACATATCCTGAACTGAAGAACCTGTATCTAGGGTGCCCTAAACACACACAGAGAGTAACATCACACCCAGACCGGAAAAAAAACATCGATATTCATAATATCAATATTCGCCCCGCCCGGGAATCGAACCCGGGTGCACACGCTCACTCAGTCCACATCAATGCCAACTGAGCCACGGAGTAGTCATTATTAGTTTTACGACACATTCTGAATTGGACATACTTATTGTTTTTTCGGCATATTTTATGACCGATTCTATGAGATCAATCAAACAGCGAAGTAGATGCTTAGCATTGGTTCTTTATCTAGGGCCCTTCCTGACTTATAAATCATATGAATGGTGCACCTAGGGATTTATAATTGTATTTGATCATAGAGGAAATGTATTAAGTTTCTTTTAGTTGAAATAGTTAAAATATTACGATGGTAGAATAACAGATCCGTTAATTATATTAGCTTAAAATAAATAGTGCATTACGATAGTGCAAGTTCTATACTTGTGATGCTATAGGTTTGTCTGAAAGTCCAAAGGCCTGGGACAAGGCGGGGGCGTTGGGGCTAGGCTTTGTACGCGGAAATCGACGGCTTGAATGCTCTATCGTAGTTGATGTCAAAAGAACGTGGTGCAGTGAAGCCATTGATTGGTGGCTCAGTTATAAAAACGTAGGTTTTATATAATTTTCACCACCAGTATCATGTTTTTCATTTGTTACATAAGTTTCATACAAACTTTTATTTCCTGGATCGCCTCCAAAGTTAAATATCCTAAAAATAATGGCTTAGTAGGGCGTGCACATAATATGAACATATATGATAATTTCATATTAAGCATCATGATTATCAGCGGTTTCAACGAAAGAGTAAGTAAGTCAGTTTCGGGTTTTCATATTGCAGCCTTGAACCGTTTCGTGCAAGTAAACAATTAACTGGGTTATTCCAATTGCATATTATTCGCTGAAGAGTAATTGTGTGATTGAGGTCGATTTCAAGAACAAATTTTTTGTCACGTGATGGACTGTAAATGTTATAATTAAAACAGTAAATCGTTGCGGAACGTGCCGAACTAAATTTTAAAAGATAAATATTCTTGTAAAATTAAAAGTATTATTACCTACATTTTATACTTCCTCTAGATAAACACGAACTGTAAATAATACAAATTTATTATAGGGTTCAAGTATGCAATCCCTGTTTTTAATTATTATGATAAATCATTTGCGAAGCCTTTATTATGGTCACGTAAACCGAAAAAGGCCGTGAAAGGGGCCAATTCTTTTTGTTTGATAATGTTACGAGGAAAAGTTTTGAAAACAGAAGAGAATAAAAACAGGATACGCATGATACCAAACGACTTACGATGAATTTACTGTTAATAAGAGGCTATTAAAAATAACGGGAACTAAGCCATGACCATCGTTTTTCTACTTGTTTTAAATTTTATATTTTAGAACTTGATAAAAATGAGATGCTCAAATAAATTTGGAAAATAATAAAAAACAAAAATACTTATACTAACTTGATTTAATTTAAAATATTTAGTGAGGATTCTTGACGTCAAATTTTATATTCTGTTACAAAAAGCCAAGCATCTAAAGTAAACTGTTATTGGATTAAATGAAACAATTTTCCTTAAGAATGCGGTAGAAATTACACCTCTCTCAATGCACTTTCGTTAATTGCGAAGACTGCCACTTGTCTGGCGGGAAGAGGAAACATTTTTATTGGATGGGCCCGGAAAAGTTTTTCTTTCTAGAGTTTTTTTTCTTTACTTTGCTTAGTTAAAAAGAAATAAGTCACATTTATTTAACGTGGCCCAGAAAAAAACTTGAAAAATAAGTTTTTTATCGCCTATCTGTCTGCCTGAAAAAATGCTTCTTTGTTAAACATATTATAAAGGTTAAGGTTAACTCTATACTGAATATTGGTTATAGGTACCATCTCATTTAGTTTCTGTAATTCTATTTTAATTTATTTGGGATTGGAAACTATAATAAGAATTAAATCAATCTACTTTACTATTTACTAGGCATTAGAATCGACAAAATAAAAGACACATATAATTAATTTTAACTACAAAATGTTTTAGAGAAAACGAACATTTTATTTGAAGCTAAATAAAATTCTTCATGAATTTTAAATTACATCTGGTTTGGTTGTTTGATTGAATATCACATTTTCAGCTTCTTCATTTACGGGGGAGAAAATCCGCCGACTCGAAAAGGATTTTCAATTAGCATTTATCTTTGCAACTCGAGTATTGTTTTAATTAATCAACAATATTTCCCCTTAATAATTATTTGATATTCTATTTTAAATTTGTTTGTCAAGCAATACTATAAGTATAAATTTTAATTTTTGAAGTAGCTTATATATAGTCAATAATGTAAAAAAGTATAAATAAATAATAGTCCCTCAATTGATTACCTAGTACGTATCTTTTTTTTGTTTGTTAACTATGATGCAAAAAAACATGTAATATAAAAAAACCTAAACTTTCTGTATTTGCTCTAGATACTGAAAAAATAAACTTTGTTGTAAATTGGAATAAGTCTTATAGATTTAATCAATGAGGAGAAACGTTTTTGTTTTATTTATTTAGTTTTAAACTTTAACCAATAATCAATGAAATATTTGGTTGTTAAAATTTAATGTCATCCTAAAATACCTGACCCCTAATTGTATCATTAGTAGGTTGTATTTACCTAAAATTATTAGTACGTAGTTGTAGTTGGATCACAGCGGGCTTACAGGTAATGATGAATAGTTTGGTGCCCTTCTTATTAAATTAGTTCTGTTCTTACATTGTTGGATCGGATTAATAATTTGAAACAGTAGACTGTCGAGTATTCAAAGACCTAAGTGGCGTCTAAATATCGGCAACAAAATGAGAAATATTTTAACTACAAAAGCATAGATGCCAGAGGTAAGTAAAAAATAAAGGATTCTTTTATGACCACGAATCAAAACAAACAAGGGGGTCAAGTTTCTTAACTAAAAGCGATCGACTCGTAATTGTCTTGTTAGTGACTTCTTTTACCATTGCTGTTTTCTTTGGGCGTGCAACAGAAATTGCATTTGTTAAAGCGGCAATGGTTAACGAAGTCGCCAACAAGATAATTACGAATCGATTGTAGTTATTGAAGAAACTTGACCCATGGTATTAAACGCTGCTCATTTATTCGTCCTTCGATTCGGACTATCTTTTAATAAACTGTCACAAACAAAATTAATTGCAAGGGTTTGTGAAATTTATATAATAAATGAAAATTTAATAGGGTTATATTCATAGTATTTCTTGTTTCGTGTGTTGAAGACAGGAGTCTGAATGAGGTATTAGATTGAGAGTGACGAGGGTAGCTGGAGGTGGTTAATTAAGAAAATTACTCACCAATATACCCTGCGTTGAATACAGAGGTTTTATTGCTTTGAACTCTGTTACATAAAGGCAGTTTCTAATATAGGAACTACTATTATTGTTGTCAAGATATAGTTAGTTTCAATATATGGTACGTATACTTATATTATTTTATTTTATCACCACCACTACAAGCTGAAATCATATGATTTATTATAATATAGCCTAACCTAACGTTTTCCCGTCGTTGGGAAAGAAACTTTGAAACTACTAATCCGATTTTAAGAAAGTTACTTTACATTTATTAATAGTAATTTTAAAACACAAAATAAACTTTTGAAACAATTAAAATTATGCAACCAAGTAATTTTTTTTTGTTTTTATCTTCAATGTAAAGAAAACTCTATTTAAATGTATATTAGATTTTATACATTCTATACGGAATCAGCGTAAAATATTATATTAGCTATAGTAGCTAATATAATATTTTACGCTGATTGTATTCGCTGAGAATTGTATTTCCGACAGTAACTGTCGGAAATACAATTCTTTTACGACAGCATACTCTCAGCGGTTTTCTGCTTATCTATATATATAAAACTCTTCCGTTACTGACTGACTGACTGACTGACAGACAACGCAGAGCCGAAACTACTGGGCGTAGCGGGCTGAAATTTTGCATGTAGGTTCCTTAAGGAGTGTAGGTGAGCACTAAGAAAGGATTTCCCGAAATTCTCACGGGAACGGGAAAGAACGGGATTTTTGTTTTTATGAGAAATCTGCGCGGGAAATACCGCTGGGCAGCCTCTAGTCAATATATATAAAACTCTTCCGTTACTGACTGACTGACTGACTGACTGACTGACTGACTGACTGACAGACAACGCAGAGCCGAAACTACTGGTCGTAGCGGGCTGAAATTTTGCACGTGGGTTCCTGGGAGAGTGTAGGTGAGCACTAAGAAGGGATTTCCCGAAATTCCCACGGTAACGGGATAAAACGGGATTTTTGTGTTTATGAGAAATCTGCGCGGGAAAAACCGCGGGGCAGCCTCTAGTATGTAATATATTATTCCGTCGTTGTCGATGTTAATCTGACCATCGTCGGTTGTATATCAAAGCACGATATTATTTATGACATATATGATGCTTGGTACTGGCAGATATATATCTTTTTATAAATAAATCGGCTTTGTATCGATCTCATAATATTATATTTTTGTATAAGAACAAGTAGAATAGTGACGGTTGCAAGGTTTTATAGTGTTTTATCAGCGACGTTATTAATAAGATATCTTTATTTTCAAATGTCTTTGTCATCAAGAATTAAACTACGCCTAACTTGAAATTTCAAACATTTTATTTAATAAAATACTAAGGTCCAAGTAACTCAATCGATCATAGGACCAAGTAATATTTCTTAAAGAAAACACAATGTTAGAATCAATTTTTTTTCATACAAATACAGTTGAGGCTTTGATATTTTCTTGTTTCGGGTTACAAGAAAATATCTAACCGGCCAGTGTAAGTACATGTACAAACGCCTTTACAGTTACGCCTCTAAAGGCGCATGGTGACAGTTAGACGGCTCCGTCACAATTTATGGTGGAGTGGGAAGCTATTGGTCGTTGTATTGAACCCATATTTCTTGTAGCCATTGTGCTGGAAGATATGAATTTCATATTCCTCTATTATTCCTTGAAAATGGTCCCAGATTTAATAGAGTTCTGTTCTGATACATGGTGTGTATAATGGTTTCTTTTTTTTTTTAAACTTATTTGGAACTTAATAATGTATTTTTTTATATACATCTAGAACCCTGATATAGTTCATTTTAGTAAATATTTTTTAATTATCTAGTTAGATAGAACATATTAGAAAATAAAATGAGTATTTAGGTGTAATTGAATTTCCTTACACGTCAGAGTAACAGTTGTGCACACAGTGTCAGTAAATACAAACAACTTGTGAAATTGTGGCGTTTTTATACGTGGAAGAGTCAAGTCAATCAAAAGACACCAAAGCCGATATTTCCATCCCGGAGAGCGAATTCACACTTGATGTTTTCTAAAATAACTTAATGTTGGTTTAGTTAAATAATTATGCTATATGTTGTTTGCTACAGTGCGACAGTGATGGTACACTATCACTAGTAAAAATACGTTGCACTCTGAGTTCTTTAACCTGTAGTTTTTTTTTCAGTTATTGCAGCATGTTTTTTATTATTAAAAAATCACGTCATGTATCTATTCATCATAAAACATATTTTATTTGAACAAGTGTCGTTAACTATTGTAATACGACACAATCAAGTATTTGTTGTATTATTTTATAAAATAAATAGCTATGACTTCAAATGTTTAAAATAAATTTTCATTTCATAAAGGTGTGTATATTTCTGTAAAAAAAATCCATTGATTATGATAATGTTATAAAAATAGCTGAATGGCCTTTTGATAGTTATGTTATTTTCCTTATAATTCATGAAATTAAGTTCGTTAACAAGCATTTTTAACCGACGAAAAAACAAAAAGGAGGAGGTTCTCAATTCGTCGCGTATATATATATATATATATATATATATATATATATATATATATATATATATATATTTTTATGTATGATCACGCATAACTTTTTACTGTGTGGACCGATTTTGATAATTCTTTTTTTAATCGACAGGGTATACCTTGAAGTTGGTCCCATAAAAATTTAGAAATGAAATTCCAACCCTAAGGGTGGAAAAATAGGGGTGACTTTATTGTTCACTAACAGATTACATTGCCGTGTTGTGATTTACATGAAAACTGCTAGGTATAATTATGAGTCTTTTTATATGAACTTTAATAATCATAATCTCAGCCGATAGACGTCCACTGCTGGACATAGGCCTCCCTCACAAATCGCCTCACCGACCGGTCGTGATCGAACCTCATCCTGTTAGTCCCTCAACCTTCACCAGGTTGTGTGGCCACCTTGTGGGGTGCGACTAAGCTGTGAAGGGTGATTAGCTGGGGTCAAAAAAAAATAAGCCCAAAAAAACTGAAAAGCAAAAAATAAAAACTTTTTATCAAAAAATTAAACCGCCGAAAAAACTGAAAAGCATTAAATAATAGGGAAACATTTTCTATTTGGCCTTAATTTACTCACTTCTTAAAGTAATTTTGGATTACCAAGATATTTTGAGTCGGTGCCACAGATCACTAAATTACCTGAAATTCAAGGAAATAACCGAAAAACGTGTGTCGCTGCGCATCGCGCTTTACGTAGATAATGAATTTGCTTGTGTGGTGTGGCACCGACTTAAAATTTCTTGGTAATCCAAAATTACTTTAAGAAGTGAGTAAATTAAGGCCTAATAGAAAATGTTTCCCTATTATTTATTAACATGTAAGTATGCATGATCATTTTACTGAATCATTGGTTTAATAATTATTCAAATCGGACCATTCCATAGATCCGGCAATTATACCATTATAATACTCAACGTCTAAACACAACATTTAAATTTGACGATATGAACCCAAAAAAATATACAAACGCAGTAGCAAAATTACATGCGATCAAAATTGCAGTGTCAAGTCAAAATCCCTCTAGTCGTGGAGGTAAAATCCTATACTATGTTGGTTAAAATATCCGTTTGAAGAGTTTAAACTGAATAAAGCTTAACATTTTCATTTGCAATTCGGAAAATGGAATTCACTAACCCTAATACAATCTCAAATCTGAATGACATGGTATTTCGAATATTATTTTCTTTATCTCCTTATGCTTCTATTCTTGTATTTATTGCGCGGGATGTTGTTTTCCTTATTTGAAATGGTAATATTATGTTGTGGTGGGCTTTTGCGTACCTAAACTGATTGTGTTCCAGAAATCGTAATTTTTTTTTTTGTAATACTGATAATTTGAATTTGTCAGTTAATTAATTTTTTCTTTGTTTTATTTCAGGTAATTTGATGCAGTTTAATTTCGGAGGTGATTCTAGTTCCTTAGGACTTATTTACGCTAAATTAAAATTATTTCATTAAATATATGTATAATAAAAGGAGAAGTAAATTCAAGGCAGGTTGCCTTAGAAATGATAATAACCTCGACCGACATGCTATTTAGTTTTGACTAACAACAACAACAACAATCGGAATACGTGCGAATGTATTTAATGGCAATTTTTTTTTGATAACTTTTGTGAAATTTTTGACACAAGATGTGATTAAAATCCTTAATCTCTCTGATAACAATAAACATGGGTGTACGTGTGTTTACACCATTAAGATTAACTATAATTTAAAATATTACTTGCTAATATATTTTTATATAAGATAATTTAATGCATTTTACATTAGAGGTAAAACGACTTGAGTTATTAAAATGTCAGAGCTTTTTATATTGTGTTAAGGCCTAAAGACAAAACAGAGGCAATAAAAAGCACGTTGGGCTTGTTGTTAAGAACCGATTAGGAGAGCAAATAATACGTTTGGACCCGATTCATTGGTTTTAAATGCGGCCAAGTCACATTGCTTATTGAAATGGGTTCCGTCCGCTGCCTTAATAAAGAAATTCAATTCCAATCTGACAGAAATATTAATTATAAATAAAAAGCGCATTTTATACTCAGATAAAATTATAGATTATTTTGTTAGTAGTTATTTTAACTAGCGTAGGTAAAATTGTGTACCTAAGTAATTAGAATCAAAATTTACAAAATAACAACCAAAACAAAAAAAAACTTTTTAATATGGCATTTAATGTTAAATATAAAGTTTTTTTTTTTGCATATGATTAAAACAACTAAAGAAACATGTAAGGGTTGAAACTATGGGTAAAATTTCATATGGCATCATGTTCTTGACATTTACATGGTTGTGCAAACGTATTTACGTACTTTGACATTTCTATTGAGACCACCCACTTCATTATTCTATAGTTTATCTCGCTTGGGGACCCTAAAAACTGGTAAGATCTACCGTGGATCTACCTGTCCCGCTAATGAAGGCTGCCCGACCGGCAATCATCCTGGCCGGACACGGATTTTGAATGTTTCGTTTTTTGTTTCCTCTGGTAATGGTAAAGTTATTGCTGGCCAGGTAGGATTGATGCAAGGCTTTTGTAAAACAACGAAATGCTGATTTAAATAGTTAACGGCGCCAAAAAAACTTAGCGGCGTATCTCAATCAAAGTTCTGTCTCATAAAGGGAGAGAGGACTTGTTTAATCGGACCTTAAAGTTTTATGTATTCGGGCATATTAACAACTATTAATGAATAAATGTTTGATAATTATTTTATTTTTATCTTTGTACAAACATTTGCATATTTTTTTACTACCTCTTTTTTTCTGATGTACTGTTTTAAAGCTATCATTAAAAGTTTAGAGCAGACTGGTCCCTAGCGGGTTCCGGCTTGTTTTACTTCTACATAAAAAAGCAACAAGTAAATTAAGTTAACAAGGAAAGAAAAGTTACTGTCCGGCAGATATGGCAAATACAAAGTTTAGGAAAAATTGCACGTAGTTAATTTAATTATTTCTTCCGGTCACTCATATCATACCGAACTCGTAGGTCATTTTACATAAACCTCTGTCTTGACGTTAGACCCCGTTTGCTTAAAACCAATACACAGTATTTCCATGTAATGTTCGTATGATTCCCTACATTTTTTTATAAATTATTTCATATCTTAATATATAAGAAAAAAAACTGATTCAGCCTTCTTTACTCAAGCGTAGTATAGTACAATAAAAAAACTCGCTACTTATAATAAATACCTAAAAATAACTATGCTGTAGGATTGTTTAGATGTTAAAAAAGATAAATCGCAGTATTTTGAATCTTTACTAAATAAAACTACTGTAAGAATTGAACATAACGAAGAGTAGAGGAACGGCCGTGTCTACAGGTTTTCATGTTCTTGTATACAGCGTGCGCCCGCGGTAGGTCGACTCGTTATTAGTCACGTTTGAAACAATCTGCATTTTGTTTTGTTTGTTTTAAAGCTCCTGCTGTGTTGCTGGTGTCCTTTTTTTTTAAGGTAGGGTTGGATTTTTTTTAAATTTCCATCTGGGAAAGCATTAAAAACATTATCAGTTATATCATAAAACAATCACTATGGGTACATCATGAAAAGATAAAATTCTTAGACCATTTCTGTTTTTAATTATATTTTATTTGAAGAAGATTGAACTTATGGTAAAAAAAACTCTTAAATTGCATTAATTACATTTAAAGTAACAGTTTATAACTTAAAAATTTTGATATTCATATTTAATTTAATATTATTACTGTAAACTTAAGTAAAATCTTTAAATAAACTAAGTAGCCTACAGGATAGATACAAAATATGAAAAGTAAAATATGTATATAAATTAGTTTTAATTACATTTAATAAATTTCTAATACAATGCACATCCCTTTAAATATTCGTTCTTCAGTGGCCGAGCTCTGATGGTTATCTTCCAAGGATCAAAGTATCTTCTCAGTGCGTTAATGTGCTTTAATTTAAGATGTAAAACAATAATTTTATTGCTCTATCATCTCTGCAAATCAGTTATTTAAATTAAATTTATTAATATATTTAAAGCTCTGCCGTTACTGACTGACTGTCAGACAACGCAGAGCCGAAACCACTGGGCGTAGCGGGATAACATTTTGCACGTGGGTTCCTTTGGAAGTGTTTTGTGTGTGGATTTTTGTGTTTATGAAAAATCTGCGCGGGTGAAACCGCAGGGCAGCCTCTAGCATTATTTATGTATAATTATTTGAATACCTAAACTATTTCGAAAAAGATTCATGAAAAACTGCGTGAATTTTACGTTTAAAGGTAAAAAAACTTATTTATAATAACAGAACAAACTAAGGTGTGAATTTTCTAAGTCTTTAACTAATTAAACCTTGTTCAAAACTAGTAATGTACCAAGTACAGACGTCTTACTCTACAAAAAGTTCCTTTAATAGTAAAAGGCCCTACAAGTTTTATGGATACGATTTATCAATATTAGTATTGGCTATTATTTAACTTGCTTATATCACTTTTAATCTGGTGCTCGCCAAAATCATCAAAAAATATATCGTTTTATGAAAGAACGAACACATTGTTATATATAAAAGAACACATTGTTATGAGATCGAAAGACATTTAAAAGCATTTACAAAGTTATTTGTGTTTAACGGACGTATCGCATCGCATGGTTTGTGGACAAGAAAATTATACGTTGGTTCTGTGTTTTGCTGTGGTATAATTGTTATAACGTCTGTAATATAGAGAAATTAATGACATTCATGTTGAGTAGCGTAATGAAGACGTAAAATATAATTATATGTACACGTATATAATGCCGGAACAGAGATAATATCGTAAGATACTCGGTACGGTAATTAGTATTCTCCGACCGAGGTTATCTTTGGAGCCATCGATTAAAGCTGATACCTATTTGGGGAGTTCTGTTGAAAGGAAACCAAAACGGAATCTTGATATTAAATTTAGTTTTATATACCACTAAAACATTATCCTGATCTACGTTTAACATAAAAAAAAATTGTTTAAGGCGGTAAGTCACGGTATGGCGCGAAATTCAAATTTTTTCGCGTTTTTTAATTATTCTGGCGAAAGTAATCATTTTTAATAAAGTTTTAATGAATTCGCGTATGTAAAAAACCATTTCCCACATTGTAATACAACGTTTTTCGAAGACAGACCTACTAATTTTGTGTCTAAGGACCTAACTTGATTTTTGGCCTTTATGTCCTTAGGCACAAAATCAGTAGGTCTGTCTTCTAAAAACGTTGTATTACAATGTGGCAAATGGTTTTTTACATACGCGAATTCATTGAAACTTTTAAAAATATGTATATTTTCGCCAGAATAAATAAAACACACGAAAAAATTTGAATTTCGCGCCATTAGTAAAATGAAGCAGAGATACTTAGCTGGCACATCAAGTTATTGATATCAAAGAAGGTATACTCGTAATATTAAAAACTATACTTATTATCTGTTTCTATATTATATACTTAATGCTATCAAATAGACTCAATCATTTTTTTTTTTGAGTTTAGGTTATACGTGAATACAACCTTACACGCGTTAGGTAAACTATAGAATTAACTTTTAAAATTCCACTTGCAATTTAAAGTTTTCTCAGTTTCTTCCGCAAATATTTACAAGAGTAAAGTCAATGGAGACTTTAAAGGCGACATAAAGCTCTGACTGGCCATAAAACTGAGTTGAAGTTAGATTGCAGAAACGAGGATGGCACCTTATACCTAATCAATACACTGTACACTATTTCAGCAATTTTTCCTTGATTGCACTAACTGTTAAGTATTGGTTTTGTTTCTATACCTATTTATTTATTAACCTCCCTTCGACTTTTCGATCGGCTGACGCCATCCTTTTACTCTTTGCAATAATGCTGAGATAGCGGCCATCCCAACTTTAACAGTTTGCAACTAAACTAGTCCGCACGTAGCTTGCTGAAATCAAATAAATATGTGATTTATTAAAATTATGAATGACATGCCCCTGGAACTCAAAACATATATTACTTAATTCAACAGTAATCGCGTTTTGCAATGGATTTTTAAATTAATTAACTCTTCAAACAAACGCCCAAAGCTAAAGATAGATAAAAGTACAATAAACTGCGTTTGCCCATACCCTATCTTACACACAATATGACCATTTCAACTACCAAAAAAATCCAGACCTCACCATAAATGCTAGAAAAAATCGCTGCACCATAAGTTGGTTGTACCAAATCCAGTCGCGTGTAATTTTTTTTTTTTTTTTACATTCCAAAAACACGTTGAATTTACTAAATGGCGCTGTATCCTATTTTTGTTTTATGTAATCTAAGTCAAGAGTCTTTTGGTGTAATTACGCTATAACCATTGTACCATGCTATAACCCAAGCTTGTCTTACAACCGCTCGGCTTATTGCTGTGGAGGGACTAAAATACTCATTTTTAGTAGTTATGTTTTAGTATCAGCTGTTTTGCAAAACTTTACATCAATTTAAATTTGTTGCATAGGTATTTAATTTTATAAAGGAAAGCTTATATTTATTAGTAAGTAAGTGTAGTGGGTATTTATTAAGAACCTCAACTTATACTAGGATAATATAATAATATGATAGCCTTCTTTTCATGCAATATTAACGTATTAAGTCGCGAAACTAAAGTAGCGTTAATAAATTGTAAGCTTGCATCCATTCTCAAGACTTTCCAACAGCATGAAATTCAATAGCGAAATTATGCAAAGCTAGTTGTTACCTTCGCAAGTTGGAATCGTAGAAGGCAGGTGGAGGGTAACCTCTCACTTAGCACATCGAACGAAGTGCATACAATTACTGATACACAAATATACATCAACAAAGGAAATATTTAAGGGATGAAATATAAGATAAAAAATCTATTCATTAATTAATTAACATAACATAACATAATATCACGCCTTTTATTCCCCGAAGGGTTAGGCAGAGGTACCTGCTCAAGAGCCGGACCCACGTTTAGCCGATTTTATGCTTTATTACCAACGTGACAAGGGGCCAGCTTGTCGCCGCGGTTATAACGACCACTAATTAATTACTCTCAATTAAAAAAAAAACAAAGTTTTTTTCTTAACGATATATTAACGATTTGTCCGATAATTAAACCGTTAACTTTAAGCTATTTAAATGAAATAATCTATTTTATTATTATGTGTTCTTTATTTGTGATTAAAACGATAATTAATGTGTTTATTATGTAATTTTATTATAATGCAGTGCGTTCGTTAAAAGTAGGTGCATGTTCATCTTTTTAGGAACTGTCAGAAGCGGAAAGCAACTATCCGCCCAGATTTAGATACGAATTGCATTTTGCAGTTTGCCGGAATCGTTTGTTCAGGCTGTAACTTTAGAATTATTCAGGAGTCAGAGTCAGGAGGCTCCGGACTTTGCTATTCATTGCGCCAGTCGTCGTATTATGAGTGAGAGGTGATATTTGTAGCTCGATGTAAAAGAATCCGAAATTTTAAATTATGAAGTAAGTACGTTGTGTGGTGTTAATAAAAAACAATGCAACAATTTCTGTATTTACATTGTTTAAGAATTGTATTGCACGACTACATTGAATAAAAATAAGTATTTCATTCATTCAAGATTTTTTAAATTGCGATCCAGTGTGATCGCCAAGTTATTCTTTACATCGCTGCTACAATCATTACGTTTTATATTTTGTGGTTAAATTGCGTGCAAAGTTAATTAAATTTAAGTGCTGTTCAGTTCAATTAATCCATTTATTCGTTATAATAATTCCAATATCAATTGCGAAGGGCAATTTGTTTGTTTTCCTTTTTATTATCAAACTTATCAAAATTATCTTTACTCTGTAAAAAAATACAATAATATTAATACAGACTGTTCACTTGCAAACATGTATCTACTGCAAAGCACATTTTAAAGCGGTTGTTAATTAATTATTTGCAGGTCTGTTCAATAAGCTAGTATGAAGTCAACGTGAACCTGGCTATAGGATCAGACTCTTTTCTTCCTGTAGTAAATGAAAGATAAAGTGCTAAAAAGTTTCTGTCTGTACTGTGTTGTCTATTTTAACATAAAATGGCCAACAATATTGTATTACCAATAAATACATAAATAATACGGGCCTAAGCCTATGCAAAACATGAAGAGGCAGCCTGAAATTCGCTAATAAATATTGCTTAAGCACGTGCGTCGTGGGGGAATTTACATTTAAAATTATAATTATCTACCTACCGACGAGCCCACAGGAGTTGAATATAAAGTCTGCATTATGCAGGGGAAACAGAGCAGCGTAAGTAAAAAGAATAAGAATATTATAGCAGGACAATCTAAGTTGTACTAGGCCTATTCTTTTCTGAATGAGTGAATGATTACTTTTTTGGAGTCAATACAATTCAATTATAGTAAGGTGTCTGAGGAAATTCTATCGCCAAAAGCGATATCTTCCACAAAGCTTCATGATATGTTCAGTTTAGATAATAATTTGGTACCCATGCTGTGCCAGCGCCAGTCATCTTGCGGCACACCAAATTAATTAGATTCCTGTCGCACAAAGTTGTACCGTTTCTGTTCTGTAGAACAGAGGAAAGCTAATTTCAATTAGGTATTCCTAGCTTTCCAATACCTTCGTACGAGTATTCCTGCTACGATTAAACTACTTAATTAAGTTTTTTTGTTTCATACTAAATATGTGTAGGTGTGTCTTTATTTTCACTATGGCTGTAAAAATTAAAAAAAAAAACAAAAATTTCTTTTTTCATGAAATTTCTTGAATTTTTTCTTGCGCAGATCTATGGAGCTTACGGTATCCGTCATGTCTATCACAAGCGGTTTGGGCTGTACGTCGTCCATCAGTCGATGATTCAGTAACGGAACAGTTTATTTATAACTAGACGACCCGGCGAACTTCGTACCGCCTAACCTATTACTATCTTGTGCATGTATTATACTTATAAACCTTCCTCTTGAATCACTCTACCTGTTAAAAAAAAACTGCATCAAAATCCCTTGCGTGGTTTTAAAGATTAAAGCATACATAGGGACAGACGCGGCAAGCGACTTTATTTTATACTATGTATTAATAATAATAATAATAGTTTATTCAATTTCAATACACAATTTTTAACATTCGTGGAGTCTCCTTTTAAGTAAAAATATACCTGTATCAGGAAACTCCTCTCTTCCTCAATGACAATTTGTGGTGTGTTACATTGCTGCTCTAAATTGATCTTACACTATTTAAATATAGATATTAAATATTATATATATATATATATATTAAATATTATTTAGGTAGAGTCGTAAATAAATGCTTATACATGTTATCTTATTCTTAGTAGTTTTAGTGAACTGGTAGATCTGCATATTTTATACAATAACAGTTAACAATTCTTCCGTGTAATTATATTCTAAGTCAATAAGCCATGCAAGTAAAGTTTTTTTAACATCTCTTAATGACATTGTATATATGTTTAGTATTTTATTTACTTTATTATATAGAAGACTGGCTAGTGTCTTAAATTGTCTACGGGCAAAAATAGTTTTTACACTGTGTATCGGAGCAACAGCATGATAACGTCTCTTATCTAGGATATTAGGATCTAATGGAATTGTTTTATGCATTTTTGAAATTGTTTTGAAAATATACAGTTTTCTTACCGAAAGAAGCTTACTTTTAGTAAAAAGTTCAGAAGTTGGGTATCTATAAGGCAGACAAAGCATTACCTTAAGTAGACAACGTTGGGATCTTTCGACTATGATAAAGTTTGTTTTCGCAGCTCCACCCCATAGCGGGATGCAGTACGAAATAATAGATTCTACTAGGGCTACATAAATTCGTTTTAAAATATTGGTTGATGCTACGTGTCTTAAAATTTTAAAAATCCAAACTAACTTTCTTATTCTAGAGGAGACTAGTTCAATGTGGGAGTACCAAGACAATCGTTGGTCAATCATTACACCTAAGTATTTGACACTAGTCACCCTGGTTAAAGTTGGACAGTCACACGCATTTAAATATGGTATGTTACATCTATGTACAGTTAAAACAAAGTTATTACTTGGTTGAGTAGCACTATTTAATGAAAAGCACATGAAATTGGTTTTGCTGGTATTAAGAGTAAGAAGATTTTCACGAAGCCATCTAGAGACCGTCGATAAACCTAATTCAGCTAGATTTCTTACTTGTTCCCAGGAATCACCGTAAAAAACCAAGGCAGTATCATCAGCATACGAAAAAATGTTTCCATTTTTTATTTTCAAATCACATAAGTCATTTATATAGATTAAAAACAGCGTAGGACCTAAAATGCTGCCTTGAGGGACACCGAAAGTTATCTTGGATTCTTTACTGATATAGCTGTCAATTTTTACTTTTTGAGTTCGTTCACTTAAATAATCCTTGAAAAAATCCAAACTAAAACCTCGAATGCCTATTGCTTCTAATTTATTTACTAAAGTAGGAATAGATACTGTGTCAAAAGCCTTTTTTAAATCGAGAAATACTGTGAGGCATTTCCTTCTGTTATCTAAGTTCTCCTCAATGAGTGAACTTAAAGCTGAGACTGCATCTTCTGTCGATTTTCCTCGTCTAAAACCAAATTGTGCTGGTGATAGTATATTAAATCGTTCCAGATAACTAAGCAGCCTATTATTCACTAACTTTTCGAGAATTTTGGATACACAAGGCAATACAGAAATTGGACGAAAATTGCTGACATCATCACTATTGCCACTCTTATATACTGGTGTTATAACTGACTTTTTAAGTTTCGATGGAAAAATACCTTTTTTAAATGAAATGTTCGCAAGATGAGCTATAATAGGAGAAACTAAGTGTTTGGTATACTTTAAAAAAGATGTAGGGATGTTATCAATACCCGATGCACTATCAGACTTAATGTTACTTATTATGCTTTTCACTTCATCTACGTCAGCGTCGAGTAGTACAAAAGAAGATAGTTGTGTGTGCAGTGACAATTTTGAATGAGATATATCATTGTCGTCTTGTTGTAAGGACTCATTTACTATATCTACTGCAAGATCCTTCCCAATGTTAGAAAAGTAGGTGTTTATTTGATTAACAGCATCAATAGGACATGAATTAAGATTAAGTAGATTAGAACTTTTAGATTTACAATTACTAAGGTTGGTAATGGTTTTAATATTTTTCCAAAGTGATTTTGAGTTTTTTTCTGAGTTAATTAGTAAGCTACTCTCATATTGTCTTTTAAGTTTTTTTATTAGATTATTGCAAAAGTTGCGATATCTTTTATAAGTTAGTTTAAGGATTTCATTTGAGGGATCAAGGCGCAGATTTTTCTGAAGTTTATTCCTATTATTGATGCAGCGTATTATTCCATTAGTAATCCAGGGTTTTAAAATCAGCTTACTTTTTGAAATTTTAACTATTTTACTATTTTCTTTTATAGAGTCTGTCATTTTAGTTATTAGTTCTTCCGTTACTATATTAGGATTATCACATTTAAGTAGATCTAATAAGTTTTTTTGCTCAAGACTTTTTAAAGCTTGTTCATAATTTATTATAGTCTTTAATTTAGGATTTTTAAATGTTAATTTAGATTTATCTAGACTTAGAAATATCATAAAGTGATCAGTCACAGTTGTATTAAGGATTGCTATTGAGGCCCTAGATTTATTTTTATGTAATTTTAAGATAAAGTGATCAAGGCAATTTTCCTCTCTGGTAGGTATCGTATGTCCTGGAAATAGACCATGTAGAGATAGCATATCTAGGTAAGTAATTCTATTACTATGTTCTAAAGTTGTTTCGTCTGGTTTATCTCTTATGTTTAAATTAATATCACCTGCGATCACAACACTATTATTAGCTTTTATCGACTCTAGAAGGGTATTTAGAGAGTTAATAAAACCATCAATTTTATTATTATTAGAAGGTGATCTATAGATCCCAAGAATAACAAAATTGTTTAATTCAATCTGAAAGCCAGAAGCATCCATTAGCGTCAATTCTTTAACTGTGACCTTCAGTTTATTCCTAATATAAACTACAACTCCATCATTTTGGTTCATATGTTTAGTTGAGCAGAAGGAAGTGTATGACGTAAGCACTGGAATAGGCTTATTTTGACCGAGCCAACATTCGGTTAAAATGATTATGTCAACTTCACTATTAATTTGCGATAGTGTTATCTCAAAATCATCAAAATTTGCGTATATGCTCCTAATATTCTGCGACAGTATATTAAGTGAGTTTTGACTTGTGAGCACATAATTTTTAAGCTCTGTTACATCACAAAATACACTGTCGGCGAATTCAGTTTCATCAAGCTCATTTTGAGTTACTAAATCAGTCGACATTTTTAATAAGTAGTTCTTGTCCGATAAGTGCAGATACGAGGAAACAGAGCTGATTATAAACCCTAGTTGCTGCGATTATACGATGATATAAAAGAGCAAAGATGCTATCAACAAAACCAGTCATGTGCATTTCATGTATAAAAGCAGAATAAATTATAGCCAATAGTAGACACAGCAGTACGTAATATAATGTTAATAATACCAGCAGAAAATAACTAAAACAATACTTATATTTAGGCTGAAGATAAGATAAGTGCTTTAAAATACAAAAATATATATTAAACATGCAAACTAGAATTAATTTGAAACTAAAAGTTGTTAAAAAGTAAAAATTTAAAAGGAGTCACAAAGCCGTTTTAGATGCTAAAGCTAAAAGGCACTTTTCTGATTTTATAACAACGGGTTTGTCTTCAGGTCTGACGCGAATCAGAACTCTACCATTAGAGTGCCAGCAAGAAAAATTCCTAGACTTTGCAAAAAGGCGCGATTCATAAAGCAACTTGCGTACCGAGGGAGCCAAGTGTTCATCGATGTAGACCGGATTGGAAGCGCCAGGAAGCCCCATAAGACGCGTATTCATCTTTTCTGGGGCGGGGCGCCCCTTATTATACTCACGAATGGATGACAAAAACTTGTTCCTCTTGTTTACATTACAAAATTCCGCCACTATAGGCCGCGCGGACTGTCCTTGTTTTCCTGGTATGCGATAGACGTCTCTTACGTCTGACTCCCCAATATCCATGTTCACCACCTTGGCGACACTAGAGACTAGTATTGATTGATATTGATATACTAGTCGACCCGGCGTACTTCGAACCCCCTTACTTTTTACTATTTAGTGTTTGTATTATACTTATAAACCATCCTCTTGAATCACATTATCTATTAAAAACGCATTAAAATCCGATGTATACATAGGGAAAGACGCGGGAAGCGACTTCGTTTTATGCTATGTATTGATGATGATGATTAAATGCTCGTATTTTTAAAATATATTATATACTTATATAATTCGATATAACGGTTCTTCCTAATAGTTATTGCGAGATTCTGTCATAATCAACACAACAATTATATTACAAAGAGAAGTTTTTCCGGAATTGGTCGCAAATTAATACAGAATATACATAGGAATAAGTAATTGTATACTACATTATATAATTAATGAGATATTTGCCTTTGAACTTGTTACTTTGATGTTTTACTATTTTAACGGCGTGAGGTCTCTAATGTAACCTGTGGTCTACCTATAAATAAACCTTAATAAATAAATGATTTATTAAAGGAATAAATTAAGTTATAAACTAAACCTGAAGTAAAATATTGCATAAAAAAACCATCAAAATATTATTTCACTTGCTACAATTCTTAATTAATATACTTTTGCATCGAAAAATAGTAACTTACTATATGTTCCTATACTATATTTTCGTTATTACATGATTTGTTTGGTAACCACGACAAGTCGCCTCGTAACATACAATACACTAAACTTGACTCCTATACTTTTAATCATCAGCTCATTTAAGGCTTCTTGCTTGCACTTAAACTCAACGCTCGCATCAATTTAGCTCCAGGAGCATTAAAAGTGGATTATCTGGAAAAATAAGGGCTAAAGAAGCGAAGAAATTCTAAAATCCATTATCCTTAGCATGTGGATCGTTTAGCGTTTAGCTAGAGGTGCTTGAGAATAAATTGTTTTGCAGCTAAGTTAGGCTTTCAAAATAGGTTGAATTATGATAGCTAACTTTTTCCTGGTTATATATAGGTATACTAGAATTTAAGTTGCCCTAAATAATAATCATGCTGCTTTGGTTGGATCTTGGACTTACAACTTCAGTACTAATCATTCATATTGTATGCACAAAGTATGATAGCTAACGATAACAACAGTACTTGTTCGTAAAAGATTAGTATTTTTTTATTAGTCGTATCATCAATCTTCGAAGTATTTAATTAAATATTACACACAAAGACGTATACACTCTAAATTCTGAACGAAACAGAATAGTGAATATCAAAGCAATTACCAAGTCACTAAACTAGAACCCTGCTCGTGTTATAACGCCTAACCTATTCCCGATTACGCCGTATTGTTTGTTGTGAAATTTCAATACCTTGTTTATTAATTTCTAGGGTACATCCATTTTGATATAGAATTTGGACCTCTAGCTCTCAAACCATGGGGGGTTTTAAGTTAATGTTAAGTTAAACATACGGCATATATCTAGATTTAATAATGATAAATTTATTAATACTACGAATATCAAAACATATTTCATTCAATATTAAACCAATTTATTCCGTTGATTAATTTTCGGTGCCTTGAATTATCGGTAACACGCTTCTGCTTAGTCAGCCGTTGTTGGATGCAGTTTAGTGTAAGATTGATTACGTAATACTATACACATGTATACATTTGTGCATTGCACATCACACCCGATTGAACTCAATGTAAAGTTGCGTGTAGAGCATTCAAAACTTGCACAAAATTTGAATTAAATGAAGAGGAATAACTATTGTATAGGTTACAATAAATTTATAAGTGACACGACTTATGTATTTTAGTAAAGTGATTAATGCAATTTTAAATAAGTTTTCGTAAAATTTCTCTACAATATGGTCCTTCTAACCGTATAAATAAGTCGTGTAATTTTTGTTTTTTTTTGTTTTCGGTATTTCTGGGTTTCTTGTTTTATTCATAGTAGAACATAATCTGATTTAAAAAAAATAACGCGTGTTACAGAGACAGACGGGCGTTCAGTTTAAGTAATGAATTGAATTATTACAGCTTTTACGGGGTTCATAGCATTTTTGATTGCAATAATAACAGCTGAACCTTAACAGCTATTTTATTTCATGCATATAAAATATTAATAAACGAGATATACTTATTTACAACAAATTCTTCAAGCAAAATACAATTTCTTAGTCAAACAATTTTGTAGTTCAAATAGAAACAAATTATATCACAAAAGCGCCGAGTCGTTCCGAGAAATGTGCATAAACATGTTGTACCAACATTTAGTACAAATACGCTATCTCGGGTCCGTGATTCCAGAAAACTCAACGGAGATTACGCTACGGTCTGATTTACATTTAAAATATTTTTGTGAAATAAGAAAATTACATTCTGTTTGATATGAAAAGGTTGGAACTACAAAACTTAATTTAGAGAATGTTACGTCACTAACAAAGGATCCACTCTATTTCAGGGCTATTTAAAACTCTACATGGTTATTTAATTATTGCTTAGCTCTTTTATCTTGATAGTAAAATGTCATTGCAATAACACCATATGTAAGGATTCCGATATCTTCAGTGCATCTCCTGGTGTGGAGATACGCTTATGCTTTTGGGTATTTAATTTTGCAACAGGATTCATGCTCATTAGATGGCATGCCATACTATTATTTCGTACGTTGTAATGAGACTTGTACTTACTCAAAGATCTTATCCTACTTCCTACCTACCATAAATGCTAACGTTTTTACGAATAGTAGAATCCAGAATAAGAAGTGCGAATACATTTTTATTAATTAATAAAAATATACATTTCTGTTATGCCGTTACGTGCACTGGATCAGCTATCTGACACAGTTTTACAAATTATGAATTTGTATGTGGAGTTTTGAGACTTCAACTCTTATACGATGAGGTTGTAAATGTAAAATGAGATCCGATAACGCTGTACCTTCTTCAGTAGTTCTTTCAGCAGGCAGTAAGGGTTCGTACAAGGCGCCCCAACGACCTTAGCAAACCCCAACGCTACGTCCTTTGACGGCTCACGAGAGCACTTCGTTAGCAGGGCTCCGTATTGTTGCATGCATACTGCATGATCCAGGTCTTGAGACGCTTTCGAAACTGCAAAACGTTAGGCAGAAGTATTCTTGATCATTCGCTAGTTATGCTTCAGAGTTGTACCGTAAAATGGCTTGATTTACAAATATTTTGAATCCGACCCTTATATTTGTATGTTTCATTCATTAGCTAATATCCCAGACCTGATATTGAAAATACGACATAATATGAATGTAGGTAGGACCTGTAATGGTATCCAAAGTAAATATCACAAAATTATAATACGACTAGGTACTTTAAAATATAATTTGTATGCACATACATATTTCAGTTGTACTAAATAAAAATAATATTATATCCGTTAGTACTCTATTTAATGTTTAATCATATTTAATTATACTCTGATGAGTACATGCTTATTACATCTGAACAAATAAAATGCAAAACAGAGGTTTGTATTAAATAATAATAATATTGGAAATCTGAGTCATTTTAATGTAAATTTGGTTCAGCGCACTATCTTATTTTTTGCTCTCACCAAAAGAGGTATAAAATAAAACAAAAGAAATGCCTGTCTGCGTGACCGCCGATACCTTCGACGCTTATCTACAGAGATAAACCTTTTTTGCACGTTCGGTCGGTTGGCTTGAAAAAGATGAGTCACTTTTCGGTCAATAGGCGCGTAGTCCCGTTCCGATCCGACTGAACCTTTAAGCCCAGGCCCCGTATATTGCCGCATAAGGTAGTACTCACACTTATTTAGCTCTATGGGCAAAAGCTGAATACACCTGAATAAGTGTGAGTCCTTTTGTTTTTCTAGCATGTTTTTGTATTTACTTTTTGCTCGAATATGAACAAAAATAATTATTGCAAATTTGGCCGTATTAGAGCGTCTCAACACACTGGTTAAAATCGCATTTACAACGTCTTATTACTGTAACGCAGGTAATGTTTTTAGTGTAGAATTCAGCAGATAGAAATAGAAAAGGCTGAATAATCTACTAAATCTACTTTGAGACCTTATCCATGGTTTATAAAGGAAATATTATTATTAATTTATCTTTTCTCTACTTAGTTATTAAGTTTATTAATTAGAATTTACTTTATATCAAAATGGATACCTATAGTATAGATTATATCATTTAAACTATCCTTCAAAGTTCGCTAGCCACTCGTAACCTAAACCAGTGAACACAACACACGCTTGTTAAGCCTAGGGTGACCTCTTTGTCTAAAACCCTTATTAAAGTTTGTTTAGCTAACTTGATTTAGAGGTGTTTTCGGAGTAGAGTACCTGATTTATATTTTGTACTTTGTGTTTGTTCACCCATTAAATCAGAACAAGTAGTTAAGTAAATTAAGTGCTGTTTAGTTTAAGTTGGTTTGGGCTGTATAAAGGTCAGGTGATTAGCTTGGATAACTTTGTGCCTCCGGAGTTGAAGCGGCAACCTAATATTTTGAAGCTGAGCTAGTTTAGGTCTATCTATTGTATTTAATATATATATAATCAGCAGCAGCGCCGAAAAGAGTACACTTCAAAGTTTCTTATGTCGTGCTTATCAAAAAAGCGAGTAAACTAGAGTCTGAAATTCTGATAAATTTAACACATTTTGTGGACTAGGCTTCCCTCAATCCCTTAAGGCAGTGCCTTATTTCTTAAACGCTCATGTGCAGTAAGGTTCGTGATCTCTTCACGTTAACATATTTATAAGATACTTGATAAACATTTTGCTTTCTGAACCAGAAAATTCCACATGCTTGATCATGCGTAAACTTGAAGCTTTATTTAAAGCAGTGCTCCTTCAGTCCTCTAATTTTAAGAAGTAAGTGCATTGAATAAACCTTTTGTTATCGTGAATGAACATGAACACGTCCAATCATATTTATCAATACATAGTATAAAACACAGTCTCTCCAAAGTCTGTCCTTCCTTATCTATGCTCATATCTTTAAAACTATGCAACGGAATTTGATGCGGTTTTTTTTTAAAGATAGAGTGATTCAGAGGAAGGTTTATATGTCTAATATATGCACATCATAGTAATAGGTAAGGCGGTACGAAGTTCGCCGGGTCCACTAGTACACAATATAGTATTACGTTTAAGCCTTAGTTAAATATAGAACTAAAAAAAACCTCCATCTAGTAAAAATACTAGAGCCAGAACAGTCACCAAGGTTTAGCTGTTCCATATATTAGTTCGATAAGCTGAGACAGGGTCAATACGTACGTAATACGTACGCGAGGTCTTATATCTTTTAGAGAACTTAATTCTTCTCAACCCATGTTTATTGGGCAAAGTTGTTAAGTACGGTGAGCTGAATTACCAACTTGCTAGAAAAACCCTGTATACACAGACTAAAAAAAATAGAGGTATAATAAGATTTCAGCATAGCGTTGATAAGCGTTTGAAAGGATAAATGAGAAGATATACTTCCAAATGCAGATAATTTCTCGACCAAGATAGGCAGTGGTTGAGGGACCCATTTCCTCATATCGTTCTAATTACTCTAGTAGAGGATACTGCTCGGTCACTCACAGACACTGTGCTTCCTCATAAAATATACCGTTATATATATTATGCACCTTGTATCTAGGTAGGTCTGGAGCTAGGTTCTTTCATTTCATTTACATATTAATAATGTCCCGCGTGAAGTATTACCATATTCATGTTAAACTGCTGCTGAACACGAATCTTAATTATTTGGTTGCAGGCTTTATGTTTTGGTGTTTTTTGAAATGTCCGAAGAAGCGTTTTGCATATATGTTATAGTCTCAGAAGATCTGATGATTTTTTTAGGAAAAACAATGACTATAATATTTACCACCACCGACCAACTTCAAGGTATACCCTGTCGATTAAAAAAGGCATTATCAAAATCGGTCCACACAGAAAAAAGTTATGCGTGATCATACATAAAAAAAAAAATACGTGACGAATTGAGAACCTCCTCCTTTTTGTTTTTTCGTCGGTTAAAAATTGATGGTCACAATAATGTCGTTAATACCCTGATATTAATAAAAAGTTCACATAATACTAAACATATTCATCATTTCAGCCGAAAGACGTCCACTGGTGGATCTCTTCATTTCTGACTCGATCACGCAGATAAACTCCGAGCAGCCCTTTCCATTACCCTTTCAGCGACCTTGAGCTTCTTGATTAGGACACTAGTTAGCGACCATGTCACACTAAAAATATTACTAAGACAAATTCACCGAAAATATATTAAGATTGTATGCAAGCTCGTAATGAAACGAATTTGTGCATGGTATTGTTATTTCTAAAATTTCCCCTCCTTAGTTGAACTAATTATCTCAGTTCCAATATTGATAGAAAAAATTACTTATGTAAACCTATGGTACACCGTAAATCTATGAATAATACGTACTCCTATTTATCATTATGATTTTACATCAATAATATTGATGTGAAATCCATGCCTTTCGCTTGACATGACATCAATAGCCAGTTATTTTCAGGCACATTTCTCGTTGATCCATCAGTTTAATATGAACATATCAGATTAATCAAATGACTGGAGCTGTCAACCTGCGCTCCCTCATTGCGGCGGGCTCGCGGCATCCATGCGACATCCCTCCACGACACGACACGACAATACGCTGTCAATCAGTTTGAGAGATCTGCGGCTAAACTCTCGCCTAATTGTTTTTATTCGCAACGCAAAGAATGCAATGCTAAGTTTTCTTTCACGATCTCGACGATACTGTATAATAGGTTAACTGCGTTTGTTCTCGTCTCTAGGTCAATGCCAGGGAAAGTAATATACAAGAACTTGTCACGGAACGATGTTCTAGATTTTGCATTTTTTTTAAATTATTTTCTTTTACTTGCCTTGCATTCGTTAAACAAATTTTGTCGTAAATATACTTTTATTCGATTTAATTGTTTTTTTTTTTTGTTTCAGGTATGCATTCAATATTTAGTACAAGTTGGGTATATCAAAATATGTAAGTACAGAGCTATGGTTTAGATTTAACTAATTATAGACTTCACATTAAATAAATCTTGTTTCTTTGAAAACCTTGCCTTTTCAGGTTGTTCATTTATTATAATTATTTATTTATTTTATTTGGATCACCAACAGGTTTACAAAATACATGCTTAAAATAAAAACAAATACTATGTAAGTATAAATAAAATGAATGGTAAAAGTTTAATGTAGTGATAATAATTTTAAGAATTTATCAGTTTTATTTTAAGGAAATTTAGTTTTCTAACAAAAATATGTAAGAAGTAATATGTAAAATATTCACACAGAGCAATGTGAAGTAAATTCACGTTATTTATATCCTACATATATATTTCAAGCTATGTTTTAAGTATTAACAAAGTAAAAAGTTTTCCAAAGAACACTACAGAGCAAATGTTGGTAGTCACAAAGTTGGTAACTTCGCGTGTAGATCAGAGTAAAGTTTTTGAACACGACTGTGTATCCATTCGTATACTATACGCTCAGTTATTATTCAGATTTCAGATAGCTCAGTTTGGGTAAGTACATATAAAGTTAAATAGATATTGGTTTAATCCCTAAAAAATTTGGTTAACATTTTGCAAAAGTTTTAAGGACTCTTTAGCTAGAATGTTAAAGTAACGAAGAGTAACGAAGTATTATTTAGGTCTTTAAAATGTGAATTAATGATGACAGTTTCGAGTCGATTTCATAGGCATCCCATTAATTGCAACTCAGCCAAAGTTCGGAATAGTTCGTTCATTTACATAACTGCAAAGTCGCGGTCTCCAATCAAGGATTTAAATGCAGCTTTCAGTTATTAAGTTTCATTTGCAGTTTTAATGAGGATATGCCTCCCTTATCATTTTAAAGAGTAGGAATTTAGGGATGTTACTGTATAATAAAACCATTATATAAGTTATTAACATATTTTTAGTTCAGATCGAGCTAAAGTTTAGTGCCTCAATGATGAACAAAATAAATCTCTCAGACGCAAACGATTATTTTGCAAGTTTTTTTTTTAAGAAAAAAACGAAAAATAAAAAAAAAAACTAGCTTTTTATGTACATCACATGTCACAACTCACAACACTGAGTATTAAAGTCACAAACAAGAAAACAAAAGACAGCGTCACGGTCGACCACTAACCGTACTCAAATGTCAAGCAAAATAAACAAAAAAGGAGTATAATGTAACGTGCATTCTAAGTTAGAATTTCTAACAGTAATTTCTCGGCGCGGTACAGTTAAACGAAAATAGATCGTTGGTGGGCGGTAAATCTGCTACTTTTATGAGCCAATAAAGAGTTAAAAAGAGTTTAAATAGCTATAGTGCAACCACGAATGGGTTTCTTTATACTGCAACCGAGATGCTCGCCTATTGCCGGTATTGTTTGTATTCACAACTAGAGCTTCTCACCGTAATGCTTTATTATTTTCGATTTCGTTGGAATTTCAGGAATAAGTGCACCATCAGTTTACAATTTTAAATATCTATGTCAAGAATTTTGGGCTGACACGTTGTCTGTCATTCAGTAAGCCATTCAGAAATTAGAGAAACTTACGAATTAGTTTTTGGCTGTTTATTTAATTTTTACGCAATATCTAATTTTTAGTAATTTTCAGCTTACGTAGTAAAGATCAAAAAACCGCTTACTTACCTATAATTTATAATACTTATTTATATTGTGATAAGAGGTACTATTGGTATTGTGGTACCTACTAAGTTGGTCGGGCCTTCTAGTTTTTAATACATAATGCTCATGACTTATAATGCTGTGATAAATAGTTATTTTTAAGATAGCTACATAGTAAATGTAAATGTACAGTGGCGGTCTAGGAGGCCGTAACAGACTTGTCTATGGTTTCGTCAGCCCTAGACTGTATTGCAAAAGAACAAGGGCTACTTTGCAATACAGAAAAACCGGAAGTGTTACGGCGACCGAGACCGCCACTGTACTACTACAGTTCGGGTCTTTTCTTTTGTATTTCAGGCTTGGACTAAACCACAGTACGGACTCATTGAGGATTACTAGGAACGGGTACTTTATAAATTGAGAAATATTGTCAAAGATTTTTAAATATTCTTTTATGTTTTGGAAACTAGGTGCCATAAATAAAATAAATTCGAGCCAAGCATGGGTAAGCGTGAATGAGTAACAATAAAAGCTGGGAGCTCCATTATACATTTCAAAGATCCCGGATTAAGAAGACTTAAGACTTAACTGAGATGGAAATAGAAAATTTGTATTGAAAGCACGAAGTGTAATCAATATTGTTTACACATCTAAGTGGATGGAACAAAATGTGAGTCGACGACTCGGCAGCTGATGTTTGTAAATACACCAATAAATCTTACAGTTTATTAGATTCGCTGATAGTTGCTTGATAAAAGCCTGCACTTTTATTTATCTTTACTTTTTATAAATTGATAATTTAACCCTGCTCACGAACCTTTACTTAAAACGTAAACTCAAATGATGAACAAATTTTAACATTATAGTGAAATAGTTTGAATATGTACAGATTTTTTCTCTCTATGAACTCGGGTGGTAGCAAAGCTGCGATCAATACTGGATACCTTCAGCCTCCACCACACTTTGCAACGTTTTGTCAATTTCCCCTTCTCCGTAGTCTATACCAATATTATAAAGAGGAAAGATTTGTTTGTTTGTTTGTTTGTAACGAATAGGCTCCGGAAATACTGAACCGATTTTAAAAATTCTTTCACTGGTAGGAAGCTACATTAACCCCGAGTGTCATAGGCTATATTAGATTTTCAAAAAAATTAGGGATCCTTACCTAAACTCAAATAATGTAACCCAAGGTGCAATATTTTTTCCGTTGTTTACATATTTTGACAGCTGGTGGTTTGTTGTTGTTGTTTGTTTTTTTATCAAGCCCATTCTGGGCAGGCAAAAGAACATAGTCTATAGAGCCAAGTCTTTTGTAGTATCTTATATTCTATGGCGTAACGAAGTAAGCCGGGAAAGCTCGTCTTTAATAAATTTGTTACAGTCTTGCTAAATACTTTTGTTACAAGCATTCCAAAGACAGTCCAACTGTCTGATAACATCAAGGAAGTTTCATTGTGCGGTCAATCTCAATCAGTCGCACTCAATTGGTCCCCCGATACCTTTTGGGAGTTGAGTAATTCAATTTGCATCTCTCTCTCCCTTATGGTTTATTACTTGACTATTCGACCCGGCGAACTTCGTACCACCTAAAGCCATGTATTATACTTATAAACCTTCCTTTTGAATCACTCTATCTATTTAAAAAAAATACGCATCAAAATCCGTTGCATTGTTTGAAAGATTTTAGCATACATAGGGACAGACGCGGGAAGCGACTTCATTTTATACTATGTATTGATTTAAAGTGACTTAGATAATTTCTGAATACCTATATAGATTCGGAATAATGTGTAAGAGGTAGCTCATAGGTAACCAGCTCTCCTTACTACTTTGATGATAACAATTTTAGGATGATTATGTAATAAAACAGGGTCATTTGAAGTGCCGCTCATAACATTGCAAAAATGTTCCTGGGAACAGAAATTAATTATCTTTTTATATTGTATAATAAGTAATACAAATATGTTATTAATCGAAACATTTAAAGAAGATAGCAGAATGTGTACTTCCAGTACTGTGAAATAGATCCTCAGTCGGATCGCTGAACACAACCAGCCTATGGCCAATCACAGTCGAACCTTAATTAAACCTTAATTAACTGAATTCAAAGCCACATCGGGTCCGTGATTGGCCGGCCGGATGCTCTGTTTGCGAGCTTCTGATGAGCCAAGATTTATTATATTCCCAGAAGATTCTGATACAATCAATTATTACAATGTCAACTTAATACCGGTATCGAACAAAACAAACTTTATAATAAAATAATTAAATTTGAATTTGGAACTCTATTAATTTGTTGGATGGACATAATGAATGACAAAGACATAAATACAATTGTTGCAAATTTCTGCAACCTTTTTTATCTGCTTTCAGGTTTCACTCAAGGTTATTTCATATTTTTTATTTTATGTTAGGTATTTATAATGCAGTAGCAAGTAATGTTGTTGCATCAACAATAAACTACTATGTCCTTTTTACTCATATTAAAATGTAACTAACGGAAAATAAACTCTGAAACGACACCAATAAAAAGCGGGAAGTTTGTAATTCTAGAATTCAAAACGTACCTATATTATATACAATTGACCTTCATCTACCAGGAGAGCATGAGTAAATTAATATTGTCAAAGTGGTATAATTTAGCGAGGCGGTGTAGTAAAGCGAACGAGTCTGAAACAAAATAAAACGCTAGTCCCGCCCGGGGCACGATTCCCTGGTACCATTGTAGTGCCATTACGATTGTGCCGGCCAAGTCAAGGATCACTAGATTTTAAATTACCTTGAGTTGCAGCACGAATGATTCGAACATATGTATAGGATATTCTTTGCAGTAAAATTTTCGATTTGTCTTTGTTCGTCTGAACTGACCAAGAACCTAATTCATGTTTTTCTTCTATATTATTTTCATCGTAATTAGCAAGGTAAATTTCGTAAGTTTCTGTGAGGTTTGGAGCTTAGAAAATTCAATTAAATTTGAATTGGACTTTTTTTGATATAGGGAGGGTCTAATCCTGAGGGCTTGTTTAGTTTATTCAAGGCATTTCTGTTCAAACTCTCAAGTATAGTATATATTTTCTAGTTTCAAAAATAATAAAGTAGTATGTATAGGCAATGATAGAAATTATAGCGACGAAGCGTGCTACGATAAAGCATCCATATTTCTTCCGATAAAGAAAATGTATACTTCACAAAAGCGCAATATTCTGCAGGCAACTCTAAAAACATATTTAAAGTCGTAACATAAAGCCAATCTACATCTATTCACGATCCAGCCGTGCGGAAGTTCTTGTTAAATAACACAGTGGACCGGTTGTATAAAGGAAACTCATAAAATATATTGGACTAAAGTCAGAAGTTAAAGATAAGACTTTTGTGGCGAGACGAAGGCGAGACGTATGCTGCCATTTTTTGGTACTCAAAATCTACTTGCGATAGCATCACCGATTATTTGTCTAAACTCTCTGTCAATTTTGACGATCATCTTCATACATTTTCCAGCACTTAGATGTCAAAAGTGACCAAAGGTGACATAAATATTCGACAAATTGTCCGTCATGCTACCACCGCTGGAATGGTAAAAACTAATTAAAAAGTTCAAGTTTTTATTGTGTGCAAACAAGAAGTAACTAAATAGTTATTTACTTCCATGTAAAATCACATTTACTTTGTGTAAGTATTATTACATGTGTATTTTATATTTTACATGATGTATTACTTTTTATTTATGTATATATTTGTAATTGTTGATTGAAATGCGATCTATTGATATTATATTCTGTATAGGTATTCTATATTATTCAATTCAGGATTTCATCTTCTCGTATTCAGTCAAGCAACCTACTTAAGAACGAAAAGAAGCCTTTTTGATCCATCGAGTTCCGATATTATCGGACGGAATCTCTTACAAATCCTCATTTCTTAACTTCAGCCAAGTATTAATCTGAGATTGAGGCACTACTCACTGGCTGAACAATTTGATATAATTTATTGGAGCATAACTGTTGTGGGTGGTATGTGAAATTTATTCTTTCCTACTTATCTTCTGTTGACGAGACGTAGAAAAATTCAGATATATTTGCCAATAATATCTTATGTGATCAGTTAGGACGGCGAGCATATGCTTTCTATCAAATTTATTATGTTTAACGATGTTTTAACTATTATTTATTTATTTATTAAGGTTTACAAAACAGATCGTAGACAAAGACATGTAAAATTCGTATATTATTATAAATTACTTTTGAGCTAAATACAATACACATGTACTTTAAATAAATAAATTTCATCGATGATTTTAAACTTTATATTATCATAAAACAAAGTGATCGATATCACACTATACCGTACTGGTGCAATGTAATAATCTCTATAAATATTGTATAAACATTCTCTTCGAACACACTAATACTCTACACGACGACGTTCCCGGCAAAGTTTAAACAACGATAACGTTATCAATATGCTGGCATCCCTATAAATCACCACTGCTCTAGACTAAGCCTAGGACAAAGCCGACACTTCCTTCCATAGAAAATACCGGTGTTACAGGAAAATGCTTATCTTGTGTAAATTATCTATTAGCAATGCAATAAAATGCGAGAAGCGTCGCGTGCTGACGCTAGCGGAATATAAATGGATGAAAGGCTTACGAGCAATGCTGAGGAATTTGTTTGAATTTCGACTGGAATTATCAGGCATTACTCAAAAGGCTAAGATGGATGTCTGTTGAACAAAGGCGTTTTTCATTTACGACTTTTTGTTTTTGGTATGATCTTTATTTGAAGTGATTGTTGCGGAGTTCGTTATGGCGCAAGGTATCGAAATATAAAGTTTAACTTAATAACTTTTTTTAAGTTTATTTTTTTTTACGAACTCTCTTATCAGTTATTTCAGTTTCATTTTAATAAGATGAGAAAATACTATAATTTGACATGCAACTACAAACACAAAGTACTAATTGTACTAAAAATATCAAATCCATAGCAATAAAACAAGATAACTATGAGATTATAGGTTACTGTCTGGTTACCTAGAAAAAAACTAATTTATGTACACAGGGAAACTTTCCTTGATAACAGCAGGATAGAGTAAAGTTTGTTAGCGGTTGTCACGACGCTATTCCTTACGGATATTCTGTAGATTGATAAAATACTTTACTGATTATAAAATATGGTACTTTTGATATCCGAACGCACATAGCAGCCTGCGTAGCATGACGGACCATTTGTCGAATCTTTCAGTCATTTTTAATCGCTTTATACATTTAAATGCGGGAAAATGTATGGAGACGATCGACTAAAGTGACAGATAGAAACGACAAATTGTCCGTCATGCTACCACCGTAGAGCGGTAGAAATCTTGTGTCACTTTGTTTGGATTATTATTATTCATAGTACAAACTAAAAGTTCTCATTTGAAGTAAAAATCTAAATCACCGTGATGCAAAGAAGATTTTTTTTAAACATATAACAACTTAGGTTTACTTTAACATTTCAATGTTTAATAACATCGGATGACTAATTTTTTGAATTCGTTTTTATGTGACAGTTTTTTTTAAATAAATAAAAAAGTGTAAGTTAGTAAATTTCAGTACAAAACTAAATTGGTTCATCACCATGATAAGAAAAAAGATATCGTATCAAAATAATAGCATCCAGGAAAACAACTTTGAGTGACGTTAACGCTTATTAGATACTAGTCGACCCGGCAAACTCCGTACCGCCTAATCTATTAGTATTTTGTGCATGTATTATACTTATAAACCTTCATCTTGAATCTGTTGAAAAAATCCGCATTAAAATCCGTTGCATAGTTTTTAAAGATGCATACATAGGGACAGACGCGGGAAGCAACTTTGTTTTATACTATGTATTGATATTGATTTATTCTGAGCGCCCGTTTGAAAGCTATGACGAAGGTAAGGATCGTCTTAAAGGCACTCGCTTTCGCTTCAATTTCACACTTTCCATCCGAGCATTATCGTCACCGTCATTATATTATTAGTTCAATGGTAAAACGTTCTGTGAATATCACGGGCCTCGACATTGTCATCGTCGGTCGCGATAAATATCTCGATGCTAATCGGGCCGGCTCGCATGCATTGTATTTTGTTTTGTTTTGTAACTAGTGCTGTTATTTACAGGTTTATGTATACTTTTGGAAAATGAAGGTAAAACGTGCCGCATTTAATTTCGAATTAACTTTTTCGAACTCCAATACTCAAATTAACTCTCTATTAATTACAAGAACCTTTCGTTTCCTAGTTTATTACTACAATGTCAGTATTTTTTTTTAAAACAAACAGAAAAATTCAACAAAATTATGTTTTTATTCTAACACTGAATATTGAATAGTCAAGGAGAATATCTGTATCGAGTTACAAGTACAAGTGGTTTTTATAAGCAGCCATCTCACAGTAATGGATCAATTGTTTCAGGAGACTTCAATGTTCAAGAGCTATCTCATTATAAATTATCAAGTTTTCATAATATCGACTACTTCCATTAATCATCCTATCTTCCTTCGTTACAACGACACAAAGACGATTTTAAAACTGAAATTGCAACAGACAGCAGCAAATAAACAGCAAACTGCTTCATGTACTAACCACTGTACCTATTTATATTAAATCGATTTAAAGGGAAGTTCGGAAGTTCGTAACGCTTGTAAAGAAATAAAAACGTCATCCAAATTGCAACATACTTTGCCGCGTAAAATAGCACCTATCTAAACAAAGCCTAGCTGTACGGAGCCGATAAATTCGCTATTTCTAGCACAAAGTAGGTCAATCTAGAATCATTGGTTCCACTGCATCAGTTCTTGGTGTAGTGCGCACAATAGTTGCCTTTCTGTATAGAGGATCTATACTGCACAATTGGTCAATTGTTTGCTATTATCTATGTATAAATAGTTATATGTTTAGTGTTTTTCGCTTACGTGGTGTAATAATAATAATTATTGTCCAATATGTGTTCTTTGTTCTTTTAGGAATATTCCTTCATCCAAGCGAAAACTTAATTTTACTGCTTGTCAAATAAAACAATAATACTGAGAGTATTTTTTTGTTAACAGCTGGAAAATTGGTATATAAGCATTTTTTTCCGCCAATGTTCATTTTAATCCGATCTCATTAAAGTGCAGCGACAGGATAATTCCGGGACCCTAATTCCAAACCAGTTAATCTTGAGCTTATTTCAGCTAATCCTGAATCCCGCGGCCTGCACCCGTATTTTGTTGTGAAAACAAAAAACTGCTGCTCGGCTCGACTTATTTATATAGGAACAAAAATATTTCTTAAAATTAGTCAACGAAACAGAACATGGATTATCATTTCAAAAATTTCATTGAATTTAAAGAGGTTTGATGAATGGACTTAAAAAAATAACAATACTTAGATATAAACACGATTATGGGAAAATTTGTAAATTAATTTATCTGTTATTGTTGACCTTTACAGACATCATTAGGACTTTGATCCTGTAAGTATTACTTGAAACCTACCTAAGAGGATTAGTGATCTTAAGAACTTTGAAGTCTTAAGAGAAACTTTATCCAATAACCGTTAAGTTTTACTTCCGACATGATTAATCATAATCGTTTAGTCTTCGGGATAACCGTTTTCCGAATAAATAGTGTACAATTTTTCCGTGTAGTCTACCGGATTTATTGTACACGAATAAATAGTGTACAATAAATCCGGTAGACTACATATGCCCTTTATAAAGTAGAGTTGTCTTTGAATATGATTTTTTCTTTTATTTTTCAAACAAACTCTTAAAATACCTAACTATACTACCTATATATATTTTTGAAAGTTAATCATCTCTACCTAGCTATATCAGCGCTTCGTGGCTTAATTCAAATTGAATAATCTAGTATTGCGACTGAATTTGATTATTATCTACTAACTTAATTATTATAATTAAATAAGACAAAGATAACTTGATGCTATGCTTGAAGATGAGATAATAATTGAGTTAGACTTGGTTGACGAGTAATCGATAATTACCGTGACTATGTCCGATAATTATTAAATTTAGCTCTACAACAAAATGAAAGTATATGTTATGCAATAAGAGAGAGAGATAAAGTTAAAATTTACGCTATAAGATAGAAAGAGATATAATACAATATTATTATTTTTTCCGATGTCGCCAAGATGACAAAGCTAATTGATAATACCCAGTAAGAAATCAATACATAGTACTTATTATATAAAGTCCTGCGTCTATCCCTATGTATGCTTTAATCTTTCAAACTATCGGATTTTGATAGGGTTTTTTTATTAGATTGAGTGATTCAAGAGGAATTTTTTTAATTTTAATACCTGCATTACATAGTAATAGGTTAGGCGATACGAAGTTTGCCGGGTCTACTAATAGAATATAATTGCAGATTAAATAAAATACAAAGACATATATTTGTTTGTTACCAAAATAAACAGGACTTTGGACCTTAGAATACGAGGGGTCTCCCAAATAAAGGTATTAGTATTTCGCAGGGTAGTCGTCACGGACTTAGACCTTGGTCTTGTTTCGGGACTGGATTACATTATGTAGAGTGTACAAAATTAGCATCGCAAATGAGCTTGCCAATTATTTTGTTGTACATCCGTGTACGAAATTGAGCTTGTTTCATTAAGGATATTTTTAATTTATCGTACAGTTCGTAACAACAACATTATATGGGTAGAGGTCTTGCTTCGGCTAACACGGCCACTGAAAACATGTTGATAAGCATAACACATCAAATTAATTAGGCAAAGGCTTTCACATTGTTTGCGGATTAGGGGCGGGCTGTAAAAAGTAAAGCGAGAGTCCAAATTTCAATTAATATGAATATTCTCATGCGGAAATGAAGCGGATAATTTTCAGCCCTCGCAAACGTCAGGGGACATCAAATTTTTATATGAAAAACTGGAGGACAGATTAAAATTTTACTGAACGCTTGGTAAAAAGAGTTTAATGAATACAAAATTAACTTTTATGCCTCGCTTTTAAAACAGTTTTTTTATATATATTCTTAAGTTTTAAAGCTTTTATGATATAATCTGTTAATATAACATGATATAAGGCTGATAATCTGTCGTTAGTCTGATGCAAGTATTCGGAAACGTGCGTAATAAAAATATTACATGAAACTATCGGATTTCGATGGTAAATTATTTATTTATTTTTACAAAACCCGCCTTCAACGAACTGACACAGACATAATCTGACAACTTCCTCTTTTTCGAAGACGGTTAAAATAGGTACTTAACCTTTTCAAGAATGTAATAAATACATTACTGAAAACCGCATCAAAATCGGTGTAGCCAAAAACAAAAGAAAATCGCGGACAAACTTAACTACATGCAGGTCAAACTGATTAAAAATATTTTCTTACAAAAACCTGTGAAAAACAATAGATTTAATTATAGTGGTTTCTACTTTATTTTTTATACAAAAATTTACACGGAGTGAAGTTGATTAAAATAAAGTGACCTTTACATCCGCTTTGCACTTGCTTTTTAGCAATTTTTTTTCCTTATAAACAAACTAGAGTGGGCGCCCCGCGGCTTCGCCAGCGCAATTTCCCTTTAAATACCAAATTACCGATTTTCGGGATAATAAGTAACCTATGTCCTTTCTCAGGCTCTAAACTATCCATATACCTATTTTCATTCAGTGTTTAGTAGTTTTCTTGTGAAAGCGAGACATATAGACAGATAGACATACAGACAGTTACTTTCGCATTTATAATATAAAAAAGTATGGATAAAGATAAACCGAATCCACTTGGGGAAACAATTCTTATATTAAACAGCCGCGGCCTTCAGAAGAACAAATGCGCCAACGTTATTGTAATGGTTTTTTACCAAGAGCATCCAAGAGCAAACCTTTGGACGACAAATCGACCGTTACTATTAAAATCTAGAGTTCCTGTAGTTTTGACAATATATTTTCATATTATAAATTATAAAGTTAATTCTGATGCACTCTTACATACGAAGCACTTAATGAGTCTTAAATTATCACGTAGTGATAATTTATCTAATTGACCACATCGCGCACCAAGACCCAAGCGACACACGTCACATCTGACAGTTCATTATATCTACAATGCAAGTTACGTGAAGATTCGAACACCTGCACAGCACGTCACCAACAGAGTAATTAGAGCAGATGTTCAAAGTACCTAAGCTGGCTTCAGTTGATGCGGCCTAGTTCTAGCTAGACTAAGCCGTTTGGTCTCGCAATCGGAAGATGTGTTTGATCCTCATTGCAGGCTATCAAAATACTATCACATAAACCTAAATACAAGAGATTTGGTTTCTTGCGCGAGCTGCTTTTAGCAAATTCCTATTTCTTTTACTAAAGATCCGGAAAAGAATGTAGTTTTTTTGGATTCTAAGTCTATGGTCCTATCATTGTGGTGGTGTCCTTACCGTGTGCGAATGTCGAACGATAAATCGAGCGATCACCCGCATCGATAGAGATATATCGCGCGCTATCATGCTAGATCGGATCCGACATTCATGAATACCCTTTGAGGTCTCCGTTTGTACGTGATATATGTATCTTTTAGCATTTCTTTGATATTAATTGAATATAAACTTGTTAAACCTAACAAGCTGTTTGCTAGCATGTCCACAAATTTACCGTCGTTATGATTTTGTTTTGTTACCTATGGGTTTAAGCTATTTAAAAGCCATCTCTGTTCAAAATTACACCTACATCCAAGTAGATTGTGTGTGAAAGAGCTAAAAACGTATAGTTATATCGTCATTATCAATACACCTATACGCCCATTGTCACGCACAAGCTTGTAAGTTTTAATTTTTTTTTACAGATCTTTTTTTTTGAGGATTTGTATTCTTTGTTACAGGTAACAATAAAATGCAGTATTGAAGAGGCCTTGTCACGGATGACTATTGCTTTAAAAAAAAATGTTGAAACAGTTTGAACAGTTCCTGCTCTGAATGCCACCGGTTTGTACGATCGCCCTTTTTAATTGAAACAGCAAAAAGTGAAGGTGACCAACATTGCTCGTGAATGTCAAGCGAGTGAATGTCGCCTCAATAAATATTTGACTCGAGTTTGAACTCGATTTTAACTCGAACGTTGTGTCATACGTTTAGAGATGTTCTTCAACATTAAAAATCTGTTTTTATTTCTAGTTGTATCATACTATTTACAATGGTATTTATTCCCAACACCCACGTCTTGCATGCGGATCCCCAACAGGCCATGTTAGTCTGTCAGCCTGTCTTGCCTCTGCGCTGTTTATTTGCAATAATTTGCATCAGAAATTCATAGCGGAGGTTCCTACACGTATTCACCGAGCCGTCCTCCGAGCACCCATCGCGTAATCTCGTAAAGCTCGCTTTAATCCGACGAAATGGGATTGCTATTCCCTCATATCGGATTTATAAGAATTTTTCGGCATGTTGCCATAATAAAAAAGATTTGGTAAACTTTGTCTCTGCTCCTTTGACGCTTGATTAGATGTTTTATTATATTGCAGCATTTACGTGTTTAAGATTTATATATAATTTTTATGCTAAGTCAAAGTTAACAACTTTACACATCAGTCACTCAATACTGTTTTTTTCCTCAAAGTTTCCATAATCTTCGTTGTCCTTGAGAAAGAGCCTACAATATTTGTGAAGTAATATTAAAAACATATCTGTAAGTAAAAAAATAGGTCACCTAAAGTCGCATGAGGCTTGAATCTTGATAAAATTAGACCTTATTTATTTTGTTTAAGTAAATGTTTACTTTCACGAGCTACTACGTTCACTATACATCGAAAAAGTTTTCACTATATATCGACCAAATTTACCTAATGTATCATCGAGAGTCAATAGTAGCCACTTTAGCAGTTAGAACATGCCAAAGGAGAGCCGATGCGGCGAGTTCCGAGTGACCTTGATCTAAACAGCATGCATAGTGGTGCTTGCTTTTCTCTCGGGACTTGTGAATATCGATTTATCAACTTTCTTGTTTTACGCTGACAAAGTGTCCACTAGGGCATCAACGACGTGCACTTTTATCTAGTATCTCACGTCAAGGCTAACTTGGCTGCAATATTGTGATTTTTTAAGGTTATAAAAGTAATTTTAAGTAAACTAGCTACATAATAATGAATAACTTGTAATTTTATGTGACTTGCTCAGCGATAAAATTTTGTCTTTATTCATATTCTTGTATTTCTAATCACCATAGGAAATGATTACCAAGAAATTTTGAGTCGGTGCCACAGAATCAACGAATAAAGATCACTAAATTACCTGAAATTCAAAGAAATAACCGAAAAACGTATGCCGCTGCGCATCGCGCTTTACATAGATAATGAATTTGCTTGTGTGGTGTGGCGCCGACTTAAAATTCCTTTAGATTTCGAAATTCACTAGATTCTTATAGAAGCCTTGAGTGTAAGATTATAGTCGATAGCCGAAGCCGTTAAATCCTATACGAGAGACGTTGGAGTACACTTTGCTGCCGCTTTAGCTTTGTAGAGATACCACACATTCGAGTTAAACAAAATACTTAAAAAGTAATTACGTATGGAATAGATAAAATTTTTAAAAAGAGAGCTAAAATGCTCTTATAACAAATACCAAGTACATAAAAGTAAGTATTTTATTTGCGTCCTGTCAGTTTTTGCATCCTGGCTAATTTATATAATGCACATTATAATGCACAAAATAATTTAATTTTACATTATTTTTAGGGTGTTTTTTTGAGATAAAATTTATCAAAATCCCCATTTCAGTTTCAATTAAATTCGTAATGACAAATAAATGCGAACGTTTTTCTTTGTTAGGTGACGCCAAGAAGTAGGTACTCGAAAATGTCGTTGAGAGTGTCCACTGAAATAAAATACTTACTTAAGGTATTTAATAATGAAACAAATATATATATTTTTTTTTATGTATTAATATTGTCGTAAAAATACTTCCGTTTTTTTTTTGTATAAAAACATCGCTTTAAAACCAATTGAACAGACAAGTCCGGTTGTAAAAAATGAGTAACGGAACTCAAGGTTTAAAACAAAAGTAGCTTAAGTGCGGTTTAACAATTCGCCAGGGTTAGTCTTAGCCAGTAATAGGTACTAAAGACAATGGGTAAACTTCGTGTCTGTTTGTTACGGGTGTGCTGTTAGTAGATTAGGGATCTTGACAAAGGTGGGTAACCAGCTGTTTATTGGACTTTAATTTGCAGTATAATTAACTTACATCTAAGGATAATGTTATTGTGTCTAGTTTCTATTCAGATAACATATAAGAAAATTTTCACCTAAGACCTTTTTAATGTACGTTTCATTGCCACGAATCAAAATAAAGATATGGCGTTACGTCACGTCACAGGTTGACTTTGTCAAAGTGTATGTGTACAATTAGACAATTAGACAAAGTATGTTTGATTAACAATTTTCAATTTTTAAGGCTTCCAAATGTAATTTATTGCTATAGATTTACCGTTTTTCTTGTTAATATTTCGAAGTATTATTGTCTAGAGATTTACCTTTTAACTACATCTCTCAGTATGGTCGCCCTATTGCACTCTACCGAGCCATCTTATGCTCAGCCCAGGCTCAAGATAGAAGACGAGTGGTCGGCTTAGCTTAGGTTAAGATGCCGCTTAAACGTATACATTAGCACCACCTCTCAAATTTAACTGTACAGCTTGGCACAAAAGCCTAGCAAATAATGGGGGCGCCACTGTCTATGTGGAATAAGTAATTGTTGTTTACTTTTTCCATATTGAAATAAACACCATTCATGATGTGTTTTTTTTACAAGAAGTTATTTTTTTTGATGTTTTTTCCAAATAAAAATGAAAATAGTTGCGTTTCAAGACATTCTTGCCGACCTATATATATTACTAGAGGCTGCCCCGCGGTATCACCCGCGCAGATTTCTTTAAAAAAAAAAACATTTTCTCCCGTTCCCGTGGGAATTTCGAGAAATGATTCCTTAGTGCTCCCCTACACTCCCCAAGGAACCCACGTGCAAAATTTCAGCCCGCTACGTCCAGTAGTTTCGGCTCTGCGTTGTCTGTCAGTCAGTCAGTCAGTCAGTCAGTAACGGAAGAGTTTTATATATATTGATTAAATCTAATTATGCCAATAGGGGAGCTGGCGAGCATTTCGGTATAACATATGCACGCATCCACATCGCGGTGGATTGCAGTTCAGATCAGTTCGAATTGATTTGGTCCAGTTATGTTTGCTCGCTACAGTTATACTTAATAGTCTCGTGTTATTGCACAAGTACTACTGAAAAATGTTTATATTGAATGCATTACTGTTTCAATTGACCCGACAATTGAGTAGTAACATGCATAGAGCAGCTCGGCAATCTCGACATGTTATTGTGTAGAAAATTTTCTTTACATAACTTAACTGATTCCATGAGTTTGAACCACGTATGAACATAATTATAAAATTGCAGATGTATTTATAAGTTTTTTATTAGTCTAACTGATCAAAGGCAAACAGCTCAGCTAGGTAAAAGTAGCTTAAAGGCTCGGTATTATATTAAATGTAAACATTATCTTGGCTGTGCAGAATTTCCGTGAATTCTGTGTGATATAAATTACTAGGTAGGAAGGAAGATAGTATTTAATGTCAAGTGTCATAATTGACTCCAGGTACAAGAACATAATTATTAGTAATATATTTTTCATAAATATAGTGAGTCGTGAGTTTGCTATACTAATATCATCTGCCATTAAATCTTCTACCAGTCTGACTTAGTCCTTGTTAAAGAAATAATAAAAATACTATGTTAGCATTATTTACAATCCTATTGTTAGTACTCTAGCTCAGATCAGAACACACGTGTAGCCAATTAACCTATTGAACAATATAATTTCCCGCAACCGAGTCGGGACGCGTGATAATTGAGTTAATTTCCGACAATGAAGAAGCGCGTACGCATCCACGCCCATTAGTTCCACTTGAATTGATCATCTTGTTCATAGCCAAGCTAGGTGAACTCAAATGAGTGACGCAAATCATCTCTCTCTCTCTTCTAATGTCACAGCTAACAAAACGTTTAAAAAATTGACATTTCAATGGCAAATGGTCCATGCCGTAACTAACAGAAATTATTAATTTTGATCTGTCTTTGTATCCATAAGTATGGTGATTCGAAGCATTTGTAATAGAAATTGCATAAGCCAAAGCCGTCATGATGTGAGGATGTAGAAATACTTCAATCACAATTGAAAAACAATTGCCTACAGGATGACTTCTCTCCATAACAATATACCTACAAAGATAAATTAAAATAACTTCACGCCTTTTATTCTCCGAAGTGTTAGGCAGAGGCACCAGTTGAAGAGCTGGACCCATGTTTAGTTGAGTTTATGCTTTTTTACCTACGTGACAAGGGGCCAGCTTGTCGCCGCGGTTATAACGTCCACTAACTGGCCGGGACCAATGGCTAACGTGCCTTCCGAAGCATGGAATCATCTTACTTTTTGGACAATCATGTGATTCAAGCCTTCAATGTCCTATCCAACCGAAAACAACGACAACGTGATTTTTGTGAGAAATCAATATGTGGTGTTTTCCGCGGGGATCGAACCCACGACCTTCCGTGCCCTAATCAAAAGCTCGTACACTGCGCTACGGAGGCTAAATTATAAAAACAATATTAAAGTTTTTGCTCGTCTCGTAGCATAAAAGTAGTCTGCAAGTATTTTTTGAGCACTTGAAGATGGATTTACGTGGTGATGATGAAGACGCTACTAGGGCTAGTTTTTCATCATAAAGTATTGCTATAGCATTAATGTTATTACCTAAAAACAAAAACTGCAATTCTTCAGGCTACAGGTGTAGTACGACAAAAACAAATTTAAATGATAAAATTTATTTTCGAACGCTGCTGTCGACAATAAATTCATTTCAACAGCATCCAATTTTTTACTTTTAGCAAATTAGTTCAAGGAATAACTCATGTTCCCATTGTACGTTTAATATTTTTTAGCAGAAAGTATTAAAATTGATGCTCCTATTATTGCACCCATATTATTTTATATTCGTTTTTCTGAGTTTTATTTACAGGACTTTTTTTTGTTTATATTATCAATATATATAAAACTCTTCCGTTACTGACCGACCGACCGACCGACCGACCGACCGACCGACCGACCGACCGACCGACCGACCGACCGACCGACCGACCGACCGACCGACCGACCGACCGACCGACCGACCGACCGACCGACCGACCGACCGACCGACCGACCGACCGACCGACCGACCGACCGACCGACCGACCGACCGACCGACCGACCGACCGACCGACCGACCGACCGACCGACCGACCGACCGACCGACCGACCGACCGACCGACCGACCGACCGACCGACCGACCGACCGACCGTCCGACCGACCGACCGACCGACCGACCGACCGACTGACTGACTGACTGACAGACAACGCAGAGCCAAAACTACTAGGCGTAGCGGGCTGAAATTTTGCACGTGGGTTCCTTGGGGAGTGTAGGTGAGCACTAAGAAAGGATTTCCCGACGGGAAACGGGATTTTGGTGTTTATGAGAAATCTGCGCGGGTGAAACCGCGGGGCAGACTCTAGTTATATTATATATATATTTTTTTTAATTTCAGATGAAGCATTCAAAGTTACTTATAGGTATTACATTTGTTTTTATGTTCCAGATACTTACTTTATTTTTTATGCCTTTAAAGGAAATTATGAAAATCCAGGGAGCAGAAAAGCTATAATAAAGCCTTTTCTCTCTTGACCGGTGTTGTATACCCGTTTTGATAAAATATAAATTCACACCGATACAATATTATCCAAATGAATTCTTTTGTGTAATTTGTAAAGCGTAAGGCGCGTTGGTGCAAAAATAAACTTTGAAAGCGAAAATGTTTTTTCCTTTTCTTTGTCACAAGAAATGAAAGGATAACGTTTGTGAAATTCGAATCGTTTTCGTGCTTTTGAGATTGCTTTTTGGATTATTATAAAATCTGGAGCTATTTCATTTAAGTATTTTTGTTTCTTTTCTTGTTATTGTTTTTATTCTATATTTTTTTCACAATGAGTTGCTTTTTGGTATCAAACAGACTTAAAAATATTTGGGATTATGTAGCTTAGCATGACCCAATCAATACTAGCCTAAATAACTTATTAGACTATTCGGTATTCTGTGTAACTTCGTTATTCGGCTAACTTTATAAAATCGTTATTTGACTTTAAAAAAAAAATAAATTATTAAAAAAAAAGTGTAAAAAAGGTAATTTTATACAATCGAAAATCTGCTATGAAGCTAACCTTTCACCCGTGATTTCATTACGGCCAATAAACAAACAAATGGCTGACTGAGCTTCACACGTTTCAGCGGGACACAGTCCGCCTTTATTTGACGTAGAAAATATTCGTCTGATATTACAATACAGTATTTGTAGCCAGAACTGTAAAAAAATAATAAAGGTAATTACAATTAATGAGTGAAATCACAAAAAAATTGTTTTGTAATTTTTTCAAAAGTTGGGGGTGAAATCCGAAAACATATCATATGGTGAAAAAATAATTTTCTTTATAAATTTTTAGCGGAATTTGGTTTTATTTAAGAAGCGCTGCTGTTTTTAAAAATTGTGTTGACTACATCAGATCAGCTTTGGTAAAATAACACAATTTATTTGCGGCACTTTGCATACTGATCTAGTTAAAATAGTCTGTGTGCTGTACAACACAGTTAACTTCATCGAAAAAAACATAGGGCATAAAAAGGAAGAGGAATTAAACCCTGTTAAGTAAAATAAACAAAAAAAAATTGTAATAGTCATGTAATGCTTCGTAATTACATTATTTTAAAAAGAATTTAGAGCTTGAGTATTGTAGCGGTAGTTAAGATATGACAGGGCACAGTGTACGGTCAATATTAGAAGGGCCGGACACTGTCCCGAGAAGGTCCCGAGTAAACATAATAGGCTAATAGGGTACACGTAAAGTGGCTATTTCATTGTCGTAGGTACTCAGTTTTTATAATTAAATTATGATAAAAATTATGTCTCTCTTTCTTTAATATTATGTTCATACTTTGTAAAAAAGTCAAAAAGAAGCATACAGTATTCTTTCCATCTATCAGTCAATGGGTGACGAGATTTCGTAATCGGTACATGTAATCGGTCTTGCCAAATAACAAGACAGCCTTATTGGCAGATATTGACGAGGCTTAAAGGCATACGAAAACTAACCACAGGTAATATGAGCATTGCCCGCCTTTATCCTTTACCAAAACCCATCCCTAGCTTTTGTTTTAGAACGAATGTTATAGGATTTAGTGTAGTTTAAAGAATGCTATTTAAAAAAACACTAATAAAACCAACATGATATTATTAAGCAACCTCTTATTTAATTTCAAACACTGTGCATAAAGTCAAAAATATTTTTTCATGATATTTTCTGTCATATTTAAAATTTTGTCCTCCAACTTAGTAATTAATTTCTCCGTTTAAACTTTTAGACATGTTTTTATTCATACTCTGTTATTTATAAAAAGAGCATTTTAGTTATCTGACAAATGTCAGTTTAGACTGGATGTTACGTATTTACCATACAACAAACCAGAGAAGTGGAGCTCCAGTAAAGCTATTTAAAACCTTCTGTATCTTTATGAATAATACGGATAGGTTGCAGAATTATTTGTCCTTCTACTCCCTCACTTCACCAGCTCTCAACATTGAGGCACAGTAGCGAGACAAACTTTCCAAGCATTAACATTCTGCCTGCGTCGATCACAGTGTCGGGGACTCGGCAGCGGCGTGCGTAATTACTTACTCATTAATAGTATTTAGAAAGAACAATCACGTCCAGAAACTTACAGAGTTCGAAGGATATAAAGTAGGTTAGGGACTAATGTTTACTACTAAGCTGAAATCAGTAATAATGATCTCTTTGTGTTTTTAACAGCTACGTATCAATATTTTGTTACCTTATCAAAATATATGTGATAATTTTTCATTCATTCCAAAAAAATATTGGTAAAAATCCATAATTTGTATTTTAGCTACTGGTTGCAGTGTTAAAAATGAAAATAAAAACTTAACCCTTTAAAAAAAAATATATATATAAGTACATAGATAAAATTTAATTAATTAACAATACACAGAATATGATTATATATTAAATTACTAAAGAACCTAAATACTTAAACTTAGTTAAAATCCTCTTATCTAAACAGTTTGTTAAGCCAAAAGCTTCGGTCATATTACAGCCTAAATTGACTTGGGAAAGTTTCTTGACGTTTGGTAAAAGCTGCCAACAGTCACTATCAAGTTTAGTAAACTAAAACTTCAAAATTAAGTTTGGAGTTGCCAGTACTGGTACTGTTCAATAATTTGTTGAAGTTCAGCATCTAACTCTGTGATCTAACTTATATTTGAGTTTACGGTTCGTTTATGTTTATGACATAAGCATGTTAATAAGTACATTTGTACATGCGATCAATAATTAATAAATATATATCATAACTCTTTTTATAACATTATAAGCTTATTTCTATAGAAAAACATTAAATGAATGGCAGTAAAAATATATCGCAACCCGTCGAGGTTAAACGTTGGGTGTCTCCATTAATTTGTAACAATATTAAAGTAGTAGGTAACCTCACATAGTAATCAGTGCAGGCATGCACTTCCCCGTTTCTAAAATATTTGTTTTCGAACTCATCCATTGTTCGTTCATGGTAATTAATTTTAACCACTATGCACACAGTGGGTTCGCACAAAGCGACTGGGTCGACCTTTTTGTTAGAAATTATGCCGATTCCGAACAAAATAGATTTGACGAGTGTTTGACCCAGATGTACGAGCTTTATTATTTAAGTTATTTATTTTTTACTATATAACAATTTAGTATTTTCCGAATTCAAAGCATTTTTTAATATATTGTAATCGATGATCTAAAAGCAGACCAGGCCAGGTTAAATAATAAAGTATTAAATTTAATATTTTAATCTTTTAAAAATGAGTCTTGGCTAGAAGACTTTTGGGATGTTTTGCAGATAGATAACAATTTTTGATCGCAATAAAGTGAATATAACCTTTTTACTCTTTAATCCAAAAGTGAACTTTTCTTACATTAGCGACATTACAGAAGTAAACTGAATAAATTAAAGTGAAATAACACGTACCTACATTTTAACTCACCGACTAGGCTAAAATGTATTTCCAAAGACCACTTTTTTTTTCTGCCAAAGCTAAGTGGGGTCGTCCTTGTGATGTCGAATTAGGGTTCCTCATACGATACGGCTGAGTGGCATGACAAGAGAAATGACATGAGTCTTGGTTGCCCCACTTGTAACTACATGGAACTTTGGAGAGCGGTTTCCTACATAATATATTAGGGCAGACCGGGTGCCGAAAGTGGAAATAAGCTTTCTTTATTTTTAAATAAATACTTGTCCAAGTATTAAACCGAATTCCTGAATGATATCGTACCGCCCTAATCCTTAGAGACAGACTTAAAATTTGGGCACGAGAACAAGAAAATAAAAACTGAAGTTATCGTTTTAAATATAAAAGCCCAGACTAAGCTGTTGCCACTCAGCAGTATCTCGTAAAACTAATTTTTTATTAGGTACTAGAAAATTACATATTTAGGTATTATTTTAATACAAAAATTGGTATTATTAACAATATCGTTATTATGTTTATAAATTAAGGTTATTAATAAACATTGTAATGTTTTTTTCAGTTTCCAGCACTTTAGGGTAGCCATTTTTTTCTGTAAAATCTGGTGGTAAGATTGATTTTCTTGGATACTGTACCTAATTAACTCAGCCGGATTAAAACGGATGTTAGTTTGTATTAAAAAGTATTTTTTTTGGTTTTGAGATGAATCTTGGTCAACTTTGTAATAAAGTTTTGTCTGCTGCCTTCAGTCGCAGTACCATCTCTAAGAAACCGAATTCTGCGCAGATTTGTTTTTTTGACCATTCCGCGTACGTGAGCAGAATTCAAGTTCGGATATATTTATGTTTCAGACGCTTTTTAGGGGTCTTATTTATTGGTTTGGTGTGAAAGCGCAGATGGTGAATGAAGAGCTATGGTATTTGGACGAATATAGTTTCCTTTATGTGCTGGCAGATTATATCTTGGAAACAGAAATGTTTTATGATCTGTACGCTAGTAAAATGAATTTTGGGTCGAGTAGGTAATATACATAAAGCGGTTCAACCTCTGTGATCTGAAAATACCTTTTTTTTCTTTATTTTTCTTAATAAAGTGAATATTTCATGTACTGTGATACCTATACTTACGGTTTCAGTTTTTATTATAGGTATATAGTTCATTATATTCGGTTCAACTAAAAAAATATTGTTATTTATTATATAGTATTTGTTTTCTAAACACTTGCATTTTGTCATACGTTTTGATATTCGAGATGCAGAGACATGTCATGTATAAATAGAGGCGCGGCGGGCCGGGTCGCTGACCCCCGGGGTTGCCGTGTCCGCACTTTAAATAAACACAACTTATTTTAGATATATTTATCTGTTTGTCTCGATAAATTAATTCCCTAAACGTTTGTGTTATTAATTACGATTAAAAAAATATTTTGTGAATTTGTGTATTAAATTTAATATTGGTAAGTATGTTGAAATAATTCTACCTACCTACTTTGCATTTCCGAAATGAAGCTCCTCTAATTTAATGAAATTCTCGCAGGGCGAAAACTCAATTCCGCAAATAATTGAATTCAAATACAATTACCGGTCTTCCATTATTCTCGTGAAAGTGAGGAAAAGAATCCTTCATTTGATGGATGTTTAAAAAAAATAATTCATTTATTTTCACGCTGCGAAATTTTCCTTTCTTGATAAGTAAAAGTTTATTTTTTGCTTGGCATTTAGGGTAGGTACGAATTTATAAAGCGGCTTTGGAAGTGTTATAAGGGTGTTTTTTCATTATTATAAACCTAAAAAAGTAAAGTATTATTTTTCGTTTTGTTATTGTGAATTATCCGCTGTATGTATATATTCTTAAATCTTTAAAATTATGCAATGGATTTTGATGCAGTATTTATTTTAATAGATAGATTGATTCAAGCCGAAGGTTTTTGTGTATACTACCTGAACAATATATTTATAGATAAGGCGGTACGAAGTTGGGTAGACTAGTAACAAATAATGTAAACATAGGTAAACATTAAACATTGTAAACTGATTATTTTATACTTAGTCTTATTATCATTATTATCATATTATTTCAAATAATTAAAATCGATTAAAACATTTTGAACAAAGAATACATTTAATATTAAAATATTAAGTTTTCTATTGAATTTATTCCACCGTCTGGATGAAAACAAAAAAATGTCGCTGTCTAGTCTGCCTGAGGGGTCCGTATGCAATTTGAACTTTATTGGATTACGCAGGTATATTTGCATTGATGGTATTGTGGTTTACCGAGTAAGTAATACTGGGTAATATTTCTTCGTTTGTAGGTATTCCATTTTATAAATGTATCTTTCACTGTTCAGGAGCCGTAATAAAGCGGAATATTTCCTTGATCCAGCGTTGATTTTTGGGACTTTTTGCTCTAAATAAACTTAAATTATTCATTTAAATCTGACCTTCTTAAGGCCTCTGATAACTTTCAGTTTAGGTGGATGCAATTTAAAAAAAAGCGCGCAGACAGAAACTTACTTTTTTATTTTTTTATTTTTTTCCGTTTAAATTTGCTGTTGTGGTATAGGTATTTTATAAACTTATTAAGACTTACTTATATAATTCTTAGATTACAAGACAACCAAGTATTATTTATTTATTCAATACTCAATAACTGATACCTTAACTAACTAGTACTTATCAATCAGTTTTGAATTAACGTGATGTTAATGATCATTTAATGTCAAAGTTAAAGAATTTAAAAATGGTTCGTTAGTCTCCCTAAAACTGAAGAACGGCCGAGCTGATTTTGGTTTTAAAATGTTCGTAGTAGTCTAGAAAAGAGTTAAAAGGTGAGAAAATATCTAAAACTGGAGGGGAAATCAGTGAAAACAACAATTTAGGTGTTCTATATAAAATTGTAAGGCGCGATACAATAATCGCCGGGACAGCTTGTTAAAATAAAGGTTCAAACACGTACGCAATATTCAATTCGCAATAAATTTATCCAGTATTCCCCCTGGCAATAAGACGGATCTTAGAACATTGTGTGCCCAAATGACTACTTCACCCGCACCCCTAGAGATCGCAGGGCGCCCTAAATGTGCTATTTCGAAGGGCCAATATTTGCAATAACAGGGAACTTTGTTTTTATTATTAGAATAAAATCGATCTATCGTTAGAAAAATACATGGCTGGCCCCGATGTACTTGAAACTAGATATGCCGATTTCTTTTTTACTGCCAGTTTAAGTGACATAACTACATAGTTTTATTCAGGGGTAAAGCATGAAGCATATACGTTTACCTTTACTATACATACGATTTTATAGTCTGGACTCTAAAGAGCTGCACTTCTATAAAAAGCATATGTAGTTTCTAATAAGGTACATGAAAGACAATATAAAAATTTAATAAACATAATGTAGTATTAAAAATGAATGTTTATTGAATAATTAATGAACCTTCCAGGAACCAATAGTTAAATAATTATTTATACGAGCAATACAGGCATATTAAATAGGAAAAAGTAACGAATTATATTAACGCATTAAATCAACAGCGATACAAAGGTATACTTTAGGTATTAGGTACATGTGTTATATTGATCCGAATTGTAACACAATAGCACGAATGTAACGCGTAGGTAGTTCATGTGCGGATTTTCCCAATTATAATGGGATTGTCGTTTTTTTTTCATCTGATGGAGTGCCTGCTATGAAATCTCTGTTAATGAAGATATATTTACTCTTGAAGCAACGTAACCTACATGATTACTAAGTTTAAAATAAATTAAAATAATAATTATAATTTTAAATAAAATGTGTGTGCTGGACATGTAGATATTTAAGTTTTCATTAAAATATGCTGGCATTGTTTGTAATGTTTTCACTATTAAGTAAGTAGTAATAATTTACGTTAAAAGAACGGTTTTTATAATTTTTTGATATGAAACACAGCACCGATTCATGACGTGTAGATACTTAAGAAGTTTACGATTTTCGCGCTCCGCTCTTAACGCCCGCCACACCCGCCAACTTTTGCAATAAAACAGACAAGAAAAATTTTCAATTACCCATCTCCTAGCTCCTAGTTGGTCCACACAAAACAAAAGACGTCTTACTTTCCTTTTAACTGCTCGAAATCTTATTTTTAATCAGAAAATGTTTATAAGTTGGTCTTCGAGTTTCTTTTGAAGATTCGTTACGAGAACACGCAGAATGTTCACTAGAAATGTAGAAATTACCAAAGTTTTAAAGCTGTCTGAAGATTTTTGACAAAGCTAGATGAAACCGAAAGTCTAATTTTTTCGATTATAATTATTTTTCTTATCTTGTAAATTTATATAATTCTTGTTTAGTCTAATCTAAAAAAATATAAAAAATAAAATAAAACATTTAAACTATTAATACAACAATGGCTGCTGACATAATGCTTGTTTATCTGCAGCAGCGATTTCGGTCTGTAATTGCAAAGTCATCATATAAGTTATATTTGTTTTATTGATAGTAGTGCTACTGGGGATGAAGAAGCCATTCAAATCTGCCCAACCGGAAGGTATCCCTCCTGGTATTTCCATAAAATCGCCAGGAGAGTGGCGAAGTCGCATGAATTATGCACAGACAGCTATAGTGTGGCCACCTATGTCGAGTTTTCTGATTATTCAGCTAGGTCTCGCTCTTTTTACTTTGTAAAATATTATATGGAGGAATATTTTGATTGTGTGTTTGTTTGTTTGCATTGAATAGGCTCCGAGAATACTTAACCGATTTCAAAAATTATTTTACTGTTGGGAAGCTACACTATCCCCGGTTGACATAGGCTATAGAATATTCTCAAAAAATCAGAATTCAGGGCGGTACGAAGTTCGCCGTGTCAGTTAGTTATATATAACAAACAATCAAATCTTACCTCTTTATTGTTGGTATAGATATGTTTTACGTAAAAGCAGAAAAGTGCTACATTTAATTATGGTGCTTAATAAACGAAAAGTGTCAGATTTGACAAACACTTCGTTTTACTTGCTCGTCAAGTTTCTATTGAAGAACCTGCTGCCCGTTTTTCGATTGTTTCTTAGTCGCCTTTTACGACTCTTAGACAACACAACACAGCAGTTCACTTAGTTACTTATTTAATTTAATAGCTTTTTAAAAAAAAAAACGAACATCACTGAAGTGATAGCGGAGCCTGGCTTGGCATGACCTAATTTTTAACATGAGAGGTCTACAGCGAAGTTTACGATTTTGTACCTAACGCCCAAATTACCCACTAGGTGTGAAGAGAATAAATCCAACAAAACAACCTCATATTTCGTTATTTTTAACAATTTTTCCATCGTCATCGTCTACTGTGTTAAAATATCTTTATTAAGCAATAGGTTTTAATCTACCGATTGCCATTCTTTCAATTTTACCAAAACCTTTTATTACAAGGTTAAAAGTTCATCCTTCGGATATCTGATGAAACGCAAACGCTTACCTTAGAATTGTGATGATCTGTAAAAAAATTATGAACTTCTTTCTACTATGTAATTCAGGATTCAGCAAGGTTTTATAGGGGCAAGTGTAACAGAAATTTCAGTATTCTAGCTCTACTAACATCAAGGGACTCGAAAATATCGGAAGTGGATTGACAAAATGACGTTTTTTTTCTCGACTTGTATACTCATGTCTCCATATACTGTTTTTAAGTGATTACGAACACTATTGACACTAGGGTTGCAGCTCTATCCCTTTTGTTATCGTTAGAAGGAAACTTTTTATAAGCGCTCAGTAAACTTGTGTTATATTTTACAACAAGTTAACACTTATGTCCACGTTCAGTATACGGCGATGATTTAGGCGATCCTACACAAGGTACATACATACATCTCTCATTTTTGTTATTTAAATCTTTCCTATACACTACTTGAGAGATGAGAATAAAGTAATAGTATTTTATCTCAAAATCATGAGAATAAAGCTCATGGTACAGTTAAAACAAAAAGTGTTTATATATTTTTTGGCGTCCCCAAAGACGTGGATCGGAAGGGTTAAAGACGGCAAGCAGCGTTATTAATTATGCAGCGCTTAGTTCAGCTCAACTGTGACCCAATTTGGGCGACGTACAGCTGCGATCGCTTGTAATGGCGGAAACAAAATAGTGGACGGGTTTTTCGGTACGCTTTTGGGTGGTCGTAAAGTAGATCCGGGCGAGTGCCTTTTTGGAAACTTTAGTAGGCTCGTTTAATTGACAAAGAGAGAGCGAGTGATCCAGGGAACGTTACAGTTTTCCACTTTTATTTCATAAAAAAAATTGAGTTGTAGGCAGGCAGGATCTTACATAATTTGTTCATGCTTGTTACATTTTTTTTTCTCGATTTTCTAGCCCTGTATACAGAGCGTTCAAGACCCAATTAGCACTCTACCAGCCTCTGTTCGCCATTGTACTTTAAGCTCTGGACTTAACACGTTCACACTAATATACCGGGACTTGATTTTTTGCTTCTTGTTCGTGAATTCTTGATACTTAATTGTTTACCAGAAAGATGATTGAACTCATTATAGAATGTAAATATTTTATAATTACCATTACTTTTATCGTTTAACAATATAAAATGCTAGGTATTATTAAAAATGTAACATCTGTGGGTAAAATAACGTCTAGTTTTTGGTTGGTAATTCTTTGAGTTTTTGGAAAACACCATGTAACACCACTAAGACATAGGTTAGTATATTGGAGATCTAAAATACATCTTTAAATATAATGTTATATTTGGTATCTCATACTAGTTCCTCCATTAAAATACTTATTTATTGAACTTTTAAGAGTACATACCTTTTAAGAATATACTAATTGTTGTTCCTAGATACTAAAAAAAATGTAAGAAAAGGTTTAAAACCAATCAATGGTGTTTAAAAAATATGATTTTTTACATGACTAACTGATATCAGAAAATGCTCGAATCTTTCATAAATTACAAGGAACTTGGCAGCCATTTATGTAAGTGCCCTATTCCACTGAATATCTCACGCCCACTCTCTGACATGACCATTAGCGAAATATAATTCCGAAAAGTCAGGAACGAGCGAGATTTGCATAAAATATTTTATAATCATGAGATTAGTCAATCTTTTAGGGGGATAGCGTAGCATAACGTATAACAGTAATGTAGCATTTTTATAATGTCCTTTTCCGAACCTATATAACCTAACCTAACTCACTGAAAAACGAGGGTGGTCTCACATTTCAAATAATAACAAGATTTTTTTAAAAACATCGATCAGAAACATCTGAACACGCCTTCCTTCACTTCTCATATTTACACAGTTTTCTTTAAAGGGCATAGTCACGAAATACTTATAGAAAATATTAAAACATAAGTGAGACTTTTTACACACAAATTATTTTTATTTTTTCATCGTCATTCGCCAAATCGCAAACCACAACTTCATGGACATCGATGACAAAATACTTAGCTTAGCTAAATCTAAATCTGCAAAGTCTACTTACAGGATGAACACAGTATCCGAGTTGCATAGTAACACAGGATTACCGGCCCGGCTTCCGGAATAGTAAGTTTTCCTATCCAAGCACTTTAGATTCCAGTACGAGCAAACCACTTCCAAACTTTGATCGTCACTTGATTTAGCAAGTTCAAAGCATCACGGAGCTTGTCCGACAGTCGAGTTTTATTGTTGCGATTTTGTTGCTGACTTGATAATCTATTAAGGAGTATTTTGACCAGATGCTTAGCAAGGTATTTAAGTTGAATATCCAATAAAAAAGACTAGGTTTAATTCCTATGTACCTAAATGACGAGATCCTTGAATTAAACATAAGATAATTCTTTATTGCAATCAAAATAAAACATAATGTACATAAAAACAAGCGACAAATATCAATGAAAATGGCGGCCTTATCACTAAAAGCGATTTCTTCCAGGCAACCAATGAGGAGATATATATGTAGTAGTAGTATGTGATGCTTAGCGAAAAAACTGAAATTATATATATAAACAAATAAAACTAAGAAAGTACTTATAAGTACTAAATAATCTAAACTTACCTAATACATATTCAAAAAGTGAAGTTGATTCCTATTAAAGTGATTGTTGAAAACACATTTCTCGCTTCGTAATGGAAACGCACTTTCCTTGGCCTTGACTAGTCTCTTTTTCCGCTTTCATAGTGTTAAAATGAATAATTTAATGTCATCTTATTTTATTTTAAAAATATAATATACTAGTCGACCCGGCGAACTTCGCACCGCCTAACCCTATTACTATTTTGTGCGTGTATTATACTATAAACCTTTCTCTAGAATCGCTCTATCTATTAAAAAAACCCGCATCAAAATCCGTTGCATAGTTTTAAAGATTTAAGCATAAATAGGGACAGACGCGGAAAGTGACTTTATTTTATACTAGTCGACCCGGCAAACTTCGTACCGCCTTTCCTATTTCTATGTTGTACATGTATTAAACATATAAACTTTCCTCTTAAATCGCTCTATCTTTAAAAACAAACCGCATCAAAATCCGTTGCAAAATTTTAAAGATAGAAGCATACATAGGGACAGACGCGGGAAGCGACTTTGTTTTATACTATGTATTGATATTGATGACTATGTATTGATGATTGATGATTCCAAGTAAGTACATACATAGGTATATAAAACATTAAAAATATAAGGTTTCAGCATGATCTATCTAATACAAAAATGCGTTAGTAACATTAATGGGATAATCAACAATACATTAAATATCGCAAAGTTTCTGAGAAACATGATATGCCATATTATTAAAAGCTCTTTGTATTCTGTCATATCTATTCATTATATCCTTTTCTGTTATCTAGGGTCAATAACCGATCGATTCTGGTCAGTTGGAGGCGGTTCGGAATTGATCTCTGAAGTATCTAACAATTCTTATGTTATGAATTATGTCACAGAAGAATATTACAGGAATCCAAATAAATCTAAACATTGTTGGCCAATTGGAATAGAATTACTTTCTCAAGAATAAAAAAGTTAAGCAATAATTTTGTTGCTTCATAATAGTTCAATCGAACTGCTCTTTTTTAATGATCTTAATTTAATAATGTCATGCAGACGTTCTGATAACTACAGGACTTATTTAAAATCAAGTAAAGATGTAATTATTTATTCAGTATAGTTCTTATGACTTTAAGTATCTCGAGCAATTTATTCGACTTAATAACGTTCTTAGTTTGTCTCTTTGATACATATCTCAAGTGCATTGTTATATAGAGCTGTCAAGTCCTTTCTTATTAAGTTTATGTGAAGCGTACTGTTGATTGCCGACTGGCAATGTTCCTCTGCTAGATACCCTTTGCTTGGAGCTCTCAGAAGTGTACTTACTTAATGTTCATTCGCTACAACTAGCTAATTAGCTTCGCTAGCTGTTTTAGTAATATCAAAGCAAAAGTGCTTATGTGTGTGTCTCTATTTTATCGTGTCACTCGTCTCTACTTCCCGCTTCACTACTTTTAACGTCGTTTGTGTCTGCTAAAGATGTCTATATTATTGATTTTAATTCTTAAAAATGTACCTATGCGTCTTTTATCAAGCTTACTTTTTAATCTAGCTTCATAATAATTATAATTTTTGATGTTATTGATACGTATAAGATTTAAAACGTGATGTATCTAACTAAAAATAGGTATAAACTGTGCTTTATCACTAGCTAGATAAATTTTATTGATATACGCTGTTATAGTTATAAGTGCTATAAACAATAGATAAGTATTCGAATTCTTATAATACAGTAATTTGGTGGCCTAAATCAGAAGAATATTTCAAACACAAAATAATGTAATTTTTCACAATTTATTCTAGTTTTTCTAGTAGCGGATGGATAATTTTTTTTTCTGTAATGTACGGAATATTAAGTCAGGGTGAGTTAAGGCGGTGCAAAATGAGAAACCCCGCTGAGTTCTAGTCATAAAGTACCTTGTTGAACAGTGGTTTTCATACGACACGAACTTTCTTAATAACCCGCCTGAACTTGTAACCATACTGCGCTGAAGTTTCGCTATAAGTGCCTACACATTTTTGTCATCGATGTGACAGAATACCTATAGTAACCTGCACAGTAACATAGAGTTTTAGAGTTATATCAGGGAAAGAAGAATGCCGTTCTTTTGCAATATTTGGACGTTAGGTCTACATTAATTAAAAATTTCTTCGATTCCTTTAACGTCAAATATTTACATAATTATTCAGATTTGATTTAGAGAATAACGTTATATGATTCTCAAATTTTACCAATTTTCGACTATGTAAGGGTATCCCAATTCTTTACTTCAGTCTTCAGAACAGTCTGGTAAGGAAGTGAACGATATAGTGCAAACGCTTTCACATTAAAAGTTTCCTGTGTTAAGTTATTATATTGTTCATTCGTGCAACTGAAATAATGGAGCAATTTTCGATAAAACTGCGAAGTTTTACTACTAAAATGCTTACAACTTCATACTAAGTAATAACTACATACTTCTACGTTAATAAATTGCCTTTTCTTCAAAATGAAATAGCATTTTCTAATTATAATTTGGGATTTATGTAAGTATTACTTATACTATATTTAAAGAATATTCAACAAGTTAAGTTGAAGTGAGTGACTCTTAACAAGTTTGGTAGTCGATCACAGATACTGAATAAAAACACGTCTTGAAACTAAGTCACTTTTTATTTTACCTAATCTAAATTCAGCAAAAACTCCAAAAATCACAACTAATCTGAAAGACCATAATATATATTATTTAAATTCTTTATTCGCCTAATTTCCCCTGTGATTGAATGTGTGTATATTTTACACACCGGTAATCAGCCGATTTATGTAAATTATATTATCACACCCAACCACTCACGTTAGGTGTGGTTTTACATCAGATTCGGATAATAACCGGATTTTTAACCAGGGTTAAATGAAAAAGACAGAGTTGGCATGAAAAAAATATACAAAAGCAACCTAGTATTCAACGCGACAGAATTTATAACACAAAAATTGGCCTTAGCAGGCCTTAGCAGGCCTTAGCCGTAAAAATACTATAAATACAAGCCTTATTTAAATACCTATTCTGTATCATCCAATAAATGATTTTCTATTTAATATTCTAGAATAAATACAATTTCAAAATATGCCTACGGAGGAAACCTGAGAATTTGTTTATTTAATTGGGATTTCCATCACCCGCCGGATTGGATCCGCTTATCCAATTTTAGTAGACAAGACGATTGCGAATTTCTCGAAGATATTATGGAGCTCGGAATATCTAAGCTTTATACTATTAAAGGTACAATAAATCATCACATAAGTAATGCTTTTATATTTAATCGTTTCTGTTCTATAAGATTTTGTTTCAAGCAGTTACGTTATATTGACACTCTTTTTGCTTGTATCCTAAATAAGTTTTTTTTTTTCAATCAATTTAATGTTATTTAAAGTTCTAAATTTGACATTCTGGTATTTTGCTATAAAAATTGTACATTTTTCAAATTTTGTAAGTTATTTTATAAGTCTATATTTTTTAGATTAAGTTTTAAAACAGCGTTGCATTAAACTTAAATAGTGGTTTAACATTTTCAGATTTTCATTATTTTTTATGCTTTTAGGCTCTAAGGTACAGCGTTTCACATTTATTGTGACAAAGTGCTAGTTTAAAATAATTTTTAAATAGTCAAAGAATCAAAGTTGTTAATCAACAGAGTGCTTATGGTAGAGTGAGTTCAATTTTAAATCTAAATTGAAGCCTTTGACTTGTTATTAATCGAATTTGAAAGGGTTCAATAAAAATATTTTGTGAACTAAAATAAAAATAAAATACAGTCCAGGATTTAGTGATTATGCAAAAAGCATAGGTAGTCTAGTATGCAAATAACGTCTAACAGTTATTTAAATGGGTTATTATGACATTTGAAATTACGGTATAGATACACTAAGAAAAAATGTTTGACCGACATTCACTTCACATTCGACATTACTTCAAATATTCTAAGCCCACCTCCGTAGTTATACAGGTTATAGGACATGCGAAATAGCAGCTTAGCTGGCGCTACGAAACCCTACAATGAGCGTGGCTTAAGGCTCTTTATTGTACTCCAAAAATAAATCTAGGAACACCTAACTTTATCAATGAAATATTGTTCTTGTCATTTCCCAGAGGAGCGGACGAGACTTATTTTCGAACAAGTAATTCTAAACATGTGAATCTCCAGTGATCCCCAAGGAGCATGAACTGAGATAATTTAACTGCGTCGCTGCTGCTGCCGCACAATGTGCTTTTGTTTTGTGACAGATCGTTTGTCACTTCATATAATTAGAAGCCTTAAGAAATGATTGTTCATTGTTCATTAAACAGTTAATATAATGCTTCGCATTGGTATATGTATGAAGGATTAATAACAGTAGACAACTTTAATATAATTTGCAGGTGATTCTTACATTTCTTTTTTTTATTAATTATTTTTTCTTTATTTTCAGGTAATTAATCATTCTTGTAAGCTGTTTTCTTTTGGTAAGCTAAACAAGTGACCCTTTTTAAAGAGACAATCGCATTAATATTACAAAACATACTTTATGAAAAATTCCACCATCTTTTCTCTTTGTCGCCTCTTTCCTGAAAAAGAATGGAGAGTAGGATTTATGAAGGTTTTTATTTATTGCTTTTGATTGTTACAACTTTGCGATTTTCTACATTTTATTATTATTAAAGTCAGTTTGTAAGAATTCATTGTTTGTTTTTGGAGATAGAATATTTCAAAATGTTTCATATCTTTTTAATTAATTTACCTTTTGCTGCAGAAAATGGTTTATTTAAGTTAGTAGGTAATACAGAATTAGTGAAGCCCGCTAGGTAACATCAAAAAATATTACTACACTGCGAGGTGTAAGGCAAATATAAAAAGTTAAGAGTTTAAAAATGACACTTTGTCATTATTTTTTTTACTGAAACCAATAAAAATCCAAATACCTACTTAGTTACCTTACTTAGGTAATTACCTATCTTTTTTAGAAATGTAAAGATTACCTCACCACTCATCTTCTTACCTCTTAACTGAAAACCAGTATAATGATTTGAAAAGTCTGCTGCTGCCAAATCTTCTACCTTCATTTAGAATTTAAAGTAAAACAGTATTCCGATCTCAACGAGGCGGGCGGCGGCAGATAAAACATTCATAGGCATTTCAAAGGACGTAATTTCAAAGGTTCAAGTTAGGTCAACAAGGCTCCTTCATTTTGACTTTCAAAATAAAAAGTTATAAGCTTTTTTTACAACTTCAATAATTACGCAAGGTAGTGCTTGGTATCTGTAAGTATGACTTATTGTACAGGCTTACAATATAATTTTTTATACAATATAATTTTACCTATAAGTTTTATCATCACCTGTGTGTATTTTTTATGTGCAGTTGGCTATCATATTGAGTCATCCATTTTCGAACAGTGGATTGCGTAATCGTGGAAAAAAAAGTCCTTATTTTTTTAATAAAGTATCTACATACTTTACAATATTAGTTGGATTATAAATGCTTCATTTAGGGTAGCTTTTTAAAGATAAAAAAACTCTTTATTGCCATTTTCCACACAGATAATAATACAAATAAAATAAAATATCGCTTAAAGATATTTAAACGATATTAAATCTTTAAAAAACATAAAATATACCTTGATACATAATAATACATATACAAATAAAACTTGTTTGTGGTAGGTGTAACTATATATTCAGACGGTATAGTTTCAAGCTTTACAAGTTTAATTTACCTGAGTCGTTTTAAGTTTCTAAAACGTTTTTGAAGTTTTGGTTATTGATAGGCTAATAAAGGTTTTTCTAGGTCCTCATTAATTTAAGAAACAAATTAGAAACACCTGTAAACTTTTGGTGTAAATTTAGTTGTTTGGCACTTAAGACGATGGACTTGTAATAGATTGTTTTTCTTTTTCATACCAAGCTTATTAGCCGAATAAGTAAATTAAATTAGGTACTACTTTTGCAGGCAATATGCAGCTATTTGCCTTACAAATTCCATATTTAAAAGTAACTTTTGCGATGCGGTGAAAATTAATATAAAAAATATATTCACTGCAGCAGCATTTTCGCCATTTTAGTACCAAAAGATACATACAGTTTCAGTTACTCTGCTGGCGTCGAAATAATATCATTTTGTTTCTTTACTCTACTTGGAAACACGCCAAGATCCTTTCAAAATAACACGCTCTAGATTAGGTCTGGCTGGTGAAATCAGGAAAAAAAAAAAAAATGGACAGCTAAAATTACAGCACACACGTCACAGACACGATTATTATAAATTTGGCGCCAAAATAAAATAAACAACCTGAAATATAGAGGTACCATACATTCTTCATTCGGTTATAAGCTCTCAGCGGATTCCTTTCTCTGAGGTTAAGCTTCAGTTATTTATTTCCGAACCGTTCCTTAACATACATATACCATATAAGGGTACATATATACAGGTTGTATGTGACAAGGCGGCAATGAATCAAAGGATGAAATCAACTCACCATACCTAACAACTTTCCCAAAGCAACATGGGTCGACATCTGAAGACAATAATCAGCTGTCCCGTAGACTGACTTTAACATCTTAATTGTTACACACTTTTTAATATACTTTTTGTCTTTTAATAGTCCCATCTTCTCTACAAATTACCAAAATAATTATTATTACTACCACATATTGATCAGAGATACAGCAAATTGTTATTTGGCCGAACTCCAGCGTTTTATAGGTAGTAAATAGAGTTCCATTAATTCCTAGTTTCCGCAGACGCTGCAGTGAAGCAGGATTTATGCTCCAGACGTGTCTGATTCCCCGGTAGCATACTGGAACTTTGGCGTTTTTGTTCATGAACATTGGATATGTAAAGTGAAAATCTACTGAGAGAACTACTATAAATCCCAGTTGGGTAAAATATTATGCTCTTAATTGATTGCTTCTCGTATAATTTATCAGACTTAAAATAGGTAGGTAGATCCGTATCTAGGGTGACCGAAAAGCATACTTAGTTACTATAACATTCTCATAAAACCCATAAAACATTAACATAACACTCATAACCGGAAAGAAATAAATATCTGAGAAGAACACCACTGCGAACAAAAATGCGAGAAGAATCTTTAGTTTGTCCAATTTTCTTCAATTTAGGTTGGAGTAGTTAGTAGTATAGTTAAAAAAATGTGCAAAAAGAAATCCTCTTGCATTTGAAAAAAATAAGTGCTAAACGTGCAAAAACGATAAAAGACTTTTGACATTTTACGCATAATGTGATAGGTCTACAGGCTGCGACAACCCGTACCTTCTTTGTATGATATTTTAATGATAAAGTATTTAATTTTGTTTTATTTGTCTAGAAACCAAAATAAACTGGAAATGACGTAGCAGAAACTATAAAAATATGTTGCAAGTGTTGAATTTAGGAGCTCTGCAGCGGTAACGCATGCACCTGTCCCCTGAAACTCATAACTTTCAAGAAGTGCGAAATTCCATTCGCAGTAAAACTTTAGTAGAGTGGGATACCATGTTTCTTCAACATATCGAAATATATATTTAAAGAGGAACCAAAATAAGCAAACGACTCCTTGACGTTACAATTTAACAGTCTGTATAAATGTTAATTATACCACAAATAGGTATTTTTTGTTTAAATGTTACCCTACTGTATAAAACTTGTGTCGTTATTATTGAATACAATAAAGTGTTAATTCTGTCAGTCCTTTAAAATAAATATGAGGAAACACAAAAATACTAATATATTAATTTTTACTAGACTGGTAAAATTAAATTTGGAGTAAAATAAATTGTCTCTGCCTACCCCGATGGCATACAGGCGTGACGTTATATATGTATGTAAGAAAAGCGTTTAAAACTTATAAAGCCATCGTTTAATGGAACTTGTTAAATAAACAAGTTCTAGACAGCATTATTGTAAGCAATAAAAACAGTCACTGCCTATATATTTAACTGCTCTAAAATCATATTTGTTTAATAAACCGTCGTAAAGATTTGTAAATCAATACAATTTCACAAGCCTAATTGAAATGCGAATAATATATATTCCGCTATCAGTATAATTTGAGCCAACGTTTTGCACAATTTACCATTTTGCGATTAAATTTAGCGGCACTAGCGCTCGCTTTCGTAGACTTTCAGCACAATCACTCCGCAACGTAGATTGTCGATAAAGAGACGCGAATACCTTCCGCATTTAAATTGGGACCATACTAGAGTTTTATTCGTCCATTCGTTTCAGTTTAAGTATTTATTTTTTTACTATAGGTATAGTGATCTTATAGCAGCTTTCTCTGCTATATTAATGTTTTAACAAATTGACGTTTTTTTGAAATTTTCTTCACTCCGACCCTAACAAACCTACATTCTAAATTTCGAGTACCAATTACAAGCAGTTTGTGCTGTACGTTGTATATCGAGTGCTGAAGGAAGAGTTTATTTATGTACATTTTAACTGCATATGATGGTACTTTTAAATAGCCTTGACCATATTATAGATTTATAATAGCAGCAATAGTTACTAGTTAAAAAAAACACACAACATTACAAACCTGGTTTAATGTGAAAAGTAGAAACAAATAATACTATTTAAGTTATTTGGCTAATAAAGTTGTAAACAGAATTGTGGCACGTGACTGTAACAAGATAGCACTAGCTGGTATGCCACATTACAGAGCGGTAGCGTTGAAGTTGGCTACACGATTCCAATGAGCGATTTTTTTATTGATAGAAGATGTTTAAATCAGTCGGTCGGTGCGATTTCGAAATTATCTCGTTGCTCCCTGGGCGGCAGGGTACCCATAGTGAGTTTTCCTAGTCAATTTTTTTTTAAATGAGTAAGAATAGGTATTTCACCTCAAAAATAAAACTACTTTAATTAACTACTAGTTGACCCGGCGAACTTCGTACCGCCTAACCTATTACTATGTTGTGCATGTATTATACTTATAAACCTTCCTCTTGAATCACTCTATATATTAAAAAAAACCTCATCAAAATCCATTGCATAGTTTTAAAGATATAATACATACATAGGGACAGACGCGGGAAGCGACTTTATTTTATACTATGTATTGATGATTGATATTCGATTAAATGCACTATAAAAGTTTAAGAAATATTTTTTTTTAATCAAAAGGTTGTAAATACAAATCCTATGAGGTCCTTTTATCGCGTTGTCGCATTGCTCTTAGCTCCTGGCAGTCTCGCAAGGAACCCTCGGAGTAATAAATTCAGTTATTCTGACACTAGGAGCCCTTTTATCGGCTGAACTTGTAGCTGGAGCTGGTCGCTTCTTGGCGGATTTATTGTGATTGCGACTGTTTCCTACTGACGCTACTTTTTATGAGAAGAAATAGGACTTCAGTTATACGTACTTCGCTTATATACTTAAACCCTTTTCAATTAGAATATGTATCTCTGTATACCTGGTCTTGTACTGTCTTTGGAAGTCATCATTATCATTTCTTCCGAAAGACGCACACTGCTGGACATAGGCCTTCCCATAAATCGCCACAACGACTGGTCTTGACGGACTGTCATACAGTGTACTCCCGCAGCTTTACGGTCATCAGGCCACCTTGTGGAGGGTCTGCCTACCTAAAAATGTAAGTAATTAACATTAATGCAATATCACTAGCATTAAATGTACAGTGGCGGACACGGTCGGCGTAACACTTCCGGTTTTTCTGTATTGCAAAATAGCTTATTCTTTGGTAATACAGTCTAGGGCTGACGAAACCATAGACAAATCTGTTACGGCCTCCTAGTCCGCCAATGTACGAGAAGTATTAGTTTTAAATGTTATTAAACAGTACCTACCTATAGAATTTCAGAATCACGTCATTTGAATATGACGTGATTCTGAAATTATGTAGGTACGGTATAAGGTAATGAATTCTTTTTTAAACACAATTCGGCACATTTAATGTTTAAATGTTATTAATTGCTTGAATGACTTTATAAAATAATACACTTTACGTTATTAAAAATATTTTACCGTAAAATCGTTCTGCTTTGCCCTTTTGCAATTTGACCTCGCATTCTTCTGCCATCAAACACTTTACGCTTGGCCAGTGCGGCTCTTATCGCGAATATGCACAGAAAGGTCGAGGGTCAAGCGGGGAAATTTAAGAGAAAAATTCACTCGAGTGTGCTCGAAAATATATCATAGGATGTAGGTACCCACCACAGAACAGAAATTCATAATATAGGATGCATGAAAAAGCGTGACAATCAAGCTTTAGAGACTCTACACATCATCTACTATATTATATGTGTGTATATATAAAAATTAATCGTTGTTCGTTAGTCTCGCTAAAACTCGAGAACGGCCGGGCCGATTGACCTGATGTTGGTCTTGAAATGTTTGTCGTAGTCCAGGGAAGGTTTAAAAGGTGAGAAATTACGGCAAAATTTGGAGGAAGTTACTAGTTATTGTTACAATTATAATTTCCCATACAAAATGTTCCATGTTCGATCCATTTTGACGTTGTTGTTTTTTAATTCACCCATTCTGGACGGGCAAAGTAACAAATCCACACAGCCAAGTTTTAAGTGGGTTGGTATTATAATAATAATCGTGTCAACTTATAATCTAAGGCGATACGCAGTTTGCAGGGTCAGCTAGTAGGCAATAAAAATTTGATGCGCTCGTTGCATTAACACCATTAACATTACCAATACATTACGAGCCGTTAGCAAAAGTCTGTATTAATATTCTAGCTTTAGTCTATGCATTCTGGCTACTGCATTGAGCTAGAATAACCTTTTGTTTTGGTTTATTTTAAAAAAAAAGTCTTTACCTATATCCATTGTTATTAACACAAACTTTTCTAAAATCCGACTTATTTCCAAAGCTAAAGTTGCAACGTGAAATGGCCACCGAGTGAGTCCCCCAGGGACGCCGCGGAGACCAGACCAGAAACTTTTTGACAAGTAAAGCGGCAAAAATTAACGGAGCAGAACGGGAGCCACCAACTCGGGCACATTTTGCATTTATCATAATAAAACAATTTCGCCCAGGTACAAATGAATAATTATTGCTTTTCGTTATAAAGGGCAGCTTTATGCTCTGGATGGGAATTGTATAAAACTTCCGGTTTTCGCTAGTTTCCTTTTGGGTAGGATTTATAGCGGTAAAATACAGATAGGAAATCAAGTTTTATGTACGTTAGCTAGCAAGTTATTGTTACTTTAACAATTGTTTACTAACTTATCTCACATATAATGAGGATTGTTATGAAGCTCATCAAAGATGACCAAAGAATAAGACCAAAAATCGTAGAGGCGTAAGTTTTATATCCTAAAGGAATGCGGGCAATAGTGTTTTCATATGAAATTAATTAAAGCAGGGGGCCAAGTTTCTTAAGTAAATATGAGTGACTCGTAATTGTCTTGTTAGCGACTTAGTTAACCATTGCTGTTTTCTTTGAGCGTGCAACATAAATTACCTTTGTTGAAGCGGCAATGGTAAACGAAATCGCTAACAAGACAATTACGAGTCACTCGTTTTTAGTTAAGAAACTTGGCCCCCTGGCTTTATGTATTCTGAGAATAAACCGCAAACTGTAACAATAAAAGTGCACCTTTATCATAATTTCTTTGTATAAGTATTCATGTTAGCAAATCATGTAATGGTCAGATTCTATACAAAGGCGAAACTATAAGAACTAAATTAGAATGGTGCACCAAAAACATGGTACAGCTTCCATACATATAAATCCGGTAATTTGCTTCGGTACGGGTCGAACAAAATCGGTAATTACGGCGATCTGGGTTAGGCAGTAGTGAATTTTTTTCGGTTGAGATATGATCATGATGATAAAAAAAAATCAGTAGAACGATATTGTTTTGTCATCGTTTCGAATTATGAATGTTTTCATGAGAATTTGTGCGTAATATTTTCAGCCGCTCTCCTCGCCGCGTTACCTCGTCGCTATTCACCTTATAACAAAGGCGTGATGAATAATAAAAACACGCACGACCCACATCTGCTGATCCCGCCTGTTCTAATGGACTATCGATTTTATTTGCTATGAGCAAATTTGAACGTGGTGTATTGTTATTTTCTTTTGTATAATATTCATTGTTAACAGGTATTTTTACACGGATCATGCAGGTTTAGTAACATTAAAAATAATACTTTTAGTAACGGGCGGGCACATCAACACACCTTTAGTTATAACCTAATAACTTCGTGAAACAAAAACGGGTACTTTGAAGTGCTGTGTCATGTATTACAAAAAAATTTACTAATAGCTATTATGTCAAGCAAGGCATAGGGCCCTGCTTAGGCTATACCATAAGCCGACAGTGGTATAAATTAAGAACTTTAAAAAAAAAGTTATCTTAACTTAGTAAGCTATTAGAGTAATTTAATTAAAATTCGTGGTTCGTAGGTATAATGTAGTTATAAAGGTATGAAAGATGCAGCACACCGATCTCTGAGATTTAATAACTATATTATGCAAACAATTCAGGCCTTTTATAATGAAACGAGCTTTCCCGGCTTGCTTCGTTACGCCATAGAATATACAAAAGACTTGGCTCTATAGACTATGATCTTTTGACTGCCCAGAATGGCCGAATAAAAAACAAACAACAACAACAAACCACCCGTCAAAATATGTAAACAACGGAAAAAATATTGCACATACTGGTTACATTATTTGAGTTTAGGTAAGGATCCCTAATTTTTTTGAAAATCTAATATAGCCTATGACACTTGGGGTTAATGTAGCTTCCTACCAGTGAAAGAATATTTCAAATCGGTTCGGTATTTCCGGAGCCTATTCGTTACAAACAAACAAACAAACAAACAAACAAACAAACAAATCTTTCCTCTTTATAATATTGGTATTGTATAAAACTACTTAATTCAGTATAAATTAATAATTGAACAATTGAAATTTTCAATATAAAGATAAGAAATTGCGACCCTCTAGATGTAATTTATTTAAGGCAAATTGTTTTTTTTTTTTTTACTTTGTGATATTGTTCTGTGGTATGTTTCTAGTTAGTTAGCTAACAGTTAGTTAGTTAGTCTAAATGATATCGCGTTGGAAGTGTTTTTACTTTTTTCAAGCAAGTGCAGAAGTTGGAATTGTACTAGCTTGTTAACTAATGAGATTGATCACAAGACTTATCTCTGGTTGTATTTAATACTAAAGGAAAGAAATATGACTTATAAAAACATCGTAACATAAATTCATTCAAAGAAATGGAAATAAGAAAATCGTTCGAACACGCGCCACACGGCGTGGCCCACACCACAAGACTTTGTTCGAAAAATCGAAAAATAACGTAAAACGAAAACAGCATAGGAACGTCATTAAATCGAACGATGTTTGAATTTGATTGTGAAAACTTGCCAAGAAACTTTTGACTTTACCTGGTCAGTTTAAAGTCGAACTTGGCATGTCGAAAACTAAAATACTTGCCCGCACCTCGTATTTGAAAAACAATACAAAAAAAACAGAACGGTTGCGTACTGAAAAATATTTATTTATTTATTTATTTATACCAAACACTACACTATCATTACAGACTAATCTAATACAATAGCGTAGGAACAATGAATATATCTGCAGATAAATATTTAAATTTTTATACATAAAAAATAAAATTTGCAAACAAAATTAAAGAAACAAGAATATATTTAGATCTGTGCAGATTCACATACATATATATAAATGCATTAAATTCATTCGAAAACTACATTGTAGGTATTGCATTGCATTGAATGTGATTTTTGATCTACATAAATAAATATTTTACTATCTCGTAAATTTCATATTTTGTTTTGGTTTAAAGTTATAGAGATATTTGATACCTCTTTTGACAAAGATAGCATTGTGGATTGGATAGCATGTTCTGCGCTACTGATAATCTCTTTTTTATTATACTTTATGCACTACTCCATTTCATGTGCACACACACGAAACGAAATAATTATCAGTAAAGTTTTTTTATTACTTCTCATCAGTCGCAAAAAACTGTTTTAGTATCAAGAATGTATGAAGTCATAAATAAAGTGAAGCGCCTTTTAATATTAACTAATTTTAATTACTATATCAGAAAGAATGTATCCATTTATCGGGAATGCGGCAGTTGCAATTTTTTAGTGTTTTCGTAACTTCCGTTTGTTTTATCAGAAAGTATTTTATTGCAGTGGATCTTTTTCGAAGCGCTAATAGTGCTGTATTTGTTATTACAAAAACAAAAAAAAATAAAAAAATCTAAACATGTTTGATAGTAACCAATGCGAAGAGCACTTTGGGAAAGTGGCTTAGAGTCCAAATAGGATTTTTAGATTTAGTCAGAGGAAGTAAACAGGATTTTGGAATTTCCCGCAACCAGTTAGTAACTGATTTTCGGAACTTCCATAACTAACAACATACGGTCTACTGGAAACAAACTAGAATAGACTGCATTAATGTTTTAAAAAAGAATAATTGATGCTCCAGTGCCTATGGGACTAATTACCATGCTGCTGAAAATTTCTCCCCGTTGGACGTGATAATTTTATTCCGAACGTAACGATAAATGGTGCGAAACACGACATGTAAAGTGACAAAGCAAATACCACTGAAAATCAGTTTCGTGGTCAACGGTTCTTTTGTATATTTGAAGCGGTAAACGCTTTTAACATACGCGAGAAAAAATCTACAAAAAGCATTTTGAAACGTAAGCTATGGTAGGCTTTTACAATATTGAGGTCTTCAAATGCGCGAGATACAAATTTTAATGCCAGCACTGGTAGCATGACCGACAATTTGTCAAATCTTTTTGTCACTTTTGATTGCTTTTTATGTAGAAGATTATCACAGAAAGATTTGACAAATGGTCGGTCATGCTACCAGGGCAGATATGCATGCAATGTTGAATTAATTTGTATATTTTTTTTTATTGGTGTGGTGGCCGGCTGATTGGAGGATGACGGTATTATATCAACACCTAGCAAGGACAAAGGAAAGGGATAAGTGAATAGTGACAGTCTTTTACTATCAAATTTCAAAACTTTGATTTTTTTAATTTAAGATGTATGAAAGTGTGTTAACATTTATGAAATACTTATTTTTTTCTTTGAAACACATTTCACTGAACTATGAAAAGTCAATTAAATGCATAATGAAAATTTTTGCGCTAAAACAGCACCAACAATTTCTGTTTTAGTACGAAATTGTTAGTTTTTTAAACTCCGCAAAATCCTAACAACTATGCTTGCGCTCACATTAAATTCGCACACTTAAAGCGGACCGCTTGAAAAGTAAACTGCATTATATTCCCAACAGAGCCATTCTTACTCATTCCGGGTTGGAATTATTCCGGAATGGTCTCCACACCTGCTGGAACCAATGGGACTAGAAACTGCTAACTTTAAAATTTAGTAATAGTATGTGGATTAAAAAACTTGCGTGGTTTCTGTTCATTCTGATCATATTATTCGATTTAACATGTCATACGCAGTGGAGAACTATTGGAATATGATGATTACTTAATATAGGAAAAACTCTTTATAGCTAAAGAATAACAGGCTAGGAAATAATTTAGTAATAATAGGTTAGTATTTGCGAAGGATGCTAATAACATTAATGCAAACGGCTAGAATATTGTTGTATAAATAAACGTACGTATATACCAAATGGAAATGTTACCACAGATGTTGTGTTGAGTGACTCGTGTATGTTATTATTTAGCAAGTAAGTGCTAACAACACTATAGTCACGACCAACGTTAAAGATACTAATTTGCGTATTTGCACAAGTCAAGTCGAAGTCAATGGACTTTATGCTTATACAGTTAGGTATTTCATTATACAATATTTATTTTTGAATGTTTACAAGAAATATTGTCAGCTGTAAAGACGTCCTGCCGGACATAAGCCGATCTGTGTGGGCCCACAGATCGGTATACCTATCAGCCTTGTGCGACCCTCATCCAGTATCATCTTATCTTTTTGTACTTGACACACAAATTGCGCTTTTAGTAGCTGGGATTAGATTAAAATAATAAAAAGACTACAAGTTTTCGAAAGCTCTAGTTTCAGAATATTATGAAGCAGAATATATATTATTATTCGCTTTTCGTCGTCGTGACTACCAGAAATCAGCATAATCCGGGATCACAGTTTCCGGCTGTTTTGTTTGACTCTCGTCTGATAAATTGAAAATATTGCAAAGCTGGTTTCGTGTTGCCGTAGTCACTATATATAAGCTTTCAGAGCTTAATAATTTGTACGAAATTTTCTTAAATCCTATATATTATTTCTCAATATTATGGGTTGTCTTAAAGAAATCGGTTAAAGCGTTATTTTAATTGTGTTAAGTTGATTGATTGCAATAAAGTGTCAATCCGTTTATTTTTCTTTCACTAAATTAATTTGCAGGAATTCAAGTTGCAGTTAATAAAAATAAACTGCAATATTTGAGTTGGAAATTAAAAATGCAGCCCATCAGTCTAGACCCTGAGATCTAAATAAATACGGTTATACCCTCTTAAACGGGAAGTTTAATTATTTATTTTGTACGACACGAAGTTCATTATTTATTCATTTATTCTTGTCAAAAACGAACTATCAAAAATAGTATAACAACTGAAATAATGCAGTAACTACTTTGAAGTATGTTGCGAGTGCCCGATAAACGATGCATTACAAAAGCCTAAATTTCCACAATGAGACGGAGCACGTTCCTTTACATTTTCATTAGCTTCGTTTTTTATAGTTCCATAATTAATTTCTATACATAATCTTAAATCTACTGATTATTAATGGTAGTTTCTCAGGAGAATCACCACGTACTATAACTAAAGGAACTGTTGAGTAGGTCACATTGTCAAGTTACGTTTTACTGAACGGAGATTATTTCAAAAAACTTTATCTACCAAATGCCGGGGAGACCGCAGTTTAGTCCCCAGTTGTCATGGCAACGAGCGGGGCAATGAGGCCTCCCCTTAATGTTTCCGGGTTACACCATAACAGTAAATTCGGTCACTCTTTTCTGTGCACTCAACTATATAATTCTGTGGCTTGCTACCTGCTCGTTTACACGGGTCGTTAAAAATGTATAGTTCCACACAATTTTGTGTTAAAGAAAATTAACTTTTGTGTAAAATAACATAACATAATCTCATGCCTTTTATTCCTGGAAGGGTTAGGCAGAGACACCAGCTCAAGAGCCGGACCCACTTTAGCCAAGTTTTTATACTTTATTACCAACGTGACAAGGGGCCAGCTTGTGTAAACTTAATTTTGTATATATAGGTAATTCCTTGTCCTTCAAAGTCTTTTGTCATTATTACCTATACATACAAACATTACATCAATAGGGTACATACTAAGGCATACCGTACGGCCTCTTCCCTACCAATTGTCCAAATAATTATATCAATATATATAAAACTCTTCCGTTACTGACTGACTGACTGACTGACAGACAACGCAGAGCCGAAACTACTGGACGTACAAAGCTGAAATTTGGCATGTAGGTTCCTTGGGGAGTGTAGGTGAGCACTAAGAAAGGATTTCCCAAAATTCCCACGGGAACGGGAAAAAACGGGGTTTTTGTGTTTATGAGAAATCTGCGCGGGAAATACCGCGGGGCAGCCTCTAGTTGTTTCATAAAACAACTAGGTCTTTGAACACTTTCATTTGTTACTGATATCAAAACTCTGTGAGAATCAGAAAGACCAGCTTGCAGCTACATGTGCAGCGCAATAATACCTGCTGTCGTCTCATAATGAATGCCGTGCACGGTGTGATGAATAGAACGCCTACCGATGTGAGAGTGCTTTATGGGCTCACAGAGACGGATAAATGAAAATTAATGTTGCCTACGGAACGGAAATGTTTAGCCATACATTCGTGTAGGCCTGTAGGGTGAGCGTGAGTGTTTTCACGTCAAAACTCTGTAGCCACGAATGTTGAATGTAGTAAAGAAAAATAAAACAAAAGTACAGAAACTGTTTTTAACTATTAGCTTCAATTGAAAAAATTATTACGTTGCCTTTTACAATGTTAGGAGAAAAGGGAATGGCAACGAAGGAGTGTGTTTTTTAAAAATTTAATTTGCTTATTCTAAGGTGGTATTTAATTCAAGATTTCCTGTGAAAACTACATACATATTATACTTGTACAGTACATAATGGCTGCTTTTGACACGGGGGAAATAAATTAATGATATATAGTGCTTACAGCTTTCATATTTTTCTCACTGTGTAGGTTCTAATAAATATAGTAATGTATTAATATTTTTTTGATATTTTTCTAATTATATATCGGCCCGCTCGGCCTTTACTCTTAAATCTTCAAACATCAGTCAGCTGAAAACCTGCAGCCCTGCAGCTAAGCGTTCTGAACGGGATACCAACAAAACACGCGGTAAACTATTTTCAGGGAAATAATATTTTCTATTTCATATTTTTTTCTGAATAAATTATTTTCTTTTAAATTTCAATGTTATAATATAGAAATATACAGAAGTGAAAAGAAAACCTTTTTAGGGTTCAAAATGAGGAACCTTTATATAAAGTTTGTTGCCTGTCTGTCCGTAGCCTTATTTTTATTTCAAGAAAAAGTGTTTTAATTTGGCATAAACTTTTTCATTGGTTACATATCTATGTAACCAATGAAAAAGTTGTTCTTAATATCTATTAAGAACATGAACTTTCCAAATATTTATAAGTTGAAATGTAAAAAAAAAAATACATGAACCATAAAAATCTGCGACGGACAAAGCTATAAAGCATTCGTCCAATTTGCGGAAGCTCGTAAATTATAAAAACATACACAACACAACCATCCAAGTGCGTGCCGAGCCTCGCGCCAGCAAAATACGATACAGCAATCTACAAATTATTATTTTCGAAATATAATATTTTTTTTACGAAATGATGTGTTTTTTAGGTTTTTAGAGAGGCATTTTATCTTCCCGTGTCTCATAAAGAAAATTAAATTTGCACATAAGAGTTTAAATGTTACCTGAACCTTAATAAATGCTAATGAAAAATTGTTAAAATAAAAATACAAAAGTTCTAAAGGAATTCCAAACGTTATTCAGAAAAAAAAATTAAAATTGACGAAGCGCAAACATTTTCCAATTTTGATTGCGATGTTGGTTCATATGCTTTTTAGAGATCCGTGCAGAGTTAAAAATGGCTCTTTATATACTTTTAAATATATTTTTATTTATACCAAACACTACACTATCATTACAGACTAATCTAATACAATAGTGCTGGAACATAATGTAAATCAAAATATATCTACAGATAATTATTAAATACTTAAAAAATGACAACAAAGCTATATAAATAAAAATAAAATTTACAAACAAAATAAAAAAACACTTACAAATAAACAAAATTCTACAAAAACAAGAACTATTCTTCGTAGCAAATTAAGATTTCGGGTTTTCTAGTGCACTTGCTCAAAGAACATGTAAAAATATCAATTCTTCCGTCTACGCAATTTAGCAATATTTATAACTAAGTCACCTACGAAGACATATTTGATCAAACCTCATAATAAATTATAAGTTTACTTATTAGGAATTAGTTAAGACTACATACCTCAGTATCTCTCACCTAGAAAGAAGCAAATATACTCTGACAAAAGAAATATTGCATTCCATTTCTGCGTAGCATCAATGTGTAGCGTGCTACGAACTCTCGTAGCTTGCTATATTCTGCTCGCGAAGCGCACCGCATCCTAGCGTAGCAAATCGAAAAACTTGCATTGCATTGAAATATCATAACTTCATCTTCGTGATATTTCAAAAGTTTTGAATGGAAAACTTTCGAAAATAAAAAAAATAAGAAGCATATTTAGATGGTTCTCACATCTGATGTGAGATGAGAACCATCTAAATTTGCTTCTTTTTTTTGTAAATAACATATTTTTATTAGTGTATTAATTTTATAAATATAAGAAATCACAATACCTTTAGTTAAATACGCCGGTGTTTTTTAAGAATGGCGAATGACAAACAAACGAATGTATGCCGCTATAAATTAGGGTGAATTTCGACTAGAGATATGTTATGTTAGGTTACTTTGGATGCATTTAAACTGAAACAATCATATTTATAGGACCACATAGCATTTTATGAATTAAACTGAGTTAATTAAATAAATAAATGGTTAGTACTTTGGATGCGCAGTAAGGATGTGTGCTAGGTATAATATCAAGTGGTGTATGTCGTTCACCTTATACCTTCCTTCTGTCGATGCATTGCATGGCTCGACTTGCGTAGGGAGATGCTCACAGCTACTTAACGTACATGTATTTTCTTACTTTTATTAGTTGCTTCTTTACATTACTATAATAATTTCCAGATGCGGCGTTTTAGTAGCGACAGTTTTCTTACTGGGAGCAGAAAGACTGTGACAGAAACTGCACGCGATGTGCCCCTCGGACCTCGGCTACGCGCGATTTACTATGCGCGTGTGATACCGTCTCTGAAAAGAGTATTTGATATTCCCAAAGCATAGCTTTATAGCAAAACGTGGAAACGCAGTGGAAAACAACCATTACACAGCCAGGTCGAGAGTGGCCGCCGGCGAGTGGTCTACGAGGGGCGCGACTCAATTTTGCATGGAATTTTGATGGCTTTCCTAATCAGTTTCTCAGCTTTTACGTCGGCGTTTCCACAAAAATACTTAAACATTTCGGTTTCGATTTACCGTTGTGAAGTCGATTAAACTCACAAATCTGTAAATACCCATATATTTTTTATTTAAACTATTTAAAAAAAAATCCTTCGCACATTTCTATGTAATAATATATGACATCCTAAAAGTTTTTTTTTAATAAAGTAAGAATAGTAGAGAGTACCTACTATATTGCTTCGTCCAAGAGTAGAGATCTACAAGAATGCTGACATTATATAGAGCAAGGCAGTTGCGCTGCCGCACAAAGTACCCCCGACGACGATATCTAGGATAGCGCTCAATAGCACCTGCTCAGCTAGCCCGGAGCTATTTGTTGGGTCATTTATACCCCTTATATATAAGAGCGCGTTGCGGGATACCAAATATTGCGGTGTTGGTCGATTCTGCGCATGGCTTTTGATGGGTAAATGGACATGTGGTTTAGTTATTGGGAAAGTAGTCATGAAAAGTCCAATAATAATATTGGTCATGTATTGCTGAGGTGATCAATTACGAGGTTAGAGATATTATGAGGTTGTATTGAGTAAAGATGTAGTTTTTGGAATTGCAAATACACAATTAGGTATTTAAAATAATATGAGATTTTATTTTAAATTGTTATCATTGTTGTCAAAATACGCTAAGTATTTTTATTCATAAAAATATCAAAAAGAAAGAAATTAATTAAGGATCAAATCAAGAAATTTTTTAGGGCCGCCACCATTTAAAAACTTTCTACTGTATTATGTTATTCTGGTTTTTATGTTTTGTACAATGTTTTAATATAAAGTAATTCAATGCTTGAAATTATTTTCACGAATTGGAACAAGTTCACAAATTACATCGTTACATCCTACTGCTCACTTCTTCCTCGGAAATTGAAGGATGGAGCAAATAGTATTAGGGTCCAATTCAAACCCTATGAATAAATATAAGTGAGTTGTTTGAGGTTACCTTCATCCAAATAAAAGTAACAGTTATCTTAACACTTCGATGTTAGGAGAAAAGGGAATGGCAACGAAGGAGTGGTTTTTTTTTTAAATTTAATTTGCTTATTCTAAGGTGGTATTTAATTCAAGATTTCCTTTGAAAACTACATCCATATTATACTTGTACAGTACTTAATGGCTGCTTTTGACAAGGGGGAAATAAATTAATGATATATAGTGCTTACAGCTTTCATATTTTTTCTTACTGTGTAGGTTATAATAAATACAGTAATGTTTTCATTTTTTTTTAAATATTTCTAATTATATATCGGCCGGCTCGGCCTACTCCTAAATCTTCAAACATCAGTCAGCTGTAAAACCTGCAGCTGAGCGTTCTGAACGGGATACCAACAAAACACGCGGAAAACTATTTTCAGGGAAATAATATTTTCTATTTCATATTTTTTTCTGAATAAATTATTTTCTTTTAAATTTCAATGTTATAATAAAGAAATATACAGAAGTGAAAAGAAAACCTTTTTAGGGTCAAAATGAGGAACCTTTTTATGAAATTTGTTGCCCGTCTGTCCGTAGCCTTAATTTTATTTCAAGAAAAAGCGTCTTAATTTGGCATAAACTTTTTCATTGGTTACATAGATATTAAGAACATGAACTTTCCCCAAATTTATAAGTTGAAATGTAAAAAAAATACAATGACCCATAAAAATCTGCGACGGACAAAGCTATAAAGCATTCGTCCAATTTGCGGAAGCTCGTAAATTATAAAAACATACACAACACAACCATCCAAGTGCGTGCCGGGCCTCGCGCCAGCAAAATACGATACAGCAATCTATAAATTATTATTTTCAAATATATTTTTTTTTACGGAATGATGTCATTGTGTTTTTTAGGTTTTTGAGTGTTAGAGTCATTTTATCTTCCCGTGTCTCATAAAGAAAATTAAATTTGCACAAAGGAGTTTAAATGTTACCTGAACCTTAATAAATGCTAATGAAAAATCGTTAAAATGAAAATACAAAAGTTCTAAAGGAATTCGAAACGTTATTCACGAAAAAAAAAATTAAAATTGATGAAGCGCAAACATTTTCCAATTTTGATTGCGATGTTGGTTCATATGCTTTTTAGAGATCCGTGCAGAGTTAAAAATGGCTCTTTATATATTTTTAAATATATTTTTATTTATACCAAACACTACACTATCATTACAGACTAATCTAATACAATAGTGCTGGAACATAATGTAAATCACGATTAATATATCTACAGATAATTATTAAATACTTAAAAAATGACAACATAGATATATATATAAAAATAAAATTTACAAACAAAATAAAAAAACACTTACAAATAAACAAAATTCTACAAAAACAAGAACTATTCTTCGTAGCAAATTAAGATTTCGGGCTTTCTAGTGCACTTGCTCAGAAAACATGTAAAAATATCAATTCTTCCGTCTACGTAATTTAGAAATATTTATAACTAAGTCACCTACGAAGACATATTTGATCAAACCTCATAAGAAATCATAAGTTTACTTATTAGGAATTAGTTAAGACTACATACCTCAGTATCTCTCACCTAGAAAGAAGCAAATATACTCTGACAAAAGAAATATTGCATTCCATTTCTGCGTAGCATCAATGTGTAGCGTGCTACGAACTCTCGTAGCTTGCTATATTCTGCTCGCGAAGCGCACCGCATCCTAGCGTAGCAAATCGAAAAACTTGCATTGCATTGAAATATCATAACTTCATCTTCGTGATATTTCAAAAGTTTTGAATGGAATACTTTCGAAAATAAAAAAATAAGAAGCATATTTAGATGGTTCTCACATCTGATGTGAGATGAGAACCATCTAAATTTGCTTCTTTTTTTGTAAATAACATATTTTTATGAGTGTATTAATTTTATAAATATAAGAAATCACAATACCTTTAGTTAAATGCGCCGGTGTTTTTTAAGAATGGCGAATGACAAACAAACGAATGTATGCCGCTATAAATTAGGGTGAATTTCGACTAGAGATATGTTATGTTAGGTTACTTTGGATGCATTTAAACTGAAACAATCATATTTATAGGACCACATAGCATTTTATGAATTAAACTGAGTTAATTAAATAAATAAATGGTTAGTACTTTGGATGCGCAGTAAGGATGTGTGCTAGGTATAATATCAAGTGGTGTATGTCGTTCACCTTATACCTTCCTTCTGTCGATGCATTGCATGGCTCGACTTGCGTAGGGAGATGCTCACAGCTACTTAACGTACATGTATTTTCTTACTTTTATTAGTTGCTTCTTTACATTACTATAATAATTTCCAGATGCGGCGTTTTAGTAGCGACAGTTTTCTTACTGGGAGCAGAAAGACTGTGACAGAAACTGCACGCGATGTGCCCCTCGGACCTCGGCTACGCGCGATTTACTATGCGCGTGTGATACCGTCTCTGAAAAGAGTATTTGATATTCCCAAAGCATAGCTTTATAGCAAAACGTGGAAACGCAGTGGAAAACAACCATTACACAGCCAGGTCGAGAGTGGCCGCCGGCGAGTGGTCTACGAGGGGCGCGACTCAACTTTGCATGGAATTTTGATGGCTTTCCTAATCAGTTTCTCAGCTTTTACGTCGGCGTTTCCACAAAAATATTTAAACATTTCGGTTTCGATTTACCGTTGTGAAGTCGATTAAACTCACAAATCTGTAAATACCCATATATTTTTTATTTAAACTATTTAAAAAAAAATCCTTCGCACATTTCTATGTAATAATATATGACATCCTAAAAGTTTTTTTTTAATAAAGTAAGAATAGTAGAGAGTACCTACTATATTGCTTCGTCCAAGAGTAGAGATCTACAAGAATGCTGACATTATATAGAGCAAGGCAGTTGCGCTGCCGCACAAAGTACCCCCGACGACGATATCTAGGATAGCGCTCAATAGCACCTGCTCAGCTAGCCCGGAGCTATTTGTTGGGTCATTTATACCCCTTATATATAAGAGCGCGTTGCGGGATACCAAATATTGCGGTGTTGGTCGATTCTGCGCATGGCTTTTGATGGGTAAATGGACATGTGGTTTAGTTATTGGGAAAGTAGTCATGAAAAGTCCAATAATAATATTGGTCATGTATTGCTGAGGTGATCAATTACGAGGTTAGAGATATTATGAGGTTGTATTGAGTAAAGATGTAGTTTTTGGAATTGCAAATACACAATTAGGTATTTAAAATAATATGAGATTTTATTTTAAATTGTTATCATTGTTGTCAAAATACGCTAAGTATTTTTATTCATAAAAATATCAAAAAGAAAGAAATTAATTAAGGATCAAATCAAGAAATTTTTTAGGGCCGCCACCATTTAAAAACTTTCTACTGTACTATGTTATTCTGGTTTTTATGTTTTGTACAATGTTTTAATATAAAGTAATTCAATGCTTGAAATTATTTTCACGAATTGGAACAAGTTCACAAGTTACATCGTTACATCCTACTGCTCACTTCTTCCTCGGAAATTGAAGGATGGAGCAAATAGTATTAGGGTCCAATTCAAACCCTATGAATAAATATAAGTGAGTTGTTTGAGGTTACCTTCATCCAAATAAAAGTAACAGTTATCTTAACACTTCGATGTTAGGAGAAAAGGGAATAGCAACGAAGGAGTGGTTTTTTTTTAAATTTAATTTGCTTATTCTAAGGTGGTATTTAATTCAAGATTTCCTTTGAAAACTACATCCATATTATACTTGTACAGTACTTAATGGCTGCTTTTGACAAGGGGGAAATAAATTAATGATATATAGTGCTTACAGCTTTCATATTTTTTCTTACTGTGTAGGTTATAATAAATACAGTAATGTTTTCATTTTTTTTTTAATATTTCTAATTATATATCGGCCGGCTCGGCCTACTCCTAAATCTTCAAACATCAGTCAGCTGTAAAACCTGCAGCTGAGCGTTCTGAACGGGATACCAACAAAACACGCGGAAAACTATTTTCAGGGAAATAATATTTTCTATTTCATATTTTTTTCTGAATAAATTATTTTCTTTTAAATTTCAATGTTATAATAAAGAAATATACAGAAGTGAAAAGAAAACCTTTTTAGGGTCAAAATGAGGAACCTTTTTATGAAATTTGTTGCCCGTCTGTCCGTAGCCTTAATTTTATTTCAAGAAAAAGCGTCTTAATTTGGCATAAACTTTTTCATTGGTTACATAGATATTAAGAACATGAACTTTCCCCAAATTTATAAGTTGAAATGTAAAAAAAATACAATGACCCATAAAAATCTGCGACGGACAAAGCTATAAAGCATTCGTCCAATTTGCGGAAGCTCGTAAATTATAAAAACATACACAACACAACCATCCAAGTGCGTGCCGGGCCTCGCGCCAGCAAAATACGATACAGCAATCTATAAATTATTATTTTCAAATATATTTTTTTTTACGGAATGATGTCATTGTGTTTTTTAGGTTTTTGAGTGTTAGAGTCATTTTATCTTCCCGTGTCTCATAAAGAAAATTAAATTTGCACATAAGAGTTTAAATGTTACCTGAACCTTAATAAATGCTAATGAAAAATCGTTAAAATGAAAATACAAAAGTTCTAAAGGAATTCGAAACGTTATTCACGAAAAAAAAAATTAAAATTGATGAAGCGCAAACATTTTCCAATTTTGATTGCGATGTTGGTTCATATGCTTTTTAGAGATCCGTGCAGAGTTAAAAATGGCTCTTTATATATTTTTAAATATATTTTTATTTATACCAAACACTACACTATCATTACAGACTAATCTAATACAATAGTGCTGGAACATAATGTAAATCACGATTAATATATCTACAGATAATTATTAAATACTTAAAAAATGACAACATAGATATATATATAAAAATAAAATTTACAAACAAAATAAAAAAACACTTACAAATAAACAAAATTCTACAAAAACAAGAACTATTCTTCGTAGCAAATTAAGATTTCGGGCTTTCTAGTGCACTTGCTCAGAAAACATGTAAAAATATCAATTCTTCCGTCTACGTAATTTAGAAATATTTATAACTAAGTCACCTACGAAGACATATTAGATCAAACCTCATAAGAAATCATAAGTTTACTTATTAGGAATTAGTTAAGACTACATACCTCAGTATCTCTCACCTGGAAAGAAGCAAATATACTCTGACAAAAGAAATATTGCATTCCATTTCTGCGTAGCATCAATGTGTAGCGTGCTACGAACTCTCGTAGCTTGCTATATTCTGCTCGCGAAGCGCACCGCATCCTAGCGTAGCAAATCGAAAAACTTGCATTGCATTGAAATATCATAACTTCATCTTCGTGATATTTCAAAAGTTTTGAATGGAATACTTTCGAAAATAAAAAAATAAGAAGCATATTTAGATGGTTCTCACATCTGATGTGAGATGAGAACCATCTAAATTTGCTTCTTTTTTTGTAAATAACATATTTTTATGAGTGTATTAATTTTATAAATATAAGAAATCACAATACCTTTAGTTAAATGCGCCGGTGTTTTTTAAGAATGGCGAATGACAAACAAACGAATGTATGCCGCTATAAATTAGGGTGAATTTCGACTAGAGATATGTTATGTTAGGTTACTTTGGATGCATTTAAACTGAAACAATCATATTTATAGGACCACATAGCATTTTATGAATTAAACTGAGTTAATTAAATAAATAAATGGTTAGTACTTTGGATGCGCAGTAAGGATGTGTGCTAGGTATAATATCAAGTGGTGTATGTCGTTCACCTTATACCTTCCTTCTGTCGATGCATTGCATGGCTCGACTTGCGTAGGGAGATGCTCACAGCTACTTAACGTACATGTATTTTCTTACTTTTATTAGTTGCTTCTTTACATTACTATAATAATTTCCAGATGCGGCGTTTTAGTAGCGACAGTTTTCTTACTGGGAGCAGAAAGACTGTGACAGAAACTGCACGCGATGTGCCCCTCGGACCTCGGCTACGCGCGATTTACTATGCGCGTGTGATACCGTCTCTGAAAAGAGTATTTGATATTCCCAAAGCATAGCTTTATAGCAAAACGTGGAAACGCAGTGGAAAACAACCATTACACAGCCAGGTCGAGAGTGGCCGCCGGCGAGTGGTCTACGAGGGGCGCGACTCAACTTTGCATAGAATTTTGATGGCTTTCCTAATCAGTTTCTCAGCTTTTACGTCGGCGTTTCCACAAAAATATTTAAACATTTCGGTTTCGATTTACCGTTGTGAAGTCGATTAAACTCACAAATCTGTAAATACCCATATATTTTTTATTTAAACTATTTAAAAAAAAATCCTTCGCACATTTCTATGTAATAATATATGACATCCTAAAAGTTTTTTTTTAATAAAGTAAGAATAGTAGAGAGTACCTACTATATTGCTTCGTCCAAGAGTAGAGATCTACAAGAATGCTGACATTATATAGAGCAAGGCAGTTGCGCTGCCGCACAAAGTACCCCCGACGACGATATCTAGGATAGCGCTCAATAGCACCTGCTCAGCTAGCCCGGAGCTATTTGTTGGGTCATTTATACCCCTTATATATAAGAGCGCGTTGCGGGATACCAAATATTGCGGTGTTGGTCGATTCTGCGCATGGCTTTTGATGGGTAAATGGACATGTGGTTTAGTTATTGGGAAAGTAGTCATGAAAAGTCCAATAATAATATTGGTCATGTATTGCTGAGGTGATCAATTACGAGGTTAGAGATATTATGAGGTTGTATTGAGTAAAGATGTAGTTTTTGGAATTGCAAATACAAAATTAGGTATTTAAAATAATATGAGATTTTATTTTAAATTGTTATCATTGTTGTCAAAATACGCTAAGTATTTTTATTCATAAAAATATCAAAAAGAAAGAAATTAATTAAGGATCAAATCAAGAAATTTTTTAGGGCCGCCACCATTTAAAAACTTTCTACTGTATTATGTTATTCTGGTTTTTATGTTTTGTACAATGTTTTAATATAAAGTAATTCAATGCTTGAAATTATTTTCACGAATTGGAACAAGTTCACTAGTTACATCGTTACATCCTACTGCTCACTTCTTCCTCGGAAATTGAAGGATGGAGCAAATAGTATTAGGGTCCAATTCAAACCCTATGAATAAATATAAGTGAGTTGTTTGAGGTTACCTTCATCCAAATAAAAGTAACAGTTATCTTAACACTTCGACGTCTCCCTTCCGACAAGGATCACTTGATAGTATTTCGGCTCGAGAAACCTTTTTAAGTATTCGGTAAAGTTGCAAGCATTCCATTTGACTATATTTATTTTACATCCCAAAGGCTCGGCTGGTCGGACCTTCGGCGTCCGAAAACTCGGAACTTTTTCTACAAAACAATTTACGTTTAGGTTCGGGTCCGGTCACACTATGTGACTTTTATAAAAGTTCCGACTACTGAGTAGGGTTTCCGTTTCGACATATGACATTATGTACGTAAGTTGTTCAATCATGCTGATTCTTATGACGTATTTTTTTAATAAAAGCAAAATAAAAAAAAAGTTTTTTTCAGAATAACGTTTAGAATAAATTACGATCTTTATGAAATTTAGTTTGTTAATAGTTGTCCGATATTATAATACCTTTTATATGACTATAATACAAAAAATCCAAAGTTGTGTTTATGGTTTCAGTGGTCAATTTAGGTGGAGATAGCGATAATGAAATAAGTGAAATAATCGGTACACCGTACTCAATATTCCGGGGAATGCAGGGCGCGTGCCGGCGGGCGTGTGGTGCGCATACCATATTAAAAGCGTTCGACCGAGCTTCGGCTTTCTGCACCTTGACTATTTAGCTTGCTATGTGCTCTAGCTACATATGTGAATAGCAATAGAAATGAGTCGGATTATTTTTAAAGTAAGGATCATTAAGAAATGACGCGCTTTTAAACCGAAGTCATACGGACACTACGAGAAATTGTTGATGGACCGATCTTGTAGAAGTAGAAATATTCTCATGGTGGTCAGTGAATCTCTCTTCTCTTGCTACATTCCCTAGTACGTTCCTGGCATGTTATAGTGGGCAGAAATTTTAAAGCTGCAAATTTTTATACTTTAAGTATAGTGTTCCATTTACACGAGAAGCTGCCTCGGAGTACCCTACGTTAATTGACCCACATAATTATTGACTTTTAACTTGAAACTCAACCGTGCGAAGTTAATTGTTTATCCACTCCAGAGGCGATTTTAATTAATATTTTATCCAATCCAATGACTGTTGATACGGTAAAATATATAAACTCATAAAGAGATTTTAATTATTATTATTTCATAAAATACGTCTTTTATTCCGCTTTTACTAAAATAAAATTTATTTTAGAGTTTTTTTTTATAAATTTATTTGTGTAAGCTTAATTGCTAAAAGGGATTTATTTATTTAGCCTAGACTTTGTAAACGGCTCTAGAATATCGAGACAAATCTTAAATATTTTTGGTGCCTTTATATAGGAAGAAGATATTTTAAATCATAGGAGACGTTTGGTGACTGCCTCCATTTCGTTGAGAGTCTTAACAGCTTTAATGCATCACGCTCAGTTGCTCTACACCCACTTATTTGACACTATTGTAATCTATTATTATTGTTATGTATATCAGTCACCAAAATAACATGTGTTTCTGGTTGTCCCTACAGATATTTGATGATCACTACCACTTTCATCACCACTCCGTCTCGAAGCGGTCGCCGTCACCAGCTCACGATCACCATGGCCGACTGGAGGCAGACTCGAGGGTGCGGTGGGCGAAGCAGCAGCAGGCTCTGTCTAGGAAAAAAAGGGACTTTGTCACCACAGGTAAGAATCCCATAATGGCCTTACACACATTATACTCGTACACGTTCATACAAAACACGCTTTGAATGTTCTACGGTAGAGCTTTAGTTGTAAAAACACGAGAATGTTTCATTTGTTAAAAAAAAAAAACCTTGCAAGCAGTGAAAAGGTGCAACTTAAAATCCTTTTAGGCAAAAAAAAAAAACAAAATGATCCTCTCGAATAATCCTATTTCGGGAAGGGATAAAACGAAAACTGCGCTATCAGGTTGTGATTCAATATCGGTAAACTAGCAGGGGCGAAAAGGGGCAAAGAGGTCCGGCGAAATAACACAAGGTATCCTTTACATCTAAATAGAAGCAAGGGACCGTAAAGAACCTTTTGCGAAGGGATGAACCTTGCGTAGCGTCAATCTTAGTACATCTACAAGAATATTCAGTTTCTCACAGATCGAACCCAAAGGGTTCTTTTAGGGTCTAAATGACTTAAGAAATCTAGAAAGAACATCCAGAGGTGCGGCAGTAACATTTTTGTTTATTTATTTGAATGGTTATTTCATGATATTAATAATATACACCAATAGGTGGTGAGAGTTAGTCCTTTTATAAACCGACTTCAAAAAAGGAGGTTATCAGTTTGACCTGTATGCATGTTTGTCCGCGATTATCTCGCGCTTGGCTGAACCGATTTTGATGCGGTTTTCAGAAAAGTATTTGTTACATTTAGGAGAAGGTTTTAGTATCTATTTTAACCGACTTCTCAAAAAAGGAATTGCTCACTTAATGTATGTGTCAGTTTATTGATGGCGGGAATCTTTTTTTGTAAAAAAAAGAAATTATATCTCTTTAATTTTGTTCAAGCCTTATAAGTATAATGAAATTAGAGGTCAATTAATCAAAGCAATTTTTCCGTTTCATAGTCGAAATACCGGAGCAGTCTCCGTCGTCAGCGTCGAAACGCGACGTCAACACAAAAAGAGAATTGCAGAGCAGCAAAGTGCGCCAGCGGCCGCGCGCCGCCGACTCCAAGTTCCAGCTGAACGATCCTAAGTGGCCTCATATGTGGTATTTGGTAAGTGGCTTTTAATAGTTTCGCATGCTTCTGGAAATATCGAATCATACCCCGCCTATATCATAAATGCGTAAGTTTGTGAGGATGTTTGGATGTTTATTCCAGTTTCTTACAAAAACTACTCATTGTTATTCGAATACCCTTTATGCACACATGAGCTTTATATATATTGGAATATCCCATTTACAGATTGGAATTGAAACCTTTTAAGCTTATTATAATAACATAATAACTAAGAAATTTGTTTTAATAGAAAAAAAATGTACTTGCATCATTACTCATACGTAACATGCAATAAATCCTCTTGAATAATAAAAATTCACGTTTCAAGTAACAAAATTAAACTCGTAAAATATGTACCTTCACGATCTATTTCCATCGGTTTCCGAGCAGGAAAACGGAACAGATTTTTTCGCAACAAAATATAGGTCATTATTTCACGCCAAATAAACCCACGAGCGCAAAAGATGGAGGCGTTTGTAATATTCAACGACTTTCTACGGTCTGTCGAGTTTTGAAATATTAATTTCCAATCAAACTGTGCGCGAAAAATACGAGAACATGAGGATTTTATAACACATCACACTCAGAGCCCCTAACTAGGAAGAACATGTATCTAGGGCGCCCGAAACACACACAGAGACGAACATCACACCCAGACCGGAAACAAACATCGATATTCATCATATCAATATTCGTCCCGCCCAGGAATCGAACCCGGGTGCTCACGCTTACTCAGTCCACATCACTGCCAACTGAGCTACGGGGCAGTCATTAAATAACGGATAACATTGCGTCTTAAATCAAAGAAGATGTTAAGAAATCGATTTGAATTGTCAGTTTTTAAGTGTATCGGTTGTTTCTGTGTCTGATTTCATGGATATTGACAACTAAAAAACATTAGGTATATGATAATTGCGTTAAATAAAATGTATTTATACATTTTAAAAACCACTTTCTACTTACAAATTCATTATTTTGAAGTTCAACTTGTTTGTTGTAAATATATGAAGAAAAAATTCATAGATCATACACGTTCGAAGTGATAGGTAAGATCAACAATACAAAGCTTCAACATTCATTTTTCTTTTGTATCTTTTCTTTATTGAATCTCTATGTTACTGAATAGTTGAGTGTGGTGTAAAAAAGCAACACAATATAGGAACATAACGTTAGGTTTCTTGAGATAAGCGAACAGGAGAGTTTCTCAGATTTCCCCGTCCTGATACCGGCGAAGTAATAACGTAAACGGAAACTCGGTAGCCGGGATTAGGTGTTTGTTTTACGGCGTTATTCTTTAGTAATAAAGCTTCTGCCTTGCATTTTTGTTTCATAAATGTGAGTATCACGTCCATTTACTGTTACTTTTACATACAAGGTAACGCCCGTATCCCTGAGACAATTGATTTCTACTTGCTACGATCCTTTTCATACACGCACGTCTCTTTCGTGAACTCTTCACGCGACCTTTCCTCAGGATGTCACCAATTTGTTACTTGTACATTTTAATTAATTAACAAGTTCCTTTGAGGTAGCTAATGCCTGGTAATACTAATCTTTTGAGACTGCTCTGGCTCAATAGTAATGGTAGAAGGGGTAGGAGTTAACAAAGTAAGTTACTAAGTTAGTTTCGGGCAGCCTTGATTATTGTTTTATTATTATTACTTATCAATGAGTTCCGAAAAATTTAAGTAGCGTTGCAAGTATAAGAATGATGTAACATTTGTTTCTAACTTTACTTAATTTAGTTTATCAAAGTAACTTCAATACATTTTTATAAACGGATTGAAGCTGTATACTAAAAATAAATGAGAGTGAACGTACTACGCAACTGAATCTTATTTCATTTCCTCGGATTTCATAAGGAGCCTCTTAAAATATTGACAAGGCGGAACAGAGTAAGTTTTATTTAGCCGCCCCAGGCGCAGACTATTTGAGTTTAAAAAAATGTAAGACTGTTTTCCTAATGGAAGCTTCTTTATAGCATTAGGAATCTGGGATTAATACCTTATTCAACATCTTTCTTGAAACCTAAATCAATTAGGGAAAATAATACTGCATAACACTCAGATGCCCAAAGTAGGCTGAACCTGTAACCAGGGTTCCCAAAGCAAATGAAAAGACATAAAAACACACCCAGAATTTAGTTTATCTAAGTTAACTAATACAAATCATACCGTACCGTACTAATCCATACTAATATTTACTATAAAGGTAAATGCGAAAGTAACTCTGTCTATCTGTCTCGCTTTCACGATAAAACTACTTGACCGATTTTAATGAAATTAAGTACACGTATATTCTAGCTTTTGTCCCAAAAATCCCTCGGGTAAATTGTTAATTTGCTGCTTCAAAGGCAATTGCGCTAGCGATGCTGCGGGGCGCCCACTAGTACAGTGGCGGTCTAAGACGGCGTAACACATTTGTATGGTCTCGTGCGCCCTAGACTGTATTACCAAAGAACGAGAGCTATTTGCAATACAGAAAGACCGGAAGTGTTACGCCGTCCTAGACCGCCACAACACATAATATAACTTACCGTATAAACGCTATAGATTTTGATCGTAGGTAATTTAAAGTATCAATTCCTAAGAACAATTTGCTATCTCTTTCGCCTTTAAAATCGATGGCAACCCAATTCTCGTCAGTTTCCTTTGAGGATTGTAAGAGCTGTAAAGTGTGAGCTCCCTTTGCCCTACTTATAGCCGCCAGTAGTGTTCTCTCTCCCTTGATGTATGTATATAATACATTGATAGATGAAAATTCTAAAGTATAATCTCCTTGATTATAATATTTTACCTAAGTTTAAAGAAAGCTAGAGCTTGCCGCTTTCATCTTATTTTAAGTTTACCGAAAGATCTCTGTTGTTGTAACTATTACGCCTTGTGTGCGACAGATAACAGACAAATACAAAGCAATATGACACTAAATAAAACAGTAGGCATTAAAATTGGGTTTTCTTAAATTTCTTACGGTACTCTAAAAACCAAATACGTGTCAGTAGCAGCTAGGTATTAATAATAACTTTTATTTCCTGACTCAAAGATTTATTTGAAAAAAAGCTTTACAGCTTGACTCTGTTATTACTTTTTATTTGAGTGCTTTTTTTCATTGATATATACTTGGTTTGTGCTAAAACAGTCACAGTGTATGTCTAACAGTGGGTGTCTTGCAGTTGTAATATTTGTGTTTTTGTCCTCAGAACCGCGGCGGAGGACTCGACATGAACGTGATCCCCGCGTGGCGGGAGGGCGTCACGGGCCGCGGCGTCGTCGTCACCATACTGGACGACGGGCTTGAGACTGATCATCCTGATTTAGTTGCTAATTACGTAAGTTGGTCTTTACTACTAACTATAGATAGAACAATTCGTTCTAAAACATTTCTAGGAAACAATACGATGATGCGGCTTCGCATAAGGATAGCCGTGAATTTCACTTTAATGTGAAAGCAGCTGCGGTAACCACAAACTCATACGATTTCATTAGCTAGAAGGTAACTTGTTCTTTAATGTAAGTATTTTATGTTTAATTTTGATTGCAATAAAGAATTCTTTCTTATCTATCTTATTGGGACAGAAAATAGGACAAATTAACGTTTCTTCCGAAGCACAGGAAACAGTGCTTGAAACAAAATCCGTAAATCTTAATTTACTACATATTATGTCTGCCGCAATGTGCACAAACTATGGCTCTTATAAGGTTTCTTAGAACTAGTTTAATCAACAATATATCGTACCACTAATATGTTTATATAGATTATACTTGAACTGGCATTAGTATCGGTTCACTAATATGTATTTAGATTATAATGAAACTGGTATTAGAGTGCCGAGTAAAGGATTATTATTGTAGAATAGGCTTATAGGTATTATACCGGCTTTACTCATGAACGCGGTGCCGTAATTATTAATACTATGAAGAGGGATAACAAATAAATTTCTTTTCGATTGTTGGCTCACACCTCATTAAGGCAAGAAAATTTATGTCATTAATTTTTTTATAGGAAAACTTATGATTCTAATGTTACCATTCAATTGTAAAATCAATAGTGTACTGCATCCAATAGCACTTTTAACCTATTAGAACATGAATCTTTTCGTTTGACCTACAGGGAGCGCTGCCAAAGAATGCGCTCTTCCCACAAACAGTCGAGTTTACAACTTTGCCAGAATGCAGGCACTTAGAAATTCTGAAAATTAGTCCAAAATTAAACTAAAGTTTTAAAGATGAAGAAAAAATTGTTCAGCACAAGTTTTGAGCTTCAAAGTACAAATTGTGTTTTTTTACTTCTCATTTTATCAAAGGGTACATCATACATACATTAATATCGTATTAATGATTGTTAAAAAAACCAGTATCAAATCGATATCACATCATCATCAATACATAGTATAAAATGAAGTCGCTTCCCGCGTCTGTCCCTATGTATGCTTATATCTTTAAAAATATCCAACGGATTTTGATGCGGTTTTTTGTAATCGATAGAGTGATCCAAGAGGAAGGTTTATAAGTATAATACATGAGCAACATAGCAATAGGTTAGGCGGTACGAAGTTCGCCGGGTCAACTAGTTTCAGATAAATAAAGGCCGCGCCATATGAATTTTCTTTCTTTCTTTCACCATAGTTCAGAGAGATATAAAAATAATACAGTATTATTGTTATGTGTCAGCTTTTAGGTCGTCTCTTAAGTTGTGTAAGACGCTCATTTCCCCGGAGGCTAGTAGATAAAGAGCGTGTGGTGGACCGGCCACTTCATCACACTACATTACTCTCGTAATCACACGCTTGTCACCGAGAAGCGCTAAAAGCCCGCGACTGTCACACCATCCATAAAACTCCTGACCCAATTACTCATTTCGCTGGTTTGTTCAGATAAACCACATAGCAAAGGAATAACCACATGATAATAATAATTGTTATTATGGTGAATAAAGTTGTGAAGTAACAAGTTTTTTTTTAATAAATAAATGTATTTTTCAATAGATTGGTATAATTTATTGCAATCAATTTTCTTGTAACACGGAGCTGTCAGTATGTTGACCACTAAGACGGGATCCGACAGTAGAAAAACTATGCAATACGCTGCTGAAATGCACCGCATCTAAGTAGATGAAAAACACAAAGGCAAGATTTTAACTTTTTATATTTGCTAAGTGTCAAATTCATAAACATTCGACGCAAAAAGATGGGCAATAGGTACGCGTTATCTGCGTTCGTCAAAAAGTGAATCAAGAAGTTTGAAAGCGAACAAAATAACAAAGGAATAAATGCAATATCTATTACTGAATTTACTACCAAGAAACCCAATCATAATACGCAAGTGACCATCTTTTAATTAAATTTCCCTGCAAAGCTATCGTATCATTTCACGACCACTGCCAGTCGCTATCGTCGGAAGCTAGTTGCGTAATGCAAAATTCATCTCGCTTTGTGCCGCTAGGATGTCACTCCGTTTGGATGGCAAACGCAGTCGGGAAATTGCTTGTCGAGTTTTTTAATGTTGAATAATAGTTAGTGAACAGAGCTGGTTTTGTTATTTTCCCCTTTGAAATAAATTGAGCTCATTTACTGACTTGTGAATGCAGCACGGAATGAAAATATCATGCTAGTTGTCTAGACTAATAGTAATACTAAATATATTCAGCTGAACTCGTGCAGACATTTTTATGTTAATTTATCCAGGGAGTCTGCGAAAAAATTATCGGGGGTTAAGTTTCTTAACTTAAAGCGATTGACTCGTAATTGTCTTGATAGCGACTTCGTTAACTATTGCCGCTTTAACAAATACAATTTATGTTGCACGCCCAAAGAAAACGGAGTCGCTAACAAGACAATTACGAGTCGATCGTTTTAAGTTTAAAAACTTGAGGTCCGCACTAGAAAATTGGCGGAAAAATGTTGTGTCTTACAAGACCTTTCAGTGCTATGGTGTGTTATAAGACAATTCAGTTCATACAGTTAAAGTCTTGAGACAGAGAGAACGAAGCTAGCTACATAGGCAGGTACCAAAATCATGGCTTAGTTTTTGCAAACATTGAGTATCAAGTAGAAATATTTATCCTTACAAATTAATTTTTAAACAAGACCAAAAAATTAAGGTACTCATCGTTTTCCTGACCTGATTTAATTATTTTCTTGTCAAACAAGCACGAGTAAGACAAAAGGCGCATACCTTTTGCATTTTAAAACAAACGTTTCTGTTAATTGGTGTTTGATTTTAATAAGAACGGCGTTCCCCGAGTGGCGGAGAAAATTAAATTGCTCTCGAAGCCAGCTAATTCCGAGCCTTGACGTGCTCTGACGGATAAAAAGCCAATTTGAGCTGAAATAATGCTAAAAATGTGTATTTTCTATGTTACAAAGAATAATCAGTTTAATTTTTAATTATTTTTAGCTTATTAGGTAATTGAATCGGAAAACTACATCAAAATCCGCTGTGTGGGTTTGAAGAAGCTGAGGGATATACAGAAAGACATAGCGGAAAGCGACTACATATTAAGTCACAGTACATTTATACGAAACAACAGATTTACCTTCTTTTATTACCATCAGAACAACTAAACTGTTAGTAATGCATTCATGATACCGAGTTGCGATAAAAACGAATAGTGATGGTTAGTTTTCCTTTTCGTTAACTTTTGCCGCTTTATCTGGGTTTCTTAAAACAAAAGAAACGCAGAACTAAAACAGTAATAACGCTGTTTTAACGAGTTCCTTAAAACATTGACTATTTATCAACAGGATCCGATGGCGTCCTATGACGTGAACTCGCACGACTCGGACCCGCAGCCGCGGTACGACATGATCGACTCGAACCGGCACGGCACGCGCTGCGCCGGAGAGGTCGCCGCCACCGCCAACAACTCTCTATGCGCTGTTGGGGTTGCATTCGGTGCTAGCGTCGGTGGTAAGTATTTAGTTCTGTTGTTCAGACACGTTTTTTTAGCCATGTAAATGTATTTTCACAAAAACGGGAACCAAAACTTCAAGGCGCCCGCCACCCGTTTATATCAACAAGCTCCCAAAATGATCAATACCACGACGACCGTGCCTAACTGCTTGTGCACGGCGAATTAACTGTTAATTTTTACGGTTTATTTTTTTGGGAACTACAGTAGTTTGTGCTTTTAAGTGAATTAACATGACACAATTAACACAATTTCTTAGACCATTTCATTACGTTATGATTATGATCGATCCATGCCATGTCTCTAGTGCTGCTGTATATGTCGTAGTAAGATTTGATAATTAGGTTTTTTGCAAAAAACCTAATTATTGAACCAGCAAGCAATAAACTAGCCAATCAGATTATAGGAAGGTTTCAAAGTTTTCAATCTTACTAGTTTTTTGCAAAAAAAACTGCTTCGTGTCAGGATGATTGAAAAAAAAAGTAATGCTTATATCAAATTATCTTTGTTTTCGCAAAATCCCTAGGTTTTTTGCAAAAAACCTAATTATCAAATCGTACTACGACATATATATGTGTATTATGTCACATAAAAACCTGCTACACCTATTTTATAACTAGACATACGTAAACTTGGCTGACACCTTAAGCAGCCTATTAATACACACTGCTGAGCGTAGGCCTTTTTGATACGCCACCCACGTCTGTCTGTAGCCAGTCGCATCCTGCTCTTAGTCGTGACCTTTTTATATTTTTGTCAATTCGTTTATTTTAATACCCGTACTGGCCAAAAGTTGTGTAGGTAGATCTTTATACCCTTGAATTCTGTTTTGAGTTTGACATGGACAACCTTTGTTGAGCCCTGGGTTTGATCTTTGCTATTCTTGGAAAATATATTTTCTTGTTTTCTTTAAAAAAAAGAATCCGTTCATAATGGCGGCTTAAGGTAGAGCCAAGTAAAGTAGAGAAACGGTGAAAAAACTTTTACCTAGAATATGAGATTACTTTCTTGCTAGGTAAGCCTGAACAATTTTTCTTAGAATCTTGCTTTAGTAGTGTCTAGTTTATTTGTAACATGAGTATTTTTCTGTGTTAATATTATTAATTCAAGACGCTGTTTTTCTTCGTAAAACTAATAAACGTTATATAATAATTGAATAAGTAAGTATGATAGTAGGAAACACATACAAATTCATACAATCACACCAAAAATAAGCATTAAAATTGAATAAATATGGGTCCGGTAGCGTCCTAGACCGCTACACTGTACCTACACTATATGTCTTAATTATAGGATGTTTTAAACGCCTTTACTTTAAATATATTTTGGATTTTCACGATACGATAAACTTTCTTCAAAACTCTACAAAATGTACAAAAAGCCATCTCTCCTATACAGGTGTAAGAATGTTAGACGGTGACGTCACGGACGCCGTCGAAGCCCGCTCGCTCAGCCTGAATCCGCAGCACGTGGACATCTACAGCGCCTCCTGGGGCCCAGACGACGACGGGAAGACCGTCGACGGACCGGGCGAGCTCGCCACTAGGGCGTTCATTGAAGGTGTCACTAAGGTTGGTTTGGTTTAAAGTAGCCTGAGGCGCGTGACGGTCTTTCAAAATTTCATTGCTGTCGCAAGGCATATTAAAATTTTAATTTTATATGGAACTTCAACCTAGTAAGTGATAATCATTATCATCTCCATTTCATTGTTTATAAGCCAACCCCACATTTCGCCATAATGACCCGTCTCTAATCCAGTGAACTTACCTAGTAGTAATTATTATACTCGAGTTAATTACATATTTACATAGACAACATAACTTTGTGTTTATTTCACTTTATAGAAACGTGTGCCGAGAAGTTTTAGAAGGTTCATTACATTAAATTTAGTTCCAAACTTCGTCTAGTTTAGCTTACCTAATTACACTTCCAACGGAAGGCTTCATTGAAAACTTTATTCGGCTATACCAGAGCTCATACATCTCTGCTGCTACACGATAGTTTTAACGAAAACTCATGGCAGCAGTTTGTGTTAAATTGTAACTTAAAGTTGTGTCACCAGACGTGAGCTCTTATAAATTAAAATCGACACTGTGTTTCATTGCATAGGGTCGTGTTTTTCTTGCCTCAGTCCAAGCGAGTTAGTTTGAAGTATGCACCGGGGAGCTACTGTCCGTTCGCTGCAAGAGCAAATTCTGTAATGAATGAAGCAATTATTTTCTTTCGCTCGCGCCGATTCTGAGCGGTCAAGAGCACTCCTACTTGCACGTAATTTACCCGCAGTGCTTTTGTTTTTTGTATAAGGACCAGAAACGCCATTAGGGTCGTTGGATACTGCCTTAGCTCTGCGGATAACAGTTTAGGCGACCTTTTAACCCGTTTTTACATCCACCCAGTGACATAAAACGCACCTTTATGCCTACTATATGACGATTATGTCGTTTCGGATAGAGTTTTTGTCATTAAGTTTTATGCTACGGTCGTTTCTAGGCTGCTGTTGATATTGTTTATTGAGTTTTTGATGGTCTGCTTCGTAGAGCTCTTTTATAACTTGGACTCTCTACTTTTTGACATCATCTCTTTTGAAATTCTAATCCTTGCCTCCTATGAACAGGGTCGCAACGGCAAAGGCTCGATCTTTGTCTGGGCCTCAGGCAACGGCGGACGAGAGCAGGACAACTGTAACTGTGATGGATACACCAACTCTATCTGGACTCTCTCTATCTCATCAGCGACGGAAAGGGGAGAAGTACCCTGGTACAGTGAGATGTGCAGCTCAACACTTGCTGCTACATATAGCAGTGGCGCTGTTAGTGAGAAACAGGTAAACCTTGCTTTATTATGCTACCCGTAAAATGTTAAATTTAGCGAACTTAAAATTATCATCAACTTATTATTTTATTTATCGATAAGAAAAGTCCTAGGTAGGAAATATGGGCAATTTACTTACAAAACTCTGCAAATTAAAAAGTTTACCACAAAGCTACAACCTTGCTCCATGAGGTAAGGTACCTAACATTATGTTGAAATGAAACACAAGTAATCAGCCTATGAAAGTCTTAACAACTTTAAAAATTAATTCGATATAAAATTTAGTTAAAGCCTATTGGACCCCAAGAGACAAAGCTCTGCAGCTAGATACCAGTAACCAATTTAAATTTTTATCGACGAAACTACCGAAAACGCCTGCCACTCTAAACGGACGCAATATCTGACGCTATTTCCGCGGCGCATTGAAAAAGTTTGAGTGTTTATTCTTTTTGTTTTTTACTCACAATCAAGAATACCCGCGCTTTTATAAATGGAAAACCATTGGAACGGCACCATTCTTCTAGCTAAAAAATAACCAAATGTTATATTTTTTCAAAAGCTATCTAATCCGTAATCCTTTCTTAATCTAATTGATAATCCCCCATCAGCGGGTAAAGTAACTTTAAAAGAATTTTTGAATGTAAACCGATCACGTTATCAGTGGATATAACTCACCGTTATCCGTGGCAAAAAAATCTGATCACGTTATGCGTGGGGACACAATCCAATTTGTTTATAGAATAACGATAATAAAATTCAAATAATCTTAAAATAAGTATTTTAATATCTGTAAATTTCAATAATATTTATATAACAAACCATTTCGACGTTCAATTGAAGAAAAAAATATGACTGCATAAGCGACTGAAATAACTTTACTTTTTATTTCGTTTTCATTGACTGCATCGCAACTTAATTCTCTCGAACATTAAATGCGAGGTCGTATTTTAACATAACATTTGCGCACAGCCAATTTCGCAATAAAATTCTGTACTTTATTTCACCACACTCATACACAGTGAATAACAACATGGAATTTAATAATAAAAATTAAAGGCAAATAATGGTGATGCCCAAAATAGGACATCAGTAGCACTTCATTCACAATTATCTGTAAAAAATGCGCAATCCAAAAAATAACGAATAGCGGCGAAATACTGAGACAAATTAATATATAGGTATAAAACTCTTCCGTTACTTACTGACTGGCAGACAACGCAGAGCCGAAACTACTGGGCGTAGCGGGCTAGTGAAGAAGCAGTAAGGAATGATTTCCCAAAATTCGCATTGGAACGTGAAAAAACGGATTTTTTGTGTTTATGAGAAATCTGAGCGGGTGAAACCGCGGGACAGCCTCTAGTCGTTTATAAATATAAGTGTGATTTGCCTGCCAACATGCCTAAAAACTTTTCATACGGAACATGGGAGGAAAAATGCGGCGAGGTGGACATTTCTTTAATTTATTATCAGAAACACTCAGTATGCTTGTGCAACCAAACTTATCAGCGATGTAGTTTTGTTAATAAGAAAAGGGCTTAGTTTTTACATTATATTAATTTTATTCTAATTTGTTTAAAGGTAGTAACAACAGATCTGCACCACTCGTGCACGGCGGGCCACACGGGCACGTCCGCGTCCGCCCCTCTAGCGGCCGGGATCTGCGCTCTAGCCCTTCAAGCAAATAGGGAGCTCACTTGGAGAGACATGCAGCATATTGGTAAGGTCTCCTACCACTCAAACCCTTTCTTCTGTTTAGCTTTTACCATATACTAGACTAGTACTTCACGTATACAAGCTATGAACTGCGTATCGTTGGCCGCAGTGACTTTACCCGCATGGCCGGCTAAGTCCTTTCAAGGAGCTATTTTTTTTATAAAATTACAATTATTACATTATATTAGAAATGGGATAGTAGACAAAGGGACCGAAAGTTCTCGTGTCTTAAGAGCCAGTTTACCGTGATGCTAGCGCCATTCTAGAAAAAATATTATATCTTCTAACTAAACTAAGGCAAATATCAAAAATGTGGCACAGTATGACACTAGATAAATCTCAGATAATTTTTTTAGCACAGTAAAGTAGTCCTAACTTAAAAGAACAAACTTATACACAGATGGAAAACATGGAAATATAACAATTTTTAGTATTGTAGAAAAAAAAACATAAATCCACAATACATACGTATACATCATATATAGGTTTAAAAAAAATAATTTTTAACCTAGTTCCAATTTCGGCATCACTGGCTCTGCTGCAATTGTGCAAAGTTCACTTGTTCATTCGTAACTGAGTGAAATGCAAACGAGTGAGCGAACAGTTTGTCACCACATCTGCTTATAAAGTGGGGCACATTACTGTGAAATACAGTAAGTAAGATTTAGTTATAATTATTAAAACGCATAATAATACTAAGAGCCCCTCGACACTGTACATATGAAGTGTACCCAAAACACTTTATAGAAAAACAACACACCAAGATCCAGCTAACAAAAATCGATTTATATCATAAAATGACACAATAAACTTCGCTGCCAATGCCAAACTAAACTACGGCAGAGTTCGTAATTTTCATTAGAAACCACGATGGGCCCGATGATTGGTCACAGAATTCTATGTTATACAGTGATAATAAAAACCTAAAAACAAAAGAGAGAAGAAGAAACTTACGAAAACTATAAATGTTGACATAAAATATCAGCTTACAGCTGCAAAATTTGGTTTAATCTTAACACCGAAATTGCCAAATAACTTTATAAATTAATCTTCGGTTCAAATTCTAACCAACCCTTCAGATAGTTAATTTGAAAAGTTTTCATTTAACTCTTCCCAAAATGTCCGTCTAAAGTTTCACATCACTCCAGTCACCAGCGCCAGTGGCTTGACGACCGCCGCCGCGCTGGCAGGCCAACTTCACTCGTTACGACAAACTGCACAGGGTTGCAAAGTTGTTTTATAAAATTTTATTTTTATACATATATACATAGAATAGAACCAGGTTCGTCTAAACACAACACTGATCATTTCGGTGTCCACTCCAGAATGAAATGTACTGCTTTCGGTTTATTGTTTTTATTGAAAACTACGTATGTTTTAATTAATAACTTGTAACTAATTAATTAACCAGATAGAGGAAATGAATATCAAGTAATAATAATAATAAGAACAAAAACCACAACGCATCACAATGACAGCCAATCTAGGGTTAGAATGAAGAATTTGTAAATGCGTAAGATCTCTTATAATGGATGACTCAGCTTTGATAGGCTGAGACGGACAGGATTAGCAAAATCTTAGCAGCCCTGGTGCGAGTGCGGACAGTTACACTTCCGGGAACTTGTAAAAACAGCAAACAACTCCTAAGTGCTGTTAGCGTCGTCAGAAATGGGTCATTTGCCTGGAGTAGACGCTTCTTGCTGACATTTAGGTTGTCTAATTCTGACCTGTCTGATGTGTTTCGCGGCGTATTAAACTTGTAGAGGATATTTAAACTTATAATTGGTTTTGTTTGTTAAATAAATCTGTAGGTAGTTTATTTTCTGATAAATATTCAGCTTCGTTTTGTTAACACATTAAATTCTACACATAATACAACAGATAATCTCAAGAGAAGAGGATACATCAGATGTTATGCTTAATTATTCACAACTTAGAATAAGTTACTTTGAGTAACAAGAGGAAAATGTTAATGCATGGTATACTATATATTACAGTGTAAAAGATAGGTTTATATTTGTTCATTCAGTTTGTGTAGATGTTGTATGTACTATATAACTACTTTACATAAAACTTATTAACTAGTGAAGCTGTTTATTTCCCTATATAAATAATAACTATTTCAACTTTAATCTTTATCGCGGACAATGGTTCCATTTTTGACAATATCAATTTAATCCACCAACAGTGGTAAGAACAGCGCGTCCGGAACGCCTCAGTTCCGGCGGCGAGTGGCGGACCAACGGAGCTGGAAGGAACGTCTCCCACTCATTCGGCTACGGCTTGCTGGACGCGGCTGGCATGGTCCGGCTGGCTCGCGGCTGGAGGACCGTGCCTCCGCAGAGGAGGTGCGAGCTTGCCTCCCCCAGGCCACAGAGGAACGTGCCGCCAAAGTCTTCTGTCACTTTACAGGTTAGTGCTTTATGAATAGAAATGAAGCGATTGAATAATGTTTATAAGACTTAGCGATTGGTACTATTATTAATTATTAAATAAACTAGGCATCAGATAGTTTGGCCTTTCTCTGATCTTGGAATGGTAATAAGGCGTTTATGCATAGTGTGATAGAGACAATTATCCGAAGCTAACTGTAGTATATTCTGAATTCCGATTAATATATAGACAAGAAGTTTCTTACAAGGGGTTAATAAGATAAATAATTTCTTTTTTACAAAAAACGAACCGTATTTAAAAAAACAATGGGAATGCGATTGCAATTACATTCAGGATTGGTTAAAATACTTTATATCTATAAATGTGGTATTAGGGTAGGTACACACTTCCTTTTATTATTGTTCTGAATTTCTTTCATCCTTAGATCTATCTCCTAAATCCGTATTCGTTAAATCAATGTTTAAGCTTTTTTTAATACTAAAATCTGTATCCAGCTGGACGTGAACGCGTGCCCAGGTGTGAACTACCTGGAGCACGTGCAGGCGCGCGTGTCGCTGTCGGCGGTGCGGCGCGGCGACCTGCGGATCATCCTCACCTCGCCTGTGGGGACCAAGGTCACGCTGCTTGCTCCTAGGTAAGTAGTTTATTCTGTACAGCCGCAGGATTTCTAAAGCTATACTATTTTCAAGCTGTAACAGAGGATTATCCTCACTTCTCTCACCTCACCAGTGTAGTGACCATATTTGGAACCAAATATCCCATTTGTAAAAAGCATTTTTTTTAACATGAGCAAAAAACCTATGTTATTGTAAATAAAATGTTCTATTTTTTTGCGTCAACTCACATGGGATTAAGAACATTAAAATGATAGCTATAGTACTTAAACCAAAACCTTAATAATCCCTTTTGAAGCAACAAAGTGCCTTAATCCCTAACATTAATAGCCAATAAAGACCCATTTCGCTTGTTTCTGCCATTAAGAGTAACTCGCAAAAAAAAGAGAAAAATAAAGTGCTCCATTACAGATAGAAATAAAAATGCGAAACGACGAATAATGGAGGCAGTTAAAAGTAAGGAACTGTCTAGATCTGTAACTCTCTTGATTAAAAAGATAATGACTTTAAACGAGTTGGGCAAAAGATAATCTGTCAAATTTTAAAGCGCTAGGTGATTAAATATTTTGTGAAACTTTATTTAATCCTCATTAAGCAATAGCGTACTTCAAAGCTATTTATGCTACTCTACGACTTCTGTTGATTATGAACTTTGTCTATGAGAAGTCGTCGTTGTAACTGCTCTAACTCTACTGAAACCACTGAACTTTTGCAATCAATACCTCTTCTTCGTCTGCGAAGATTCCTAGAAGACAGTCAGCAGAAGCAAATTATTCCTTTCGAAAGATCGTGCGAAGTTATACAAGTATACCTGAACCATCCGCCATTAGTATGTTTGTCCGACGATAACTCGAGTGTTGTTGACTGGATGGTTATTAAATTTGATATTTGAGTCAACGCGACAAAAATATTATTTGATATAGAATGTGAACTCACATTCGATCTTATAAAATAAAAATCGGTGTTCAGTTATGGGACTTCAAGTGGAAGTCGAAAATTCGTGAGAAAACTACTAGACAAACTACTAGGCAAAGGAACAGGGAAAAGAAACAGGGCAAACTACTAGAGTTTTACTCAAACTATTTTCCACTTCACAGGGCACACGATAACTCCAGGGCCGGATTCACATCGTGGCCTTTTATGTCCGTGCACATGTGGGGCGAGAACCCGCTGGGCATCTGGCAGTTGGAGGTGTACAATGAAGGACGCTTTATGGGTAAGGGCCCCTTTTTAGTAACTGATTTAGGTCTAAACGTCTTAATATAACGGAAATTTAAATTTTGTGATTTTTTCTTAATTTGTTGTTAAATTGCAACAGTTTACGTGATTGACCCGTTTTGCGCTTACAAATAATTGTTACGCAGTTTTTTTGTTTCGGTATCACTCACTTCTGATATGAAGCAAATTTGAGTATTGTTTGGATCTAAAATGTAAGCGAAAAGGGTAACTCAGTCTGAAACTTTATTATTACTTTATAAAGTGGATTTCAAAATTCTTCATAATTTCTACTTTTGGTATCCTTTGAAATTCATCTTTAGTGTTAAACTTACGACTAACTTAAAGTACCTAAAACTTTATCGATTGAATTTGAGATAAATAGGTATTTATATAATTTGTCTCAGTTTCGAATTAAGTGATGCTATTTTAGCGGTTAGATAGACTGTTATGAAACGTAAAACTAAAAGCAAGGTTTTACAACGCAGTAAAATAAATCTCAAATAAAGGAGATTTTTAGCGCTCTTATTTGACCTTTAACAATACAAAGGTATGTACATATAAAAACATATGAAATCTAAAAATAATAATTTATATACAACTCAAGGCACACTTACACGTTAATCGTTCATATGAGTAGAATGTCTAAGTTTCTCGGCGTAGCAACCAACGTAGCGTAAGCTACGGTTGCAGCGTAGCAAACTGCGTAGCCTTTGATGTAAGGAAACGAAGTTATGTAGCTACCTAACTGTTATGAGAATGAGCATTTTATTTAGTTATGTAACTCGTTATATAGAACTCAGCACTGTTAAACTAATAACATTTCATTACATTACTTAACAAACGGTATTTCGTAAATTAAACTTGTAATCGCCGATTGCAATAACACGTTTCAAAGTTAAATCCACACAAAACCATTTGTAATTAGTATTCTGTTTACGCATTGTTCCTGTCCAGTATTGCAGCCGTAAATCTAAATAGGTTTTGTATGTAAAGCTTTGGGCGACGACAAATCGAATGCAGTCCTATATCCCACGCATTAACCTGGCCCGTGTTTGCACTGAATCACGTATTCATGTTAGGTGTGTGAAATGTTTCTCCCGTGTTCACATCAGGTCGAGCCACTCTGGAGGATTGGTCGCTTATACTGTACGGGACGACCACTCCAGCAGCTAAAAACGATCCGATCCCATCCCGGGTTCCAATCGTAAGGATAAGGAGTAACGCGACGCGGCCCGTTGTCGTCTCAGCTGGGAAGAAGAGCAAGCAGAAAACCGTCCCGATAGTTCCCACTTTCTCTGTAGGGTTGGTTAAGAGGAAAAAGAATAAGAACTCAAAGAATCCGGTAAAAAATAAGAATTCTCAGAGGAATAAGCAGGCGAGGCCGGCGACGCGGCCTCCCCTAGAGAGCACGACGCTGAGATACGTGACGTCGACGGAGGCGAGCGCGAGCGCTCGGGGTGAAGTGACCGACCCTCTCGTGGACAGAGGTCGGAAGATGTCGAACCTCTTCGAGCAATATCCGAAAATCCAGCGGATATACCCTGCGCCGTTACAGGCGAATGGTGCGGACATGTACTCGTACATATGCATGTGTGTCGATTTTGTATTCCTTTTTGTTGTGCAGACAGTTTTTTGTTTACTGCTGTGGAGGCTTACTATTGTACTGTAACGTTCCCAGAACTTTTTTTCTGTTTTTACGGCTTTTCTGTGGAGAAATTTATAAAGACGATAAAAGCAAAGCATGACAATTTCGTAGTGAGTCTATGAGTAAATTTATTAGTATATTCTTTTTTCACTACCTTCTTTTTGAAATATTTTTTTAAATTTATATCAGCGTTCCTTAGTAAGCCTCCCGGAACTGAGCGCCAGCCAGTTACACATGTTTCGGCGGCTGCCAATCTCTGCATGTCGTGTTTTTGCATTTTTGTTAGTTTTCCTCTCATATTGGATCGAATTTCTCTTTTGTTTTCTTTCTGTTTTGTTTTTCAGTATTGTGGTAGCTTTCGTTGTTTTAATTAGGAATTGTGTTACGTGTATTGTAGGTAGGCATTTTGCGTAAAAATTTGCTTGGTAGTTTTTTGCGACAACTGTCGTGTTTTATTTTGTATCCAATTTTTTTTTAATGCTCTTATTTTATACGTTTACCCCAGAACACAGTACAAATACAAATACAAATATTTTTATTGTTCTTTAGTAACATAAACATTTATGAAAATATAATTAAAACATACTATGCTAAAAGAAACAAAAGGTGCCATCTTAGCGGATGCTGGGAACGGTTACCCGGTTTCCAGCGCTGGTTTTCAGATGGCCCTGAAAGCCCAGTACAAGAATCGTTTATTTAGACTTTTAATAATATCAATTTTTTTTCATTATTTTATTTCTTTAAAATCGATAGAAATGAAAGTGACAGTCTATAGTTCTGTATTCTGGGGTAAGCCTAAGCCGCTTCTTAGATTTTTAACATTCTAAATTCGAATCAACTAACAACTAGTCTTCCGCAGCGGGCCCTCTTACTCAATGGGAGCTTATCTTCTACGGGACGGAAACCCCGCCACAAGAGACGCGGGACGAGTCGTCGCCGCGGACCAAGCCGGACGTGGCGTGGGGCGCCAGCCCCGAGACCGTCGAGATGCCACACAATGACGTCGAAGACGACTTCTCGCTGGCCTGGCATGATTCTCATAAGGTAAGTGTTTTTCACCAGAGCTCATAGTTTTCGTGATTTCCCGATCCTTCCGGACACACCTCCCGGCGCTCTTGTTCGTTGCCAATATAAGGAGCTAGTTGTTTTAAGCTAGTTGTGTTGCTAACCCCAAAGTACTCGATTGACCCTCCAAGTATTTAGATACTGTCACTAGATGAGGAATCGCGCCTAGAGTTTAAAAGTCTTATTACACCCTTTAATTAAATGTTTCGTTTGTTTCCTTTAAAATATATTTAGGTTATTATCTTTAAAGCATAAAATATGTTTGCCATCAATACTAAATGAGGTGCACTTACCGAAATAACGAGTACAATACAATAGCACCCCTTCTTAAGGAAAAAGAGTAATGCCTCCTGTCTCCTTGAAGCTTAACTGATTTATTGCAAAAGATCGGAATTTCTCTTCTCTAAGTGATATTATTCAGGGAAATTCTGCATCTTCAATGGTTTATTCGCTTTATTGAAAAACTGGTAGTATTTACGTTACTTGCGGTACAGTGGCGGTCTAGGACGGCGTAACAGATTTAATATGGTCTCGTGCCCCCGAGACTGTATTACCAAAGAACAAGAGCTATTGCAACACAGAAAAACCGGTTAAAACCGAAGTTTTACGCCGTCCTAGACGTAAACCGGTTGTATTTTTTTTTCGATTTGTCTCTTATACTAATTCACGCTCACTTACAAATACCTATTTACCAAAATTTGTAGGCACTAAGGTATCAAGCGATATCATCACATAATCATTGTGGACTAAAAATTTAAAGAACAATAAAGTAACGACGGTATTACCTCCCTCTCAGATCCGAGATGACAGTCTGGCCGCCCCCGAGCGCGAGCCCGCGACGGCGACGTCCGGCTGCTCGACGCACGCGCCGCAGCCTCCCCACCATTGCCTAGGTTTGTGTCTCATCATCCTTATAACCCTCTCATTGGCCGAAGCGCTCCGCCTGACCCCGGCTCGACCAATCAGATCGAGCCACGTCACGACGGCGCGCGGACCGCCCAATAGGATAAGTCTAAAAGACTGTGCACTAACTGCTGGGCTAAGTTTAAGTGTAGGCGCATGCAAGGGGGGCATCCGGCCCTCTCGTGCTCCCTGCTTAGTTACGCCATTAAAATCTCAAAGGACCCCCAGAGTGGTGGTGGGACTCTAGTGCTGTATTGTGATTTAGTTAAATTTGTTTTTTTTTTTTTGTTTTCTAAGTACAAGAAGTTTTATGTAATTGTTTGCTAGGCGACAAACATACTAGATAAATAAGAAGAAGTTATGTCAAGGCACAGAATACCTAGTCCATTATCAAAGTTAATCACTATCACTATCAAACTTAACACCATGTGTGTGATTTACTGCAAAGGCTTACGTTCCGGTAAAAGTCCACTTTATTCTTACATTATTTATTATACATACATTCAATAAACTTTTTACCGCGGCTGTGTCTTTAGACATTACTTTATTTTTTGTTTGTCGCATATCAAACATTAGCTTATATTTAAAGGAACTAAGATTTAGATATTAAAATGTAACGGTATAAAATGATACTTAGGATATTCTGCATAATATAAAAGGGTAACATACACTGTGTACATACGTCAATTGTTGTTCATAATTATAACATTTTGGTAGGGTTTGGTACGAAAAAACGTAATGATTCTCATCTCAATTCGGTTGTTTTTCTTTTCGTGAACTATGCCTCTTCATTTATGTATGTGAGAAATACATATTTCCAAATTGATTCAGTAGTTACTAACTAGATTTTCTACAAAGATGTCATGGAAGTGGATATATTCATGGTTGTAAATATATCGACCATGTACATTGTACATCCAGTCTTTAGTTTTTTTTATATTAATTTCGTGTCAATTCTAATGAAAATAAAGTCTTCCCTTATAGTTTATAAGTTTGATTTACTGTTATAACTCACGCACATAAAAAAAAACATGACAGCCTCATGCGTCCTCTCTCAGAATGAATATGTCTGAGCGAGACAGCTTGATGTTTGTCATGGTTTTATCTGAGGTTTTTATTATTTTCTTTATGTGCGCGCCTTATATCAATGATACGGTCTGCAAAAGAAGTGGTCTATTATAAACCTCAGGTAAATGAATATCTTTAAGCCTTCCAAACTATTAATGAAGTTCATTTATTTGAGTTGTTTTTTTTCTTTTTTTTTTAACACAATTTCAACGATTCTACACTTCCTCTTAAAAATCTAAGTTACAGTATAGTACGGTTTTTGTAATAATTTATTTGTTTATTTATTGTTACTAAATAAAAATATGTTCACGAGAAAGCTTCCACTTCTTGTTAAAACTCACTCAGCTACATAGACCAATTTTTTAACAGACCTTACCTACAAGCTCAAAATTCTTTTCAATCATCTTATATCAGATTCGAAATATCCTATACTTTTGTGATTTAATGTAACAATGTATATAATTGTAAATTGTGTGAACTGAATGTACTTAGTGTATGTATATCAATATAGCTAGCTAAAGCTCAAGTGCAATTACCTATAGGATTGTAGGTAAACAAGTTTATCAAATAAAGGCATACTAAACAATTTATAGATAAAAATTCACTTTTCAAAACCCGATGATTTTTATTAAAAACTTTTCTTTAATCTTTGATGTTAAAAAAAGATACATCTTCTTTGATGTAAAGTTAAAAAAAACTACATATCGTTGTTGTACTTAAATATTTTGTTTATTTACATATTAATTTACTTACATTCTCTTCCAATAAACTAGCATACTTAATAGTAAAAGTCTCATTTTTTATTATTGTTATAAATTGGTTATACCATGTCATACATATCTATTGTTACTGAGTTTATAATTCGTTATATCATGTAGCTAATATTATTAAAAAAATACTTACTTAAATTTTAATTTACCTCGGTATAACCATGTCATGTTTATTAGTACTAATTAGTCCAATATTTTATTTTTTATGCAAAATATTGTATTTTAGTGAACTGATCTGTCTTAAAATGGCTGAGCATAATGCAATCAAAGTTAGAAGTCATTTGATTAAAAACATCTGTAGACTTTTTTTTAATTTCGACAAAAAACTATTGCGCCGATTGGTGCGCACAAAGATTTTGTGATGTATTATCAATTTGCGCTCTATGATGAGCAAATGTTCTAAAAAAATCTCCACTCTGCGTGCGCCCTGCGTCCACTGCGGGAAATAGGCATATTTAAAAATTAAGATACTCATACATCGTGTGCATAATACTTAATTATATAATGCGGTTGTGATCATTGCGCTGGTTGCCAAACAATCCAATAGATTGAAATAAATTTACTTGTATAATAGTTAAATTAATTAGATTCTTTGGATATTTTGTACAAACATGCTCATCCGTGAACTAAATTAATGTAAGTAGAGTACTCTAAATATGTACATCATGTGACATGGTTCTGGGAACACGAATTAAGCTATTTGATTTTTTTAGCAATAAAAATTATATGCTATTTTATGTATATAGGTTTTTTTTCATGTTCCCAGTTCAATGATGCGTGTAAATGTAATATCAAAGGACTGAAAATCCCTGATTTTACTTTGAACGGTAAACTGCAAAAATATTTTAAATACAAACACTGAAAAATCGAGTTTTTATCTTTGAAGCTTTTATTTTTTCGTATTTTCTAATGGAAAACGTATTGGTTAATAATTGAAGAATATTTTATTTGAAAATATATACGTACCGTTCTAAGTACAAATCAGAACTAATTATATTGGCGTTACTAAAATACGAGCAAACAAATCGTGTGTAATGAATAATTGTAAATGTTGATGCATAATTTGTATATATGGAACCTACGTAATGTGAACGGTAAAATAATTAAAAAAACTTTTATTACAAAATTTAATAAGTATTTCATTTAATAAAAATCTTGTCTCTGATCTTGGAAAGCAGTTATGATTTAAAAAAAATAGTTATGATTTATAAATTTTATTTTAGATTAAGTTCATTGCTGATGTTTTTTGTGTATATTGCATATTGTTATTCGTTTGTACTGTACTTGTCCTTTGTTTTGCATGAGAGCTTTGCTTTGCTTGCTTCTGTTCAATCGTTATAATTTTCATCGTCTTAATACTCACATTATAACAAGATTAACCCCTAACGATTCATGCATGTTCAGAGCTTGTGTACCAATCCCATTATAACACGCAAAAAATCTATCAACACAATGAACAGCCTTAACTTTTTCATCAACTTTTAATAGTTTACTTAATAGATCAGTGACAAGATTTCTTCCATTTCCCAGTAAGGCGACGATTCCTCACGAGGCAATCTACAGGGCCTAATTTAATGTGCACTGTCGTGCTGGAATTAACCCAGTGCGTGAACAGAAATTAAACAGGCCTTTAACATATTTTGATTTGGGTCTTGCCTTTCTTAGGAGTAGGGTAATATGATAACTAAATCTACTATCAAAATATCTCTTCTCTCAAAAGAAACTAAACAAACGAAGTGCAAGCAATGTCAAGCTCTCTTCCGCATCATAAGTTTTGGCGACGCATCCTGCATGGAGACTGGTGCTAGTGGTGGTGGAATTATAAATAAAAATAAAATATAAACGGCATTTATCTAAAACAATTTTGTTCTCTCTCTTACTAGAATGCGCGAAGGGTTTGCACTTGTATGGGGGACGCTGCTACGCCAACTGTCCTGAGGGCACGTACGCTAGCGAGGTCTTGACGCAGCGGGGGTCGCGGCGGCGAAACTACACGGCGAGTGACCCTCATCTTACCAAGCGACAGGGTCGCACCGAGGCGGATGACATGTTGTTGACAGACCCCAGGGCTCCACTCATTTGCCTCCCCTGTCACTACACGTGCGTCACCTGCGGCGGCCCACACGAGTACAACTGTCTCACTTGCGCGACTGATGCTCAGCTTGTCAACTCCACCGATGTCATCCCAAAATTCTTCTGCTATTCAAATTCCGTGCTCCCTCAGATCAACAGCGCTAATTGGCACTACAAATTAAACGTTGTGTTGACAATAACGCTCGTTGGAGTATCTTTAGTGGCAATGTACTGCATCATTACTTTCGTATTCAAGAGATACGGTTGCTATTGTTGCGATGGCTACAAAAATGCCAATATCAGTATGGAATATCAGAAGTTATCTGTCGACGATAAGAAACAAGACGCGTTGGAAATTGAGGACGAGATACTAAAAGCCATACACGACTCTAGTGAATCAGATTCCGATGACGATTTAAATTTATAGCGACTAACGAGGTTCAAACCGATGTACTACGAGCTAGTGGAGAATTGTGTTAGTGAATAGTTTGAATAGTAAACCATTAATGCAGGGCTCGTTTTGTGATATTAATAATCAGCTCAGTTTTGGCTCAATTAATTTGTCCCAAACTTAGTTTAACATACTAGGTAGCTTTTTTGTCGTAATAAACAAGAAATAGTGATAGTATTATAGTATAAAATCTAGTTGCTTACAAATCCAAAGACAAAATAAAGACAAAAAACTATCCTTTTTTGAATGCTTTTTAATATTTCTTCCACTAACATTTCTTGTTATTAATATTTCTCTCCCCTAAGATTTTCACCGCAATAGTATTTCCTAGCCCTACTTTTAAGATAAGGTGTTTTAATAGGAAGCTTTAGGGATTTTAACAACGACTATAAATCTCGTTCGTGCCGCATTCCCCACCCATTGGGGTGTAAGATTATGGGGAAGAAATTTATTTTCTCGTAAGGTTTCTAATACATATTATAACTAAGGGTCCCAATTTACTTTGTATGCTCACGATATTCCTAAGTTCGTATCTTACCAATTTCTTTCTTTATTCTTTGTAGTTTCATTAGTTATTAAACATAGTTAGAATAATATTAAGTTAAGTAAGTAAGCATAATACTTATCACAACTGCTCAAGTTGCCATGTTTGGGCTTATTACGTGTTTGTATATAATTCTTATTTTGCTATGTAAATAAACGAGTTCCTATTTTTATTTTGTTGCTTTTATTTTTTGCGCTATATTGCTTTGTGAATAAAGCGGTTGGTAATATAAAATGCCAAGGTAAAGTATGGACTACCAAAGGAATCATTCAATAAAAATTTCCAGTGCACTCTGCCATGGACAAGATTGCTGCACGGGCGGGTGACGACGGTCACAGTGACAGCAATAGAAAGGGGTTCCAAGGGTCTGGCTTTTTGCGAATGAACCCGACAAATAAATCGCATATAATGCTATACGAACTCGTTAAACTCATTGATATTACGCTATCGTTTTCAAATTTAAACGTAAGTAACTAATCCACTTCATTACCTTGTATGTACATTTGTACTTAGCTGTATAATAGTAGGTATTAACCACAATATGAGTTCCGAAAATACCATTAAGTATAATGGTTCGACATGCCCTTTGCGGCCCCTTAAAGTATGTAATGTAATATTACCGAAAATGGGATTTTTGCGAGGGGAGTGAGAAATTCTATCGCTTTGTAGCCCGAAGTAGAAATACATATACTTAAAGATTTGGAATTTTATAGTAAAATAATATTATGTATTGAGTAGCTATAATATCCTTCGTACTCTTTTAAAGATTTGGAATTTTATAGTAAAATAATATTATGTATTGAGTAGCTATAATATCCTTCGTACTCTACCTACCGATAACAATAGCGGTATTAAAAGATAAAGCTAGACTTATCTCAAAATAAAAAAAAACAATCATCAACATCATCATCTCAGCCGAAAGACGCACACTGCGCACACAAATATCCACAATGACAAAGGTAAAGATTCTGGCCATAATCTTGACTATCACTACAAGTTAAGAGACCGTATCTATCTCCACGCTTAGTAGGTGGTTTGGCGATCGCAGTATGGCTGTTTAATATTTTTGGCAAAGAAAGCTGCTGCTCCTTGCTTGGTCAACTTTTATGACCCATGAGAGCAGAGGGGGTTAGATAAGATAAGATAAGATTTATTTAATGCTCTTATGAAATAATTTACGCAGTTAAGATGTACAAAACATTTATAAACCCCGGTTGTAATATTCAATTCCGCTACTGCAAGGCATGAGATGCAATACTATCTTCAAATGGTGAACAAAAAAAGTTCAATCGTAAAAGTTAGTAGGGTGCTTTGTTTTCCATTTTCCATTTTCTGAACACATTTTTCTACAATCTACTCTTAGGTACGGAGTAGCTATAAAGTAAATCACAAATTAAACTTGATTAACGATCAAAGAGATCTCTAGTTTCAGCGTCAATACCTTAAAGGGCATTTCTACAGACGGGCAAAATTCAGTGGCAATTTGAAAATAAAATATACCCCAGTGAAGTAGGCTGCTCAAATTATTTCAGCCACAACTATGTATGGGTACGCAGTTGGAGAGCATAGAAACGTTTTTGAAAATATAATATAAATACCTGAAAAAAAATCCGAAAGTCATAAAACCTGACATCGGTGGGGTGTCCTGTTGCCAGAATTCATGAAAGAGTCACTTGTTACAAAGTAATGAAGTAATATTTGATTAATTTATATATATTCACGCCTTAGTGATGAGTATATTAAGCCTGTAGTTACCATGAAAAACCAAAATCTTCTATATTTTTTATAATACACCACTCTGAATGAGCGTCCTGAAATTCTCCCTGATTTCGATGGTGTTTACAAATCATCACCCACAACTATAGTGATTAACTTTTTGCACTACCTGAAGTACTCTGCAGCTTGCTATAGTTATGGCCTACACGCCGCGAACCAGAAACCTGTGCCCAGCCGACATTTCAGTATTTTTTTTCAGGATAATTGTGACACTCGGTGGTTTTGGGTACCCCTCAGTCCTGAATTCGGTGTAGGTAATATTTTTTCTAACCGTAAGAAATATTTATCTTTCAACTAGTGCCATGCACTCGTCATCGGGTTGGTATTATTTGATGTACAGATGATTGTTGTGCTGTTTTTGAATTTCGAGTTAAATTTTGATTTGTACTCTTTTGTGATTTCGCTGCTTCTGATATCGGTGGTTTTCGGTGGTTTTTTATACACCGAAATCAAAAAAACATCCACCAAAATCAGATTTTTACTTCGACCGAGTGCTAAAATAGCTCATATTTCACATTTTTGTGATAATATTACTTATTTGTGGTATATAATCAGTGGTGGTAAACAATATGCATTTAAATTCGTACCATTTTTGTTTTTTAATCCTCTACTCAACTTTGTCGGGCCTGAGCCCTTCTGTGGTATACCTAAAAGCCTCGCTCGCCTTCATCTTAGGAACCAATGTCATAAAGAATCCCTAAACCTATGGGCCCTTACCAAAGGTTTAAAATCACTCCAAAGCAACCATAAAACCTTTCAACAGCAAAGCTGCCAGGGAGGCTTTGGCGCTAAATAGGAACAACTTACGTACTCTGGTGCGAGCACTCACGGGACACTGCAAGTTGAACAAGCATATGTTCAACTTAAAGTTGAAAGACACAAAAATGTGCAGACTCTGCCTAAATGCAGATGAAACTGCGATGCATATTTTGTGTGAGTGTGGTCCCCTAATACATAAACGATCAATCCATCTCGGAAAACATTTGTTGCAGCCGGATGAGATAAAATCTCTCAGTTTCAAGGACATACTGTTGTTCCTGAAAGCAACAGGCCTTGATGCTGAACTATAAAACATAATAGTGGCGATCACAATAGATCTGCAAAGGTCGCAGTGATACTGGGCTGTTAAAGCCCTGCATAGCCACCAATCAAATAAAAAAAAAAAAAAAAAAAAATATTCGGAGGGTAGTATGAAAACTAATATTGAACACTGGTACACAGCGCTGTGCCGAGTTAAGTTGGGTTTTAATACTAGTTTTCACGGCGAACTTTGTACCGCCTAATATAATACTATTTTGTGCATGTACCTTCCATAAACCTTCCTCTTAAATCACTTTATCTATAAAAAAACCGCATCAAAGCATACATACACAGAAACTTCTCGCTGAAGCGACTTTGTGTTATAAATGTACTGATATTATGTACAAACAAACTTTGCATTTAAATAAAAAAAAAAAGTAAATTATCGTTATTGTTATTATACTTATAAAAATGTTTATAATGCTTAAACGTTATCCTTATTATTTTGACTATTAAAATTAATTGAACATTAATTTTATACGAGAGTGTCCTTATTTATTATTGAATATTTAATTACAGTAAAGTAATTGAAAATTGATGTTAATATTTTCAGATATACTTTAAATTATTATAAAAAAAAATTAATTCTCAAAGATCTTCTTGAAAAGATACAGAGTTCAAAGAAAATATATACTTACTCCGAAAATACTGTTACTAAATCACACAAAAAATATAAAACACGCAAATGTTTTTCAATGAGCGCTGCTTACTACTACAACTATTTACACTGTGTGAATGAAAATTTATTCAAAATTTTAATGATAAATTGTATGGGATTGTGCTTTCGGTGGATTGATTTCTGATTTCAGTGGTAAAATTGTGATTCGGTGGGTAATTTTTCTGATTTCGATGGAGACAAAAGATTTGAGGTCAGTTTTTTCTGAAACTGTTATCTTTTGAAGTGGGCCAAAACAATATTTGAATACAGAATTAGCTCTTTTGTATGGTTTTTAATTATGAAGTCTCTAGGTCAAAAAAAAAAAAATGGCACCGAAGTCAGAAAAATCTACTCACTTTGTAGAAATGCTCTAAAATTACAAGTTTATTGTTTTCCTAATTAATCATCTCCCGCCAGCTGACCTAGATCGGCTGAATAGATTTTGATTAGATCCTGAGATAGACTGTCGTAAAGAAAATCATTTCTTGGCAGAGAAGAGAAGAAACAATATTTCTAACAAGTCTTAATACTAACGAATACCTTATATAATTGTAAGTATTTCTCAGTCCGCGCTACGTCCCTCTGTCATTTGTTGAATTTTAATAAAACCGCTGTACCGAATTTTGGCTCCGGTAAATGATTCGGATCGGTACTGTTCTGTTCCTACTTATTATTTTCTATCAATCCTTTAACAGAAGTCAGAGCTTCTGAAAGCGGGTGGAACACCGGTACTCAAAGTCCTTCAGAGGCTCTTTAATTCTGTCCTACTCGAAGGGACCACGCCTGAAGCATGGAACAGAAGTGAGGTGGTGCTTTTCTTTAAGAAGGGCGATAAAACCCTTTTGAAGAATTATAGGCCCATCTCGCTTTTGAGCCATGTTTATAAGCTGTTTTCCAGGATCATCGCCAATCGTCTCGAACGAAGGTTTGATGATTTCCAGCCTCCCGAACAAGCCGGCTTCCGAAAAGGCTTTAGTACCATAGACCACATACATACGCTGCGGCAAGTTATACAGAAGACCGAAGAGTATAACTTGCCGCTATGTCTAGCGTTTGTGGACTATGAGAAGGCCTTTGATTCGGTCGAAACATGGGCGGTGCTAGAGTCTCTCCAACGATGCCGGATTGACTATCGGTACATCGAAGTGCTGAAGTGTTTGTATAGCAACGCCACCATGTCTGTCCGAGTACAGGAACAGAATTCGAAGGCTATTCCCTCGAACAGAGGCGTGAGACAGGGAGATGTTATATCTCCGAAACTGTTCACCGCCACTTTAGAAGACGCCTTCAAAGTAAAGTAAAAAAAAGTAAAAAATGATTTATTCAATACAGGATACAAGATATCGCTTATTGAAAGTCAATTAGACTAATCTAATTAATATTGATACCTTATTTCGTAAAGTATCCTATACTGATAGAGGCGAGGTAGTTCAGGGTGCCCACTAATTGGCTCAGGCAAACAATGTTTGCCTTGCCTTACGACAATGGTCGCCTGGAGACGCCCCCAAACGAGCCCTCCTCTGTCAAATGATTCTACTCCCTTTCGCAATGATTTTACAGCGTAGAGAAGAAAGGGGTAACAAACTCTACTTTACAATTTCTCTCTTTTTTTTTTTTTTTTGTTTGTTCTTATATATGTGACATTACAATTCAATTTACAATACAAAGAACATAAATTAATAAGATTTAAAGTACATACATGAAATAGTGAAAATATCGTGCAGAGCTAGACTACTTCCATGCGTCTTTGTCGTTTTCATAATCATCAACATTGTAATAAGCTTTCTTAATCAAACCTTTTTTGATACGAGTTTTAAACTCATTATCATTCAGGATCAAAATCTCTTCTGGGATCTTGTTATAAAATCTTACTTCGTTTCCTATAAAGCATTTGTTTGTCCGTTTTAGTCTGTTCTGTGGAATACTTAGTTTGTTTTTGCTACGCGTTCTAAGGTCTTTAATTTTATCACATTTTTTATCAAACATATGTAAGTTTTTACGAGTATACATAATAATTTCAAAGACGTACTGGGACGGAAGCGTCAAAATATCAATTTCTTTGAATTTTTGTCTGAGGGACTCGCGAGCTTTAAGCTGATAAATGTTTCTAATTGCGCGTTTTTGTAGTATAAAAATGACGTTAATATCTGCAGCTCTTCCCCATAGAAGCAAGCCATAGGTCATTAAGCTATGAAAGTAACTGAAATACACAAGTCTCGCGGTAGAAACATCAGTTAATTTTCTGATTTTCCAGATTGCGTACGCAGCCGAACTGAGCCTTGCCGCAAGATTTGAGATATGGGGGCCCCACTGAAGTTTCGAATCTAGAGTGATACCAAGGAATACAGTTTGATTTACCAGATTAAGCTTGTTATTGTCCAAATGTATGTCTGTATCATAAGCAGTCACATTTGGCAAGGAAAACTTAATGCAATTAGTTTTCTTTGCGTTCAAAAGTAAATTATTAGAAGTAAACCATTGAGAAATCTCCACTAATGTTTTGTTTATATCTAAGTTGAGGGAGTCACCTCGTTTAACTTTAAATGTTAAAGAGGTGTCGTCCGCAAAGAGGACAACATCAGTAAGTTTATCTAACATGTAAGGGAGATCATTTATGTAGACTAGAATGGAAAGGGCAGGGCATCAATATTAACGGCGAATACATCACTCACCTTCGGTTTGCCGACGACATCGTAGTCATGGCAAGGTCGATGGAGGAACTCAGCACGATGCTCGAAGGCCTCAACCGAGTCTCCCAACAGGTGGGCCTTAAAATGAACATGGACAAAACGAAGGTCATGTCTAATGTCCATGTTCTGCCTACCCCAGTTATGGTTGGGAACTCGGTTCTCGAAGTTGTCGACGAGTACGTATACCTAGGACAAACCATCCAGTTAGGTAGGTCCAACTTCGAGAAGGAGGTCAATTGCCGAATCCAGCTCGGATGGGCGGCGTTCGGGAAACTACGCAACGTCTTCTCGTCCAATATTCCTCAGTGCCTGAGACGAAGGTATTTAACCAATGTGTGATGACATACGGTTCTGAAACGTGGGACTTCACTATAGGGCTTATGAACAGGCTCCGAGTAGCTCAACGAGCCATGGAGCGGGCTATGCTCGGGATTTCTCTGCGGGATCGAATCAGAAATGAGGACATACGCAGAGAAACCAGGGTCACCGACATAGCCAAGCGGATAAGCTCGTTGAAGTGGCAATGGGCAGGTCATATAGCCCGCAGAACAGATGGCCGCTGGGGCCGAAAAGTTCTCGAGTGGAGACCACGGATCGGCAAGCGCAGCGTAGGACGTCCACCGACCAGATGGACGGATGATCTGCGCAAGGCTGCGGGTCCACGCTGGATGCAGGCCACCTGCGATCGGTACAGATGGAGAGCCTTGAGGGAGGCCTATGTCCAGCAGTGGACGTCCTACGGCTGAAATGATAATGATGATGATGAATCCTTTAACAACCTTAAATAATGCTTCATTAGGTATATATGTGGGTAAGTTCATGTGCATGCTACTTCACCTAGGCATTTTAATGTAAGTGAACCTAAACTAGTACTATCTATTATACTGTGCCTTAACCTAATACCTATAGTTGAACCGATCATTGATTCACATAAAGGAACGCACTAAATCACTCTGAGAGGTTTACTAAAACACTTGTAGACAGCCACCAAATAAATGACCCATTCGACGCCTATCAACTTGAAAGCTGATGGACAGAAGCAAAAAATATTTCGGACTACAGGGACGACGGTTTCCACTTCGCTAGTCTTTGCTATAGTAAGTCTGAGGCTATAGTCACCTACAACATTTTGTCATCAACTTTAAAGAAAACTTTAAATTATTTTGTAATGTCTTTGCTGGGCATTTGGAAGCAGAGCATTTCCCAATAGATTTTTGCTAGTTTGGTTTTATAACTACGTGTCTGAATTAATTATTAAATATGAAAATGGATCATATGGATGGATTGATCATGGGAACTGGATCAATTGGTAGAACACAAACAAAAAACAAGCTTCGTTTTCATGCCGAAAGTTACACAAACATGGAGTAAAAAGCAAAATTAATGAGAAATGTAATAAAATTAAGTCGAATATTACTGAATTATACTTTTTACTTTCAACACAAGTCGTTCATCGGAACCACGTTGGAACCTTCTGGGAATTCATTTTTTTTTAATGTTTTCTATAAAAAAAAAAATTGTTAGTATATTTCTGTATATAACTTCAAAGTTTTTTTCTGACAGACGGCAAAAACCGGACAAAGATCGATTGGGCGGACCGGGCGGACCTAGGACCCAGGACACCTAGGGATTTCTTTTCACAAGTTTTTCGTAAGATTTATTTATTGTTTAAGTATTATGTTTTATATTTACAGCTAAGTATGTCTACGATGACCTCTAGAAACTAATAAAATAAGGAATGATTATTCAGAAAATCTTTGTCTAAGCATAATAATAATATTGCAATAGGGATCAGTCAAATCTAACAAGAAAGGGATCTTAAAATAATAAAACCTTTAATTTTCGGTCAATATTATCCTTTTACCTGTGGTTTGCGTCGATGGTTTTGAGGAAAAGTTATTTCTATTAGGAAGGTTCTATTTTACGAGCTTGGGAAAAAAAACTGTTGACGGTCAAACCTAACCATACGATTGAATATGATTTTATTATTTGAGTAAGTAATCCATTTTTTACATAACCTATTCCATTGCTCACACTCTACAACTAATAGTTATAAAACAAGTCACACGTAATTGCCCTTAAAACAACTACTAAGTCACTAAAAAACTTTAAATGAGAATACGGCCCAAAAAAAAAACTGTGTTTTCTTTTAACGCTACTGAAAATGTTATAGACGGAATTCCTAACTTTTTTTGGGGCTTCGATTTAGAAAGTTAAAATGGAAAAGGATTTTATAGCAAATCCGTTCTTACGTTCACGGATGAAGTTGCGTCGATTCAAAGTTTGCCAGTTTGCGAGGGCTGCACTTTCTTTATTTTGAGTCTAAAATATATATTTGAGTTTAGAGTTGTTCCGATTGTAGAAACTTTGTTCACGGAGTTACTTACCTGCATTGGGTAAGAAATGAATATAAAATTATATTTGAGATTCACTCACTATCCTACTCTAACAACCAACAAACGAAGTTTTCATGAGCCTGAAGCTGAATTTGCAAACTTAAACTTGACGAATATTCAAAAGATAAACTGACATTAAATTGTGTAATCACCGTTACCATACCACTAACATTCCCAGTTCAACACATGAAATTTCAAAGTTTACGCTGAACGGTGAATTTCTGCAATTTACAGTGCTTGTTTAGGTAATTTATGTTACCTGAGATGCTCCTTCTTTACCTGTTTCGGGAAACCCGAGGCTCCATCCTTGTTCGCCGACATTTGTTGGTAACATTAAATTCACGCTTCCTTGAAAAGGGCGTGATGATTGATGTCCCACAATAATGAAACTTTAAGCAAAGTATTTCATTATTTGGATCATGAGTATGTTCTCATCTAATATATTTAATTTTATAAACACTTTTTACAAGTTAAAATTTTATTTATTAAAACACATTCAAGATAGGCTATAAAGGTTTAAAAAAAAATAGGGTTCCTTAAAAAAAGAAAGGAAAAAGTATTAGCAAGCGACGCCCGTGCCGAGCTGCTAGTTTTTTTTATAAAAGCAAAATTTACCAAAGCGTATAATAGGGATCTCTCTAAGAACGACTCGCGCCAGCTGGAGGCCTTTTTCTTCAATAAATATTAAAAGGAAGGCAAAGAAACCTGCGGAAATGAGATTCCGTGTTTACCTGCGTATCGGCGCAATAGAGGATTAAAGCAAGCCTCTTCGAGCCTTTAAATATAAATTGAATACAAAATAAATTTCTATGAACAAAATACTTATTTACATATATATATACTTATATTAAATATATACTGGGCGTTTGGCTGGGCGTTTGGGACTGCAACACAGTTTTAACTACAGCAGTCCTTAACGATACACGTTATAATGTATAACTTATTATGTGAACAATAAATCATTTTCATTTTTTCACTTTTCATAAAAGTATTTTTTTTGTTATACTGTACTAAAAAAATATAATAGGTATGATAAGTACGTAATTTCGCTAATAATTACGCCGAAGTTTCTTGTACACATTCCAAAGAAGCAAAGGCATTTAGTAATCTGGTGCAAAGGTATGATAACAGTCATGCAAGTTAGTTACAACGTTTTAATTTTCTTTAAGTTGCAAACGAAAAGAAAACGCTCAATCGGCGTATCTTTTTAGTTTGCAAGGCTTCTCAAAGAAAACGGATCGAGATTCTTCAAGCCCGATTCCAACTCAATTAAACTTTATGACGCACCACACAACCGGGAACTTCCGGAACGGAAACCGGAACTGGATAGATTTTTAGGAAAATTCAATTAGAAGTTTGTTTTGAACCGATATGCTCGAAGCTGCAAACTTGCTTTCATCTCGAAACCACGAACGTAACGAATAATTACCCCCGCCACTAAAAGAAAAGATGTTTAAAAACTTTCAAAAGGTTTCTAATTTTGTAAGGTAGGATGAATTACTGCCACATAATTAACAAATGAAAACTAATTACTTACTATGTTTACTCTGCCTTACGCTTATTTTTACTTTAGCGCAACATCCAAAAATTCAGGCAGTTTAAACTTGCTGAACTTGTATCATTAAAATAAAGTAAAATATGTCTTTATTTAGCACACAGACAATTAAAAAAAATTTAGTTATCCGGAATTGATTTGCGTAAATAGAACACAACATAGTACATCCGAATTAATTTAGCAAAAAAAAAACAAATATTTTCTCAGTCCACAACATTAGGTAGATAGAAAAACGAAATCAATAAGTTTAGGATGCATTAAGTACGAAAGCTTTCGTTTAAATATTGGCTCTTCTAATAAATTTTCTTGAAGACATTGATAAATGCTACTTGGTCACGCCATTATAACAGACAAAACTGTAAAGATTATCGTAATTAACCCTAATGTCAAAGATGCATGGTCTGGGCGTTAGGGGAGTGGCTCTGGAAATTTTTACTGATTATCTAAATAATAGACGTCAATGTGTAACGGTTGATAGCCAGCAGAGCAGTGAGCAGTCTATTTCATATGGGGTACCACAGGGATCAATCCTGGGGCCTACTCTCTTTCTCATTTATATAAATGACCTCTGCAATATGAAGATACCTTTTTGCGAAATATTTACCTACGCTGATGATACTGCTTTGTTGATCCGGGGTTCCTCTTGGGAGAATGTTAAAGCAAATGCAGAAAACTCTATGAGACTGGTCCTTAACTGGCTTTCGCACCACTATCTAACCTTAAATACTGGAAAGACTAAATTCATACCGTTCTGCATCAGAGACATAACTAAGCCTCCACCTAGTTATACAGTTCAAGCTCATACTTGCTTAGGTAACGACTCTTCCTGTTCTTGCCCGACACTATGTCGAGAGACCTGCCTGCGGTACCTTGGAGTTATGATCGACGATCATCTAAACTGGCATGCGCAGATAGACACTCTGTCTTCCAGGATCAGACGAGTTATTTTCATCTTTAAGGCTTTAAGAAACTCAGCTCACTTAGACACGTTAAAAATGGTGTATACATCCTTATGTGAATCTTTGATATCATATTGTATACCTGTCTGGGGTGGCGCGGATAAAACAGCTTTCATGAAGTTAGAAAGAGCTCAAAGAGCGGTTCTTAAGGTTTTGCTAAAAAAGCCATTCGAATTCCCTACTAAGGACCTTTACCAGATAACCGGGGTCCTAACTGTAAGGAAGCTTTTTGTTTTGCGCAGCACTGTTCGTGCCTATCCATCTATTCAATTTAATCATCCAGACAGCAAGCGCCAAGCTAGGCACATTTGTCCATTGATACCTCACAAAACTGTTTTTGCTTTTCGTCACAATTTTATTTTAGCCAAACATCTAATTAATAAAATTAATAGAATGGAAAAATTGAAAGATTTCAATAAGTATGAATTAAAGGTTAAAGTTTCGAAACTACTCCAAGAACTAAGCTACGATGAAATAGAAAAATTGTTATCAAAATAATGTTAATAATCTAGGTTCAAATTCATACTCAAAATATTTACCAATTTGTATTATTTAACGCTCATTTGGATCATTTGTATTTACCTTACTTATGAATGATGTTTTATATGTACTTCATCAATTTGTCTTACTATATACATACATACAATTAATTAATTAATTATACACATATAATTATTTACTGTTTTTATAGTAACTTTCATCGATATGTTTTATATTTACACTGCATGTTGTCCTAAATTATTATTTTATCAAATATATTATACTTGAATTTCCTAATACTCTGTTAGAAATAATAAATAAATTTATATTTTAAGCATGTTAGTTGTAAGCATGTTATCTATAAGTATAACTTATCAATCACTAAATTATGCGGCCACATATATTTTAATTGTTGTAATTTTTGTCTTCTTAAGCAACTCCACTGGCTCCTGAGATACAGGTTTACGCCTAGTTCAGGAATCAGGGTTCTAATTGATGTAAACTACAGATTATATTTAAATGTAGGGTAACATGCCCTATTACGGCGCGTTTTGACAACATTTTAAAGTCGGGTAAGAAATTAAGCATTTCTATATACTTTAGCACATGTTTGAATTTTTTTTTGACACACATGATAATTATATTTTCTATTTCAGTTGTCGTTTTATTTATTTTAGAGTGATTATTAATTTTAAATAAATATTTTTTCTGACAATTCGGAATTCCTATTACGGCGGCATTAAAAAATTTGAAGCCCATTACGGCGGTAAGAACAGCCTATTACGGAGTATGGGATGAAACATTTTGCTCATGGTTCCGTGCAACCAGATAATGGTATGTAATGGGTGTAGTTGTTACGGGTACTGTACATAAATACAGGTTCTTCATAAGTAAGGGGATATTTTGATAATATTTTTTGTATCAACTATTTAATAAACGGCCTCGCGCTAAGAAGTTTCCGGTAATATAATTAGGTTAGGAAACACTAATAATGATGATTTGGATGTATGGACTACTGTGTTCCTTTGCCTCTGCCTAACGAGCGAATAAAAAAACACTAATCAATCAATCAAACTACGGCATTATAGCGTTCTCCCATATCTCTGCACGACGGAACGGAATAAATTAAATATGGGGACGATTTTATTTTTAAGAGGTAATAAAGAAACGAATTGAAAATGGCGGCCGAACGCATGCTATCTCACGTATATTAGTATGAGGGAAGAGTAGAGAAGAGAGACAGCCCATACAACGGCCGCCATTTTGAGATCGTTTCTTTATGTGCGTAGGTTATCTGTACCCATAAAAGCGTAATTTATGCGAATTTGGCTAAATTATTAGCATAATTTTTAATAATTATTGTTAATTTACATTAAGTAAAGTTAAAAATGATCATTATTTTGTTGTCTGTTGACCATGTCGATGTCTCAATAGAGATAAAAGTTTGTTCAAAAAAGAAAGATTTTGGCACAAATTTTTCTCTAAATTTCCATAATTTTAGAAGTTTTTAATATTTGTTAGTATTCTTTGGATGACAAATAAAATATCGTAATTTTTTTTTCATTAAAATTAATCGAGCCGTTTCGGAAATAAGTGCCTTTGGCAGACAGACAGACGGACGGATGGAAAAGTCATATTAATAAGGGCTCGGGACGTGTACCCGAAACCTTAATCAATGAACTGATACAAACCTAAACTGAGAACTTCCTCTTTTCTGAATTCGGTTAAAAATAGGTACTAAAACCCTTCTACTGAATTAAAAAAATACTTTTTTGAAAACGGTACTACAAACTCGAAATAATCGCTGACAAACATACATACAGACGGTTGAACTGATAAACTCCTTTTTTGAAGTAGTTTAAAAAACAACTGCGGTTCGTGTTTCTCCAATTTAAATTTGAAAAGGGCCCGGACGAGGGTTTTAATAATCCCAGTAATATTATAAACGACAAAGTCTGTAATTAAGGATGTCTGTAACTCTTTCACGTAAAAACTACGAAATAGATTTTAATGAAACCTTACAAATATTGTAAAAAAATAATAAACATATTTGAAGGAAAATTTAACTGGCGAAGTAGCGGAGCGCAGTCAGTGAATGTTTAGTTAAAAGGTTAAAAATATGGAAAATGTTTAAAGTTTAAAAAAAGTTTCAAGGCGGAGAAAGTTAAAAAAAAAGAAAGATACATTTTTTTACAACAACGTTGATACAAACATACAATAAAATGGAAGACAAAAAAAAACAAAAACAAAACAGTAAACCAAAGTACAATCGATACATAGTGTAAAATGAAGTCGTTTCCCGCGTCTGTCCCTATGTATGCTTAATTCTTTAAAATATGCAACGGATTTAGATGCGGTGTTTTTTAATAGATAGAGTGATACAAGAGGAAGGTTTATAAGTAAAATACATGCACAAGATAGTTAGGCGTTACGAAGTTCGCCGGGTAGACTAGTAACAAATAAAACAACCAACGAATCATAATCAGTTTTGTATGGTGTGTCAAAGATGCGGTAAAATCTAGTAGTAAATTATTACATTTATGGGAAAATAAGATAAAATTAACATAATATTTTTTTTTTGTGTCAGTTTGTCAATTATTTACTAAAATTATTAGCTCTGTAATTTCCATACACCGTGTTAGGATTCCTTACAGCCTAATACGGTAGGTACTAAAATATCTAATGAGTTTTTATATCCTAATTCTGAAATATAATGTTAAGATATTTCGGTAATGTAAGTTATTACTTGCACAAAAGAGCACTCTGACTTTATCATGAAACTCTCTAATCGTTAGTAATCGTTGTATTAGACTATTTTTCTTCATTAAAACTCACACGTTAGATTTCACAGTATTCTAACAAACTTAGATTTTCCATTCAAGTTTAAGCGTCAAAAACATGGATTCTAGTTAAAAAACATGTACCTCCAAAATAGGTTTTATACTTGAGAACTAATGAAAATTACACTTTAATAACGAAATGTTCATAAATTATATTTATTATACCACTAAATTCAAAAATTACCGACACTGCGTTTTTCCTATTACGGATGGTACCCTCCGTAATAGGCGGTACCCTCAAAAAGCCTTCCTATCACGGCGGACTTTTGTTTACTCATATTTACTTATTTTATTTGATTTTAAACAGAAATCAACTTGATTAACTAAGACTACTTGAATGTAAAAAGTATTCGAATACAGTAACATAATCTTAAAGTGTTTGTTTTAACTAAAAACTAAGTCTGAAAATTCAATGTTCTACCGCGAGTCAATCTGCGTTTGTATGAAACAGCTTCTCACTTCGCTGACGTTACACAAAATAATGAATTTAAGTAAATTTTAACGATTTTAAACTCACGAGTGCTGGGAAATAAGTTACGTGTTAGTTTCCCTTGGACACTATGTAGTCACCTTTACCATACATAGTCACAACGAATCATAAACTGCAAAAGATAAAATAGAGCCGTAATAGGACGTGATTTTGACTACCGCGGTAATAGGACGTTTTACCCTAATGTTTAAATTTGTCATGTAGGCTATGTTTGAGAAATAAATTTTTATTTATTTAAAAAAAAAAAAAAAAAATTATTTAATTTCAAAGATAAAATAAAGACTAAATAAAATACGTTGGAACGAAGTATGTCTGGGCCGTAGCAAGTGGGACCCCGATGGAAAGCGACATGTCTATGTCTATTATTTGGTAATAGATTATGTTACTTGTGTAATTGTGAATAAATAAAAAGATCTTTCACTAGGTACATCTATCCATACTTTAATATTATAAATTCGACAGTAACTCTGTCCGTCTGTCTCGCTTTCATGACAAAACTACTTAACCGATTTAAATGAAATTTGGTATATTTATAGTCTAGAGCCTGAGATAGGACATAGGCAACTTTTTATACCAATTTCCTTACGGGAAAATTGGAAATTTGATGTTGAAAGGGAAGATGCGCTGGTGAAGCTGCGGGCCCCCACTAGTAACCGATAAGTAAAACTGTTAACTACTATAACCATTAAGCTACCTATTTGTTTAAGCATGTTTTAAGTAATATATTTTTATACTAAAAGACTTTTGGTTAAGCTGTAACAGGAATGATTTACATCTTACGTAAGTTTTCAATTTGCAGCATTTAGGTAAGTAGAGCACCTACATTTTAGTTATCGCTAAAGGCTAGGATCTAGACGCGCGCTCGCAGAGCAACTAAATACGTGCTTGGCAAGCGACAGAAATTCTACCCATATTACCATAGAAACATCCTTATTCAGTTATTTTTTTAAACAGTATAATAATATCAATAAAACTTAACAGTAGTAATTACAATTATGTTCTTAAATTAATATATTGATTGCAATATGAGCAGCCTTATTGATTTCAGCGATTTCTTCCAGGCAACCTATTGTTGAGGTTAAACTAAATAAAAATGGAACTGTGGGTTGGTACTTAAAATATAAGTGAATAATTTTAAACAATATCATAAACATTATATGAAAGCTATTGTTTATTAAGCACCTCCCATTTGTTTTAAGTAAATTTTAGTTTTGTAAATTGTGTGTAATTAATAATACAGTTTTCATATACTATGTAACTGAACTAATCTTTTGTTTGATTAGCCTCATTTGTGTCCCACTGCTGGGCAAAGGCCTCCCCCCTCTCTCCCCGGGTACCCAAGCATCCCGATCCTGTGCAATCTCCGTCCAATTCTTTAGATGTTTATCCAGGTCGTCCCGCCATCTCCGCCGCGGTCTACCACGCTTTCGCCGGCCGTTTTGCGGTACCTACTCGGTAGCAATTTTAGCCCACCGGTCCGGGCTCATGCGGCAGACGTGGCCGGCCCAGTTCCACTTGAGTCTAGCAGTCGCGACACCAACGTCAGAGATGCCTGTTATGGAGCGCAGCTCAGTGTTCCGGACACGGTCTCTCCGTTTTACTCCGATTATGCTGCGCTCCATAGCGCGCTGACAAATATTCAGCCTTAGTTTCTGATTTTCGGTCAAAGACCAGGTCTGAGCGCCGTAGGTTAGGACTGAACTAATAATAATAAATATTTTTTTAAGTAATTGTGCGTCATAAAACAATACTACATAATACCTGCAATAATTTACTATAGTTCTGTGTCAATAAGAAATTAGATAACAGACGATGACTGGCTATTTGGGAGGGTTAAATGATATTGCAAAGGCTAACGCTTTGATAGGAAGAACTTGATACTGAATCGGGCTACTAAAATCGTACTAACAGAGTTTTTGAAAGTGAATATTTCAAGTGCTTTCAGTTAGCCTGCTGTAGTTTTTGAAGTGTATACACTTATTTCAGGTTTCACAAAATGTAATGTAGAGGTGTATTATGTTTAATGTAATGTTAGATTTAAACGGTGTTATTACGTGAAACTACGTGTATTGTCGTTAGGGTCTGTTGCTGCTCGTTTTACTTTAATCCATTTTACATTTAGAACTACTCCGAGTAGCTTTTAATTTATATATTTTAAAATTGAAATATTTTCGTTTTGGTAAAAAAGTGATATGTTTAAAAATGTAGAGGAAACAATTTAAGTATGTCAGGATCGTAGTAAGTAATTGGCGTTCAGTTATCTCTTCCAACACTCGTGTATACCTATGTTGTTTGTAAATATAAGTACAACTAACTTTTGCATGGCCTCTTACAAAAAGTCTAAGTAAGCTAACGTTTCCACGTCATACGCCAAGACAGCCGGTAAAAATACATAAAGCATGTTCAAAATAAACATATAAAAAATATATAAAATAAAAATAAATTAATAATAAGGTATTATTAATTATTTTATCTATCCATCTATCTATCAAATTAACACTTTTCGGTTCTGATCTGATTCTGATGAAAATATTTCTGATCTTTTAATTTCCGAAAATCAACTTTAGGATAATGAGAGTTTTCCTAGTAAAAATCAGAGAATTTCAATGAAATTTACCTATCATTGTACAAAAACACAAAATTCCTTTCGCGCCCAGCCATGGCCTCAAAGTATCATAAAACAAAGTGAACACATTCGTCATTAGCAACAAGTAACTTGTCTCGAGCGTGACGATGAGTTCTTCCGAGCGATTATCGATCTCGTTACCTAGGAAACAAGATCTGCAATAGCGTGGAAATTGCTGAGGAAGTTCTGATGAGGAGGTTGTAATTGGAGAGAACGTGTTCAGCCTACATGGTGATTAAGGTTTAACTACGTAACCGCAGTACAAGGGTTTGTTTTATATTTTTAATCTTTTTGAATTATTTGTTTCTTTGTTTCAATTAAGATATATAAATTCGGATTTAGGAGCGCTGGAGCTGATAAGAGTTGTTTCGATAAACAGTGATTTTTGCAGGTTTCCTTTTAGGACTCAGTCTAGTTTAAATATTAAAGTTACTTAAGAAGTTTATTTGTATGCAAGAGTTAAACACCGGAACTATTTTGATTCAGGCAGACAATTTTCTATTCTTACCCATCCACAAGAAGTCATGGGTCATGGACATCATAGATAAGACCCTTTGAATATATTATTGGCTGTTGAGTCATTAAAAATAAGTTTGTTGTTTAATTTGTTGTTCTTTGAATTTATTTTTATCTTAAAATCACTTTAAATCTAATTATACAATTCATCTTCACATATTTACAGTTATTTGTCGTTTTTTTACGATGTATCTTTTGGCTACATAAAATAAAATTGAAATCAATTTATTTAAGTTAGTACAATATCTTCTATTTTCTTAATTTACGTGTTTATATAATAATTAAGGATTAAAGTATGTCGCATTATATATGCTGCCATATTATGTTTGTGTTTGTTATATCAAATTGTGCTCTCAGTTGTTTTATGCTCTACTCGAAGTGCACTCAAGAAAGCTTACGGTGCTAAAATGGTGGACGCAGACTGTGTGCAACAGATTAAGATTTAATTAGACTTTATATTAGTTTTCTAGAGTTTTATGAGAAGGTTTTTCAAATCTTGTCAATATTAAATTGTTAACTAAATAGCTCTTTTTATTTATCTAGTTCTAGGGCATCAAAGTTAACTATTAATATTTTAAAAGTTGACTTTACAAATCGAGTGGAAAAAGAAAAAAAGAATGAAATAAAAAAAAATATTTACTTAAAAGGCACATATCCATCAATGAAAAACACATTTAAATACAAAATAAAATAAACTTAAATAGGTATTTTTAAGTAACTAAATTAAAAACAATTAGAAACGTTAGAATAAAAATAACTTACCATATTCAAAAGTACCTTTTCTGTTAATATAATATATCATACCTACACGGGTGCAGTGGAAAAGCTGTGGTCAAAATCAGCACTGTTAGCCATTTTGCACCAACTGTGTCTCATCATACGCTACCATATCTTGTACGATTTTTAATTTTTTACTCACTCCCAACTCACTTACGTACTCGAACTCCGGTACCCTATACTAGTAAATATATTACACTAACCTTTACACTGTTCCCTTTACTAAAGCAAAATAAAATAAAATAAAGTTTGGGATAGGGATAGTCTAGTCCAAACCTAAAAGTTAAGCTAGATTCAACACTGAATAACGTAGAACTCGCCTGAAATACTCTGGAACTTTCCACTCAGGTTTCGGTGCGGGATATCGTTACTCTGAGCTAATGGTCCGTATTCAGAAACCTAATTATTTCTGCTTCACTTTTCTTGCTTTTATAACACAATTTTATTTTTATTTTTAGGCAAATTATAAGGTGTAATCCACAGATGTAATGATCTAAGAAAAATACGAAAGTTTGTATAATATGTGTATGATACGTATATGATATACGCGCAACTGCTTTGTCTGTGCTTTTAACTTTTAGATGCAAGCTACCGTGGAATTTCAAGCATTCTTTTCTAAGTGCACACTTTCATACTGAAATTTCAACTCTCTATCTCAGTGTGTTTAAGTTTCTCCGTAATAAGACCTATAATGGAACTCTTTTAGTTTATTAAGCGTTTTTTTTGTTTAGACTTCTTGCTAGAGATAAACGAAAAGTATTTAACCCTATTCTGAGATTTAACCAAATTTTAGAGTGACGTACGTTGTCAGTAACTTGCGTTGGAAACAAATCGTACTGTTTTTCATTTATAACAACAAAAAATAACTCAAATATCCAATATCTTAAACGGTTCAAAAGATAAAACCAAATTCTTTTGATTTCGATAACAAGAAACGAGCGAGCGTTCCAACTCAAACTGCAGAATGTATTTTATTCTCTCTGCCTTGTTATTCTTTATTATTTCCAATCCATTTGACCTTTTTTTTCATTGCAAGATGAAATTAAGAGTTTGAATTGTTTCTCATGAATGCTTTAAAACATTTATTTATATACATTGAATAATCATAAAGTATGTAGCATTTGAACTTATTATTATCTCTATTACTAATAGTTTTTTTTAACCATTTATTTTATTTTTTGCTTTTTAGGTACGATGCGACATGCGTTAGTACATTCGCTGCTACGCATCTCCCATCCACAACAAGGACAGCTGGTTCCACCGCGGAGAGAGCTGCCGGAGCCAAACACGTCAAATATGCGGCACTGGAAGATGCCTACATATTTGTACCTGTGGCCTTCGAAACGTCGGGAGTGTGGGGTTCAGAGGCGGCTTGCTTTGTAAATAAGCTGGCTCGTTGCCTCGTAGACCGTGGACACGACCGGCGTTCCAGTTAGTTCCTGGTGAAGCGGCTCTTCGTGGCTATCCAGCGCGGGAATGCTGCCAGCATCCTGGGCGCTTTCGAACAGGGCTGATTGGGCGGTTGACTTTTTAATTCGTTTTTGTTTTTCAAATTTTATTTTTTAGTTTTAATGTGTATTAATTTAGCCTTAAGTTTTCTTAGTTAGTTGTAAATATTATCCCTGTTATTCATAAAAAGTTAAAGAGCATTTTAGTTATTTGACATATGTCAATTTGGACTGGATGTCACGTATTTACCATACATCAAACCAGAGAAACAGACATCCAGTAAAGCTACTTAAAATTTACTGTATCTTTATGAATGAGACGGTATATCTTTACCATTAAATTAAAATAATAATTTTTGTTTTTAGGTACAGAATTAGTAAAACTAACGTCAGAAATATTAAGCTTTAATTAGAACGTACTTATTAAGGTAATGTGTACTGAAAAATCTAAAAAGTTCAGCAAACCTGGCATCGGATTTAGGGTCACAAATGCAATTCAAAAAGTGAGATGTGAGCACACTAATAATTGTAATTGTTATATTTCAGTCGGTGCTGTGGCTAACCGAAAAAAATAATAATAATAATAATTACATTATACAATACAGTGTGCGCAAACCTTGCTCAGCATGGAACTTAACTACAGTGTGAATTTTAGTTAAACTCCAAGTTCGGTGAGTCGGTCCTTTCAGTAAGAGCTCCCACATTTTGCAAGTCCAGAGCCGCGTGGTCGCGACGTGCTCCTGAGCCAATAAACACGCTACACCTAGGAACATTTCAATTGAACGTTACCTAGAAGGTGCATTTGAATTTTCAGTGTGCATATTAGTTGACTTTTTTTTTTGATATATGGACGCGATATACGAATAACCAACAAAAAAACTGCGAAAGTGACAAATTGAATATAAATACAAATTTTTAATTATTCGTTACTACAGGCAGCCCCGCGGTTTCTCTCGCGCAGATTTCTCATAAACACAAAATTCCCGTTTTTCCCGTTCCCGTGGGAATTTCAGGAAATCCTTTCTTAGTGCTCACCTACACTCCCTAAGGAACCTACATGCCAAATTTCAGCTTTGTACGCCTAGTAGTTTCGGCTCTGCGTTGTCTGTCAGTCAGTCAGTCAGTAACGGAAGAGTTTTATATATATAGATTAGTTAAAAACAAACAATTATGACATCCCCAATCCCCAAAACTGAAAAAACCTTTTAGCATTTTACTACTTACAGTTTGACGCAGTTATTTATAAACGGAACCATTTTTTATTTGAGTTGGAAAACCTAAAAATTACTTTAATACTTCTTACTTAAATAAATCTTGTAAAGAAACATGAAAATAAGTTTGTTGAATTTTTATTATTATTATTCTTTCTTTGGGCTTAAACGGTATTTTATTAAGGAAGAAAGTGAATAAAAATTTCTAACTTAACACACAAAGTGGCGTCAAGGTGGCATCCCTATTATTTTCTAGTATTTTGTGCAACGCAGTTTTTTAGGTTATTACCTACCTATTAATATAATTTAGACAATATTCTCGCAAAAACGTGCTCTAGATTGAACAGGATCTAGTCCAGGCATCGTACATAACTGTGTCTGAAATATTGCAAGCACTACCGTTGTTGACATTTATAGTAACGTACTGTGAAGTTGAATTTATTGGTTGTCTTATCAAATGGACTAACTTGGGTGGATAGCGCGCGTATTAGAAAACAAGATGATTTGGTACATGGGAAATAATAAAAATAGGGAATAAAGGAAATATAAATACAGAAAATTATTATTAAGTTACCTACGTACCTATTTAAGTTTATACTAACATTTATTAATTTGATAGTATGAATAGTTTTTTTTTATTATTATGTTTCTCAATACTCTTCGGTATCACGGGATGGAGCCCGGTCCTTTGAGAGGCGTGCGAGGGGACGAATCCAACTCGTAGAGGCCCTTTAGAGAGTTTTGCTATATTGTATATCCTTTGGTGTGTGAGAGAAAATCCGCCATTTTGTTTTGATTTTCACTTTCAGTGGGACCGCCAGGCGGACACGCTCACATGGGGTATCCGGAAAAACGTTTTTTCCTGAAAATTTTACAAGTAATAGGTACAACAATACATAACAATAGATGTGGAACTCAACTTAAATCTATTAATCTTTTATTACATAGGAAATAGCACAGTTGCCGGGAAATAATATATATGACTAGAAGCTGCTCCGCGGTTTTTCCCGCGCAGATTTCTCATAAACACAAAAATCTCGTTTTTTCCGTTCCCGTAGGAATTTCGGGAATTCCCTTCTTAGTGCTCACCTACACTCCCCAAGGAACCCACGTGCCAATTTTCAGCTTTCTACGCCCAGTGGTTTCGGCTCTGCGTTGTCTGTCAGTCAGTCAGTCAGTCAGTAACGAAAGAGTTTTATATATATTGATTAATTAATACTTATAGTGAAGGAGGTGCGTAGCATTTCGGTAAAGTACTTGCACGGAATCCACATCGCGGTGGGTTGCAGTTTAGGTCAGTACGAATTGATTTGGTTCAGTAAAATTTTGTCCTATGTCGCTGCGTTTTCGCGTTACAGCGGATTGAACTTGTCAAAAAAAAAAACTATGCTAAATCATTTGCACGTGTCTGCCTTTGGGGTTCATGGTTACAATCATCTTGAAACTAAATAAAATCAAAAAGGCAGACAATTAGGGCTCTGCGTTTTCATGGGACGGAGTTGTAAAAATGTAAAAAAAAAAAACTATGCTAAATCATTAGCACGTGTCTGCCTTTGGGGTTCATGATTACAATCATCTTAAAAACCACGAAAATCGAAGAGGCAGACACTTAGAGCTCTGCGTTTTCATGGGACGGAGGTGCAAAAATGTAAAAAAAACACTCTACTAAATCATTTGCTCTCGATTCTAATTGTGATCATTCGATTCATTTGGACTCCCTGGATAAAAAAAACCATTTGGAAGACACTTTGCTCGCTGATTTTTAGTTGTACGATTGTTTGAAATTCACGGAATCAAAGCAATGCGTGTATTTTATCTGATAAATAGGATTCCTTATAGTTTTAATTCCGTCATACGTTTACAGGATGACTATATAATCATAAGCCCCAGAGGCAGACAATGTGCAAATGATTTAGTATAGTTTTTCATATTTTTACATTTTTGAAACGTTGTCAATTGAAAACGCAGGGCCACCATGTTGGCAGACTATTTTTCCGAGGTCCTTTTTATTGTTTTTATTCAAACTATACATGTCTGCCAAGCGTGCAAATATATATATTTTTTTTAAATAATAAAAATAAATTTAAAAATTAATAACTACAAAAGTCAGAGCCCTAGATGTCTGCCTCTTCGATTTTACGTGTTAACAGGATGGCTGTTATCATCAGTCCCAGAGGCAGACACGTGCAAATGATTTAGTAGAGTTTTTTTTTTTTACATTTTTGAAACCTTGTCAATTGAAAACGCAGGGCTACCATGGTGGCAGACGCGGTCCTTGATGTTTGTTAGGGTATTATTATCGCTATTAATAGCGTCTGCCAAGCGTGCAAATAATTTATTTTTTTTAAATCATAAAAAAAAAAAACAAAAATTAATATCTACAAAAGTCAGCGCCCTAGATGTCTGCCTCTTCGATTTTACGTTATGACAGGATGGTTGTTATCATCAGCCCCAGAGGCAGACACGTGCAAATGATTTAGTAGAGTTTTTTTTTTTTACATTTTTGAAACCTTGTCAAATGTAAACGCAGGGCTACCATATTGGCAGACGCGGTCCTTAATGTTTGTTAGGGTATTATTATCGCTATTAATAGCGTCTGCCAAGCGTGCTTATTATTTAGAAATTTTGCTCGCAACCTCCCTAATTATTATGATTATCACCGCATTGGATAAAATAAGCTTTTCTATTTAAGTATAACATTCGTAAAAAAGGTACAAAAATATTGGCAGTTCGACGCTCGACATAGAAAAAAGCCTGTTAAATTTTGTTGAACTTTGACAGTTATTCAATCAAAACTTTTACGAAAACTCACGAAAGCGACTTCAATTCAAAGAACTTTTTAAACATTATTTTAAGTAAAAAGTGGTATGCAAATACTTATTCATAATGGATTTAATTCTCTCTCAATAAGTAATAGAATACTCGGTTAGTATAAAGGTTATTGAATCACATCTTAATATCCTCATAATATCGACTGTATATGTATGTATATAATTTTGAGACACTTCATAATTTATAAATTTGCTTACTATTATCAAAGACTATCCTATGAAGTCGGTTGTTTTCCATCATTTGATGAAACTGATCAAGTAAAAATTCTGGCTAAGTATATAATAAATTTAGTCTTGTTAGTCATTACCCAAAGAAGTTGGAAACCGCCGCTAGTTAGACCTAAACAACTCTCTTTCTGGTTAAACAATGTGTCCATCTAAAACTAATCTATGACAACAATACACCCTGAAATCTCAGCAAACCCCTCCGGCGTGCTATCAAACGCATCGATCGATAGTTCCTATTCGCCTGAAAGCAACCGTAAATTCCCAGGCGCTATAAAAACGGCAATGGATCGGCCGTTATCGTAAAATCTCGAGTGACGCGCAGACGATTGTATCGTAACGTACGAATCAACGCGTTTTACTGCTCGGGTGATACAGGTTAGTATGATATTGCAAGGAAAATGTTGATTTTATTAGAATTAATATAAATAAAAGAAAATTATGTAACTGATTGACTCGACATTTGATTTGACAGAAAGAAAGGAATTTAGGAAGTAGAACGTATAGTGATTTTAAAATGTTTAGGGAGTGTAGGTAGAAGGGCATTTTTAAAGAAATACCCGAGCTTTGTACGGGAGGGAAATTAAGGGAATTTACGTTAAAAAGGAAAAAAATAAATTGTCATAAAGCACATTAAGTAATCAGATAATTAAGTTAAGTTAATATTTTTGTTTCATTAGGTAATCATCATCATTTCAGCCGTAGGACGTCCACTGCTGGACATAGGCCTCCCTCAAGGCTCTCCATCTGTACCGATCGCAGGTGGCCTGCATCCAGCGTGGACCCGCAGCCTTGCGCAGATCATCCGTCCATCTGGTCGGTGGACGTCTTACGCTGCGCTTGCCGATCCGTGGTCTCCACTCGAATAGGTAATATTGCTCACCAATTTTCTGCTTTTCAACTTCATAACAGACAAACTGCTAAATCGAAATAAAAAAGGAACTGGGATAAAAGCAAGGAGAGTTTCAAACAATTTCTTATGATTTTAAGTAATGTAGGTAGGTACGTGTAACATAAAGCTAAAATTTATTTACTTACTTCTCATCCGAATTTTTAGGCTTAATATTTATCGTTTGTTTCCACGAAACATGAGGGGAACAATAAATTACTTCAGGCAGCAATAAAAGTTATTACTTTTTATTTTTTTGTAAGTAGGTTTCTTTAATCTAGAAATACACTGGTCGGAAAAAAGCTATTTACAATGTGCAACGGAATATCAATTTGCATAATGCATTATGAATGATACCCACATGTTGTTTCACTTATTTCTCTATTTATTAAAAACAGAAGGAAGTTACGGCCACAGATAATACAATGTAGGTTTTATGTATAGTTTAAAAAACTAAAGAAACAAATTTTGCATCGAAATTGTGTTATGATTATTATTATTTTAAATAATAACTATCAATGGTCTATTCCCATACTTATATATTTTTTTTCGGAAAATACTATTATAACATGCAAATTAAATTGCCAAATAGCTTGTCGGTCATGGGCATTTTCTACGAAGTGGCAATATTCAGTGACATTGTGAAGATAAAAATATACCCACAAGAGAAATAATAGTTTATAGTTTTTGAAAAAAAAAAAAACACGTATTTTATTACGAACTGCGTTGCTAAAAAAATAAATTTAGAAATTCCCAAATATCAATGACAAAGTTATCTATTGCTCTTCCAAACAAAAGAGCGAAGAGGGAATTAAACTTATAATGGCCTCCTAATGACTTCTGAAGACACCTCTAGAATAATATTTGAAATTTCCTTAAACAAAACATCGCTCCATTTATTTGTTGTTTTCCTCTTCAAAGTAATTTACCGCTTTTAGTTATATTGGGTTTTTGGGATTGAGGTAACGTAAAGGTTAGTAATTCTAAAATGCGATTGGTTTATAAGAGGTTCAAAATTATCAATCACGTAAGTAGGTATTTTTCGTAGAATATCACAGAAATTCGTAAAATAAATCGTCATCTAGACGGTTATTCATTAAATTTAAATAATGAAAAATCTCATTTTGTTTACAATATTTTTTTTAACTGGAATAATTATAGTACAATTTATCTTTTCATCAAAAATTCTGGCTGCCAGATCGATTGATTTTCGATTTTTTAATTAACTATAGCGATACCAATAGGGTTATATTCGCGTCTTGACAAAAAAATCTACTATTTCAGCAGTTTACTGGTAAGTTCTGTGAATTTTAACTGGGTACTTGCTTGATAAAAATGGATACGAAGTTCTTATCTGTTTTGTTGTTACTTTGTGCTTATAATATCAATATTTAATAATCCGATTTGCAATGGAAATTCTAAGTAAAAAGAACTAAGTACCTAACTAGTCCATTTTATCTACGAATTAGCAAAATTATTGAAATAGCTCAACTTGCCAACATACAAAAGTGCCAGTCTGCCAAACATCCAAACCAAATAAATCGCGTGTAAAAGAGATTTCAGGTGTCTCAAACATCCTTTGTGAAAACGATTCCCAATTTGTCGTGCCAGTTCCAGTGATTAACCACAATACCATCTGCTAAGAAATCCATGCCGAAAAATTGTCAAGCTCTTCTCGCTTCTACGTAGTCCTTCAGATATAAAACAGAGGTATAAAAGTACAGAGAGCTCACTTGTTACTTGAATTTGTTCATGGCCGTATTATTATTAATAATAATAACAACAATAATAATACCTCCAGGGGGACACACGCAGTCATCACACGCACACTTACATGCAGTCATCACACACACACACCCCCCCGCCTCTGAGCTTGCCTTCATCAGCCGGCCAGAGTGGAGTAGCAAGAGCGAAGCCTATGCTCCAGGTTGGAAGTGTAAAATGTCATAACGCCGGGTGCATCTTATGCTGCCCTCAGTCTCACCTCTCGACAACCTTAGCTGTCCACGTCAGCGACTTAGTAGAAGCCCACCCAGTGGACAGCGAGTCACCGCCTGCCATAATAATTAGTGAAATGTTACATTAAAGGCAGGCGTACCGGTATTTCACTCCATAGCACCAGTTAACCGGTCCATTAAACAGTTCACCCGCCTCTGGGTGCATGATCTATTTGTGCATTTAGTGGCGGTGCCTGGTTGGTGATCCATATACAATATAGCAAAACTCTCGGAAGGGCCTCTACGAGTTGGATTCTTCCCCTCGCACGCCTCTCAAAGGACCGGGCTCCATCCCGTGATACCGAAGAGTATTGAGAAACATAATAATAATATTGCAGCCTTGATACGTATTGTCAGCCAGTTGGCAGTGACGCGGCTGCACCGGGTTCGATTCCCGGCGGAGGTGAACATTGTTATAATGTATTTCGTTGTTTGTTTCCCGGTCTGGGTGTAATGTTCGTCTCTGTATATGTTTCGGGCACCCTAGATACAAGTTCTTCCTAGTTAGAGGCTCTGAATATGATGTTTTATTATTATTAGGTATATTAATATTTAATTGTTTAATAATGTGTTTACGTTTAGCCGTGTGTTGCGTCAAATTTTCTGAAATTTAGAAGTACTAATATTAAATGTTTCACTCGCATCAATGAAATTTTCCATAGGTTTATTTCCTTGAGTTTCATTCGAGACTAAAGCCCGCTCTCTGTGACAAAGTGGACCCATTTTTACCCGTCCCTCTCATTTCTGCTACATAAATCAGAAAACCCGTTGTCACCTTACAAAGGTGGCAATGAAGAAAAATTCTTTAACGGTGCTTACTGCATAGATAAGTGGCTTCGGGCTTTAGATAGATGAACCATATCAATACATAGTACAAAACTGTCTGACTGTCTGTCCCTATGTATGCTTAATCTTAAATCTTAAGGTTTATGTGTATAATATATGCACATTATAGTAAAAGGTTAGGCAGTACGAAGTTCGCCGGGTTGACTTGTAATAAATAAACCTGAATGAACAAATAACGTCAAAATTTAACGGATTAAGATGTTGTCACCAGTGTATTCTAGTAATAGATACTTTTAAATGTAGAAAGCTTTTTTTTCTAACGAAGATGATTTAAGTAATTTGTTTTTAATCTGATAAGTTATACAGTATTTGTAGTCGTATTTACAATAACATTTACGAATTAAACAAAGATAATTAACAAAAAAAAAACATAAGAAAAAATAAACGCAACTTGCAACGATGGAAAATTTTAGTTTTCTCAGACTCCGACGCTAATGACGTAAAACGTTTACTCGGACAAATAGCCGAACGTTCTTCTTCAAATAAACTACTAATAAATAAATTTAATTGTTAATTAAAAAAAATACATATACATTTACAAACACTGCGTTGTTTGGACAAAAAATACACTTTACTTACAGTTACAAACAGCTAGGGGTAAAGTTGATTTAACAAGCAATGATACAGTCAGTCAGACATAGCAATGAGATGAGCACAGCATGTAAGAAGCCACTTTAATGAGAGTTTGAAATAATCATAAGGAGTGCTTAATCCAAGCCCGGTTGGCCGGTGGTTCCTAAGAACTCATTACAGAGACATACTCAGGACATAACTTGATTTTTGGCCTTTTAGTCCCTAGACACAAAATCAGTAGGTCTGTCTTCCAAAAACGTTGTGTTGTATCTGCAATTCGTAGCCTATTGCTTGGACTGTTATCGCCTTCTTGTCCGCCCAGTCGTTTGTAGTGGGCTAGTTTAATTCTACCCACGTCTATATAAAGTTCTTCAAGTTGTTTTCCTGAAATTTATGCACGCTTTCCCATTTTACGTACGGAATAATTATTGCAGGCTGTAAATCTTTATTATTTATTGCCTGATAAAATGTTTTTAAGGAGTAATTTTAATCTTTTATGTTACAAACAATTACTAACCATTGAAATAAACAATCAAAATTACTAAAAGTTCGTATCAAAATTACCAAAAATTAAAATAGAATAAAATAACTTTTGATAAGATTTCAAGGACTGGATAACATTGCCGTGAGATCCTCCAATCTGTAGTTCAATAACAAATCTAGTTTATAGTTGTTGAGACTTTCCTACGAGTTAGCTTTAGAACGCAACAGGTATGTTACCTGTGCAACCTACCTACTTAGCAAGAGAACGTTTGCAATACAATAGAGAAGTATCCATAAAAGCTAATAAAAGTTTCTCGTAATATAATCGGTCACGTTGTGATTATGAAAATCTACTAAGATGAAACTAAACACATTGAAAAACAATTTTACAAACAATTAGACCCTAATCTATTTTAAAATTAGGTAATTTGATCAGGTTACCGTTTTTTTTTTTTTATAACGCCTGGCTTTATTTTGGAGTCAACAATCGAAACGCCATTTGCCAATACAGTACGTTGGTTACCTATAGTAGGTACTATACTATATTAGTAGCTATCAGAATTATCGTCAGAAAATGAGGCCAATTTATGTTGGGGCGTGTTGCCATTCCGGGAATAAATGGGAAGATAAAAAAGGAATAGCTTCGATGAACATTGCCTATGAATAAATTGCTACTGTGAATAATTATTTTCGCTACGTATAAAAATTATGTTAATATATTGAACACAATTTTTTTGTTTGAAAAACATAGTTCCAAAAAAAAAAACTTTGTTTGTTCACTAACTTGTCTCTACATGTAAGTATTGCTCAAACCTGTTTTTCATAATTTAATTTGTTATTTATCTTGTTGTGCAAATAAATGATTATTATTATTATTATGTAGTAACCCAAAGACAAAAACTCCTCTAGGAGGTAACAACTTAGGTACTCTACTAGGTACGCATTTTCCGGACGAACATAGTTTATAGCGATGGAATCCCAGGACGGAGCAAAAAACCGGCCGTGCGTATTTGTTCAAGCCAGCTCGTTATTACAATTCTTAGCAAATAGACTTTACTTAATTAAACAGCAAACAAAACGATCGTTTATCGATTCCTTATCAAAAAACCACTCAAATTAGTTTGTTTTACATAGTCGTCCCACTTCATGGCATTATTGCTTTCGTTACCTAGTAGTTATTCTGTGGATGAAGTTTTAAAATTTTAGATGGGATGTCTTTCTTAGGAGGTATTAAAAAAATTTATTAGTTACTTAAATACTAGAAATTTTAATTTCAGGTTAGGAATTATAGCAAGTAGAATTATATCCACGAAAGTATTAAGTTTTACATGAAAAAAAACAGTATTCGAATGAGTTTCTTCAAACAGAATTGGCCAGGACGTGAACCACCACAATCATTATAATAGTTTGGAGAAAAGCCAAACGTATAGCAATACTTTTATATTGTGTACGCTTAAATTAGTCAGAGCGTCCCAAAAGAGGCTTATATCAGAAAACATGAGTTGTGTTGTGAGACTCGTTTTATAAAAGCATGCATTACGTCATTTTTATATAACATTAAGTATTTTTTTATAAACGCAAAATGGAAAAAGGAAAATGATCAAACCTCGAGTAGAATCCATTAAGAATATTCAATAAATTCGAAAATAAAATAATAATATTATTCTTATAAAATTATTTTATACCATAAATATTTCAAGAAAAATTGTTCGATTACAAAGAAGAGCCATTAAGGTTCGCTATATAAAAGAAAAAACTAAATATAAACTAATACCTACATGATACAAAAGTACAAAATTATTTTATTAATGATTTGAATAGAAAAATTTCACTATCGTTTTAATATGTGATGAAAGAACAAATAAAATAAACACACTTAACAAAAAATATATAATACCTTATACTCTACTTGTTTAGTCAAGTCGAAACATTGTTATCAAGAGTCCTTGTTAAGCTTTGATAAAAAAGGTAACGTGTCTTTTAATAATTATCTCAATTCCCTTTGGATTTTCGGCTGATTGATTTCTACTTATAAAATAAATCATGAACTTGCTGTAGCAAGATAATAAAAATGTTCATAACAAAACTTGCTATGGGTTCTCATTTAATTAATTATCTTCGCCGCTGACACGAACTTAAACGAGGAGTTTCAGCAAGAGCACTCTTGCTAATTGGACTTATTTTAAACACGGACCGATTTTCATTATGAAAATACAAAATCAAAATAAAAGTTGTTCGTGCCATAAACTTTGTGGTATTTCAAAAGCTAACTCTTGTTTCCTTTCTAACTTATCAACGCGAATTTAAATCATACATATAGATATAACTTTGATCATTCCATTACCTTTTTATGCACTGTTATGTATTTGTCAGTTACACAAAATACTGCCTGCAGAAGATAAAGAATCATTTCTAAAACACTATTTGGCAGAGTATGAATAATAATTATGCTCAAATAGAACTTTATATAGCTTTATACTTTATATTTTCCTAGCTATAAATAGGATCACGATTTTCGTAGCGAAGCTAACCATGTTCCTAGAGATAATCTTTGCTTTGTAGTTGAACTGGAACCCGCCAGGCTAAAGGCTAACGTGACCGAACACAACATAGCCTGAGCGTACCATATTGGATGATGTCAATGTTATTATACAAGACATGGAGCGTAATGAATCTTGCGTTGAAGCGGACAAGAGAGATTGGAAATTTACTTATGTATAGATGACTTTTTTTGTGTAATAAAAAATTTTATACTTTTTTTTTTGTTTAGTCCGTTAAACCCAAAACCGAATGATTCTAGTATTTAATTAAACACTAATATTATGTAGTTTAGTAATAATAATAAATAATTAAGTAACTAGGATTCCCAAAACATATGTATACAAAGATAATCTAATCACCCAGACCGGAAACAAAACCAGACGATGATCTTTACAGTATCTACATTATTAATAAGCACATTGTTAATAACCTATGTAGCATTAATCTGAAAAATAAATCAATCACTTCTTAACCCAACAGTTCTCTTATAATTAATTTGACTAAATTTACGTGCCTATCGAACCGCCCAACCTATCCTACGAACAGTATAGTTGTTGCGACATCTATCAACTTCGTATTTTCCTACTATGCTTTGCAAGCACCTAATACTGCAGAATTTTTCTATTGTCAACAAATTACGAATATAAAACAAAAAAAAACTAATAATAATAATAATAACACATTACACTCAGAGCCCCTAACTAGGAAGAACCTGTATCTAGGGCGCCCGAAACACACACAGAGACGAACATCACACCCAGACCGGAAACAAACATCGATATTCATCATATCAATATTCGCCCCGCCCAGGAATCGAACCCGAGTGCTCACGCTTACTCAGTCCACATCACTGCCAACTGAGCTACGGAGCAGTCAAACAGCATAACTGTATTTAGCTTTCATTAAAGTCTTTCATCACATTTTTATTTTTACGGGCAACATTGTGTGGCAATATTTGACATACATTGGCTTTTTATTTTTTATGGAACACATCGCAATTTTACTAAAGTGCACTTAAGTGGTTTTATACTACGATGAGCGCTTTTGGCTTATATTTAAATTTATATTGTTATAGATTTAAAGTTGTTCGAATAATATGTTAATCTTATTAAAAAAAGAAAAAAACGAAACACACGGGCCCAGGAAAATAACATCTAGGTACATCAATTGTAACAATGTTCACCCCAATTTGAAATCGAATTCTGACCTTTCGAAGAAACAGTCAACACCATGGCTAACTAGAAAACAAAGGTATCATAATAAATTAAATAACAACTTCTGAAAACTACTTATCTTTTTTTTGTGACACAAAATAACAAAATGGTTGCCCTGGTTCTGTAAACTTTTGTTTTTACTGGAAAAAAAAACAATCCCTTCTATCCGCCCTCCAGGCATCACTTTCGCTGCTTTTTGTTGTTTTCCCGCCACACTAATTAGCCCTAAAGTTTCCGAGGCCACCCTTTGAGTTTTGATCCGGGTTGTTTACGCTCCCGGACGGGCACCCGCGATTAGCAATTTAGACTGGGTAATCGATTTACGTGTGTTACTGACTTTAGATAGGCTCTCGGGTGAGTTGATGCTTATACACGCCTCGCGAGGCTTCCGGCGGCACATTAATAAATACCTCTCCCTTGATAATACCACAATCTATGTAAAGATTAGGTAGGTAGCTATTTAAAGAGGTGAAATTCCCCATTAAATAATATTAACGTAAGTGCCTTTAAAGGTTAAAGGTTTGTTTTCGTGAGTCAAGTAAACAATTATAATTTTGATTAAACGGTATATTGTATAATGTAGCGTATTGTCATTTTAGATACACCTATGTAATTTTGTTCCAAAATAAAGTGGTTCCAATTCTATAGTAGTTAAATGGGGCTGAAATTACTTACCCCTAATTATAGTTGCAATTTGAAGCATTCAGGTAATTATGCATAGTGCGCAACGAAGCACCGTGCAGTCAGGTCTCAGTTGTGGTTTGCGGTCTCACGACACCAGGAAAATATAGACCAGACATGATTTTAATACGAATTGTTTATATAACAAGGTATAAAATATATTTACTAATAACACAATAACAGAAAACATAATACAAAACAAACCTTTCAGCCTAGTCGTCGCTGCTGAGTGTTGCGCCTTCTACGCCGTGCCTTCACGTTGTAGCTCCGATAAAAATTACGTTTAACTTGAGATCTTGAGATTAAACTTAATATATTAATGTAAGAACTTTATTCTTCACTTACACAATATTAACTGTATAACAAAAAATGCTAACCATTACCACCACCTTAGTATTGCCGAATTGTAAATTTTGTAAACTACGCGCGAGTCACGCATTTTTTGTAAAAAAATTGTTTGTAAATAACATGAGATTCACTTCATTTAGCCTTTGCATGCATAGTCGGATAAAAAGAAAGTGAAATAATTTTAAAACCCTATACATAACATCATGTATTATCACTAGTGTAGTGCCTTAATATCATAAAAATAAGAATTATAAATCGCTATAGATAACAACAATATTTTCCGCAACTACAGCAAATTACTTGTTGTAGGAACCTCGGTAAATGAAACTTACTAAACCTTGTTCTGTGTACAAACCTTTAACACTCGGTCTGTTAGTTGGCGAGTCCGAGTTAGCGGTGGCACGGAAAATGTGCACGCGGACCTAACCGCACCATTAAATTGAAGCTATCAATTATTTTTATCTTAAACATAGGTATAAGTTTAACAAATTTGTTTTTTTTATTAATTTGGTGACTCAATTAATTATCAAATCATATTTATCAAATATCTCAATTAATAACTCAAATAAAAAAAATTAAAAACCCCCGACCCAGTCAGACCCCTCATCAACTTAACTAGAACTAGAGCTAATCATCTTAAAAATATCATGGTTACCTTAACATATACTTTCAATATCATTGAAGTAACACTGTACCAAATTTTTAATTGATAGGACAAATGGAAGGTGGTTAGATCCTCTCATCCATTATTCAAGAGCTGATCATCTTCAAACGGCTGATCAGGTCATGGTTACCTTACCATATACTTTCAATATCATAGATGTAACATGGTACCAAATTTCAAATATTCGATCGGACTTATGGAAGCTAGTTAGATCCTCTCATCACCTAGAAAAGAGCTGATGATCTTCAAACCACTGATCAAATCTTCATAAGACATGACTTAAAACACTCGGCCTGTAATTATCTATGATACAAAAAAAAACTTAACGAAAATTGATTCAGCCGTTTGGGCCGCTCTACGATGCCACAGACAGATACACACGTTAAAATTATAACACCCCTCTCTGAATTTTCGTTCGGGGGTTACAAACAAGACACAAGCTACTTCATAAACCGTAAACCGCATCAAATGTAATTAAATAATAATACATTTTGGCAAATTCATGACACGAGATAAAAGACAAAGACACAAATGTTTATTTAAACTAACAAACGCTACATAAACTGTACAAAATTTTCCGTAAACAGAACCAACACACTTTACTAAATACACAGTAAATAGCAAGCAGCAAGTGTGTTAAAATTATTAGTTGGTTCACGTAAGCGCTGTAATTCTTGCCGCTGCGTGCGCCGCTAAGCCGTGGCCATGCTAGTTTATCGCACATTAGTATCGCAGGCTAGATTCATTTTTTATTATTTCAATAAGCTAGTTCTTGGTTACAATTTTAGTACGGTAATGTAAGCCTTTGTTTTTTTTTATCTCAAATACTTCATATAGATACATAAGCACAAAATTTTATACGGTAGATTTAAGCTGCGCACATAAAGAAACTAAGTATCTGAAGATGGCGGCTGAACGCATGCTATCTCGAGTATAAGGGAGGAGTAAGACGAGAGACAGCCCAAACAACGGCCGCCATTTTAAGATCGTTTCTTTAAGTGTGCAGGTTATGTTTATAAAAGAAAGTACCAACGACGCAACGTTTTTAACAACAACGTCAAAAACATGTTTTTAAGTATCTTATAAATAAGCTCTCCATTAGAACAATCATACGTTCGTTCAATCAGCTAATTGGGTGGATGAAATATGTTTCGGGTATCCTAGACTTAATTTAACTAGTTAAGCGATTTGAGTAATACGCGTATTAATCATCATCATCATTTCATTCAGATTAAGGCGTTTCAAGTCTGTGTGTTTTTGCAAAAACGATGTGAGAGACGGTTATTTAGCTGCGGGAAGTCATTCAAACTTTATTAAAAACTTACTTTCGCCAGAATAAATAAAAAAACTTGAAAAATATTTAAATTTCGCGCCACGCTTTAGTAAAGTTTTAGACCTCACAAGTTTCGTGTACAAAGAAAAAAGAAAAACAATAAATATGTAAAAAGAAGTCAATAAAATAAGTAATAATAATAATAAGCCGCAGTAAGCAATTATGATAAGAAGCTTTGATGTCTTGCCAAGTTAAGGCGCGGACCGTTGGCAAGGTCCTCTGTAAATTCATAGATTTTCCTTCTTAGTGCGAGTGCGACCCAGATCGGTATCGTAAATGCGAGTTATGAAATTCCCCAGTGTGGTGTTAAATAACGATAACGGAAATGGAACTGCGCCTGATGGGGCAGGCCGCATAAAACTGAATATTAATTACGCAAAGTACCAGTCATGACAAAATTATTACGATTTATACGCAGCCTTAATTTGAGAGTCGGACATTGGAAAAGTATGTTTAATTACTGCAGCGTTCTTCGTTGAAAAACTTCAAGAGCCGAGCGGGATCGCCGACCCGCTGGCCAAGCGTGGCGATTGTGCCTTTTGCCTTATTCTTAAGTACCTACTATTTAAGTATTAAGGTTTATATATAATACTAGTCGACCCAGCGAACTTCGTACCGCCTAACCTATTACTATATTGAGCATGTATTTTACTAATAAATCTTTCACTTGTATCACTGTATCTATCTATTAGCGTGACGAAGTTCGTTGGCTTATTATTTAAAAAAAAACTTATCAAAATCCATTGCATAGTTTTATAGATGTAAGTATACATAGGGACAGATGCGAGAAGCAACTTTATTTTATACTATGTATTGATGAGTGGTAGGTGAATAGCTATCACACAAATCGTATCGTATCGCTAACGCATTGTATTGTATGTGCATTCACGTTGTAAATCGTGCGCCGCGTCAGTCTCCACGATTAATGAGAGCATTTAGGGTTACCTGTGTTAGCTTCTTTTATAAAAAACTAGCTGTCCCGGCGAACTTCGTACCGCGCCCAACAGTTTTATATGAAAAAATAATAATTGTTGTTTTTGCTAACTTTCCCTCCAATTACTCAAAAAATTCTTAGCTTTTAAACCTTGCCTGGGACTACTACGAACATTTCAAGACCAAAATCAGCTAAATCGGCACGGCTGTCCTCGAGTTCAGCGGGACTTACGAACCGCGAATCATTTTTATAGCACATATTATTATCAACTCAATATGTAAAAACTATGTACAAATACAAAAACAAAATAGTTTATTCAAAAAATATGTATTAATACTCGAAGTAATTAAGTAACAGGTTTACCTAAAACAAAATCAGTTCACAATTCAGTTGCATTTATTATTACAATTATTAATTAGGTACTAGCTGTGTCTTACTTGGCCCGTGTGAATACTGACTATTCCATATTTTTTTTTACCGTTTATACCTTCGCTGGACTACGACAAACATTTTTAAACTAAAAAAATAAGCTAAATCGAACCATCCGTCTTCGAGTTTTAGCGAGACAAACGAACAAAATGTTACAAAACAAAAACAAAACTATAGATATAATTTTTTAAGAATTTTATAAGGTAAGATTAGCCCCAGTACCATTGAAAATTAAATTTCAATATTTTCACTGACGCCAGCAAGTGATTTAAGGCGCTATATGAGTTTTTAAGGTTTTTTAAATCAAGTAATTCTCTTAATCTATAAGAGTTAAAGATCTTGAATTTTAACATAACGTTTTTGAGGATATAACAAAGTTTTTTATACTTGAGAAACACTTGTGGAATCAAAAAACCTCGATACATTATTTCGTCAAAGATAACCATTCCAAAAAACGGGAATAGCTAGTTCTTCGAAATTACTAACTAGTTTTTGTTGAAACTACTTACATAGGAATAATGATAATAAAGTAAATTAAATTGTGGTAATTTAAATTTGATTTAAAAAAGTTATAATTAAAAAGATATTTAATATTTATTACTTTTTCGAATAAAATGTAGTAACCGATGTGGGCGACTGACATATGACTGTTCTTTTCCCTCAGTATGTTTGAGGGAAAAGGACAGCTTTTGATCCTCGGTCGTTTGATTTATTTCGCGTATATCGTCTTAATTGCTAATAATGTTATAGTTATTATAGTATGCAAAAAATATCGTTGCAGTGTAGTAACCCTGGCGAGGCAAGCCGCGTGATCCAGACAAATTTACAAATTGTCAATGTGGCTGCTGCGTTGTTTCACTCTTTTTACGGACTATTGGAGGGTAGCAGACACTCGTTTGTTAGCTTCCAGACGTGAAAACGGTACCTCTGAAATGCTATGGGATTAATATAAGTAAAAGAGTACATACCTACAACACTTACGATCAACCACAAAATTTTATAATTCTATTCAGTATTTTTATTTGTACAGTTTTTGCTTGAAATACCTTAGTGAATTTATTCACGAACTGTAACTTTTTATACCTGACCCATTGCTGCAAAATAAAGTAACGTATTCCTAATAAAAACTTATTAAATAAAATACGGTATAAAATTCTAATTCTGAAACTTGAAGGTGTAATAAAAACTCTAATAAATCAAAACAAATTCGGAGCTACCAGGGTTTATTTCGGCAAGCGCAGCGTAGGACGTCCACCGACCAGATGGACGGATGATCTGCGCAAGGCTGCGGGTCCACGCTGGATGCAGGCCACCTGCGATCGGTACAGATGGAAAGCCTTGAGGGAGGCCTATGTCCAGCAGTGGACGTCCTACGGCTGAAATGATGATGATGATGATGAGGGTTTATTTTAGATCCCTTTCATACTTGTAATAAAACAATACTCAAAATTGTAATATTACCTAAAGTCTAATATAATTAAAAAATATATGTAAGTATTTTGTTTTGTTATAACAAATGTTAACTGATTTCTAATATTTTTGTTCATATCATGAAATCCACTAATTAGTTTGTAAAATCAAGGTCATTGTTCTAGATCAAAAAAAAATGTGCTGTAACCTTCTACTCAGACTTGACATCTGAATAGCACACGAGTTAATTTTACACAATATCATTATAAATTAATTGCACATAAATTATGTAATAGTACCTAAGACAGAACGAAGTTCAACGGGCCTAAATAAAATAGGGATTTCAATTATTTACCTTCCTTGCCTTAATTTAAAATAGAACGCAAGAAACATGCCCGAAAATTCATTAAGGAATAAAGTTCCATTAATTGTAGCAAAGTGGCAGTAAATTGCTAAACGTAATTCAAGCGCAAGTTTGCACTTTGCTAGTAAAGTTTAGACTTAGCTTAAATCAAGACAGTGCAATAGCGTAGCCAAATTAATTTTGGATTTGTTTTTTTTTGCACCTATAATACAGTACATAAGTACGTTTCGCAATTCGGAATTATTCCGAAAATATGACTTGCTAATCTGACAGATAAAAATGTCAATTAAGTTATCGAAAAAAAAAAAGAACTAACTTTTGTTAATGTTAATGTACATACCAAGATGCGATTCAGAAACAGATTCGTTAATTTACCCTGAAGCGAATCAAATATTATTAAAATACTGATTTTCTTACCGATGTGTGATGGCCGTTATAAAATTTGAAGATCTTTATAGATGCTATATATTAATACAAACCGCTTTAATATTTACTAGAACTACATACTTTTGATAAAACTAAGCATCTCACCTAGTTTCTCTTAATTTACCTTATGAAGGAGACTACAGAATATAAAAAAAAATCCTCTAGTAAAATGATCACGAGGCTCAAACCACCACGCTATCTTTGAACTGAAGCCAAGTTTTATTCCGTCGCGCCGTGTAAGCACGTCAGCGAGAAGATTCGGCAGAAAATGTTATCAAGTTCACAGTTGAGTGGACGCAGCTCGTTTTGAGTGGAGCAAGATGTCGCCTTATAAATTGATGTAATTAGTTTCTTTTTAGAGCTCCCCTGGAAAATTCCAAGAAAATTTCAGTAAAAAAGCCCCTTGTTTTTTTGCCCGCTTGTAAAGTAACGTGATAAATTAAAACATTTAGGTACCTTTTCTCTTTTTTTTACATTTTTGTACAAGTGCTCCTCTTAATATATTCAATATTATATAAGGTATTCAATTCAAATTATATTCTTAATTTTTATGTCTTAGGTACCTTATTTTGGGAAATGTTTAAGTTTTGGTTCAATTTGTTTGTATTTCCTTTGTATTTTGGTTTTTTTTATTATATTGCATTTGCAAATGAATTTTAAAATAATTATGATATTCTTTGCAAAATCATTGAAAATTTGTATTAGTTATGTGAGTGTGAAAATTAATAGATAGCTATTGTACATAGAGGTAAACATCTAAAACAAAGGATGACTAATGCCACAGATTGCCAAAATTATTGTTCTTACTTTATACGATCCGCATCCTGAGCACTCCCGCAATCTTCAGTAAGTCGTAAGACCACCTCGACGGGTTTGCCAACCTTTCTTCTTCCAATCTTGGATGCTATTGTATCCTTTAACATATTTTTCTAAAAGAAACCATATTCTGTTTAAGTCATAATCTGTGTAGGTTAGTTGCACAATAAAACAACTTATAGCAAAATAAAAGGAAAGTTATTCCGTATTTTCATTAAAATATCAGATGATCGACATTTTATCTCGGTCGGTGTCACAATGACAGCCGCGCAGCAGAGATTCCGCGGCAAATTAATGACAAACTCCGTGAACCGATGATGATTGATGAAGAGAAAATTAACCCCCAGTTCATTGTTGCCTTTCAGATCATTTGGAAATATTGTCTTTGTTGAAATAATTTAATGCATTTTATCATTCTTGTAAATAAATGTTTCTCTCCTTCTTTTTTTTATACTCAGTTCATAACTCTTTGCTCATTTGTCAAAAGTAAAAATCCCTAAATATCCAAAACGCATTCTGTTTCTGCTGTTTTCATAATGTTACACGGAGGTACTGGTTCTTGACTTTATACATACAGAACGTGCTTTCTAATAAATGTGCATTTTGAAACTGAATACTGGTCAGATTTCATTACGATGCTTCTTGTAATGTTAGTAAGTAAGTATAGTAAAAAGTAATTTATAAAATACTAGAGGCTGCCCCGCGGTTTTACCCGCGCAGATTTCTCATAAACACAAAATTCCCGTTTTTTCCCGTTCCCGTGGGAATTTCGGGGAAAAAATCCCTTCTAAGTGCTCACCTACACTCCCTATGGAACCTACATGCAAAATTTCAGCCCGCTTCGCCCAGTAGTTTCGGCTCTGCGTTGTCTGTCAGTCAGTCAGTCAGTAACGGAAGAGTTTTATATATATCGATGATTGGTAAAAATTCAGTAATGAAATTTTATTTAAACTCCAAAGTAGAGGTTACCGGATACGAAACAATGAAACCAACAACGTTAACTTAGGATAGCAAACATATTAGTTTCATGTATTTCGTTTTGATAGCAGTGACAAAATACGTAGGTCGAAAAGCATTTTCCATGTGGAGTAGAAGGCCTAGTCTGGGTAAGATGAATGGTAGAACCCGGATTCTGACATGTTGTTTGAGTGATGGTCGCAGTTTGGACCCTTATTATGGATTGCAAGAGGATTTTTACGACAGGAAGAGGTAAAAACCAGTGCAGGGTAAAAAATAAGGTGTGGAGATGTTTTATTAGGTCGGTGCGTTTCCGTATAATTTTCTGGTGTACAGTGTTAAATTGTGGTTTTAACATTGATAGCAATACCTACATTAGTTATAACCACTAGTAGCAATAATTTCCTGTTTTTGAAAGTATTCCTCATTTTATAAGATTTTTCAAATTTCATTAAGTACAAAAATTAGAAAAGTGATTACTTCTCCTTTCACGATATTTCGTAATTTATAACAGATAAACCATTGCAATCAGCAACAGTTACCAATATAAATTTAACTTAAGTAATTTTATGCTCTACAAATTCTTGTTTTTTTTTAATAACTTATTAAGGTCACACACAACACAGGCACATTCAAATTTCTCAATTTACTCGACAGACCTTCGGGTCTGTACATTTTCAGTTCAATGAATACGACATTATTCAAAGGGCTGTTTTAGATAAATACATTTCGTCTTGTTTCACGCGAGTGAAGCGAACATCAAATGTAACATGTGTAAAACATAAGGCTTTCACTTTAGGCAAATACAAATGAACTTGTAAAATCAACATTATAATAATCAATTACTTACTATGACAAGCATGGATTTTTTTTACAAAGTTTATTCTGTTTATAACGGAAATATGCCGTATAAAGTATTATAGCACAATTCCCAATAGCGCCTACGCTATGAAAATATACCATGCTAAAGAGAACTAGTTCCTAAAAAAGAAAATATAAAACTTTTCTTATAATATTCCTTTTAGTTTCTGTTCAGAAATTATAAAGTTGCTAGCACAGAATATTAATGAGTTTTATTATTTTATTAAAATCCTTTGTTGATTTTTTCATGCGTAGGTATTTACTTGTTTTTAATGATTAAAATAATATATGAACGAGGGTAATTCTTGCACCATCGATATGTGATCGAGTTTCGATATTTTGACAGTAAGTAAAAAACCAATCAGACAGATATTGGACACGTCAATCGCACGAATGTCGTCAGTGCGTGTGACTCGTTCAGTCACTCTCAGAAAGGTTCTTCACTGTCAATATGTCGAAACTCGATAACATATCGATGGCATAGAAATAACCCTCCAGGAATCCAGAGTAGCCTCAGGCAAAATACGATAAATATTTGCGAACAACATAACTAAATGGATTTGCTAGTTTGATGAGGATGTACGAAATTATTCACTTTTATAAATGTAATACGATTCGACTTATTTCCAATTCGTCTAACAAGATATCAAAATTTTCTTATATTACCTACTTTATTGTAATAGCTTAATTTATTTTGTATTGGTATATATTTAAATACTGTGTGTTTCTTCAAAGTCGATAATAAAACACTTTTAGATCAAAGATACTTTTATTTGCTCATAACAGGCGGTCATGTTTCTAAGCTAAATAATCATAAACATTCAATAACAATAACCACTTCATTCGAAAACAATCGCAGAACAGCTTGTCGTGTGATTTGTGTAGTAAGACATAAATATCATAGCATGCAAACCGCTGATAAAATATAATCAGCCTCCATATTGCCAGCTATTGTGTGATATATCGGGCGGCGTCGTTGCGGGTGACCGGCGTGATTCACCTCCGGCTCCGTCCGGCACAATAGGCATGCCAGTGTACACATAAATAAAATCCCACCCTACTCGACTTTATCAAATAAAGAATACAGAGTAAATATCGGTAAGAATTCGCAAACATTATATTAAATCTACTGCTAGGCATTGGTGTCTTATCTAAAGAGGACGTTTGAGCCTGGACGATGAAGATTGGTTGAAGAAGTCAGATCTCGACTAGAGAGTAAAATTTTTCTATGAGTCAGATCGATGAATGAACGGGTCTTAGGCATATCGCTGATTGTGGCTGTACCAACTTACAGAATTTTCAAGGCAGCTAAAGTTTTTTGGTAAGTTTTGCCCTGTTTAATATAAAAAAAACTTAAGAAAATATAATCAGTGTTACCTATAAAATTTCAAGAAACCCTTAGAGTAGTTTTAGCTATGTAGAGCGTAAAATATGCATCCAACTTTACGTTCTTTACATTAAAACACACCAAGACCAAGTGCATACAACTTTCAAAACAGTTTAGAGGCACACCTGAAAACTATTATAAATAAGCATTAACATTAAAACGTAAACTGCTCCAACTAGCTAATTACAACAATCAAAAAAGGTAGGTACAAAATTGAAGATGCGTAACTGCCTTCTTGATTTGAAGGAATGTATCGAGTATAATCAGTTGAATTTGAACATTTCAACGAACATTCAATGCATACATTTGCTGTGTAATTTATCTTAAATAATTCCATATACATAATGTGGTGAACCCGAAACGCCCAATCATTATTATTTAAATTAACCAAAAAATATATTATTTCGAACCCGGTTTCGTATTGGACACTGAAAAAATATTATATGGTTATGTGGGCCCATCTGCTGCCAATTATGTAGCGTTTAATACTGTTAAAAAGTTTTTAATACTGTTTATCTGATAGATGTTGAATTGCTTATAACAAAGTAACTTAATGACTGACAACTCAATCATACAAGCTTCATTCAAATAATCATATTTTTAATGAGCATTTCTTTACTAGGCATTGCTAAGACATGCACTTAATTTGTCGAAAGTATATTCAAATGTAACAGTTTTTAAATTAAGAATAGAATAGAAAACACATTATTGCATACAATGTAAGATACAAAAGTACATTAATTAATTCAGGGTACAAACTAATTGAATTTGCATGCAATGGGCGGCCTTATCGCTAAAAGCGATTTCTTCCAGGCAACTCAAAATCATTTATTGTTGTGATGAGTTTTGTGTTGACTTTATTTATTTCATAATAAAAATTTAAACACAATCACAAAACTCCTAAAACATCACTTTTTTATGATTTTTAAGCTAGGTAGGCTGCTAACTGAGAAGGGCCAAATTGAATGCTTGTTATACAATACGTTTGTCTTGTAGAAAGTCAATTAAGGGCCACACACAGTGGCTCGGAAGTGTCAGCCGATTGCCTGACCCACTTGCGAGAGGGAATGGACCGTGAAGGCGTAAGATGCCGACAACTGGGCTTCGTTTGTGCTGTTCTTGTTTTTACGAGAGTTACTTTAGCTATTAAATAAATTATTCTACTTGGTTTCAAAACGATAAATATAATAATAACACATCACACTCAGAGCCCCTAACTAGGTAGAACCTGTATCTAGGGTGCCCGAAACATATACAGAGACGAACAGTACATACAACCAGACAAGGAAACAAACATCGATATTCATAATAACAATATTCGGCCTCGCCGGGAATTTTACCCAGGTGCACCCCTATATAATTAACAGGTATTAACCGTACCGTGTGGTGGCAGCTTAAAATAGAACCACCAGATCTCCTTCCATGAGTATCGTAAAAGGCGACTAATGGAACATTCGAAATACGGGCAGCAGCTTCTTTCATTGAAAACCCAAAGGGCCACGCTGCGATCGCCAACCCGCCTACCAAGCGTGGCAATGATGGCAAATCCCCCCAAAATTTTGGTCCTAGTGGCAATCTAAGGGGCAGCACTATCTCCAACAGAGGTCGTATCTAGTCATTGAATTTAGGTATAAATAGATATAGTGCTGCCGTGTGTATGTCACTGTAAAATAGCACATCCGTCAGGTTATAAACTAACGTACGCCAGTTTATACCAAGCCAACATACGTTAGGTTAGGTTGTTAATTTATAAATTTACGAAAAGTATTATTTTCCGGTAACATATACATAACATTACATACCATCATAGGAAATACTATTTCATTTCCTTATTTAATTAAAAGTTTATTGAGACAATTTTAATTTGTATAAACTAGAACTAACAAAAAAGCCAACTAAGCGAAGCAGTAACTAAGCAACGAAGATCGTGATTCGTGATAGAGCACGCGGGCGGCCTGGCTGACACCGGATGCCGCCAATCAGTGGCGTTATTATCTAGAGCCTTTTCTGGATATAGTGCTTTATCATATTTCTAGCTCAAGAAGCTTAACAATGTTTACTTTGTTAAAGTTACTTAGATGTTCAGTTTAGTATAGCAAACCTTTTTTTAATTAATTTGTTGTACAGTCACGGACTAGGAGGCCGTAACAGATTTGTCTATGGTTTCGTCAGCCCTAGACTGTATTGCCAAAGAACAAGAGCTATATTTTGCAATACAGAAAAACCGGAAGTGTTACGGCAACCTAGACCGCCACTGTACGTCCTTAGCAAGACGTTAATAAAAGTGTTGATATGTACTGTCTTCAATAAGTACTTAAATAATTAGGTAGGTATAATGTCGTCAACGTAGAATTGTTTTGAATAAGTCTTCCAGTAGTACCAGATTCTAACAAACTTTTTGTAAGATATCAGATAGCCAACTCGCTAAATCACCGAGACCCTAATCATAACCTATAAGATAACTTAGCATTAAGTAATAATGTAGCTTACCGACTGCAATACTGCATGCTTATTATAATAAGTGTACAATAATGTATTCACAATTTACGTGAAGATGTCTACGCCGTAGCCCGTAGCACACGTAGCGGAAACAGCGTAGCAAAGTAAATTATATTCTGTCACTTGAGTAACGGAACGTCATAAACGCCAATATTGGGAAACGCAATTGCTTTACTTTGCTGAGACGCAAAGTATTTAGCTAAGACTTTTGTTTTAAACATTCTATTAAATTTTTTTTGTGCAAAATAGTTTGAATTGAAATTTTCTTCCGCCAATAAATAAAGCGAACAAATTACAACGAGAGATATTTCAGCCGCCAGTGTGTTTCTGTTAACTGAACCCGTTACAATAGATTGACGGCGAGCAATTGAAATCCAGAGTTTTGTTGTGTTGAGTGATTGAAAACTGAATCACGTATATGCAATTGTGTTGGTCTGGAAATATTACTTTGGAAACTGGCAAAAACTTATTCTTTTATTTTATTCCAAACAAGAATGGAATAAATTATAGGAAATTAACTGTATTTGATTAAGTGTAAGCGTGTGATCCCTATGAATTTCAAACTTAAGTTCCAACCGGAACCAATATTATCAACTCAAAAGAAGCAGTGGTTTCCAAACATTCATTTTCTTGCTTGATGTCAGTTGAAATCCACAATTTTAAAGAAAAGTAAGTTAACATTGCGAAGTCTGCCAAATCCCGCCTCCGGGAAAGTTTTCTCCATTAGGTCGCCGTTGCTTACAGATACAAAGATATTATTCTGTTACAATGCTATACGATGAATACATAATATTTGCCTTTCCCTAACTCAAGCCAATGTCAAATGTGTAAATTTTATATGTATAAAAGTATGTAATTTTACATACTTTATCAAACCTACTTTTCTGTTACTTTTTACAAAAAAACATTCAAATTTAAAAATACTTAAATAAACAAGAGACACATAAAATGTAAAGTTTTTATACATATTAAAAGGGAAACTTGCTTATGTAAATTTGGTGATAACGCCACTGATATTGTTCGATTTCGTTTATTTTCTTTGTTTTGGTGCAATCAAGTATTCTCTTCTCTTAACCTGTGCAGGATTATCAGTTCTGAAGTAACTTTATAATAGCTTTGCAATAGCTCAGCAACTGTATAAATTCCTTAAGCTGCGCAATCTCTGTCAACACGTCTCCACATCCTGGGCCGGAATGAGTTCTACGGCCGCCGAGCGCACTGTATTGTCCCTTTATGGCAGTTTGCGTCACAAGACTTGATAGAATAAAGTCTCCAAGAGTCATATAAAGTGAACTTTGACTTTATTTAGCCAAAGTTTGCCGCTTGCTTTATTGCAAAGCATGCTTTATCTTAGTATCTTACTTATCACTAAAATTATAAAATGTTTGAAGAGTTTAATATTTAAATTTGTATAATTCCAGGACGGTTTTGAGTGGCACTTATGAAAATTATACACTTAGGAAAATTTGACATTCACAGTCAGTGTTTGGAGGCTACACGGTCGAGTATGATACTCGGACAGGTCGTTCCCGAGTACTGATTATCATAACTTGAGCCGTTTTATACTCCGCCGAGCGTATATTTCTCTTTCTCGAAGTCGGAACTTGATAATGTTTGTATCAATTTGTAGCATAAAACGAATTAAAGTTACATTAGACACTTTGGGGTGCGAGTTCGAGCTGCGACTCGAAGGTGTAAAAAATTAAGGACCTTAGAACGCGTAGCAAAAACAAACTTAGTATTCCACAGAACAGACTAAAACGGACAAACAAATGCTTTATAGGAAACGAAGTAACATTCTATAACAAGATCCCAGAAGAGATTTTGATCCTGAATGATAATGAGTTTAAAACTCATATCAAAAAGGTTTTGATTAAGAAAGCTTATTACAATATTGATGATTATGTAAACGACAAAGACGCATGGAAGTCTAGCTCTGCACTTAAGATATTATTATTATTTCATGTACTTCCATTTTTATTCATCTGCATAATGTTCATTGTATTGTCGCCTAATTGTATTGTAATGTCACAAAAGAACAAAAAAAAATGATAGATAAATTGTAATGTAGAGTTTGTTACCCCTTTCTTCTTCTCTACGCTGTAAAATCATTGCGAAAGGGAGTAGAATCATTTGACAGCGGAGGGCTCGTTTGGGGGCCTCTCACGGCGACTATTGTCGTAAGGCATGAGCCAATTGGTGGGCACCCTGAACTACCTCGCCTCTCACAGAATAGGATACTTTACCAAATAAGGTATCAATAGCAATTAGATTAGATGTAGTCTAATTGACTTTCAATAAGTGATATCTTGTATGCTATATTGAATAAATAATTATTTGATTTGATTTGTGAATGTCAGCCTCACAGTCGAGTTGCTGTTCGAACTCGCACTCCAAAGTGCCATAATTAAAGTTTAAATAGTTCTCCGCTCCAACCTAATTTTGATACACGATTCGACTTTAATAAGCATATGTTCTACGGATTGTGAGCTGGCTTAGGCCAAGATAAGTTGTACTCGGGAACGACTTTTTCAAGTATCAAACTCGAGCAGGTAGCCTCCAAACACTGACTGTGAATATCAGCCTTATACGAAAATGGTGAGGATAAACTTTGAATAATATTATAAAAATAAAATGATAGTCGGGGTAAAGAGAGTTTTCAAGGTGAAAAGCCTGTCAAAAAGCCAAGGGTAGACAGTCGCAGAGTGTGGGCTTAATTTTGATAAATAATCAAACTTTCTCCGCTTTCAGAAAATTGGGAAAAAAAGATAAATGTATTTATTTCTAAAGATGTTCCAAAAAAGTTTACGGACTTTAAATTATCGCAATGTTTTTTTTTTTTGAAGATTGTACTGACAAACTATTAAGTGGAAAAAATACTTCCGATTCCCCTCGAGTTACAATAAAATAAAATTTACGTATTTTTTATTTTTGTTTATTACAAGTCCTATAAGCTATATTATTTATTATAGGCTTCCAGTACTTTCTGTTTAGTTTTTCAAATTAAAAAACAAAACCTAGCACGTACAATAGAAACTGTATAGAATAAAGAACCTTTTTTTTAGTTTGCGTCAATTAATTATTTTCTTTAGAGTCCTGGCTCTCGACATTCTGTTGCGTAATCGTAATAATTAAAACAGTTATTTCAGTTTTCAGGAACAAAAAACTTTTTATCAAAAAATTAAACCGCCGAAAAAACTGAAAAGCATTAAATAATAGGGAAACATTTTCTATTAGGCCTTAATTTACTCACTTCTTAAAGTAATTTTGGATTACCAAGAAATTTTAAGTCGGTGCCACACCACACAAGCAAATTCATTATCTACGTAAAGCGCGATGCGCAGCGACACACGTTTTTCTGTTATTTCTCTGAATTTCAGGTAATTTAGTGATCTTTATTCGTTGATTCTGTGGCACCGACTCAAAATTTCTTGGTAATCCAAAATTACTTTAAGAAGTGAGTAAATTAAGGCCTAATAGAAAATGTTTCCCTATTATTTAATGCTTTTCAGTTTTTTCGGCGGTTTAATTTTTTGATAAAAAGTTTTTATTTTTTGCTTTTCAGTTTTTTTGGGCTTATTTTTTTTTGACCCTAGCTAATCACCCTTCACAGGGTGGTCGCACCCCACAAGGTGGCCACACAACCTGGTGAAGGTTGAGGGACTAACAGGATGAGGTTCGATCACGACCGGTCGGTGAGGCGATTTGTGAGGGAGGCCTATGTCCAGCAGTGGACGTCTATCGGCTGAAATTATGATTATTAAAGTTCATATAAAAAAGACTCATAATTATACCTAGCAGTTTTCATGTAAATCACAACACGGCAATATAATCTGTGAGTGAACAATAAAGTCACCCCTATTTTTCCACCCTTAGGGTTGGAATTTTATTTCCAAATTTTTATGGGACCAACTTCAAGGTATGCCCTGTCGATTAAAAAAAGAATTATCAAAATCGGTCCACACAGTAAAAAGTTATGCGTGATCATACATAAAAAAAAAAAAAAAAATATACGCGACGAATTGAGAACCTCCTCCTTTTTGTTTTTTCGTCGGTTAAAAAAGTAAGATGGAACACGTCGCGAATTTGAATTTATTCAAAAAGTTAATGGGTGATTGAGCACAGTTGTTGCCTTATCAGAGCGTCTCGTCCAACGGCAATTTGCTTTTTTCGCGTAATAAAGGCCAATTTTAGAGTGTCTACTCTTTTGCTTTATTTGAGGAAGTAATAACAATTTTAAAGTTTTATTTTATAGATTTTTTACCTATTTCAAAAAAGGAGGTTATCAGTTTGACCTGTATGTATGTATGTTTGTCCGCGACTATCTCGCGTTTGACTGGATCGATTTTAATACGGTTTTCAGATAAGTACAAATAACATTCAGTAGAAGGTTTATCAAGGTTTTAGTACCTATTTTAACCGACTTCGAAAAAGAGGAAGTGTTCGGTTGATGTATGTGTCAGTTTATTAAAGGCGGGTTCCTTTTTTGTAAAAAAGAAATTATTTTCTATAAAGATTGATTTTTATATGAACAGATAAAACAAGGATGATGATACTAGGACAAATGATAACTTAAAAGTTTATTGAATGGACTTTGTATGATTTGTTGAATTTAGTTTTCAAGTTTTTGACCTATTATCCTTAGGGACTAGACCAGTAGGACCTTAGTCCTAGCCAAAAGTTAACCAACCTTTTGGTCTTAACCAAAAGTTATGACATTTACACACTTGTCACCAACATGCTGCAGCATGTGTGATATTTACATAAGCAAAACATGGATTATAAGACAAAGAAAATTACAGAACTTCGAAGGGTAGACCGTAATGATGAGTTTTCAGTAGCGTAGCATTTTTGTTCTACCTCGTCGTTCACGTGATGGTTGACGAATAGTGAGTAGGAGGGGGGCCACAGAACACATACTATATAAAGACTTTTGGTACTAAATTGTCCACAGAGATGTTAATACAAACCAAACAGCCACATTCAGTTAGGAGAGAAAGTCTCCTAAGCTTATAAGATTTATTAATTGTTTTTTTTTAACTCAAAAAAAAAAAACAATTTGCTGCTCATCTTTATTATTGCATAACGTTTATCATCAAACAAAAAACTTTTTGGCCCTAATTTTGTGTAAAAACAAAAAATAATTAAACCACCAAAAACTAGCAGCAAAACTGTAAATCATGAGTAAGATAATTTGTAATTAAAGGGAACATACGTTCCAGGTTCTACAAATAAAATACTGCGCTTTATTAATCCAGTGCCCGCTTTGAGCTGTTATCTCGAGGTGTATTTTACATATGTGCTACTCTTCTCGCGATTTGCACCCGAGTAGCTCTAGCTTTAGTAAAAAACTCGTCACTTCTGCAATTTCATTTGAGCAAATTGATATCGAAACATGTCTATTTTAACAGAAAGTTAAACAAAGTTGTTCTGTTTTATATGCTTAGTGGAATCACTATTTTGTTTAATAGGGTAAAACGTCCTATTACCGCGGTAGTCAAAATCACGTCCTATTACGGCTCTATTTTATCTTTTGCAATTTATGATTAGTTGTGACTGTGTATGGTAAAGGTGACTACATAGTGTCCAAGGGAAACTAACACGTAACTTATTACCCAGCACTCGTGCGTTCAAAATCGTTTAAAATGACTTAAATAAATTATTTTGTGTAACGTCAGCGAAGCGAGAAGCTGTTTCATACAAACGCAGACTGACTCGCGGTAGAACATTAAATTTTCAGACTTCGTTTTTAGTTCAAACAAACACTTTAAGATTATGTTACTATATTCGAATACTTTTTACGTTCAAGTAGTCTTAGTTAATCAAAATGATTTCTGTTTAAAATCAAATAAAACAAGTAAATATGAGAAAACAAAAGTCCGCCGTGATAGGAAGGCTATTTGAGGGTAACGCCTATTACGGAGGGTACCATCGGTAATAGGAAAAACTTAGTGTCGGTAATTTATAAATTTAGTGGTATAATAAATATAATTTATGAACATTTCGTTATTTAAGTGTAATTTTCATTAGTTCTCAAGTATATAACCAATTTTGGAGGTACATGTTTTTTAACTAAAATCCTTGTTTTTTACGCTTAACGTTTACAGTAAAATTTAAGTTTGTTAGAATACTGAGAAACCTAACGTATGAGTTTTTATGAAGAAAAATGGTCTAATACAACGATTACTAACGATTTGAGAGTTTTATGGTAAAGACAGAGTGCTCTTATTTGTAAGTAATAATTTACATAACCGAAATATCTTAACATTATATTTCAGAATTAGGATATAAAAACTCATTAGATATTTTAGTACCTACCGTATTAGGCTGTAAGGAATCCTAACCCGGTGTATGGAAATTACAGAGCTAATAATTTAACCGTATTATTCATAAAGATACCGTACATTTTAAAAAGCTTTACTGCAGGTCTACTTATTTGGTTTGTTGTATGGTAAATACGTGACATCCTGTCTAAATAGACATACGTCAAATAACTAAAATGCACTTTAACTTTTTATGAATAACAGGGTAAGTAAATAATTAAAAAACTTACACAAAAATGTATACTAAGGTTTTGTTTACCGTATTATCCCATCAATATAATAATTTGCTACTAGATTTTACCACAACTTTGACACACCATACAAAAGTGATTACTGTTTTGTTGTTATTTTTTTTGTGTTCCATTTTATTGCATGTTTGTGTCAACGTTGTTGTAAAAAAAAAATATCTTTCTTTTTTTAACTTTCTCCGCTTGAATAGAAATCCATTTTCCATATTATTTTACCGTTTAACTAAATCTTCACTGACTGCACCCCGCTGCTTCGCCAGTTAAATTTTCCTTCAAATATGTTTTATTTGTAAGGTTTTATTAAAATCTATTTTGTAGTTTTTACGTAAAAGAGTTACAGACATCCTTTATTACAAACTTTGTCGTTTATAATATTAGTAGGATTATTTAAACCCTCGTCCGGGCCTTTATCGAAAGATTGAGAAAAACGAACAGCAATTGTTTTATAACGAGGTTAAGGAGGTTATCAATTCGACATGTATGTATGTTTGTATGCATATTTGTCCGTGATTATTTCAATTTTGTCAAAACCGATTTTCACAAAAGTATTTTTTTAAATTCAGAAGAAGGGTTTTAGTACCTATTTTTAACCAATTTTAGAAAAGAGGAAGTTCTCAGTTTAGGTTTGTATCAGTTTATTGATTAAGGTTTCGGGTAAACGTCCCGGGACCTTATTAATATGTCTTTTCTATCCGTCCGTCTGTCTGTCTGCCAAAGGTACTAATTTCCGAAACGGCTCGATTAATTTTAATGAAAAAATTTCACGATATTTTATTTTTCGTCCAAAGAATTCTAACAAATATTAAAAATTATATTATTAAATTGTCGAAAGTTCGTAAAAGACATGAAAAGTGACATATTTAAAACTTATTGGTCCTCATTTGGGTTCGCAATAACATAATTCGTTAAATTTGAACATGTCCAGCGCGCGTTTTTAATATTAAAGTCCCCGATAATAAGAAACTTGCCATCCGGGTAGTTCAAAGTCATATCCGAAATAAATTCTTGAAACAACAACTCCGATGAAGTCTGATTTTCATTTTGAGGAAAATAAACGCAAAACATATATAACTTCTTCACAATTGGATCGGTTGATGCTATCATGGTAACTAAGGTAATGTCAGCATCGGCAAAACTTGGAAGTTGAACCCTATTAACGTCGATAATAAGGTCCCGCTTTAATGCTATTAGCGTGCCGCCACCAAACAACTGCCCCACTCTAATAAAAAAAAATCACACTAATTACGCTTATAAGGGTATAACCTGCGCACATAAAAAAACGATCTCAAAATGGCGGCCTTTGTATGGGCTGTCTCTCTTCTCAACTCTTCCCTCATACTAATATACGCAAGATAGCATTCGTTCGGCCACCATTTTCAAATCTTTTCTTTATCAGCGTGGCTCATAAAAAGAAAATCGTCCCCATATTTAATTCAATCCGTTCCGTTGTGCAGAGAGATGGGAGAACGTTACGATGCCGTAGATTGATTGATTGATTGTTGTTTTGTTATTCACCCGTTTAGGTCAGGCAAAGGAATATAGTAGCCCATACAGCCAAATATTCATTATTCGTGTTTTGTAAACTAATTATATTACTAGAAACTTCTTAGCGCGAGGCCGTTTATTAAATAGTAATTACACAAAATATTATCAAAATATACCCTTACTAGGAAGAACCTGTATTTATGTACAGTGCCAGTAACAATTACAGCCATTGCATACCATTTTCTGATTGCACGGAACCATGAGCAAAATGTTTCATCGTGCGTGTGTTGTCATCACATACTCCGTAATAGGCTATGCTTACCGCCGTAATGGGCTTCAAACTTTTTTTTGCCGCCGTAATAGGAATTCCGAATTGTCAGAAAAAATATTTATTTAAAATTAATTATCATTCTAAAATAAATAAAACGACCACTGAAATAGAAAATATAATTATCATGAGTGTCAAACAAAAACTCAAATATCTGCTAACATATTTAGAAATGCTTAATTTCTTACCCTACTTTAAAATGTCGTCAAAACCCGCCGTAATAGGGCATGTTACCCTAAATATTAACAGAAACATGTTACTGTTCCAAAACATCCTTTATAATTTTATATTTAAATCTTATCGTCATCATCACGTCATAAGGTCGCCCTTTGTTACCCCCACTTATATTAAGTGCTTGTTTTTTTTATGTTTTTTTTGACATTACAGAGATCATTCATTCACAGCCGAGAAACGACAATTGTTGGTCATGGGCCTCCCCCATAGATCGCCCCAAGGACAACCGTTTTGAAAAAGTTTTGCAATGAGCGGTTTTCGAACTGTCACTTTTAGTTACTGAGATTGCCGTGCGATGGAACTGGCGTCCGGTCTAATGTCAAAAAAATATTGATTGAATTGATTGAAGACTGTTACTTGTGGTAAGGTGGTAATTGGGGTTGCCAGATTATAGCTATAAAATGGTATCTAGGTAATTTGAAAATTACCTGAACCTTAGATTAGATGAAGATTTATGGAAGAAGGTAGGTATTTCTTTGGTGTTTCCTTATATAATAATACAAACGTACCAAAAAAGAGTAGGAACTGCTTGAAACTAAAATAATGAATAATATATTTTGTTAATGTATTAAGTAATTTGGGTGACTTAGGGTTGACTTCATCTGGCAACACTTCCTGCGGCCTGCTCACAGCTGATGTTTTCTTTCGGTTTGTGAAGGTGTTTGATGTTTTCTCTCCTGTATTTGCGTTTTATTGTGATTCCCCCTGACGAACTCCTAAAACGACCCACCGACCCGAACTTTGCTTGCTCATACGGACCTAAATCTCTTAGATTGAACTAATTTCTCCGGCAACTTTTGCGGTACGGACCTTGAACCTAGCCTACCCGATCAACTTCGCTTCAACACTGGACCTCGATTTATCCTCCTTGGATTGTTTGTTACAAGCATGACGTGGTCACTCGCAGACCTTAAAAGCGAACTCAAGAAGCGTAGCGCTAAAGTTACTGGAAAAAAACCCCTGCTTGTTCAAAGGTAATTTTGATTTACTTATTTTTGATGAGGAAGTTTTACTGAGGTCACACTGAGGTATACCTACTTAATATTATTATTGACAATTGTTTCAGACTGGTGGATTATGACAAGCTGGCTGTCAAAGATCCAGAAATAACCTACAAGACTGTTCTACCCAGCCCGCAACATTTCTGCGATATTAACAGTTGATCTGAAAAGCCTTTAATAACCACAATGTGAACTGGAATCGTTCTGAAAGCTGAGTGGGAGGGAAAATATCACTCAATATGTATGCAGAAAATTTCGTTAATTCATGCCGCTCAGCAAAATTTAATCAAGAATATTATATTATGGGAGTGTGTTCCTCTGAAATGAGAAAAATATCACAATGTGACAGTTAAAGTCAAACATAACACAATATTAGAAGCCCAGTGTGAGTGTGCTGCAGGTGCTGGACCATATGGTCAATGCAAACACATTATTGTATACCCTGTTGTGTATACCCTAAGTGATTATTGTATTGTAAAAGTTAAGAGAGATAATGACTTCATTAAAGAAATGTTAAAAAAATTAAAATAATTCTATGATACTTACTATAAACTGGCATTATTAGAGCGGTTTTTATACAATAAAATAATTTAAATTTTAATAAACAAGATGTCTTTTGATTTTATCATATTCTAACTATAAAAGTATGTAGATAGGTAAGTATGTACAGGGATATTATGTATTAGTGGTGTTGGGGTTTCTAATATCCTCCTACCTGCAACAGTATTAAGTGAACTGAAAGTCTGGTAGTTCTAGAAATTAAGCATTTTTATTTATTATATTTGATCTCAAATTGACCAGCATTATTATTACTAAAATAATATCACTTGCCAGTAAAATCTCAGTTTGGTTCATGGGTTGTGTTAGAATTTTATATGTCTTTAGCATTCCAATAACCCTCTCCACATGAACTCTCTTACTAGCAACCTTTCGGTTTCAGACTCAATTTGATTTCCTTTTTTTAAAAAAGCTGGCATTCTAACCTTAACCCCATAGGGTATTAACATATCTTTACACGACACCAAACTTTCAATACATTCTATAGTTTCATGCTCTTGAAGAGGAGGTGGTGGTGGTGATGTTTCAACACTGTTTATTTCATGGTCTGTTGAGGTTATTGGTACAGTGGCGGACACGATCGGCGTAACACTTCCGGTTTTTCTGTATTGCAAAATAGCTCTTGTTCTTCGGTAATACAGTCTAGGGCTGACGAAACCATAGACAAATCTGTTACGGCCTCCTAGTCCTTGACTGTACTATAATGTCTGTATCACTGTTTATTGGTATATCCAAGAGGTCTATGACTTCTTCCACTTTAGCATCACTTTGCAATATAGGTGGCAACTCAACAAATGCAACAGGAGGAGCTGTAACAAAACATTACATAAATCAGAACAATGAGTAAGTAGGTATGTTATTGCCTTTTAATATTATTAATTTAAAAGAACCATTAAATATTTGTGTGCATATAAAGCTCAGAGACAAGAGTTTCTCATAGTTATTAACTAGTCGACCCGGCGAACTTCGTACTGCCTAACCTATTACTAACTAGCAACATGTTCATGTATTATAGTTATAACCCTTTCTTTTGAATCACTCTATCTATAAAAAAAAACCGCAACAAAATCCGTTGCATAGTTTTAAAGATTTAAGCATACATATGGACAGACGCTTGAAGCGACTTTGTTTTATACTATGTATTGATTGATAATCTATTTACTGTCGATTTTTGTGGGGTAGATACTGCGAGAATATGATGCTTGAACAATATTTCGATCGAACGTTGGCTCTGACTGCTGATGGGGCTGGTTAACTTGGCGACAAGCTTCATTCCATGGAAATATATAGTAGGTATTGCATTTTTTTAAGTACTTTTAGGCGACGAGCTGCAATCAAAGAACTATCTACTAAATCTCAAATCAATGTAGGCAGGGATCTGAGGTAGCTCTTAAAAGGCTAGGGCAAAGGTATTCCTATTTGCATGATAAAGGTACTACTTACCTTTCGGGGCTGTTGCTAAATGTGTTTGTAGAGAAGAAATCTTCTGGCGTAAAGTGAGTTGAACATAGATAGCTATATTTTCTTATGGGTAATCCGGGTTTTACGTGTTTGATAGCCTCTATCCATCTTGATCTCTGTGTTTCATCTTGAGGAAAACGGTGGGTGCCTATATTTTTACAAAATTGTACTACGCATGGGCTAGCCATGATTATATTTTGTGGTTGTAACCATTGCAAGGCACATAAATAATATTGAAAGTACAGACAGAAGTAAAGGTGAGGTATGTATAGGTACCTATTGTTATAAACAAACAAAAATAATGACCAACCAACCAAAGCAAAGTTTTGGAAAATTCAATTCAATCAGTCCGTCAGACTTTTTTTTGACGTTGACATTAGACCGAACATTAGTGCCATCTTTCATCATTAGAATGAATATATTAGAACTGTCAAAAAAGAAAACCGCTCATAATCGTCACGCTTGACAGGTGAGTTGGCTATCGCAGTATGGCTCTTCGAGTTTTTTAATGCTGCCCGACCTTCGGGTGGTTTTCTATGTCGGAACCACAGAGCCTATAGATATTTAAGGACATATCATTACATTTAGGTATTTATTAAATATATATTATTATTTTTGCTAGGAAATCTCCCACTTAAGTTTCCTCCGTGTGCGCTGCTCAGAGTACCGCCAGCTCAATTTGGCAAATGGCCGCGGATGTAAGTGCGAGCAGGACAGCATGTGTGCTTAACGAGTGCGCCAGACTGAATGCAGTATAAAGGCATTGGGTGTCGTTTGGGATGCGCAGTCTGCTTATTTATTTTATTTTTAGACACCATGAAGAAGCCAAGTCAAATTCGCAACTACGTATTTTAGATATATGTATAAATATATATATATATATATATATGCTTTCGCGAAAAACTGAAACTGGGCCACTCATTGGAGGAACTGGTAGACCTGGCTCAAAGATAATAACGTCTTTTGCTGGCCCCAGGTTCCACGGAGGAGCAACGGGAATAGAAAGAGAGAGCACGTATATACATATTAATAATAAATTTATTTATTCAAATACCCAAGACTCATTTCACATCTAAATTGCATAAGTAGCACACATAACCTTAAAAACTAGGGTTAGTATTATACATAGACATAGGTAATCAATCAGTTTAATTTGTTTTTTTGTTTTGTATCTCGCTCGTCGCAAAAGTTTTGACGTTTTTCCACATGCTACGGCTGCTGGTTATAAGGAGCGCGTCCCGTCTCAAACTAGCGTTGGCAATATAGACACAGGCTAAACTGTGTTTTATAACTCTCTGTTTGTCTTGAATGTTCGTCGTTTAGCTAGGAGGAGATTACTGCGTCTGGCTTGCCGGCGATATTAACAATTTTTGATATTCTCTGGAAATTTGTGTTATTTAATTTGTTAGATGGAGAAAAATATTTTTATTTTGTCTACAAACTGTGATTAGTCTTTATGGAATTATTACAAGTTTCGCATCTGTCTCTTATCCCAACTGCTATAATATCTACCCTCGACATTCCGCACAAGCTATTTTCCGGCATCCATTTAGATTATGATGTTTATGCATCTATGCTACGCCGTAGCCACGTGGCTATTTCGTAGCATGAATTTTTTCGTAGCAAAAATGTTTCTCTACATACATTATATTACTACCACAGAACAAGGAAGATGCTCTCTATTACTACGAACGATTCAAAATAATTTCTGTTGCCAAGAAATATAAAAGTTATCGAGTACAAAACATCTTTACGTTTTATATGCTTCCTCCCCAGAGATATCGGGGCAAACAATCAGAAAAATAAAAGTTTTCCATTCGCCGAGCCAGCAGGTGTCAATCGTCCAGGGACGCAGCGGAGCCACAAACACTCTTGGACTTGCCTTATTTGATAAAAATATAACTTGACTTTATTTACTTATGCAATGTTTTCAATAAAGTTTTAGGTATAGTAAAGTAAGTAAAAAAAGTAAAAAATGATTTATTCAATACAGGATACAAGATATCGCTTATTGAAAGTCAATTAGACTAATCTAATTAATATTGATACCTTATTTCGTAAAGTATCCTATACTGATAGAGGCGAGGTAGTTCAGGGTGCCCACTAATTGGCTCAGGCAAACAATGTTTGCCTTGCCTTACGACAATGGTCGCCTGGAGACGCCCCCAAACGAGCCCTCCTCTGTCAAATGATTCTACTCCCTTTCGCAATGATTTTACAGCGTAGAGAAGAAAGGGGTAACAAACTCTACTTTACAATTTCTCTCTTTTTTTTTTTCTTTTTTTGTTCTTATATATGTGACATTACAATTCAATTTACAATACAAAGAACATAATTTAATAAGATTTAAAGTACATACATGAAATAATGAAAATATCGTGCAGAGCTAGACTACTTCCATGCGTCTTTGTCGTTTTCATAATCATCAACATTGTAATAAGCTTTCTTAATCAAACCTTTTTTGATACGAGTTTTAAACTCATTATCATTCAGGATCAAAATCTCTTCTGGGATCTTGTTATAAAATCTTACTTCGTTTCCTATAAAGCATTTGTTTGTCCGTTTTAGTCTGTTCTGCTATAAGTTTAGGATCCAAATTTGCTGTCTATGCTAATTATTTAAGAGGGTAACCCTCTTATTCATAAAAAGTTAAAGAGCATTTTAGTTATTTGACGTATGTCAATTTAGACTGGGTGACACGTATTTACCATACAACAAACCAGAGAAGTAGACCTCCAGTAAGGCGACTTAAAATCTACTGTATCTTTATGAATAAGACGGATACTGTTTATGAACAGCGGTGTTAGGACGATTGTTTGACTGATTGAATCGTTTTGAAAAATTATGTAAACTGATTTAGGTAGTAACAAAAAAAACTATATCAAAATGCTATTGAATATTTTTTTTTAATAAAATGTTTAGAACTACTTTTGATCAGTCGAAGAGGACACTCAAGGCAGAGAACAAAACTAAATGTTTTTTTTTTTTTTTTTTTTAATTTTGCACCATTTTAAACCTCACCGCTTCTTGCGCACATAAACTGTGCATAGCTTGTATGCGTTTAAGGGTAGGTAAACCTTCGACGGATGTATGACGTTTTACAATACAGATATACAGTGATCTTTATTTTTCTTTAACAACTATATGGCTATAGGTAAACCAAAGCACGTATCCAATTCCTAAGACCAAACGACGACTTACTCGGCAGGAAATCAAACAGTTATAAATCAAGGCTGTGTAATCTAGCGAGAAGTCATTGCCACGCCGCACTTATTTTAGGGGATGAAAGGAAACAAATTAACTGGTTATATTGTCTAAGGAAAGCATTCCTTTGAGCGTTTATACTAAAAAAAAATTATTACAATTGGATGGGTTGCGTTTGGCGTCGGATGCGGTTTGCTGTAAGGATGAGTTGCAGCGTTTTTTTTTGAAAAAATATAAAATTTAATTAAAACAATTATCAATATCAATATATATAAAACTCTTCCGTTACTGACTGACTGACTGACTGACAGACAACGCAGAGCCGAAACTACTGGGCGTAGCGGGCTGAAATTTTGCACGTGGGTTCCTTAGGGAGTGTAAGTGAGCACTAACAAGGGATTTCCCGAAATTCCCACGGGAACGGGAAAAAACGGGAATTTTGTGTTTATGAGAAATCTGCGCGGGAAAAACCGCGGGGCAGCCTCTAGTACATATATAAAAATCTTCCGTTACTGACTGACTGACTGACAGACAGAGCCGAAACTACTGGGCGTAGCGAGCTGAAAGTTTGCATGTAGGTTCTTTAGGGAGTGTAGGTGAGCCCTAAGAAGGGATTTCCCGAAATTCCCACAAGAACGGGGAAAAACGGGAATTTTGTGTAAATGAGAAATCTGCGCGGAAAAAAACCGCGGGGCAGACTCTAGTATTATTATAAATTAAAAATGTAAACCATTTAGTAAACTTTAAAATTTTAGTTAAAGAACGAGAATAAAAAAAAACAAATTTTATAGTTTAACGATTACAAGATGAAATTTTACGTTTTAAACATAGCATACTCTGTTGCAAAAGTAATTTATTGTTAAGGTTAAAACAAAAGGAAAAAACAATGAGGGTTTCGAGAATAGTATAAAAACTTTTTATCAAAAAATTAAACCGCCAAAATAACAGAAAAGCATTAAATAACAGGGAAACATTTTCTATTAGGACTTAATTTACTCACTTCTTAAAGTAATTTTGGATTACCAAGAAATTTTAAGTCGGCGTCACACCACACAAGCAAATTAATTATCTACGTAAAGCGCGATGCGCGGCGGCACACGTTTTTCGGTTATTTCTTTGAATTTCAGGTAATTTAGTGATCTTTATTCGTTAATTCTGTGGCACCGACTCAAAATTTCTTGGAATACCAAAATTACTTTAAGAAGTGAGTAAATTAAGTCCTAATAGAAAATGTTTCCCTATTATTAAAAGCTTTTCAGTTTTTTCGGCGGTTTAATTTTTTAATGAAAAGTTTTTATTTTTTGCTTTTCAGTTTTTTTTTGGGTTAATTTTTTTTGACCCCAGCTAACCAACCTTCACAGGGTGGTCGCACCCCACAAGGTGGCCACACAACCTGGTGAAGTTTGAGGGAATAACAGTATGAGGTTCGATCCCGACCGGTCGGTGAGGCGATTTGTCAGGGAGGCCTATGTCCAGCAGTGGACGTCTATCGGCTGAGATTATGATTATTAAGATTTATGTAAAAAAGACTCATAATTATACCTAGCAATTTTCATATAAATCACAACACGGCAATACAATCTGTGAGTAATCAATAAAGTCACCCCTATTTTCCCACCTTTAGGGTTGGAATTTTATTTCCAGATTTTAATGGGACCAACTTCAAGGTATACCCTGTCGATTAAAAAAAGAATTATCAAAATCGGTCCACACAGTAAAAAGTTATGCGTGATCATACATAAAAAAAGCGACGAATTGAGAACCTCCTCCTTTTTGATTTTTCGTCGGTTAGAAAGAAACAAGAAATACTTTTTTAACTCTATATTACCGCCACTCGCCAAAATTTTATATAAACCTTAAAATTTAAAAATAATTTCGGGACGTAGTGAGTCATTTTGTGACATTATAAGAGTGTTTTTAAATAAAAGTATTTGTAGTGCTTCTTTTAATCTATTGTAAATAATAGCAATAGCTACCTCATATGATACAACAATTATTTTATTACAATTATTTGACAAACGCGTCATCCACATATCTTAAACGTCCTCTACATACGCTACGAACGAACATAAATTGATTTTTATATAGGTATATACAAGATAATATGGATAACAATATTATTTCAGGATCAGCCATTTTATTTCAGGACTACCACTAACAATAACACGTTTAGGCCGGAAATATACTCTTTTTTCGGACCAAATATCGGAATATTGGGCGATATATTCCGATATAACGGCGTGCCCACACGTGCCCGCCTCCTAAACGGCGCCGAATTAAAAGTAACGACCGGTACGCTCTGTATAAAGGCAGCTCGCCTTTATATTTAAGATTAAAGAATTTTGTTTCATAGCGTTTGTATGTTTCTTTTTTTTTAATCTTTAAATCGGAAAAACGCATTTTGGCCACTGATTTTAAATTTTTATCGACTCTATTTTGTTTCCTGATTTATATAGTTTTGGTTCTTTTTCGCATTTATTGCAGCACACTTCCCTTTCACCGTCTTCAGACTACGAATTTTTCTCTCACTGACAAGAGTTTGCATTTGGGCGAAATTTAAATATATCTAAAGCGATTATCATGAATGAAAAAAAAAAAACACTTTATTGCCAAAACAATACAAATAAAACCAAACATAGAATGAAACAAGTACAGTAACATTTCAAATTGCAGAGAAAGAAGGCAATAAGCGGCCTTATCGCTTAAATAAGTTTTAAGAGTTTAATACAATCTAAATAATAAAAGTAAGTAAGTATCCGTTCCAAACAAGATATTTAAAGTTTTCATGGATAACTATAATAACTTAGCTTAGATTTTGGATAGAAAGCAGTTAGACAAGTTCAATTCAGAAAGATAATAGGAGGAAAAACTTTACAATCACAAATATGTAAAAAAAGGCAGAAATAATAGTACAATAAAATCATTTAATAACTACCTATCATTAAATTAATTTTATAATTTGTAGGCAGTCCGGTAGTCGGATACGGTTAGTTCGGGCGTGGTCGTGGTGGGCAGGCTATTTCCGGAGCTGACGTCACACGCCGGATGTTATGTCTCAGATGTCACGCTAACTCGGGGTAGGAACTGAGTTTTCTGGTACTCTGGGTAACATGGTACTATGTCTAGATAAAAAAACGATAAATTATTATGGATTTTCTGCAACTTTCCAGTAGATTATAGGCTACTACATCTATTAAAATTTCCAAAATTGGCTTGATTTGTATACCATAAAGAACCACTATTCCACTCTCTTTATATAAAAATTGTTCAAATAGGTACCTCTAAGCTAGTGTCAAATACATACTGTAATGCCAAGTGTATGTTTAAGTTTGATATAGATAGACACGAGATTTTATAGTACCTATTTATAAGTATATTTATGGTAGTGAGAAAGTTTGTCGCGTACAAGTCGCATGATCGTGCTTAGCCTTCTGCTGCTGTTCCAAGTTTTCAACGAATCATTATAATTATGTATCTTCAAAATGTATTATTTATTTTAAAACTAGCTGTCCCGACGAACTTCTTATCGCGCCCTACAATTTTATATGGAAAATTAAATAATTTTTTTTACAAAGTTCCTCTCCATGTTTCCATATTTTCTCACCTTTTAAACCTTCCCTGGACAACGAAAATTTCAAAACCAAAATCAGCTAAATCGGCCCGGCACGATTAATTTTTATATCTAAAGTAGATAGTAGATAGATAGTAGAAGTAGATATTACCTACCTGTAAAGTTGTTTTTTAATTTACCTTATTAGTGTAAATATTTTTGAATAACTTAAATGATGGTGAATTTTGCATGACCATTAAAGCATAGCTAAGCATTGTTAGAAGAATCTGGAACAAAAAACAAACTGAGATTGTCTTGTGATAGTTTATGTAAAATCTTCTGATAGCAAACGTTTTGTATTGAAAAAAAAATGTTTGGTAATAAATTTAATATGTGTCTAGTTTGTTGATATTTAAAGGAGACAGTATAGCAACGCAAAAATGTTAAGAAAAACTCATGCTTTCGCCCTCTAAACGCAACCATGCGACAGAGAGAGAGCTAATGTTTTGATGAAATTTTCGTTTCGGGGGAGAACGTTTTTCACTAGGTACCTAAATCTTAGCAAATCTCAATGATTTTGATGTCCATCGCTACAGCATAAATGATCTAAGTTTACAAGTTTGCCTTTTTTTTAATGTGCATTGGTTTTGTAAAACAAACTACTTTATTTGATCAATTTATCATCACAAAATCTCTATATTTCTGGGGCCTAAGTCTGAATCTATAGCTAATTTTGATAATTTCTTTTTTACAAAAAGAGACCCCCCTTCAACAAACTGACACATACATAAACTGAGAACTTCCTCTTTTTTGAAGTCGGTTAAAATAGGTACTAAAACCTTCTCCTGAATGTAACGAATACATTTCTGAAAACCGCATCAAAATCGGTTCAGCCAAACGCGTGATAATCGCGAACAAACATACATACATACATACATACAGGTCAAACTGAGAACCTCCTTTTTGAAGTCGGTTAAAAATGTACTTACAAACCTAGTTTTTTATAGTGTTAGTTGTTAGTAACATACTAAAACTTCATGGCTATTGGAAAATAATTAGTAGTGGAAAAACGTTTTCTATTTTTGTATGGACGCGTTCGGGGTATACGGTCCTATTAAACTTAATTTTGTAAACACAAAACAATTGTAATTTTTGAGAAAAAAATAATCAGAAAATAATATTTTTTAATTTTAAACTGGGTATAATTGAGTTTCAAGTTTTTTTTTGTTTCAAAAATAAACACAACTTTTTTCTTTCTTTTCCTACATAAAAATGTATGTTGATTTCACTTACAGCTCGAAACATTTTTTTATTTATGTCAAACATTCCATAAACTGTTAATTTTGTATTTTTTTTATAAAATGGTACCATCTCAAGTTGCTCCTGAAAAAATATACAACTTCAAAACTCTGTCGTTGGTTAAGCAAACTGAAATACCTAAGTAGGTACATAGTTTTTACCTTACCATTAGAATGGTTTTTCTTTCAGACGTAGTTTCGATGATAGTCCACCATTCTAAAAACTAATTTTAATTATTTTTAAATGTGTAGAAGTGCATGCAAATGTCAATCAGTGATGAAAATACACAAAGTTAATTAAAAGTGATTGTACCAAGGGCAGTAGAAGTATCTTAAAAATGGGGTAAAATCATTAAAATTAATCATACACAAAGTTTAATGAATCAGAAAAGGTTTTTCCAAAATTGTGGCACCTAGGTGAAAAGTGGTTTACACCGATACGGCACGAATCGCGAAAAAATTTAAGTTCTTTGCTAAACCATGGCAAATATTAAAAAGGTGATCCAGTCTAATACTTGTGAATCGTTAATAAAATTACAAATTTTGAAGGCACTAATAAGTCATCCGTAAGAAACATAAACCCATTTCAACCTTGTGGTATAGAATTGAGAGAGAGAGAGTTCACTTTAAATTATTATCCTCTAGGTATCTTCGCCACGCCTCACGAGATGTGAGCTGCACCAAAGGCTACTACTACTACATTACCATTTAAAAAAATTAATCTGATTGTTATTAAGATAAAAAAACGTTTAATACCTACCTACCTAATTCCATTAATTTACAATTTATCGTTTTTACAGACACAATAAAATAAAGATTTATTTAAAAAGTGAAAAAAAAAACTTTAGCATCAAAATTAATTATTTTACTAAAATACAACTCGCATAACATTCAATAAAATATAACTCAAATTTAAAAAAATTAAAAACCCCCGACCCAGTCAGACCCCTCATCAACTTAAGTAGAACTAGACCTAATCATCTTAAAAATATCATGGTTACCTTAACATATACTTTCAATATCATTAGTAACACTGTACCAAATTTTTAATTGATAGGACAAATGGAAGGTGGTTAGATCCTCTCATCCATTATTCAAGAGCTGATCATCTTCAAACGGCAGATCAGGTCATGATTACCATAAAATATACTTTCAATATCATAGATGTAACATGGTACCAAATTTCGACTCGATCGGACATAAGGAAGCTAGTTAGACCCTCTCATCCATTATTCAAGAGCTGATCATCTTCAAACGGCTGATCAGGTAATGGTTACCTTACCATATACTTTCTATATCATAGATGTAACATGGTTCCAAATTTCAAATCGATCAGACATAAGGAAGCTAGTTAGATCCTCTCATCCATTATTCAAGAGCTGATCATCTTCAAACGGCTGATCAGGTAATGGTAACCTTACCATATACTTTCTATATCACAGATGTAACATGGTACCAAATTTCAAATCGATCGGACATAAGGAAGCTAGTTAGATCCTCTCATCCATTATTCAAGAGCTGATCATCTTCAAACGGCAGATCAGGTCATGGTTACCTTACCAAATATTTTCTATATCATAGATGTAACATGGTACCAAATTTCAACTCGATCGGACATAAGGAAGCTAGTCAGATCCTCTCATCCATTATTCAAGAGCTGATCATCTTCAAACGGCAGATCAGGTCATGGTTACCTTACCAAATACTTTCTATATCATAGATGTAACATGGTACCAAATTTCAACTCGATCGGACATAAGGAAGCTAGTTAGATCCTCTCATCCATTATTCAAGAGCTGGTTTTTTTCAAACGGCAGATCAGGTCATGGTTACCTTACCAAATACTTTCTATATCATAGATGTAACACGGTACCAATTTTCAAATCGATCGGACATAAGGAAGCTAGTTAGATCCTCTCATCCATTATTCAAGAGCTGATCATCTTCAAACCGCTGATCAGATCTTCATCAGACATGGCTAAGAACACTCGGCCTAAAATTATCTATGATACAAAAAAAACTAAACGAAAATCGGTTCAGCCGTTTGGGCTCTACGATGCCACAGACAGATACACAGACAGACAGACAGATACACATGTTAAAATTATAACACCCCTCTCTGAATTTTTCGTTCGGGGGTTAAAAACAATTCACCTCACCATTTAAACTGAGCTCTAAGAATTATGGCATAGCGCTCATAATAGGTTTTCAATTTATAATTATTCTAAGCCACTTAATTACTTACACTAGTATATTTTAGGGTCGTTATCGTTAGGCTATAAGTACCCTTTAAATATTTACTAAGCAAGATTATCTAATGTTATACAAGATCATATATTTTTATATTTTCATAGTTTAGGAAAAAAATGAGGAAGTCCCAACATAAATTATAATATCTTCAACAGTCAGAAAAATTAATAACTTACCTCGTGACTGAAGCATCCACATACATCGGTTATGCAAAATAATTTTAACACTTCTACAATGAACTGCATGTGAAGCGAAACCATCTCTGTCGGGGGAGCAGCTTCAGGAAAGCAAACGTTTATCGATAAAAACGGCTGAAGAAAAAGCTTTACAAAGTTTAGCATTATATTGGACAGTAGCAATGGATTTATTAGTGCATTGATCCTCGGTACGATTTCTTCAAGTTCCGTGCACAGTACTTGAATTTCCCTTAAGTCGTTGCCTTGCATTATACATTCTTCAGTCATAGCTTTAGCATGCCTTACGACGTCGGTCAACTCCTCGATAAGCAACAATGTTTTAAATGTCGACACCGTGAACAATATAAAATTAATATTTAATATCAGCCGATACATATCTGTTAAGTTATTAAGCAATTGATACACATTAAATACCAGAACTATTAAGTATACAGAGATTCCAAAAATCATAATTATGTCGTTTTTTAATGACCTCTTTTGTAATGATATAAAGGAAAAAGAATTTTTAATTTTGTCGAAATAATGCATATATATGGCGTATTCTAAATCTTTGATATTTGTAAAAATAAAACATATAGTGAAGGATGAAGCCAATATAACTATAACTGTATAGTCAAATGGTGTCAACACTGCATAAGTTGTATAAAAATATGTCAAGTACGTTAAAATCGCAAACACAAATGTGCAGTATGCAATAAGCATTTTGCTTGCAATAAAATGTATTTCTGTATTATTTATTTTAAATACATATGAAAGTGCACAAATTTTAAAAAATAAATCAATAGCTGGAGCAAAAGATTGATGTTCGATTATTTTCATCATAATTTATTTACAATATAATGGGTCAGTATTATAAGGGACTCCTTAGTTTGAATAACTAAATGAAGAATGATTTAAAAGTAAAAAGTAACTACACAGTTATGTCCCACTATTATAAATCAAATTTATAAATTGTTTTCAATGACATTCACTTTATTATTTAGTAGGTAAATAATGTAGCCCTGACAATTAACTATTTTTAGTTTGTGTTCTATCAATCAATATATATAAAACTCTTCCGTTACTGACTGACTGACTGACAGACAACGCAGAGCCGAAACTACTGGGTGTAACGGGCTGAAATTTTGCATGTAGGTTCCTTAGGGAGTGTAGGTGAGCACTAAGAATGAATTTCCCGAAATTCCCATGGGAACGAAAAAAAATGGATTTTTGTGGTTATGAAAAATCTGCGCGAGTGAAACCGCGGGGCAGCCTCTAGTCAATATATATAAAACTCTTCCGTTACTGACTGACTGACTGACTGACAGACAACGCAAAGCCGAAACTACTGGGCGTAGAAAGCTGAAATTTGGCAAGTGGGTTCCTTGGGGAGTGTAGGTGAGCACTAAGAAGGGATTTCCCGAAATTCCCACGGGAACGGAAAAAACGGGATTTTTGTGTTTATATGAAATCTGCGCTGGTTAAACCGCGGGACAGCCTCTAGTCAGGTTATAGTCTAACAATAAGAAAAAAATTCGGCAATTATATTGTTGACGAATTTTTTTAGTTTTAGTCTTATTATGTACTTAAATTTTACTTAGTTTTGTAATTATTGTTGCAAAAATAATTTATTGAAACGAAGTGGGTTTAGGTCAACAGAATTAGGTACCTAGGTTTTGTATGCTATAGATAAGAATTTAATTATATTCATATTCATTTATGTATACATAACATACATAACATGTATGTATAAAAAATGGTTTATTAATAAAAAATGCAAAGGAAGGTATTAAACAAAATTATAATAATAATAATATATAATAATAAGTTGTTATAAACACTTTTAGAACTATTTTGTACGGAGATTGAATTTAGAAAATAATATTTTTTTTTTTTTTAAATACTGTAACTATTAAATCTCGGACCGTGGGGACTGGAGGCGCGTCGCCAATATACGGGTGATCAGCGCGCTGGCTCATACCCAGCGCATTAGCCTGGTCATTCAACGGGGCAACGTGTTATTTTATCTACATCCATATCATAACTTCCCTATAATATGTTCAGAAGCGATAAGTTAATATCAGTGGGTGCATCATAATTTTTACTTTAAGTTATCGACAGCAATAATTAATTAATTAATTACGTTCAAATTTAGAACATCTTCTTAGAAAAAAAATTATAATTGTTTAATGGTGATTATCGACTGTGTCGATTCGACATTTCATTCGATATGAAATTCTTGCTACATACATTTTTCGAATCTCGAATTATTACAATCGATATGAGGATCGAAATCGTCTCATGTCTATATTGGTTAGTAATTTAAAAAAAACTTTGAATGTCAGTCATTTGTTTCGAACGATCAGATAGATCAGAAAAAATATTTTAGTTGTAGAGTAAAGTTGTAGGTGTAGGTATTGTATTTTTCCGTGATTTCTGAACATATAGTAGAAAACTTATAATATGAATATAGATAAAGTTCTGTATACAACTGTACATAATTAGGCATTAAAACACTCGTGTATTAATGCCTCTTATTATGTATCAGTCACATAAATTATTGTTATATAATTATACCTTTAAGCAAAAAAAAAACTATTGATAAACTAACATAGCGCTCCCCTTCTAATTTCTTTTTCAATGTCAGTGGATCACGTTAGGTTTTCGTATATTTATCCCGAATATTTTTATAAGCAGGAGAATTCTGCATCACCATTAAAGCATAGTTAAGTGATGTTATTAGTGACTGAAATAAAAAATTTACTGTTAAGTATAGATATGAGAAATATAAGAAAGGAGAATGATGGAAATAAACTGAGCTTAGTTATTTTTCATACAAATTTTCTAATACTTGTGGTTTTTTTTATACTTACAGATCGAATAAGGCTTTTATTTACATCAAACATTCCATAAACAGTAAGTCTTACACTTTTCTTTCGCAAAGGTCTAACTAATTTCGCTACATCCTGAAATGAATAAGAATAACAAATCTTATAAATTTATAAAGTAGGTAAATAAAAATAAATTAATAAAAGGTTAACGTGAAATCTTAAAAGGCTGTTACCACTTCGTTAAAAGTTCCCGGAGAGGCTTCTATAGTCTTCCACCATTTAGCAATCTATAAACGATAATTATTTTTCAATAGTTAAGTTAAAACAAAATTTTAAAATTGTATTAAAGAAAATGTAAAATAATATTACCTCGATACACAACCTTTCGCACACAAAAGCTATGCCAAAAAGTTTTATTATTTCCGGGACTATCTGAGAATTAATTGTAATTGCCCACTCTGCCTGTAAAGTAGAGTTCATTGTCAAGTACGGCTGAATGAAGAATCTGACGAAGTTCTGCAATAAAGTACTCAACAAATATGGATTCAGTATGGCGTTTAGGCTCGGCAACAACTCTTCAATATCCGAAAACAGTATTAGGATTGGTTTTATATCTCTGTTTTTACTTATGCAATTACTTGTTTCAAAATTTACATTCCTCAAGACGTCAGTATATTCCTCAACAAGCAATATAACTTTCATTGCAGACATCATGTACATAATTAATAGAACATCAATCATTGAGTTTATTGCATCTGTTTTATGATTATAAATCTTATACAAGTTGAATGTCATTACTGCCATGTAGTAAGAAGTCCCAAGAACCATCATGATATCAATCGTTAAAGGTTTCTCTTGCTTTATTTGGGCGCACTTAGTTTTCAACATCGAAAAAAAATGCATGTAAGTGGCGTATTCTAAATCTTTTATAATTGTGTAAAATATTGAAAATTCTATCAACAAAATATATATGAATATAATTGTTTTTTGAAAAGCTTTGAAGTAATCAGGTATAAGCAACCATGACGTGTATGGAAGAAGTAAAAGCACAAATATGGAGTACGCAATAAGTACTTTGCTTCGCACAAAATGTACGTATGGCCTTTTTTCCTTGACTACAATAGAATGTGCGAATATTTTTAATAACACGTCAACAAATTTATAAAAATATATTGTCAGTGTTGCTTTCATTTTAGGCATGACTTAGGCTGCGGCTAACTAATGAATGGTAACATTGTGTTTCTTATTCAGTAATATTGATGTCCTTCTAATGAATCGAAACTGTCCACTACCACCACTGCTTGTTTTGTTTAAATCTATGGTCACTTCGTCTATTTTCTTATTTGTTTTATGCGTTACAGATTTAAGCTTATTTTAACCGCCTCATAATCGTCTACAACTAAATTTGTATTTTTATTAAATTTAACAACTTTTGGTTCTTTTTTGAAATACCTTACTAACTTTATACTTCACATATTATCTATGGGTGTGGTGGTTATGGTGGTATAGACTTAAAAGTAAAAAAATAAATATGAAAGCCTAATGCGTTTCAAGTAATAAATCAAATGAATGAAAATGATTTGGAGTCGTTCTATTGTATTTTTATTTTAATGTACAAATAACAATGCTACAAAAGCTACTAGCAGATAACAAAAACACAAATTACCAGAGAATACCTAATAGTAAAACTATATTAGTATATTTATAGACATCGCTAGTCCATTATAAGCTTGCCGTATAATTAATTATGATCATGCAATCAATTCGATTGCTTGCTTACTGCCTTTTTTTTTTTAATGCATGAAAACCGTTTCTCGAATTAATTCGGTATTTGAATTGAATTGGTAGGTAGATTGAGGCATTGTATTTTTTTTTTTTGGGGTTTGGGGTGGTTTGGGTAAAGGTAACTTATGGAGCGATTGGGTGCGTGTGACTAGCTACTTTAGATAAATAATTAATATCTTTTAAACCAAGGCCGAAATCAAAATATGCGTTAATGATGCCATATAATCTAGACGGTCATCTAGGGCCTAGATAATCTTGCTTACAATTTTTAAGGCTCTGTTGTGTAGCATTTAGGATAATGATCATAGAAATATTCTTTTAGGAAACTAAAGTGGCCAATTTAGGCAACAAACGGTTTTTTTCTTAGATTTGGAACCTGAAAGCTACACAACAGGGCCTTAAAAATTCTAAGAAAGATTATCTAGGGAGTCAAAGACGCATATTTTTGAAATATCCCCTAGTTTAGAAGATATTAATTCTTTATCGGCAGTGCTGCCGCGGCAAAACTACTGCCGATCAGGTCTATCAGCAAAATCAACAACGAAGTCTTCAGGAGACGCCCCCAAACGAGCTCATCTCTATTAATTGACTCTACTACCTTTCCTATTTATTTTGCAGCTTAGAGAAGAAAAGGGAAAATAACCCTATTTTTTTTTAATCTGTTGTTTTTTATTTTAAAAATTGAGCAAGCAATGGGTAAACTTATATTTTATTTTTAAAGTATGTAGATCTTAAAAAGAATCCGGAGATCTCACAGGATCGGGATGCTTGAGGACGAGAGGGGGAGGCTTTTGCCCAGCAGTGGGACACAAAAGAGGCTAATTAAAAAAAGGCAGGAAGACGTATCAATTTTGCCGTGTGTCCATAGAGTGTGTCAATATGCTACTAAGCTGAGATAAGGTATTGTACTTACTAGATGGAAGCTATTTTAGCAGAAACGGAGAACTTTACTACTCTTATTCCTTCAACAATAACAAACTAACCATATGAGAGACAGAGACAAACTCATAAACTCTGTATAGCCTAAGAATGCACGCGAGCAGCTTTTAGCATTTTTAACCGACGAAACAACAAAAAGGAGGAGGTTCTCAATTCGTCGCGTATATATATATTTTTTTAATGTATGATCACGCATAACTTTTTACTGTGTTGACCGATTTTGATAATTCTTTTTTTAATCGACAGGGTATACCTTGAAGTTGGTCCCATAAATATCTTGAAATAAAATTCCAACCCTAAGGGTGGAAAAATAGGGGTGACTTTATTGTTCACTCACAGATTGTATAGCCGTGTTGTGATTTACATGAAAACTGCTAGGTATAATTATGAGTATTTTTATATGAACTTTAATAATCATAATCTCAGCCGATAGACGTCCACTGCTGGACATAGGTCTCCCTCACAAATCGCCCTCGTCCCTCGAAGGTTGAGGGACCACCAGGTTGTGTGGCCACCTTGTGGGGTGCGACCACCCTGTGAAGGGTGATTAGTTGGGGTCAAAAAAAAATTAGCCCAAAAAACTGAAAAAAATAAAAACTTTTTATCAAATAATTAAACTGCCGAAAAAACAGAAAAGCATTAAATAATAGGGAAACATTTTCTATTAGGCCTTTATTTACTCACTCCTTAAAGTAATTTTGGATTACCAAGAAATTTTGAGTCGGTGCCACAGATCACTAAATTACCTGAAATTCAAAGAAATAACCGAAAAAACGTTGTCGCTGCGCATCGCGGTTTACGTAGATAATGAATTTGCTTGTGTGGTGTGGCGCCGACTTAAAATTTCTTGGTAATCCAAAATTACTTTAAGAAGTGAGTAAATTAAGGCCTAATAGAAAATGTTTCCCTATTATTTAATGATTTTCAGTTTTTTCGGCGATTTAATTTTTTGATAATAAGTTTTTATCTTGTCTATGTTTTTGAGTCCAGCTGGACTCAAAAACATAGACATGAGTCCAGCTGGACTCAAAACCATACAACTTATACACACATACACATTTGATGACTGCTTGCATTCAGGTTCTTCTAAGTTCCGTCTATAGGAAGCGCAGCCTACTTTGTCTTTGCTACTAAGTATTAAATGTTTGTTTCTTGCTTCTTTCTAAAAAAATACATTTTTTTTATGATTGTAATAAGTATATTAGAATCGATTAGAATACATTTTATTACAAACAATTAAGATACAAAGCACATAACATAATTTAAGATACAAATAACAGATATTGCATGCAATGGACGACCTTATCAACAACATGAGTCCAGCTGGACTCAAAACCATACAACTTATACACACATACACATTTGATGACTGCTTGCATTCAGGTTCTTCTATGTTCCGTCTATAGGAAGCGCAGCCTACTTTGTCTTTGCTACTAAGTATTAAATGTTTGTTTCTTGCTTCTTTCTAAAAAAATACATTTTTTTATGATTGTAATAAGTATATTAGAATCGATTAGAATACATTTTATTACAAACAATTAAGAAACAAAGCACATAACATAATTTAAGATACAAATAACAGATATTGCATGCAATGGACGACCTTATCGCTAAAAGCTATTTCTTCCAGGCAACCCACCGTATTATGAAGCATTTATAGTATATCTATCTCGAAAAACTTTATATTCTTCTGAATTTTGCATGACCATGAAAGCATAACCGGATGATGTAAGCAGAAGCTGAAAAAAATAAATTATACGAGAATCTAATAAAACTTTTCGCACGATTTTGGACCAAAATACTTACTGATTTTAAAAAACTTTTTTTTATTTCAAGCATCCCATAAATAGTTATTCTTACATTTTCTCTTCGATAATGCATTGCTTTTATCTTTCTCTGAAATAGAAAATAAAATCGTAAATAAGTATTTTTAATGTTTGCTTTATAAGTTTATTTCAGAAAAACGTACCAAGATTTGTGGAGTGCCGCATTCGATGATATTCCACCATTCTGCGAACTTGATAATATTATTAGTCATATAAACTTGGGCATTGGTCAAAATTTCTTATTTAAGTTAACAAACAATTTGAATATTAGTGTACTTTAAAAAAACTCAATCGTTGCGACTTAATCAATTTATGCTAGTTCACAGACTTGTTCATAAAATTTATACTTTATGATAAACTGAAATTTCATTTCTATAAGTACCTACAAACCGTTTTCAATTTAATTACAATAGATTATGCCGTTATGCCTGACCTTACATAACTTCAATGTCTACAAACTGTATTATAATTTAATTACAGGTAGGTACTATTTGACTATCTTTAGGTATCTAGAAAAGTGTAAAGATTAAACTAAAGAACTTACCTCTGACATTAAACAGTCACACGCATTAGTAATGCAATATAATTTGATGATCTCAACTAAAAACTGGGCCTGAATCAAGACCAGCCACGAGATGGACAGCAAAGCGATTGCTATATATGGATGAACGAAAATCTTTATGAAGTTCAGCCATGTATTACTCAGCAGCATTGGATTTAGTATGGCATTCAGCTTCGGAACCATGTCTTCGAACTCCGTAAATATTATTAGAATTGGCTTTATGTCGTCGTTGTGGCTTAAAGATTCTACTGTTGCAGCCTTTACATGCCTTATGACGTCTGTGAACTCTTCAATAAGTAACAGCGTTTTAAAAGTAGAAATCATAAACACAATTAATGCAATGTTGAAAAATATTGAGATTAGCGCGTTATTATGATTAATGTAAGTATACACATTTATCCCAAGAGTTACCACGTATACAATCGTAGAAAGGATCATAAGTGTGTCTATCTTTAAAGGTCTGCCTTGCAAAATGCCAGCTGAGAATCGTTTTTTTATTTTTGACAAGTAGTACATGTATGTTGCGTATTCTAAATCTTTAACGATTGACGATGCTATAGATAAACCAAGATCGGAATAAACGAAGGCAACGATCCAGTAATCAAAATTACTCCAGGGCTTTCTTTCTAACCATGAGTAGTATAGAAGCACTAAGTATACCAATAAGGAGTACGCAATAAGTAGTTTGCTGCGGGAAAAACGTATGACCGGATTTTCTTCTTTTATGACAACAGAATGTGCACAAATTTTACAAATTATATCAAATAATCGTTTTAAAACATCTTCTGTTAATAGTTTCATTTTAAAATGAGGAGTTGTTAACTTCGACTACACTATACTACTAAATAAACAGTGTGCTTTCGCCGCCGGTGCTAGTTTAACAATCCCTAATAGAAAAAAATCGGTTATAAATCAAATTCGTGGACATGTCATATCAAAAATTATATCGCTTTACCTTCTCAAAGTTCAATAATTTCGTCTAATTGATTTTGGACATTAAGATAATTATATGATTTGTGAATTAAACAGAATGTAATTAAATTACAGTTGATAAAAATAATAGTTTTAGTAACGTAATTTGCAATGCTCCTTTAATGTTTCATGTTGCATTACAAGTTTGGTTTAGTTACAAAAAAAACAGTAATTTATGAAATGTATATAGTATGTATTAAGTATTTATAAGAATCGTGGTTTGTTAGTCTCGCAAAAACTTTAAAACGGAAGAGCCAATGTAGCTGATTTTGGTTTTGAAATGTTTGTAGTAAGTATTCCAGGAAAGTTTTATAAGGTGAGAAATATGGAGGGGAAGTTCGTTAAAACAAAAATCATAATTTTCGTATTTAAACTGTTACATTACTGTTACGTCCATTTATTTTCCTGTCAAAGATTGATTGACTTGACGTTGTTGTTTTTTAATTCATCTATTTTGGCCGAGCAAAGAACATACATATAGCCAAGATACAGCCAAGTTTTTAGGTAGTATAATAATAATCGTGTACACATATAATCTGGCGACAAGAAGTTTGTCGGGTCAATAGTTTTAAGTAAAAAAAAACAGGAACAGGCAAAATTTAATTTATAACTTTAATTTCTGAAACGATACCTAACATTTTCCTGTCGTGTGCCATATACAGGCTAATAAAATATTTACGTTATGTGTAACATCACGTTAAGTAGCATTTTTAGTATATTTATCGAGAAAAACTTTATAGGCCGGTGCATTTTGCATGACCATGAAAGCATAACCGGCAGATGTAAGCAGAATCTGAAACAAAATAAAAAATACAGTAAAGCGCCAACTGTCCGAAATAATTGATGGACTCAAAATCGAACTATACTTAACTATATTTTTATGATGTAGGCAATCTTTAATGGCAAATAGGAATCAAATTAAAGAAAGTGCAGACAATCTTATAATCGCGGGGGTCCGGCGTAGGTATTATTTAATCTGTGTTAGAAGTTCGGATAAGTGGTCGTTCGGTTATGCGACGTTCGGACCATCGTTACTCAACTGTAAATTTGTAATAAAAATAGGAAACAGTTAAATACGTATTAAATACAAATTATTTTTTTTAAGTCGATCACTTAGGCAACTTTTCGCATGATTTCGAAGCAAATACTTACTGATTTTAAAAAACTTTTTTTTATTTCAAACATCCCATAAACTGTTATTCCCATATTTGCTCTTTGATAAGGCATTGATTTCATCGTTATCTGAAATATTAATTTAAAATTCAAAAATATAAAGTGTTTTTTTAAGATGTGATTTTTTAGTATAACGTACCAAAACTTGTGGAGTACCGCATTCGATGATATTCCACCATTCTGTGAACTTTATAATATGATTAAAACTCAATATTTTATAACTGATGCACTTTACAATTTAAAAAACAACGTAACAAAGGATTTTTTTTTATAGTACAGAACTCTATTATAGATTTAAAAGAGTCACATTATCAATCAATACATCGTATAACAACATATAACAACAAGTCACTTATATTAGTCTGTCTGTCGCTCTATAAATGTATGCTTATATCCATTAAAAAAAAACGCAGCGGAAGTTACTCTTTTTTATCGATAGATCGATTTAGAGGAAGGACATTATAAATGTAAGTATTATACATGCACAATATAGTATTTAGGTAAGGAGGTACAAAGTTCACCGGGTCGACTAGTATGTAGAAAAAATTTAAAATTTACCTCTGATTTTAAACAGTCACACACATTAGTTATGCAATATAATTTGATGAGCTCAGCTATAAACGGGGCTTGGATCATGAGAAGCCACCAGAGAGACAGCGACGCCGTGGTTGAATAGGGCTGAATGAATATCTTTACAAAGTTCACAGATATATTACTCAGCAGCAAGGGATTCAGTATGGCATTAAGCTTGGGAACAATCTCTTCAAACGCCGTAAATAATATCTGGATTGGCTTTAAGTCTTCCTTATTTTTAATACATTCTATAGTTTTAGCCTTAACATGCCTTAAGACGTCAGTGAACTCTTCAATAAGCAACAGCGTTTTCAAAGTAGAAATCATTAACATAATCAATACAAGGTTAAATAATAATGAGATATGCACGTTTTTATAGTCAAATAGAATATACATATTTATTCCAAAAAGTACAAAGTATAGACAAGTAGAAAGGATCATAAGTGTATCTATCTTTAATGGTCTGCCTTGCAAAGTGCCGGCTACGAATTGTTTTTTCATCTCTGACAAGTAGAACATGTATGTTGCGTATTCTATATCTTTAATGATTGAAGATGCTATAGATAAACCAAGATTGAAATAAACTAAAATAAAGACCGAGTAATTGAACGCACTCCAGGGCTTTCTTTGTAGCCATGAATAGTGCAGAATTACTAAGTATACCAATATGGAGTACGCAATAAGTAGTTTGCTGCGGGAAAAACGTATGGCCGGATTTTCTTCTTTTATGACAACAGAATGTGCACAAATTTTACAAATTACATCAAATAAGTGTTTGAAAAAATCTTTTGGAAAAAGTTTCATTTTATTGTAAAGTACGGATTTTGAAAGACAACCTTTGGCTAAGGTTAACAAATAAAAATTAGTCGTCCGCTGCCAGTGTTAATCTATTAAAGAGAAATCATTCCGGTTATAAATCATATTCGGGGCATGTCTTATCAAAAAATTATATCGCTTTACCTTTTAAAAATGTTTATTTTGGATGATTGTGGACTCTGCAGCTACATGTACAATGCATCTATATGTTAGCATTCTATGACTGGTTCTAAATTAAATATTAACTGTTGAGATGCTTTTTTCACAAATGCTAGTGCCATTTTAGGGCACTGTTGTCTAAGAACTACTAGTGGCCACTTTACGCAACAATCAACAAGAATATTATTTTGACCTGAAATATTTATATCAGTGCCCTAAAAATTTTTTATTTATTTTAAAGCACTCATATAACTAGCGAATTATTATCATCAATACATAGTATAAAACAAAGTCGCTTCCCGCGTCTGTCCCTATAACTATGCAACGGATTTTGATGCGGTTTTTTTTATAGATAGAGTAATTCAAGAGGAAGTGAATAATTCATGCAGTTATAGGAAAGGCGGTACGAAGTTTGCCGGGTCGACTAGTTCTATATCTAGACTAGGTCTTATCACGATTTCACACAAGATGAACCCAAGAAGGATATCCGTCGGCAATTCCGGCGGAAACACTATCTGTCCTGTCCAAGATACGACACGGAATTAATTTCTCAGGACACAAGTACAACATGCAAGAGTTGTTTGTCATGGTATGGCGCGAAACTAAATTTTCTTAATTTTTTTTATTTTTTACTGGCTATGGTATTCGATTTCTTTATTAAAAAGGAATACTTTACGAAAACGCGTTTGCGAAAAACCCATCTCCCAAATTGTAATACTTACATTATTTTTGGAAGACAAGAGTTATCGATTTTGTGTATTTTTGTTTAAATTCTCGCCATACCGTGACCTATCACCTTAAATTGTTTATAGAATATCATGTATGTTATTGTCCACCATATACATTATCAGGTAATATTGTATTTACAACAGTCTCTCCTGACCAGAAAATTAAGTTTCTTTAAATTAATTTTTATTCACAACCTTTTTAGTTGAAGAGTTCTCCAGAGTTGACGGGCGCAGTGGAGGGCTCTCGTCTGGTGCAACCTTGCCAGTTTCGCAGTTTTACCATACTTTCTCCAAAGTGTTAAGTATCACCGAAGAATTGAACTACTTTTTTTATAACCATTGATAGTCTTTCATTTGAGCCTCTGGTACAGCAGATATTTTTTTTATCTTTTTACTTTCTGTTTAGGCTAGATATAGTAAGTTATATAATATACAGCTTTGAGGGATAAATTGTCAGATTGACTACCCCATCCAGACTCTATATTAGGTATTATTTTATTTTATTTACTTAGTTATAACTATCGCTATTGTGTAATCTTTCCTAGTGCGATGAGGATAAAATTAATTGCCCTAGAAGTACAAATTAAACAAATACCCAATTAGCATTTAGTACAGGCTCCGAGTCCACACAGCACTTGTCAATTAGATTGTTATTTAATCTGCTCGCCGGAACCCGTCAGTCGTTCTAATTGGCGACTAGTTAGGCGAGTCTAGCTGCTCGTCGATACAATAAATACCTACATGTACTTAAGTAAGTACATATATATTATGATATGTACTATTGATCGTAGAATTGACATTTGACGAAATACGTAGGTTCACTTTGCACCTGTAATTACTGTTTGTTTATATCATAGCTTATTATAATATAATAATTGCCTAACCCTGAGGGAAAAAAGGCGTTAGATTATGTTATGTTATTTTTTTATTTTATACCTACCCACATTTTTAACTATTGTTTATACAGTTTTTTTGTAATAAAACTTTTAACGAACGAAAGTTAACAAATTAAAATTTAACACTTCCAGAATTACCTACTTTTTAAAATTACGCAGCAATCTAAAAAATTATTCCGTAAAAGTAAAAAGTAGCTAGCGAAAAAAAAACGGCGCGAAGCCTGGGGGCAAAGTCTCGATGAAAAATTAATTAGATTAGGAAAACGAAGTCAGAGATTGCTTGCTGACAAACACTGCCTTAGGCATCAGATACTAAATCTTCTCATCCATACCAACATAGAGGAAAGATTTTATTGTTAGTTTGTTTGCATTGAAAAGGTTCAAAATTACTGAACTGATATTAAAAATTATTTTACTGGTTGGAAAGCTACACTATCCCCGGGTGACATAGCCATACTCACTCAACCTAAGCTACGGGTCCTCCTATTTTAGTGAACACATCTCAACCCATGATAGAGTAATAGAAATAGAATAGAAAACACTTTATTGCATACAAAGTAATATACAAAAGTACATTAATAAATTCAGGGTACAAACAAATTGATATGACTTTTTAAAAGATGTAAACTCTACAGATTTTTATTCAAATATACCTTTATATTGTATAGTATTTTGTAAAATTTGTTGGAAATAAATATTTATTAATTTATTTAATTCTTTTTTATAATCAAAATTCAGATTGCAAGGCGGTGCAAAGATCGCCGTATCAGCTAGATTGAGATAAGTAGCACGTTGGAGACCATGATTTTTTAAAGGAGAAGACGTTTTTAATTTTTTCAAGCACTTATTAGAAATTACCTACAAAATCCTTTTTCCTCCTAAATACATCCTATCTCTTCATAAACATCTTGTGTCTTTTCAAGTGTCACTCACAATAAAGGCAGAGCTAATTCTATTCTCTACCAATTACTTCGAGACATGACTAATTGGCCCTTTACATCCTCATAACGAAGGCTTCCATAATTGTATTATTTAGGCGTTTCCGTATGATATACAACAACTAGCGAACTTCGTATCGCACCGTACAATTTTATATAGAAAAATTAAATGGTCGTTTTAACTAACTTCCTTCCGATATTATAAAACCTTATAGATATTTTCTCATCTTTTCAACCTTCTGTGGACTACTACGAACATTTCAATAACAAAATCAGCCAAATCGGCCCGGCCGTTCTCGAATTTTAGAGAGACTAACGAACCACGATTCTTATATATATATATATAGTAGAAGTAGATAGTAGATAGTAGATGGATAAGATTCATATCCAAGCTATCTAATCATACAGTGAAATTTTATCAAATTACGGTCAGTAGTTTTTTTTAAACACACAAAATGTATACGTATAATAATCCGAAATTCCAAACATCCAAGAATATTCCCAGACTTTTTATAAAATGTAAAACATTGAAGCACAGTGTTAGTAACTCGCAAACAACATTCTTGCGCAATAAGACAAAGCTTATTAAATTGAATTATTTCGAAGAACATCTCCCCTATTAATTGTCGAGACTGCTCTAGGCCCTTAGACCTGCGTCACGATATTTCACGAGGGCATGTCGCGAGAGCTTAATGAAGAGCCAGGTTATCTTAGTACCAATTTTTGGGAAAACAAGAACAAAATACTGCATATTCTTATACTGCTTGATTTTTTGTTTTAGGTATCACACTTCACACTAAACGGCTGTAGCTATTTTTATAAAACTTGGTACGGAGTTAGCTGACACCTTGGATTAACACATAGGCTATTTATTTTCCCTAATAAAACGCGGTAAACACCGCGGGGCACAGGCTAGTCTATTCATATTTTTAGTATCATTAAATACGTAGTTATCACGACGAACTGCGTACAGCCTTAAGATATAAATACCTTTAAGTTGTTTTTAAAAAATTCGTAGACTATTTTATTCAGATATAATTTAGGATTCTAGTAGTGAAAGAGTTTTTAATATTAAATCTGTCCTTTTGATTTAAACAAACAATCTAATCTTTACTTATTTTAAATACTTATAGATGTAATTAAGAGAATAAGACAATTTTATTAAATAGCTTTCATTCCATAGATATATATTGTTTCTCTTAGTAAATGGATGTAATTGATTCTCTTACGCATAATAAATACCTTTCTCTTTCATCCATTCCTTATAAATCTCAGTTATAAATAGACATAGTTTATCAGTGACATCGATGGCTTTAGTTCCACCAAAGACAATGGTGGCGCTGAATTATTTAGTTTATTATCATTGAGTCGGCTCCATGGCAGTTTCGGTGAAACGAGCCTAATTTAGTGGCGATATCGGTTAGGCTATCTTGCTTGGGGAGCAATAAATTGAAGGGTAAGGGAAGTAATTTTATTTGCTACAAATACTGTCTGAAGACAAATGCAATCAAGTGAAACGCCTCTGTAGTCGTGTTAATACGTGCATTAATTAACGTTACATAGTTGGTTATTTTTTATATAAATGAAAAAAGCACTACAATATATGCATACCTTTTTTTTATGCCAAAATATTAAACTAAGGTATTAGATGTAGATTGGTATTTTTATCCGACTGCGCCATGAGGGAAAATCGGGAAAAATTAGGTATCATGTAGTATACTATTACTAGCCTTATGGGTGTCATAGGTTCCGTAGAGACCGTATGTCTTAGATAACAATTTACTTAAACTAAGTTAGTAGATAGGTACCCAATATAATATTGAGTTTCAAACTATATAGTTTTAATCTGTAAAGTTTTTTTTTTATAATCGTACCTATTTAGGAAAATTATTTAGTGTCTCGAAATTCTCTGTAAAGCTTTAACTCAGACAAAACGCGCCGAACACGAGGACAACCTATTTTTTAATATTTTCCTACTTACCTTATAATTTATCTGTTTCATTTTGGTTTCTCAGTACCTAATCGTGTTTTAATGCAGTAGCTGACACAGCGAACTCCGTACAGACTTACATGCCCTATTCTGAATTTTTGAGAATATTCTGAAGGCTATGTTCAAAGTTCATCAGGGGTAGGATTCTCATGGTGAAAGAATTTTAAAAATCGGTCCAGCCGTTTAGGAGCCTATTTGTTGCGAGCAAACAAAAAATCAAATCTCTTTATGGTTTGCTGTATTGACGTCGTCGCTCTTATATTATATCAGTATAGATAGTATGGTAGTTTAGGTAGGCCCTCTCCTTAGTCCAATATCTAGTAACTGCTGGGGAGTATATGAAAACAACATCTACTTATCTAACAACAGAAAATAACATAATAACTTGTGAATTGTGAAGAAAAGGTGTCTTTGTCACACTAAACCATAATGATGAAAAAATAAAATACGGTGTATACATCAATATCATCAATATCAATACATAGTATAAAATAAAGTCGCTTCCCGCGTCTGTCCCTATGTATGCTTAAATCTTTAAAAATACGCAACGGATTTTGATGCGGTTTTTTTTTTAAATATATAGAGTGATTTAAAAGGAAGGTTTATAAGTATAAAATAGTAAAAGGTTAGGCGGTACGAAGTTCGCCGGGTCGACTAGTAATGTATATAGCTACAAATCAGACGGTTGAGAAATAAAAGGCTTTTCTATTTTTTATGTATATTTTTTACTTTCTTATGCAAGGTCAAGTCTTACGTCTTAAAAGCTGGCCTTTTCGAGAAATCAGCGTATATAAAAGCAAAAAGACGGCTGGTCCAGATCCGGAGGAAATCCTCAAAATGGTTACTTGCTTGCTACCTTTGTACAATAATTCTTTGAAAGGTTGCTCTAAAAAGGTTTCAATATTTAATCTTAGTGCGCAGGGACAACATTTGTTTTTTATTAAATGGGTTCTTCATGAGTTTTGACGCAAACAAACAATATTTACAGACATTTTTAAAAAGTGGTTCTTCTGCACATTATTTTTTGAAAAAAACCCCGTTTGTTTTAATTTAAATAATGCTTCTAGGTTTCTGTACCGTGTTGCACGTTGCACCATACTTATTACATTATTACAAAATATAAATCCTAGGTACGGTGGCGGACTAGGAGGCCGTAACAGATTTGTCTATGGTTTCGTCAGCCCTAGACTGTATTACCAAAGAACAAGAGCTATTTTGCATTACTGAAAAACCGAAAGTGTTACGCCGACCGTGTCCGCCACTGTACCTATTACAATAGTTATTAAACTCCGAGGTAGACTCGGACCTCGGTAACTCTGTCTTTCAAAAACGATATATCACAATGTGGAAGATGGTTTATTACGTACGTTAATTCATTTAAACTTTATATATAAATACTTTCGCCAGAATAATTAAAAAACGAGAAAAAATTTGAATTTCGCGCCATACCGAGAGTTACCACCAGAAATCAAATGAACCTTGAAGGAGTCTGGAAAAGTGTTGCAGTAAATGGAGTGTTAAAAAAAAACTTGCTACTTACTTAAATATCGAATCATCTAAAAAAGAATATTTGGACGTATTTTTGAATACATAGGTACAGTGGCGGACACGGTCGGCGTAACACTTTCGGTTTTTCTGTATTGCAAAATAGCTCTTGTTATTTGGTAACACAGTCTAGGGCTGACGAAACCATAGACAAATCTGTTACGGCCTCCTAGTCCGTGACTGTACTAGACTAGTGTATGTATTCGAAAATATGTCCAGTGGGGTAGGTAGTCCCCACTATTATTTATATTGTTAGGATTGTTGATAGAGGTTTTGATCGTCGCTTGGGCTCCTTCTTGACGCAAAAGCTGTCTATTGCTGTTCAGCCCGGCAATGCTGCTGCTAGCTTTGAGCCGTAATAAGACTTACAATTTCCACGTTTTCCTGAATATATTCGTTTACTCTAATCAAACATTGCTGTAGCATGTGTCTTCCTTTTTTAAGAAGGTTAAACATTTTTAACCGAATTCAAAAAAGGAGGTTATCAGTTTTACTTGTATATATGTATGTTTGTCCGCGATTATCTCGAGTTTGGCTTAACCGATTTTAATGCGGTTTTCACAAAAGTATTTGTTACATTCAGGATTAGGTTTTAGTACATATTTTAACAGACTTCAGAAAAGATGGAGTTCTCAGTTTTATGTAGGTGTCAATTTATTGCAGGCAGATTTCAAGATTTAGTTGAAGAATAAATCTTCTAATAATTATATTTTAAAGAATACATTTTTCTATAGTATCACCGAGCTATTTCGTATGATTAGTTCATTATTATATTTCTTTGTAAGAAGCTAACAGGTATCTTAAGACCAGGGGGAGCGGACGTAGCCTTAATTTCAGCGCCTTTGTTTGCATTCATTACGCTCTGCCAGGTGGTTAATTATTAAAATTGCTGCTTAATTCAAAGGAGGCACTTATGTTCCAGTTCCTGAGATATTACTACTTTTTATCTTAAAACTGATATAATAAATGGAAAGTTGGGGACTATGTTTCGATGTTTGTTTACTTTAACGGTAAAACTACTAATTGCTTAATCGCAAAAGCTTAATTTTATGTGATGATGATGAAGATGTCCTCTTATCCCTCATCAGGGACATAGGGCTCTCAGTAAAGCTCGCCACTTGCTCCTGTCTTGGGCAACCTCCTCCATCACCCCAACGGTGCTCCCAGCAGTTAACTTTATGTGATCGAGTAAAAAAAAACTAAAAATGGTTTAGCCTTGATTTTTATTTGTACATAAACAATTACTTATTATGAATCTTATAATAAGAAAATTGATAGGTAATACAATACAACGGTTATATGTACTTACCTTAATATTATTCATAGAGATCGGACGTATAGGTATATAATTTTACAAACATTTATATTTGTTTAACTATTAAAACAGGTTTTTTTAACAAAATTCACTTTTTGGTAGGAAAATAATCGAACTAAAATAATAAATGCATTACATATACACTTCATCACCTAATTATTTAATACAATAATTTGTCAAATTTATTTTAAGTTAAAAATAACTATGTACTTACTTTGATTTTTTTTAAACAGAATCACGGGATTAAAAAACAAAAATACCTATTTATAACCATTATAGAAACTTAGAGTATGGAAACCCGCACATCGATCCCACTTTACATATGCACCTACTTAAGAAATATTATGTATTGCGCTCACATTTTAAAATATCAAATGGTAGTGATGTGCGGTCACCGTTACCTTTTTTGGTAAATTACTATTTACATAGGGTACATATATGATAATTTGTATTATGTAATATATAAAGTTTAGAATAATACCTTAACAATACAAGTCCTGTTAAAAATTAACAATCACGATTAATAACCAATCTCAATTTGCCTTTCATTATATTTTATACATATACTTACATAATTAACTTCGAACACAAGCACCAATGAATAGGCCATTGGAGGCCTAAATATTAAGAACTGAAAATGTGCTTAGTTTTTAAAGTATTATTTGTTAGGGCCTCACCACTAAGTCAGGGTCTAAGTTGTTATCGGATACTGTTTGTTTATCCTCTGATAGGCTATAAAACTTCAGGGCCCCTAATCACCTAAACTTACGATTGTAATAAAATAGTAATAAAATAGAAGTATAATTGTTAGGTCAAGAATTGCGATTCTCGTAATCTTTGATCGTATAGGTAATAGAATATAAATAGCAAGCTATGGAATAAAATGGGAAATGTTTCCTAAATAGAGAATCCTGGAGATTCGTTGCTAGTTTTTTTGACAATTAGCGATAGGTATTCTTGTGCTGATGGTCTTGAATTTTACAAGACTGCCAAATTTTTTACTATTTAGCTATCGTAATAAGAGACTTTTTTGTCAATTCGATTGTTAAGCTATTGATTACGAGACTAAAATGTGTATTTTCTTACGATTTACGAGCTCTTTCTATTTTACTACTACAATCCGAATGTTCCTATTTTGCGCGATGAGATCAGGAGCCCTGGTAATCGAGAACGTTACGATTTCTATCAGTTTTGTATCTCTAACTACTTAAAACAAAATGAAATAGCATTTATGTATGTATAATATATACAGTCCAACTTAAATTATACCTAATTAACCAAAATATGGAGTTAAAATTCAAAGGGTGTATTATATTATAGGTACTTATTATAGGTTTTTGTTTTATTCATCATCATCATCATCATTGATTATGTAGGTAGGTAGATGTACTGTATTTATATCTTATTGAATTGCCTAGAATAACATTCAAAATTCACTTAACTTTAGTCTCTTGTTGTGAATTGTGTATTTTTTTACAGTTTCTGCAAAGTTACGCGAACCGTACCAATCGCTTTTGGTCTTATACAATTTTATACAATAACTTATTTAATATCACAAATAACAAAATAGACGCAAGGAGAGTAAACTATTAAAAATACATTTAATATTAGCACAAACATTACTGTTACTTTACTAAATATTCCTGCTTTAGAATAATTAGATATTCAAGCTGTCGTTACGATCAAAAACCAATAAAACATAAGGTAAACTTAAAAAGGTTGAATCTCTTTTTTTTTCGGGTCAAAAAAGCGGGTTCATAGCGTATTTCAAAGATTTTAATTTTTTGCAGACTGTACATTTTCTAAAACGCTCAATTGAAAGACAATTTAAGTACATACAATACAAGTTTAGTATAAGCCAATAGTGCAAATAAACAGGCTTTTAAAAAGCGCCATCGTGCTAACTACAACCTACAACAAGTGCGGGGAACATAACAGGGGACTTGAGGTAATTCGAATTTGAATAATTTTTATATCTTCTCTCTTCTTTATAATTAAAAAAGACGACGTCTTTATAATTAAAGCAAGAAATCACGATTTTCTGTTATCCATTGTTATCTTACACAAGGTACGACTATACAAGGTCTTAATAAACATCCAAATTACCTCAAAACTGACTAAGACAAAGCGATCAACCAAACAAACAAAATAGGACAAGTGCATCACGTCGATAGAAAAAACTACGATACAAGTTTTTTTTTTTAGTTTTTTTGTTTTTAGTTAACTATGTTACATAGATTAACATGAGTCTGCGAGCACTGAAACGCTCCCACGTCTCCTGCAAAAAGGAGTCGTTTGAGTATTTCAGGATCGCCCTAAAACTATTGGAATCACGAATATCAGCTGACATGAATTACGCACTTTCAGCAACGAAAAATATGTCAAAACACTACTAACATCGTTTTTTTATTATTAGTTATCGACTTTAAAATCAACTCTACTTGACCATTTGATAAAATAACTTGTTTAGTTTTCGCATCTCAGTTATTTTGTCCCTGAATGCACATGTATTTAAGCCCCTATTTGGCAAAAGCACGTTTTTTTGTATCTCCAAAACAATCATATAGCCTGTATATGTGCTGGAAACATTTTGTAGTACATTTGCACTAAAAATAGTTATACCAATTCTTTATCTATTTCATATTTAATCAACCCTTCTGTTCGGTATCTGTTCTTGTATTTAATTTATGATATATCATCCTTTTGTGCCTCAACATTAAATCTCACAACAAATCACTATGTTTTACTACCTTTTTTATGGCAACACTAAAATTTAACCTTTTTTAGGTTAGCAAGTTATGCTTGATTATTAAAATTGCATCTACATTTATAAAATATAATAAACGTGGATCACTTTTGAAACCATTTTCATTTCATAAATGAAAATTGTCAAAAGCGGTCACGCGTGGTCGAGAACGATGGTAGATGGTGAACTAGCGAAACTGATGTGAGTAGGGCAGTCGAGGGAGCAGCCTGGTCTCTCAACAGGGAGGGTGTGGCAAATTTCGAAATTCGATTAATATGCATGTATTCATAATATTTTGCTAAAAATTAAAGAGCACCTCCAAATTACATAATGGAAACATACGGAACAGCTTTAATACAAACTTTAATGCTCTGGAATGGTATTATTATAATTATAGCTTCAACATATCAGTATATTTATGCAGGAGCATAAAAATGATAAATTTATTTGAATGCCAAACTACCGTTGTTAGACGGCGGCGATTCGATTCGAAATAAAAATCTTTATTTTTAATACTGATATTTTTGTCTAAGACTCTTTTTACAACAATACTTTTTCCCCTTTTGTAAATTGCAAGTCGAGTAATAAAAGCCATACCCTCCCCGGCCAGTTCCCGATTACGCCCGCTGACGGATGGCAGCTAGAGTTGACGATCTGTCGGAGGCTACTCCGCGCAGTCCTCGCTTATAGTGTCGCCCGCTTCCTCTCGGGAAATGTTTTGACCTGGAACCAATGCGGTGTATGATGTAAGTTATACGCATCAGGCTATAAGGCTAAGGCTTTGTCAAACAGACGGCGCTATAGCGTCGCGCGAGAGCTAACAGGTCGCCGGGTCAAATACACATAATCATCATCACCTAAGCCAAAACAAAAAATCTGCATACCGACCGAAAGACGCAGATTAGGCAGACCCCACAAGGTGTTTAGACGACCTGGGGTACTATTACTTTTAGAACTCTAGATCGTGAATACAAAAAAAAAACGCGAAGAGGACGAAAAGCAATATTGCAAATGCGGCCGTAATATAGGGGCAGGTGAAGGTTGCGGGAGTACACTGGACGAGGCTCGCTCAAGACCAAAATCACTTAAAAAAAATATATAATAAAAAAAAAACTAGATATCTCACCCTTTTTTGCTGATGAAAGTATGCACTTCTTGCAGCTTATGAAGAAAAAGGAGGCACATTGGAGCTCGGCGTGGGCGGCAGCAGGTCCATGGTGCGGCACACCCAGCCCGCGATGTCGGCGCGCGCGCGCTCCGCCGACACGATCCAGCTGTGGCTCTGGGCCCGAAACATTTACTTATACAGGCATGCCACAATAATACACTCCGCCCGGCACTCTCTCCCGAGATTCGCGAACCACGTGACAGACACAAGCCTGCGTCATCGTGCTGAGACTGAGCGAGAAGGAAATATTAAACTAAAACGCGTGCAACAAATTATATTTGTGACGAGGCTTGTGTCACTCTGGGAAGAGAAGACATGTTTTTTTTAGACAAAAAGCACGTAAACTCATGAAATTTTAACGACAAGAGACCCGTATAAAATGTTTGCTGTTCGTAAGCAATCAATCCATATCCGACCGCCATACCGTTTCAGAGCCTATCCGCGTTCTTTCTACAATTCCTGTTACAGGTGCACAGCATCACAATAATATTATAAACGCGAAAGTTTGTGTGTTCGTTTGGAATTTTCTTCACGTCTAAAAGGCTGGAGCGATCTCAATGAAATTTGGCTGGTCGATCTCAATGAGATTAAAAAAAGGACAAAATTGATAGTTGTTGACAACATTGAACAAAAAATGTAATAAGCAAAACTCACCATTAAAGTCTTCAAGTCCGCCCTCTCGTCAGGATTCTTCTTGAGGCAACGATCCACGAAATCCTTGAAATCGTCGGAGAAGAGTCCGGACGGTAACTTGGGCGGAGGCTCGTTCACTATATAGTCTAACAGCTCGAATATCGCCATCGGACGAGGTGAGTTTGGTGCCTACGACGTAAAAGAGACAAAAATATTAAAACTAAATACAATTTCTTCAGCTCAACAGTATTGTTGTTGGTACTAAATACCTTACCAGCCGTACTGACCCGTTTCAATTGCACATATTGTTTGAAATATGGTCCAAACTAAGTCATCATCATTTAAGCAAAAACATCCACCATTAGACAGTCCTCTCCCACAGCACAGTACAATAAAGTACTACTTACAGTATGGGCACTCCCTGCCTCCCTTCCCTCACCCTCAGCAAGTGCGGCTGCCCCGCTTTCGGTTACCTCTAGGTAACCGCTCAGTACAATAAAGCAGCGTCGCACGTTTTATCTCACTCACACAAGCACGATACCCATGCACGTACACGAGTTTCGGCTGTGAGCGAAGCAACGCGCTTGTTTGTATGAAGTGTCCGAGGTGTGCCCACAGTCACACACTCCACGAGAACAAACATGACTTAGGGTCTGCAATAGTTGCCAATCTTGGCAGGCGGGTTGGCGATCTAAGTATATTTCTAAGTTCTTCAAAGAAAGACGCACCCATAACCACAAGTACAAGTAAGGTATGTTTAATAAAGAAAGGGATTGTTGTTCTAAAGTTTTTTTTATTTCTGTGTTTATTATTGCAATAAAGCGTTTTTATGTTATGTTATGACTTGATAGTAACCGTACAGCGTTTTCTGGTTTGATATCGGCAAAAGACTCTCCTAGTGGAGAGAAGTCCATTAAATTAGATAAAGTAAGTAGTTTGGTACCTGTCCGGGCGACAAGTCCGGGCCGGGCGCGCCGAGCGCGGCGAGCGCGGCGGCGTCGGGCGGCGGGATGGGGTACATGCCGATGGCCATCTCCACTAGAGATAGGCCGAGAGACCAGATGTCCGACTGCACCGAGTAGTGCGTGCCTTGCAGACGCTCCGGCTGTCAATTAAGACTGTATTGTACTCAAATACATTGACAATTTGTGTAAAAGTAATTTTTTTATAGGCGAATCAGGGATGTTCGATATTGAAAAATCATAGATTTTGTTGAGTGTTGTTAATCTTAACTTTGAGAAATCGATTTCTTCCAGGAGCCAGATTTCTATTTTGTGTTTGTAACAACATGCCACAATGTTTGATATAACAAAATCGATGTTTTGTTTCTTAGCATGAAGATCATCAAGCATCCGTAAGGCGAAACCATGGTGATATGGGTCACGTTGGCAAGTAAAAATTCCTTGGAAACTTTCATTTTCTTGTTTCTTTTCATCTTATTGATCAGTCTCGCGTAAAATACATAACAAATGCTTTAGACACGTAGTCAGCTTAAGAAGGTAGTATTGAATCAATGCTTCTCTCACTATATCACACAAAATTAATTTATTTTGAAAAAAATCTCAAAGAAACATTTATATTAATGGGTATGAAAATCTTACTACAAAAAGAGCACAAAGAAGAGTACAAGATTAACTCACAGACATATAACTCCTAGTCCCAACAAAAGAGTTGGCCATGGAGTCAATAAGCTGACCGGAGACACCAAAGTCACAGATCTTGATCTCTCCATTGCTATTAACAAGGATATTGGAGGGCTTCACATCTCGGTGCATTATAGCATGCTTGTCTCTCAGGTAACTTAGACCTTTGAGAACTGCTGATGTTATGGTACCTGAAAATTATAATTGAAAATGGTTACTTATATATTTTGCAATAAAATAAAAAAGGAAATTGGAACCAGGTAGTATTAGAACTGGTGCTAAATGCAAATATACACTTTTATCTGTGTGTGTGTTTTTTAAAATAAAGCTCACCCAAAATAGACTCAGGAATACGGCCAGCCTTTTTCAGAATCAGATCTAATGACCCTCCATCCATATACTCCATGCAAATTGAGATCTCTCCATCGCTATAGAATGCCCCGTAGAAGCCAACTATGTGAGCAAAATTGCATTCATGAAGAACTTTAAGTTCCCGAATTATTTGCTTTTTAATAGCTGGCTTTACTTCGAGATGGATAAGTTTTCGTGCCATGATCAAGCCTGTCGATTTGTGACGGACCTTCATTACAACTCCGCCATTGCCTTGACCTAGTTAAAAAGAGAAGAAACACTCTCATACAATAAAGAACAAAGTTATAAATATCCAACATAGCCTTAAGACTAGTTGTAGAGTAGACAGAATCCCATGAGGTGGTTAGACAATCTGGTGAAGGCTACTGAGTAAGGGTTACACAAGACAGGAAATTAGCCATCTGTCAGGGCAGCTTGTGTTAATAATGGATGTCTTTTCCCTAAGATGATGATGATTTACAAACAAATTAAAACCTTACCCAATTCTCCCAACTTCTCAAAATCGTCATCACTCAGCTCTCCGATCTTCTCCTTCTGGCACAGGAAAACCTCAATCCTACGCCGCTGTGTGTCATCCATTTCTATCTGCTCTAAGCGCTCAGTAAGGGCTTCAATGCTGGTTTTCGACTTGCCAGCTAGCCCTTGGCGCCTTATAAAAAATATCAAAATCATTTATTGATTTATGTAGTAGAGGTACAAATAAATAGTATTGCAATGTTTAGGGATAATGGTTAAGGTTATACCTAAACATATAGCCTGCATCGTTGGATTATGTAAGTACAGTAGATCGAAACCTGTACCAACCCGAACCTTATAAAGATGTGTAGATGAGGTGTTGGCACAGAACAAGGAAGATGCTCTCTCGTGGGTGTTGGCGTTGGTAAAGCAAGGCTTGGCGTGACTAGGCTATTAAGCAGGGCATAGTAGTAAAGTACTCACTCAGTAGCAGTTGCTGACTTGAGCTGCGGCGTCATATTCGGCGTGATAACCGGAGCCGAGTCTATTGACCCTGGTGGTAGAGTCAAGTTCAACTTGTTCTTCGACATCTTACTCATCTTGATGTTATCTTTGTCAAGGCATCGGTCTATATTAGAAGGAAAATAAAGGAGCACGCACTAGTAAGCCTACTCTCAACGATTCCACATAAAACTGAAATTAATTTTATAAATTAGAAACGAATAGAAATCCATCCACCCACATCCAGAGAGATTATTTTTTTTTTTTCATTTTTTATCCCTTTCGGAAAGGCAAAGGACATCCAGAGAGAAGGTAAATCACTCACATCTAGAGAGCTTAAAAAAAATTTACTCTCTAAAAACGTAGTGATTTACCTTATCTCTGCTCTCTAATCACTAATCAGAGAGAAGGTAAATCATTAGGTACCTTCTCTCTGGTTTTCATTCGTTAAAAGGAGCCATAGTCATTGCAAAAAGGAGCCATCGGTGACCAAAAGTAGCCATTTAAAAAAATATATTTTTGTGCGGCGGTTTCCTTACTCTGAGGTTTCTCGATTCCGTTCAGCCAAGTATTCGGTAGAATATTTTTTTTCTAGCATATCTCATTGAAATGCAAAAATGGTCTCCCTTTTCAATGAACTTTAATATACTTACATCAAATCATTTGGTGAGAAATAAATGAAGGTGATTCCGATTGATTGATTTTATTAGAGATGTCTTGGGTAATCGAAATGTGAGATAATTCCGGCATTTTAATGAGTTAATTTACCGAAAATTTTACAGAAGACCACTGCTGGCTGTTTTGGCGTGAATAAACAAAAGCAACAAAATAAAGAAAGAGTTTTGATTCAAAAAGTGAGAATTTGAAAAAACTTGGTCCAAGTTCTTCTAATACCATACTTATATATATTTTTTTACATGTATCTTCGATGAAAATGTGTTGATGATGCGGTTTGAAAAGGGAAAACTAAAAAACTTGCTGCCAACACTTAAAAAATCTGTCTGTTAGATAAAACAGAGAAATTAGTTTATTTTATTGTAATAGATTACGTTTAGTTTAGCTAATTTTAACACTTATTTGCTTTGCCAAAAGGAGCCAAAAAGGAGCCATTTGGGCTTGGGTGCCAGAAAAGAGCCATGGTAGCCCAAAATGGAACCTAAAAGGAGCCATTTGGGCAACGCTGCAGCGCTGCACCCTGCAGCAGACACCCCCAGTGAGGTGGGGAAACGAAACGAAACGACGCTACGCTACAAAGGAGATGAAATAAAAAAAAATACCACGCACGCCTGCAGCAGGCGTGGTAATTTTTTTTCATGCTAAGTCAGACGTATCATTTAAAATGGCGGAGCACTAGTGATGTCCAATGTGGATTGCTTGCTTAAAAGAAATCACTTTTAGAGTTAAGGTCGCCCTTTGCATGCAAATTTAATTAATTATACCTTAGATTGTATGCAATATACTTGTTTATACAACAAGTGTTTTTTATCTATATTTTTAGTGGCCAATTAAATAAATTAAATATAAATGTATGGACAGTGGCGGTCTCATTCAAAGTAACTTAACTTTAGTACCAAAAAACAAGACCTGATATTTCAATACTGGAGGGGCAGGAACCTACCTTGTTGCGGGAACACGTTTTCCTCCAGAGCTTGCGGTGTGTGGTTTCCGAAAATCCAGGCTTCAGGTCACTAGCACAAGCACTAGATAGTTCAGAGTCCAGGATCGCGGATTGTACGGCCAACGGAGTTCACGAGTTTATTTTAAGGCTTTTTTTGAGTTTTTTTAAGTTAATTCTTTTAGGCATCAAACGCACAGGCGGATTTTTATCCGCGCGGTTACAAACCGCGCGGATAAAAATCCGCTGTTGCGGTTTTATTTCCGCGCGGTTGGAAAGGTTGTTATTTCATTTTCAACCTTATTCATAGGCCACGAAGGTACAGGCGAATTTTTAGCCGCGCGGAAATAAAACCGCGACAGCGGATTTTTAACCGCGCGGTTTTTTATCCGCTGGTGCGCACACTTCCATAGGATTCAGTATGTTACATAAAATCCGCGCGGCAAAAAACCGCCTGTGCGTTCGTAGCCTTAAGCCTTAGGCGTTGCAGGGCTTGTTGAATGTCGTCTAGGTAGTCTTCCCGTCTTGCTGGCTGGCTGTGCAGCGTTGTGTTATGACTGTGACGTTGACTGTGGGCGGGTGCGGCGCAGTGCAGTCGTTTGTCCTTGTAGCCTGTGCCTGTGGTTGACGGAGCGGACGTGCCAGTGTGCTGTGTGCAGGTCGGTAGCGGACGTAGTCTTTTGACGTCGGTTGAGGCGGGGCTAAGGTAAGCGGCATAGTGACGGTAGGAGGCGTCGTCGTGATGTTGGGCTGCACTGAGGTCTGGTGAGGAGCGGTCCAGTAGCTGAACGTGGTGAGATGCGTAGTCGGCAGTCCTCGTGGTGCTCGTCGGTGCCTCGCCAGTGAGTCGACGAGGTGCTTGGAGTCCTCCAAACAGCAGTAGAAGGCAACTTTGTCCAATTTTGGGGTCACCAATGTAGGATGCAAAGAGAGACTGGCCAATTCATCTACTTTGTAAATTCTATTTAAGCTACTTGCGTCAGAAACTTCGATGGCGCGACGTAGGATTTACTTCCGTTAAGAAGTTGTAGCGCTAGGTGGCGTTAGTGTGCCCTACAATTCCATCCATCCATACCCATACCACAGAGTATATAATACTTAACCAGCCCATACCTAACCGCGGTACTAGCGCCATTCTCAAAAAAAAACTTGTCAACCATGGCCGAAATAAAAAACGTTGGTAAATGATGCCCTAGATAATCTTTAGCATAATAAAATTTTAGGCAAGATTCATTGACCAACATTTATTATGATTTCGGCCATGGTTTCGAAGATTTTTTTTTTCGAATGTGGCGCTTGTATCGTGGTTGAAATCCTTTTAAGAAGAAGAAGTCAAAAGTATTATTATTACAACAATTTATTTAAATAAAATTATTAAAAAATATTTACAGTTTGGAGTAGCTGAAACCCTGTGCTGAAACCCTGTGCTGAAACCTGAAACCTAACGATCACAACACAATAGATTTAAAGGCTTGTGCACACGAGTACCTACTGACTGATGGTTGCTTTAGCGTAGCGAAATAGTATGTCTATGGTTGCTTCAGACATTACGTATTTACATTTACGTATGTACAGTGGCGGACACGTTCGGCGTAACACTTCCGGTTTTTCTGCATTGCAAAATAGCTCTTGATCTTTAGTAATACAGTCAAATCTGTTACAGCCTCCTAGTCTTCCACTGTACAGTACATACCTATACGTCGCACATGAAAATGAGAGAACAGAAAAATGTTCTGTAAAATTGCTGTTGTTTAATTTAATGTACAGTGGCGGACTAGGAGGCCGTAACAGATTTGTCTATGGTTTCGTCAGCCCTAGACTGTATTACCAAAGAACAAGATCTATTTTGCAATACAGAAAAACCGGAAGTGTTACGCCGACCGTGTCCGCCACTGTACATACCTACACAAGTCATCCAACTTTAAAACTATACTATACTAAACTATGATAACCACTGCACAGCAGATTGTAAGATATTATACAACGAAGACACCTTTTAAATTATCATTTAACTAATTTAAAATTACTTTATTACTCATCTGAACTTGCGTTGTTAGAAAAATACTTGTTTTTCTACCTTCCTTCCTACCATATTATAACATGCTTATTTGTTTTTTTAAGAAAACCAACAGCGAAATCATATACATTTTACAAATAGTACATCATTGCATTGTAGCAGAATATCTTATAAATGTAACAGGTTTCCCTTAAATTATCAAGTAGTAAACTTAAAAAAAAAAACAGATTTTGAGATTGTTCCTGTTCCATACAAAAATAAAAAAGGATTTTTTTCAGATTACTTTATGAAATCTCATATTTACACAATTAGCCCGGTAATAAGACAACTAAAACTCGTAAGTAAGTCAGCAGATGCCCTTTTGTAGTCATAATAATCAGTTAACTATGAACGAGACACAATGTCTTAAAAACCTCATTGATTATTTAGTTTCTTCAAAAAAGAATTAATACCGAGCTGGTTCTTTTTCACTTCAGGCTTGCTCTTTTTAGCTTCAACTTTTTTCGCTTCTTTAACTTTCTTTTTATCACTTTTGGGGCTCGACTCGTCGCCTTCGGGCAATTTCTTCTTGCGTGATTTCTTCTTTTCCGTTTCATCTGGTATCGGTGGTGGCTGGAAGTGAGGTGTGACGTCATCAATGATCATTGCCAGTTTGCTGAAGTAGTTCCATAGGGCGTCCGGGCAATTATCTGGTTTGCCGCCGTCTTCAGTCGCCCAGATCGGTCCGTAAAGTCTGGGTTTAAGTTTTTCCGTGGGTTTTTTATGTTCCGATTCGAATTCGTCTTCCAGGTGTTTCAGCCGGGCCTTCTGAGCTTCAGGTGAGAGCGAGAGCAAAGCTTCGCCGTCGTCGTCTGCTGTAGCTTCCTAGTTTCGAAACAAAAATATTCAGTTATTTTTTGATAGTATTAAGTTATTAGTTAAAATAGAAATACTTTTGGAAGAACATTGAAAACACATTGAACCGAACGCACCATGCCCTGTCCTAATAAATAAACAATATGAGTCATGAAGGGGTCAAAAGCGGCTCCAAATGGTTCTTGTAAATATGCACTTGGAGCGGGGTAGCTCGCGGAACTTCGGAAAGCCACACGTCATACAGAAAAATACAAAAATAGGGTTTTAAACAATGTAGTAATATACCTCGTCGCTGAGATAGCCGTGGGGCACGAACAGGTCGTGGTCGACCTCGTAGTCGTCGTCGGGCTCGGCGTCGGAGCCGGCCGCCGAGCCCACGCTCTCGCCCTCTGCCTCCTCGTCCCAGTCCGAGTCGCTGTCGCAACTGTAGTCTAGTTGCTTCTGGAATTCATTATATTTATTACTAGTCGACCTAGCTAATTTTGTACTGCCATCACTATACCATTGTAAATAAAAACCTATGTTTGTGCTATTCGGATGTGTGAGCTAACAATACTACAAAGCTTTAAACCCATCATTAGTCAAGTATTTGGGTCAAAGTGAAAAAATAAAATATCCTCATAAACTTTCGCATTTTTTACATACTTAATATAAAGCTAAATGTCAGTGTGTATGTATGTAACTTGAATTTTGTGTAGATCCCCATAACGCTGATGTTACAACTAGCGAGAGAGAGATAGCAGGAATATAACAGTTGATTTCGCATTCGTTTGCCTGAGCTGTATTGTGGGCGCCCCTACACCACCTAGCTAGCTTAATTCTTCAGAGATACTTTGTATCCTATATTTAATAAACAATTTTTGAGTTTGAGTTGAGAACCACAGGCAAAGCAGCAGCAGCAAAAACTTCATATAAATACCTGATCCTGGCCGAAAGGCCTCCTTGGCTTGACAAAGGGGCTTTTCTTCCGCCAAGTGCCCCAGTAGGGCGGGCGCCGGTTCTCGTGGAAGCTGAACAGTTTGGGTCGCAGCTTCTCCCGCACTACGGTCTCGCATGTCAGCACTTCGCCCACGCCCTCTAGTGGCAACTCGTCTTCTAAAATTATCATAGGTAAAATTTATTTTTTATGATGTAAATTTAAAGTTTTGTTTTTACTGATATTCTGCATGTTTTAAATTTTTGAGTTATGTAACTCACTGCAAAATTACACAGATAGATACCATAGCGTCATACTGCTTTGGCCGTTTAGGAAACCAGGGGTACTATTACGGCCACATTTGCAATATTGCTTTTCGTCCTCTAGAGTGTCAAAGTCAAAACAAAAAAAAAACGTAAAGAGGACGAAAAGCAATATTCCAATGTGGCCGTAATATTACCCAAGAGCTTTGTAACTGGTTCCCTGTATTTTTTTTAAAAGGATGTTATAATACACCTAGGTAACTGGTTTTCAAGGAGTAATTATACATACTGTCTGTATCTATAGTTACACTTGAACCTAGCAATTTCACATACATTGAATTTTTTATATTTAGATGTAAAACGGCTGTAACAAGTAGCTATGCTATGCTACCTATTGTTTAAATGTTTTGAGGCACAACTTACCAACAATCATAATATCATCATCCTTATCACTCAAAGGCCACGTCTTGCCCATAGACTCTGGTTTAGCTTGTCCATCTCTCAACAGTTTCACATACAGATCTTCAGAACCTTGGTGTTTCATCATTTCGTCCAACCGCTCCCTTCTATTATCTGTGAGCTTTGATCGTATTGTTGGTGCCAACCTCATGTCAGCCTTAATTGCAAAGCTGGAGAGCAATTCGTTCTTGCTTACTGGATTTTCTGTTGCTTCCCTTTCTATCTTCTGTTTCTGAACAAAGAAATTGGCAAAAGCCTCGGCAGCTTTTTTCTTTTTGAGTTCTTGTTCTTGTTTTTCCAGTTCTAACGCTTCCTGCTTCTTTCGTCGCTCTTCCTCACGGGCCTCTTTTTCTTTCTTTCTTGCTTCCTCTTTCTCTTCGCGCTCTTTTCTTTTCTGTTCCTCTTTTTCTTCTCTTTGTTCTGGAAATAAACAATGCTATGCTCAAATATTTAAAGCAAGTGTGCAAAGAGATCTATTGACCGCCTAATTTAGAAAAAAAAATAATGACATCAACCATCCAGTTCATACTAACTTAATAGTGAGCCATCTGCGATTTTAGGCGATAACTATAATAAATTTTATAGATTAAGTAATTAATATTTTTTAGATCTTCTAACCGATCTTTTCTTCACCAGCCAGATGGACCGACTATATAAAGACTGTTGCGGGGAGGACTTGGATGAGATGACAGCCGATAGAATAAACTGGAAAATAATTGGAGAGGCATTTGCTCAACAGTGGGCTGATATGTGCTGAGGAAGAAGAAGATCTTCTAAAAAAAACTAATTCATCTTTAAAATTTAAATCCTGGCCCAAGTCAAAATATGCATCAATGACGCACTAGATAATCTGGCTAAGAATAAAAAGGCACCGTGTGTTCAGTTCAAAATCTAAGGAATATACAGTTTGTTGCCTAAAGTAGCCCATCTTAGCAACAAATCATTATATTTCTAAGATCTTTAACCTGAAAGCCCTTTAAACTGCAGCAAAAATCACAATGCTAACTTACTTTTTTCCAACTCCTTCTGTTTCTCCTTTTCTTCTCTCTCTTTCTTTTTGGATTCTTCTTTTTCTTCCTTCTCTCTCTTCTTTGCCTCTTCCTTTTCTTCCCTCTCCTTCTTCTTGAGGTCTTCTTTCTCTTTCTTTATTTTGTCCCTTTCTTCTTTCTCTTTTAGTCTCTTTTGCTCACGTTCCTGCTTTTCTTGCTCTCTGAGTTCCCTTTTTTTAGCTGACTCCAGTTTCTTTTGAATCTGAAAAATATAATACATGAAAACATAGCAATATATTATTAAAGAGACATTAAATTAGAATTAAGTTTCAGACTTAATCCCTTTGCTGTCCAATATTTGTTATGTATGGAATAAGGGTCTAACATGTCTCTACTGCTACCAGACCACCGGCCAAAGGGTTCAAAAACAGGATCAAGTGGTCATTTATGAGATCATATTAACCAAGATTTTAATAAAGTCTACTGGAGCCCTTCTCTCTAAAAACTAGAAATTTTGAAACTAGTTGCAAACTAACCTGCTTAGGAGTCAAAGAAGTGTTAGACTCATTTATTGACTCATCCCCTTTTCTGTTGTGTTTAGGAGTTGTAATACTTGAAGTAGACTCATCCAGCTTAGAGCTAGAGTCATCAAGACTGCTCTTGTCTTTACTGTTAGCATTCTGTAATTTTGATCGAGTTCTTTTAGGGGTTACTGGAAGAATTTCTGTAACCGTTTCTTCATTCTTATCTTTATTTGAATGTACATTCTGTATTTCTTCAACTGTGTCTTGTTTTGATGTAGTTTCGGAAGCATTATTTGAATTTTCATCTTCTTCAATTACAATAGAATCATCATCATTTGAGGCTGTGTTTTGAGGTAGAATACTAACTTTATTGTCATTGCTGTCTTTTATAGCCTTTGGCGACTTTTTACTTGATCTAGTGCATTTCTCAATGTTAGTATCATGATTTACAACTGTATCTTCTTTATGACTCTCTGTTACAGGTGCGTCAGTGACCTCATCGACATCCATACTCTCCACGTCTTTGCCCAAATGTTTATCAGAGTCCTCATCAGCTGAGAGGTCAACAGATATGTTTTGTTTTACATTACCTTTAGATTTACTATTTCGCTTTCTTTTAGGGGGTTTACCTTTCAGCTGCTTTTTCTTCCATGCAGTGTCAACTAATTTCACAAAGGGGTTAATTTGTTTCTCAAGCTGTTCAGGTTTAGAGGCATCCCTGCTATCATCATCACTTATCACTACAGGGTCTTCCTGCAACTCATTTTCCTTACTTAACTTGCCCACCTTAGTAGCGACGTCATTCTCAGGCGCTGAAAGCTTCCTTTTCCTTGTTTGTGGAGTGTCTGGCTTTGGTGGAACATCACTCAGAATCTTGAAAGGCAAACGAGCCTGCTTCAGCTTTTTTTGTGATGGAGAACCATCGGGAGCCACTGCTGGCGACTTAGCAGTCTTCATAGTCACGCATACAACAAATCACCGTCCTATTTTATCACAGCTTTTCCATAAAATACCATAAAATCTTAGTAAAATGAAATAAAAATAAACACAATGCAATACAGCCGAAGTCACCGATGAACTTTTGACAGATGGCGGCGGCAAAACGCGGGAGTTTGAACAGGTAGTTTCGTTTAGAAATTTAACTAGGTACCTAGATTTGACCCAGAGGGATGTTTCGACTCTCTTCAGTAGAGGTTGTGAGTCCTTTTAAGGACGGTTACATTTCCGATAAATCGAGCAATAAATTTTAAAGCTGTGCAAAAATAAGATACATATTATCATTACCTTAGGATACAGGTTAATGGATAATACCAACATCATTAGCGCTAGAATCTATAAACTTGCATTGTACAGTGGCGGACACGGTCGGCGTAACACTTCCGGTTTTTCTGTATTGCAAAAAAGCTCTTGTGCTTTGGTAATACAGTCTAGGACGCACGAGACCATATACAAATATGTTACGGCCTCCTAGTCCGCCACTGTACATACATGTAAGAAATATAAAAATAATTGTAAGAAAAAAAATAGTTTCCGGTGAAATATAAAAGTAATGAAGCATTTTATGAATACTGTTCTGAGTTTGACTAAAGATGGCTGTTTCATTACTTCATTAAAAGTGCTTTATTTAATACAATAATGTTAAAATACTTACTAATGAAACGAATATTATAAATAAAAGACTTAAGAAATATGATATATAATTAAAATAAGAAAGTTATTAAATATGATGAATAATGTTTATTATTTAAAAGAAGGACTTGTAAATGTAAGAAGTAACAGGATGTAAAGATGAGAGCGGATTTAGAGGTTAGAATGATGACGTTTGGAAAAAAGGGTTACTGTGAAAATAAAAAGAGGAAATATTGGAATTGTAACAATAAATGTGGAACATGAACTATAAATGACTGTGGTTTACTTTTGGGATACTGGATTTTCCTAATATCAGAAGTGCAACAAACCCAAGTCCACTAAGTATACCAATTCGGCGGGTGATGTGGAAATGAAATTATATAGTCACACAGGTATAAATGGAAGGCAGCTGGGCTGGATACCATTACCACAACCAGCCAGCACAGCGGATAACAAAACGACAGGTTATACAGAATGCTGGTTTGGTTATGTGAAATGCTCTTGCTTTTGCTAGACACCATGATGATGACCGCTGTTTTATACCACTATGTATGTACCTACTCAGTCTTATAATCAAGACCAGGAGCACCAGTATAGCAAAAATGGATATTGATTGCATAGAAACGATGGCTGTGGACGAGAGAGGCCGAAAATGTCTTCCTGCTGGCGTCAACTCTCGCCTCAAAAAAAAAAAAAAAAAAAACGGTGAGCACACACATATACTTACCAAGTTATGTTTTTAAACTATTATACTTTCCCTAACCAATTTCAATATTTGTTTTCGGTTAACGAACGCGTCACCGTCGCCGTCGCTGCTGCCCGCCAGAGCTGCAGTATCAGAGCGTTCTGGCGAGGTGTGGGGTAGCTCGTCTTTGCAGTGGGAGCGCAGACGCCTTGAGACCGGCAACTTCTGGCGTGCGTGCGTCAGCACGTCCCTCTTGCTATTTATTCAGCTTTGGTAAGGTGTCTGTAGCACATTCTGATGCTGCCCTCCAATGTGACCCTGGCTCGGTGCCAGAACACAAACTCACAATCACAGGTTATGTACATCAAGTAAATAAGTATTAATACATGTCTAATGAGCATGCAGCTCACTAACTAGGCATCATGTTAGAGAAAACAAACCACAGGAATACTAAATTAATATCAACGGATTTCTATAAGTTCTCAAGGAAATAGATGTCATAGAAACATTGAGTATACAGTAAAATAATAATAAAAATAAGTGTAATGGACAGGGACGGCCTTAAAACTTAATGAATAAATACTTTATGGTATTGACATTTACAAGTTTTATAACAGTAAGGTACCTACCAAAAGACTATCATAATGCTGAAAAGAGATTTCTTCCAGGCAGGCAACTTGTTTAATAAAATATGTTTTGTCTTTGAAGAGAATTGTGTTATTGCCATTGAATGAACCATTTGGCAAGATTTTGAATGTTTCTTGAAGTGATTTGTGACTAATTACATGAGTAAACATGTTTGTTTGGTAATAATAATGGAAATTTAAATGCTTGAATGCAAAATAAAAATAGTTTAGTCAATATTATGATGAAATATATATTTATTAACTAACTTAAAAAAAAAAAAAAAGAAGAGGTTCTCAATTTGGCCGGTATGTATGAATGTTTGTCCGCGATTTAGCTGAAACCGATTAAATGTGGTTGTGTCCGCTTATGGAATTATTGAACATGTGTAATATTAAAGGAAAAGAACAGCGGATGTCCAAAATCATGGAATTCAGGAATGGATAAATTAACAAGTTAATTCTCAGGTAGATTTTGTGAACCAGAAGATTTTATTTTATTTATTCTTAAAAGATTTAAGCGACAAACTTAGGATTTGAATAAGTTCACAGGGATATTTAAGTGAAGATTGTTGAAACTTTCAAGCTTTAACTTGAATGGTAAACAAAAGGGACACTTAGTAGCAAATACTGAAAACCTACAAATAAATTTAGTGTTTTTGTAATCTTTGGAGACACAAATCAACAGAATGTTTTATAAATAGTTTGTTTATAAATACTGAGAAAACCTAACTTATATATATATATATAATTTTAATAATATTTAATAATAATGTGTTTGTTCTAATAAAGGAAAAGATACCTAATAAAAATCATGTCAACTCAAACTAAACCTTATGAAGGTTAGGAAAAATCATAAACGGATCCTTAAAACTGAATAGATATAGACGGCTCTACCACAAAAAGAAGTAAACCGGGTCTAAATCACTAGACTAGGTTTAAATCACTAGTTCGTCATACAAATTGGCGATTTTAGACCGGTCTAATTTTTTTGTGGTAAGGGGGAACAAATGATGATATTTCTGAAAATGAAATGAAAAAATAAAAATTTATTTATTGGCATGCTTTCTTAACCTAGAATATAAAAAAACATAGTTTAAATAAAAGCATGCATTAGCCTTAGTAAAATGAATAACATAAAATTTGCTTAGTAAGGGCCACTCACTAGGCTAGGCCTGTATCGAGAGCCCTATTTCTGTAAAATAATTTATGATTTTAAGCCCTGTTACAGTAAACATTAAAATATATTGAAATTAGAATCTTACTAAGATTGTAATTAAAAGAAATTAAGTGCAGATATAGAAAATAATAATAATAATAGTAAAAATAATAATTCAAAGTATTAAGTGTGATATTATGTCCAAATATGAATTAGTAAAATAAGTAGATTAAATTAGAAATTATGTTATAAAATTAAAATTATAGAGAATAGTCAATTAATTACCCTAGTTACGGCGAGACTTACACGGGAGACACAAGCTCTCTGTCTGGTCGTAGGTTAGACTTTTTAAGTATTTAAGAAGGGGGCGAATACTAAATATTTTACATCCATTCATTCATTTCATTCATGAAACTGAATTTATCTAGCTGATTTACCATGAAAAGTTAATACAAAGACGCAGTAGTGTGATGAAGTTCTCACAGAAATAATAAAAAAAAAAAAAAAAAGTATAAGTACAAGTATCAAATCACACTGCTACATCACAGTACAAGGATCAAATTACATGTAAAGTACCTATAGAAAAGTATAGACAACTTAAATATAATATTGGGGCCAAAGTGAATTTTTATTTTAAAATACCTATATTGTACAGTCCAATTCTATACACACAGACAAAGGTTTTGGCATTAATATTACAGTCTAGGGCACGAATTGGCCCTACTTGAAAACGTTACAGCAGATAATGTTGTTGATTCATCTGGGTACAAGTTGAGAAAAACTGTATGGTATATGGAGAATGAGATTTTATTGAAAGTTACAGCTTGGCAACGGTGTCTTAAAACGGAACCATTTTTATCTTAGGTTAGAAAATCTAATAATAAAAAAAAATAAAAATAAAATAAAAATAAAAAAAAATTAAAAAAAATAAAAAAGTCAGTTGTAAAGAAACAGATGATGAATCTGTAGATTTTTTATTTTGACCAACGTTGGGCTTAAATTGTGTTTTATATTAAGAGAAAAATTAGAAAAAGATTTATTACTTCACATACAAAGTGGCGCCCCATTATTTTCTAGTTATCTGTGCCAAGCTGTAGGGAATGTAATATTGTAAAATGATGGGCAGGAAATATTACGACCTCTTAAGGGGATAAATAGATCTATAATTAATTATTTTATTTTTAATTACTATACTGCTATTGCAAATTAACGTAATTTAATCGAAAACGCTGGTAAAATATGCGTATTTTATGGTGATTTACATAAATTACGGTGAAAATAACTACTTCTTGGTATATATATTTCAAAAAAAAAAAAAAGACCTTTATTTTTTATAATTAGGATATTAAAAATAATTATAAACGAGAACACAGTTAAGTTTACACTTAACAGAAATTTACACATTTTATAAGAATCTGGTAGCCTTTTAAAATTTATAAACAGAATTTCTAGAACGATAATAAAATGTGGTATTTATATTAGCGCTGGATAATTTACATATAATATATAATGATACAAATTCTAAACAATTTGAAATATTATAAAGTATTAATTATAAGAATAAAAAAAAAAATTAATAAAATTACTGTTCTCTTGTACTATTCCACTACTCAAGTGGATAGGAGCGTTGCCATTTCTAACGGCAGTCATTCGTGCGTCATCGGGCCGGCTGGTTTGCCTGTTGGCGATAACGCAGTGATCATCCCATCAGTGGGGCAATCGTTAACGTTGATGCGCATTATCGATGTTTAGAATTTTGTAATATGATTTACAGGAAGGTGAAACCAAACTATTGTAATGAGCACGAATTCTTATTTAATAAAAAATATAAAAAAAAAAAGATAGTTGAAGACGCTCGCTGTGTAAAAGGCTGTTTGAATGTCGAGCAAGAAGATTCTTGTTTAGCGATTTTGATACATGATCAGCGACACTGTCGAACTATCGTTGTTTGCTGAACTGACTGTCGAATGCCCTGTCCTGAAACCGAATTGTTCCTTAGGAATAATTGTCGACCATTATAGCAATTCTACCAACTAGGTGGTTCAAAAAAAAAAAAAAAAATTATATATATCTTTAAGAAAAGCAAAAGGGATTTCGCAAAGATAAATTCACAACTCTAGCAAGCATTGTTCGAATATTAGTACATATATATTTATACTTGGTACAAAATAAACATTCAAGTTAAAGACATAGAACATGTTAATAACATGTTTTTATGCATTATTACATAGATACTCATAATAATTGGAAATTATTATGTACAACATGTTTTATATTTTTGTGGCTTTTGTATTTGTTTTTACCAAGCAGGAACTACAGTTAAAACATTTTTGTAAAATTATATTTGTACACCTACCATTGTAGTAAGCTAAATAAATATATTTAATATTCAGTATTAAATAAATGGTGGGTACGCGCGCGAGCAAATACTCGTAATATAGTTGCGTTCGTGCGTATTCCGTACGACCGCATTGCCAATTCTTTGTAATTTATTGGCTTATGCTGACGACGGAGCACTGCGACTAGGATCATTTTTCTTGGAAGTAGTTTAATTCGATTTTATCTTACCAAATTTTATCGTGAAATATCCTATTATTAGATATTTATTTATTTACGAAACAAAGTCGTTAGAAATGTAAAAAAAAAAAAAAAAAAATGTAGCATACACTGCAAGCTTTGTAGTTGTCGAAGACATGGCGAATACGATAGTCGAGAGATTTCAGAAATTTGTTTTGTATTTTCTCAATCTTATTAATATGTATATGATAGAAGGGGTTCCACACTAGACTGGCAAACTCCAAAACACTCCTAGCGAAGGTAAAATACAATGTTTTATAGGTACTGGCCAAATTAAAAGGTTTTCCCTTACTACGGGGTTTACTACTATACAACGGGGTTTCTGGTATAAGGGCGAATTAATTCAATAACTGTGCTATGTGGATTAAAACTTTATAACCCTTATAATGAAACATGCTTACACGTTGATGCGACCAAATATGAGCGATAGTACTACAAATAGTAATGTTACAGGCTTTCAAAAACGAATAGTATGGTTCAGTAGGAAAAGCCAGTAAGGTAAGTTCCACCATTTAAGTTTCAAGGTACCTAAATTCAAAAAGATGTTAAAAAAGGATTATTTAGGTACATTATAGTTATAAAATAATGTATAACAGTGATAATGTCGAGACTCAGCTGATCCCGCAGACAAACTGTTTAAACAGTTTTGTATATGTTAAATAAATAAATAATAAAGTTATGTCGATGAACAAAATAAATATGTTTTTATGCTAGAAATGATAAAAAAAAAGTGAGAAATTTAATGATTAGAAAAATATTTGATGATCACAAATGGCAGTGTTGATAGATCCACTCATATGTTAAAGTTGTAGTAAGAAGGCAGATGGGTAGTGTTGACAGATCCACTAACATCATGTCAAATGGCAGTGTTGATAGATCCACTCATATGTTAAAGTTGTAGTAAGAAGGCAGATGGGTAGTGTTGACAGATCCACTAACATCATGTCAAATGGCAGTGTTGATAGATCCACTCATATGTTAATGTTGTAGTAAGAAGGCTGATGGGTAGTGTTGACAGATACACTAACATCATGTCAAATGTCAGTGTTGATAGATCCACTCATATGATAAAGTTGTAGTAAGAAAGCTGATGGGTAGTGTTGACAGATCCACTAACATCATGTCAAATGGCAGTGTTGACAGATCCACTCATATGTTAATGTTGTAGTAAGAAGGCTGATGGGTAGTGTTGACAGATACACTAACATCATGTCAAATGTCAGTGTTGATAGATCCACTCATATGATAAAGTTGTAGTAAGAAAGCTGATGGGTAGTGTTGACGGATCCACTAATATCATGTCGAATGACAGTGTTGATAGATCCACTCATAATGTTAAAGTTGTTGAGAAGAATGATGGATAGTGTTGAACGCACTATAATTATGCCATGGTTGTAATAAATGTAAATGTAGTATTGTACCTATAATACGTCACATTATCAAAGTTGTTAAGAAAATATTGAATAGTGTATAACACACTATCATTAAGAGATGATTGTAATTAATGTTAATTTACCTACGTCAGATTATCAAAGTTGTTACAAAGACGGATGGATAGTGTTGTACGCGCACTATCATCTTGTTATGTTATATATTGATAGTAAAATACTTATAGTTTTGTTTAATTAAAACACAGTTTGTTTGATAATGGTGGAGATCCATTATCATCATATCGTTGAGAAGATAAGTTAAGAAGCAGTATGATAAGATGCTGATGAATAACTTTAAAGATTGACTACCTTATTAAATATCATGGTAGAAATATAAAAATAAAATAAAAAAGTTTATGTAAGTAATGTAAAGGTCACTTTAACTAAGTTAAAGTAGTATTAGCAAAAAAAAAAAAAAAATTAAAGTTTGATTGTGTTCCACTATCACAATGTCAAAATTGTATTGAGAAAGCTGATAGTAGAGCTGCAAATCTACTAACATCATGTCATAGTTAAAAAACATAATATTAATAATTGTGAATACCTAATTAAAATGTATAGTACCTATATATAAAAATTCATTCAAAATTATATGTTTTGCTTTGGCACCTATGTAAGTGTGAAGTCCAAGTTTGAGGACAAACTTAGTGTCAGGAAAGGCCGAATGTAAGAAATATAAAAATAATTGTAAGAAAAAAAATAGTTTCCGGTGAAATATAAAAGTAATGAAGCATTTTATGAATACTGTTCTGAGTTTGACTAAAGATGGCTGTTTCATTACTTCATTAAAAGTGCTTTATTTAATACAATAATGTTAAAATACTTACTAATGAAACGAATATTATAAATAAAAGACTTAAGAAATATGATATATAATTAAAATAAGAAAGTTATTAAATATGATGAATAATGTTTATTATTTAAAAGAAGGACTTGTAAATGTAAGAAGTAACAGGATGTAAAGATGAGAGCGGATTTAGAGGTTAGAATGATGACGTTTGGAAAAAAGGGTTACTGTGAAAATAAAAAGAGGAAATATTGGAATTGTAACAATAAATGTGGAACATGAACTATAAATGACTGTGGTTTACTTTTGGGATACTGGATTTTCCTAATATACATTAGTAATTATTAGTCTCAGAGTAAGGAAACCGCCGCTATTAGTATAACATAAAAATTCTGAACGTGAATTGTTTTTTTATTCGTTTCGTTTCTGCATGAGAAAATTTTGCTGTCTCCCTCCACACATTTGCAGAATAATCTTGGCTATATGTAGTTCGCGCCATGTTGGCGCTAAGTTTTTTAATTTCAGGACCATAGATTTTTTTTTACTCTCTTTCAGGATCTCAGGACCTTCTGGAATTGTGATATAAATGAATTGACGTTTTTAAAAATAACATTATAATGGGTATAATTTGCTAATTTTAAGCAAATAATTTTAAATATCTTCCTGAGTATACTTATTCTTCCTTTGTTTACGATGGCAAAAAAAATAGATTTTCGCGATATTTCATTAGGACTTCAAAAATTTCGAGACTTTCTTTTAGGAAGGAAGCATACACTTCACGTTCGGTACCCACCATTGATTGCGCCAAGAACCATTCCACCTGCAGACATACCTCGTGGACCCGAGTACAAGTATTCTGATCAGTATTACTACAAGAGATGTGCTATGCATTCTGTAAAACCACCAGTGGTTGCTCCTTATCCTAGTGGATATTGTGCAAATGTTCCACCAACAGTAAGTTACCTACTTCATTTGATAGAAGAAGGTAGGTTACTGTTGTTAGGTAACTAAACCTAAAACGACCCACCGACCTCCGACCGTAAGTAGGTATTGTACGTAGGTGTATAGGTACCTACCTACTTACCTAAATTTGATGAAAGCTAAATACATAGCTGATAGAGACTCATTCCACTCGTCGATTTTACCATGTTAACTTTTAAAGTCGTTGGGTAAGTTTGTACATTTATGTAGGTAGGTACAAGGTTTGTACCTAGCTAGGAAACGTGATGAATTAAACTATAGTCTGTACGATTTAGCTTGATAGGTACGTTGTCTCACATAAATAATGTTTTTATTTAATTTGCTGCTGCTTTTTATCTTTGTGATACTAAAAACCTTATTAAAGTTCCTACAAAAAACTATCAAGCAAAACATTGAATTTGCAATAATATTTTTTCAGGCACTTTTCGATATTGCACCCGCGCCTGGTTTACCTTGGTGGTGGGATGGCCACTGCTACTACGAGGTAGCGCCGGAAACTGCATCTAAGTGCCCCCCGAATCCAACTAAGTGTCCCCCTGATCCACCAAAGTGCCCTCCCGATCCACCAAAGTGCCCTCCTCCGAAGCCGAAGTGCCCTCCGCCACCTCCTCCGCCGAAACCTAAATGTCCACCGAACCCTCCTAAATGCGATCCTTGTAAAAAGTGAATTGTGTCAACTTGATACTCTGCTTGTTACTTATCTACCCAAAATGTATTTGATTAGATTGTTTTTAATGATTTACAAAATTAAACAAGAATTTCTCGTATTCTAAGCTTGTTTCATTATTATTATTTTTTTATTTGGTTGGTTTCAACAATACTTCCATAACTACCTCATGTTAATTTCTTTCCAACGGAAAGGATTTTCACCTGCATTGGTAACATGACGAAAATTTGTCGACTTTGTCGTATCTATCTGTCACTTTTGTCGTTCGTCTCCATACATTTTCCCGCATTTAAATGTCAAAAGCGATCAAAAGTGACAGAACGACTCGACAAATGGTCCGTCATCGACACGATCGTCAGACGATCGACAAAAGTGACAGATAGATACGACAAAGTCGACAAATTTTCGTCATGTTACCACTGCTTGACGGACTATTTGTCGAATCTAACTGTCACTTTTAATCGCTTTTGACATTTCAATGCGGGAAAATGTATGGAGATGATCGACAAAACTGACTGATAGATACGACAATAATCATTATATTACGAGTTGAGTTAAAAACCCACTACTGGCAACAACTGGGTTTTTTTTCCCATTTGTCCCCTGTGGGTACGTTGCCAGTGGCGACAACTGGGAATAAGCGGATAAGTGCCTAAGAAACCGAATAAATGTAAAAAAAATAAAAATATTTTTAAATAATGTTTTTATTGCCTGACAACTGAACTTTTATCTTAAAAGCGACAGTAAATAGTAAGTTTAAATAAATTAAATGCTTTGCTTAATACTTAGCGTGATACATTTATAAATAAGCACAATACAACGTTTTTTTTTAAATTAAGATAATAATATTTGAATAAATAAAAACAAATAACTAGGTAACGATAATTCTGCACCATTAATCAAATCTGAACTTATCAACATGGTGCGGTGATTTCTTATATAAGGCCACGTTTCCACCAGAAGAAAATTTCCGCGAGAAATGTCTGACAATCAGTCTTGCAAGTGAAAACACCGCAGCAAGTGCTGTCGCGGCAGCACATATGTCAATGGGGTTTCAATTGCAAGCTACTGTCAGACAGGTTCAATGAATGAACGAGTCGACACGGCAAACTTCGCACCGCCTCACCTATTTACTATTTACCTCATGTACGGTTTGGTAAACATATAAAAAACGGATCAAAATCCGTTGTATTGTATAGCATACACACGGACAGACGCGGGAAGCGACTTTGTTTTATACTATGTATATTGATTTACTTAAGTACAGAAATATAATTAACAGTTATGAACAGTTTGTAGGTATGTAGCAGTAAGGAGATGACAATAGGCGACCTTATCGCATACTATCGGACATTTATCGCGGAAGGTTTCTCGCAAGTGTATTCGCGGTCTAAGAATAGAATAGTGCTGTGAGCAAGCTGCCTGCCTAGCATGACGGACCATTTGTCGAAACTTTCTGTCACTTTTAATCGCTTTTGACATTTAAATGAGGGTAAATGTATGGAGACGGTCGACAAAAGTGACAGATAGATATGAAAAATAGTCAGTCATGGTACCACAGCTGGTATGATCTAGTTGAGCGCGGTGGAGGTGAGCAGCGCCACGCCGCGCTCGTAGAAGGCGTGCGGCTCCTGCGCCGGCGCCGCGGACAGCCGCACCGTGAACAGCAGCTCGGAGCGCGCGCTGTTCAGGTACACCGGCAGCGTCAGCGACACGCCCGCCTGCGCCGGCTCCTCCGCGCCTCTGCCGGACGAATACCATATCATACCATCATCTATGTAATCGTAGTTACATAGCTACTCAGAATAAACGACTATTATTAAAAAAAAACGCATCAACTCACACCTACACAAAGGTAACTAAGTAAACATCCGAAGGAAGAGCACCACATTTCTTCGTTGAAAAATTTAAAGACCCATCCTGCAATCGGTAACCCCGCTACAAATCGTGGCGATTGCGACAAACCTCTTCCAAATTGTTTGTCCTTGTGAAGATATATGTGGGAAAGTTTTTTTTGATCAGCAGAACGCTTCTTGGCTGAATTGAAGAAACACGGATACTTTATGAAAGCCGTCCAATATAAGCATAAGACAAAATTTTACACGGCTCAGTCACGGGTCAGTAGCAAACGGTTTCTTTTAACAGTAAGTCCTTGCAGATTTAAACTTTAGTTTACACGTCATTTTTTATCGTGTCGGAAACATTCAGGACTAAGTCTTTGCATGATATTTGTACCGTAGGTCATTGCTCTGATGCTATACATCGTTTTTAAATTTTTTTAAAAAATTTAAAAAGTACCTCAATTACTGAGCAAGGTTTATTATTTTTCAATTTTGTTTTCAGTAATCAGTCCTATATAATTATGGCTAACGTGTGTTAAATTTTCCTCCACGATAAAAAAGTAACCGTGTATAAGACTATACCTGATCCAAGTGAGCACAACGAGCGGCAGGTCAACCATGATGGTGTTGGTGAGCAGCAGGCGGTTCCCTTTGACGGTGGCGCCCTGCAGCTTGAGCCCGGTGACGGAGAAGGACCAGTCGCCCGCCGCCGCCGCCTCCGCCGCGTCCGCCGCGCCCGGCTCCGGGATCGTCACCTGCGGCCGATCACACCAGTCACGAGTGTAATAAGTATCGGACACAAGTATCCCCCCTTTCACACGATAGTCCAGTTTTCCGTATTCTACGGGATCCCGTTTGGTTTATACTGGGTGTTTCTGATAAGGCGGTAATAAATCAAAGAAGGGTTTCTGCTCACCATAACTTAAATTTTTCCCAAAGCAACATGGGTTGAAATCTCAAAAAAAATAACAGCTGTTCCATACACTGGTTCGATCAGCTGACGGGGTCAATGTACGATTTCAACCCATGTTGCTTTGGGAAAGTTATTAGGTATAATGAGCTGTTTCGGGTACCCGAGATACATGTGATGATTCATAACTTTTTTTTAACGCAACAAAGTTAAATTAGCCTGGGTTGTTTTTGGGTACTACTTACCTGCAAGTGCAGCTCCTCCAGTGACCAAGAGTTGGCCTGCGCCACGCACTGGCGAGTTGCCGTGATGTACGCCTCTGGGTTCAGAAGTCCTCCGAGCCAGACTGGCATGTTCTGTAAAGGGATTACAGATATTAAATTAACAGTTCATAGAAAGAGCACATCACAGAACGTCCGAATAAAGGAACACTGTACAAGGACGCCACCTGAGTTGGCGCGCGGTCAAACATGAACCAATCAGCAATCAGTCAATCAAATATAAATTTGTTTTGAATGTCAGTTGAAATACGTCAAGTACGTAAACAGCGGCGCCCACAGTCACGCGCAGACTTAGCTGGCGTGGACTCAATTTGAAGTTCGATATACTTTCCCCACAGCTTTTAACTACGATGCGTTGCGTCGTCACTGCATTGCTTTCGACTCTACGTTGCTTTCGATCGGCAGCAGCCCCACACTAGCCCGCCCCGCCCCCAGCACACTCACCTGCAGCCGGGGCGCCCCACTCGCCCCCACCGCGGCGGACACGTCCCGCAGCTGCCGCACGCGCACAGCGAAGTCGCCCACCCACTGCTGCACGGTGCAGCCGCGCGCCACGGCGTAGCGCCGCCAGCCCGCCGGCAGCAGCCCCGCCCCCAGCACACTCACCTGCAGCCGGGGCGCCCCACTCGCCCCCACCGCGGCGGACACGTCCCGCAGCTGCCGCACGCGCACAGCGAAGTCGCCCACCCACTGCTGCACGGTGCAGCCGCGCGCCACGGCGTAGCGCCGCCAGCCCGCCGGCAGCAGCCCCGCCCCCAGCACACTCACCTGCAGCCGGGGCGCCCCACTCGCCCCCACCGCGGCGGACACGTCCCGCAGCTGCCGCACGCGCACAGCGAAGTCGCCCACCCACTGCTGCACGGTGCAGCCGCGCGCCACGGCGTAGCGCCGCCAGCCCGCCGGCAGCAGCCCCGCCCCCAGCACACTCACCTGCAGCCGGGGCGCCCCACTCGCCCCCACCGCGGCGGACACGTCCCGCAGCTGCCGCACGCGCACAGCGAAGTCGCCCACCCACTGCTGCACGGTGCAGCCGCGCGCCACGGCGTAGCGCCGCCAGCCCGCCGGCAGCATTCCCCGCACTAGGGCCCCGACCATAACGCGCGTCTCGTTTGTCTGTTTCATCGAGCCCTACAATCATACGTTAAGTTGTTACTGACACTGTGAGACTTGGCTAACTAAAGGTAAACTATAGGTAAATAAACATTAAGGTTAGGATAGTAGACAGAAGGGTTGTAACAGTAACCGAAGCAGTATAACTTTACACCAAAGTTGTCAATTCTACTTTTCATTACATGAGACGAGAATTTATCCCAAAAAGCAGGTTTTTTAAGGTACAAAACTAATTCTATTGACCTAATCAGCCAGCTTAGTTTACAATCGACGATAATGTAAAAATATATATTATTCTTAGTATAAGTTTGGTGTCAACCTGTTGGCAAACCTGAAATAATTAAATAAATAGCGCCCTTAAGAGTACTAGATTCGGAAGCGGAAACCTAGCAGATGAATAGTTACCTCGCAAATAGCGCAGACGCTGCGCAGGTCGGCCAGCACGCGGCGCAGCAGCGCGGCGCCGGCGGCCACCTCGCGCTCGAAGAACCGGTACAGCGGGTCCTTGATGTTCTCCACCGTGCGCCGCAGCGTCTGACCCGACAACAACCGAACAACATTATATAGCACTTGCAGTAGATTTCACCGTGTAGTAGCGGCCACCATCACTCCCTCTTCTACTATAAGGATCGTTAAAAGCGACTGAGAAACAAACGAAGGACAGGCAGCAGCATCTTTCGTTAAATACTTGAATAGCTATACTGCGAGCGCCAACCCGCCTGCCCAGCGGTAAATTTCATCCACAATTTTTGTTGGGGAGACCTATGTCCAAAAGTGGACGTCTACCGGGTGTTATGATGATGATGAGTAGCTTTTAATAGGCCTTAACCACAAATAGCTATAACGACCGGTCATGTGCGATCCTAATTCAGTTGAATCACGCAAATTTTACATTGAAGAGTCGTTAAAAACAATAAAATATAAATTTTAAATAAAAAAATACATAACAATAACATAATGTTTTAACAAACAATAAAGGTAGAGGAAATCAAAGTAAAAACTTTTAAAACTTCCGGTACGAGTTTTATTCCACTGATTTATCATGGCACGCGGCGTAACCCAACGTCCACGCTGTCCTCCTAATCCTAATCCTAATCTAAATCCTAATCTACACAATAAGTAAGTAAACCAAGGCAACAGACATACCGGCAACTCCTGCGGCAGCAGCTGCAGCCAGGCGGAGGCGGTGGCCAGCAGCGACTTCATCCAGGCCGGCCGCCCGTCGCCTTGCACCACCATCGAGTCTGAACACGATACATACTTCTATCAACGTTCTGACTCCACTAGCCAACATCTTTGTCACATGTGGAGATAGAGACGTAATCCACCCACATACAGGAATATGTCACTGATTTAAATTGACGAGTTTTAATTTGGTGAGGTATTTTGACTTCGAATCGGCCATTAAAATAGCAGAATTTGCAGTCTTATTCAATGATTGTACATAAATCGCGTACGCAGTAATATAATTATTGATAGACTTACTGGGGTCATCCTGAGCGCCAGCGTTGTAGGCCAGCTCCTCTTCATCCTCCAGCTGTTGCATCTTGAGGAGTTTGGAGACCAGGTCACTGCCCTGAGTGGTCAGCAATACCTGTATGTATGTTTCGAATTTTATTTCTCAAGACCGAGCTATATAGAAATTTCTCCAGCTACATGTGCCTGTGGGGTGAGCAACACAAAGTTGACAACGCTGTTGTATAAAAATATCAACTCGGCTAAACGTGGGTCCGGCTCTGATGAGCTGGTGCCTCTGCCTAACCCTTCGGGGAACAAAGGCGTGAAATTATGTAATGTTAAAAGTGATGATGAATGAATAGTAAAGTAGTGACCTTCTCAGCATTGTTGGGCAGGCCGAGCCACGAGGGCGTCTGGCGGTCGGACAGCTCCTCGATCCACTTGAGGAAGTGGTCGCGCCGGTTGCCGTCCGGCATCGTGATGTGCCGCTGGTTGCCGCTCGCCTGGGAACGGTACATATCCTGTTTATATTACTAATGCTAATGAACTGTTTGCGGGTTATGCACACGAGCAAATGTGTATATTAACCTTTCAAAAGACGATATTGTTTATGACAAATACCTAACTATGCTGCAGTATAATAGGAATTTCTATTTCTATTTTAAATAATTCATTAGAATTTCAATTGCGCCTAAACCATGAGAGATAAAATATAGCCAAAAAATTAATAATATCTCAATCTGTCCTTATTTTTGTGTCATTTTGTTATTATTTCCGCAAGATGCAAAATCTTTATCATGGTAAAAAATATTAAAAATTGCCATGTCTATAACAGTGCGCACTCAATGGCGATTTCATTTTCATTTTGCGATTCAAATCGTCAAGCGCTGTGCGATGTGGAAACCCCGCCCGCCCATCTTATACATACATGCAATGCAACAGCCACAGCCTACTGAAAGTGTAGACATCCTATGCCTAGCCTATGAGCAACGTACCCCGTCAATATTAGCGACGAGCGCGAAGTCGGCCTCGAAGGAGCGCGGCGTGAACAGCTTGGAGAGGAAGCTGTGCAGCAGGCGCTGGTCGAACACGTTGTCGATCTTGCCGCCGTAGATGCACTGCGAGAGCAGCGTCACCAGCGCATCCCACGGGACCTTCTCCGGAGGCAGGTTCGTGCGGCCCTATGGAACAGATTTATTAGGTGGTTGGTTATTCTTGTAACGTTAAGTCTTGCTAAAATCTTTTTTGTGTTATACTAGTTGCGGCGCCCTATGAGGGCAACTAAGTTTTTAAGTTCTGTTTATTTTACCTACCATCTGTAACACACACACTTAGTTTGCAATAAAATTTATGATTTATGATTTATTTATGAAAACTGCTATGTACTCGGTGTTGGTAGATTTTTACAAGTCAAACAACATTGACATGAAGTGGTTGACAAATTACCCTGGTACACTATATTGTAAAAGTAATACAATAACAATACAAGTAATTTATTTATTTAGGCAAAAATAACCTGATGATCAGAAGAATCTATGCTGCTTCTTAAAAACTCAAATAAAAAAAAATTGATACATAGTCCTATTGTTTACTTTGTTTATTTCATATCTGAGCTTGACAAGTGCTTTTTGAATTATTTTATTGCATAAATTTCTTCCTTAGTGCACTCATCACCACCTAAGATACCTAAGTTGATTGTCAGTCAGTACTAGAAGAATTTTATTAAACAATCTGATGAATTCTCACCATAGCAGTAGCGTCGATCCAAGTATCAAGAGTGTCGCAGGCGACGCGCAGATCTGATTCGTTGAACTCGTAGTACTTAGCCCAGCCCAGGGGCACGTAGCGGAGGCGCTCCTGAACAATACCTAAACGAGGAAAAGGAAACACTTTTAATGGGTTGGCTTGCGGAATCCATTCGTTCTTCGTTCCTCTCACCATATTAGTATACACACTCTTGCGCATATAATTATGCCTTTCGAAGAGACTTCTCCTAAAACTCTATTCTTGACTTGACAGAATCGATTTAGTGACAAATCTAGAATTTAAAACCAAGATAGATGAGTTGCACATAGAATAAGAATAGGCTCGGTTAAGTTCAGCTTTAGGTATTTCAACTCATCTTATCACATTATAATATCGTATGTATTGTATAATCTTACCGTGGAACCAAGCCAGGAGGAAGTACAGACGCGCACGCTCGGACGGTGGCTTCATCATGCGCGCTGCCGGGACCTAAAGTAAAGATTAATATCTTATTATAGTTACACACTTATAATAAAATATTTTCTTTTTTGCAAAAAGAGACCCGCCTTCAAAAAACTAACACATACATAATCTGAGAACTTTCTCTTTTTCGAATTAAATTAAAGGAAGACTTCGAAATAAAAAAACACGCCGACCGCCGTACCTAATTAACTTGCAAACCAAAAGTATCTTTACAAATCGGCGGCGGCGCTAGAACTAGGTGACTTATGTAAGTCACAAAGTTCTAGCGACGATAGCTTTGTAGCTAGTCTAACTTTGTCTACGGAGGCAGAAGCCCAATAGAACAGGTGTTATAGTTACCGTAGCGAAGGTCCTGAGCAGATTGGCGCGGATGCCGGGCGGCGGCTCGAACACCAGCACCCGGGAGGCGCGCAGCAGGTTGACGGGCAGCTTGGGGCTGATCTCCGTCGTCAGGAACAGGCGGAAGGACGGGTGCGGCTGCAGCGAGTGCAGCTTCTTCTCCAGCTGCACCAGCCACGAGGGGGCCAGGTGGACGTTCTTCAGCATCACCCAGCTGAGGATAACGTTTAAAATTCAATGTAGTTTTGGCTCTGATGGACTATTGTACCTACTAGGGGGTCCCAGATAAATAAACAAGGTTTTTTCCAAAAAAATAAGGCGTAAAAACAACATGTTTCTAATACGAAGAACCTTCAGTGTAACCCATCAGTTTCGGAGTTTCCTAAGAACTATTACTTACACCCTGTATAATAATAACAAAATCGGTTAAAATAGGTAGTAACATCTTCTTCTGAATGTAAATACTTATGACAAAAACACATGAAAATCGGTCCAGCCAAACTCGAGAAAATCGCGGACATACATATAGATCAAACTGATAACCACCATTTTTGAAGCCGGTTAAAAATTACACAAAGGCGTTGTCATTCATTACCGTCCGGTTTTGCACGCGGTGTTGATGGCGCGCTCCGCCTGGTTGAACCCCTCCGCCGAACCGATCGCGATACTGGACAGCGGCTTGTTGAGCTCTGTCGCCATGTCGTCCACGCGACCTGGATAAATAAAAAAATACCTGAGTTAGATTTCTGTGACGTTAGATAGACATGTCACTTCAAAAAACTTGATTAAAGAAGAAATAAGAAAGGTAAGAAAGATAAAATATGCGATTTGATAACATGGCTTTAAACTTGAACAAGCAAGGGTTGTAACATCACCCGAATCAGAATAGCTTTACACCCACGGTGTATATTGTACTTTTCATTCCATCTAATGAGAGTCTCAATAGCAAGCGTGTGTGTTATGGGAGCTCTAGCGGTCCATAAAAATTATAGGCGCTTGTTAGTTGTGTGAGTGGAAGGCCCTTCACTTCACAGGAGACGCGTATGAAACGCAAATTAAAATCAACGACGAAGCCGAATTAAATTAGACTGAAAATATTTTTCTTTACCAAACAATTAACAAAAGAGGAAAACCCTGGGAGTTACTTGTATTGTAAATAAGAGATATCCAGTCTAATTAGATCCGCGGTTGTTGTCGAGTCAGCCTCGTAGTAACAGAAGGGCGTAGTTACCGCTGGCGTCGTATCCGGTGACGGCGCACAGCAGCGCGGGCGTGGTGGCGTCCAGCTGGCGCTCCGTGAGCGCGGCCAGCTCCAGCTCGGCCTCGGCGCGCGGCATGAACGCTGCGCCCAGCACCGCCGACACCAGCGCCGTCGCCGCCGCGATCACGCGGTCCGGACGGAACGCCTGGGAGAAAGATAAACGTTACACTAGAGTCACTAGCTCGAATCCTGATATTACTTATCTACAGAAGGCTCACTTCCTGAAATCAATTTAAATAAATAAAAAATTGTAGCTGCCTACCAATAACGCAGAATCTAGCTCGCTTTTGTTATATACCTACAGCGTTATTAGCCTAAACTCCGTTCAAGGGATTTGTGGTAGTAACCTCAGTATGGCTCCGGCACTCTATGCTAGTGGTGTAATTCGCGCACATAAAGAAAACATTTATTAAACCATGACAGGCTCATGCGTCCTCACTCAGAATGGATATGTCTGAGTGTGAGCGAGACAGCATGATGTTTGTCATGGTTGTATAAATACTTTCGGCTTATAGAGTACCTGTATGAGCAGCAGGCGGTAGACGGCGGCGGCGTGCGGCGGCGGCTCGGCGGCGGCGTCCCACAGCGCGGGCACGCACTGCTCGGGCGCCGCCTGCGCCAGCCACGCCGACAGCTCCGGCAGCTCCGCCGCCTTCTCCAGCAGACGACGGAATGCTGGCACTCTGTGGGACAAACACTCTCACGTTAAATGCTGCTTTAGGCCTGATACTGGGCTGTACAGCTTGGCACAGTTAACTAGAAACAATGGGGGCGCCTCTTTGTCGGTGGTAATTTTTATTCTCGTCTCCCTAAATAGAACACTATTTAAGTTCAAATTAATTAAAAAAAAAAAACCATGATCTGTTTCTTTACAAAAAAAATGTTATTTTAGGGTTTTCAAATCAAAATAAAAATAGTTCTGTTTCAAGACACGTTTGCCAAGCTGTATTGGACCATGCGGACGTCGGTGTAACGCAGTATAAGGTTTTAGACACTTTTTATACTTAGGCGTCATCCTAATTGGCTGAGATCGTATGATGACACGATGCGTTCTTGTCGTGCAATGATTTTTAACACAGATTTCTTCAAAGTATCCTAATTCGCTAGTCGACGCAAAAGCATGCAATAATTCCCATCGCACAACTAAAATGCATTTTGCGATCTTGCTCTATTAGGTCGACGTACTAAAGTTAACGATCAAGACGGCGAACTCCTTATTCAGACTGTCGTCAGGCCGCGAATCCTTTCGGCTGATGTATCGCGAACGTCACCCCGTCCACATGTAATCAGACCTCACCCGCATCTTCAGTTGTGTGGGTAGAGAAGTGCCTGCACTTAGCTCGCGAACTTGGAGCCATTGTGCATTTCCCCACATTTATAGGAGCCATCATAGCTCATCAGCAACCTGCAGGATGAGGCTAGAATGCTCCAACAGCTCAGCTAGGTGGTCAGCTGGGCCGAGAATGGACAACCTGGTTTCGATTGTGGCTGGACAAGTAGACCTCTATAATCTAATAAATAAGTGTATAATCAGACCTCTGGGCGAGCCTCGCGGCGGCGTCGTGCTGCTCGCGGGACAGCCCCTCGAGCGCGGCGCCGGACGACACGAAGCCCTCCTTGCCGCGCAGGAACACGGCGAACTCCTTGTCCAGGCTGTCGTCGGGCCGCGAGCCCTTCAGGCTGATGCGGCACAGCAGCAGCGCGAACGTCAGCCGGTCCGTGTGCAGCATGCCGCGCGCCACGCGCTCGTATATCACCTGACACACACAATCAATACATCAACATTCATCACAACAATTCAGCCGACAATAAAATTGTAAAATGCTTGTCACAAGCTTTCCCCATATTACTTACTAATGCTAACTTGAAAGGGCCTGAAGAATTCACCTGCGCTTTTAGTCAACCTATTGCTCGCTAGGTCGCGTTTATATTGAAAAACTATGCTTTTTGTTTTAATACAAATTATATTCTATTTGTTAATGCATGGTCAGAACCACCTCCACTTCACCGTGTAGAGTTAACAACTTCACACACGCTCTAATCGCTCGCCACGTTTCGACGCTGTAATGTTCTGCATAGTAGTAAGTGATCTTGTAGCACAATGTCGGACCTCTACAATTTTCCCCTAATTAAAAACTTACAGCAAAGAGTTCCTCAGTGATGATATTGAGCCGCTGCGTGTAGTCAGACTGTCCCTGCAGCGCCGGAGAGACGAGCACCGAGCTGAACACGTCCAGGAACATCTTCAGCGAGTACTGGTACAGGAAGTGCACCTGGTTCAGCGACTCCATCGTGAAGAATATGCTGCTGCAGGCCTGCGGGAGATATGGTGTATTGTGAATAATTAAACACCAAATGGGGTATTCTCAATCAGAAAGAAACCGTTTTCATGTGACCGTGACCGTCTCAACGAGCTTAATAACCTTGGCGATGTTATCATCGGTGAGACGGTGACATTCTCTCACTCGTGGAGACGAAGTTCGCACGCCGAGACACGCCCTGTCAGTTGGACGCGTCCAGCCAGCCATTTAGTAGCTAAATCTGTTTTTTAGTGGCGAACTAGGTATGCCGTTTCAGATAAAATTTAAACTTTAGGAAACACAAAACTACAGTAATACCATCTTTTGCTAATACATAAATGATTGATGTTCTTTAGAGAATGTTCAACATCTTCAATCTATTAAGTCGGCATAAAGAACAAAAATTGTAGGAGTTCTCTTACCGTGGACAGCGGCAGATATTGTTGGCTGACAGTTTCAATTTCACCGATGACTTTGTCTGTTTCTTCAACCTGTTACAAAAAGGGTTACATTATAATGTCTAAAAAAATACTTTTCTTAAAAATTTAGTAATCCGTTTACATGCAACAATACAAATTGCACTAACTTAGCACAACGCTTCAGCCGGCACCAAAAGGCACCAACAACATCAGTACAGTATATAAAGGTATCAAAACTTACAAAGTGACTACTTAGACTATGCCGCTTTGGAGCAGTACAAACGTTGACACAAGTGTCACTTCGGTCATAATAGAACTAGAAATCATTACACACACAACACATGTATTTGTATACCCAAATTGGCTTGTTACTAAGCAGGAAGTTACGATAAAAACTAGGTAAGCTAGTAACGCAACTCATAGCTAGGCAGCAAGTGCAGCGTACCTTCTGTCCGATGTCGTCGGCCTCCTTCTTGAGCGTCTCGAGCGTGGCGATGACGGAGTCGTCGTCCAGGATCTTGCCTTTAGCGTCGTTCAGCGCCTGCAGCAGGGACTTCTCGAGCTGCCGCAGCCGCAAGTGGAACTCGCCTGGTGAAGGAGTGTTACACTTGTAGTTTTAGTGTTATATTTACAGCCGGGTCTTCATTAGCAGCCTCGGGCCGAGACCACATAATCTCAATTTCCGGTTTATGTCCGCTTCGAGGTTCTAGGCTGCCTACCCATAAAGTTTCAACTTACTGGCCTACCGTGTGGCGGCGACATAGAAAACCACCTCCTCCCACGGGTATCGTAAAAGACGACTCTTCATCTTCTTTGTCAAACTTGAAGAAACCCTCAACGTTTGTCTTTGAGGCGTTCTGTGGGGACCTATGTCCAACAGTGGAGGTTCCTCGGCTGAGATGACTAGTACACACCTGATGATGTGAAGTAATTAGCTGTGTCCACACCAAGCGATTCAACAGGATTCCCATCGCGCGGTCCAGCCGTGCGCTACTAAGGAGCTGACTATCGGTTTCTTCAAAACGCCCTGCTGGAGCGTGCGTTCGGATCGCGTTAGAATGCTTGATATGGCCCCAGGAGCCAGGCAGTTACCTTGCAGCTTGAGCAGGTCGGAGCGCTTGGTGTCGATGTCGGGCCGCTCGGCCTTGAGCACGCGGTGCAGGCACTGCGACTGCAGCGACGAGCGCGTCACCGTGAAGTTCACGAACGTCACGCGCGAGCACATGTCCGGCGGGAACTCCACCGTCGGGTCCCTGCAAACATACAAATAAGTGCTTAATAACGTTAACGCCCGTGCGCCGCAGCTCGCGGTTCAGTCTGTCTACAAGTGGGACACCTACCTGGTACTGAGGAAAATGACGAAGGAGGGACTGAGGTCGATGTCCTGGTCGCCGAGCGTGATGAGCACGCGGCCGCCCGTGCGCCGCAGCTCGCGGTTCAGTCTGTCTACAAGTGGGACACCTACCTGGTACTGAGGAAGATGACGAAGGAGGGACTGAGGTCGATGTCCTGGTCGCCGAGCGTGATGAGCACGCGGCCGCCGGTGCGCCGCAGCTCGCGGTTCAGCACCGGGTTCAGGATCGGGTCGTAGTTCTCTACGTCCTGCCACATACAACAGTAACCATTTCAGTTATGGAAACTTATTACGAATACCCGTCAGCGATGGGGGAAACAGACGGGTTTTGAGGGGAATACAAACACTAAAACCCGGCCAATGTCCTTCCCAGCTCATTGAGTTGGGGAAACGAGAAATTGGTGACTAATAACAACTCCGCAAAAAACATACTATGGCCCTAGACCGTGTGGAGACGGCATAGAACCAAGCGAGAAGCAAGGTATAAAATAAATACTGGTAGTATAGCAATGCAGGCCATATGACGATGATATAAAACACAAAATTTGGACTGTCCAAATTTCCATAGTAAATTTTCATCAAATCACATTCAACAACTACATGTATAATCTACTGACATGACGACAAGTTGATCATTTTACAGATAAACCGATGAGTTGGCGAAGATAATATTGAAAAATGTTGTATCAGTTTGTTATCAATCCGGATCAAACTGACCCTGTAAGAACCTTCTTTTAAGCACAAACCTGAACAAGCAGCGGGTTGCCGAACCGCAGCGCAGACTCGAGGTTCTTGCGGAAGGAGTCGTCCAGGAAGGAGGTCTTGGTGATCTTGCGCTCCTTGAACTCGCGCATTATGAACTCCGTGGCCTGGCCCGACGGGTCGATTATCAGCGGGTAACGGTTGAACCTCTGTTGAACAACAAAATTAACTTAGGCTCAATTTACTAATCTTTCAGGACGCTTCTTTGCTTTCCATTTTCTTCTGTTAGTAACAGAAAGTTGGGCTGAAAAATCGAACGATCAGTTCTTTTAATCAATGACATAGCCCATAGAAACGAAAGTGGCAATAGCAGGGTACATAGCTTGAACAGATAGCTAGTGAGGCCGAAAAGGTCTCGTGTGGCGGCCGCACACTGGAACAAGTAGAGTAAAAAGATGGTGAAACGACCCGACGCTCAAGACCTGACGTTGTGGCCATTTGTAGGGGAGGGTTATGTCCAGCAGTGGACGTCTGAGCCTGTGATGTTGACGGTTCGTTGCAGTATTAAGTACCTTGAGCATGATAGCATTCTCGACGCAGAGCTCGTCTGTGGGCAGCGCGTTGGCCTGCCAGCGCAGCCGCTCGTCCGGGTTGCTGAGGTACTCCGTGCGCGCGATGTCCGCGCGGAACTTTATGTTCGCCGCCGCCAGGTGCGACGTCCATGTTAGGAACAGGTTCTGACGGTACTGTGGTGACCAATGGCAACTATTATTATCATGATATAGATGCGACTGTAATTGTAATGGCATTTTAAAACAGACGGCGCTATAGCGTCGCGCTAAAGCGCTAGTCTTACGCGGCGTTAGAGCGCACTTTGATGTCACACACGAAACAAATTCTGCACTCCCGACGACAGAGCGTCCTAGCGTAGATATTTTGAGGTATCTAAACCTTATTTTTTTTTAGCTTCCCTCAATTTAGTCCAGAAATCAATGAAAAAATTAAATGCTGAAATACGTTAAAGGGTGTTCCCTTTATACTCTAGTATAAAAATAACTTACGTGCTGATCAAAGTATCCACCGTAAGCGATGAAGGCGGCCGACAGCAGCACGTCTCCGACGATGGTGCTCATTTGGGAGCGGAAAGTTTCCGAGCTAGACTCCCAGCGCTCTCGCTCGATTACCAAACTTTTCAGCAGGGCTATTGAGCGGTCGACCTGCGAACAAAACTCTTTATAATAGACGTACCTAAACTGTTTATTTTCTGTTAACCAATGTTTCAAACTGTTTCTAATCTAATGAAGGGGCGGCGCAAACGGCTTTTAGCGCGCAGTAACTTTTCGGCGCATAAATTCCGTAATGTATGCGTTACTGCATACAATTGTATTGGTCGTAAGGCAAGGCAAACATTTGTTTACCTGAGCCAATTGGTGGGCACCCTGAAATACCTCGCCTCTCACAGTATAGGATACTTTACCAAATAAGGTATCAATAGCAATTAGATTAGATGTAGTCTAATTTACTTTCAATAAGTGATATCTTGTATCCTATATTGAATAAAGAATTTGACTTTGACTTTGGTTCTATTGTCACAGACTAAAAAGTGCGTCACGTATGGTCTGCTGTTTGCACCGCCCCTAAATTCTCTTTAAAACGTAGTAGAAAGAAATACCACTAAAACACTTACGAAAGAGTATCAGTCAGGAGTCTTGTGAAAACTTTTAACCAGTATATCTTTACCTTAGCCTGAACATTCTCCAAGTCAGTCTTGATAGCCTGAGCCTGACTGATCAGCTGCGCGTACTCCTCCTTGTAGGAAGCGATAGACTTCTCCAGCTGAGCTATTAAGTCTTTGATTTCCGTGCCGGCCTTCACGTTCGTCTCGGCCTGGTCTTCGAGAGCTTGAAGCTCGTTGCGAAGAGGCTCGACGCGTTTCAACATGTCAGCGTATTCGATCTGTTAGTGAAAGAGTAGAGTAATGATTAGGCAATAGGCAGCCACCATTGTGGTCAGGTTATACATGTAATGCTGACAAGGCAGCGTTTAGTCACCGTTAAAAACTCAATACTAATACATTGGAAGTATTTATAGGTCCTCAGGCTTATTACTAAGGATACTTTTTAATATAACGTAATAAGTATTTTAGACTTTGTATGCCGGATCGAGGGCAAGAGAGGAAGAGGTAGAGCTCCAGCTCGGTGGATCGACAACACACAATCGACACAATTGAGTGTGCTACCAAGATGAACATCCTTTGGCCGTTACAGCGCTCAAAACAGGATAATCTTAAAAGCGCTCACTAAACAAGCTGATCTTATTAGTCACGATTCTCAAGCCGTGAGCAATCGACAAGAAAGAAAGAAAGAAGAATACTACGCCATTATTTCATATTTATAAAAGTTAAAGATAATACTAGTAATTACCTGAGCGATAGCCCATTTGACCATAGGTCCGCAGGCCATACTGGCGCGGTTGACCTTCTCGAAGTTGTAGTCGGGGTTGCTGAGGTAGCGCGTCTTCATCTTCTCGCGCACGTCGTCACTGGCAAACACTTGTTATTACAAATACTAATACAACTAGTACTGTACTAAGTTATCATAAACAGTACAGAAGGAATTGTTGTTCAGAGAAACTGTCTTCTGGGTAAATATAAAGATTATCCCTGAACCTAGATACTGAAACTTTGCTAAGTTTTTTAAGAGGAGAGTTTATACCTACTTTTAAATTATGTTGATTTGAGAGCTACGATAAAAAAATAAGTAATTTCATAATTCCCGGGATAGATTAAAAATTCACTTTGTTTGTTTAGTTTTCAGTAAAATATTGGAGCAAGACACACTAAAATAGCGAGTTTCTTAAATATTTTCCCTCATGCTGTCCTTCGAGTACTTTTTAGTGTACCTTTACCAGTTTTGGTTGCAGTTCCAAGTCGTTAAAAATCCATGCATTTATCCCAATAGTGCATTCTCCCCAATTACCATAAAAATTTACGACGTCGTTGTTTCCCAACCTAAATAATCATACGAAAGTAGTTTGTGAAGATTTGACGTACACAGAGGAATTGTTTTTAATATGAAGAAGATGTACAGCATGTACAATAGATTGGATGATATAGTAAACAAATAATACTGGACACGATGTAACATCTTCATTATATTCTAGAGACAAACTTTTTTTCAAACATAAAATAGATAGCAAACAAATTCAAACAAAAATAAAAACAAAACAATAATCCACTGTCAATAAGTGTTTTCATACATATGTGATAACTTTTTGTAACTGAAATGTAAAAAGTACATGCAGTAACATTAATTATGTTCAGATCTATAGAGAAACATCTGGGGGTTAGAATTTCGGTCGGATACTTCTAGACTCTAAATAAAAATACCACCACCACAGGCATATTCAAGAACAAATGGTGTGTAAGCATGCAGCAAGATTAAATTATTTAGGCCTTATCCACAAACCTTGAAGAAAACAAGATGTTTTCACACGAAATTTAATAGCACTACCGTTTCTGCGCGCTCTAATCAGTAGCCTACTAAATGCGATGGGACCCTAAATTCACAAGATTACATTGACGGAACAGCAACGCACCCTACGCCAGGGAATGCCAACAACCCACACACCCTACAATCTCAAACCGTGCAAGTAAGCGGGCGTGAGCTCACGTGATGTCCTCAGTGGAGAAGTTGGAGACGATGCTGTTGATGAAGTTCTCCCGCATGATGACCGCTCTGATCGCCTTCCAGTCCGTCGCGTTCTCACCCAGGAGCAGGCAGATCGACTCCAGGGCCACTTTCACGATGGCCGGGGGGTTGCCCATCGACCGCACTTCGACCAGGTGTTGCTTCTTTATAGATTTGACGGCTGTTTGTTTTTATTTTAATGTTCGTCAGCGTGGTCGTCCGTCACCGGCGCGAAGCGATAGAGCGATACGAGAGAGAGAAACAAAAATAGCGTTTAGCAACTGAGTGACTCATGCGCCTGGCGTTATTTATTTTAATATGCGATTTCTCTGCTTGGTCATTCTGAGAGTCCAGGTTGCTTGGCAGGTTCACAGAATGAATATTGAAGCTTTGAGTTTACAAACAATAATTTAAGAAATACATTTGTAATCAGGAACAAAGAAGTTCTTACAAAACTCAAAATTTCAAATCGGCAAGGATATCGCAAAGCAAATAATAAGTTTTGCTGAAAAAGAACGGTAAATACTTGTTAAAAACATCGTTACACAGAGGATGCTTGGTTATTCACAGTAATTAGTTTACAGTTAAAAAATACATCAATAACAACAGTCACATAATGCAGGCTTAGCTTATATACAAAATAAAATTATAGATACAATAATAAAAGAGAGACTATAAAAATACATTTCATTCAAAACAAACTACAAATAGAACAATTTTAAACAAAATTAACGTGTCAAAATCTATTTGCTATCTAAGTACAAAGTTTCCCTCTAGAAATTGTGACAATTAATATGTAGACGAGAAAAGTATAGAATGTCCGTGGTGCTTTTGTTACCATATTTAACGCATCATGTTCAGTCGGTTCAAAATGCAGCAGGTCACAGCTCCGGATTACCAAAGAACAGGGAAGCAAGACTAAGGTGACAACGTTATCAAAGTGGTAACTACTAACAGTGTTAGTCCAACACTATCGCTCTAACGCGCGACTGTGAGCAGGATGCTGTAACAGAGGCATATTGTCACTTTGAAAGCGTTTTACCTTACCTCGCTCTGAAAAGATCAGATCACAAAAGCACCACGTTCACTATACATTCAAGATTGAACTAACGTAACATTCTCAGTCTCGAAGTTGACGATGGTCGATATGAAGTTGTCCTTCATGACGACGGAGCGTATACCCTTCCAGGTGTCGCCCTTCTCTCCGAGCAGCGTGCAGATAGACTCGAGCGCCATTTTCACCACGGACGGCGGGTTGGCCATGGAGCGCACCTCCACCAGTTGCTGCTTCTTGATAGACCGGACAGCTGTCCCGCACAGTACAGTTTAGTGAATGAACGAAATTGCGTTTGAAATGCAACATGTGCGAATGTAGATCCTCGATTATTTTTGTTTAGTTTTGTTTGATGAGATTACGATTTCGTTCACTCAGTTAAACCATTTATAAAAACACATAGAAAACTGTTAAGATCGTATTAAACTAAAACAGTTAGATATTTGTAGTAAAAAAATAAAACTACACAGTAAAAAAAAGTACAACACACTGTAACTTTAGTTTCTTGTGGTTTGATAAAATAAGTTGATACTTTACAACAATAATCAGTGATAAATCCTTCGTGAAGTTAATAAAAAAACCACAAGAACCGTTTATAAAGCTAACCCCCCTTTCACACCGCAGTCCCGTTTTCCGTTTTCTTCAGGATCCCTTTTGATGGCAAATGTGTTTACATGCTAGCGCTGAATGTAAGTTTATAAAAGAAACGAAATCCATCAGAAAACGGTAAACTGGACTGCAGTATGAAAGGGGGTAAGTAATATTATGAAAAAGAAAGCAGTAAAAGTGATTATCAAACCGTTTTGCGCCTCGATGACGGCGGGCTCCACCTGCGCCAGGTCCGCCATCACGTCGCGCCGCTTCGCTTCGATCTTCGTTGTTTGTTTCTCGAGAGCAACCTGCAGTTGTCAATGAATGTAAATCAACCTGATCAACCTTCGCTAAACATGGGTACAAATCTGTGCCCATTTCCATACATTACACAGATGCCGTAAGCGGAGCGATTCAAGTTTTTTATTTGATTAATTTAAATTAGATCAATCTAGTTTGATTTTACTATACCTGTATCTCCTGGCTCTCAACTTTCTTCTTCTCAGCCTCCTGTTGATCCTTTACCATCTGACGTAGCTTGGCGTTGGCAGCTTCATTCTTAGCTTGCAGCTCCTAAGTGAAAATGCAGAATATGAAGGACATACTGTAAATTTGTATATATGTCGTAGTAAGATTTGATAAATTAAAATCCCTAGTTTTTTTTGCAAAAAACCTAATTATCCAATCTTACTACGACATATACACACATTTAGTAAGATTAATAAATAAAATAAAAATACATACTCATCAAGGAACAGGAAATCAATGACGGCCTCAAAAGGTAAAAGCCCGTTCACACTTGTCGGCCGTCGGATTAGGATTTAAATGGAGTGTTAAATAAAATTTACATAGCTAGCACAGACCGGCAGATCGAGAGGAATCTACATGAAGCAGATAAAGGAGAAAGTTGGAGTGGAGACCTACAAAGACGTGAAAGAAGCAGTGGAGAGACGACTGGAGTGGAGGAGGCTACAAAGACAACAGCTCGGCTCTTAAATAAAATGAGAGGACTTGGCACACATTTTATCTGACAAATGTAAACCTTAGAAAATGTTCAGTTCATGACAATAGTGAAAATATCTTCTTAAAAAATGTGCTGTTAACAAAACAAGCCATTGGAATCCTGTCCCTGCAGCGAGCAGGTGGGTACCTGCGACTTGACGGCGAGGCTGCGCTGCATCTCCTCGACCTGCTCCACGGTCTCGGCGATCTTGCCCAGCCCCACGTTCAGGTGCAGCTGCTGCTCCTCCAGGTCGGCGCGCTTCTCCGAGTACAGCTTCACCATTTGCTGGATGAAGTCCAGGTAGTGCCTGTTGTCGGAGATGTGAAGTTATGTATTATTACCGTACGTAACCTAAATATGTATTCTTGTTAAGAAGCACTGATTATAATTAGATCTGCAACGGTCGCAGTGGTCCACGCCAGCTTACTCTGCGCATTGTATACGTGCTTGACGTACTTCACCTGCTATTTAAAACGAATTAATATTCATTCAAGTAGAGTGACAGATTGTTATTTGGTTTATATTTTAACCGCGTGCAGAGTGAGCTGGCAAGTATTCTACAAATAAGACTAGTTCCGTCCGTCAGTAAAATTTTAACAATTCTATAGGTAAAATACCTGGGCGTGATGGCCATGGTGTTGTTGGCGCGCTTGGCGAGGCGCGCGTTGGCGCGGTGCAGCGTCTGGTGCACGTAGACGCAGGCGTTGACGACGGCCTCGCGGTGCGCCGGCCGCGCGCCCACCTCGCCGCACGCCGCCGGGAACAGCTCCGGCGGGGAGTACTCCGCGCTCTCCAGGTCCATCCGCGTCGTGAACTCTTTGCCCACCTGGGTGTTCATTTTATTTTAAAACTCGTGTAAAATTGATTAAGCAACCTAGCACCTTAATATGTATTGCATAAAGACGAGTTTTTTCGGTAAAAATCGGTAGCCTCAAGTGGTGCGACGAGTAAGTACTCCGCACACCTGGACGTTGTCAATGTTCGTGTAAAATAGAAACAGACACTAGACTACGTAGTAGGGCTACTATACTGTGAGTGATAGTTGTTAATGAAGTTAGAGAAGACACGATGTTTTTCGAATATAATGATAAGAGAATTCTTTATTGTTTTTTTTTTATATGTCTTCCCCACACAAAGACCGGTCATTCATCCAGTGCACTCTAACAACCGACAATAAAAAATACACAAATACAATATGTCCCACTGTTAGGTATAGTCCCTACGCCATCTTAATTAGCTACATAGAAATCGATGTCACCCTGTCATCTCTCCGCCAACCAAGACTTCGTTTACCTCCCCAATCAAAGGCACAAACCTGATACAGCGCTCCGTCGCTCCAGTCCCCGAACCAATTAAGTACGCATCTGTTGAAGAGCGCGGGCGAGGTGGCCGCGCGGTCCTTCAGCCCCTCGGAGGACGGGTTCATGGTGAACACCACGTGCAGGTTGCGCATCACTTGACCTGTGAACCTGGGGTAAAGGAACATAATATGGTTTACGCGTCGATGTAAAAAGGTGCGGACATGGTATTTGGAAGAAATTTTCTTTGTGTAGTGGGTTAAACAAAAGCAGTGTAATATTTTGAAATGTGTCCCAAGTGAGTTAATGTCAGAGGTCGGTGAGTCTCAATGGGGCAGCTGGTTTTGGTTTACTATTCGCATTTCAGCACATTTTTGTTGACTTGGAACAAAAAGTCATAGAATAATAGGTCAATGGGTATAAGCAACAGTTTCGATTTGAGTGTTTATAAGCTTACCATTTATACAGCTCGTCGTTAGAATCAAGCATGAGCCCTTCCCTCTGCGCTCCTTCTTTACATTGGGTCATCAGAGCCGCAAACTCATCGCCCTCAAAGAGACCAGGTACCTGATAAAGACAATACATTATTACTATTAAGATTAAAAAATGCTTCATCATCATACGAGGCAAATGATGTCCTCTTCTGGACATAGAAATTCCCCATAGATCGCAATAAAGACAAATACCCGCTGAGCAGGCGGGTTGGCGACCGCAGTATGGTTGTTAAGATTTTACAAAGAAGGACGCTGCTGCTCGTCCTTAGATAATCCCCGATCCCGTAGTCACTTTTTACGACCTTGACTTTGACTCCAGCACACGGGCCTTTATTAATTCGGCTCACCTCTCCATTAGCGAGCAGCGTGTTCATGCGCTCGAGGAAGCCGCTGCCCAGCACGTTGGACTCGTCCAGGATGAAGGCGAGCTTCTCGTCGCGCAGTAACAATGATGCGTGCGGCTCACCTCTCCATTAGCGAGCAGCGTGTTCATGCGCTCGAGGAAGCCGCTGTCCAGCACGTTGGACTCGTCCAGGATGAAGGCGAGCTTCTCGTCGCGCAGTAACAATGATGCGTGCGGCTCACCTCTCCATTAGCGAGCAGCGTGTTCATGCGCTCGAGGAAGCCGCTGTCCAGCACGTTGGACTCGTCCAGGATGAAGGCGAGCTTCTCGTCGCGCAGTAACAATGATGCGTGCGGCTCACCTCTCCATTAGCGAGCAGCGTGTTCATGCGCTCGAGGAAGCCGCTGTCCAGCACGTTGGACTCGTCCAGGATGAAGGCGAGCTTCTCGTCGCGCAGTAACAATGATGCGTGCGGCTCACCTCTCCATTAGCGAGCAGCGTGTTCATGCGCTCGAGGAAGCCGCTGTCCAGCACGTTGGACTCGTCCAGGATGAAGGCGAGCTTCTCGTCGCGCAGTAACAATGATGCGTGCGGCTCACCTCTCCATTAGCGAGCAGCGTGTTCATGCGCTCGAGGAAGCCGCTGTCCAGCACGTTGGACTCGTCCAGGATGAAGGCGAGCTTCTCGTCGCGCAGTAACAATGATGCGTGCGGCTCACCTCTCCATTAGCGAGCAGCGTGTTCATGCGCTCGAGGAAGCCGCTGTCCAGCACGTTGGACTCGTCCAGGATGAAGGCGAGCTTCTCGTCGCGCAGTAACAATGATGCGTGCGGCTCACCTCTCCATTAGCGAGCAGCGTGTTCATGCGCTCGAGGAAGCCGCTGTCCAGCACGTTGGACTCGTCCAGGATGAAGGCGAGCTTCTCGTCGCGCAGTAACAATGATGCGTGCGGCTCACCTCTCCATTAGCGAGCAGCGTGTTCATGCGCTCGAGGAAGCCGCTGTCCAGCACGTTGGACTCGTCCAGGATGAAGGCGAGCTTCTCGTCGCGCAGTAACAATGATGCGTGCGGCTCACCTCTCCATTAGCGAGCAGCGTGTTCATGCGCTCGAGGAAGCCGCTGTCCAGCACGTTGGACTCGTCCAGGATGAAGGCGAGCTTCTCGTCGCGCAGTAACAATGATGCGTGCGGCTCACCTCTCCATTAGCGAGCAGCGTGTTCATGCGCTCGAGGAAGCCGCTGTCCAGCACGTTGGACTCGTCCAGGATGAAGGCGAGCTTCTCGTCGCGCAGTAACAATGATGCGTGCGGCTCACCTCTCCATTAGCGAGCAGCGTGTTCATGCGCTCGAGGAAGCCGCTGTCCAGCACGTTGGACTCGTCCAGGATGAAGGCGAGCTTCTCGTCGCGCAGTAACAATGATGCGTGCGGCTCACCTCTCCATTAGCGAGCAGCGTGTTCATGCGCTCGAGGAAGCCGCTGTCCAGCACGTTGGACTCGTCCAGGATGAAGGCGAGCTTCTCGTCGCGCAGTAACAATGATGCGTGCGGCTCACCTCTCCATTAGCGAGCAGCGTGTTCATGCGCTCGAGGAAGCCGCTGTCCAGCACGTTGGACTCGTCCAGGATGAAGGCGAGCTTCTCGTCGCGCAGTAACAATGATGCGTGCGGCTCACCTCTCCATTAGCGAGCAGCGTGTTCATGCGCTCGAGGAAGCCGCTGTCCAGCACGTTGGACTCGTCCAGGATGAAGGCGAGCTTCTCGTCGCGCAGTAACAATGATGCGTGCGGCTCACCTCTCCATTAGCGAGCAGCGTGTTCATGCGCTCGAGGAAGCCGCTGTCCAGCACGTTGGACTCGTCCAGGATGAAGGCGAGCTTCTCGTCGCGCAGTAACAATGATGCGTGCGGCTCACCTCTCCATTAGCGAGCAGCGTGTTCATGCGCTCGAGGAAGCCGCTGTCCAGCACGTTGGACTCGTCCAGGATGAAGGCGAGCTTCTCGTCGCGCAGTAACAATGATGCGTGCGGCTCACCTCTCCATTAGCGAGCAGCGTGTTCATGCGCTCGAGGAAGCCGCTGTCCAGCACGTTGGACTCGTCCAGGATGAAGGCGAGCTTCTCGTCGCGCAGTAACAATGATGCGTGCGGCTCACCTCTCCATTAGCGAGCAGCGTGTTCATGCGCTCGAGGAAGCCGCTGTCCAGCACGTTGGACTCGTCCAGGATGAAGGCGAGCTTCTCGTCGCGGCAGCCGGCGCGCCGCAGCACTGCACGAAGATCCTCGTCGAAGTCCGCGCCCGTGTACTTGTTGTGCACCTGGACCAAGCAATCAAACGTTAGCTATGTCTACACCTTCGGCTTTCCTGTTCATCGGCATCAGCAGGCGCGGTCAGGCATTAGACTGGTACGGAACCTTAATGAGTGTCGTGCGAGCAGTTGCCTTTACCCAGTAGTAGGATCGTAGAATATAATGATGATAAATAATGTTAGCATTACGTGTCGATTGCATTATAACAAGGAAAATTGACCTCTATTCCACACTGACGCTTTAAAATTCAAAGTTCGAATACTTGAAAGTACTGGAATACTTCTATAAACTTGCAACAGATAATTAAAGCTATTCTATTACTTCGGCTCGAGGAAAATGCGGTCGATGCTCCTCTTACATATCTATACTTACACATAGCGCACTTGCAACTAACCTTGATCTGGAAGATGCTCAGTCCATTCATCCAGGCGACGAACCGGCTGAGCGTGGTCTTGCCAGCCCCAGAGACCCCGATGAGCAGCAGGTGCCCCTGCGGCTGGCGGAAGATACGGTCGATTCGCAGAACATGGTCGAGCACTTCGTCGAATAGGACTAATGGCACGTCCAGCTCTTCCTCGTAGAAGACCTGAGTACAAAATGTTAGGTTTAGTTGTCCCGTCCAGCAGTAGTGTTTCATTATGAATGTTAATCCGTGTGTCAGCGGTTACAGAGTGGTGGCCTAGAGACTGATGACTTACAATAAGCAAAACCACCAGCCTGGATAGTATGGCGACATAGTAAACGACGCCGGTAGGCAGTTTGATCAGACTGGTATGTGTGCATGTGTGTCGCGAGACAAGAGTCCTATGGGCTCGTACAGGCTTATGATGACGATGCTGAGGTCAGTCCTGTTAGTCAGCCGTGCCTACGACACTACGTCGCTACAGATAAGAGAGTGGGTTCGTGATTGCGCAGCTGCTTTTCCACTATAACCCAATGGTGTTATTTGCTGTAAACATGAAATAATTCTTACTTTCAGTCTAGCCTTGACGTACTCGCGCAGTTGATCTCTCTGCACTGGTATGTAGTCCTTGCTCAGCCAGTTGCTGTAAAGTATCGGCCGCTCAAGAGCTTGCTCCCTGTTTATACCTGTTGAATACGTCGGTGTTAATATAATTTGCAGCATCTGGGTGTACCTGAGAAAGGCGGCTATAATTGGAGTGAAACAACTTACCATACCTAACAACTTTGGTCAAAACACGAAATAAAAATTCGCTGTCCCGTAATGACCCCGTCAGCTGATCGCACGAATATTTACATATTCGGAATAACTTACATGTTTTTTAAGATTTCCAATTATATTGCTTTGGGAATCACTCCTTCACTATCACTGATCTTAGTGTATCACTGTGACTTATCAAAAACATCAGTATAAGCTACCGACAAGTACCTACAGAAGAAAACAAAGCTGAAATTTTCATTTAACCTGGGAAGAATCTCATGGCGACATTGTCGATATTCTCGTCCGTCCACTGCCGCTCCGCGTCGTCGACCAGGCGGTCCTGGAACAGCCGGAGCGCTTCGTGCGCCCACAGCCGCACCAGCCCTTCCACTGACAAGGTATCTAGCGGCCTGGAGTACAAATTCAATTATTATTTAAAACTATTATATCCTTACTTTTGATTTATTGCACTAATTTTAAATCGGCAGAATATTACAATAATTACTGAAACGGAGAAAAAGTATTATCACACTGTAAAGTTTCACTAACTAGCTCATATAGGACTGCTAAGTATCACTAGATAGCTCATACACAGAACTGTTGTTTCACTAGATATCTCATATACAGGTTGTTTCTGGCAAGGCGGAAATAAAAAAAAGAAGGGATTCACTTTCATAAAGCGATATGGGTTAAAATCTCAAAACGAAAATCAGTTATCCTGTATATTGACCCCGTCAGCTGATTGAACCAACATTGTTTGGAACAGCTGTTTTTTTTTAGATTTCGACCGGAAACTTATAAGGAACGGTAGGCTAAATCGCTTCTTTGATTTATTACCACCTTGTCAGAAACATTCAGTAGAAGAGCACATAGTCAGTATAGGATACCTGATGGCCTCGCAGATGCCGCGCACCCAGCGCGTCATCTCGCGCGGCGAGTAGACGTAGTGCGGCTGCATGTCCTGCGTGAAGCGCTCCTGCGACGCCAGGTACAGTCGCACCATGGCTTGTGTCAGCGGCTCCGCGTAGCCGCGCAGTGCCGGCTGCATGCGCAGCATTGCCCGAGTGAACGTGCCGTAGATCTGTTACAGGATGTTGGTAAGGTTATTCGGCCCAAACGTAAAATTTAAATTATAAAATTTTGGGTAAACCACACACTCCCGATAATTCGAATGTTTGCATTTAGAGGTTTTATATAAAGATTGTTGACATTTTGCACTAAACAATGATTATCAATATATATATAAAACTCTTCCGTTACTGACTGACTGACTGACTGACTGACAGACATCGCAGAGCCGAAACTACTGGGCGTAGCGGGCTGAAATTTTGCAAGTGGGTGCCTTGGGGAGTGTAGGGGGGCACTCAGAAGGGATTTCCCGAAATTCCCGCGGGAACGGGAATAAACGGGATTTTTGTGTTTATGAGAAATCTACGCGGGAAAAACCGCGAGGCAGCCTCTAGTCTATACCAATATTATAAAGAGGAAAGATTTGTTTGTTTGTTTGTAACGAATAGGCTCTCGAAATACTGAACCGATTTGAAAAATTCTTTCACTGGTAGGAAGCTACATTAACCCCGAGTGTCATAGGCTATATTAGATTTTAAAAAAAAATTGGGATCCTTACCTAAACTCATTATTTAACTCGTTGTTTACATATTTTGACAGGTGGTTTGTTGTTGTTGTTTGTTTTTTATTCGGCCATTCTGGGCGGTCAAAAGAACATAGTCTATAGAGCCAAGTCTTTTGTAGTATCGTACCATGTTCGGATTGGCTACCTGTTCGAGCGAGGTCTCGCCGGGGTAGTCGACGTAGATGACGGGCACGTGGCGCAGCAGGCGGTGCGACAGCGGCTTGCGGCCCGGGTCGGTGGGCGGGTTGCATGCCCCGACGAACTGGATGCGCTCCAGGTGCACCCACATGTGATCTGTTAGACGATCGGACTAGAGTATAGTTTGGCCACGACAAAAGCGTCACGTCTTTGTTTAAAAATGTATCTTCTATATCGAAATTATGTCTTGGACAGTGACTTTTTAGTGCCCTACAAATATTTAGAAAAACATAATTTTGATTTGGACCAAGTTGGAGTATTGGTTCAGATTCCCGGCAGCAGCGAACATTGTTATTATGAACATCAACTGTTTCCTAATATGGATGCATTGATCGTCTTTGTACGTGTTTTGGCACCCTAGATATAGTTAGAGCCAGTCTTAACAAAACTACAGGAGATTCTTTGTGTGAATACGGAGCCCTAAAAAAGTATAATTACCGCTAGATCTGTAGAATCCTTTGTGCTCAAGCAGCTGCCGCAAGAAGGAGATGACTCGCTGCGTGCCGTACTGGTCCATATCCGGCAAATTGATCTCGTCGCAGAACAGCACCAGCCATTTGCCGAGCTGTTCGAATAGAGAAGAACAAGTCATGTCGTGCCATTACTTTAGGAATTTGTTTTTGTTGTATCAAACCTAATACTCAATCATAATCACACAATCCATCCAACTTTTCTCAGTCTTCTTTTCGCTTTCAGTGGCTAGGAGCGATTTAATGAGTTAACTAAACGTTTTTGATTGTGTGCAAATCTTAATTGGGATAAGAATGAATGTAACAAATGTCGATTCTGTAATACAAGATACTGTCACTATTTTTTTTTCAAACTCATGTCGTCGGAAAACGAATAAGGCTCAACAGCTTGCAGACTCTGCTAATTCTAGAATCAGGGAAGAATAAACAAAATATTACGATTACAATGTTGTTTTGCTTACAAACGACAACCCAGTGTTTATCTAGCGCTAAAAGCTCCCTTCCCAACTCAAGTACACTCAGCCTCTTACCTGCACAGGCGCGAGCACGACTCCGTTGGGAGTCTTCCTGTACTCGCAGTAGTGATCAAACGTCTTGAGCAGCAGTTCGGGCGTGGTGGCGGAGGAGAAGTTGAGGCCGACCACCTCCATGTCCGGCAGCGCGCGCAGCGCAGAGAACAGCGTCATCGTCTTACCGGACCCCGGCGGGCCGCATAGCACTGCGAGAAACAGATATTCTTATTGATAACTAGCTGACCCGGCAAACTCCGTATCACCTTAGATTATAAGTTGACACGATTATTATTATACTACCTACCCACTAAAAACTTGGCTGTATGGACTTTGGTATTTTGCCCACCCAGAATGAGAGAATTTAAAACAACAACGTCAAATCAATGTTTGACAGGAAAATGGTAAGAACAGTAATGTAACATTTTGTACGTAAAATAAAAATTGTTGTTTTTACTCACTTTACTCCATTTTTCCATCATTTCTCAACTTTTAAACCTTTACGGCTCTACCACAAAAAGTGTTAAACCTGGTCTAAATCACTAGACTAGGGTTAAATCACTAATTCGTCATACAAAATCGCAATTTAGACCGGCCTAACTTTTTTGTGGTAAAGGGGTTACTTCCCTACTGCTACGAACATTTCGAAACCAAAATCAGCTGAATCGGCCCGGCAGTTCCCGAGTTTTAGGGAGACTAACGAACCACGTTTCATTTTTATATTTAAAGTAGATTACACATAAGGTATTCTTTCATTAAATTTGGGAGTCAATAGTTTAAAGTAAAATGACTGTGACACCTATAAAGACCGATGGACATAGCGAGACTAAAATGCTTTACTACTTACATAGATATGATATGATGGAACTTACTGACATTGACAAAAAGTGATCGAAAACACGTATAAAATAAAATAGGATATACCGTATGAAATCACGTTTATTTTATTAGAATTGTAATAAAATAACATAAAAAGACCGGTCAAAAAAGCAAGACAGACAGGACCTTCAGAAACGGAACAGTTCTTTTCTTTCTTCAGAACTCACAAACCTTCGAACCTCATAATCAGTACTTACCTAGCGGCTTGTGCTCCGCCAGCCAGGTGTACAGCAGAGCCTCGTGGCGCACGGTGTCCAGCGTGGGCACCACCACGTCGGGCGCGGCCACCTTGTGAGTCTCCACCTCTATCTGCGGCACCTTGGCCGACCACGGCACCCACTCGCCCGTTATTGACACCTGCGGAGAGATTTACTAACTCTGAGGACCAGGCAGGTGACTTGGTTACGAACGGCCTCGAGAAGAGCGCCGACACTGCAGCCAAGCGTGGGAAGGACACCGGACGCTTATCATCAATGTTTCCCGGGGTCCTTCCCAAAACACTTAAGATGGCCACCAGGGGGTTTAAGTGGGTGCGAGATTTACATACAGCGCGACGCGACGGCAAATGTGATGGGCAAAAAAATTACACGCCTAGCGCCTAAAGTCTTAGTGGAAAGCTTAGTAAAACGAATGTTCTAGAATTGTCGCAACCGGTTGGCTAGCTGTTTCGTACGAACACGGCAAGTCACTAGGCTCTGGGCGCTAAGCAAGTAAAATGATGCTGCTATAACAATAGTATAACTGGTTTCTTTGAAATTGCCTCATTTATTGCTGCAAAAGAGTGACGTAAAACTCATCAAATCTTGAGAATACTTCATTTTTACTGCATTAAAGAAATTACTACAAAAAGAGATGTTAAACCCCCTATCAAACTATTTGAGATTATGTTCTTACTCACCTCAAAGTCGATAATGTGTTGATTAGGCCCACAGTTGGGCAGTAGCATAGTGCTGGCAGAGCGGATGAAATCTCCCAGCTCATTACGATCCTAAGAAACAAAGAAAAATTATATGTTAAGCTGTATTAAAAGAAAGGCAACGGAAAGGAAAGAAAGTTACACAAACGAGAGATTTGTAAATTAAACAGAAATATTATGATATAACAGTTATTTCAAATTCAAAATTATTTACCTTGAGCTTGGCATCACCAGCGAAAGACCAAAGCAGCGAGTATACCAGCCACTTCGGAATGTAGGCCTCCAGCTGTTCGTTAGTGATCGGGAAGTCGGGGTGCTGACGGTTGTATCCCAGAATGTTTCTGTCAATAAAACAATATGTATAAATGCTTGGTACAAACTCAATGCTAAATTTCCATTTGTTACTTTATATGAACGTCGTGTGACTACTAGGGGACCTTTCTTTAATAATAATGTAAATGATAAAGTTAAAACCATTGATGAACGATTAAGTTTTCGCTGACTTTGAGCCCAGTTTCATTTAGATAAAAAAATTAAAACAAATTCTTCGTTTTCCTTTTTGTCGCTATTCGGTATCTTTAACTTGGAGCCTCTGTCGGATTAAACTAGTCCTGTATACTTTAGAGTCAATTTTATAACATAACTTTTAAGTTTCCAGTAGTTGGGGGTTATTCTATTGAACCTTTACCTGACTCCTCTATTGATCATGGAGTGCAGCGACTCGAGAGCGCGATGCCGCGTGAAGTCCATGATGTGGTCGAGGCTGGCCGCGCGCTCCAGGCACTTGAACACCAGCCCGTCGCTGTTGAACAGCGGGTGCAGGATCGCCGCCACGTCGCGTTGTGTCTGTGACGTTTTGAACATTTATTATAATCAACAAGTTAGTCGAACGACGTTCACTGATGGTCACAGGCCTGCCCCTCAAATAGAGCCCACGCCACACGAACACGTATTTTTGGGTGTGCACAATCGCCACGAATGGCAGGCGGGTTAGCAATCGCAGTATAGCTCTAAGTTTTTCATCGAAGATCGCTGCTGCCCGTCTTTCGTGTGTTACCGTAGTTGGAAAAATAATTTGGCATTAGTAATGTTAATCGATTCGTATCTATTCGATAGGATTCAGGTTGCACAGGAAGGGACGCGTGGATACAGAAGGGGGAAGTTCAGCAGTGGTACACAAATTATACTATCTATTAAGAAACTTTGTAAATAAAATCACAGCTATCATTACACCAGTAGTATAGTGTTGTTACGTACCTGCAAAGCAGGTGACAGTATATTCTCGATGTTTTGATCACCACCCGCAGAGGGCGCGGCTACCACAATGCTGAATGAGTCCTCCTCGCCGTCTTCCAGGGGAAGGTTTCTCAACCTACAAAAATAAATCTAGTTTTTATCATACTTACTTCAATGATAAAAAAACAGTTTTTACCGGAGTTTCAAGAGAATTTGTTTTTTAAATTGATAACGCTGCGGGTCTTACCTCATGAGATAGTTTTCGAAGATCATCTCTGTCGTCAGGACGTCTTCGGAGAACCAGACCATGCCGCAGCGGGACACGGTGGCCAGGGTGGCGTATTTCAGATCTTGCACCTGAGATAGCACAAATAAGTTCGTTTCATGTTTTGTACACAAAACCAATGAATGAATTTAAAGTTACCAGAATAGCTCATTCGGTCTGAAAATTATTTCTTTATAGTTTTATCGAGATCTTACGGTCTACTTACTAGTCGATAAATCACCAACAAACATCAATATTTCTATTTTTTCGTAACAATGCCTTACAGCTTGCAGCATATGCTGAGTCAGACACATTTCGCACCCACAACCTGTTTATACTCCGTTTGAAAATATTGTATGTGTGTCTTAAAATATTTATTATGGTTAAGGCCACCCATTTATTATAGATATATTTATTTTAGAAAAAAAATACGTGTTTAATTTGCAATCAACCCTGTTACCACAAAAAAGTAAAACCGGTCTAAATCGGCAATTTGAATGACGAATTAGTGATTAAAACCTTGCATAGTGATTTAGTTAAACTAAGTTTAACTCTTTCAGAAGAGCCGTTTGTGTCAATCAAAAACGCAATCGCCAGTCACCTTTTTTGCGGTCTCTTACCTCAAACATGACGCGCACGTTGGGCGGCAGCGACAGCCGCTCGCCGTTGGGTAGAGTCAAAAGCTTGTTGTCGTCCAGCACCGAGTTCAGATTCTCCACCCACTCGGGGTCCACGTCGCCGTCGAATATGATCCATTGACGCTTGTTGATCTCGCCTCGGACGTTGTCGATTATTTTCCTGTTCGAATTTAATTCTGATGTTACTTAATAACCTTCAACTGATTTTTTTTTTTGTATTTAAGTCATAAAAACTTAAAACACTACTGTTTTAAGTGAGTAGTCGAAAAAGAAACCCGTACAGTTGTGCTACATCAATCAAGCTATCCCTGTAATTTTTCTTAGAAGTTACAGTTTTTTCGTTCATCTTTGTATTGCTCTTCATGGTTACTTCTTGTTTAGACCCAAATAAAATAAGTTATAAGTTACCTGAGTATATGAGTGAAAAGACCGTCAGTCCATTCCCGTGTGTTCGGGTCAAGCACACCATACAGCGTCTCCTTGGAGATAGCTTTAGGATCGATCACATGGGCGACGCCCTCAACTCCTTCGAACCTTCGATCAAAAAGAAACAGCACATTAAAAAAACAGTTGTTTTGAATAAGCAATATATTTTGTTATTGAAAAGGAACTGACCTCTCCAAAGCCTTCAGCAAGACGCGCCAGGCGGTCGACTTCCCGCTACCTGAAGGTCCCACCATCATCAGACCATGGTTCAACTTGCAGATTTGATACAGTTGAAGGACCTACAACGCGTATTCTCAAATTAGTTGTAATCTTGTTGTTTTTTAGGTGAACCCCATTTTATAGCTTTAGAAAAGGTTATACACAGAACTCTATCAGTAGTTACTCTAATTTTAGAAAATCACGAGTTTAATTAAGTAGGTATCTATAAAGTTCAACTGTAAAGTTACGTATTGACTGAGTTGTGTAATCTTGCAGCCGTTGCGAATACAATTTCTTTCGCCAGCAACGTTTGTATCAAAGTTTCACAAGTTCTTTTATTTTTTCAGTTAATACGTTGCTTACAATCAAGTCAAAGACAAAATTATGCGTGGTTGGTGCAAAAATGCTATAAAGTTAATTTGTTATTGATTTGTTAATTTCGCTGTGGGTTATGTAAAATGAGTGCAAATGAACTATTAAAATTAATAAACTTATGTGCTTAATCAATTCTTTTCTAGAAGGATTCATGAAATGGAATATGCACGTTACTTCATATAGGACCTGTTTTTCTATTCCCTAGAATTTTTTCAAAACGCTAACCAAGATTGTCATTTTTGAGGTTTTAGTAATTTTTGGTTAATTTAATAAAACTACATGCATATTCCTTATTTAATTAGGCCAAAAAAGCTAATTGGCTATTTCTAACATAAAACATTTAGAAGCATCAATAATACAAAAAGCATCTAACATAAAAAAGTGGCTGAAAAAAAAATGTTACATTTTTTTAACACGACGATACAGAATATCCGTTAATTTTTTTCGTAGTGTTAAAAAAACTGTCACCACAACATATAAAACATAAAAGGTGCGAACACAAGTCGAAACAGGAAATCAGGATACAAGACGACACACGTGGACAGGTAGGTAGCTAAAACAAGTGCTAAGGCAGAAGGTAGAATCTGACAGAGCAGCAGACAGACTGACAGATCCATCTCCCATGTGACTGACCTTCTCGATCCACGAGCTGTGCTGCGCGCGCGACGCCGCCGTCCGCCTCTACGTGTTGGTATCGTTAGCGGTTAGCATGGAAACGTACGCATTCACACGCGATTTAATTTTTTGTGGGTAACTGAGACTTGTTGTAAGGTACGAGTACTTTGTGTGATATAAGTAGTTAAAATTATGTAAAGAACACCATAGACATTTCATTTGAAAAAGTGTTGATTTAAAACTATGATAGGTGGATAGGTGTTTGTAAAATCTCTGTCTCCCACATTTATTAATATGGTCGTGTTTGATAATGATATAGTTTATGAATAAAGCGTTATGTTAAAAATGTTATGAACATTAATAAATATGTTTTAATAATTGATATCTTCAATAGATATCATGCTTTTCCATCACCTAATGTTATTGTTGTTAAATTTTAGTTCATTCGTAATGATATTCGGACACAAGTGCATTTCTTATGTAATTAATTTTATGACTGAAGTGCTCATGATGTCAAAAAGTATGAAACATCTATATTGCATCAGACACAATGATAAGAGCATTCTAAAATAATAATTTTGTGTCACTACTTGAACTATGAGGGAGGTGCAAAGACGTACAAACCGAAGACTAACAAAAACTATGTGTAATATTTACATTTGCAAGATACAAAACCACTCCCTTTACATAACTCAAGTAATGATGTCATTTAATTATAATAAGGATTTGTTGTTTTAAATGTAATCTTAATTCTGGCACACGGCGGCTTTTTCACATTTTTAAGTTTCGAGAAACACCTTGAAAAATCTGTTTTTAACAGAGGGTTAAGTGAATATCCGCCGCCGTTTAGTTTCAGAACTAAGATAACCATGATAGTTTGTATGTATGACAATAAATCGCTGCATACCTTGTCCATCCATGTAGCACCCTGCTCGTCTCCCTCGCCACAAACAAGGAACTCTTCGGCGCAGACTGCCCGGATTTCGTTTTTCAGACCTGATATAAGAGATACCAGTTAGAGTGTGCACCATGTCTACGCGTGAAAATATGAATTAAATAGAAAAAAGCTACTAGTGTACAAAAACATGTTTAAAAAAAAAGAACGCTGATACTTTATAAACTTTTGTAATTTTTTTTTCTACTTTATTTATATTAAAATGCGGATGTTTGTAGGTATGATAAGAGGTTTGTTCCTATTGCATACCTAATCTAGAACATAGGGTTCTCAGCAAAGTGGGCTCTCGCCACTAGCTCCTATCTTAGGAAACCTCGGAAATAATATTATGTAAATGAATAATGTTAGATTGTACAGTGGCGGACTAGGAGGCCGTAACAGATTTGTCTATGGTTTCGTCAGCCCTAGACTGTATTACCGTACGTTTGAGCTCGTTCAACCCTACAGTATGTGCTTGTACCAGGTTAAACGCGTGGGCGCAGTTCTATTTCTACCGCTGCACCTGCATTTTGTACATAAGAACACTCTTACACTAAGCTATGTGTTTGATATTTCGTGAGCTCACCCGAGCCCGCGCACGCGAGTCAAGGCGCAGACTCACCAGTCATCTCGGCGCGCGTGTAGCCCACGTTGGGGAAGACGTCGTTGAGCAGCGAGAACAGCAGCGGGATGTCCTCGGCCACCAGCTTGGGCACCATCGTCTCGCACACGGACTGGATCAGGATGTCCTGCTCCGGGAGTACTCCGCTATCATCACTCACCAGTCATCTCGGCGCGCGTGTAGCCCACGTTGGGGAAGACGTCGTTGAGCAGCGAGAACAGCAGCGGGATGTCCTCGGCCACCAGCTTGGGCACCATCGTCTCGCACACGGACTGGATCAGGATGTCCTGCTCCGGGAGTACTCCGCTATCATCACTCACCAGTCATCTCGGCGCGCGTGTAGCCCACGTTGGGGAAGACGTCGTTGAGCAGCGAGAACAGCAGCGGGATGTCCTCGGCCACCAGCTTGGGCACCATCGTCTCGCACACGGACTGGATCAGGATGTCCTGCTCCGGGAGGGACTCCGCTATCATCACTCACCAGTCATCTCGGCGCGCGTGTAGCCCACGTTGGGGAAGACGTCGTTGAGCAGCGAGAACAGCAGCGGGATGTCCTCGGCCACCAGCTTGGGCACCATCGTCTCGCACACGGACTGGATCAGGATGTCCTGCTCCTGGAGGGATTCCGCTATCATCACTCACCAGTCATCTCGGCGCGCGTGTAGCCCACGTTGGGGAAGACGTCGTTGAGCAGCGAGAACAGCAGCGGGATGTCCTCGGCCACCAGCTTGGGCACCATCGTCTCGCACACGGACTGGATCAGGATATCCTGCTCCTGGAGGGATTCCGCTATCATCACTCACCAGTCATCTCGGCGCGCGTGTAGCCCACGTTGGGGAAGACGTCGTTGAGCAGCGAGAACAGCAGCGGGATGTCCTCGGCCACCAGCTTGGGCACCATCGTCTCGCACACGGACTGGATCAGGATGTCCTGCTCCTGGAGGGATTCCGCTATCATCACTCACCAGTCATCTCGGCGCGCGTGTAGCCCACGTTGGGGAAGACGTCGTTGAGCAGCGAGAACAGCAGCGGGATGTCCTCGGCCACCAGCTTGGGCACCATCGTCTCGCACACGGACTGGATCAGGATGTCCTGCTCCTGGAGGGTTTCCGCTATCATCACTCACCAGTCATCTCGGCGCGCGTGTAGCCCACGTTGGGGAAGACGTCGTTGAGCAGCGAGAACAGCAGCGGGATGTCCTCGGCCACCAGCTTGGGCACCATCGTCTCGCACACGGACTGGATCAGGATGTCCTGCTCCGGGAGGGACTCCGCTATCATCACTCACCAGTCATCTCGGCGCGCGTGTAGCCCACGTTGGGGAAGACGTCGTTGAGCAGCGAGAACAGCAGCGGGATGTCCTCGGCCACCAGCTTGGGCACCATCGTCTCGCACACGGACTGGATCAGGATGTCCTGCTCCTGGAGGGATTCCGCTATCATCACTCACCAGTCATCTCGGCGCGCGTGTAGCCCACGTTGGGGAAGACGTCGTTGAGCAGCGAGAACAGCAGCGGGATGTCCTCGGCCACCAGCTTGGGCACCATCGTCTCGCACACGGACTGGATCAGGATGTCCTGCTCCTGGAGGGATTCCGCTATCATCACTCACCAGTCATCTCGGCGCGCGTGTAGCCCACGTTGGGGAAGACGTCGTTGAGCACCGAGAACAGCAGCGGGATGTCCTCGGCCACCAGCTTGGGCACCATCGTCTCGCACACGGACTGGATCAGGATGTCCTGCTCCTGGAGGGATTCCGCTATCATCACTCACCAGTCATCTCGGCGCGCGTGTAGCCCACGTTGGGGAAGACGTCGTTGAGCAGCGAGAACAGCAGCGGGATGTCCTCGGCCACCAGCTTGGGCACCATCGTCTCGCACACGGACTGGATCAGGATGTCCTGCTCCGGGAGTACTCCGCTATCATCACTCACCAGTCATCTCGGCGCGCGTGTAGCCCACTTTGGGGAAGACGTCGTTGAGCAGCGAGAACAGCAGCGGGATGTCCTCGGCCACCAGCTTGGGCACCATCGTCTCGCACACGGACTGGATCAGGATGTCCTGCTCCGGGAGGGACTCCGCTATCATCACTCACCAGTCATCTCGGCGCGCGTGTAGCCCACTTTGGGGAAGACGTCGTTGAGCAGCGAGAACAGCAGCGGGATGTCCTCGGCCACCAGCTTGGGCACCATCGTCTCGCACACGGACTGGATCAGGATGTCCTGCTCCGGGAGGGACTCCGCTATCATCACTCACCAGTCATCTCGGCGCGCGTGTAGCCCACGTTGGGGAAGACGTCGTTGAGCAGCGAGAACAGCAGCGGGATGTCCTCGGCCACCAGCTTGGGCACCATCGTCTCGCACACGGACTGGATCAGGATGTCCTGCTCCGGGAGGGACTCCGCTATCGACGACTCCTCGGGCACTTCTTGACCGCGCTCGATCAGGTTCTCCTGTAGAGGTTCATTTTGTGATAGTTTTGATGGGTAATAAAATCGTGCAAAATGAAATTAACACTGCTAAACACGAGCCAGAACTCTTATAAAAAGTATCACCTTTATCAATTGAAAAGTGATAACTTCCGGTGCCAGCACATGCACGTTTAAGTTCCATACTAGTACCAGTTGGTAATTCATCTAAAATCATCCCAAATATCACAAGTTCTTTTGATGACTTGGCACGCTAGGAAATCCTCCAATGATTGTTTTTCTTTACCTTAATCTTTTGAATACGATCTCGCTTCACGTTTCCAGCGGAAACGAGCACAGACTTCAGAGCTCTCAGACCGAAGTCGTAGTGAGACTGGTTGGAGAGTTGCTCGTCGCAAAGCCTTGGAAACAAGAAAGAACAGGTTACACAAACAGACAAACTGAAAATTAGGAGTGTCATGTTTTTCTCCGGTTCGCGTAGTGCAGTGGTTTGGTCATAGACTTCTACAATATAACTAAGTGTTGTATCGATACTTCAAATCCTGTTTCCTCGCCACGAGTTATAAAGTAACGCCACCAATCAGACACATTTTTGTCCTGATGGTGTCGTCATTTAAGTTTAAAAAAAAAAAATCTCAAATACAGACAGTCTTTGTTTGTCTTTAAGTACAGCGGATTCTTAGTCCATGCGTTTGAAAGAGCTCATTCTGTACTTCTATAATTACAATAAACTAACTTGAAGAAGGGCACAATCTTGCAGGCGAGCTTCTCAGCGGTGCGGAAGCCCTGGCTGAACAGCATGACCTCGGCGATGAGCTGGCGGTCGGGCGACGTCATGGCCAGGCTCCGGAACAGCTTCTTGAGGTTGTCGGGCAGGTTGGAGCGGCCCGCGTAGCCCGGGTTCATCGTGATGAAGATCGCCATGTCCTGGCTCACTCGCACTTGCTTTCCTACTAGTTCCACTGTGATCGATTTGCCTAAAGCATAATTTGGTGTTTAGTCTTGTTTGGCGGGATAAGATTAGGGAATCGATTTCAGATACTATAAGTCCTAGTATGACGGAATATAAGTTTAAATTAGTAGATATTGCAATGCCTAACCAGTAGAGCTATCATCAAATGCTATCCTGATTTAACGCGTGAGTTTGCGGGAGATGGACTCTGCAATTAACGCTTGTCAAGCATATTTGACGCCTTATGCTAATCCTATAGATAAGTTAGAATGATTGTAATGCACAAAAAGCAAGTACTAACTGGTATTATCTCCCTCCTGGTGGCTCTTCAGAGCTTCCTGAATGGTCTGCACCTGCTGCGAGACGGCGGACAGCATGCGCTCCTCCAGACGATTGAACTCGTCGAAGCAACCCCATGCGCCCACCTGCCACACAAGTATTATTTGAAATTTAAAAGCTGGCTTTACAGAGAAAACATTAATATCGAAAAGATTAATCTCGTGTGTTTTTTCTTCCGTAACAAATTAAAAAATTGCTCTATAGTTGTGTAACGCAAAATCAGCTTTACATTCCCTATAGATAAATGGCAACATATGAATTTCAGATGACCCGGCAAACTTCGTACCTCTTTTCAAAAATACTTTAAAAAGCAAAGGAACACTAACCTGACAGAGACCAACAAAGATACGGCCCATTGCTTGAAAGTCGAATGTTTCGTCGCAGTTGAAGACGAGCACGAAGCGACCTAGCTGGTTGCCCAAAGCTTTCACCGACTCCGTTTTGCCGGTACCAGCAGGTCCTGGGATGAATAAGTATCAGATTAATAAACGTCGTTTTCAAATAAATCGCATTCAAATAAATAAAGTAAAATTGTTGCACTTTGGCTTCAAATAAGTCTTCGTCACTTTAACACAATTGTAACAAATGTTTTATAACAATCACAGTTCAGTAGCGGTCTTTGAGCGGCGTTCTAGGGATAGAAGAAGGGATCCTTTACGCTAGGTGTGGCAACAATCCAGTTCATCAGTCTAGATCGATACCACTATTTTCAATACCAATACTTCTGGTCCATCAATCTGTGGATAATCAGTCTGGCATCAGTATGCCAGATAGAGCCTGTAGGAACTCTCTATAGGGAAGCAGGTTACCGAAGGGCGAGCCGCCGAGCCGCGCCTCGAGCGCCTGCGTCATGGTGAGGTAGCAGCGGTCGGTGAGCGGCGTCTGTCTCTACTCTAGTGCCGCATGCTAGTACAAGGAGGAGTTACCGAAGGGCGAGCCGCCGAGCCGCGCCTCGAGCGCCTGCGTCATGGTGAGGTAGCAGCGGTCGGTGAGCGGCGTCTGTCTCTACTCTAGTGCCGCATGCTAGTACAAGGAGGAGTTACCGAAGGGCGAGCCGCCGAGCCGCGCCTCGAGCGCCTGCGTCATGGTGAGGTAGCAGCGGTCGGTGAGCGGCGTCTGTCTCTACTCTAGTGCCGCATGCTAGTACAAGGAGGAGTTACCGAAGGGCGAGCCGCCGAGCCGCGCCTCGAGCGCCTGCGTCATGGTGAGGTAGCAGCGGTCGGTGAGCGGCGTCTGTCTCTACTCTAGTGCCGCATGCTAGTACAAGGAGGAGTTACCGAAGGGCGAGCCGCCGAGCCGCGCCTCGAGCGCCTGCGTCATGGTGAGGTAGCAGCGGTCGGTGAGCGGCGTCTGTCTCTACTCTAGTGCCGCATGCTAGTACAAGGAGGAGTTACCGAAGGGCGAGCCGCCGAGCCGCGCCTCGAGCGCCTGCGTCATGGTGAGGTAGCAGCGGTCGGTGAGCGGCGTCTGTCTCTACTCTAGTGCCGCATGCTAGTACAAGGAGGAGTTACCGAAGGGCGAGCCGCCGAGCCGCGCCTCGAGCGCCTGCGTCATGGTGAGGTAGCAGCGGTCGGTGAGCGGCGTCTGTCTCTACTCTAGTGCCGCATGCTAGTACAAGGAGGAGTTACCGAAGGGCGAGCCGCCGAGCCGCGCCTCGAGCGCCTGCGTCATGGTGAGGTAGCAGCGGTCGGTGAGCGGCGTCTGTCTCTACTCTAGTGCCGCATGCTAGTACAAGGAGGAGTTACCGAAGGGCGAGCCGCCGAGCCGCGCCTCGAGCGCCTGCGTCATGGTGAGGTAGCAGCGGTCGGTGAGCGGCGTCTGTCTCTACTCTAGTGCCGCATGCTAGTACAAGGAGGAGTTACCGAAGGGCGAGCCGCCGAGCCGCGCCTCGAGCGCCTGCGTCATGGTGAGGTAGCAGCGGTCGGTGAGCGGCGTCTGTCTCTACTCTAGTGCCGCATGCTAGTACAAGGAGGAGTTACCGAAGGGCGAGCCGCCGAGCCGCGCCTCGAGCGCCTGCGTCATGGTGAGGTAGCAGCGGTCGGTGAGCGGCGTCTGTCTCTACTCTAGTGCCGCATGCTAGTACAAGGAGGAGTTACCGAAGGGCGAGCCGCCGAGCCGCGCCTCGAGCGCCTGCGTCATGGTGAGGTAGCAGCGGTCGGTGAGCGGCGTCTGTCTCTACTCTAGTGCCGCATGCTAGTACAAGGAGGAGTTACCGAAGGGCGAGCCGCCGAGCCGCGCCTCGAGCGCCTGCGTCATGGTGAGGTAGCAGCGGTCGGTGAGCGGCGTCTGTCTCTACTCTAGTGCCGCATGCTAGTACAAGGAGGAGTTACCGAAGGGCGAGCCGCCGAGCCGCGCCTCGAGCGCCTGCGTCATGGTGAGGTAGCAGCGGTCGGTGAGCGGCGTCTGTCTCTACTCTAGTGCCGCATGCTAGTACAAGGAGGAGTTACCGAAGGGCGAGCCGCCGAGCCGCGCCTCGAGCGCCTGCGTCATGGTGAGGTAGCAGCGGTCGGTGAGCGGCGTCTGTCTCTACTCTAGTGCCGCATGCTAGTACAAGGAGGAGTTACCGAAGGGCGAGCCGCCGAGCCGCGCCTCGAGCGCCTGCGTCATGGTGAGGTAGCAGCGGTCGGTGAGCGGCGTCTGTCTCTACTCTAGTGCCGCATGCTAGTACAAGGAGGAGTTACCGAAGGGCGAGCCGCCGAGCCGCGCCTCGAGCGCCTGCGTCATGGTGAGGTAGCAGCGGTCGGTGAGCGGCGTCTGTCTCTACTCTAGTGCCGCATGCTAGTACAAGGAGGAGTTACCGAAGGGCGAGCCGCCGAGCCGCGCCTCGAGCGCCTGCGTCATGGTGAGGTAGCAGCGGTCGGTGAGCGGCGTCTGTCTCTACTCTAGTGCCGCATGCTAGTACAAGGAGGAGTTACCGAAGGGCGAGCCGCCGAGCCGCGCCTCGAGCGCCTGCGTCATGGTGAGGTAGCAGCGGTCGGTGAGCGGCGTCTGTCTCTACTCTAGTGCCGCATGCTAGTACAAGGAGGAGTTACCGAAGGGCGAGCCGCCGAGCCGCGCCTCGAGCGCCTGCGTCATGGTGAGGTAGCAGCGGTCGGTGAGCGGCGTCTGTCTCTACTCTAGTGCCGCATGCTAGTACAAGGAGGAGTTACCGAAGGGCGAGCCGCCGAGCCGCGCCTCGAGCGCCTGCGTCATGGTGAGGTAGCAGCGGTCGGTGAGCGGCGTCTGTCTCTACTCTAGTGCCGCATGCTAGTACAAGGAGGAGTTACCGAAGGGCGAGCCGCCGAGCCGCGCCTCGAGCGCCTGCGTCATGGTGAGGTAGCAGCGGTCGGTGAGCGGCGTCTGTCTCTACTCTAGTGCCGCATGCTAGTACAAGGAGGAGTTACCGAAGGGCGAGCCGCCGAGCCGCGCCTCGAGCGCCTGCGTCATGGTGAGGTAGCAGCGGTCGGTGAGCGGCGTCTGTCTCTACTCTAGTGCCGCATGCTAGTACAAGGAGGAGTTACCGAAGGGCGAGCCGCCGAGCCGCGCCTCGAGCGCCTGCGTCATGGTGAGGTAGCAGCGGTCGGTGAGCGGCGTCTGTCTCTACTCTAGTGCCGCATGCTAGTACAAGGAGGAGTTACCGAAGGGCGAGCCGCCGAGCCGCGCCTCGAGCGCCTGCGTCATGGTGAGGTAGCAGCGGTCGGTGAGCGGCGTCTGTCTCTACTCTAGTGCCGCATGCTAGTACAAGGAGGAGTTACCGAAGGGCGAGCCGCCGAGCCGCGCCTCGAGCGCCTGCGTCATGGTGAGGTAGCAGCGGTCGGTGAGCGGCGTCTGTCTCTACTCTAGTGCCGCATGCTAGTACAAGGAGGAGTTACCGAAGGGCGAGCCGCCGAGCCGCGCCTCGAGCGCCTGCGTCATGGTGAGGTAGCAGCGGTCGGTGAGCGGCGTCTGTCTCTACTCTAGTGCCGCATGCTAGTACAAGGAGGAGTTACCGAAGGGCGAGCCGCCGAGCCGCGCCTCGAGCGCCTGCGTCATGGTGAGGTAGCAGCGGTCGGTGAGCGGCGTCTGTCTCTACTCTAGTGCCGCATGCTAGTACAAGGAGGAGTTACCGAAGGGCGAGCCGCCGAGCCGCGCCTCGAGCGCCTGCGTCATGGTGAGGTAGCAGCGGTCGGTGAGCGGCGTCTGTCTCTACTCTAGTGCCGCATGCTAGTACAAGGAGGAGTTACCGAAGGGCGAGCCGCCGAGCCGCGCCTCGAGCGCCTGCGTCATGGTGAGGTAGCAGCGGTCGGTGAGCGGCGTCTGTCTCTACTCTAGTGCCGCATGCTAGTACAAGGAGGAGTTACCGAAGGGCGAGCCGCCGAGCCGCGCCTCGAGCGCCTGCGTCATGGTGAGGTAGCAGCGGTCGGTGAGCGGCGTCTGTCTCTACTCTAGTGCCGCATGCTAGTACAAGGAGGAGTTACCGAAGGGCGAGCCGCCGAGCCGCGCCTCGAGCGCCTGCGTCATGGTGAGGTAGCAGCGGTCGGTGAGCGGCGTCTGTCTCTACTCTAGTGCCGCATGCTAGTACAAGGAGGAGTTACCGAAGGGCGAGCCGCCGAGCCGCGCCTCGAGCGCCTGCGTCATGGTGAGGTAGCAGCGGTCGGTGAGCGGCGTCTGTCTCTACTCTAGTGCCGCATGCTAGTACAAGGAGGAGTTACCGAAGGGCGAGCCGCCGAGCCGCGCCTCGAGCGCCTGCGTCATGGTGAGGTAGCAGCGGTCGGTGAGCGGCGTCTGTCTCTACTCTAGTGCCGCATGCTAGTACAAGGAGGAGTTACCGAAGGGCGAGCCGCCGAGCCGCGCCTCGAGCGCCTGCGTCATGGTGAGGTAGCAGCGGTCGGTGAGCGGCGTCTGTCTCTACTCTAGTGCCGCATGCTAGTACAAGGAGGAGTTACCGAAGGGCGAGCCGCCGAGCCGCGCCTCGAGCGCCTGCGTCATGGTGAGGTAGCAGCGGTCGGTGAGCGGCGTCTGTCTCTACTCTAGTGCCGCATGCTAGTACAAGGAGGAGTTACCGAAGGGCGAGCCGCCGAGCCGCGCCTCGAGCGCCTGCGTCATGGTGAGGTAGCAGCGGTCGGTGAGCGGCGTCTGTCTCTACTCTAGTGCCGCATGCTAGTACAAGGAGGAGTTACCGAAGGGCGAGCCGCCGAGCCGCGCCTCGAGCGCCTGCGTCATGGTGAGGTAGCAGCGGTCGGTGAGCGGCGTCTGTCTCTACTCTAGTGCCGCATGCTAGTACAAGGAGGAGTTACCGAAGGGCGAGCCGCCGAGCCGCGCCTCGAGCGCCTGCGTCATGGTGAGGTAGCAGCGGTCGGTGAGCGGCGTCTGTCTCTACTCTAGTGCCGCATGCTAGTACAAGGAGGAGTTACCGAAGGGCGAGCCGCCGAGCCGCGCCTCGAGCGCCTGCGTCATGGTGAGGTAGCAGCGGTCGGTGAGCGGCGTCTGTCTCTACTCTAGTGCCGCATGCTAGTACAAGGAGGAGTTACCGAAGGGCGAGCCGCCGAGCCGCGCCTCGAGCGCCTGCGTCATGGTGAGGTAGCAGCGGTCGGTGAGCGGCGTCTGTCTCTACTCTAGTGCCGCATGCTAGTACAAGGAGGAGTTACCGAAGGGCGAGCCGCCGAGCCGCGCCTCGAGCGCCTGCGTCATGGTGAGGTAGCAGCGGTCGGTGAGCGGCGTCTGTCTCTACTCTAGTGCCGCATGCTAGTACAAGGAGGAGTTACCGAAGGGCGAGCCGCCGAGCCGCGCCTCGAGCGCCTGCGTCATGGTGAGGTAGCAGCGGTCGGTGAGCGGCGTCTGTCTCTACTCTAGTGCCGCATGCTAGTACAAGGAGGAGTTACCGAAGGGCGAGCCGCCGAGCCGCGCCTCGAGCGCCTGCGTCATGGTGAGGTAGCAGCGGTCGGTGAGCGGCGTCTGTCTCTACTCTAGTGCCGCATGCTAGTACAAGGAGGAGTTACCGAAGGGCGAGCCGCCGAGCCGCGCCTCGAGCGCCTGCGTCATGGTGAGGTAGCAGCGGTCGGTGAGCGGCGTCTGTCTCTACTCTAGTGCCGCATGCTAGTACAAGGAGGAGTTACCGAAGGGCGAGCCGCCGAGCCGCGCCTCGAGCGCCTGCGTCATGGTGAGGTAGCAGCGGTCGGTGAGCGGCGTCTGTCTCTACTCTAGTGCCGCATGCTAGTACAAGGAGGAGTTACCGAAGGGCGAGCCGCCGAGCCGCGCCTCGAGCGCCTGCGTCATGGTGAGGTAGCAGCGGTCGGTGAGCGGCGTCTGTCTCTACTCTAGTGCCGCATGCTAGTACAAGGAGGAGTTACCGAAGGGCGAGCCGCCGAGCCGCGCCTCGAGCGCCTGCGTCATGGTGAGGTAGCAGCGGTCGGTGAGCGGCGTCTGTCTCTACTCTAGTGCCGCATGCTAGTACAAGGAGGAGTTACCGAAGGGCGAGCCGCCGAGCCGCGCCTCGAGCGCCTGCGTCATGGTGAGGTAGCAGCGGTCGGTGAGCGGCGTCTGTCTCTACTCTAGTGCCGCATGCTAGTACAAGGAGGAGTTACCGAAGGGCGAGCCGCCGAGCCGCGCCTCGAGCGCCTGCGTCATGGTGAGGTAGCAGCGGTCGGTGAGCGGCGTCTGTCTCTACTCTAGTGCCGCATGCTAGTACAAGGAGGAGTTACCGAAGGGCGAGCCGCCGAGCCGCGCCTCGAGCGCCTGCGTCATGGTGAGGTAGCAGCGGTCGGTGAGCGGCGTCTGTCTCTACTCTAGTGCCGCATGCTAGTACAAGGAGGAGTTACCGAAGGGCGAGCCGCCGAGCCGCGCCTCGAGCGCCTGCGTCATGGTGAGGTAGCAGCGGTCGGTGAGCGGCGTCTGTCTCTACTCTAGTGCCGCATGCTAGTACAAGGAGGAGTTACCGAAGGGCGAGCCGCCGAGCCGCGCCTCGAGCGCCTGCGTCATGGTGAGGTAGCAGCGGTCGGTGAGCGGCGTCTGTCTCTACTCTAGTGCCGCATGCTAGTACAAGGAGGAGTTACCGAAGGGCGAGCCGCCGAGCCGCGCCTCGAGCGCCTGCGTCATGGTGAGGTAGCAGCGGTCGGTGAGCGGCGTCTGTCTCTACTCTAGTGCCGCATGCTAGTACAAGGAGGAGTTACCGAAGGGCGAGCCGCCGAGCCGCGCCTCGAGCGCCTGCGTCATGGTGAGGTAGCAGCGGTCGGTGAGCGGCGTCTGTCTCTACTCTAGTGCCGCATGCTAGTACAAGGAGGAGTTACCGAAGGGCGAGCCGCCGAGCCGCGCCTCGAGCGCCTGCGTCATGGTGAGGTAGCAGCGGTCGGTGAGCGGCGTCTGTCTCTACTCTAGTGCCGCATGCTAGTACAAGGAGGAGTTACCGAAGGGCGAGCCGCCGAGCCGCGCCTCGAGCGCCTGCGTCATGGTGAGGTAGCAGCGGTCGGTGAGCGGCGTCTGTCTCTACTCTAGTGCCGCATGCTAGTACAAGGAGGAGTTACCGAAGGGCGAGCCGCCGAGCCGCGCCTCGAGCGCCTGCGTCATGGTGAGGTAGCAGCGGTCGGTGAGCGGCGTCTGTCTCTACTCTAGTGCCGCATGCTAGTACAAGGAGGAGTTACCGAAGGGCGAGCCGCCGAGCCGCGCCTCGAGCGCCTGCGTCATGGTGAGGTAGCAGCGGTCGGTGAGCGGCGTCTGTCTCTACTCTAGTGCCGCATGCTAGTACAAGGAGGAGTTACCGAAGGGCGAGCCGCCGAGCCGCGCCTCGAGCGCCTGCGTCATGGTGAGGTAGCAGCGGTCGGTGAGCGGCGTCTGTCTCTACTCTAGTGCCGCATGCTAGTACAAGGAGGAGTTACCGAAGGGCGAGCCGCCGAGCCGCGCCTCGAGCGCCTGCGTCATGGTGAGGTAGCAGCGGTCGGTGAGCGGCGTCTGTCTCTACTCTAGTGCCGCATGCTAGTACAAGGAGGAGTTACCGAAGGGCGAGCCGCCGAGCCGCGCCTCGAGCGCCTGCGTCATGGTGAGGTAGCAGCGGTCGGTGAGCGGCGTCTGTCTCTACTCTAGTGCCGCATGCTAGTACAAGGAGGAGTTACCGAAGGGCGAGCCGCCGAGCCGCGCCTCGAGCGCCTGCGTCATGGTGAGGTAGCAGCGGTCGGTGAGCGGCGTCTGTCTCTACTCTAGTGCCGCATGCTAGTACAAGGAGGAGTTACCGAAGGGCGAGCCGCCGAGCCGCGCCTCGAGCGCCTGCGTCATGGTGAGGTAGCAGCGGTCGGTGAGCGGCGTCTGTCTCTACTCTAGTGCCGCATGCTAGTACAAGGAGGAGTTACCGAAGGGCGAGCCGCCGAGCCGCGCCTCGAGCGCCTGCGTCATGGTGAGGTAGCAGCGGTCGGTGAGCGGCGTCTGTCTCTACTCTAGTGCCGCATGCTAGTACAAGGAGGAGTTACCGAAGGGCGAGCCGCCGAGCCGCGCCTCGAGCGCCTGCGTCATGGTGAGGTAGCAGCGGTCGGTGAGCGGCGTCTGTCTCTACTCTAGTGCCGCATGCTAGTACAAGGAGGAGTTACCGAAGGGCGAGCCGCCGAGCCGCGCCTCGAGCGCCTGCGTCATGGTGAGGTAGCAGCGGTCGGTGAGCGGCGTCTGTCTCTACTCTAGTGCCGCATGCTAGTACAAGGAGGAGTTACCGAAGGGCGAGCCGCCGAGCCGCGCCTCGAGCGCCTGCGTCATGGTGAGGTAGCAGCGGTCGGTGAGCGGCGTCTGTCTCTACTCTAGTGCCGCATGCTAGTACAAGGAGGAGTTACCGAAGGGCGAGCCGCCGAGCCGCGCCTCGAGCGCCTGCGTCATGGTGAGGTAGCAGCGGTCGGTGAGCGGCGTCTGTCTCTACTCTAGTGCCGCATGCTAGTACAAGGAGGAGTTACCGAAGGGCGAGCCGCCGAGCCGCGCCTCGAGCGCCTGCGTCATGGTGAGGTAGCAGCGGTCGGTGAGCGGCGTCTGTCTCTACTCTAGTGCCGCATGCTAGTACAAGGAGGAGTTACCGAAGGGCGAGCCGCCGAGCCGCGCCTCGAGCGCCTGCGTCATGGTGAGGTAGCAGCGGTCGGTGAGCGGCGTCTGTCTCTACTCTAGTGCCGCATGCTAGTACAAGGAGGAGTTACCGAAGGGCGAGCCGCCGAGCCGCGCCTCGAGCGCCTGCGTCATGGTGAGGTAGCAGCGGTCGGTGAGCGGCGTCTGTCTCTACTCTAGTGCCGCATGCTAGTACAAGGAGGAGTTACCGAAGGGCGAGCCGCCGAGCCGCGCCTCGAGCGCCTGCGTCATGGTGAGGTAGCAGCGGTCGGTGAGCGGCGTCTGCACGAGCCGGTCCTGCACGCCCAGGTACTCGAACCCGTACAGGAACTTCGCGTTCGCCATGTGGATCGTCAGCTGCTGCAGCACCTGAAGGTATTCTTAAACTGATGAGTTCAATAAATATGACGCTGAATACACAGAAAACATTCGGAACTTCTTGGCTGGAAACACTTTGTAGAAGTTAATATTGCTGGTATAATAGTTTGCGTTCTTGTTTCAGGCACCCTAGATTGATTTTAAGCAGTCTAAAAATCAGGTCTTTTCTTTCCTACACAAGCCTACGTTACAAACATAACTTGTTACCTATATGTCTGAAACGTGTTAATTGTTATTTTCGTCTCGCTTATCTCAGCATGATGACGTAGGCTTCTGTCAGTCATTTGATCGGAAGAGAGTACCTTAGTAAATAATTGTAATATGGTTTGTTTGTGAAGTAATATAAATACTTACATCAGTGTTTCTGGGGTCGAAGTAGAATCTCATCTCACACAGCCACTCGAAGGAGCGAGGGCTGTTCACGTTGGACGCTATAAGGCGACGGGTCACTGTCCTCTTGTGGACGAACTCGTTGATCTATGAAGGAAAAATATTGGTTCATAAAACCATTATGGTAAGGACAAATATAATGGTTTGATTTAAGACCGCAGAATACGGACACATAGTGAAGAAGCATTTTCAGCAGTAGACGTCAACTGAGAGTATGGTTTCACGTTTGACCCTTCAGGCTAGAGGGTGATGCAGTTAATTACAAGGACTTTAAAATAATTAGAGTGCGTAACAGAAAAGTTTGCGAGCGACTGGTGTCGGCACTGTATTCGAACTTCACACGGCATTCAAAACAAATGGCTGATTGCTATTGGTTCATATTTTGATCGCGCACACTACGTTAGAATCTTCGATGGCGCTATGTAGAATAGAGATCGTTGACCTCTCTGTTTCAGCTACTAGGGCAGTACTCTACCAGCTGCTCCAGCTTCCTGCGCGAGCGCGGCGGGCGCTCCTGCAGCACGCAGTCGGCGAGGATGCTGAGCGTGTGCTCCACGTGCGCGAGCACCGCGTGCAGCGCCGCGCCGCCGCCGCCCGCCAGCGCCGCCTCCACGTCCTCCGACCACAGGATCTGAGCTGCCAGCACTATTATCTGCGCCTGTGGGGACCAAACTCGTTTTATATTTAATGCTCTACTAGCAGATGACCCGTAGAACTACGTATCGCCGCAGTTAAGGTCTTTTTCCTGTCATGCGTGATTTCAGCCGTACGAGGAACTGGTCCGCGTGCAGGCTGCCCGCATCCTTAAATTTCGTACATGTTTTTCCTATTATACGGGCAGCACGCCTATGGCCAGAAGCGTGTAATAACTCGCATGCGGACCAGATCCGCGCGTGGGCGAAACCACGCATGACAGGAAAAGAGTTCTTTTGAGAACTATTATTTTGTGCCTAGAATTCTAGTAAAAGCAGCTAAGATAAGAAACAAATAACACTAATAAAACAATGAACAAAAACGACATTGCCTTAATGGGTTGTCATTTCAGAAAAAAAAAACACATTTCAAGTTATACATTTTAAATCATACAAAAATAAAATTTTACAACATTAAGCAAAGACAAAAGGCCTGTGCAAGAAGAACATCTTAACTTATTACGAGATTTTGAAGCCATCGAACAAGACACACATCAAAAAAGAAGCAGAAACCTTACCTGATACTTATCGCACCATTCCAAGAACTTGAGAGGGTCAACGTTGCAGTCCTTGAACTGCTTCCCATCAGCAACGGCATCTTTCAAGCGGCAGGCAAGAGTCACTCGCATCTCGCGCTCGACCATCGAAAGCCATTCGTTGATCTTCGGGTGATCCACCGTTGATACCGGGGTTATGAATATCACCTACAATGAAAAGGTGATTAAGAAAGGACAGGAAAGAGGCCTTATTGATTTTATGTAACACATTCAATTCAGTAAAAATATAGAACACGACTGCTAATAAGCGTTACCAAACGCATTTAGACAACAAGTTAGGATCGTAATTAAATTGCAAATGTTTTGTTAACCATGCTGGCTTTTCTAGCCGTGTACAGAAAGAGCCATGTTATAGTAGCATTGGTTGACCAAAACTCTAGCAAAGCGATTACGAAAGAATCACATTGGTTTCGGAACCTCCTGATAACCAAGACAGACGCATCAAAATTGCTGTATGACCAATGCTCTTAAAATTTTCTATATAAAGACTTCTCTATAGGTTCAGAATACATCACGACACGACCTTTAACTCACTCAGGTTATATAATCTTACCTCTTCGCCCTCCCTGGACGCGATACCGTTGATGACATTGTTTTCGTCGTTGAGCAAGATGGCGGCCACGCCGGCGAACATCTTCTTGAAGTGCTTCTGCAGGCGCGCTATGTTCTTGCTGTTGCCGATAATCTCGAGCAGGTCCTCATCGCCCACGAAGTAAAATCTAAAGGAAAACATCATATTAATATGGCTATTGTTTTATTTTCAGCGTCCAGCGTTGAGAAACTAGAAGGGCTATATCACACCCTTATTTATTAATTCCCTTTAAATTAATTAATGCCAATGCCATGGTACTGTGATCGCCAACTGCCTACTAAGCGTGGCGATTAGGGCAAATTAAATTTTGACCTTGTTTTGATCTGTGAAGTTTGCCCTGTCCAAAAGCAGATGTCTTGCGGCTGTGAATATTACTTACATAGTTGTATACGCATAATAATTTGTTAATAAAGTAAAAAAAAATGCAGTGTCGTTGACAGTGAAAGAAACCATTAACATATCTCCACAAACTTCACATTTGGTAATACTATGGTATTGATACCACTGTCACGACGTGGCGGTAGAGGCTAAAGAAGGACCTATGCACATTTCGAGCCATCAACTGCCGAGGTCAGTAAGTATATAATAGTAAAGTAACACAGACCTGGGGAAGCTGCTCCTCTCGCGCTCCAGGTACTCGCCCAGCGCCTTCTGTATCTTGCCGAGCAGGTCGGCGAGGCGCTCGAGCGCGCGCTGCACGCCCGGGATGTTCACCACGTCCATCACCATCGGAGACTTGGACACGCGCTTCATCAGACCCAGGAATTCCGAGCTGGCAGAATACACAAATTTCATTACTGACTCTGTTCTATTGTAAAGCTGCGTACGGACTACGCGTAAATTGCCACATTAGTATTGAGGCCATTCAAAAGTGAACGGCGCAGGTGAGGTTTTAGAACACGTGTTACCAACTACGCGTACCATATACGCGCAGTCGGTACGCAGGTTAAGTTGTTACGGTTGCGGTGATCGTATGGGGGCCGTATAAATATTGCTACGCCGTCCGTGCGTCCGCCTGTCATAGGCACATTTAAGAGCCCTCCAGTCAAATATCCCGTCATTCCCAAGAAAATTAAAAAACACTATCGCCATCTTTTATTAAAATTTGTGTTTTTAAAATTGTATAAAAAGTTCACTAAAAATCCAAGATAAAGAAACAAAGCTGAAATCGGTTTCTTTTCACCTCTCTTTCTTGCAAAAATGCCGCTTCTGTTATGTGAAGTAACAATGTCCAAAATCTTTCTCTGTCTAATCAAAAATTATTTAAAAAAAAACTCGATAATTTTAAAGATACCGGAAAGCTGCGGACCACAAGAGTTTACAGGCAAGGTAACAGATTATTATCTGACCTAATACTCTGGAAGCGCGAAGTCTCGACCGGCAGCAGGGTTTTGATATCAGCGGAGCCGCTGAAGATGCCCTCCAGGTACACCCAGCGCCGCTGCACGTCGATCCACACGTCGAACAATGCGTTGATGCGATTTAGCTTCTCTTCCCATGTTAACGCTTCTTCTTCGAACACCTTTGAGAAAAGAACGGAATGTTTGAATAACGCTTTGGATAATAAATCGTAACGAAAAATCTTTAAAGATACAGTACATTTTAAGTAGCGTTACTGAAGTTCTACTTCTCTGGTTTGTTGTATGGTAAATACGTGACATCCAGTCAAAATTGACATATGTCAAATAACTAAAACGCTCTTTAACTTTTTATGAATAACAGGGTAATACTCTAATTTAAGATTTATATTCGTCAAAAATGATACACGATAAAAACGTGTAAGTAATAAGTTTGCAGAACTAAGTAAAAAAAAAACAAGTTTAAATTTAAATTTCATATCAGAATGAGACGTTGATTCGAAGTCAAACCGTTCTAGAATATCAATTGATGATTTTAATTTAAACAAACCTTATAATAAGGCGAGAGTTTCATAGCAGCGACGCTGTTGATGTGCTCCTTCACTTTGTTGAAGAGGTCGTCCCAGCCGCGGATGATCTTGCACTTGTTCTGATAGTTGATCAGGTCCAGTTCGTAGCTCTGCCATGACTCGCGGACCTATAAACACAACAAGAATTTTAACTTACTACTAAATAACAAAAACTCTGCGATTCAATCTATTTCTACGCTTTTTACACCGACAACTATGAAAAAGTCACTCTTTTTTACTGTTCTTATTGTTAAGTAGTAGAAAAAACACAGTATAGAACATGGGTGTACAGCGATTCCACTTAGGGTGCTGTTACGACCTTCGCTCGTTTAAGATTACGCTCTTACAGCAGCGCTCAGGTTTATTTTTTAATAAAATCTTCTATTTGGCGCGGGCGACGCACTTTGAAGCCCTCTCTACGTTTGGGATTCTACTAAAGAATCCCTATTTTCGCTCTGGATTTCAAAAAGCGCCATCGCCATAAACATATTACTTTGCCCCTTGTGATACAATCTCATATTTTGAGTAGCCCTATGTGCAGGTGTTATTCAAGAAGCACACCTGCTTCAGGAACTCCTCGAGCGCCATCTCCCCCTGCGCCACGGAGACCACGTCGCGCACGGTGTGCTCGTTGCGCAGCAGGTCGGCGTCCCACACCTGTCCCAGGGTCAGCTCGGACAGCGCCCACTCCACTTTCAGCGCGCGGCACAGCTGACGCCAGTGCCGCTCTTTCAGAGCGTCCGATTTCAGCTCCACTATCAGCATGTTGACCTGTGAGTAATAATAGTTCGTAAGAGTAATTTCTGTTTCAAAGTTGAAAAAAAAACTCTAAAGAAGGAAGTTTCGCTAAGTCCATCTGTCTCAATGTGGCCTTAAATTTTCATTGGAGCTAATGAAGTGACGTTAATTTATTCACATCCTAGTTTGGTTAATTGCCACTTCAATATAAAAATCGCTATCTATTAGCGTATTTCCTCAAGAAGCGATATCGCGGAATGGGGGCTCGACAGCCAATAGAAATCGCTCGTACATCCACGAAGCCTGCCTGATTGGCTGTCGAGCCCCTATCGCGCGACCGATATCGCCTCCTGAGGAAACACGCTAAATGATTAAAAAATCATGCCATCTATATCAATCTAACTTCTGGCGTAGATGGAGCTACGGAAACCTAAATTAAGCACTAATATGTCGCTAAAATGAACCCCAGTAATAGTGGTCCCGCGCACCAAGCGGGCACTCAGTGCACGTACCTTGGTGTAGGAGTGCAGCAGCTTGCGCACGTACTCGTAGCTGTCGTACATGCGCAGGCGCGCCGGCAGCTCCTTCAGCTCGTTCAGCATGCCTTCCAGCTGTTGCCTGCACAATACATTTTTTACATTAGATTTTAGTAAATAAAATTATTAAAGCCAACCCAATGACATGAAAATTAGACGCTTACGTACCTCAACTTCCTAGGCTGCACAGACAACCACGGCTTTTCCCTGATGTCATCGATTTGAGTCCATATCTTGCTGAGAGACGACCAGACGCCGCGCAGGTCCTGAAGCTCTTCAAGAGCGACGGTCATACGCTCGTTGTTCACCGAGGTACCTTAAAAATTGAGTAAAGCAAGGTAATTTTTAGGGTTACGTAGTCAACCAAGAACCATAATAGTTTCTCTAGGTTCTGTTTTTCACATTATTATTATTTTTTTAAATTTTATTACACAAATAAAAGTATGGCAACATTCCCACGGGTATTTCCCACGCGAGCATTAGTAGGTTAAAGCTAATGAAATATAGTTCAAAATTCGTTTCTAAAATAAATGTTAAAAAAATCAGTCAAAGAAGTTACCCGTATCATGCAGCTCAAGAGCCTCCTTGGCTTTAGCAACGTTGTCCCTTTCGTCTTTAAGTCTAGAATATCTAGTCTCCATAGCTTGTAGTCTCGTCAATGCGTCTTCAGGCCTTGTAGAGCCGTCGGTGGGTTTGGCTCGCTCCCACTCTCCAAGGAACTCCAATGTGCGAGTCTCGACGGCCTTGTCTTCTGCTACGATCTTTTGTTGTAACGAGGCGACCTGGGTAGAAGGATGAGACGATTTTATTAGACTAGGTTCGAAGATTTTGTATAAAAAAGACGAAAGAAAGGCAAAGGCGAAAGACGCTATCGCCGGAGGGAGCTGAGGCTGAAGGTAAAGTAAAGCTCCTCTAGTGGGAGTCTTGTGCGTGAGGATTGGAAGAAGAATATTTAATTATTTGGTAGTATGATTAGGTAATTTTCCTTGCTATATTTAATCGCGATGTTTACCTGTGTTTGAATAGAAGAGTCCTTTCTGCGCATGATCTCGTTGAACGCGCTCCATTCTCCCTCGATGTTGTCGACATGCAGCCATTGAGCAGGGAATTGGAATCTAAGGCAGAAATGCACATAATGACCATTTATTTACATCAAATATCAAATTTATAAAAAAATATTTTCTGTAAATTTGACTATTGACCAACTTTGTCGTTCAGTTGGAATGGAAGGATTTAGCAAAAAAATATTTTTGAAATAATTAACCACGATAATAATGTATGAAAAGGGTATTCAAAAGTGTATGCTTCGGTGGTTTGGTCACTTAGAGCGAATGGATGACAGAAGATAGACAAAATAAATGTACAGAGCAGATGCGGAAGGCACGGTCTTCCAACAGGCCATAGCGAACGTTCACCGGCCTACTCCCGATGTCAGTAAACAGGCGTAACGTAACATAATGTTTGTGTGTCATGTGTGAGGTAGAGGAACTGACCGCTGCCTCTCGAGGATGCGCTGCGCCTCGCGGTAGGTGTCGACCTGCCTCTCCCAGGCCAGCACCTCGCGCTTCAGCTGCTGCACGTACGTGATGAGGGATACCGCGTCGCTCGTCGACGCCGCCTCTGTTGGTATTGTTACCGATTTAAATATGCCGTAAATAGTTTGGGAATTTGTTGAAGATTCCGACCAGAATTTACATAGGTACACTGCTGCCAAAATTGATATAATTTACGAGTTGCAGACACTGCACAAGATAATCAGACGACCTAAAGAAGTTTTGCGCAATTGCACTGGATAGGAATCACACAAGACCCGCCACTGTGGCAATTTGTGGTGAGAGGACTATGTCCGGTAATGAACGTCGTTCGGCTGAGATAATGATGATGAAGACGTAGCCGTGTATGTAATTCTGCGTTTGTTCGGCTAACTTTTTCTGTTGTATAATTAACTAACGAAATCACATTTTGATGAAGTTACAAAATACAATCGCGAAAACAGTTTATTATTGAAATTAGAAAAACTAAGGTATATTAAAATGTAGCAGATTCAATTACCAATGGACTGCTGCTCCAACTGAGTCCTAGACTTGGCCAGCTGTCCGTGGAAGGAGACCATCTCGCCCCCAAGCAGGGCTCCAAACTTGCCGAGAACCTCCTTGTGCCAAGCGTCATACTTCAAGGCAACTTTGCTCTGGACGCGCGCGAAGTCGATCACCACGGGGCCGTACTCGCGGCGGGTGTCGGACGTGTCGAATGTTGTACGCGATTTCCTGTTGAATTTTTTTTTTATATGTCAGAATCAGAATACAAAAGCTGCATCGAGGATTTAACATAATTAAATGTTGTTTAAGTAGGTTATTTTCATACAGTATTGGTTTCCTCCGAATCCAAGGTTAGGTCATAGGAAACGTATATTTTTTTAGTAAGCCTTGCAAATGTTTACCAAGTAGGGGAACATCGGCACTGACTCTGTCAAAAACTGACAGAATATTATCTATATATTAAAAACAGTTAAAAAACTAATATCAGCTTGTCCAAGCAAATATCGAACAATTCGACTGTAAAAACTTACTTGATGTCATTCAGACACTTCATCCACAAGTTGATGTCTTCACCGAGACGGCCGTACAGGCTCTCAGGCTGCAGATCCCAGAGGGCTTGGTAACTGTTTAGAATTAAGATAGAATTGTTTATTGATGGATCAAAGTGAAAGGAAACGCGCTAAACATATTAGAATATTTACATAAAAATTAAATATATCGCTTACTAATTTATTTACTCAGAATTAACTTACCACTAACAATGTAAGAACATATGTATATACAAAATTTCCACATTTTATAACGACACTTGCAGTGGATTTATTATTATTCAAAATACATAAGTATAGAAAGTAACATTAGCTAAAAAGTGTAGTAAGGTTAAAATGTAGGTAAAGATAGGAACTAATTGCAATTTAGATTACTTTTATTTACAATAGAAAAGTATCTGAGAGTACACTGACCGCAGCCACTCGTCGACGTACTCGCGCACTTGCGAGATCTTCTGCTCGATGGCGCCGTACACGCTCTCGAGCGGCGCCGCGCCCGCCGGCAGCTTGGTCAGCAGGTTGCGGTACGTGGCCGGCTGCGCGCGCGACACGCCCACCTGGTATCTGCGCGCACGCACACACATTCCTTACTGGTTCACATGCATTACAAACATGGATCGCGTGTAGTCGTGTAAAGCAGCGAAAATCATTTAGAATGCCAGTTTTAGCGGGTGAAAGCGACTGTACTTTAAATCTTATTAATTTATGTTCTTTGTATTGTAAATTAAATTGTAATGTCACATAAGAACAAAAAAAAAAAAAAAAGAGAGAGATAAATTGTAAAGTAGAGTTTGTTACCCCTTTCTTCTCTACGCTGTAAAATCATTGCGAAAGGGAGTAGAATCATTTGACAGAGGAGGGCTCGTTTGGGGGCGTCTCCAGGCGACCATTGTCGTAAGGCAAGGCAAACATTTGTTTGCCTGAGCCAATTAGTGGGCACCCTGAACTACCTCGCCTCTATCAGTATAGGATACTTTACGAAATAAGGTATCAATATTAATTAGATTAGTCTAATTGACTTTCAATAAGCGATATCTTGTATCCTGTATTGAATAAATCATTTTTTACTTTTTTACTTTACTGTAGACGGTCAGCAGGTAGCGTTGTACAGTGTACGCCTCTGCCTGTTCGCAGCAGACGACATTTATAAAACTCATTGACTTAACTTATTGAAAATCAATGACAAAATATGTATATCTTAAACAAAAATGTCCAGAACTAGATGCCCAAAAACAACAACTAAGGTCTCATTTCGGGAAACATAGGCCTATGTTTTGATCTTGAAGCGTTGAAATACGCGGCGCCGGCGTCGGTTCCCGCATTGACTGTGCCAACGGGTCTCCGTAAACGGTCTCATACATTGCTATACGTTTGATATAATCGCAGCACGCCCCGCGTGTAAGAAATCTCAGTAGACAAGACTGACTAACTTTGCTCTTAAACAAACCTAATATTAGAGCGTAGGAGGGAGAAAGCCTTTATGTCTATGAGTATAAGGTTCAGACCTGGTGCTCTGCAGGCGGTGCTGGCTGGTGACGACGGCCTGCCAGGCGAACATCTGCCGCATGAGCTGGAAGCGCGCCTCCTCCAGCGACGGGAACAGGTACATCTGCTGGTTCGTGATGCGCACCTCGTGCACCACGCGACCGATCTGCGTTGCGGACATTCACGGTACTTTATTTAGGGGTTTTGAACAGAGTCTAGTAGTTTTAGCGGGAATGTGTTCGAAATGTAAGAAGAAGTCAAAATGTATTTTTGAGAGTTAAATATTTTAGATGTTTTTCTTGCAGTGTTTGATTCTACTAATTCGGGCACAACCTGAAAGTTTTTTAGTTTGAAGCTTAGCTCAGAGGGAGCATAGTTGTTAAGAAAACCTTAATTTTTTTTTAGCGGGAATGTGTTCGAAATGTAAGAAGAAGTCAAAATGTATTTTTGAGAGTTAAATATTTTAGATGTTTTTCTTGCAGTGTTTGATTCTACTAATTCGGGCACAACCTGAAAGTTTTTTAGTTTGAAGCTTAGCTCAGAGGGAGCAGTTGTTAAGAAAACCTTAATTTTTTTGATTTGATTAATATGTTCAATTCGCGTAATAGGGTTGCCAGTTCATAACGTCACCTAAGATCTGCGGACAAACATCTTTCATACATTTGCTCAAGAGAGAATTAAACTGAATTATTCTTTATTACCTGAGGTTCACCGCCGGGCTTGTGCGTGGGCTCGGCGGGGGAGTAGGTGTCCATGGAGAGGTCCAGCTCGTTGGCCTTGCCGAGCAGAGCCATGGTCCAGGCTTCGATGCCGGCTTGCAGGCGCGCCGCTAAGCTCTTCTCCACCTAATTATAATGCAGCTATTATTATCAATACAAAATTCTAGTGTTGGAAAGGTTTGGAATGTATATATGTTCCCATTTTTTATTTTGATTTACCAAAGACTGAAAATGAGTATAAAGTATCGCCTAAAACACACGGTAAAACACAACTTCAATGTCTTCTGTTGTCTTCTCTACAGATCGATACAATAAGCAACATTTCAGTGGTAAGGGAAAATCGTTGCGTTTCATTATGTGTTGTTGAAAATGGATCTAGATCCAATGATTTACAGCCATTTGTTTAATATCTCTATATGAATGTACCTCCTCATCGAGCCGCTGCACCCACAGATGCAGGTTGCTGTACTGTCGCAGCGACAGGTCGTCGATGGCGCGCTGCAGCCGCGCCAGGATGTCGGCCAGGCTCGGCGCCGAGTACGGGCACGTCTCCAGAGAGCGCGCGTCCACTGAGATCTGCTCTTCTACTGCCAGCAGATCTTCCACCTGACAATTAAGTATTGCACTCAGAGCCCCAGAGTAGCTAGACACGTATATCATGACATGACGTATACACAAACATAACATAGCGACAAACTAGCGCTACAAACTAATTATTCCGCTTATTTACTAAATTGATCTTGAAAATAAATAAAGGATCAAGAGCCAGGCTGTATAGGTTTTTTTAGGATTTTTTTAGAGTATTTAATTTAGAGAACAAAGTTTTATACATCCTAACCATTTTGGTGTGTACTAAATTTAAACAATGTAGCTTTTTATTATAAGAAAATAACTGCTGCCGGAAGCTGCTGAGGACACTCCTGTTGCAGATTTATGTAAAATAATCTTCATTAACAAATTACCTTCTCCTGAAACACTAGGACGACCTCGCTGAGCTTTTGCACGTAAGGGTCCAACTTGTAGGACTCCCACACGAGCGCCATCCCTTCCGAGATCTGGTTCAACACGTCCCGGCGCAGGCCCGCCACTAGCGGAGTTATCGACGCCTTGTCGCGGATCTGAGAACGTTAGTTTAGTTAGTTTCAGCAGGTACTAAGTAGATACCATTAAATTATATTTTATACGTTTTACTTTGTTATATAATTAACTTGGCTTTTAAAATATAACATAGCTATGTAATATAGTAAAGCAGTATTGAGTTGGTTCAACAAAAAGCGAGACAATGTCTATTGCGGTTTATCTACAGTTAAAACTAAAACATCTAATCTTTGCATTCGTGACATCTAGTACTCATCATGCATTCTTATAGTAAACTACCTTCGTATGATTCCTATTATTTAGCTGCACAAATATAAGAACGTGTTTTAAATAGAAATCCACACTATGAAAAAAAAAAAAGTGTTAATGTGTCGATGTAGTCATGTATGTGTAACATGTCCGTGTTTCTAGATGGCTTTTTATAAAACAACTATTTATTTGCTAGACGATGGCCAAATATAGGTTGCTATGATTTGCAAATATTCAAACATTACATCTAATCACAAAATTCAAAGCCTGATATATTTAATAAATTAATATCGGGTATTTAAAAAGTAAAAAGTGAAAGAGACAACGATATACTTCATAACTAGGGAGAGGTAGAACACCGGAGTTAAAACAACTATAATTAGATTTTTTTTCATAATGTAATGAATGATTCGTGTTCGTGATTGATAAGTGATAGTGATAACAATAAATTTTGTTTTTCTTTCTATCCCTGACCATCATAGAGATATTCTGCCAGTATCGTTTAGCTGTGCTATGTTCTAAATTAAAAATGTGAAAGTATTAAAATACCTTCTCCAGAGTGCGCTCGTAAGTGCGCACGCTCTCAATGAGCGAGATAGCGAACGGATACAGCTGGTTCGCTTGGTGAGCCTTGTTGACTATGGCTAAAGGCACGCTGAAATTTAAATTAAACTTTAGTTTACAAGAACTGAAACTATTTTAACTTTGCGTTGAATCTTTATGTGAAATATAACAGTTTCACTGTTATAACTAAGGTTAACCTATATAAGATAAATATATAATAATATGTAAGATAAATAATAATAAAAAAAAGACACACACATAAAAGTAATTATCTTTACATGTAACATCAATTGAGGTTCATTTGTCTCGTTAAAACTCAAGAACGGCTGGATTTTTAAACTCATTTTGATTTTTTGATGTTTGTCGTTGCCTAGGAACTTTGAGAAAATACGATGGAGGAGTCACTATTGCACGCGGATGCAGGCGCGGATACAGCGGGAATGATAAGTAATCTGGCAAAACTTACCGGAATCCCAAGTTCTTGAGGTTCCTGACCTCCTTGTAGAGCGTGATGATTTCGGGCAGGAAGTTGACCTTCAGTTTGAGCATGGTGCCGGACTTGCTGGAGCGCGCGCGGACACTCTCGATGGCGAAGATGCGCCCGGACACGCCCAAGTTGCGTTGTTGTACCTTATTAAATTCATGTGTTTAAAAAACCCACAAAACAAAAAAATATTACTAAAAACTTTCGAAAAAGTAAACCTTTCCAAAAATCGAAACTTGATTAAAATCAGTTCATCCGTTTGGCATAATAACTAGAACTGCCTGTAGATGGCTTAAAACAACAAGGCCGTATCCTAGACTAGTTAGTACAATTTTTATAATACCTTGCGCGCCCAGTCATCGAACACCTCCTGAGTGTCGAGCTTCAATCGGAAACTATCGCCGTCGGCTTTCAGCTTTTGACCCTCGATGTGATTCTCCCAGCCTTTGCCTGTAGAAACAATTTGTATTTATTCAATTTTTATGAATGATTTGGGCTGGATCATACGCTTGCTACATGTTGTGCCCAATATGGTTAAATACTACTCTATATGAATTTCAGTTTATATCGACTTCAGTACTACTATTGCGGATGATATGGATATTGAAAAAGAAAGATGGCGCTATACACTTTATAGAGCGCTGTCTCTTTTTTTAATAGCCATAATCAAATCGATTGCTAGCCGCAATAGATCTCCAGGTTTAATTCCGAGCATCGCGATATTCGCGATCCATCGCGGCCTCGAGCGGGCGAAGAATATCGTAAGTCAGGGACTATTCTTGCCGCGCTTATGTTGCAGGCCTCGGAAGCGGTACTATGGCGCAGTCTCCTACAGTACCATGAATTTTCATACAATTAACTGTAGCGATTAATAACAGTGGTACAGTGATAACAGCTGCGATCGAATTCGATCATCGGTATAACAGTTTCATAATTTATGTCATGTTTCTTAGCTACAAATCGCAGCATGCTAAAACATACCCAGAACATCCTCGACCCTCTTCAAGTAAGCGGTGAGCTGGTGGTCGATCTGCTTGGCCCAGATAATGGAGCCGGCCACGGGCGGCAGGTCGCGCACCAGCGACAGCCGGCTGCACTTCGACTGAGGGTATTGCACCTGAGAGAGGAACAAGACTATTAACACACTAACAATTTTACAACAGAAAATCCTCTTCGCCCAGAAGTGTTGTGACAATGGTATGAACAACCGGGTTAAATTAAGGTAAAAGTCTACTGCAGAGAAACCTAACTCTTTAATCTCAAATAAGTATTTACTGCACAAAAATATGACCTCCCTGTTAAGAACCACAACGGTATTGATATTTCGTCCACTCACGTTACTAAGAAGTGGTTGTGTTAACTCGGGGGGCATATCAGATTTCTATGCGTTTTTTGGGAATTTAAACCAGACAAGTCAGGTTACCTTGAACTTCTCGTGCAGAGCCTCGATGTCGTCCTTGACGCGCTGTATGAGCTGCGTCTGGTACTCGCGGATGTGCGGCCGCTGTTTGTTACCTTGAACTTCTGGTGCAGAGCCTCGATGTCGTCCTTGACGCGCTGTATGAGCTGCGTCTGGTACTCGCGGATGTGCGGCCGCTGTTTGTTACCTTGAACTTCTCGTGCAGAGCCTCGATGTCGTCCTTGACGCGCTGTATGAGCTGCGTCTGGTACTCGCGGATGTGCGGCCGCTGTTTGTTACCTTGAACTTCTCGTGCAGAGCCTCGATGTCGTCCTTGACGCGCTGTATGAGCTGCGTCTGGTACTCGCGGATGTGCGGCCGCTGTTTGTTACCTTGAACTTCTCGTGCAGAGCCTCGATGTCGTCCTTGACGCGCTGTATGAGCTGCGTCTGGTACTCGCGGATGTGCGGCCGCTGTTTGTTACCTTGAACTTCTCGTGCAGAGCCTCGATGTCGTCCTTGACGCGCTGTATGAGCTGCGTCTGGTACTCGCGGATGTGCGGCCGCTGTTTGTTACCTTGAACTTCTCGTGCAGAGCCTCGATGTCGTCCTTGACGCGCTGTATGAGCTGCGTCTGGTACTCACGGATGTGCGGCCGCTGTTTGTTACCTTGAACTTCTCGTGCAGAGCCTCGATGTCGTCCTTGACGCGCTGTATGAGCTGCGTCTGGTACTCGCGGATGTGCGGCCGCTGTTTGTTACCTTGAACTTCTCGTGCAGAGCCTCGATGTCGTCCTTGACGCGCTGTATGAGCTGCGTCTGGTACTCGCGGATGTGCGGCCGCTGTTTGTTACCTTGAACTTCTCGTGCAGAGCCTCGATGTCGTCCTTGACGCGCTGTATGAGCTGCGTCTGGTACTCGCGGATGTGCGGCCGCTGTTTGTTACCTTGAACTTCTCGTGCAGAGCCTCGATGTCGTCCTTGACGCGCTGTATGAGCTGCGTCTGGTACTCGCGGATGTGCGGCCGCTGTTTGTTACCTTGAACTTCTCGTGCAGAGCCTCGATGTCGTCCTTGACGCGCTGTATGAGCTGCGTCTGGTACTCGCGGATGTGCGGCCGCTGTTTGTTACCTTGAACTTCTCGTGCAGAGCCTCGATGTCGTCCTTGACGCGCTGTATGAGCTGCGTCTGGTACTCGCGGATGTGCGGCCGCTGTTTGTTACCTTGAACTTCTCGTGCAGAGCCTCGATGTCGTCCTTGACGCGCTGTATGAGCTGCGTCTGGTACTCGCGGATGTGCGGCCGCTGTTTGTTACCTTGAACTTCTCGTGCAGAGCCTCGATGTCGTCCTTGACGCGCTGTATGAGCTGCGTCTGGTACTCGCGGATGTGCGGCCGCTGTTTGTTACCTTGAACTTCTCGTGCAGAGCCTCGATGTCGTCCTTGACGCGCTGTATGAGCTGCGTCTGGTACTCGCGGATGTGCGGCCGCTGTTTGTTACCTTGAACTTCTCGTGCAGAGCCTCGATGTCGTCCTTGACGCGCTGTATGAGCTGCGTCTGGTACTCGCGGATGTGCGGCCGCTGTTTGTTACCTTGAACTTCTCGTGCAGAGCCTCGATGTCGTCCTTGACGCGCTGTATGAGCTGCGTCTGGTACTCGCGGATGTGCGGCCGCTGTTTGTTACCTTGAACTTCTCGTGCAGAGCCTCGATGTCGTCCTTGACGCGCTGTATGAGCTGCGTCTGGTACTCGCGGATGTGCGGCCGCTGTTTGTTACCTTGAACTTCTCGTGCAGAGCCTCGATGTCGTCCTTGACGCGCTGTATGAGCTGCGTCTGGTACTCACGGATGTGCGGCCGCTGTTTGTTACCTTGAACTTCTCGTGCAGAGCCTCGATGTCGTCCTTGACGCGCTGTATGAGCTGCGTCTGGTACTCGCGGATGTGCGGCCGCTGTTTGTTACCTTGAACTTCTCGTGCAGAGCCTCGATGTCGTCCTTGACGCGCTGTATGAGCTGCGTCTGGTACTCGCGGATGTGCGGCCGCTGTTTGTTACCTTGAACTTCTCGTGCAGAGCCTCGATGTCGTCCTTGACGCGCTGTATGAGCTGCGTCTGGTACTCGCGGATGTGCGGCCGCTGTTTGTTACCTTGAACTTCTCGTGCAGAGCCTCGATGTCGTCCTTGACGCGCTGTATGAGCTGCGTCTGGTACTCGCGGATGTGCGGCCGCTGTTTGTTACCTTGAACTTCTCGTGCAGAGCCTCGATGTCGTCCTTGACGCGCTGTATGAGCTGCGTCTGGTACTCGCGGATGTGCGGCCGCTGTTTGTTACCTTGAACTTCTCGTGCAGAGCCTCGATGTCGTCCTTGACGCGCTGTATGAGCTGCGTCTGGTACTCGCGGATGTGCGGCCGCTGTTTGTTACCTTGAACTTCTCGTGCAGAGCCTCGATGTCGTCCTTGACGCGCTGTATGAGCTGCGTCTGGTACTCGCGGATGTGCGGCCGCTGTTTGTTACCTTGAACTTCTCGTGCAGAGCCTCGATGTCGTCCTTGACGCGCTGTATGAGCTGCGTCTGGTACTCGCGGATGTGCGGCCGCTGTTTGTTACCTTGAACTTCTCGTGCAGAGCCTCGATGTCGTCCTTGACGCGCTGTATGAGCTGCGTCTGGTACTCGCGGATGTGCGGCCGCTGTTTGTTACCTTGAACTTCTCGTGCAGAGCCTCGATGTCGTCCTTGACGCGCTGTATGAGCTGCGTCTGGTACTCGCGGATGTGCGGCCGCTGTTTGTTACCTTGAACTTCTCGTGCAGAGCCTCGATGTCGTCCTTGACGCGCTGTATGAGCTGCGTCTGGTACTCGCGGATGTGCGGCCGCTGTTTGTTACCTTGAACTTCTCGTGCAGAGCCTCGATGTCGTCCTTGACGCGCTGTATGAGCTGCGTCTGGTACTCGCGGATGGCGCCGCGGATGTGCGGCCGCACGAACAGCGCGTTGAACCGTGAGAAGATGCGGAACATCTCGTTCGCGTTCTTGGCTGTGCCCAGCTGGTCGCGCAGGTGCGCCGTTATGCGGGTCTCCACGCGGTCTGACCATACAATTACACTTTATCATATCATCATAATCATATCAGCCGAAAGACGTCCATTGCTGGACATAACTTCCAATAGATCGATCATTTCAGGTCTTGCACTTGCAATCTTCACCAAGTTGGTTGACCACAAAACAACATCCTACAATACTAGCTTTTAAATAATAGTACTATATTATGTACCAATAGTTTATTAAATTACAGGATCATCATAATTTTAGCCAAAAAACGTCTTTTGGCCCCCAGACCCCCCCACAGATCGACACCATGCTTGATCTTATGCGACCTTCATCCAGTGCACACCTAAAATCCTCACTTGGATATCTGACCACGGGGTAACCTTATTCTGCGACTTCCAGTCGTCACTACGTCACTTTTTGGCTCCTGCAACCAACTCCGTTTTGAACTATGTGCCCTGCGCATTTCTATTAAAAAAAAGGTAGATTTTAATAACGACAGTATCTAATCCATTAGAGTATAGGTTAACGAGGTATTAAAATAATATTTTTTCTATAAAATTTTGAACAAATTACAACAAATAATGAAAGTATTACCGATCCGGTCCTCATATCGCCTCACGGCAGCCTCCCAGGCGTCGCAGCCCTCGCGAGATATGTCCAGGCAGTCCACCTCCTTCACATTCTCGTATGCGAGGTTAACCTATACATTTTCAAATTAATTACACAATCAATTATTAGTCTCGCATAATATTTCCTGTTGCTTTTTATTTTATTTCTTGTCGACCCGGCGAACTTCGTAACGCCCAACCCATAACTATCTTGTGCACGTATTATACTTATAAACCTTCCTCTTAAATCACTCTATTTATTGAAAAAATCGCATCAAAATCCGTGTCGCTATGTATGCTTAAATCTTTAAAATTATTAAGCGACAGACGCAGGAATCGACTTTATTTTAAACTGTGTATTGGTAAGGAATGGAACTTTAACTTATTGGTTTGAATATAAATTTGGATTAAAAAAAATATAACTATACAAAATTGTGACTTCTCCCAGTTCGAATGAATTGTTTAGCCGAGAAGGCATACAGTTGTTTACAAGTTGTTTTTTTATTATTTCGTTTTTGTATATTTAGGGTACAAAGGAACTAAAATCGTTACAAAGTGACTAAAAGTACCATAAATAAAAAATATTATTAAACTTGCATACTTTGCTTAAAATAGTAAAATATATAAGTACATAAATGTCTTGCTCATTATATTTTAATAAAAAATAAAATCTTTAAAATAAGTAAACAAAAAGACAAAGTTGTCAGACAGTAACCTCGGCAATAGCATTAGCGTCGGCCGCGTCCATGGGCAGGGAGTGCGGCTGCGCCGGCTCGCCGCCCGCGCCCGCGTCGCCCGCCGCCACCGTGGCGCGCGGCCGCAGCACCTGCCGCACACCAAACATGTTTTATTACTGGACCAGTTGCCCTATTGTCATTCCCAATGGCTAAGAATTAAACTCTATTGCGAATAATAACTCATCACACATAAAGCCCCGAACTGGGAAGAACTTGTATCTAGGGTGCCGGGAAACAAACATATCAATAATCATCATAACAATGTTCTTTCCCGCTGGGAATCAAACACGGTACTCCCGCGTCACTTCGCAGAGAAAGCTTAACATTTAGGTTACTTTCGCATCTATAATATTAGTAGAGATTAGATTGGTGACCCCAACGTGATAAATTCTGTTTATACATACAGTTATAATAGTCATTATATTAAATAGTAGTGATCAAATTGGTGACCCCGACGTGTCAGTCTCAGCAGTGATAGGAACAGTTAGTGCTTGGCCACACTGCAGACGCGGCTGCAGATTAAAACAAAAAGCCGCAGTCAAAGCGCGCCGGTAGCCCTAAATGATTTAAGATCGCGCGTGATAATAATGCTGCCTGACGCTCGTGTACCGTCCGTATCTCCCCGCATCGCGCCCGCGTACGAACGTCCGTGTTTGGAGGCTACTCGGTCGAGGTTGATACTCGGTCACGTATTTTCCGAGTGCTGATTGTCCTGTCTCGAGTCGTCTTATACTCTGTCGAGCATGTTTCACTGTCACGAAGTTGGAAAACGACTATGCATATTAATTTGGAGCTGAGAACGATTTAAAGTTAAAACTTTGACACTTTGGAGTGCGAGTTCGAGCTCGGCACGACTGTGAATGTCAGCTTATGCTTCATACAACGGTCAGATATTTTGCACAACGCATGTGTGCGCGGCCACTGGCGGCCTGCAGCGTACACTGAGAAACCGGTTTATACCGGTTTAGCGAGTGAATGCATACAGTATACATATGAGTTTTCGACATCCTTAGAAGCTTAGCATCTGTTTCTTCCTTACTCCTGTGCTGGGGTCAAGCACTCACCCGCAGCATGACGGTGCGCAGCTGCTCGTGGTGGCGGCGGAAGCGGCGCATGTGCTCCATGCGCGCCTGCAGCCGCTTGTGCGAGGGCGACACGCGCCACACCATCTTCAGGTGCTCGTCGCGCTTCTTCTTTACTATGTCACTGTGTGAGGGAGAAAGTGTTGACCTTCATAAGCATTCCTGTATTAAAGGATTCCTTACGGAACCGCGCGGCGAGGTGGGGGTCGGCTCCTGCAGCAGCAGCTGTTGCGCTCTGTCATTTCGCCGACAACGCTCATGGCGATGGCGGCCCCACCTCCACCTTGCCGCGTGGTGCCGCGAGGCGCGGTAAGGGTCAACTATCTTTAGGCCCGATTTCCAGCAGATCAGAAAGAAGAGGAGACGACAGCAGATGAGTTGAATAACTAATTAGATTTCAGCTTCACAGGGGGCCATTCCGAGAGATTATTGAGCAGAGTTTTGGGGGATTATGATATAAGCAACTATCGCACACTCTAGCTCCCAATTTGTATAGCTAAGGCAATGACAAAGATCACTTCGAATTAAGTTGTTTATTAAATTTAAGATAATAGGAGTACCTCTAGCTTAATATGTTACTGTTAAGAAAAATAAATTTAAACTAAAACCTTACCGCAAAAGTCCTTGAAGTTTTTCATACTCGTCGTCCCAGCACGAGAACACTTCAAAGCACTGCGTCATCACGCGCTCGAAGTCTTCAAACGGGATGTGCATCAGACGGCGGGTGCCAAGGACCTTATATAAATACATTTATAGCTAAAGTTTTTAAAAAATGCATTAAAAATGTTTTTAGGAGCTACTTAAGTGTATGATATTCATATAAAATTATGTTTAGATAATTAATTGGGTATTCATATTATGGGTAGTCCGATAGTCTGCAACTGTACCTAGATTTTAGTCCTAGTTTCGAATACCCAAAATGTAATAAATTAGAACTTAACTATGTAAAAACAGCCATGTTTCGATTTGAATTACCTTGAGTAGTTGTTGTCCGAGATCACGTGATATTGCCTCGACCAATCGCAGCCCGCGCTGGATCGGGTACTTAGTCGAGCGGATCTTGCGCAGGTGCGAGAATATCTGCTGCACTGCCAACCTAGGAAAGGTAAATAGTAGTAGGTTATATTACAATGGTGTAAAGAGATGTATAATAATGAGGATCGTTACAGAACCCGAAGCAATAGCTTGTAATTGTAAACTCAACTTTTCATTTCATCTCACAATTATTATAATTTTTTGTAAATAAAGTAAAATTACAATAGGTACCTACATAAATACTCAAATAAATCGTAAATTATATTTTGCAGCCTTTTATTTTTGTAATTTCTGGTTGGTTGTTTTATTTCCGAGGCCCCCTCTCCATACTAGTTTCAGTAGAAAGAGTGTAGTAGCTGTTGTAATAAAGGTCACACTGCTGAAGCTTACCTGATGCGCTCGAGCTCAGTAGCACTGAGCAGGTCGTTGATGGGGAAGTCCTTCATGAGCGGGTTGTAGTCGGACACCGTGGCCAGTGCCTGCTTGAGCCCCGTGTCCGTGTCAAACGACACCGTTGCATGGAACCTCTTGCCGTACTTCAGGATCTCCAGGGTCAGGGCCACCTGTAGTATGAAATTACATTGAAAAAGTCTTAAAATTAAGAAAACTTATTCATTTGCTATGAGAATTATTTCATCACATAGGAGTTTATCCTTTTGTCTTACTTTGTTACTCAAATTCTAAGATTACATAAATTATTTATCTTTATTTATAAACATTAATTTAAAACAGTCTTTCCAAACTATTTTTCATCTAAATGATAAATAAAAATAATAAACCAATTTTTTTTCAATATCTTATTACCTCAATACTCTCTCTCTTTTCCTGGATGCGGTGAAGAGCTCTCTCCAGGTTCAGCCAGAAAGAGATTTCTTGAAGTGCTGTCCCATTGGAGGGATCACGGTCCAATTTGGTCACCTGCAAACAATTTTTTTATTTTATTTCTCTTTTTATTCTATTGGTAATTCTGAATTATTACTTTAAAACAATGATAACCTTCTGTATCTCTTTAATCCAACGGTTAACACCATTCTGCAGCTGGTTGAGGAAAGTGGAATCCTCAGCTTTATCTCCAAAATCTGCTACACGAGGCTTCCTGCCTTCATCAGCAGCTCTGTGCACAAAAACAATAATGATAATTTTTTATAGGAACATGTTTTTTTTTAATTAATGATATGATGAGAGGTTGAAGGTGTGCCCTGACTGTAATTTTACCTCTTGATAACAGCAGCAACCAGTGGGTGGACTGGCAGGGTGATCTCAGGGATGTCAATGTTCTGCTGAAGGTGGAGCAAGCCCATCTCCAGCTCTGCAATCTTCTTCTCTACAGATGGAGCCATCTTATCACCATCCCTGTCATATTTCAAAACATGTAATATTAAAAACATCTGCTGGCAAATTAATAGTTATTGTTGTATTATTGTGCCTAAATACTAGATTCAAGCAAACTTATCATTTTCTTTTAAATGTAATATTTAGAAACATGTAGCTATTATGCCTGGTATTGATTTCCTCATGCAATTCTTAGCATCAAACTAATTAGGTTAATATACAAACCTATCAGCTCGCCCACTCTCCTTAACATAACTCTTGAAGAATGGAGCCATGGTCTTGCTGATAAAAGCATGAAGAGTCTCATAAGGTGAGCCATCAGACAGATTGATGAGGCGCAGCTGGCTGTGGATGGACTTGTCTGCTTCAATGACAATCCCACGCTTGATGCACACAAATGCTGCCACTCTTGGAGATGAGAAATGCACCTAGAGAATGAATAAAGATTATATTTATTTTTCTTAGCATATACTTTAATTTATCTGTAAGTACATATATAGGGAACACACACAGCACAAACATTGGGTAAAAAGACTGGGCTTTAACTACTTCTAAGACATATTTTACTTGCCTCCGTGCTGATCTGATAGGAGACAGCTTCTTTCTCTTCTTCACCCTCAGTCGGCTGCTCACTGTCATCTTCTAAAAGAAAAAAAATTGAACTTGAATACAACGAACAGCCAATAAATAATAACCACATTTAAGCGAAGCGTATTTGACAACAAAATCAATGTGCAGTCCATTGCACTTGCAAAGTAAAATGAGATCATAACGAATATGCTAATAAGAAAATCGTAGGTATGTTAGCGTAGCCTACCTTTGAGGGAGAAACGCTGCACGTAGAGAGACGAGACTTGCGGATCCGTGATGAACTTCCTGATGCAATCCTGGTTCACCTTGTCCTCCAGGGCAGCGTTCAGAGCCGGGGGAACGATGTCGTCTTCAGGTAAAAGTACCGTTGCGGCTCTTCGCAGGTAGTTGGCAAAGTCTTGGAAATCCACAACTACAATGTTTGCCGCTTCGGCAGCATTCTCGCTGCCGTCCAGCGAGTCTCCCATGATGTTGCAGGAGAACTATAGCTTTTTATTTCAGTAAATTAGTTAGGAATTTGCAAATGAATTAAATTTTCTCGCATTCCACTCCACTTTGCTATCGCTATCCGCTTTAGATAATTGATTGATTGATGATGTGTGTGACTGAGTGATGACGCATCAATCACTTTTTCTTTAGTGTTGCTATTTCATTAAAATAAATCAGTTCAATCTAGCCTTTCTCATGTCTATGGTTCAGTCAGATTGTTATTTTAACTTCCGGCCATAGACAGAGTAGAACGCTGCGCTTCTTACTTCCGGCGGAAACGGAAGTAAAAAACAAATTTTTCTGAAAGCTCAGAGAAAGGAAGCCGCCGCTACTGAAAGCCACCTTGTGAAGTTATGTGTAGTAATGAGTAATGTACAGTGGCGGACACGATCGGCGTAACACTTCCGGTTTTTTCTGTATTGCAAAATAGCTCTTGTTCTTTGGTAATACAGTCTAGGCCTGACGAAACCATAGACAAATCTGTTACGGCCTCCTAGTCCGTGACTGTACAACTATTACCTATATATTTAGCCCTATTTCCAAACTAAATTTGAAATATAAAAGCACAACTTTACATTGTATGCTTACACAGAGTAAGCCTGACAGTTTTACGCTTTCATTTTAGAACCAGAACTATAATAATACAATATTGGTAGGTAGGTTAGGTAGCCTCCTAATAGAACAACAAGACGGAGGCTACTTTTTAAGCCGAAAATGCTAAGAAAGAAAAAAAATGTTTTTGCTCTAAGTAGTCTGTTTTTTTTTTTTAAGTTTTATTATTCACTAGTAGACCCGGCGAACTTCGTACGGCCTAACCTGTTACTATTTTGTGCATGTATTATACACGAGCTTTCCCGGCTTACTTCGTTACGCCATTGAATATAAGATACTACAAAAGACTTGGCTTTATAGACTATGTTCTTTTGACTGCCCAGAATGGCCGAATTAAAAACAAACAACAACAACAGACCACCTGTCAAAATATGTAAACAACGGAAAAAATATTGCACCTTGGGTTACATTATTTAAGTTTAGGTAAGGATCCCTAATTTTTTTGAAAATCTAATATAGCCTATGAAACGCGGGATTAATGTAGCTTCCTACCAGTGAAATAATTTTTCAAATCGGTTCAATATTTCCGAAGCCTATTCGTTACAAACAAACAAACAAATCTTTCCTCTTTATAATATTGGTATAGATAAAAACCTTCCTCTTGAATCACTCTATCTGTAAAAAATACCGCATCAAAACCCGTTGCATAGTTTTAAAGATTTAAGCATACATAGGGGGACATCCGCGGAAACTTTATATAAACTATGTATTGATAAAAATAATGTGATATTATGCTAGACTATACATGATTGATAGTCCTACAAAACTGTTTGTTTGTATTCTCTAAACGGCAAAACTACTGAAACAATAATTTTAATGTGTTTTGGGATTTGGAGAGTGTATATCATCATCACTACCCACATAAAAATGCAGCATATTTCATCAGAGTTCTTTGCCCACATAGTTAGATTAGAGCGTGGCCGAAGCCGAACGCTAGTTTTATATAAGTAGGTATAATCGTGCAGGTGTTAATTAATAAATTAATGTAGTAGAATATTTACAGATCTATATATAAGTTAGGAATGTATTTACGTGTACAAAAGGGTGAAGAAGGACTGGATTTTATATTAATAGACGCTTTGTGTGGGTGAAACGAAGCGGCAACTGTGACAAATTAATTTAATAAACGACCGTCTTTGTTTCTCGTCGGGTGAAACTGCTTCTCAAATTATTATCTTATGTAAAATCTGGTAACAACGCCGCGTTCCTAAAATTATGGTTTTTAGGTAAAGTGAATTAAGGATTGTCCGTAATTAGAGTGTTTTGAATAAAGTTCTAAGGCTTGTATTTTTAACTTTTAATTTTGTTGGAGGCTGTTTAGTTTGATTTAATTTAGCGTAAGCTTAGCAGCCACATACTATAGGGGGCGGCCACCAGCTCCGATTAGTTTGATTTTAAGGCAACTAATGCTACAGAATTACTACTATTTAGTACTTATAGGAAAAAATAAGTACTTACTAGAGTACTTTACGAGTTATAAGAGGTTTTTGGTGGCCGCGTTGCAAAGCATCCTTCCCAACGCGGCCACCTTTCAGATTGAGAGAAAAAGCGATGAGAATTTGTACGAGTATATTAAATTATGTCTACTATTTAGTACTTAATGGAAAAAAAATAATACCAGAGTACTTTACGAGTTATAAGAGGTTTTTGGTGGGCGCGCTGCTAAGCATCCTTCCCAACGCGGCCACCTTTCAGATTGAGAGAAAAAGCGATGAGAATTTGTACAAGTATACCAAATTATGTCTACTATTTAGTACTTAATGGAAAAAAATAATACTAGAGTACTTTACGAGTTATAAGAGGTTTTTGGTGGCCGCGTTGCAAAGCATCCTTTTCAACGTGGCCACCTTCAGATAGAGCGAAAATAGCAGCAAATATAAAATTTATGAATTAGAAATAAATGTACGAAAATAGTTCTTCGCAATATATAAACTTTTGTTTTTCTGAATCTCGGAGAAACTGAAAATTAAGTGAATCCAAAAGTTTTTACTAAGTTATGGGTTACTTTACTCGGGTGTGCATCGTTACCTACCATTCAAGTTTTGTACGACAGGGTTTTTCGTGTCAGTCGCTAAAAACTTGGCTGGTAAAAACCATGTCGTGCAAAATCTGTACGGCAAAAACTAAACACCGACACACGACATAAATTAGGCACCGACCAACCAGAACGATGTATTTTAAATTGAGTCTATACGCATAAAAATTGCCTATGTTGAGTCCGGAAGGTTTTGCACGACATGGTTTTTACTGTCCAAGTTTTTAGTTATAACACAAAAAACCATGTTGTACAAAAATTTGGCTGTGATAAATTGGATGGTAATGATGCACATCCGAGTAACCAAAACCTCTTATAACTCGTAAAGTACTCTAGTAGTATTTTTTTCCATTAAGTACTAAATAGTAGACATACTGTAGTATACTCCATAGAATTCTCATCTTCATATGACGCGTATTTACGAGATTCCTGGAAATAACCTCAAAGCCGCGCGGTAAAATTTGGATTTACTTAATTTTTAGTTTCTCCTAGATTCAGGGAAACAAAAGTTTGTTTATTGCGAAGTAGTTTTTGAGTAGATTTATTTCTAATTCATAAATTTTATATTTGCTGCTATTTTGGCTCAATCTGAAGGTGGCCGCGTTGCAAAGCATCCTTCCCAACGCGGCCACCAAAAACCTCTAATAACTCGAAAAGTACTCCAGTACTTATTTTTTCCTTTAAGTACTAAATAGTAGTAATTCTGTAGCATTAGTTGCCTTAAAATCAAACTAATCGGAGCTGGTGGCCGCGCCCTATAGTATGTGGCAGCTTAGCATAGTCTGGCTGTAGACTTTAATTTACCTGATTTTTTGTGAAATTTTAATACCTCGTCTTTAAAACGAATTGATTGTAACTAGGTATGTGTAGCAGTGTCATATCCTTGAAGTAAAAGGACAGGTAGTGTAATGGTAAAGTCAGATGCGGCAAAATAAGGTCAGAAAAATTTTAGATCAGCTCTAAACCCTGTGAAGGCACTGTAAATTTTTAAACTACCTATTAATTAACTTGATTTCAATATCTGCCTGTTTGCAATAATAATAATTATTCCTTTTATGGCCCGTAAGTTAAAAGCCTACCTTGTAAAATAAAAGGGGTTATTCCGATAGTCTCCAAAACCTTTGATGTCCAAAATTTTGCCGCCCCATACAACGTTTCCTTTTAGTCTCCAAAACACTTTTTTAGTAAAGGTTGGTACAAAAAAAATTTTTCATACAACTATTCCTTATAGTCTCCAGGTAAGTTTTACTATGTAGAGACAACAACAAAAGTTTAGGAATTTTAATAAAACGTAGTTTTTTAGTATAATCAGTTTTAATAAATATTTACATATAAAACTACTTTACTATCGTGAACTTCACAAAAAAATAATACATATGACTGTTAAAATTTGCTTAGGTAAAATATTCACATATTACAACAATCAGAAGCACTTTACTATGCAAAATATAACGATAGGGGAAAATAGGTGACTACCCTTTTATTGAACATCTAATAAATTTCTAAACACTTTTTGCACATATTCTATACCGTAATACTTAGCTTATCATAATTATTAACCAAACTTACGTGAGTTAAATGCATATTTAAACGGTGTGATTGTGCACTGACACAGCGACACTTGCCTAATCTCTCCTCAAATCAAAAATTAGACTGGATTAGAAAAAATTTAGTACCACATGCACTCATTTTTTTAATTTAACATAACGGTACTTTCGCCGAAGGACTACCGAGCAGCAACATTTAATAACCGCACGGCTATTGTTTCCGTAAAACCTAGTACCTAGTTGCAGTCTTAGCCGCCCCTTATCTGGTAGTTGAGAGTTTGTAAGGTTTTTGACAACGAGTCTAAATAATCTTTACATCTAGGTGATAATATTGTATCGGTTACTATATTTTTATTTTGTAATGCTGTTAACACTGGTTTTACTTGCTTGTTTTGCCGTCGATACCATCTTTGCCTGTTAATATTTTGGAGACTATAGGAAATGGAAAATAATTAAATAAGAATAAGAATAAATCAGTTTGGAGACTAAATGGAAATAAAAAAAAATGATTTTTGGAGACTAATGGAATAACCCAATAAAAGGTAATGATACATATCACAGAACAAGGAAGACTCTACTCTCTCATAATAAGTAAAATTGGTCCGATTTATTTAAGGTCGTTTCAGTACTCGTTTCAGTTTAGTAACTGAAAGTTTCCAACGAAATCCATTCCTATCAATGCATTTTTCATGAAACTTAAGCACGTAGGTAAGTACTTAGGCACTTTAAAAGGATTTCAATCAAGTCGCCAAGCTACGATTTATTTGTCGTTGAAAAAAATCTGCCTACATCACTTTGCGATGGGAACAGGGCAAGTAGGCAAGCAAATTTCGCTCAAAAAGATGAGCAGGCAAGAGCCTCTTTTGCGTTGCGTACCATTTCAGCAAGTTCTGGATATCGAGGCTCAGGCTATAAAGGCAGTGATTCGAGAAGCGTTTCGCCAGTTTACAGACCCGCTGTAATGAGATATCGAACGCTCTATCACCCTGGAAAACGTCTGTATTAGGGGGTGGGTAGGTAGGTTTTCTGACAATGCGTTCTGGCATAAAATTATCTTGAGTTAAAAATTACTTAATTAACATTTAATTACCTATAAACATTCAATAACTTAAATTGCATTTTTTTCCCACATTGCACACATATTCAGTATTCACGCCAAATATCAAGTTAGTAAGGAGAGGTTAGATTGACACTGCAGTTAAATTAGATGTTAAACTTTGAACAAGTTAAATTGAAGTGCCTCGGTTGTATTGAAACAATGAGTAGACTATTCAACCTCAATATGTGCTCCAGAGTGTCGGTCGAACCGAACAGGCAAAGTTAAAGAGGTAAAGTTTGAGACGCCCTCGGCCGATCCAACTTGCAATAAATAAGGATTTTGGGGACAAATTACAGCCCGAACACGTTTCGTTTCACCCTTTCTTTTCCAACTTTAGGAATAGTAGAAAATCGCAGGGTATGGAAACAACAGCTCTCGAGAAAACGGTCATAAATCCCGGCTGAATCTCTCAATTTTCTTAAGTGCCTTTAAGTACACTGTAGTACCATAGGAGTAAAGTTTGCTTTTCTTTAGAAAGGAGTGTAAAAGGTTTTTTCTGAGAAGTAGGCTACTATTAAGTGATACCTTATTGAGTAAAAAAAATAATATATTTTTTAGAAATTTTGTGAAGTAATTAAAATCATACAACAATATACTGTGATCTTTATAGATATAATATGTCACCGTAAAATAGCAAATCCGTTATGTTATAAATAACGTACATCAGTTTATAAACCAACGTAGGTTAAGTTATGTTGTTTATAAATAAATTTACGACCGTACATTAAAAAAAATACGAAAAGTATTATTTTCCGGTTACATATACATAACCTAATGTATACTAAGTTTTATTTTTACATGACGATTAAAGTTAAGTACTTACCTAGCTATCTACCAATAGAATTATAAGCTGCCACATAATCTGAGTAGCAGCAATTTGCATCTTATTGCCATCATTAAGCAGTTCTGTGCAGCATGCAGCATAATTCCAGCGAAGCAGCTCTACCAAGTTAGGCCACAACTAATTTACAATAGCGCCGAGTGATTACCGGATCACAGTGGACATTCTAAAGCAATTAATGTGTAACCAGCTTTGTCGCTCGTTTCTGTTCAGATTACTCTCCCAGTGCAGACATTTAACAGCCATACCGTTTTATCATCTAAACATAACATTTATGTATTGACATATATATTATGTCAATACTAGATTACTCAAGTGGAACTGGGCTGGTCACGTCTGCCGCTTGGACCCGGACCGGTGGGCGAGAATGGCAACCGAGTGGGTTCCTAGTGGCAGACGCAAACGTGGAAGACCAAGGAGGAGATGGCGGGACGATCTCGACTCTCACCTCGAGAACTGGCCGGAGTTGGCACAAGATCGGAAGGCTTGGCGAAATGGGGGGGAGGCCTTTGCCCAGCAGTGGGACATTAACTAGGCTAAATAATAAAAAAAATATATATATATTATATTTTTTAACTCGATTCAGGTTCTGGTGATGTTCAACAGGATTGGTTTTGTGACTTTGCAATGCAAGGCCTTCCTTTGACGGGGTAAAGTGTCAAGTCATGCGACCTTTTGTGATAGCTCCATTGTCTCTATTTTTGCGCTATAGCAAATTTGAACTATAAGAGAGGTTGTGTCATGCATATCTCATATCTATACATACAACATAATTGATAGTGGTAGGTATCTAATACTTATCTTACCCTTACCTACGCTGGTAAAACTGGTACGCCGTACAATATCTAAACAATACTGTTGTCAGTCTCAGATATTAAAGTTATAAATTAAACGAAGTCAATGATAAAAATGTAGGCATCTTCTACTCTTTACTAATAGAGTGAAGAGCACGTCACGTCACACGGCCTGCTGTTTACTGCCGGTTTAGTGCAGCTCATTTAGAAGAGCGCTGGATGTGCGGGGAATTGTAGTTTACAATGTAAGCCTGTTAGCGAGGACCTTTTTTAATTTTTTATTATGATTTAAATACAGCGCTTTTTAAATTTTTGAAACTATTAAACTTGTGATCATTTCTAAAAATATTTTTAGTAAGTAAGTATACCTAACAACTCTGCTTGATTGGGCAATCCACGGTGTGTATGCTGAACTACACAACACACGCCGCCGAAAGTGGTCGCCGTAGCCTAGCTAGCCAGTATTAGCATAAGGCAGTACAGGGGCACGCGTATGTAGATGTGACCTTTATCGTGTTTTGGATACAGGAAGCAGCATGGTGGAGCGCCAAATCAGGAGTTCTTGTCTGGATTGTCCTGGTGACATTCTGCCAAAGACAGCTAAGATTTCCCCGCCAAGGAGAAGCCTTCTGGAAGTTAGCAAAGTAATAAAATTATTTCATCTGAAATGAACAAAGTTAATTGAATCATTAGCTTCTTACAAGGGAAATCTTTCAGTAACATGATATGCGAACCCGAAACTTGACTGAAACCTTGACGGAAGGGCTATCGAACTCATACAAATAACCCAACTCAAGAATAATGACTTTTCCTATTTTTTATTATACCTAATGAACTATTGTGCTGTATATTTCTAACATGCGTTTTTAAATAAATGTTCATATTATGTACTTACCTAAATACAACTTAAAGGTGTTTAAACTTTATTCAATACCTTCAATAAATATTTAATTGAATTTAACCTAAAAGTAAAAAAAAATCGAGATATTAATATTATTTAACAAATTTCTAAAAAAAAGGTTAATTTTAGGTATTTTGATGTTGAAAATTACTAAAGATTGATTAGAAATATTTAGAATGAGAATTGAAACTGATCGATAACTTAATTTAAAAATCACTCGTATTCTACCTACTTACTCCTCGTATTTTAGTAGCGCTAGCAAATTTCCAGTTCTAAACTCTGCTTTACTAAAATCTCAGCGGCAATCTTACCGCGAAGCTGCACTCAACGAGCGATGTTTGTTTCTCGGAAGTAATTAGTTTCCCCGGAAACGTCTCGACGGGATTGTAACCTGTATTGTACAGTGAATTTATAGGAGTGGACGTGCGCCTCTTGCAGTCTACCTAATTGTTAAATGCAAGTATACTGCAACTGCATTTACTTGTCGCTTATTTAATTTCTATATCGATACACAAATTTTTCACCGAGACTATTTAAATAAATTATAGATTTACATATATATTATCTTGTTCAAGGACCGATATTACAATCTACAGATAATTAACATACCTCAACAGTAGGTTTTTTTTAAACTGTAACTAATTTTTCTTTTAAAGTAGGTGTATTCACCTACGTACTTTTTCATTTTCAAACGAAGGACGATTTTGATATTCTAAGAGCGCGACGGCCACTTGTCACTTAACTATTAAGTATAAGCTTCTCAATTTTTTTTCAACTTTACTTTGAAGAACTAAGTATAAGTGCGGGGTCGAAAAGAATCCACATCGGCGTTTGCCGAACCCACTGGCGACATTGGTCGCCATTCATCAAGAATCATTTTTTAAATAGATATGAACCTAGCTATCGACTTTATTAGTAACCGTGAAACTATGACATTGATTTTGTGCGACATTGCTCTACGAAATCGAAAATAGCCGATGTCTCTTTTAAAAGGCCAATGTGCATTCTTTTCGGCCACGCACTTACATCTTCTACTGCCACTTTAAATAACCTCACCCATACTACAGAATATCTAATGCCTCAGTGTTATTTGTCTGTAGCTGATATTGACTTAAATCGCTTTTTATTCACCAAAATAATAAATACAAACGTTTGTTAGCGAGTTGTCAGGCCGCTGCATCCAGCTAATTATTGACACGTCATAAATGTTATGTCTCCATTTGAGTGTGAATTGTATGTGCGATACCATGTCCATAATTAGGTCATTGTATTTGCAAAATGATAACGCCTGTACGCTTCACGTGAGTTGATTTCATAACAAAGAATATTAAATCCATTATTGTCATTAGTGCAGTATTTTGGTCGGTGCTACATATATCTAAAACGCATTGCTTTTAGACTTTAGGATAAGAAAAATAAAGAGTTAATATTTAGTTATAAAAGTAGGTAAGAAAGTATTACATTAAAATTTTAGCGACTGTCCGTTCCGTGTGAAGAATTTTTCATATTCCCATAGGAAAAGTTGGGACAATCCGGTATTAGCGTGGCAACCCAGAGAAATGGATGAACGGAATTGGAAAAGTTGAAGCGACGGCGTTGGCGTGGTTCGCGGGGATTACCTCGAGATAGACGGTACAATGCAATACAGGCAAACTTTCCTCTATAACCGGAACGCGGACTCGGTTTAAAAGGAGTCCCGCAAACTGAATTCTTTCGATACTTTCCATAATGCGTTTTAAAAACCAAGCTTAGGTGAAATTTTTAAATTCCAAGGGACCTATTTCATGGCACCAGCTCCAGCTCCAGGTTGAAGATATTCTTCACTGCGTACTTGCTGGCCTATGTACAAAACTATGTTATTGTGTAGAGCCACAGGGAACGTTACTACGGTACTTTTATCTTATCGTTATTTAGAAAACCAATTTAATATGTCTATTAGTATTTATTTACTGAAAATTAATATTATTTTAAATAAGTGTGATGGAAACGTGCTTCGTTGCATTCAATCCACTTATTAAATTGTAATTTGAGATAAGTATATATTTTTTTCTACTAAAATAGTTGTAAATGTTATCTTAATTATTAAATGTATTTTATATATTTATAACATAAGCCTAGTGTACGGCGTTGCCTTACATTTTAGTGTTAACCGCGACATCAATCAAATCATCCCCCCATCATAGTCTTAAAAGTTTATTGAGTTGTATGATTTATCATATCCATCAGCGTAGGTATCGGACATATCAGACCGTGCATCTAGGCACAGATTTACGGACATCTAGTTTTCGTTTTGCCTGAAAGCAATAAAACATTTTTTTATAGAGTGCCCATAGTATTATCAATATACTGGGTGTTTCTGACAAGGCGGTAATAAATCAAAGGAGTGATTCAGCTCACCATACCTAACAACTTTCCCAAAGCAACATGGGTCGAAATCTCAAAAGAAAAATCAGCTGTTCCATACATTGGTACGATCAGCTGACGGGGTCAATGTATGGAACAGCTGATTTTTCTTTTGAGATTTCGACCCATGTTGCTTTGGCAAAGTTGTTAGGTATCGTGAGGTGAATCCTCCCTTTGATTTATTACCGCCTTGTCAGAAACACCCTGTATATAAAACTCTTCCGTTACTGACTGACTGACTGACTGACTGACTGACTGACAGACAACGCAGAGCCGAAACTACTGGGCGTAGCGGGCTGAAATTTTGCATGTAGGGTCCTTAGGGAGTGTAGGTGAGCACTAAGAAGGGATTTCCCGAAATTCCCACGGGAACGGGAAAAAAACGGGATTTTTGTGTTTATGAGAAATCTGCGCGGGAAAAACCGCGGGGCAGCCTCTAGTAAAAATATACTCAAATGGTAATTAATTACATTGTTAATTAAAATCCTGAGGACCTGCCTTATATACATTAAAAATAGATCTTATTAAAGATAAAATACATAAGTAGGTACCAAAAGCTAATGAGTCCTCCAGATAGATGTATCTAAAAACTTAAGAGAGACGAAATAAACATAGCATCGCGGTTTCTATTTACAGTGGCGCACAGTCCTCGTAATGAGTTCGCAATGGCTTTGCGTTGCGCATTCACTCACAATTCCAGGTGAATTATCACAAACAGGATCAACCGCAGGCAGGCACCCAAATCAGTCAGTGGTAGTTTCGTAAATGTTTGAAACGACTCTGACGGTCTTTGTCAAATATATAAAACTCGTTTCAGAAAGTAAAATATTTTAAAAGGTTATATTAGGGTTCACATCTCCTCAAGCTAAGCGGAAAGGAGATGTGAAAACATCTCAATCTGCCCTGTATTTGTAATATTGTTTTATGTCCTCTTTGTGTTTTTTTTGTATGAAATTTGATACGCTGGAGGACTAAAAGCAATAGTGCCTATGTGGCCGTAATAGTACCCCAGATTATTTATTAGAAACACGTCTCCTCCTCTCTCCTCTTTTTTCTGCTTCAGTGGAAACCGGGCTTATCTTAACTTTTTACTAATTATAGAATAAAAAAAGTTTAATAAATTTTAATATTATGAAAGTTTTAGGTGTCGCATCACTGATCTAATGAGAGGATTATCCCACCAAAAAATTACTTTATGTAAATTGATAGTCTTTATACCTTATAATTTTTTTGGCAAATAATAATGCTCGTCACGCCCACGCCGCCACGCGCCGGAGGAGGTGAGGTCCTGAATTCACAGAATTTCCTAATAGCCGTCATCACTTCGCTGCGGGCCTTATAAAGCACTTTTTGATGGATTTATTAATAAACAAAATGTATTAAATAATAAGGCGTTTGTTAAATAGAGGCCGATGGCTCTTAAAATAGTTTATTAGGTATACTTCATATTTTACTTACACAAAATAGCGAATTGAAATTTATAATTCTTTACGTTACAACTGCGCTTAAATATGATGCCATAGAGACTTTATTAAAAAATATTTTTTCGTTAAAAAAAAAGACTTGGGTGATGCTTTGATACAGTTTCGTAGATGATAAATTTAAAGTTATCCTTTGATTACATTAACTGATGAGCACTTAAAGTAAAAAGTGGTTTAAGTAGGGCAATATTCTACAACGCTGTTGTTTTACTTAACAATATTTATTCCAATGTCTCGAAACAGAGAGCAGTGTTGTATTTTCTACGATCGTTTACCAGTGAACAGACACAAAAGAGGGTTAGCCTGATTTTTTCTTTTACAACCGTTATACTAACGTAGGAATCCAGCATAAACTGGCATAAATAAAATATTTTTCTTTCCTTGTGCTTTACTCTACGAGAAAAGGGATAATTAGAAACGGAAAATCAGAAGCAATTTCTATCTCACTTTTATGAATTATGCTTAAGTGTCTTCTTATGTTCCATTTCAAAGTGCTAACGAAGCTTGGGAATTGCAATAAAATGTCCTTGAATGCTTTTATTTTATTGGGAAGATCATAATTGGCTATTGCAGTATATTTTGCAAATCATGAACCTGTACTTTGGTAGGTAGGTATGACAGGCAAATCATTAAATAAACTTTTGTGTTACTTATTCTTTTCTTCTTTTATAATCTTTATTGACTGCATGGGATGAGGTTTTCAAGCATAATTGATTATTGAAAGAATGTACATTTACGAATGTGGCCGACGACGTCGCCGTTAGTAATTCTTCTTTGAATAACATTTGAGTTCACCGCAGTCGTTTACGAGGCCAAGCCCCGTAATATATTTTCATTATGTTCCATTTATTCGTTGTCTGTCGATACCAGGCCACAAGCGCGGCTTCACCTTGCCAAGCAATTTTTATTGAATTCAGGTATAATGTTATAGGTGCTCATAAATACTTCAATGTGGGTAAGATCTTTTTATGGACATAAACTCTACAATCTACATGTTTCGTAATATGATAAGGTAACCAAAATAGAGGGCACATAATACATTTTAAGAAACTAAAAAAAAAACTAAAATTCTATAGGAAGAGCACAAGGGTTTTCACTGAAAAATTAAAAGAGATAAACATTTCATTTTCGGCCGAAAATCGTTTTTCTTAATAGGATTGATAGATGAAGATGAATATGATTCGGGCGAATGATGGGACCGGGCGCTAGACAAATTACGTGCATTATTCTGGGCGGAGATAAAGGACCGCTTTCGACGTTCACATCAGATTATATTGGAAGACGTATGGCTGCGAACGAGCGCTGATCCGCTTCCGCGGACAATTGACCTGACCATTCATTACAGCTGTAAAGCGCTGGTCGTTATTTCATGTGGAGTGTACGAGCAGCGCAGCGTTTTCTTATTTTATCGTTTTAAACATAATTTCGAGTAAGTATTTATCAAGAAAATACGAATCAGTTAAGAGGCATAGCACATCTAAAGTAGCGCCACCCGAGTAAGTTTAGAAGATATGAATTTCTTTCGCGGGTGGCGCTACTTTAGCTGTGCTATGCTATGGCTCTTAATATCGCGGTTATCAATACAAAGTATAAAATAATGTATGCTTATAATCTTCAAAATTATGCAACGGATTTTGATGCGGTTTTTTAGTAAGTAGAGTGATTCAAGAGAAAGGTTTATAAGTATTATGCACGCGCAAGATAGTAATAAGTAAGGCTTTACGAAGTTCGCCGTGTCGGTCGACTAGTAATTTAATAAAGCTATACCAATGTTAGCGTCAAATACATAATTATGTATAGTCAAAAGTACAGTCAGAAAGAAGAACTTCATTAATTTAAGCAAGTAACCTTTTTCTAATGTCTGCAAAAAAATCATGTGTTTTTTAATTCGACCTCAAGTTTGCGAGCCGTCTCTTCTCAAGTAGGAGCCAACATTTACATATCCATCAAAGTTTTCTAAGTGGGTCCCAAGATTCCAGTGGTGACCTATTTAAATCCATCATCCGGAGAATGGAGCTGGACGGCTTCCGCGACCTCTCGGCTTCGATTTCCGGTGAGGAAAATAGCTGCATTTATTACTGTTGAGCGCAGTTTTTACTGTAGTTTTCTTGTATTCAAACTTGGCAGTTTACGAAACAACTCTCATTACTACGAGGCTCTTCCACTGCGAAAATAAAAATTGCTGTTTGCTTACAGTTTTTTTCACTGTTTTCGTATTTCATTTATGTTTTACACTAACATACACCACCAATTGCATATGAAATACCGATCTTTATTATTATTATTTAGTAAGTTACCATAAGCAAGTAAGAAAAAATCAATGTAACCATTTTATTAAATACTTAGCTACTGTAAATCCCTAAAGGTCAAATTTACACTGATTTAGCTGCCATTCCCACCTCACCCCTTAGGTCCGAAAAGGGCCTTGGTATATTTGCATAACAGATTCTCTCTATTTATCAGAATAACCTCATCATCAAAATTCAGAACCCCTGCTATTTTCTATCAGTAAAAACGAAACTAATAATATAAAAAAAATCTATTTTGTGTATCATTAGATGAACTTTTAAAAATATAAGTTTATTATTTCCGATGAAAAACAGGTGTTGAGTTATATATTTTTGTATAGTTTTAAATTGATAGGTGGTGCTTTATACAATAATGTTTTTTTTTTAAAAGAGACCCGCCTTCAATAAATTAACACATATACATAAAACTGAGAGTTCCATCTTTTCTAAAGTCGGTTAAAATAGGTACTAAAACCTTCTACTGAATGTAACAAATACTTTTGTGAAAACCGCATCAAAATCGGTTCAACCAAACTCGAGATAATCGCGGACAAACATACATATACATACATAAAAACAAACATACATACAGGTCAAATTGATAACCTCCTTTTTTGAAGTTGGTTAATAAACGTTATAAAATAGAGTGATTCAGCTCATCTACAATATGTATAAAAACATGGGTCAAAGACTTCATTTTTTTAATGTAAGTATTATTTTAATTATTTTTTTTTATTTTCTAGTTTTAGGTATGGTGAGCTAAACCCTTTTCAATTTATTACCTACTAGTCGACCCGGCGAACTTCGTACCGCCTTACCTATTACTATTTTGTGCATGTATTGTACTTATAAACCTCCCTCTTGAATCACTTTATGTATTAAAAAAAAAACCGCATCAAAATCCGTTGCATAATTTTAAAGATCTAAGCATACATAGGGACAGACGCGGGAAGCGACTTTGTTTTATACTATGTATTGATGTGTGTTACGAACACATCCTCTAAACTGGAGAATCTAAAAAGGAGATGCGGCAAGCTATATTGCTTTTAAATTAAAGCGGTATTCTTCAAAGAAATCCTTCAAATTCAAGGGATTCCGTCTTTTCTCGGCAAAAGTGACGTCAAGATTGAATGTTCAATGCAGAAGCCTCGTTGTGGGATATAGACTGTAATGTTTTATAGGCTATTGAAAGTTTTATTCCATATTTATGCTTGTTCATTGCACGTCTAACAAAAATATCAGGTTTCCTATTTGTTTTAATGAATGTAATAGCTATATTGAAAAAGTTTCATATTCCGCTCGCACCATTTCCTAAAATGTGTCCTAGACATGCAGAATTCAGCGTAGCCTTTCTTGCGCCTGTATTTTGTCCTCAATTTCTTACTAAATCTCGATAATAATAAGGTTGAAAATACTAACCGTGTTATTCATAAAGATACAGTAGATTTTAAGTAGCGTTACTGGAGGTCTACTTCTCTGGTTTGTTGTATGGTAAATACGTGACATCCAGTCTAAATTGACATACGTCAAATAACTAAAATGCTCTTTAACTTTTTATGAATAAGAGGGTAAGTATTTTGATAATATAGGTACATACCTATTTTGAACTCCAGAACCAAAAATCCTAGGTATATACGGAGTCAGAGACAATTTCGTCGCTTTCAGTCTATTTATATTAACCATACACCTTAACACTAGTGCCACTGCCGAAGACAAATATTTTAAAATGAACATTACATAATTTACTAATTATTTAACGATAAGCTGTTGCACAGATTAATCTTTCAAATATCTCTACATCCTTTTAAACACCTCAAAAATTTCCACTGTTTTCTTCGGTTCGATTATTGTTTTCAACTCTAGGTCACTATCATACATCAACTCCGTCCCCGTACATCAACTATTGCTGTCGACTACTACAAATTGTCGACAATAAAATGTAAATATAGATAGTTAAGTACTAAATAAGATAATTTTAAGTTCTTACATAGGTTTAAGATAGGTCACTAATAATTATGGATCCTTTGTTGTCCGAAATAAAATATTTATTATTATTATTACTATGCAGAAACCTGCATTTGGACTCTGTAGAGTCGAAAAATATACTTATAAAACCTTACGTATTAATGATAAATATTTTGTAGGCAGTGGTGGCTAGTGCAAATGTTTAGATTTCCCAATGCGGAGCGGAGGTCTGCCCGCCAATTAGCACAACATCGCTCAACGTCGCGTCGCCCTAAGTAACTGAGACCGTACTGGCAGCGGTGGATTAGGAAAAACTGGTTCAAGTTGTATTTTATGTACACTTGGGGGTCTGCTGCTTAAGTAAGTACTTTAATTCCCTCTGAGAATAATTCTGTAGAAAAACTTGCTCTAAATTCTACTTTGAAAACATCTTAGATAGAGAGTTCTGTAAATTACAGATATCTTAATGAATGTATTTATGTTAAGTCCAAGATCTTACTCAAAAGATTAACTGCCTCAGCAGAGAACCCAAATTTTAAACCTCACTCAATCCACCTACTGTGACTGTGGCTATGCTATTAACTGTTATGCTAATATGGCATGGCTGCTGCCGTCAAAGAAGATTCGTTAGGTGTTCTGACTCTTCTTTTTTTTTAAATCATAAATTATTTGATGTTTTATGTATAATTTTAGTATCTTCATTAATTAATAGTTTTATTGTTGTTAAATTCAACTTATTGTTAGTATTAATTGAGTTAGTAGGTAAGATGATTAGCACATGTGTAAGCGGATTTGTTTCTAATCTATTAAGCACACATTGTTCGAAACAAATTGATTAATCGGTGCTGCGGTCTACTATACAGTTGTGCTGTGTAATTGGAAAATGTAATCATGATACTTATAAATACGATAGTAGGTGAGTACCTACCCTACGTTAATTCGATGTTAATTGATTTTGATTCATTAGAACATTGGGTTCCTGACGTGGAAACCTAGAACCTATACGAAGGATATCTTTCTATGTGTTCTTATGAACCCTTATTTATTTGCCTTAAATTGCCTATGTTCCTCTCGGTTTTTAACAAAAGATCGATGATATCACAATATTTTTTAAGGCATTTTCCTGGTGAGCAAAATATGGGTGGAAGCTTTGGTCATCTTTTCCTGCGGGTCCTTTTCTTGGGTGATTTCTCGAGAGGGCCTGTCAACCCTACACTCTCACGGCACTTGACTGCGCACCAAGGGCAGGCGTGGCCCTCTTGACCCACGTAACCAACTGATGGTTTAGCCAGAATTCACGATATTTGATATATTTTTATTTCTTATAAACAGTTTTTTTGTTACAAATTACAGAGGTTTTAATTTCATCTTCAAAAATGTATGATCATTGATAGATATTGCAATGTCCAAAATATTGTAGAGTAGTTTCGTGTGTTAGGCTAACCTAGTATTTGTTTCGATATGTTATAATAACCATATAACCAGCGAACTTCGTACCGCCTAACAAAATAAATCTAATAATAGTAGATGTTTTTTTGAGAGTTCTGATTAAAAAAATTACCTTTTCTTTATAAATGGAACAAACTTTTTCACAAACTTTCCTGCTTGTTTGGTTTACACGAACAAAAGGGAACCGTTAGTTTTTCGTTGGGTTTCAGTTCGCAAATCAAATAGAGCCATCTGATTGGTTGCGGGCTGCCAGCTACAGCGGCGCCCAAAATCTGCAGCAGGCAATAAAGTGGTTGGCAATAAATAACTGATAGCAAACCGAACGGTGTAAGTGTGGTCGCTCTTTATATTGCTAGAATATTTAGAGCAGATATTCAACTAATTTTGAAAAATTGTATACTTGTTTAGTTCTCTTGCAATATTGTGAAAAAAAAAAAATGCTCTCCATTAGTTTCAGAAGTGAAAATTCTGTTACAGACTTTTGTCTAAAGAATTTTTTGGACGAGATGGACGTGAGACAAAAAATTCAAATGAACGTTTGTAATTGAAAATGGAAAACCACTTTTGCTAACGTTTCTATTAAGTTCTTAAAAATTTTAAAAACAATTTTTTTACCCCTTCACTGATTATAATTTTTTTAGGCAAACATTATTCTACTCTATTCCATTGAATAATACCCAGCCATGGCGACGCAAAGTGCAGTTCGGCACAATTTGTCTAGCTCCTGGAAGCTGGCCAATCACAGGCCGAATTTACAACCACCGCCCCGTCCAGATGACTAAACGATACTGAGCAAATCGCTGAACGCCCGGTTCCTTGTAAATATGAAACGTTAACAGTTTACGTAAAGTTACAGTTGGTTTTGGAAATGGCTCGTCTAGGAGGTTTGTTAGGTAACTACTGAAAGTTAGGCGTTTTAGAACACCAGTACCAAAAAGACTTAACATTACTGGATTCAATTAATTTTAGTTAATTCTAGGTACGATTATTTGGACCTTAATTATCTTTGTGGCACGGATTCTCCGCTAACTAATAGTAAAAAAACTTTAATTAGTACTTGTAATTAAAAAAAAAACTTTTGTAGCTATCTAGCTTCCTAGATAAATAAATTGAAATTAGTTTGGTAATTCATAAAAGTTTAATAAGTTAGGGTTCCTTTGAAACTATGTTACTTATGTTATGACCTAAATCAGCCTATTAACTGTAGGTGAACATTTTCCATGGTATATGTCGCTTTAAAATGAACTGGAAATTAAAACTTTTACGTTACAAGGGCTTCATTTAAACAATTTTCAACTTTGTAAAGTGTCAAATGATGGTTAAATGAAATGCACTTAGTACTCAGGCACTGCAATTTTAATAATAACGACGAAACCCTCTTACTTGCCGGAAAGAGTTTTTAAAAGAAAAGTTGTCAAACTTTCTCAATACGATATTGTACTGAAAGAAAGACAGTTGTGTCTATATTACAATACTAATCACTTGAACAAATGAAGGATTTCGATATTTTAAAAGGTTTTTGTAAGTTAATGTTCTGGCTAGGGCTCGGCGATGTGTGGCTTGAAGACGGCCGTGTGGGAGACTCGCGCACATTGTCATACCGAGCATACAGTCTATTGGTTCTCCTTACATCCATCGCTATTGTGGGCCTCGAAACCCTTGCAGCGCTCTTCGGAGATTTCCCCGAAGACCAGAAGAATGACGCGATATCATTATCTGTGAGTCACACGTTAGATTTTATAAAAATATTCACAGTTATTTTCAAAAGACAGTCTTTGAAGAATCTTATTCGGGCCGTCGTCAAAGCGTGCGCCTCTATAGAGAGTGACGCAGAGATGGACAGAAAGTACAGAATAATTAAATACAACACATTCGCATATTTTTTGTTCATTTCGATATCTGCGATGTTTTATTATTTTGAAGGTGTGAGGAAGGTGTTTTCTGATGGTAAGCATAAATAGATAGCAACCATTCCTTTAAGTGTTTATTCTCATTTTAATACAAATATATTTTTAAGGGGAGCACTACGTAGCTATAGTAACATATTGGCCTAAGTATGTGGACGAGTCTCTACTAGCAACAGTATTCAGAGTCCTCATCTCTGTGGTGACGACGATTCTGTTAATGTGGGTGGTATTCACGGATTGTTTCGCGATGTCGTTCTTAATTATTGTGCGCTACAAATTTCGCACCCTGGGAAATTACTTTGAAAGCCTGACTGAGAGGCTGGGCGAAAAAATTGATGGAAGGAAATTTATACAGCTATTTACCGAAGGGATTATTATGCATCAAAAAATTTTAAGGTAAGCATTGTAGGTGTTTTGTAGTTACATGACTTAAAAACTATTAATAACTTCATTTAAAATATGATTCCTTTTGTTTTTTATAGCATAACAAAAGAGCTGGACAATGTGTTCGGATTTATGCTTTCATTGCATGTCATAAAGAGTTACGCTTCAGTTGTTTCGCTTTTACTGTCTTTTGTTGTAAGTTGAGTATTTAAAACTTGACTTAAATTAACTTATTTAAGTGAACTTAAAAAATAAACCATAGCATATTTCTTAAGCTAGGCGTAATATGATAACATGATAATAATAACTATTTTAAGTAGGTACTCAATAACTTTATATGCCATTTACAGCTGGCTGATCAGCAGGCAACAACTTCGGCTCTAAAAGATTTTTTCTTTATCATAGCGCTGATTTTTTTATTGGCTCTTTTTTTGTGCAACGCTGGTGAGATAACCCTTCAAGTAAGTTTAACAAAGCATTCTCAAACGAAATCATTGATACTTACCCCGTATTTCATTTACATTTTGATTTCCAGGCTTCAAAACTGTCTCAGTCTATATTTTTCTGTGGCTGGCACCTCTGCCCGCGCAATGAGCATAACGAGCTCGGGCGGCTGGTGATGACGTCATGCAAGATGGCGCAGCGGCCGCTTGTCATCAAGGCATTTAACATGTTTGAATTGACTTATTCAGCTTTTATATCGGTAAAGAGAACTATAATGTTGGTTTAATTTTCCTTTTTTGAAATTATTATCGTAAATATACCAATAAAGATCTAGGAGTATTTTCACATTTATGACGTGTTTTTATGCTCAAGAAATATGTTGATAATCATTAAATAATATAACTTTTCAGGTGGTGAAAGGAATTTATTCAGTTTTCACATTGTTATACAACGGAGATGAAAAAGTTTAAAATAAAACAATGTTATATAATTTAGAAAAGGCCAATTAGTATTTTAAAATAAATCAGCATTTTTTGCCCGGGACGGAACTTTTAAACCGATTTTGATCAAACTTGCTGCATTTTTGAATTAAGGATGAAACCAAAAAGTTTTGATTGTCTAAATCGTGAATTGGTTTAAACCTCTTTTGATTTAAACCTCTTTTTGCGGTAATGCCGAAAATGTCTTGATGAAACTAGTCTGCTTGATTATCAAGTGTCATACACATAATTTTCAACATTTGCCATAAGCTTGCCACTGAGGCTTGCCATAAGTTTATAAGATATTAATCGGTGAATAAAGTCTCTTTATTAATAAAATGTATGTCAATGAGGTCAATGCCAAGAAATGCAAGCTGTTTTTTTTTACGTCATAAAATTTATGAGTAACATACATCGATAAGATTTTTCGGTTGCCAAGAAAATTCAGTTACCCCAGCCAGACGAATACATCAATCCTAGTCACGTGATGCGATAAACAGTACAAAATACGATTACGGCTATCGTAAAGATTTTACGGCCCACATGTCTGCGTGCCTAGCGCTAGATAGTCATCGCTAGATAGTCATGGTAATCCGTATGAGATTTTTTTGCTTTTGTCTAATCAGATATATCGAAGGACATGACATATCTCCATTCCCAAGATCTGTCCATGGTAATTGTACCTAATCTTAAGGATGTAGGCATGATAAAGATGGATTTAAAAGCATTTTAAATTATCTTGAGAATTACGAAAGTGGCGTAGCAATTCGTAGCGCTTCTACGACTACTTGCTACGGCGTAGCACGCAGTCCATTGCTTGCTACGAATTTAACTGCCAATGTTTTAATTGAGATTTAACCTTCAGTATTAGTTAACTCAATATACACTTCGTGAGTAATATAATACGAGCCGTCATTCTATACACAGCGAGCTGGGATTAAAATGGTCTGTCACAGTGATGTATTGGGTGCTGTTTGTCGCACATTCAATGTATGGTCCGGCGAAGTGGTACTATTGAAACTAAAGGGACTATTATTATAACTAAGGTAATGATTTCAAATAAACTTTAGACACCTACGTCTAAAAGGTCTGTTATTAATAGTTAGAAAACTAATTATAAAGATATCATTCATTCATTCATATTTAGAATTTATGATAAACTAGCCGTCCCGGCGAACTTCGCATCGCGCCTTACAGTTTGTATGAGAAAAATAAATTGTTACTTTTACTAACTGCCTCTCATTTTTTTCATATTTTCTTACCCTTTGAACCTTCCCTGGACTACTACGAACATTTCAAAACCCAAATCAACTAATTCGGTCCGGCCGTTCACGAGTTTTAGTGAGACTAACGGACCACGATTCATTTTTATATATATAGTAAATAAGAAGTAGCTAACATTTATAATAATAAAAGATAAGATAAGGTTGCTTAATTGCTTTGCATTTTTAAACCACTAACGGACTTCTATGACCGTTTTTTGAATAAAAAGTAAAAAATCGAACCAGGAAGGACTAGCTAGGCAATGGGCTAAAGCATAAGCTGCTGGACCGATAGTAAACCTCCATTTATAACTGTTACTTTCGAGAGGCGAATAAATATTCTGGCGACAGTAATACTAGGGCTGCAGGAAAAGGGTGCGAATAAAATAAATAAGGGTCACGATTTACTTTTGTATTGCATCTATTACGAGCTTAAATGTGTTTATGTGTGGCTACTTCGTCTGACGGCTCTAAGAGGAAGTAGTGTAGTTCTTTTTTCACTGCCAAATTGTTGAGTTTTTATTTTATAAACCGATGGGAGAGAATCGCAACCGATTTCTACTGGCAGACGCAAACGCGGAAGAACAAATAGGAGCAAGATGATCTCGATCCTTATCCCAAGAATTGGCCAGAGGTAACACAGGTTCGAAAAGTTTAGATAATTGGAGTCTTACTGTCTTTCCTTTCACCCAGTAGTGGGACAGTAATGAGGCTAAACAAATAAAATTGTAAGTTATTTTTCTTTAATTGAAGTTTTATATTTGGACGTGTAATTAGATAGAATCACCAAAGTTATAGTAGAACATTTGGAACATTGTGAAAAAATTTCGAGCTATATTTCGTGCGTAAAGTGAAACTGACAGTTCTATTTTCACGAGATCCACAAAAGATAGGAAAAAAATGTTTTAAATGTATCTCACGGTGAGAGTAACAGACAACGCTAATTAGGTCAAGCGACGAGGCCCAAAGTGGCTAGAATAAAAACGGCTTTTTTATTTAAAAACAAAAACATCTCTCTAAAAACACGGAAACGTCTAACGAGATGAGCGCAAACAGTGCCAACTAAGGCCAACCTGTTTTGTTTTCAATGGGGTTATAATCTAAGCACAATGTTTTTTTCTTATTGTTCTCGATAGGGTAATTATCTTGTGTTTCGTTTCCAGCTTCGTTCTTTTTTTAATATAAATAAGAAAGGCAATATAATATACTTTTTTATTACACTAGGTAACAAAAATATAATATCAAATAATTTAGTAAGTTGTATTTTTGTAGATTATTTATTTAAAAGTATCATAATCAAGATCTCGTTTAACTCATAAAATACAACAACCGCTTTACAAAATTATACAAAGCTCATTACGAACTTGTATTTTCGTACTATTAATCGCTTCCCTAAAGTCATTTCTCACTGAAACTGAAAAAATTAAGTTGTCTGCAACGTGTACTTACAGCCCGCTATCGGCCGCATCGAGGCCGGCAAATAGCAGTGCTGTAGCTGCATTACTATTTTTCATGTTAGGAAAGGCAATGCAAAGTGTTTCTGCATTATACTTACATATTTTAAAAGAGGTTTTTGTGTTAACTATGGTTAACTGTGTCAGATTCTTATCAAGTAGGTAGGTACATATTGATTCGCGGCATATTTTCCAGCGCACATCTGGAAAGGCTTGGCTAAACTACCGAGATGATTTTGTTAGCCAAATAAGCATGTAAAGGCCTAAAGTGCTTCAGATCGATAGGGACTTAATATTTGGAGGAATGATTCCTCAGAAATCCTCATTTATTAGAGCCTGCTGATGTTTCAACATTTTCAAAAAGTAAATAAATATAATCCAAATACTCGATCAGAACAAACAAATATAACACGTCTAAACGCGTGCCGCGGTATCACGTACGGGGTCCTCATAGAAAGTGAATCTTTTCCTCAAGTTGGATAAAAAAACTTTTGCCACCATAAAAGTATATGAGTTCGTCCCAATACAACGCGGCGATGACTTCCAATCTCCCCGTAGCGCGTCCCGACCCAACCCTAGAGATTACTTTTTTCCCTTCATCCACTAAATTGAATTAAAATGAGAAGTGAACGGGTGAAAAGGAAAGGGTAAGTGCCGAGCGTTTTACGGTTACGTACCTAGGTTTCTTACCGTTTCCATACTTGAATATTCTTATTTGTTTAATTTTCCACTTTGAAAACCAAGCTTATATTTAGGTAAATAAATCTAACAGTCCTGCTTTAAAAAGGTGGAAACAAGGGTTTAGATAAATTAGAAATACACTTTAATCCACACAATAGTGTTATATTACTGAAGTTATTAAAAACACTAACTAATACCTTTTGGATTTGAGTCAAATAATTGAGTAATCCAATGCAACGCAGTCTGATTATGTTTTTAGTTTGATGGATATGCATTTAGGTTTGAATTTCGAGTATTATGCCAGTCGTCTGTAATATATAAAAAAATTGAAGGTATAATATTAAGGCTGATAAAGTTCATAAACCTATAAAGAGCTAATTTCATTGGATGCGTCTATCCCTAAATATTATTGACCGACAATGTGAAATCGTCTTATGTAACAGGTTCCATGGCCTCCTGTAGCTTAACGAGTCTTGTTAGCCAGAATCCGTTTACTGATTCTCATTAATTCATTTGCAACACGAAAACAGCACGTGTGTTTGTTGCGTCGTGCGTGTCATTCACCGTTCGTTAGGTGAGGACGTTGCCCGATTCCAGATTTAAGAAGTTTTACCATAACGTATGCTGGTTTTCGCAACAAGAAGCGGACTCATCGAGACAGACTTAACAATATACATCTTTCAAACTGCAGCATCAGCATACAGCATCAGGTAAAAGTTATACCTAGTTTTGATAAGAAATGAGATTGCAAGCAATAACTATATTAGAGTTGTCACAAAATGATAGGTCCGTTTTGACAGATGAAAAAGAGCCTAAAATGTAGCTTGGAACGAAAATGAATGAAACAAAAAAAAAAAAAACGAGTGTATCTAGGCGATTAACAATAATGTTTTTGTTTTATTCAGTTACATTTTACAGATCAAGAATTTCCAATTTAGACTCTTTCTCACCGGACCTATTATTTTATTATTTTGTGACGCCTTTAAAATACTCTACGAATGGTAAGTATAAACTCTTAGTTTTTCCAAATATGGTAACCAGGCCTGGGTAAAGTAAATTTGTTCAGCTCCGGGTCTATGGCCCGTGACAATTCACGGAGTTGGAGAAACGAATTTGTCCCTATCCGCTCGATCAACCCTGTCTCGCAGGGCTTTCTCTTCAAGCGGTATGCTTAACTTTGGTTGTTTAATTGGTTATTGGGTATGTACCTATAGTCTTAAGTTAAGGTTAGGAGTTGCCAATTAAAAATTAAACATTTTATGTATCTTTAGAGAGCAAGAAGAAGAATATGCAATATTAGTAACTTTCTCTTTAAAAGTAATTAAAATGTTATGGATGAACAATGACACGAACCGTGGACACTCCTTAGTTGTTAAATTCTCATGACTTTCTTTATCATCATCTTTTTTGAATTGTCTTACTTTTGTTTTTGTAATACAAAAGTAACGACAATTCAAAAATCTTTATGATATTTGTATTCGACCCGCCGAACTTCTTACCACCTAACCTATTACTATGTTGTATTCCCGGTAATTATTAGATTTTTTCTTGCCGTAAAAATCATCCTTGGACTTCAACGAACATTTTAAAAAAGGATTGGTAAAAGTGGTCCCGGCGTTGTTGAGTTATGCGCTTACATTTTGCGATTCATTTAATTAGTAAATATGATAAGATTTTTATAGATAAGATTTTTGTAGAGGCTCTTCTTTTTAACCATATCTTTTGTATGCTCCGGTAAGCCTCTTGTTTACCTTTAAAGAAAGGCGAGGGTTTATTTCCCTGAAGCCTTATAAAATATCAACCGAGCGCGTAATGGCTCGCGTTAATCTCTTAACGAGTGTGTCCCGCATTCTCGCGGGACGCAGGTTAAATCCCGGTCACTAATGAGTTCCTTGCAGTGTATCGGTGCATATGGGCCTGTGGTAGTTTTCTCTGCCCGCTAATTTAATTGTATTATTTTGTGTATTTAAAGAACAGCCCCGTCGTTTGTTTGCCATGGTTTCCGTAAATCGGGAGATAATCTCTCGTATAAATGTTACCAAATTGGCCCGTTTTTATGTTATATAGTTTTCTTCTTAAAAAAGCTTAATATAATAATAATAATAATAATAACACATCACACTCAGAGCCCCTAACTAGGAAGAACCTGTATCTAGGGTGCCCGAAACACACACAGAGACAAACATCACACCCAGACCGGAAACAAACATCGATATTCATCATATCAATATAAACGTCATACATATATTATAATAGGAGCCAATATGATATCAGCTCTAAAGTAAAAGTTCTAGAGCTTATCGAAATAATTGCTGGTGCTAAACAAAATCTGACTTACTAAAAGATAATTATTATGAATTAGAAATTTAAATATTTTATTTTGTAAAAATTAACTTATAACAGGTTTTATCCTTGGCAAACTTTCCTAACAAATTAAGGTAACTGCCCTCACCAAAAACTCAATTAAGCATGGCTACGTACACGCTAATTAGTTTCGTCGTGTTAATGTCTCTAATTTTGGGTTGTTGGGTGTACTTGAGCGCGTGCCGTGTCGGGAGTCGGGAGTACAGCATTAGGCTAACGCGTCATCTAGTTCCTAATGCTAAATACACATACTATTACACTTTTTGGTTCCCTTAGCTTTCTATCTGCAGTAAACATTAACTAGCATTCTTTTTTGCTGCTGGCTAAATCCTAAAGTTGTTATTTTGTCGGTACATAATGGAACGAACTGACGTCATACAACCCTGCAAAAATAAAATAATCCTGTAGATGTAGAGGAAAAAAAACAAATACTTTTTTTATTTAAAAGCGCAGGAGAAGCAACGAGAACACGTTAGTTATTGGCACAAAATGTAAAATGTGAGTGACTCGCGTCATCCTAATGTAGTTGAACCATTATTAGATTACATGGCCGAAATGCGGTCACCCAGTCGTTTGACGCTATCAAAGCTTGACTTTGCTTGATTCAATATAACGTTTTCCAGTGAGATAATTTGCTTTACGTTAGTAATTAAACAATAGCTGATTTTTTTTTATTGGTCCAGAAAAAAGTTTTTTTTTTACCTAATATAGATAATAAAGTTAACAAGCCACGAGTAATTATCTCTCTTATTATACAAATTAGCTAGTTACAGATTAGATTTTAAACGAAGATCGTGAAAGTACAGTCTTATTCGGCTACAACTTCTTACTACTTATTACTAACTAATAAGAAGTATTACAAGCCGAACCCTACTTAACTAAAAGCAAAGAAAATAAATACTCCATTATTTGCGAAACTACTCTATTATAGTTTCTATTGCAGCACTCAATCTTCGGCAGCAGATAAGGCCGTAGTCTTAATGTGATTATTTTCCTTACTAAGGTCTGCCCTCCATCGATGTTGAAATGGACCAGCTAATAAAGTATAATATTCCTATTACATTGCTATATCAAGTTCTTTAGAGGTAGAGCAAAGAGGAATTGGCCAATACATCCCGCGATGCATCTACTTTGTAAATTTTATTTATGCTAGCTGCGTAAGAAACTTCGTTAGCGCGATGTAGCAATTAGTTTACTTTAATTCCGTATTAAATGGTCCGATAGTTACATACCTATATAGATTTAAAATTTTAGTCTCTGTACGACATACATTTCACTGGTGGCTTTGTCCATCAATGCATCCATTGTGTGTTATGTTCGTTAAAATTTGTACTAAATAATTGCTATTAAACGAAGTTTATTCGACTTACTGTACTAAGTGTTTTTATTTAATCGATGACCGTTGCTGCTTTTCGGCCATCTTCGCTTTCGGTCGACACCGGGTTTAAAAGTTTTCCTGTAGAGTAGGTACGGGAACTCCATATTCCAGCTGTTAAGTACATTTACGCTTCATTACTTTGTTCTCAAGTTGTTCCCTTTCTTCTTACGAGCTAAGGATGTTGTTATACAGTTACAAAATCATTTATGTTTAAATTTACCGATTTAAATCTTATTTATTCTGTAATCAAGCAAATTCCCGCAATTTCGCAACAGCTCGAATTTTAACTTTTCTAAATTATTTATATTTACTATTACATTACACAGTTCTATAAGTACAATTTCAAGAATATTAATTGAATTTTATTTTTAAGAAGCATTTTTATCAATCAGTATTACCCTGTTATATAAACATACAGTTATATAAGTAAAGCTGTTATATACTCAAAACAAAATTCTCTTAGAATAACCAGTAGATACATAAAACTAGTAGCATCAAGAAACAAAGAATCCGCTTGTAATCACGAGGGAAAGAGCCTCACTGCAAATACCTTAGCAGGCAGTCGTCCGTGGAATCATGCCCATAGACCATTTAACCCCGAGCTCAGCATGTTATGGCTCTGTATTACTCTACTTAAACGTGTGTATGGCTAGGAAGCTAAGGATACCAACCCAGATAAGCTTTCATATTTAAATGTTAAATGGAAAGAAAGGTACAATAGAGTAGGGTCGTATTTTATAATGCTCAGATATATGATTTTTCCTTGGTTATTTAGTTATTTAACTGCATTTAATTGTATTATAACAAATAAAAATATCGGTGATCATATCGATCACTCAGCGGGATTGTTCGATACAATTAATTTTTGGGAAAAAATACTTTATGATGCAATTAAAGGGCATTTATACTATGGTCATTAGTTTTATTGCGATCTTTATTTTTTTACATGTCCGATGATAGAGTGATAAGAATTAACGACAAACTAAATTAAGATGTTCGATTCTGTTTGAGTCTGCTACCTATATAATAGATTTTAATAGATTGTGGGTTTCTATGGGTAATTGAGATGATAAGATTTTATTTAAGTAATAAAATATGAATAATATTATAAATATACATTGTGTTTGCTGGTTGAGTCACTAAAGTCTAGAAATCACTACAACAATCGCTAGCTAATAAAATCTGTGTTTGCTTTGGTACAAATGAACAGCTATTCTATTTGTTTGCAAGTGGCAAGTTCTCTCAAGTCCCTAGGCTGTCTTAAAACAACTAGATTTTCGTGTTTTACATCTCATTTCCTCTGAACACGACGCCGTTTGTGCTACTGCAAGATTTGCGTTTCTAAGGTGCATTTGCATTTAATTGGATTTTGGTGTTTTGTGAGATCAAATTTATTTCAAACTATAATTACTTGTCAGTCTAGTGTAAAAATTAGACAGATCTTTGTCTGTAAACCTTTGTATTTATGCTAAAAAAACTTAAGAAATCGTAATCTTGTTTTGTATAAATTTTTTTTATCATAAATTACACAGTTTAAAGATAAACCTTAAACTTTTTTCTAAGACGTGAAGCATCACCTAATCAGAATAGAATGAGTCAATCAAACATAACGAAACTTGCAAACTCAATCATTAGCAGCTTTCGCGCCGGTCTTTGCGCTAAACTTTTATAATTGATGTTGTGAAACAATATGCAGGCTCGTTACTACTCGTTAGCAAAACAAACGTGCGAACAAAACTTTGTAATTGATTTGACCAGTTGTGTTATTATAGCGTTAGGAGTGGCAGATACACAAAATTTAATAATAGAATTACCACGAGGCAAACGTGCGTAATCAAAACTAAATAAACTCGGTATTATGAGCAATCAAATAATTATCTACTACTGTTACTAGTTAGTTCGCGCATAATAATGAGTGTGTACAGTGAAATCGAATTATTGGAGAATCGTCTAAATTTGACAGTGTACAATATTGCTAGTTGTGTAAAATTAATTACCTATATTTTTCAATATTTTTTTTTAGCAATAACTTTATCCTTTATTTAAGGTGTCTATAAGGCAAACACAAGCGCCATACTACCCACGCGTCCGTTCTCTGATTTAGAGCTCTAATAATTCAATGGAAGGGCAGATAAGTAACGAAACGTAATAGAACAGCAAAATAGTAATTCTGTAGATCGTTAAAACTTTTACGAGCTATCGATGTCCCGCCTGCAGATTTATCAGCCCGCGGGCCATTAGCGAAAGTCTCTGATTTCTTTTCGAGGGCATCGTTAAACGGCATGAAAAAAGTAATAGAGTTTTATTATTAGTCTTTTTTTTTGCATTATTAGTTACATTATTTCAAGGTTTTTAATTAGGTATAATATTGATAATAATAAGGTATAATTGATATTGATATTTTGGTGTCGTTCGTTTTAAAAAAAATAACAGAACAATTTTGTCTTCTCTTTTGAGAAGTTTTTTAATGAACAAAAATATTAGAACTTTAAATCATATCACCATTCTGTCACCTCGACCGAATGACGTCCACTACTTTAAAAAGGTATACCCTACAGATCCCCCTAATGGCGATCTTGCGCGACCCAGTGTACTCCCGCAACCTGCAATCGTCACCGAGTCGTCTAACTACCATAAACTACCTATATTAAACTTATATAATGTAGAGGATAATACACCTTTGCTCATCCCCACATTAAACAAGTTTGACCTGTTAAATTCATAACATAAACTTATCCTTCTGGTAACAAACAAAAAGGTAAGTTCAAAAGGGCGATTTCACACAATCAACTACAATAATTGGTGACCGAATATCATGATTTCAAATGATTAAAATTGTTTGATAAACAAAAAAAACATAATGATAAATTATTGTCACGATAATATTATGTACTTAGTCCTTAATTTACAAGATTAAAAGAAAACACCTGTGAACTATTTTTACACGATAATATTATGTACTTAGTCCTAAATTTACAAGATTAAAAGAAAACACCTGTGAACTATTTTTACACAAATCACTAAAAATAAACTTACAAGTTTGTATTGTAAATAATAAGGTGTCGTTCCTTATAAAAAGCGATGTACTTATATGTTACCGGAAAATAATACGTAAAATTATAAATTTTCGGTCGTTTATTTATAAACCACCTTACGTAACCTACGTTGGTTTATAAACTGACGTACGTTAGTTTATAGCCTAACGTATCTGATATTTAACGGTGACATTTACATGTAACGTACTTATTTATGTAAATGTAAACTTTAGTACTTAGCAGGAACCCTTAACTTTTACAAACCTAATTTCGTTAAAACGCTACAGCTACTACGGGATGGGTGACTTTCTCTCAAAATTTAACTAAATACCTTCCTTACTTACTGTGTAGGCAGGTCCATTTTATTTCAGTAGAATAAATTACTCAAATTAATTTTGAAAGTGAAATTGTCACTAAAAATAACTTTCCTGGGAAATGAACTTGGAGATGAATTTAAGGGCTTTCATAGTACGTGGATGAAACAGTAAAGGACCGACTCCACGATCGAGGGAATCGCAACGAGCCCTAGAGCCGCCGGCCGCGATATCAACGCTGTCTGTGGTGTAGGTGTAGAAGATGTAGTGTAGAGTCTATACTCTACGCTCTAGACATAATAATGCTTTGAGAGTGCATAGAAATAAGTAGCACGATAACTACCTACGCCTAAAAAGATGCGATGTAAGTACTTTAAAAAAGTCAACAGATAAAAATATATTTTTATAAGGGGATAATATTCTGCATTCAGGTTGAGATTCAATTAACCGGCCATCACCCTTGTGTAACCTTCTGCCTCCTGTTTTCCTCCCCCCCTCAACTAAGCGGTTTATTTCTATTGAAAACAGCCGGTGTATTATTATTCATAAGGCTTTATCTCAGGCACACATTTGTCCGGAGATTGCCGGTGTAATTGAGGAAACAGGACAACTGTAACTTTATGCCGAGTAGGCAAGCAATTTGATGTAGGATTCCCATTTTCACATCGAGGGTTAGTTAATGTATGTTTCACGGTATTACAAATGAAGTTATGGCGGTGTTGTGAACGAACTTTGGTGTTTCAATAGCGTTATAGAAACATTTAAAATCAGATAATTTCTATTGTAGGTATATTCTCCGTTTTGTTTAAAATATTTTTAAAACAGCGCTGCAAATGATCCACTCAGTTAAGTGGAACTGATTTTCAATTTCAATGTACAAAACAAAGAAAAACAACAAAATTTTCGAGATCACGATCTGTTCTGCAATAAATAAACAGAGCCCAACCCGCTTATTTGAGTACAGAGTACACGTACTAAGTAGCGTGCGATAGGCCGCGTCAGTAGAGTAGTGGCGTGCCGAGGAAGTGTTAACACGGGGGCGTGCCTGCGCTATCTGGTATCTTTGGAGAATTGCACTTGTCAGCCGGGGCGGGCTCTCGCGCACTAGATATATCACGCTGCAAACACAGCTGAGGGGAAAACTGGCCTCACTCTGCACTGTACGAACAACTTTTTACAAGTTTTTACTTGGAAAATGGTCAGAAACCACTTAGTAAGTGGAGTGGCGATAATTTTTTATTCAAAATTTCTTTCCAGTAACACACACATTGCCCACGATCAAGTCGCATGCATGCCGCACCGTAATAACAGCGCTAATACAAACAAATTAAGCGTAAACCAGGAAATATTTCTAAAGCCCGATAATTCCTAGAAACGCAGTCGCGGAACATGCAATTTTCCTTTTTCTTTATTTCCTGCCTTTTATGAAAGTTTCACGGCGGCGGCGGCAGTTGTGACTAAAATCTTTATTCTCGCCCGACTTCCGCGGCGTAGTGCCGTGGATCGCGTGATAAATTAGACCCTTATAAAGAGATTAATAAGTAAGTAAGCACTTACAATAAAAATCTTTGGCTGAATATTAATTATAATTGAGCGTTCTACAAAAGACTGGCGCGCTTCACGTTTAGAAATTACAAAGTAGGGAAGATTTCGTAATTTAAAAATTTACTTTCCTAGCATTTATCGGAAGTTTAATGCTTCTTAGATATTAATGAGCTCTGTTTGAATCTTTCATTGGCCCTTGCTTAGCAAAAGGTTTCTTTGCTAACCAAGGGCTAAGGGCTAAAATGTTGAAAGAAAACCAGCTTCGTGAGGGTTTGTCACGCATTCAAAATTAAGAGTATAACGATGAAAACGAGTGTCCATAAGTAAACCTCTAAACAGAGATAGATAATGCGAACTCGCTAGGACTATTTTGGGCTTTCTGTGGCTTGAGGAATAGTCCGAACGTAGCACTATTTAAAAAAAAATAGTTAAATTTAAGTACAGAATTCTACAGTTAACCAGGCCTCAAAGAGTAAACATTAAATAAAACTCGCATCTACCAATCAACACCTATTCGGGGTTTAAAAAGAAGAAAATCTAACCCATTTCGCGAGGTACCGGCTCATTTAACGGCGTCAGGGTGAGATTGCGTGGGAGTGCCAAGTGACCTGAAATACTGCTGGCAACCGCCACCGGGGATCAGGCGGACTGTTTAAAACACTAGAAAATAGCTCTAAATGAACTCAGATCTAATTAGACGACGATGGGTGGGAATTGTGACTCTTATATTGACAAAGGTTAAATCTATTTATTCTGGTTAATCAAGATGCGAGGCTCGAACAATTATTACTTGCTTGACTGATTCATTTGTTCATACAGATTTAGACAAATCATGAAACCTATTAAAGTAAATATTTTAGGTCCACTAACAATACTTGATTTTTGCTTTTTTTAAGAGCTCGTTTATATTAATAATATATTTTTATTTGTACAAAAGACTAATTATTATTGATCGAGGAGTCAAGAAACACAGAAGGCAACTAACCCCGGCATCACAATCACGTGTTAGGAGCGCTCTCTCAAAGTCAAAATTATTTTAAAAAAAAATGTGATAAAATGTATGTCATCATTATGCCCACTGCTGGACATAGGCTATTTCTCTCGCACGACAAGAATCACAGTCCTTTGGCGGTCTCATCCACTGCTACACTGACGTACACGTGACGAAACAAACAAATGGACATCAAATTTAAAATGAATATATATTTTTTCATAGTCATCTACTGGAGAAAACACCGTTTTGCGTAAAATATATAGACCTAATAGTTTATATAGATATGTGGGGTATATAATAGGTATGTGGAAGATGCTTCTCTAACTAACCATAAGTAGTGTGGCTCACCGTTGCCATGGAAACTGAAAGCAGTTCCGCCTTGATAGCATTTCAACCGCATTATAAAGTCAAGCGACCGCATATTCCGGGCCGGCTATTTGAGTGCCTAGAAAACTTATTGTCTAGCGGTTGGTCTCGTTTATGAGAAATATTGCTTACAATTTATTGTTAATGATAGAACCGTCAAGACTAGTATCGTTAAAATAATATATTATGATCTGGGAAGCCGTGTTTCATCCTGTATAAGAAGTCAATGGAAAAATATTGTTAAAAACTTAGGATGCTTGTAATACAATTACAATCTAAGTTACAGTTACAAAATACCCCGTAATCTAGTCTTAGTGGGTACCTACGTCACGAAAGGAAGCTACTCTCCAAATTTTATCTTTATATCTCCAGCCTTTTTTGGGCCATGGTGAGTGAGTGAGTATTTGGATTTTAAATATTATATAGATGCTAAGACTTCTGAATGGCAAAGGTTTAATTCAAAGCTCTCCGAGCGGTAGGTACCTTAATCTTAAGTGTAAATGGGTTATGTAAATTTACTTCTTTGGTAGCTCGAGCTAGGTCAGGATCAGACCTCGTGAAATATAGCCCAGCTCTGTCGAGCTACAAGAAATTTAGACATTATTTTAAATCAGTTGCTTTTTTTAAATGTTTATGTTATACTTTAGGTAGAAATCCAAATAAAAATAGTTATTATAAAATTAAAATGTCGCAACAATAATATACATTTTGGTCTAATCTACAGTTCGTATCTTGGTTACTTTTTAATGAATAATGTGAAATATTAATTATTATTTTTTTACAAATAACAAATTGTGGAAATTATGGAAGTCTGAACAACAATTGCACAATTTCACCAGCTATGCAACCATTACATGAAATATTTTACGTTAGATTTAGAAAAATCCATAATAATAACAGTCTGTCTGCCGGTCAACGTAACTAAGCTGAGGGCTGAGGGTTTAAAATAGCGAGCTTCAGCTGTTATTGTTACGTAAACAAATAAAACCTCTCCCTTTTCTATGATGCTTGTATTTGGTTGAAACATTTATTTATGGCCCTATGCTTGCCCTATGTTTTGTTATAGCTGTGTTGTGTTTTTGGTAGGTCAAAACATTATAACTTTGGGTTATAACAATTATAGCTAAGTCCCTTTTCCTTAAAATAAGCTTTCGACATCTACAGTTCCTAAAAAACTCTCTCAAGCTCCACTAATATTCAATTTAAATTATCTTAAAGATAAAGTAAAATACCATGTAATTTTGTTTTTCAAGAAATTTCTTTGCTTAAGTTTCACATATGTAATAGGTAAACCATTTATTAGGTAATAGGTTGTTTAGATATATATTTTTTAATTTGATATAGGTATGAATAAATTGAGTTCGTGCGCAGTGATATTAATATGACTTTGGAGACCCGGGTGCGATTACTGGCAGGTACGCACATTATTAGATTTCAATATTTGTTTCCTGGGTCTAGGGTGTGTTGATATATCTTTGAATATGTTTCTTGCACCCTAGAATACAGGTTACATCCAGTATTTAGCAGTAGTATTCAATAAAAAAATGTAAATATTATTTTCTCTAATCTCTTCTAATCATTTAATAACGTAATAGAATTATCCATGGGTAAATGAGCCACAGTTCGCGAGTGAAAGGTAAATATTAATCAGGCAGCATTACAGAACAGCGGCCTAATGAAGCCGCCGGAGGGCAAGGCAAACATTTTTAATCCGCGCCGCATCTCATTTGAAGCTCCGGCTCCATAGACTACTTACGAGTTTAAACCTAGATTGGAGCCTATTTGGAGTAAAGAGCTAGTTTAGCAAATATTATTGTGGAGCAAACTATTAGTATACCATAAGCAGTTAAAAAGTACCTTCAAGTGAGGCAGCGAGCACCTATTTGATCTAATTGTTTCAAAGGCGAACTATAGCTACTACCTTTTCTTCGATTGGGAGCTAAGGATCTAAACATATCGTAGCTACTTTGAAGGCGCCAAATTTTAAAAATTACAACTCTTTGAAAAAGAAACTACAGGTTTTGTTGCATTTATTATAGAATTGGATAGAAAACGTTTATTGCCATTAATAAAAGTATCACTATTATGTATACCTCTAAACAAGGCAGATGCGGGCTAATACGGTTAAATCGAATTAAATAAAGCAGCAAGTCGCCTATTAATAATATAAGTAAGTTAATCCTAGATAAAGTAACTAAAATTTTCGTATTTATTTGAATTCTTTGATGATAGTTAATATCGCTGTAATTATTATGAATGTTTATCAAGAGATGTGCCACTATTAGCTCTTGTTATCGCAATAAAGTAAATTATATTATAAATGGCTGAATGTTCAAATTATGTGAAAAGATTTCCAAGAAAAAAGGATCGCCTTAAGTGACTTCGTAAAACAATTAAATGTAATGTCTTTTTCAGAAACGTATTTATTTAGATAAAATATTTTACTTTTTAGGAGCCAGTAAACAAGATCATAATAAATATTAGTCTCTTGGTGTATCAATATTATTTTAGAACACACATTTTGGAAGCTCGTGTTAGGTTGTAAGTTCCCAGATCCTAATTTTACTGCGCCCGCAGTTTAACCTTATCTTAGATTTTAACGTAAGGTCCTGTATTTCTCGAACTCGTGTGAACTTTCAATCAGAATATGAAGCCAATTTTTCTAAACCTGCTGTTTTGGTATACCTAATAGAAGTACCTGTAGAAGAGTTTTTAAATTTATCCTTATTGGATAATGGTATTTGATTTGCGCGTTGTCATATTTTGTTTAATATACCTACCTGCGTCGGAGTAGTTAAGTTTATTATTTGGAAAGGTTAACTTGAGTGAGCCTCTTATAACACATTTCGAAGTCTATGCTACAAGCAACGACATCGTTCTGTTTTTAAAGAAATACAGCGCTTTTTATTTTTCACAAAATTTACTGCGCTAAAGTTTCGTTGCAGCTCAGATTTCCGTTTTATTGGCCACGTTTATTTCCTAGAGGCTTCCATGCTACATTATCATTAAGTGGCCAGTTTACAGCGATGCTAGCGCCATTAGCGAAAAAAAAAAATCTTCTAAACTAAGACAAATATCAAAAATGTGGCACAGTATGACACTAGATAATGTAGCCTAGTATTTTTAGGGCACTGTTGTATAGCTTTTACGTTAAAGACCGGAGAGAGCAACAAAGTGTTGCTAAAAGTGGCCACCTTTGGCAACAATCTGTGGTTAATTTTGTTATTTTTAGTTAGGACTACAATACTGTGCTCATAAAACACTGAGCAAGATTAACTGTGCCACATTTTTGATATTTGCCTTAGTTATAAACTGGCTATTGATAACTGGGTAACGACACAGATCATTGTTAAAAATTAGGTATGTAACGTTTTGTTTCATATTACAGATTGAAAATGATATTGTATGTTAAGTGTACTAATCTAGTACGAACAGATGTTGATTGATAGGCTACCTCATTGTTTAAAGTGATTGCTTTCAGTTTTAAAACGGTTTACATTTTTTAATATTTCATATCATAAAAACATTTGTTGTTAAATGGTTTATTTTATGTTTTCAGCTAAATACAAAGATTTTATTACTTGCGGAAATGTGTAAGTAAAAAATAATGTAATGTAGGTGAGAAAATGTATGTAGTGGTAATCAATGAATAGATAATGGTTTTGGTTAAGGATAACAACAATATACCAAGCATGCCATGTGGCTTTAAAAAACTTTGTAAACGATGCTAAAAGAACGGGTGTTACAAATAGCTGTTCACCGACGAGTTTGATAACTTGTTCCCAGTACTACTGTTGTTGTAACACGACTTGTTATACTTACTACCGGTTGTAATTTACAACTTTATACTGGTGTTGGTACAGTAGGGAACAAAAGGCTATTCATTTGTAGATTTACATTACAAGGTAGGTACATACTGGGTGTTTCTGACAAGGCGGTAATAAATCAAAGGCGGGATTCTGATCACCATAACAACAACAATTTTTCCAAAACAACATGGGTTGAAATAAAAACGAAAATAACAGCTGTTCCATACATTGGTTCGATCAGCTGACGGTTTTGAGATTTCGAGCCATGTTGCTTTGGGAAAGTTGTTAGGGATGGTGGGCTGAATCCGTCCATTGATTTATTACCGCCTTGTCAGAAACACCTTGTATATGATTAAAAGTATATATACAATGTGGTTAAAGTACATATGTACACGATTAAACATAATGTGGTTATATTACGTTTGTGATTATACCTCTTGTGGTTATAATAGTTGACAGTAGACCACCTCCATGATAAGGTTGGCAGTGATATTGTTTATGACTTCGGAGTTCTGTTCCCAGGTTGGGCGATTATTATTTTGATAGGAACAAATTTCGTTTGGGTCCATCTTCTCCGGTTACTCTAGAACCTCTGTCTAGTACAGATTCTACCTAAGAGGTTTTGAGTTATTGCGTAGTATTATTATTTGTTAATTAAATTTTAATTGAATCAAATTAATTAATTATCAATTTATGTTTACATTATGAAAACCACCAACCACATAGGCTTATCGATTAGCTTTTTTGGTTGCCAGATTAACCTTAATTAATGTGCGATTTTGGGTAATCTGCAAATATTTGTATTATACTTATTAAAATAAGAGATCAAAGCTTTTAAATAAAATTCAGGTAAAATTAAGCTGAATAAGCAATAAAGGATGTTAAAAAAAAGATTATACGGAGATAAAGACAAATTTGCCTTTTGCGTGACTGACTGCAGAGTGACTTTATGTTGCGTAACAAATGCCTCCTATTGTTACGGTCCTAGTGTTCAAGAAAAATGGATTTGCTCTTTACAGAATCAAAACGACTATACTTGAAATAGGTCTTAGTAAATCACGTACACACGAGTAAAACGTACTTTAGTGTTAAAGATAAGTTCTACATATCTTTCTAATATGCTTTAGTTATGAATATTTGTCGTATATTTAGGACTAAGCTAAAGCAGTAAATGAGGTCAGCGCGCAGGCCACAAGTCTCTAAGGAAAACGATATTAGGGATATTAGGAGGTTCTAAAGGCCCACCGCAAAATCTACAAAATAATTTGCTATTACGTAAGGCTGGTAAGTAGCTTTATACAGAGAATAAATACGAATAATTAAAAATAAATTCTAGTAATTGTATTTGTATTAACTTGGCATGTTTCTCGGAAATAGTGTAAATACTTGAAAATATAAGCGTCTGATTGTTTCGAAGAACTGTAGCCATCTTTTTTTCTATTAAACGAATGTCAGCAAAACCTAGTTAGTCTTCAAAGACAACTTCAAATATTCGGGAAGATTCGGGCGTTTACTTATTAAATTTAATAAAATTTTCACAAATTACGGTAAATATTTAATATTGTTTTCTGATAAAAATGTTCAACAATAAAAAACTTGAATTCTGCGCACCAACACTTGCAGCGAACAAAATGTATTCCTATGTAAAATAGGTGTGTCACGTAATTAATCAAGATGGAATCACGAATGCCTTCAGGCCAGGTCTTTATTCATATACAAACTTTGTGGACTCATTTGCTTTGTATTAGGGGCTGTTTTTGATTGTTTAAAAGCTGTAGTATGCTCTATCACAATAAAAGTTGTCGTTAAGGATTACTAAACAAAATGTCCTTTTCTTGACAAAGTTACAGTCAGGTAACAATCAGTCAGTTACTTAATTAGTTAACAGAGCATAATTTTTATTGTCTTCAGAGTTACTGAAATAATATTTTGCCTTATCGTGGAAGACTATGTAAGTAGTTAGTAAACAATACTAAAAAAATGAAGTTGCACTAGGTATTCAATTATTTGGGCTGGCCTGTGCTTCTAAAGACTGTTGATTGCTAATTCCTTTGCTTGGAGCCGCATGGAGGACGAATCTGAACCACGTTGCTTTCAATACAGACATAACACTTTAAGTTTCATACATACTAATACTATAAGCGAAAGTGTTTCTGTCTCTCTGTTTCTTACGCAATCACGCATAAAATATTTAACCCATTAAAGTTAAATTTAATACAAAGTAGTCTACAGCTGATCATAGATTAGCAGGGCGCACACTGGTATTGAATAAACGCTTCTTTTTTCACAAGTTTTGTAACATTGCTCGTTTTCACTCCTCACCTATCCCATCGAAATAAAACTCTACAAACGAGGCAACAAAACTCTGTTGTATCGGCAAAGTGGCTCCCGCACCGATAACGATCAGTCCCACCTCGCCATTAGGGGTCAAGCGATGGCCAGATACGGGCCAATTTATGCACTGCACACTCAAGTAGGACTTTGTCGTGTTCTCGCACTTTCTTTTTATGTTTTTCCTGTTGTTATCGTGTCTAGTGCAACTCTAAAGGTATTTAGTGGATTAGTTAAGTAGGTGATTTGTTGATTCTATCCATTTTTTCTATGCTATACAAATATGTTGTTTTTTTTGTAAATATTATAATTAAGAGTGTGCAAAAGTAGTTATGTCAACGATAAAGCTATAGCAACATCGCTGAGGCCGAAAAGTTTTCGGTTTGCGACCACACACCGGTAGTCGAAGAGTAGACAGACCTCCAAAAGGTGTTCAGACACAACTGATAAAGGTTGTACAAATGTACTAGACGAGAGTCGGTCAGGACCGGTCATGGCCTTGTCTAACATGTCATGCTAGATGTTGATGATAATGATGATGAGATGTAGGAAATACGTTTTTATTTCCTACTTATCAACAACTTATTAACATTATTCATCATCATTATAAAATTCTAAATTTATTTTATAAAATATATTGAATCAAAATAGTTTTGTAACGAGATATATCTGTTTTATTTTGAAGGTGCATGTTATTAGCATATATAGTGTAAGTTTTTTTTAAGATTCGATTTGTTTAAAATTATTAAAAATACATTAAATTATTTTTATAATTAACTTAGACAAATTATGATCTTAGATGCATTAATATTTTGTAATTATTTTTACTGTTAAAAATAATAATCCATCTCACAAAAACGAAATGTTCTTATAGACTCGTTTACAACCAAAGCCTTTACAAGGAAAACACTCAAAGCAAATCTACTTACAAGCTAAACAGTTCGTCGGCCGAGTTCCAATACTTCCAATTACAGGAAGCGGCTCTCAATACCCCTTCGATTTCTCTAACGATATGACAGAGGGCGAGGCCCTTACAGCCTGCTGATGCTGATAAATAGAGGCCGACGTGACACGAGTGTGGAATCAACTACACGACCTGAAAACTCTGTGGAAATAGTGAAATTGGGTAATTTCAGCAGCTTTTCTGGGGTCTTTTACGTAAGCTTCAGCGCATTACGAGTAGATTCTAGCTCTCACTTGGGTTTTTTTTTGTGGAATGTGAATGTAACGTAAATGTGAATTGAGAACATCTGACGTTTGAGACTGTCTATAACAAAATAAAATTACTTTAAGAATTATTTACTTTGTCGTACGCACAGGAGGTTTTATTTTTTGTTAAATAAAATTTAATTAAGAGACGTTATGACGTAAGATGGGCGATACAAACTATTCTTATTTTGAATTTGTTTTTCTATAGTGCTATTTTGTGTGACATTAAAATAAATGCATTTCATAATATTTTCTATAGAAATGACATAATTCCAAACAAAAAGTTTTATTTGAGGCTAGTCAACATAGAAAAATCAATGTAGCCAAGCCCATTTATTTGTTACGTATAATAATTCACGCTTTTAAAAGTTGAGCATAAGAGTAATGTGCGAATTAATGACCAATTTTAACGACAGACGTAGCCGATAAAAAGCGGACGTCATCGGTCGTATCGACAGGCGGCACATTACCATAAACAATTTGTGATTCAGCTGCTGCGTCGACTATTCGTATGTATTTGCATTCATGGATCGCAGTTTGCTTAACGATTTTTTTAGACGAACGCTATTATCGCAGTATACTTTATTAAGTACAATTATTTAAGTCAAACGCCTTATTTACTAAAGACAAGGCATAAATGCGAATGTAGGTTATTAAAGTTTGTAATGCAAAGTTTAAAACAATTAAAATAAAAGTAAAATACTTACCTTATTATAAAAATAAAGATATAAAGTAATATTTATATAGAAATAATATTCAGTATTATTTAAAGGCAAATGATAATCGCGATCTGTTACTTTATTTTAAAACTTAATTATTTTGTGTAAAATAATAGAAACGTTGAATGATATCCAACGAAAAACCTAATACAGTATTGGTAAACACTTTAGATTGCTGTTAAACTTTTTGGACGTCCTTATTTAGTAAAATGTATACAGCTCTTCCCTTTCCGTTAACGACTTTTCAGCAGATTTGCTGCTATTAGAAATTGAAACTCTTTAGAACGAATGCAACTGGTATCTAATGCCTATTCGAAGCTTATTAGCTTATTTTGTGAAACGTCAAATATACATAGTTGATTCGTTTAAAAAAAAAGCATGTTGATGGCGTCTTTTTGTAATTTACGTTTTTAACATCAATAAAATTGCTCGAGGCAGACGCAAAGTTTCGTGCAGCAAATCAATTTGCCGCGAACACTTTACGTAAATATTGGTTTGCGCAGACTTAATAACGGCATGTTATGATTTCCAATTTGGTTAAAGCCGATATTTTGTTCTTGGCGCTTTTCAGCGTTGGGCTATTGTTCCTTGATCCGCTATGGTTTGGCGACTTCCTACCACCTACGTGGTTCTGTTGGCAGAGATGTGGACTGTGATATTGTGACTTCGGACGTCACATTCACATTCGATTTCCAGTAGTGGCAATATGGATAGAGTCTGGATATATGTTACGGGCAGAAAGAGAGTCGGTGCTTTGGGCATCATGGATACTGGTTCGATAATTTTTTCATATAATATTCTGATTAAATAACCGTCTTATTGCTCAGAAGACGTAGCATAGAGAAGGTGTGAGTGCTAAATGCGTAATTATAATGTATATCTTCATGCATTAGGCAAAATAAATATTAGTTTTCAAAATAATAAATTAATACATTTCTTTTTTTCTTAATTTACACATTTGTTCCTTAAATTATTATTTACCTTTTTAATCCGATTTTAAAATCATTATAATGTTGCGTCTCTTAAATATCGATCATTTTATACCGTCTTCCTAGAGACCGCAATGCGTAACAAAGTTTCGTTCTAAAGCAAACTGCCTTCAATTAAATCAGGAGGAAATTTACTGCATTGCTTCCTTCCGGCATGCCTTTCACGAAGGTATTTGCAGACCATAGGTAAAAGTGGGCATTATTGAATTCCTGAAACGAAGCTGAATACTCGAATGAAAGCGGCTTGATAGCATAAATTTAATATCGTAGCTAACGGTAGCTTCCGTCTTCCGTTGAGAATTTAAAAAGGAGTAATTCTGTGGAATCAATCTTATTATTACCAAAAGTATTTTAAGCAATTAGAACATAGTACTTTTTCTTACTGGAAGTGGTATAACTTAATACATTTAAATGTCTGGAAAAGGTCTATGTCCGCAGCATTGAGGCTGAGATGGATGCTGCTGACACAAGGTAAACAAAACATAGCAATGTGATAGCCTTAAGATAAAATCAAAGAATTAAAAATTGAGTATATGAACGAGTCTTTATAATTCATTATCATTTTTTATATGTACATTTTGAACCTCTTAGCAGACAACCGCAAGCACATATCCCTTTAATTAGAATTAAATGAAACCGCAAGTACTCTACCATAATCAGCAATAACTATGTAAATCTTCAAAAGGCAATACATCAAGGGAGCCTTGAGTAACGAAAATTAAACAATAGGAACAAGAGATTGTATTTCCAATTACAGAACAACTCATGTTGGTACATGCGGGCTTTGATACTACTAGGCTAGTCGTGTTGAAGGCTCGATTTATGACAGGTATTTTCCTATAATTATTTATTTGATTAGATGAATAAACTTCTTTACGTCATTCTTGTAGCACTACAAAGAGAGTAGTTACACGAATCATTCATTTAGTTTGAAAAATGATTCCGCTACAATTTAATTATGATTGGTCGACCACAAAGTACCTCACTAGAGCAAAGCCTTTTGAATAGTCCACCTCTTCAGCGTGTTCATTGCTTAATTCAGACATGTAGCGTATGTTATGTATTGTGAATATTTGAAAAGAGAATCCTTGATTAGCATGTAAGAAACGTATTTTCCAAGCATCTTTGTTTCAGCGAGTATTTTTTTATATGTGGGTTATTCCAACGAGCATAAAAAAAAAGTTTTGTATATTTTAGTAAGTAAACAAAAGAAGCGGGCTTGGTTTCGTGAGCTCTTGACATGTGTCTCATTAGGCCGCCGCACTCTTCCTGTGTACTGCGTACGGCAGTTGTATGTTTGGTCTACAAAATTATTTAACTGTTTGCTGGTGCATTATACAAAACATAAAAAGTAGCGTTTTGAGTTTCAGCCGAAAAAAGTTATTTGATGGACATAGGCCTCCCCCATAGACATAAGCCTCCCCCATAAACATAGCCCTCCCCCAATCCGTTTTATAATAATAATTAAACATTAGAATAAAAAAAAAAGAGGATATCCAGTAGAACTAACTAGAACGAATAAGTATAAATGCGTTTCCGTATGTTGTAAGACGCTGTTATCGGCGTGTTCGCGTAATAAATCTCCAAAGCAATTAATCACGGCGTGACGATGGACGCGGTAATAAGGTGTTCGGGGCTTACAGGAAGACAACGTTCTGAAAATAGAATTATGTAAGTAGTCTTGTGCTAAATGAATATGTATATATAGGTAGATATGTAATACAGCAGCCTAAATTTATAATCATTTTAAAGTATTTGCTTATACTTTCGTCACCTCACCATGTCACCTTTTGGGAACTGAAGACTTTCAAAATTGAATAACTTGTGTACAAGTACATAATTAAATAGGAAAAGTACTTTAAATTATTTTTATTTATGACAAAACAATTAAATCGGCTGTGTCGGAGTTGTGCCACCTGTGTCTGTGCACAAGGTTATTTTATCTGGGATTTATTATTGTTTTATTTAGAGCAAAATACTTTTATTCGTGTGGCTTCTAATAATTTTCAATTTATATCGAAATAATTGCACACAATCGTTTTATGAGACTAGATAAGCTAAAGAAAAAAAAAAGTTTAAAACAAAAATTTAAAAACAGGAATATTATAAGGAAAAAGTTTAATATTAAAAAGTAAAAAAAGACTCCTAAAACGTATTTAGAACTGTTTTTTTTAATAACAGTAAATTGGAGAAACATACCACATCATAGTTGTATACATAATATTTAATTCCTAAGGTGGATAAATCTTGCTCAATGATCTCCGATCCGAACTTTTAAACTAACCCTTAAACAATCGCTCAATAAATCATATCTGTGCCTGTAAATCCATTATAAGATTTTCACTTTGCATTTTCTCTTGAACTTTCAGAAATTGAATGAGGCGATGCTACGCTTTTCTTAGCTACGCTGCCTACGCTTGAACGACTACGCACGTAGCGTCTACGATAAATGACGTTACAAAGTTAGCACTCATCGGATGAAAGTGACAAAAGTTGATTTTTTCAATATACTTATGCTCACACCTTTCAACTTGAATTTGTCTTCAGCCATCGAAATAAGGACGACTGTGGGGTGTGGAGGGGAAGCGGGAAGAGAGACAGGGCTTTATTGCAAGCCTCCTGACAAACGATAATCATGGAGATGGCACGCTTTGAACACGTACCACTCGCGTTTATTGCTGCTAGGTTGAGAACTTTATTTTTGTGAAATTCGATTTATTCAGGTTATTCTTTCATTCTGATTTTAGTGGACCGTATTCAGAGATTTTGTTTTAAGGTTTTGAGGATGTGAATTAATGTTTGTAATTTTTTAGAATGTAATTACTAAAGCGAAGAATAAGTTTTTTTTTATGTTCCAGTTTTGATAGTTTTAGATAGATAGCTAAAATATTTATTTCAGAAGCAATACACACGCACACACATAAAAAAAACACTGTTTTACATGGTTATTTTAATAAATTTATTAAATAGTTTAGGTAAGTACCCACTTAAAATTATTAGAGCTTAGAAGATTTACTAAGTAATGTAAGCCAAAGACACCTAGCTGGCTTCATAATCCAACTGCTTTACTAGTGAGGAAGTAAAGAGCGAAATGAGGAAGAATTGTCGCACTGGGACCTGTTTAGACCTTAATATTATGTTGTTACGGTTTAGATACTGCCGTTACAGCACTGTGCTAAGCTATATATACTTAGAGCTATAAACCAGCAATACAAAGACCTTTGTAGCAGTTGTTTACGCAAAATACAGAAGAATTGGTTGCCTGGTAGAAATCTGTTAGAGCGATAAAGTCAAAATTATTTATTTCTCTAACTTGTGTGTTTATGTAAGTGTTCATCCAATTATTTAAATTCAAGAATCTTCATCGATAATTCATTTCATTAGCTTATGTGATCCGAACATAGGAGGGTAGATGGGAGGTGATGATAAGATTCAGCATTAGATTATGCTTTACAACAGTAATTTAATTCTATCAGTGAATGCACGGTGCTCGTTTTTAGTTTGAAAATATATTAGGTAATTTATGAAATTGTAATGCATAATTTAAACCATCAAAACATCTTGGGCTTAACGTAATAGAATATTGGGAAGCCGGAATGTAGCAGAACATAACAACAGATTAATTACATATTAAATCTTAGCTTCTTTATCAGTAACAACTTTTCTTAAATCATGTTGCTTGAATATAAACCAAGAAGAATGACAATTTTACATTTTATCACATTCAAGGGACAGCCGGACGGATGTTGGCTCGTAAAAGTGAGTAATAAAGATTATGTTGAGCCCACTGTTGATTTAAAGAATGTCACTTCATATTATTATTTTAATATAATTTGATTGCAATAAATAATATATTTCTTGTCCTAATCAAATTACTTTTGCGATGCAAAAATAAAAGTTGGCTGCACGTTTTACGATGTATTTTTCGTTGTCCATGCCACCTTACTTAGGATTCTGTGATTTTTTTATAAAATTTTACCGTTATAGATCTGCGAAGACGGACTGACAGTCTTTAATATGCAAAAAACAATAGTTCACTAAAATTGTTGCTCTCAGTCGACACACCTATCGGCAGCTACCGACCACAGCTTGAGGGCAAGATTTGCTTTACTTCCCGCTGTTAAACTGTTTACGATTGATTTCAAAAAAATTAAATTTAAGGAAAGAAACTAACACTAGTTTAGTGTTAGTTTATTTTCTTTCTTGCCCTATTGTTCAGTGTTCTTAAACAAATCCTTGTGTGTGTTTCCAGTCTTATTGTGGTATAAAAAAAAAAAATTTAGTTTATATAGACAGCTAAACAATTAATATTTATTAGAACTTTAATAATATCTATATAGTTAGGCTTTTACTAGTAATTTTAAATGTTTATGCATTTACATATCGGCGCATTAACATTAAAAGTGTACTTCTCAGCAGCCCAGAACAATTGTATTGAGCAAATTATCATCTGGGGTACTATTACGGCCACATTTGCAATATTGCTTTTCGTCCTCCAGAATGTCAAAGTCAATACAAAAAAACGCAAAGAGGACGAAAATACTAAGCAATATTGCAAATGTGGCCGTAATAGTACCTCAGACTACGTTACGTTGCTCTGGTTACGTCTGAGATCACGTAGCATTTAAATCGTTTTATTGTAACAATCTTTGTCGAGGACAGTTAAAATTTGACTTTTGAAATAGGTGCAAAATTATTTTTGTCTTGTTGTAGTAACATATCCATCATTTATCTTTCGAGATTTGCGTCATAATCTCCGAGAAAAACATCTTACGGACGATTCCTACTAGGCATTATACGGATAAAATACACACATTTTTAAATATTCTAAGACGAAAATCGGATTGTATCTGCCTATAAAGTAAGTAGGTATGCCCTAAATTGAATAATCTCAAGGTTAAATTTTTGACGGGGCTATTCTTTATGATCGTGCAACATAATAACTTTAAAGCATTTCGGAGTAAACTTTGGCTGTTTGTATGTCATAGGTATGTATAAAGGTACAAAATAAGTATACTTAGTTCTTCATTTACAAATAAATTTTCTATTTCATTAGATTTTTAGTACTTTAATGGTAACAGATAAGTAGGTAAATAAACCACCTCGAATATACCTAAAATACTACGGAACTTTCGTTTTTCCTAGGCTTAGATTTATCTATTTTATGGGTATTGGATGTTTTCCCGTGGGCTCTCACTGTAGAGGCGCAAAGAAACTCCGCGAAAATCAGAAAAACTTTCCTTTGTTTTATGAAGTTGGGGCATTCCGCACCGCTGCCTTCTTTTGGAGGACTTTATGAAAAAGTCACAATACAATACTTCAGCAGTATAACAATTGTCTGAAATTTTAGACATTGGAAAAGTTTTGTGATGTGAATTAAAATGAAGCCAAATATAATCCAATACTGAAAGATGTAAAAACTTGAAGCCTTGAAAGATCCTTTTTCTTCCTTAAAGCTGTAAATCCTAGTGTGAGACAAGTCATAAATCAAACTTCTCACAATAAATCTTGACTCCACAAGGACCTGGGGAGGACGTTGTATAGTTTTTTAGACCCAGATAAGAATCTACGTTCAATCATTTACTTGAGTCTCCTCGGCCTCTTTTTACTTCAATCTTTGGTGCCACCGCATGGACTACTACCCATTTCATTATCATTAAAAAGAAGACACGAAAGTCGACCATTTATCAGGTTAGCGAAAGAAAATCGATCTAAACATTGAATTAGTTGATGTTGAACTGGCGATTTGGGCAATATTTTACCGACGGTGGCGGCGGCAATAGGACGGCGTATTTTGCATCCGGACCACGTTCACGACTATTCATCAAGTCGGCGAAGCCATTACCTTGCCCGCCACCTGCACGAACCCCACTTTGTATTATCCTAGATTATTCTCGGAGTTTCATTCATAACTTATTGAATTATACATTTAATTAAGCGAGGAATAATCTCTCTTGATACGAATCATATTCAGCATCCGTCCTGTGTGGTTCAAGAAAACAGCTCATGAATTGCAGTCGCCGGGAGAGGGATCGCGGCTAGATATTAAATGTCGCATGCACCTGGTCGTTAATCATGTTTGCGGCAATAGAATGCTTGTTCGCATCCGGCCGGGGCGCTATTTATCAATGCGGCGAAGCCATTACGTGCTCTCGACGCAGGATTAAAATGTTAACTAACTAGGCATTGTCTTTGGTGCAATTAACAATGCAATGCGGCGGGAGGCGGTCTGCGTTGCCTCGAGCTGAGCATCGGGGAACAGGCGGGCTACAGTCGTTTTGTTAAAAACAGACGCACAGCTGCTTTTTAGGCGCAGTTTACGAAATGTTGGTAAAAATGCTGTAACATTTACTACAGTCAATTTCACAGAGAGAATGGGAAAACTGTTCTTAAGCTGTAAGTGTAACTAGTAACATTCCCTAAAATTTAGTAACATTAAAATGAGAGGACTAAGATTTGTGATGCATTCAAAGCAACGTAGCAAGGGCCTTACGATATATTTGATAAAACTACTGTAATAAAATTTCGTCGGTTGCAGTTTGAGGGATCACTGAATGCAGCTGTTCTTTGATAATAAACTTATTTATTTAAAATAAGTTTTTTTTTGTATATTTTGTGACATTATTCTATGTAATTACTAATAACACCAACGGGACAATTTGACCCGCATCTTAGGCACACGAGTAGTAAACATGTAAACTGTTGATGTAAATGTAATAATAAACGAACAAATTATGATCGTGAGAATTGCAATAATAAATAACACTTTTTGGTCACATAAACAGCACATCGAAGTTTCAAATTTCTCATTCCGCGTCACAGCCAATGCCATGGCTGGCATGGCGATGCCATTTGGCACAAGACTCGTGCGAGCGTTGCTGCAAGTGTGAGAAAATAATATTTTTATTAAAGTAAGCCACTTACACGTCGCGCGTGCGCCAAATTTATGCTTTTCCGAAAGTGGCGCGGTGGTGCTGCAAAATTGAAAGGGACTATTGAAAACTAACGCTTTCTTTTACGGTGAGGACTGTGTGTTTCGAAAAAATGATAGATAGATCTCGCGTTTGGCTGAACCGATTTTGATGCGGTTTTCAGATAAGTATTTGTTACATTCAGGAGAAGATTTTAGTACTATTTTAACCGACTAAGAAAAAGAGGAAGTGCTCAGTAATGTATGTGTCAGTTAATTCAAGGCGGGTTAATTTTTTGTAAAAAAAAAAGTTATTGTAAGTAGCCTCCAATTAATTGATGACATTTAGTTGTGTAGGTTGTCATAAACTAACGATTAAGTATTAATTATATTAAATAGAAAGTAACATGCATTTTTATTTTTATTTACGTGTTTTTTCAGGGTCATATTTGGTATTGGGTACAAAACATGTAAATCTGGTATCGGGACAGCCTTCTCCTAATAACTTAGCTACTTATATAGTATACGCAAAAATAAATAAAATAGTACATAGGCATTTGGAGTTTGAGTTTCGAAAGCGCATTTTCAGCGTGATGCATGACGGATGCAGCTATACATCTCCTTTATCACGTACGCACGTCCTATTTTTATTACTTCGGGCGGCATTCACAAATCGATTTGGCTTTTAGCCAATGGCGTCATTTTAATAGTCCACTGTTTGCTCGTACTGGATGATATAGAGATATCGAAATGGTGCCTGCCGAGGTGTTGGCTGGCACTGCATCAGAGCCTGGAATGCATTCATTACCTACCTCGACTCTTAGATCACTTCTTGTACAGTTTAAGGAAATTCCACAATAGTAGAGTACCGGAAGTACACAACATCTTTTTTTTTAATTTTATTAAATAAGTATAAAAAATTACTGAGTTACAAAATATTTATTCTAGAAGATATTCCTGTAACAGAGACATGGAGATTATTTCAGTTTCAGTATATTTTCTTATAGCTAAAAAGAAAACTCTTTTTTACCGCAATTTATTCAATTCGTGATTCTTAACAAAGGAGGCACTTCCTCATTTTGCATTCCTTAAAAAATTCGTAGTATATTTATTTATCTTATACTTCTAAAAACACTTTGGAAAAATATAAAATGCCGTGTTCGATTAGTCTACGTCGGAAAACAAATCGTGTAGTTGACCCAACTCTAGAAAGTTTAATATATGGTGACCGGTCACAGTTGATATATTATTGTAGGTTGACGACGTGAGCTGGCGACCGTGACCGTCCCAAAGTGGAAATAGGCTTGGCTTATTACAATATGCAAACATGGTAGACATATTGATAGGCATGATTAGAAGCTAAGCAAAAGTCACCTTATAAGTGCTAGACGTACGTACCTACTCTCTTATCGTAGAGAATTAAAAATTATTGTGGAAAACTCGATGATAACTATTATGAAATAGAAAATAAGCTTCTTTCTTCAAAAAACAGTAATTGGCAACCGCTCTGCCTAGTGTGATGATAATGGCAAAGCCTCTCTCAAAAGTTTGTCCTTTGGAAATGTGTGGGGAAGGCCTATTTCCAATAGTGAACGTCGCTCAGCTGTGATGATGAGTTAAAAGTAACAATTTCAAAACATAGCTATAGATAACGTTTTGTATTGAGTGTTTTGAATTGTGCTTCTGCAGTAAGAAGAGCAAGACGAATAGTGCAAGGAAAGCGCAAACACCGGCGGAATATTCATGCGTGTTAATATTCATAGCCACGAATGGCACTGGTGAGGTCGGTGGGCCGAGTTCAAGATACAGATAGGCACGGTAAGTTAGAGCAACGGTATAAAGTTAATATGGTATGTATTTAGTTACCCATTTTATTTTGTCAATAAGTTAAGTGATACATAGATCTCAAAGCGTCAAACGTACCTTAAATTAAAGATGTCCAAATGTGAAGAGATACTTAGCAGATACATTTTTTTACAATTAGAGTAATGGATTTACATCAATTGGAAAGTAACACGTTTATTAATTTTAAAATACTAAAACCTAACTAAAACTAATTTTAAGAAATAAAAAAACATGATATATATATATATATATATATTTCACTACTAAAAGTAATACGAATATTTGTTCCAAACTCTTGAACCTAAACATTAAAGTTTGCAAAATAAATTTCAGTGATGCAGCATGAATTAAACTTTTCTTCAAAACAGTGTACGTGGCACAACGTTTTGTATATGAAAACTGCCTAGCGTGCACAGAACTTTACTATCCGGATAAGGAAAGAGGAAAATGTATGCTCTCCTTCTTAGTCTTAGGTGGGAACACCCGACGCGACATAATTGAGTTTGAACCGACCGCCCGTCGGCGGGAGTGGAGCTGCGCAATTATTATAAACCTTATCACAGTAAAGCATAAAATGTTTCATGATTGTATATTGTGACTTCCAGCAACAGAAAATCGTTCGCGGGTTTCGCTAAAATTTAACAAAAGTCAGCTAAATCATGGTGTGTATCGGTATTTTAAAAATTAGTCGATATTCTTTCAAGTTAAGAATTATACTTTTGCTATATGGTGAAATACATACATGTATGAAATTTTTATATGATATGTACTGAGATTTTTAAAATAGCTGAAAGAATTATAAGTTATAAGAAAGCGATACGCCGAACTTTTCCTTTATTTATTATTGATCAATTTTCATGTTGATCAATATTAAAGTCAGCCATCAAATAGGTATCGTATTATTTACTCACAAAGAGACTAGTTTTAGTTTCCTCAGATTTGTCTATGTTTAACAATATTTCTGTAATCAAAGGAAAATACTAACTGTAAAACACATGCACAAAATACTCTATAAATAAAAGCACAACCATGCTTAATTAACTAAGTTACGTTAAGGCTTGGTGGTTCAAAAATTTGTGTTTTTGAGATTTTTTTAAACAATCTGAGACATACAAAATTGATGTCTTCATTCTGAAAAAAATATATGTGTTAGTTAAGGATCTAATCTAGTCATCATACTAAAGGGAAACAGGATCTAATTAATTTTAGTTGATAGAAAAAAATCTCAAAGTTACCCCTTTTTGTTCCGTTTTTTCCATTTTATTTTTAAACCGCTGATTGTTTTTATTTGATTTTTGGAATGAAAATTGCTGACCTTAAATTTTAGACATACTACTATAGTAAGAATTTTTAAGTTTAACGAAAAGACAAAAAACCAGCAAAAACTAAAAAAAAAACATCGTTTTCGCGCGGTCCGATGCCATGCCGCGCCGCTCCCTACCCCGTCAGTACCCTTGTGGCCACGGCCGAGGCCGGTTCTGTGTCAAATTTTTGTTTTCGCGCTCTCGTATTTCGTTTTATTTTTATTCAAATGTAAACAAGTTTTGACAACAGATGTCAAAACAATGAACCATAACATCTGATTAGGATCTATATGAAGCTGAAAAAAAACAATTTTGATACCGATATTACATTTAAAAAACCGTCGCATTACAAACTTACCTTTTTTATTTTCACAGACAAAACTTAAATCGTAGGGATGATAGAACAATAGCTGCTGACGAAAACTTGGTTGTTTAACTGTAGCAGCGAGCGGTCTCAGATCAGACAGTGATATTATAATATTATATAAACATACATAGACCTAAATATTTTACACAAGTTATTTTGCGTATAGTGCTTGATAGCTCAGACTTGCCTTTGGAAAGTTTAATAGCTCGAATTTCTGCCATCTTGGTTTCAAAATGTTGGTAGGTATGTCATTTTCGTTATCAGCGAACCCGGAAATCTACTTATTAAATAATTTTTCTCGTAAAAAACCTATATACTTACAATGCAATATACGCGCTACCGCATCCAGTGTGCCCGCCAGTTTGAGAATTAAACAATAGATAATAGAGGTACACAACAATTTTATTTAATCCAACAGTACACGCAAAATCATACCTACAATATAATTAAAAACAAAAAACATAGTTTACCTTCAGTTTACATATTTAACTAAAATAAAATAACATGTATGTAATGTAAATGTGCATGGCGTGCCAGAGAAGAGGCCTATGTCCAGCAGTGGGCTCTTACAAGCTGATGATGATGATGATGAATGTATTGTCAAGCCTTTTTTTCTGGCTTACTCCGCACTTTAGGTATAAACCTGCAAGTACGTGCGGCGGCAATACGGAAGCGCAGCGTTCTACTTTGTCTATGCCTAAATACAGAATGTCAAATCAGAAGAAACCCAAGTTTCTTAAAATTAAAAAAATATTTAAAAAAATATATTAAGTACATTTTCAGAAATAATTAAATTGTGTACTTCTTACAATATTAATTTATTTTTTGAAAATAACACCATCTTAATGTGATCCGTTACAATAATTGTAATTATTAGAGGTACAATTGCGGCACTCATGCAAACGAACGTCTAAAAACTTTTTTATCAAAAAATTAAACCGCCGAAAAAAAAACCGAAATGCATAAAATAATAATATAATTACTAAGTTCTTAAAGTTATGTAGGGTATACCAAGTAATTTTAAGTCGGATATCCGATTCGGATATTTTCTTTTTGATCAATAATTGTCTTCGGATTAGTTTTTCTTTTATTAGACTTTAGTCTAAAGACCCTCTAAGAAAACCCTTTAAGAAAAAGTCCTTTGAAGTCAGATCTGGTGGTGGCCAGGGAATGACGACTACTCTTAGAGAAATAAATTACGGACGATAGGGAAAGTGGTTTAAGAGATGTATCTATTTCCCGCATTTATAGGTATGTAAACATAGTAAATTGAGCAAAAAGTTATCAACTCAAACTATATAGTAATTTGTATGTAATGTTTTTTGAGTCACAAAATCAAATTAAAACAATCAGTAGTGTATTTCTAATGGAAAAAAACACTACAAAAAGGGTTTACTTTGTTTTATTTCTACAGAGTGAAATTCATTAGATCTTGTTACTTTTTAATAACTTGTCTAAACTAAATCCTACATCTATATTTTTCAGAATTAAGAAATCTGTTTTATATTTCTCAGATGGTTTAAAAAAAAACTCGTTATTACAAATACCTTACCTAAACGCAAATTCTTGTTAGCTGAAACGAAAATCGGAAAGAAAAATTGTGCGGTAGGTATAAACATCTCGATTTAACTTCGGCTTGTATGAAAAGTAATAAAATTTAAAACTGCCGCGACATTTCGCATTTCGACGCGCGCATGTCACAGCTGCGAGGGTGGGGGACCCTCATACCTAATTAGGTAAGAAGCTTCAAACTACAGGTCCTTAAGCGGCCAACTTAGTAAAATTAAACATGTGTTTCTAACTCGTCATGCGTTGGATGAATACCTACGGGTTTTTTATCGATGTCTATTGATCATTCCCACAGTCGTAAGACACGTGAACATGCAGCCAATGATCGTCACTGTGACCAGTTCTGCGCTATGGACATTGCCACAAGTAACCATTACAATGTAAATTTTTTATTAGTTCTGAGCATCTTGAAAGAATTTGGTAAACTATCCGAATCTGTAAATACTCTAGCAAAGTGGGCGTTCTGCACTCAGTATGTTTATCAGTATTCTATGTAAAATGTTAACTTGTGTGCACCGCCATCAAGCGTAACTTGAAGTTGATTGCCAAACTACTTAAAAGTTTTTAACTGCTGTTGCGTCGTAGCTGAGATGCATAATGCAGGATTTGCTTACCACATCTCATTGTTGGATAATAAGGCAGCTCCCGTCTTGGCTTGGTAAGACAGTACGATATTATGAAATGGGTGAAACGATATAAATTTCAAATAATTTCAGATTGTTTGTTTTATCTTCAATGCTTAGGAGTAGCTTTGTTACAAAGTATAATGTATAATGAGTGGTTAAAAGGTTTTAAGAAAAGTTATTATAACAAATGAAGAAATTTTTCGTTTGAGATAATCTCAGAAAGATATTACTTTCTTCAGTTGAAATTAAAGCATGAAGATCCTATTATAAGAATGATATTACGAACATTTATTCATGTTTTCTTATTGTAGTTACTTAACTTAAATAATAAAGAAACTCTCACAAATCTCCGCTAAACTCGGAACTGTAATTTCGCCTAACAACATGTCTGCCGAAGTGAATAAGTTCTTCCCTCAGGGCGGGACACACGGCAGGACTCTGACTTAATCTAAGTATATAAATAACTATATTTTCAGAATTGATTTTTATTTAAACCTGATGTGTAATTGTGATAAGAACTTTAAAGATTCAAGAAATCAGACTAGTTTCGTAATTAATTGAATATTGGTTGGGTTGTTCGAAGAAAATTCACCTTGAATTTTTCGGGTCTGTCGTCTTTGCGTCTACCGTCACGGCACGGTCGTGCCTCGTAAAATTTTTGGCCCATTTTTATAATCTTTATGCGACCGCATGTATGTATACCAATGTTTAATTCCTTTACTTGAGGATAATTTCGCGGCTTAATTGCCATATGTTGCCATAAATTACACTTTTAATAGGAATCTTAATTTATCTCCCGCTCACCAAGGAGCACTTTGTGTAATATTAAAAGCTAATTAACGTTTTCATTATTTCACTTTTTGACGTCAGTTTACGTTGCCTGCGAGTTGTTATTAATATGTCTATACTTAATTAAGAATTTGAGATGCCGTAGGATAAACAAATAAAGATAATGTTAAATTGTGTTTACGTTTACATCATAAAGTTTTACATCTATAGGTTCTCAAAAGGTAAAATAAGGTTTTTTATTAATTTTTTTTCATTTTTTCATACTCAGTGATTTTACTAACTAAGTTTATTGTAAATCTTGGCCATGGCCAGGGTCTAAAAACTCAATGATCAACATCACTGAGTCAGACAAAGCTCTAGACAAACGACCGGCTGTAATCGCGCCCTCCCAGAGAACCTAAACTGATTACACGCTCAAATTAAGTCGTAAACCTGAACGCTCAAATTACTCCGCATTAACATAGACATTGCTTGCTTTAAGTTTCCAAATGAAAAAAGGGAAAATTAGAACTCAAAAGTCAATATTGCTACGGAATACCAAGTTGTTTTGGTGAAACTGTCGGGTTTTAACGCAACTTTTGAATTAGGTATATTAATGAAATAATCGTTATAAAGACTTATCATTTTCATCATCATTCCGCTGTTTGGTTGGTATCAATTTATTCTCTTGACACGAATATTGACGCAGTCAGATTCGATAAGTAATCGAGAGATCCATCATTTAAAAAAAACTTTTATCACGTATAAAGCATCCCAAAGCGATCAAGCTTATCCTTTGGAAATCGCACGGCACACCGCAGGAGCACTCTACTATAATCCGATAAATTTGAATGTATGCTTGTCATGCAGTCTATACTGCGAAACGCAACTTCATCTAATTCCGATGCCGAGCCAATTTAGATTTCGGGTACACTGTATAGACAAATTACTATTGGTTTGTACTGAATTGATTCTGTCCCAAACCAAACTATTTAATTGATTAAATAAAAAAAGTTAATTACAAAGATAAAGTATTCATAAAATAAAAGTACAAAAGTTTAATCTAAATGGACAAAACTTAGTGATTAGGTTTTAAAAGTATTTAAAAACGCTCTTGGAGAAAAAGACTAAACTTCAAGTTTAAAATAATTAGTAGGTTATTTATTTTGTAATCAGGAAATACTTGTATCCTAAAAGAATTTATATTAAAGACAGTTAAACTGAGCGATTGTTCCGAGAAATCCTGAACTAATTTGTTGCTTAGACAAAAAACGAGACGTTAGACGTAGGCAATTCAAGACACAATTATGTGCTCAGTGCCCGAGGCCTATTATCATATAGATTACCTCCAGTTGCCCGTAACGAATACTAATGTTGGGACAGTTGAGGTACACAGAAAGGTATGAAGGCGTTAATAATGTTTCTGCGATATGCTCCAAAAACAGAAAGAATTAATGAAAAAAGCTTGACACGTTCGGTGGATTTATAAACTATGGAAAATTTAGTAAAAATATCTTATTTTATACCTCTCAAATTTGGAAACCAATTATTTATCATTCAGTTATAACACAAAGTCCATTTCGCTGTCTGTCTGCCGCTATATACGCTTCAACCTTTAAAACTAGATAGAATTATTTAAAATATATATTTTTATAATTTTTTTAAATAGATAGAGTGATTATAGGTAAGGAAGGCGTTATGAAGTTCGCCGGGTCGACTAGTATTATATTATAATAATACGATTCTAAAATCCAATTAGATGGCAATTTTACGCTTAAGTAATTTTGAAATTGCTGCGCTTGTGGAAGTCTGTGGCGCCAGTTGACGCTGAAAACATTCACCTCGACCTCGGCGTTTGTACCAATTAAACGTTTGACAGAGATATTGGATTGGCTTTGCTTGCTGGCTTGATTTTATAATACACGAGTTATTAAAAAAGGAATTCATATTAAGTTGAGATGAGCGATTGGTCGTGGCTGGTAACGGGCAACTAAATGCAGTACCTAGGAACCTAAAGATTTACTTATGATTTTTTAAAGTTTTCTGAAATTTAGTTGGTATGTGAGTAAATTAGGGCTCTTCACATCATACGTAATTAAAAAACATTTCACAGAAAACTTCTGTAAAATTAATTTTAAAAATCCCCACTAATTTGGTGAATTAAATAACAATGAGAAATTGCAACACTTAAATTTCGAAAACAAAAAGTTAAACATAAAACTATTCTAACATTTTACATAAATTCACCGTCTAATATCTTATTAAAATTTCACCCGAGCACCGAGCACCTTTACACGCCTAAAACAATATCTCAATAGTCTTTCGAACAACAGCACGGAGACAGAGACAGGGTGCGGCGCGGCGAGGCGCGGCGAGGCGAGGCGAGGCAATGGGGTCGGGACCTTTGCGGGACAATAGAGCCCGCGGCTCGTCGCTAAACAAACCTTCATTAAAAATCTCGCTTTACACTTCGATATTTTTTATAAACTATAGCTTTACTCTTTTGTTTCTCTCGTGTTTTTACTGTCATATAAAATTGGTTTTCACTAGTAGTTAAACTTTTCTTTCACCCATTAATCAGTATTGGTTGTCTGCCTCCTCAAAATTTAATGTTTCTTTATACATATACCTACTGCGTTAACAAATTTATTACGCAGTAAATCAATAATTCAGAAACAAATTTATTTTATAAACTAGAGTCTGCCCCGCGGTTTTTCCCGCGCAGATTTCTCATAAACACAAAAATCCCGTTTTTTCCCGTTCCCGTGGGAATTTCGGGAAATCCCTTCTTAGTGCTCACCTACACTCTCCCAGGAACCCACGTGCAAAATTTCAGCCCGCTACTACCAGTAGTTTCGGCTCTGCGTTGTCTGTCAGTCAGTCAGTCAGTCAGTCTGTAACGGAAGAGTTTTATATACAGGGTGTTTCTGACAAGGCGGTAATAAATCAAAGGAGGGATTCTGCTCACCATACCTAACAACTTTCCCAAAGCAACATGGGTCGAAATCTCAAAACAAAAATCAGCCGTCCCGTACATTGACCCCGTCAGCTGTATCGAACCAATGTATGGAACAGCTGTAATTTTTTTTGAGATTTTGACCCATGTTGCTTTGGGAAAGTTGTTAGTTATGGTGAGCAGAATCCCTCCTTTGATTTATTACCGCCTTGTCAGAAACACCCAGTATATTGATTGTGATGTATTCAGCAACTGACTTCTTCTTTCGCTAATTTTGCTTAGAAAAAAAAAAGATATTCTGGCGATCCCTTCCATTTAACTTAATATAATCTAATATAGAGCTTATGTTTTGTTTAATAATTTTTCCTAGGCCTTATTGTGCGCAACCTTTAAGGAAGCGACTCTGGTCATCGCGGGGCAGGGCGAGGGGACGCGGGGGCCGGGACATCGGATGCCCCGAGCGTCCCGCTTCGTTAGCTCGTTTTTGCAACTTCTTTGAGCTGGCTCTCACTAGTTCCTTAGGGGAGTACCTACCATCTACCTAGGTATCTCTTTCCACCTGGTTTCTTTAGTAACCATCTGTTAAGTTGGAAATATGGACCAAGGACAACATAACGGATAGGCAGATAGCAAGCCGATATGCTGTGCAATTTTATGATGACATTCTATAGTCGGTAAAAAAATCATTGGCTGATTGACTAAAAGGAACTTACGCTTACGTAAATGCTATACAAAAAAAAAAACTTAGATATGACACCGGACAAAAACGAGAATTTTACAAGAACGTTTGGACCGAGAAAACAAGAAAACTATCTACCAATAATATAAAAATGAATCGTAAAATGTGTTGGTAAGCGCATAACTCAACAACGCCCGGACCAATTTTAACAATGCCTTTTTTTTTATATTCGTTGAAGTCCAATAGGATGGTTTTTACGGCGAGAAAAATTCACCGGGTCGGCTAGTAAAACAATAAAATGTTAAAAATAAAATAGTTAAATTTGCCCTAACGTAGTGGGAAGTATCTCAAACTTCATTCTTCTACCTACTTCGTCGAGCAAAATGCAACATCTTATATATTTTATAAACAGGAACATTGCAAACAGCTTATTAAGGTGATATTGCTTGCTAATTTTTATATTAAATATAAATTTAATAATAATATAATAAATTTAATAAAAATAATATATATTTTATCAAATAAATTTAATAAAAAATAATTTTTTAATTCAAACGATAATCTTTATTATGTACTTACTAGTCGACCCGGCTAACTTCGTACCGCCTAACCTATTACTATTTGTGCATGTATTAAACTTATAAACCTTCCTGTTGAATCACTCTATCTATTAAAAAAAAACGCATCAAAATCCGTTGCGTAGTTTTAAAGATGAAAGCATATATAGTATTGATATAATTATGGTTATATAAATTTTACTAATCAGACTATAAAAACGCATTAGATGTCGGTTTTATTAATTAGCTGTTAAACTAAGAACGAAAGAATAAGAAAAAGGGGCCTTTGAATATTCAATGACTGATCCTATCAATCAATCAATACATAGTATAAAACAAAGTCACTTTCCACGTCTGTCCCTATGTATGCTTAGATCTTTAAAAATATACAACGGATTTTGATGCGGTTTTTTTTAAAGCATAGAGTGATTCAAACAGAAGGTTTATATGTATAATTCATGCACAACATATAAATAGGTAAGGCGGTACAAAGTTCGCCGGGTTGACTAGTATTGTTATAAAAACAAAGATATTTCCGTGTCCAAAATCTTTGAATAATTCTGCTATAATATAACGTTGAAGACAATGTAGCCAGTAACAATAAAATACTAAAGTAAACCGTTTCAGTATTTTCAGTTTAAGGACACTGTAACCGCATTCAGTTTCTTGGAAAGCGCTTCCGTTGCCCCGCCCCCCGCCGCACCACACCGCCCGCCACCGCACCGCCGCCGCCGCCGCCGCCGCCGCCGCCGCCGCGCGTCCGGACCGGAAGACATTTTAACAAGACAAAATTCCTAAATGCTGCAGAATTATTTTGTTTAATTTTAAATAGAGTTCGTCTTTTTTTGTTTCTTTTACAAGAATTTTTAACTGCGACCAAATTTAGTAAGCATGATAAATAAGCATGTATAATTTGATTGTTGGTAGGTGAGACCTAAAATTTGTGAGTAGTTAAATGTATTTCAAAAAGAAAATCTGTGGCTGTTTTTTTTCTATTTGTCATTGATATCAACCGATTTACTCGAAAACTACCATACGTTAAACTTAGTGTAGATTGGCAGTACACAACTCAATAGATTTAGTAACATTCGTAATTAGACTAGAAACATAGACTTAAGGGCCACTGGTTGCGTAGAGACGCAATACTGGCGCCACTTTCTATATAAATCATTAAATCAGTTTATATAAAACTCTTCCGTTACTGACTGACTGACAGACAACGCAGAGCCGAAACTACTAGACGTATCGGGCTGAAATGTTGCATGTAGGTTTCTTAGGGAGTGTAGGTGAGCACTAAGAAAGGATTTCCCGAAATTCCCATGGGAACGAGAAAAAGCGGGGTTTTGGTGTTTATGAGAAATCTGCGCGGGAAAAACCGCGGGGCAGCATCTAGTAATTAATAACTTCTAAACCATGACTGAAATCAAAACATGAGTCAATGATGCCCTATGCCCTAGATAATTTTGCTTAAAATGTTGTGTAGCTTTCAGGTTTAAAATATAAGGAATATACTGTTCGTTGCCTAAAGTGGCCACTGTTAGTTACAAAACCGAATATTTCTAAGAACATTATTTCCTATGTATATCCAAAATACTAAAATGTGAAATTATATTGTGCTGATATCTGTATTGATGTGAACCCTGCTTTATAAGCAATAATACCGCATGAAGTCATTTGCAAAGTGGAAATTTTACACAGCCACGCGGCTCTTTTCAATTAACAGAATAAGTACAGCGCCCTGCTTCCGTAATACGTGAGATATTTTATAATCAGTTATATTTTAGAGCATTAAGTACTTGTTAACCTTAATATAAGTAAAAAAAAGTATAATCATATGCATGCAACTGGTTCTTTAATATAATTTTGATCGCAGTATCCTAATAACTATATGTTTTACTTTAACCTTTTTACTTTTAATTCTAATAATAATTTAGATGTTGTTTGTGTTTTGTTGTAAGGAGGTGAATAGAAAGGTATTTTTATGTTTTAACTGTAACTAACTTTTCATTATATTTTGGCTGTGCGAGGGGTTTTAATTAAAAACTCGAAAATTAAAAGCTAAAAATACTTTTGTTAGCGTCCCGTACATGATTACTTTACAATATATTCCATAGAACTTTTCCAAGCTACATGGATTTTTGGGGTAAAATCCAGTTTGTTTCATGTGTCTATTATAATATTATGCAGGCTTTTTCTTATTGAGTATATTAAATTGTTAACCAATTTTAAATTATAAAATACTTTATATTACAATTAAATAGCTGTGATATTGACAAAAAAGCATAAAAATTGCTTTTCCCTTTTTTTCATTATTAATAAGTATAGTTATAGATAAAAAATATTATCACATTTGAATTCATTACCCGTAATTTAATGTTTAACTAAAACTGAAACTTCAGTAAACTACATAACAACCGCCCTGAAATACACCTTTGTGTACCAGAGTTATCTGTATCATACGTAAATTGATCTTTGAACAACCAACATGTAGTGACCTTACAAAGGCTTTGAGACAATACCGGCGGGCTCATTATCATATAGATTACGGGAGTTGCCTGTGTCAAATATATAGAAAACTTGCGCTGTTGATAGGCCTTTTGCCGAGAGAGTTAGGTCTCTATGAAATATCTTCAATTTGAGTTAAATAATGCGTAAAAGTAAAGTGAGTATTTTTTTTTTTTTAATTTTCACGTTCAGTCGATGAGTATAATTAAATGCTAGCGTAACAACATTTTTAGTTTCTTTACAAGAACTTTCGAAAGACCTCAAGTGAGCTCGTTGCTCGTTTAACTATGTCTACCGTTTGTTAAATTTTCCTTCACGATAAAAAATTAACGGTGTATACATTTATTTAGCTGAATAGCTAGCAAATTTTATTATCCACACATACTATCTTTAAATGTTCTTACAATAACACAAGCAAGTCACGGAAAAAAAGAAAAGAAAAGAAACGTTTTCCTTTGAAATATTTCCGTAGCACTCTCTCGCTCTCTCGAGTCAAGAACGTATTCGCGTAAAAACGTCTTTGGCGAGTGTTTTTAAGCAATTAAACGTGATTAAGAGTTTCGTTGCTTTTGGGCGAAGTGCTCTGCGTTTGAACTCGCGCAGGTCGCACAGACCTCGCTCCAAGGTTTCATCAAAGGCAGGGTGATAAGTGGAAAAGTGTTCGTTTTATTTTGGCTCTGCTTCAACAATGGCTTTGGATTGGGACTCAGTTCTGACCGTTTGTTCTTTACGAGAGAACTTATTTTTGCATCGGATTAAAAGATAAAAAAAAGTCGTAAAATAGATCTACTATTATTATAACATTAAAATAAGGTCCCATTATTTCACAAAGGAGAGAGGATTAGGAAGATGTTTCATGACTGAAGTAGGCTGGATTATAGCACTCAATAACCCAACATGTCCCGTGATTGTACAAAGAGCACTTACACAAAGGAGCTCAGTGCTTACACCTCTCCTATCGACCAGACCAGGGACAGGGAAAAGGTCCATTGTGTTTGACACTGCTTTTGTGTTACAATCTGTTGTACATCCTGTTTTCTCTCCAAGTTATCCAATTGTAAGTTTATTTGAGTGGTTGAGCACTTTAAGTGGATAACTGACTGAATTCGTAATCGTTAGATAGTTCTTAGGGTTGCGAAAAGTAAAACCATATTATATATAAAAAAAGATTACATAATTTATGACACCGATACTATCGGTATCCGTCATAGGAATACTAATGGCGAGATTTTGGTCTATATTTAGTCTATCTATAGGATGTGACACACCATTTCTCTAAACAAACATTACTTAACCTTTACTTTCACTATATATTTTTTGCTTGAGACCAGCTTGGGACACATTGAATTAGGAAAATTATTGAATATTCATAAAAAATAATCCTACTAAATTTCTTCGATAAAAGTTAGTTAGGCCCAGAAATTATACTGAGCACTCCCATAATGTTTATTTTTTATAGAAGGCTTTCAGCGCTTTGTTGCGAATTAAAACAAAACCCTAATTTTGCGAAAAATTAAAATAAGCCCTGAAATAATGTTCTCAAGCAAAAAGAGTACTTTGAACATTTTCACATCAATTAAGATAAATCGAGCTTCATAAATTGGGCGAGATATCAGTAGGCCTGTGGTAAAAGATACAGCTAATGTTTTTTCATTACAAATTGTTTTTCAAAAATTTTTTTAAAAAATTGTTTTTCTTATCGAACAAAGTTGTCGATATTCGTAAAACAATAGTTTAAATTTTGTATTTTGAATACACGGTTTTATACGGGTCTTTTTCGGTTTCATTATCTTTACTTTACCAAGCAAAAATTGGAGCGATACATTTTTCAAACAAACATTTAATTATGAAGATTTCAGTGATATCAACATTGTATTAAGAATACTTTTTACGTTAAGGAATCACAAATGTTTTTTTGATTAATTCACAAACGAGCACATACATAAAATCGAAAATATAAAAAAAAACTGTAATAATAAAAACAATTGGTAGCTCTATAATAACGCATCTCAAATCTTTTCTGTATTGAAGTGTGCTGCTACTCTGGAACAATTAAGATATAGCCTTGATAAAAGCCTACCAATATATCCATTATTGTCTTTAACGGCCCATAATTACAGAAGGGACCATAAATGGGGCTTTGCTGGAAAAATAACGTTATTTCATATAACATTTTATTGTTCTCGACACAGTCAGTGTTTAACGGTTTATTTTGGTGGTTTTTCCTCAATATTTGTATTACGTTGTAACCGCTAATGATGATTATTATTTATGTTTCAGTCAACATTGATTTAGTTTGTTTACACACCCTACCTTTATTATTGTCGTTACGAAATTATAAATTTATGATTCACCTGAATACCTTTAACCTTTCCTATGAACCTTCAATAAACAACTCTTAGGGTAACAAACATAAATCATATTTTTATACACTCTTCCTATACAATATATAAAACCCAGTTCCAATATGCGTAAAGCACTTGGTATCTAGAACATAAAGTAAGGTACCCATTATATCACCCTGTAGAACGCCTCTAAATCGCTTGCCATACGCTACGTATGTACATTGAATGTGTGCGGACGGGCTCAAACATTTCTCTAGAAGGTTCAAGAGGCCAGTGGGCGCCCTATAGAGCCGGCTGAAAGAGCCTGTTTGTTCTGGCTACCAACTGAACTACCGTGTCGAGGGCCACATCAAAGTCAAAGATTATGGGAAACTCTAAGTAGTTGATTCCTGTGCGGAAATTGCTTTTCATTATGATTTTATTTCAAACTTTGATTACATTGATTTTTTTGGGATCCGTTGCAAAACAGGAAACTTTTCTAGTGTCGCTATGTCAGTCTGTCAATTCTTATCGCAAATATTTTACTCAAATACTATTGATGTTTTAGTGTTGAAAATTTCCACAATTCGAAAAATATATGACTAAGTGAAAGAGACAAAAATAAAACACCAAAAGTCGCATTACCAAACCATAAAAATACTTTTGAGGTGTGCGAAACACGAAATAAAGAAAAATCAATAAACAAAAAATCGCTTTAGGGTATGAGACACCACACAAAATTATTATGCCGTATATGGATAGGGACAAAAGACCATACATATGGTATCTACCTAGGTTCAGTATCAAAGCAGGCCGTGAATTGCCATTGAGCTTAGCACACGTTACACCTCATGAATATTCGTTTACATGCGTCTTCATTTACATGACGTTAATAGATGCATGTTAGTATAGCTCAGAAGCGTCAGGGGATTTGATATCAATTAGTTTCTAACAATGACAGTCGTTTCTCAGCTATGATTGAATAAGCTAATGACTAAAAAAGTTATTTCAGATTAAAGTGTTTATGTTACTTAAAACTCGTTTAATTTTTAAAGATACAAAAGAGGATCGAAATAAAGCCATTAAACTAGTTATTAATGAACATTCAAAATTAGTGATAACTTTTAATGAAAACAAAATTATACACTGATAAAAAGTAATAAAATCAATTGAGCCTTTAAAAAGCCATTAAAAAAAATAGTTTCTTTTGACGTACTCTAGTTTTCTTGGCGGCCGGGTCTAAATGACCTAAAATATTAGAAGCATGTAATTAATGTGTTGACCGAGCCTAGTCACTGTTCATTAATAATGTCCTGCTCTACAAGCCTCTTGCCTGGAATCCACTCACCTGATACCATCTATTATGTAGGGAATGAATGTGATACGATACACACAGAAATGTACATACGTATTATATGGTATCTAAGTTGTTTGCATAGCTGAAGTGGAGAGCAATTTAAAGACAAACATGGACATAGAACTGCATAATACTTTTTTATCAAAAGGGTAAACGTAAAGCTTATGTGCAATTTAGCAGCAAGGTCACAAACTAAGCTGGCAAAGGCTATGTTAATAATTCCAGCATTAATAATACTCGCAAACATAACCTGAGGATCTGTGACTGCTTCGAATTGGGGGTAAATTCCAAATCTCCATGCTTGCAGCAAATTAAGCTGTCAGACATCAAACTTAATGCCGATTAACGATATCAAGACGCTCCCGATCTGGTTCCTCGTATAGATCATAATTGAAGGAAGATATTAAGTGACGTCTGCGCCGCTGGTGTGTGAAATATTCAACCGCCGCATATTCTAATTTCGATGCAATTTAGGTCGGCACTGTTGCTATAAATATTTAAGTATGGCCGTGTGCCGTGTCTAATTCGCAAGCATTGCAACCGACATGTTGCACGTCTCTAAAAATATGGCTATACATTTTTTATTGCTCTTATATTTTGAAGTTATTAAACTATCAAAAATTATGCCGCTTTCTTTTTACTTTGTTCTAAATTAATTTATTATATTCCGGCATTGCGATACCTACTACTTAATGATATTGGTACTGTTTTAAATTTATTTATGTCATAAATTTGAAAATGTTTTAACGATATAATAGGTATATGATTCCCAAGATAACTGAATTTAACTTTTGCGCATAGTGATTTCCAAAACATATTTTGTGACAACCTCAGAATAATAATAACACAAGAACAAGCCTATACAGTCAATCACTCAGTGCGCAGTGTAGACAGATGAGCTATACATACCTCTCACATACCTATAGAGATGTGTATGACAGCTAGGGATGTTAATCAACTACTTACGTACCAATTAACGAGATGTCGATAAGTTATTTCCATTGGGTGCATAAGTATACTTACCGGTTTTCTTTTGCATCTAATACTTTACGCAGAAGAAATCTTGCGGGAAAGCTAGTTGATTTATTAAATAAAAAAAACGTTTTGTTTATGTTTTTTTTTTATTAACAATTTATGTTTATTTAAAGCATTTATTTAAATTGCATTGCAATGTATGTATGAATGATTGTTCGGATGAAATCCTACAACTCAATTTTGAAGCAGAAGGTGGTAACTCTCGGTATGGCGCGAAATTAAAATTTTTGAACTCAATCAAAAATGATTATTTTGCCAGAATCATTAAAAAATGCGAAAAAAAAAAATTTCACGCCATACCGAGAGTTACCACCATAAGCTATTGAGATGAAATTTTGTTCAAAATTTTGTTTATTGTTGATGAAAGATTATTCTTCGTCAGTACTAATAGTTTAGCTCTCTCTTCTTCCGCGTAGGTATGTAAAAAAGTTTCAAAGAATTCGCGTATGTAAAAACCCAGCTCCCACATACTAATCGTTATTATCACATATTATCGTTTTTGAAAGACAGAGTTACCGATTTTGTGTATATATAAGAAACTTGATATTGATCTTTCATCCTTTAAAATACATACACAAAATCAGTAGGCCTGTCTTCCAAAACCGTTGCAACGTTCCAATGTGGGAAACGTTTTTTTTAGATACGCAAAGTCATTTATAAAATTTATTAATAATCTCCTTTTTACAAAAAGAGACCCCCTAGGCCTTCAATAAAATAGGTACTAAAACCTTTTCCTAAATGTAACAAATACTTTTGTGAAAACCACATCAAAATCGGTTCAGCCAAACTAGAGATAATCGCGGACAAACATACATAAAAACATACATACAAGTCAAACTGATAACCTCCTTTTTTGAAGTCAGTTAAAAACGAATACTTTCGTCATAATAAATAAAAAACCCAAAGATTTATGAATTTTGCGCCATACCGAGAGTTTCCACCTTAAATCCGCCCGGCCGGCTTGAGTTTTAGCGAGAAAACAAACCCCGATTGATTTTTATATCTTATAAAAGATAGAAGATTTTAGTGTTATAGTTACATTACTATACCGTGCAGATTAGAAACATTTGATAAAAAAACATCGACTTTAACGTTGGTCGCGGCACATCACTAAAATCTCGAGTGGTGAGCAAGTGGGGAGTGTGGTGAGGTGCGGTGTGGAGGCGAGCTTGTGCGTGCCTGCCTCTCACGTCTCCTTCAACCCCGCGATTATTAAATTGTTTTTATAAAAATAAGTATGAAAATCAACTTACCGGTGAAATGTAATACTTGAATTCGATTTGGTGTGATTTCTGGTATCATTTTTGCAACAATCAACTGCACATTTCACCATAGTGACGGCGAAATACGAACAAAATCTCTCCAGGAACGCACGGTGCAAGCAATCATCACGGACTATAGACGCTCGCGGCGGGAACGCCTTTTTGTTCTCACCTGTGTCTACTGTTCCCACTTGGATGTACTCCCTCTATAGCTGTAATATGTATACTCTAAGGTGACAACCCTTTAAATATTAACCTCTCGAGGTAAAAGGCAAAAGGAGGGTTTCCAACCAGCCGCTAGGCTTGCTGCTGCACGGCGCGAAAATTCATGGCTCTTATCTTATTTACTCCCAGCCTTGGCTATCTGCTAAACAAACACTACTTGGAAAACAAGGAATACCTACTCAATTTACATACAGCACGTTAAAGGTGACAATGCTCATAAATAAATAACTACCTACTAACCGTATTATTAATAAAGATTAAATAGGTTTAAAAGTGATTTAATGGAGGTCTTCCTTCTCTGGTTAAATTCTATGGCAAATACGAGACATCCAGTATAATTGAACTACCTATAATAACTAAAATGATCTTTAACTTTTTATGAATAACAGAGACTGTCAAAGCGGCATGGACTCTTCCGCAAAAGCTGCCTTATAATATTTCTACAGGATGATCCTGTTTTATGTCTTAAGTGTGTGTTTGGGAAGCCAAGATGAATCTAGGTACAAAGGGCACTGGTGTGACGCGTTATTAATTAATAAAATTCACATTTAAATTTAGGTAAACCTTGCTAAGTTAATTTATTGAATAAATTATAAGTCCCGAATTGCTACCAGACAGAACCTTTCTCCGTTTGTCACCTTGCGTAAATAATTGATTCCGATCAGGAAACGGTGACACAATTGGATCTAGATTTTAAATAGGTACTTCTAAATTGGAATTAGAATAGAGAACGAAGAGTTCTTTGATTAGACGAAAATAGGAATTGTCAAAGACTTCTTTCGTTTTAATTATTGGATCTGGAGTATTTTGATTTTTATTATTGGTTATTTCAAAGTTCGTGGATTCACAGTAAAAATTAAGACTTCTAAGAGTATTCTGAATAAAACTTTTTATCAAAAAATAAAACCACCGAAAAAATAAACTAAAAAGCATAAAATAATAATCGAATTACTAAGTTCTTAAAGTAATGTAGGGTATACCAAGTAATTTTAAGTCGACTTGAGTACCTCCTCCTTTTTTTTCGTCGGTCAAAAATTAAACCAATGAACGCATTTGTATTTTATTAAAAACTTTTTACATTAAAACGTTAATCACAGTGTCGTGGTTGAGAATAAAGAGCCCATTTGAAAAACCAGCCATATAAAGCATTTTTTTATGAACAATGAGGGCATCATATAGAAAAAACACCACTCGACACCCGACGCCAGTCAAACTATATTTTCCTCAAAACATTTATTTCAAAGAAAATAAGTCCAAAAAGTAACTTAAGCATTGAGTGCTTTTTGCTATTAGGTTAACTCGACCATTAAACACGCTTGCGAAAGTCAATAAGTGCTTTGATTTGTTCAGGTCACTCACCGCAATTTATTTGGCTTAATATTTTTTATAATTAAGTAAAAGTAATATTATTTTAAAATAGTAGGTAGTTCTTGAAATGATCCAACTGTGATTCTCACGGGGTCCACGGGAGACTCGAGGGGGATCTAATCTAAGTTGGCGTGATCAAAAGTTATATAGACTTGTACATCAATATATATAAAACTCTTCCGTTACTGACTGACTGACTGACTGACAGACAACGCAGAGCCGAAACTATTGGGCGTAGCGGGCTGAAATTTTGCATGTAGGTTCCTTAGGGAGTGCAGGTGAGCACTAAAAAGGGATTTCCCGAAATTCCCACGGGAACGGGAATAATCGGGAATTTTGTGTTTATGAGAAATCTGCGCGGGAAAAACCGCGGGGCAGCCTCTAGTATCCTATAATTGAAATGTGAAACTACTGAAATCAGTTTTTTTTTAAAGTGGGCTGTGGAAAAGAAAATTGAGAACCATAGGAATACAACTTCTCCCAGTGTTTAATGTCGTAGAGTTGGCTGCAAATATTTTGAAAGAACTGTCGACGTACAAGGATATAAAATTTCTCTAGACTGGTAACAAGAAAGTACATTTTAAATAAATCTTAAAAAATTATAATGTGGTTATTTTGTAAAAAAGAAAGTAATCTTTCATACCTATAGAAAACAACGATATTTTTTGTAGGTACTAATTTAAATATTTCCGAGTGAATAGCGAAGCGTCTGTAGTTTAAATTTTAGAGAAACACATAAAAACTACGCAGCTTATGATTATAAAAGGTATCATCACCATCATCATCATCATCATCCCATAATATCTATGCAGATGATTATTTAAAATTTTGAGATTTTTTTTACTGAAAAATACGTAAATGTACAAAATACAGATTTTTTTATTAAAAAAGTTTTCTTCGTTTTGTTAGTTAATTAGGTAAAATATCTAAGTTTAGTCTAGTCTAGAGCATAATATCATCGTCTGCATCGTGACTGTCGCAGCTCCGTCCGTGTCAACAGCTCCGTCGGTCTGTCCTCAACTCCACGCGGAAGAATAAATAACGCGGCATGCAAAAGAGTCCCACCCGACACATCGTCGAGCCAGTCCCGCGTTTACATGCGTCGTGCAATCCGACGTTTTGACTTGTTTATTCCCGCGACAATAAATATGTAGTTGATATTTGTATTTTATTTATTTGCTTTTCCGCTGCTGTCTAGGAATAACGTATTCTGAAGGTGTGCAGGATTCAAGCTATTTGCATGAATCGCACTGTTGGCTTTTATTTGATGGAAAGACAGAGCGGTTTTCTAAATTGGCTTAGTGCTTAGGTACTTACGTTTCTTCTGTTTGTATGAAAATATATTTGACAGGGAAATATAATTATTTGATTTGCTATTTTATTTGTTACAAAATGTTATTAACGTATACAGCACCTTACATTTTAGACGGACGTTACAAAACAGCAAGCTAAAATAAATTGCTAAGATCCTGTGAATAACTTCTCGAAATAATGTCCTCTTTCCTTAAAAAAAATACACAACTATTATTTACTTAAACTTATAAATATTATTTTAAAAGGTACATTTATGCGGTGAGACTCCACATAATGTAATGAAGTCGAGTAATAAGAGCAGCATGCAGCGTCCATAACTCTATAACATAAGTTAAAAGTTGGTAAACATATTAAGCTTATATAAAGTTGCAGTTTAATATCGGATGGCTTACTTTAGAAAAGCTTTAAAACTATCATAAACCGTCGAAGCTAAGAAATGGCACGCGTCAATTTTCTGTCTGAACTAATATTTACTTATATTTAACTTTCTTATAGGATTATCTTTGTCTGTTTTTAATTTTAATTTTTATAAAAAGTAGTTTTAAATATTTAAAAAAGTACTGTAGCAAATTAAAGGTGTAAAAATACTTTTTTATACCATCCGGTCGAAAAGTAGACTTTTTGATTACTGTTCTCTAGTCGTAAAGATCCTCTTTATTGACATCTGGTTTATAGCCGGTCAAATATAAATTTCCATACATAATTTATTGTCGTCTGGGCAATAATGATGCATATTGTATTATTGTTTCAAAAATTATTGATAGAAGTGAAGTAGTTTTAAAAACAAGCTAGCTGATTAGGTCAGCAAAATTAGGTTCATACATAGGTTCTGCTTTTTTATGTGTGGGATTTCTCGTAGGATGGAATTAAAAACTTGAATTAACTTCTAAAAGTACCTACCAGAAGCACAATGCCCGTCTTTGAGCTAGGATTATAATAAGCTCCACTCTACAAACAAAAGCTTCTCTAAAAAGCTGCTCCTTACTTATAATATAAAAGACGAGTAAGTGTAAGGTAGTGGGCATGTATTTTTTTTTTTTTTTTAATGAACAGCATCTGATTTTGCTTTAACTACTCTAACCTAAGCCGCTTTGGGTCCAAAGTCGACGCTTTTTCATAATATTTTTAAATATTATAGCATAGCGCAAAAAAAACAATCAGTTTATTGGAATATCTGATTATGTCACCAGGGTCACCAGTTTTCATTTCTGGGTCTTTCTTCTGTTATTTGGTGTTCGCTACAACTAGGGCATGAATACCGGAATCTCGGAATCTCGTAATATCGGAATCTCGGAAGAAATATCCGATATTTTCAATTCCGATACTGAGGTAGCCAATATCGGAATCTCGTACAAGATATTTATTGTTATTTGAGTTCTAAAATAAATGTTTAAAGCGTTCCACAAGTCTCCAATATAAAAAGTAACTGTAAATTTGTTAATTCTAAGCTTTTTTAATCAGAAACAATATTTCAAATCAGTTCATTTAGGTATTTGGTACATACTTTGTACTGGTACAATGTAGAAAAGGAGAAACCAAAATCTTAAATAAATAGTACATATAATTATTATAAATCAATAAAGTTTTCTTTTTCTTTCAAATTACAAAACATTTTATTAATTTTTTTTTAATCCTCATCGTATGCTAGGCAGATATTATATCAGCTTGATAAATCATGAAGTGCTTATTAAATCCAATTCGGTATATGAATTGTATACAGTTACAATTGAAATATTAGCTTCTTGAGCATTTTTTATTGAGTTTTTACAATTCCGATATTGATATCGGAATTCCGGTATTGAGATAAAATGTCCGATATCAGTATCGGAATTGAAAACCTTCCGATATTACATGCCCTAGCTACAACCTGTCTTCGGATTTAAATTATACGAAAACATCTATAGGGCTTTTGTTTCTTTTATCTCCAATGGTCCACTCTATGCATACGTAAAAGAAAACCGCATGAGTTGTGTGCACCTTACGCGAATATTGTGAAATGATAATTATCTTTCATAATATTAGTATAGTATTAATAAAAGTACAGCTAGTGTATGTAACCTGAAATTAGGCAGACTTTGCGCCCTATCGGCGAGTCGACAATCGACATAATCTAGATGGAGAGGCCACGGGCCATGGCGATCCTTCGCGTAACACGGATAAACTTGACATTCGATACAATTTGTAGGAAAAGCCGATTGCTCGACTGTGATGCAGAAATAGGAAGAAAATAGTTTTTGTATCTGATTTGTTATTTAAAAGTGATTTCTATTTCTTTTTGTACAAAAATGTTTTGCTTTGATGTTCTATAACTTTTTAATTTTAGCTTGTAAAGTTAAAGTGCTCGGCTGTATTCCTGAAAAAAATTGTTTTGGTATACTTATAGTGACGTATATATATATTATTTTTTTATAACATTTTGACGCATGCGTAAATAGAACGCCTCTTTCTGAAACTAAAAATTGTTCGATCTTTTTTCTTCATATTTTTTTACCTTCATCCTGCGGCTAAAGCATTTCTTTACTTTATTGTAACTGGAAATACATTATAGTCAAATAACCAAATTTCTTATTATTCATCATTTGTATGTGATGTGCTATGCTTTTGCTTTTGTTTTTGTATTTAAGGTTAAGAAAATAAATTTGTACTCCTTAGGATTGAGACTCTCCTATCTCTGACCTAAATAAAGCAATTTGCACGATATCAGTTTCAAGACGTGGACGTGGCAGCGGGCGGCGGCTTCTTACTTGATTATGTTATCCTTACGATCTGTACAGTCGACTGCAGTAAAATGTAAACCTAAATTTTCAGTTAAATATGGTTTTATGAAATTTTCACGTCTCATTGCACGCAACTATACATAGAGGCTGTTTCATGACTGTGAAAACATATAAAAGTAAACTAGTTTAAAATTCATCAGTATATACTGGGTGTTTCTGACAAGGCGGTAATAAATCAAAGGAGGGCTTCAGCTCACCATACCTAACAACTTTCCCAAAGCAAATGGGTCGATATCTCAAAACAAAAATCAGCTGTCCCGTACATTGACCCCGCCAGCTGATCGAACCAATGTATGGAACACCTGTTATTATTATTATTACACCCTGTATAAAACTCTCTCTATAAAACTTACTGACTGACTGACTGACTGACAGACAACGCAGAGCCGAAACTACTGGGCGTAGAAAGCTGAAAATTGACACGTGGGTTCCTTGGGGAGTGTAGGTGAGCACTAAGAAGGGATTTCCCGAAATTCCTACGGGAACGGGAATAAAGGGGATTTTTTTGTTTATGAGAAATCTGCGCGGGAAAAACCGCGGGGCAGCCTCTAGTTTAATATAATATTGCAGAAAAATGTGGTAGGTACTTAATTGTCTTTAATATATTCTTTGATCTTACATCACACAGAATTGAATATTTTAATGATATACCGTGTCGATGGAGTTAAAAAAAAACTTTTACTTGAATAAAACACTGTATAAAACTTTATTTTTTTCTTAAATAAATTTCAATAACCCTCAAGTAAATATTTATTTTTAAAAGGGTTTTCTTCTCAGTTACCTTAGCTCATTATCTTAATTGTGTTTTTTATAATAGTCAGGCTCGGCTGCCTTAAAAAAGATATTAGGAATTTTCTGCTAGTCGAGTTGTACTTTGTAAGGCTTAGGTATTCTTTTATTTACAGTTTCCACAGTTCCGTTACGCTGTTCGCTTTTTTGCTCAAACGGCGGCGCTCCCAGGACCGTTTTAGGTTGCTTTTGTTTTATTATTATTTGTTTGTATTCCTTGAAAGCGCTTACTTTGTATTTTGCGCTACATTCGCGAACTGAGTTATCTGTGAAGAGATACTGCAGGTAACGAGCCTCTCGGGATCACGCCTCGGTGCAGCATTCGCTTAGGCACTCGTAAATGGTAATTTAAATCGCTTTAACACATAGAGAAACGTTTCTCTTTACATATATTCATAGATCGCTGATAAAATAAGTATCTTTGACCATGGAGCATGTAGTCTGTGTGAACATCGAAGAAGGCTTAACGACAGAGGCAGGTTGGTTACAAAGCCTATAGGATAGGTATAATAGTGTTCGGTGATACAAATACTGGGTACTATTACTATCAAATCTACTTATATTTGTGGTATCCAGCACTTTTATTTATTCTTAGTCTGTATTATACGACGATTTATTTACTTAAACTGTAAAAAAACAGAGACACCTTTTTTGTGTATCGAAGACACCATAACATACATACTTATGTATGTATGATACGACATTACTTCACGTACCAGGCTCCCTAAAATAAACAAAACAAAGTTTCAACTTAATAAAGTGGCCTCAGTCCACTCCCTTGATAACGAAACAAGTGGCGTGCCATGGTCGTTATCTTGTCACGCCGTCACTGTCACACTGCCCGCAAACTTTGCACCTTATATTCGAAGCTTCAAACAAATAAAATGTGCATGGTAGCTCAAGCATTCTAAACCATTCGTTACATAACCTTGTGAAAGCTTATTTTAAAGAATAAAAAAAAGAAATTAGCATCTGTCTCGACTTAGTTGAAGGAACGTCTGCCTGTTGTATGATATGAATTCGATGTCGAAGAATATCGGATAAGTTGTCTATTGCTATCCTGCAGTGTAGCTTGTTGCGGGGTTGACAAAGCTCTCTCTTAACCGCTTGTTTTGTGATTATTATATTTAAAATTGGTTTAGGAGACGAGGTTCTCGAAATACACCGTTTGGATTCTTCAGCATGTCTTTCTAGATAATCGCTAGCTTTTGGCGAAGTTGGTTGTGTTGCTTAATGTTGTATGAACTACTTACTACATAGTTAGCACAATCTATTACTAACACAATGAAATATTTAGTATTTGTATTTAGAAGTTGAGATACTTTATGTTTTATTTATTGCAATTGCTTTACTTTAAAGTGTTGAGATTTTATCGCATAATAGAGTGTTGTTTGATGCATTGTTGTGTTGTTAGGCAACATTGCTTAATTAGTCGTACCTACTTTACGATTCGTACTTAATACTAGACAAGTGCTAATTATATTATTATAAATGTTATTATTATATTATTATAATTAAAATTGTTTTTTTGATCATGATTTTTTTAAGTTATTTTGTTTTTTAAAAATAATTTGAGATAACTTTACTAGCTTTGGTTAAAGTATTATAGGTTTAGAAAACATCTAAAGCATAGTCTATTTGAGGTGTATTTTTGAATGTTTCAGTTTTTGTGGCCTATTTAGAACCTCACTTGCCGCGCCTCACTTGATCTTTCAAACCGGACTCTAATAAAATAATTATAGTTATATTTTGTATTACAATTCTTTTTTGTAAGAAGTAATTACTGTATGCTATAAGTAAGTGTTTTTAGTCTCAATCAATATTTAAAAATTGAATTATATCCTTGTCGTTTAACTTTTTTTTTCTATTCCTTTACCATATATATATTTTTGCCCACCGAAATTAGAAGTTTTATAACCACTCAAACTACTGTTTTCACGACAAGAAATGTTAATAACATAACAGTGTTCTAAGTAGGACCTGTACCCTGTTGCCCCAGTTTAGTACCAACAGCAAACGAGTGTCTAGCCAGCTGGCTATAAAATTATTGCTCATAAACTAAATTTTGTTTTGTTTACACAACAGTAGTCACTGCCTCCAGGCTTGCTAACGGAAGATAGCATCAAATTCCAATAAGCCAAATTAATTTAAACGAACACCGTGTTCCATTAATTTTCATATCGCATCGCAATCGCGAAGCACATTATAATAGTGGAGATATATTTAAAAGGGTGCGTCATTTAACTAAGTAAGAGTCGGCGGTACACATGAGACCACGAATGACAAGGGTCCGGGCTCAGAGTCTCCGGGCCCCGGATTGTTTGCGTCGGTAAACAAAATTTAATATCCCCCACTGTCTACGCAAACATTTATACAAATAAACAAGTCTACAACTCCGTAGGTAAATTCACCTAATGCAAATTGTGTTGCCGCTTTCAGGTGAATAATTTATACGCGTTAGGTTTTTTTTCTATAAGAGGGCAATGACTAAGCGGCGGCTGAATAACGAGGTGCGTTTGTTTCGTTTTTGGAAACGAAATAAATGTTGTTAGGATGATGATTCAGAATCGTTTTTACAAACAGGAAGCGAAAATAATTTGGTACTTTTTCCGTAAACACGTAAAAGTATGGGAGATATTTTTATTCTTAAAAAGCTTTATAGAATTGCTGATGACAAAACCTCTCATTAAATACCTCGCGAATATAAGAGCTAAGGCAATAACAATCCTAAAAGTACAGTACATTTGGTATATTGAATGTGCCATCACAAAAGAAACGAGGGCTTCGTTAAAATCATTGAATTTTTTGAGGGAATCCTTTTTTATTCATTCGTTGTCTAATATTGGTAATTTTTTGCTCTATTTATTTCTCTTTTTAGGTCATGTCAACAAGCGATGAAAAGGCAATATTTCACGTGTTTGTGCCCGATTTTACAAAGATCTTTGTTCAAGTCTTTTTTATATAGGAGAATAATTGATACTCTTATTTACGTTGAACATTTAATGAAAATTGGAAATAAAGCTATCTGTTACCATCTTATTTATTGCTAGGCCAACAATTATATGACAATATCTTTTATATAGATTTTTATGGATAAGAAGTAAATTTGTGTTTCCTACATAAATCAAAATCATACCGAATGTGATGTATAAATGTTGTAGTTATGATAAGAGATAAACTTGAATTCATTAAAAAAAACGACGAAAAATGACGCCATTCATTGTTTTGAATTCTATTATAGTGCATCATTGGCTCATATTTTTGATTTCGGCCATGGTTTAGAAGGTTTTGTTTCGTGATTGGTGCTAGTATCAGTGGTAAATCTTCTGTGGTGGTAAGTGTATATTGATTGTGAAAGAAAGTTGCTTTAGTTAGTTATACATATATATCGACTTACTGAGTAGGTACTGGACCTTTATTGACCTTAGCTTTCACATCACGTAGGGGAACGCCTTTCAGACCCTCATTTGTATCATCGAACAAACTTAAGTTGTGTTCATTTTGTTTCATATTAGGCCAGTTATATCAAATTTTGACTATTTAAATATTTGATTAATCAACAATTGTTCTATTGCTACTGAAAAAGGTACTGTAGCGGACGCTCGTCCTAAGCGTCATGCTAGGCCCCCAGCCCGCTACACAGATTAGATTAGCTTGTAAGTTTTATAGACAGATTATGTTTAGATTTATTTAGTTGTGGAGTCGCACAGATTGCTTTGTTTTATTATTTTGTATTTGAAACGGTTGCCCCGCGCTACCCCTTGCCTCAAGCCCCGCGCGTCTGAAATATGCGCGCGAGTTGAAAATAAGCAAGGGAAGCGGCCATTACGTTTGGATATAAAATGCTAGCCGTAACGCTATGTTTAATTTTCTATGATAATAATAGTTTATATGGAAAAAAGTATGTAAATTGTAATGAAAAAGTGTTCCAAGAACTCGCTCTTTCACTTCTAAGAAGAACTTCCCCGCTAAAGTACTCTTCAATACATAGTATAAAATAAAGTCGCTTCCCGCGTCTGTCCCTATGTATGCCTAAATCTTTAAAACTGCCGAAGAGATTTTGATGCGGTTTTTTTTAATAGATAGAGTGATTCAAAAGGATGGTTTATAAGTATAATACAAGCACAAAATAATAATAGGTTAGGCGTAACGAAGTTCGCCGGGTCGACTAGTTTTATATAACTATATCTTAGTTTGAAAGAGAAAAGAACATTGAATTTCAAAAAAAGTTGACCTCTAGCAGCAGCATCTCACATACAAATAATTCAGACAAACTTTTCTATGCAAATGCATGCTTAAATTGGTGAAGGAAAAAAATCAGCCTTTCCGCCAAGGGTTGCAATGCAGCACAATGCATGGGTAAGCGTACCTTTTATTATGAAATTCCTTCATTATTTTCTATTTCTCTTGTGAAAGTAGTACAAGACAGATAAATGTAAAAGCAGGCTGTTTTGATGACTAAGCCCTGTGTAAGCATTTATCGGTTCAGTTCTCAATTTCCTTAAGAAAGATAGAGCAATGCGGCGTAGTTCAGGCGTATTTGTCTGCTCACGGTTCCGCAGCTTTACGACATGTAATATCAAGGGATACGTTTAATAAATTTCCTCCGCTTCGGGCTCTTACATAAATTAAACGGTAACGATATGAATGCTAATACTGTTTTCTGCGCCTCCTCATTGTCAGAGCTTCGGCGGATACTGGCTAGGTGAAGATATGTGAGTGACTTCATTTTCAAAATAAAATATAGGTACTGCTATTAAAATATATTTGAAATTGTGATGAAACTAAGTACAAAGTTAAATATATAAACATTATTAATTACTGAACCTTGTAATAATCAAATCATATTTCGTTTCCAGTTTATGAATAAGAATAAATCAATGTTATTAAAAGAGATATTTAACTTATAATAATAATATATTAGCGCATCACACTCAGAGCCCCTAACTAAGAAGGACCTACTGTTAGTATTCTCGCTTTATCATTGACAATATTATAATAACGTAGTAGCATACTTAACAGTAAACACCTTTAAAACCTAAAATATGCGAAGATAAAATTTCAACTCGATCTTTCAGCCTTCCACACAGACGCATACAAAGTTGCAAAATGTCGATTATGAAACGAGGAACTACCCATACACTGATGTTTTGGCTTGTTGCTAGAAGATTCCTACCAGGCCCTCAGGGTATTATTAGGCATTCTGAGCCTAAGGTAAAGTTTCGCAGTTTTTTTTATTTTTTATTATAACTTTGTAGGAACCGAAACAGCCCAGACTACAATTTGACGTTTAGTCACGCAGAATCGTTTTACCTTTTTATTATCGCATCATGCTAAATCGATGTGTGCACAGTGACATGAGGCTTGTATACTGACGTGTGCAGCGTGTAAAAGGCCAAGTTCTGCCATCATACCTTTAGATACGCTCCCGCGGGATGCTCCTGTGAGAGCATCTCAGTATCGTAAACGTGTTTGTGAAGAATTTTAAAACCTACTTTTCAACACTTTTGGTATTTTATATGCCGTCCATTTACTTTAAAAGAGCTTTCCAAGTAATTCAGCGTTTAATAATGTAATATAATAACTTGATAATGATTTAATTTTTTTTAGTTAACGTAAAATAAGATCGTTGTTCGTATTATTAAATTATAAGCTTAATCAAAAACTTTCGTCGTATTTTAATGGTGAATAAAAACTCTGATCACGCTACGCTTAATAACTTAGGCAAGAACCCAACTTTAAAGAAAGAAAAAGATGACCACGTAGGTTATTTATTGTTATGGCGACATAAAATTTTGTAAAGTGCATTTTATAATAAAACGAATTTTCTTCAAAACCGTTAAACAAGTTTTATGAAACTGCAGCCTCCCTTATTAATACTTTACACTTTGCCGTCACGAAATTTCTTGCTCGCGGATTATGACGTCGAATTTATTAAGTCAAGAAACAAAATACGGGAGCAGCGCGCGGTTCGGGGCGTTCAGCAAATTGGTTAATAAATTAAAAGCGCCAGTCTGAGCACCGTCGCCGACAGATGGCGCTTGAAATACGACAGGTAGTCAGTGTTGCTTGCAACAACCCCGTCCACGATACGTTTTTAAGGTATTTTTTTGGTCAATTTTAAAGATTATCTAGCAACCCTATTTACCTAGTTTCTGTGTTAAAATAATTTGTCAATCCATCATTAAAAAAAAATCTTTTAGTACATTATGAAGTCGCTTTCGAGTTTCGAGTACTTTTACTTCGATGCAAACTGATAATATTTTCACCTTTCTTTTCCCTACTTTCCATCGGTACTACTTCACCTTATTACTGAACAGTTTTAAAAAAGTTAGTAGGTAGAAATAAAACAATTAACATATTCAAAACAATCTTTAAAAAACTGCATAAGGCTTAATAAAATATATTATGCGTGATCATACATAAAAAAAAAAATATATACGCGACGAATTGAGAACCTCCTCCTTTTTGTTTTTTCGTCGGTTAAAAATGTGACAAAGCTTTTGTTAAGCTGTTTATATGATTCACATTAGACCGTGCTGGGAGGGCCGAGCCAAGCCGCAAAGGGGGCGCGAGCGGGACACGGTTAACATTCGATGGTATACTTTATTTACGAAGTAAATAACCCGTCGGGCCTAAATGTTACTGTAGGACTGTAGTAGTTTTATGCGTCGCCTCGCTTGACACACATTATTAATAACAAGTCATAGACTTTTCTGTGCGGTTTGTACTAAGTATAATATAATTTTAATTTAATGCATCGTCATTTGCTAGAAATTAAAACTAGAAGAATATTTTAGAAGACTACTTTTTTTACTAGGATACAGGAGTCATAATAATATAGCTAACAATGTTTACCGCGATGATAGCGCCATTTCGGAACAATAATTATATCTTCTAAACTAAGACAAATATCAAAAATGTGGCACAGTATGACACAGATAATCTTGCTTAGTATTTTTTGAGCACAGTAAAGTAGTCCTAACTTAAAAGAACGAAATTATATTTATTTATTATATTTAATTTCATAAAATTATATTTTATTTCATTTACATGAAACCCAATATCATAAGGACTGATTAAAGTAATGTTTGGGTTGTACAGAAAACAAAGCGAATATTTGCATTGATTGATCTATTTATTTTGTCATATGAACGATATGGAACGTGAAATTATCCTGTATTAGCATAAAGCAAACATTTTTATTTTATGATCTTGTATAGTATAACAATGTCGACAATGGAATGCTTTCAGATATTGGGAATAGGTGGTCTTGTTTATGAAAAATATTTTCGAAAAAAGCGAAATGCCTCGTTACATAAAATTGTCTTGACGATATCGCTAAAAACATCCTAACGTGAAGCACGTTTCCTTTTATAATTATTATTATCTGTTTGTGTTTACTATAACTTCAGAATATTCAAGCAATAATAGACACGGTACTAAATACGAAGTTTCGCTTTCTGATTATTAAGACAGTGGAAATAATACGGTGAAATGTTCTGCTATGTGCACATAGTGGATTGTTAACACGTCCACAGCCGTCGCGTCGGCGTGACGTCACGTAACAGCTGATTTATGAAGGGAAACGGTCCTCCGGAAAAATCGGGCAAGAAACAGCCGATAGCCTCCGCTGGTACGTGCGACCTCCGCCTCCGACGTTTCTTAAGCAGAGCTTAGGAGGCATTTGTCCCTGTGATTTAGTTACATAAGTAGTAGATTACGTATTTTTTTGCTTCTATTTTTTATAAATGTTAAATAATTTGATGTATTGTTGATCCATACCCATAGTTTATTACCGACTTGTTAGAAACATCCATTCTATATTATATTAAAAACACAACATAAAATTATTTTTGCTCAGGATCTTTAGAAATAAGTGTCTCTGTTCCATTAAAAGTAATTATGCGCTAAAGGAGAAAATTAGCCATTTAAGTAGCTTCCCGGTTAATCTGGTTTCACTGAGAAACTCTCGTACAGGAAAAAACAATTTACTCAGTTAATGACAAAGGAACTCTAGGAAAATACGGTTTTTACAACGTACAGAGGAAATTGCTCAACGAACTACCGCCACCGCCAACTACGCTGAAGCCTTAGATCATGGAACTGTAGAGCAAAAATTAATTTGAAAACTATATTTCACAAAATATAAAACAAGACTTTTTAAAATAGAAGGAAGACTTCCATAGTAGCCTACACGGCGTAAAAATATAGGAAATAAGTTTAGATTAATAATAATAATAATAAATAATAATATTAAACAGTTCACCCCCATAAACCATTTCTTGTCATCCATTTTACAATAGTTCCTATCACCTTCTGGGTGCCGCCTCTGGGTGCATGATCTATTTGTGCATTTAGTGGCGGTGCCTGGTTGGTGATCCATATGCAATATAGCAAAACTCTCGAAAGGGCCTCTACGAGTTGGATTCGTCCCCTCGCACGCCTCTCAAAGGACCGGGCTCCATCCCGTGATACCGAAGAGTATTGAGAAACATAATAATAATATTTATTTCAAGTATCTTATAAATATTTTTACAATCAAGGGGTCTCCTTTTAAGTATAAAATACCTGTACCAGGAGACTCCACTCTTCCACGAAGACATAAAGTGTGTTTGAAATAAACAATATCTAAAACACATAGTATACCAACTAAAAAATAAAGTTTTAACAGAAAAATTAAATTTTAACAAAAAATAAAGTTTTATCGTATTATTCATAAAGATACAATAGTTTTGAAATAACAATACTGGACGTCTACTGCTCTCGTTACTTGTATGGTAAATACGAGGTGTCCGATTGCGTATTAGCTACGGCGTAGCAAATAATTATGGATTGGAAAGCTGCTACGGCGTAGCATATACGTTTTGAATAACGTAGCTTCAAAGAGTGACAGCAAATATAGCTATAAAAAGGCGTTCAGAAAAGTAACATTGCTAAGTGTTTTCGTATTCCTTTGCAGTCACCTAATTTTTCTTTAAATTATTTAAATTAATTAAAGTTTGCCTACTATTTAGCATTTTGATAAAAGCATTAAAATATATGAGTTCATAATTATGTTTTTATCTTTTCAACTCAAACAACAACAGCGGCGTCTATGTAAAGTTTAATTTTATTCTTATCTAAGCTACCAATCTTCTCGCGGGGAAGTGGCGGTAAAGTGGGAACATTTTACACTTGAATGTTGTTTTTTTAAATAGGTAAGTACCTAGTTTAACGTTTTAGTAACTGACTTCCAGTTTTTGTAAAATCTAAGTAAGAGTGAGATAAAAAAAAAAAATTAAACAGATATTAAATAATTTTAAATATTATTTAAGAATGTAGACTTACAAGCAATGTTGCATAAGAAAACTTTTATAGCCCTTCGCTAAATAATTTTGTTTCAAGATAAAATTAAAAAAAAAAATGATTTCGGACCACGTTTGGACCTCAAGCGCGCTCTACACTCGCGGCGCGAAAGGTCCGCGAACTCTTTGTGAAGCGCTTTATGACAAAACTATTCTTTACTAGCACTATTCCACTTTCAGCAATAAAATGCAAAATCCCATCTACATCCCAGCCATTAGCAGCTTGCTTTTGTTTTAAATGTTTTTTTTCTTCTTCTTTATATCCAGCCAGTCTTAGCCACAATGTGATTGTTCTTTCACACTAGGTCGTGATTAACATTCAGTAGAGATAGAGGCACTGAATGGTTTAAATTGTCGAGAAAATTTTATTGCATTCACTGAAATGTAGAGAGGTGGGTGGAAAATATGGCGCAATTTTTTTTAGTTTAAAACTGGGTAAGTAAAAATGTGTTTTGGGATATATTGTATCTAGTTTTGGTTAGTAATGATAAAGAAAAGTGGTGTAATTGTAGAGCTAATGTGTCCCAATTAAGTCATGTCATGCTAATGACAAGTGCTAATGTCGGTAGATAAATAATAATAAAAATCCTTATTATAGGTAATGTTCCTGAATAAAACATCTATTTTTTGTTATTCAATGAAAATGCTTCTATGAGCCTATTGCTAATTATTAGTAAAATCAAATCGAACTTACTAAAATTACGTCTAAAAAGTGCTTTAAAGCGAGCCGATTGGCTCGCGTATAATTTGCGCCGTTGAATCGATCAAGCAGAATGGAATTCGTTCCGGATGCCGCGTTTTATACTTAAATGTACGCACAATGCTAGCTTTTTACAAACATTTTCTGTGATGTGATAAATATAAGTACCTATATAGATAGAAAGATACTGAATTGCAATAAATTATTCATAAATTATAAATTGTAATACATTATTTGCAATAGGCGACATCATCTAAATTTTAATTTTTACTAAGTTAAAAAGTTCTTGTGTCACCCACGAGATTAAAGAGTTGGTTAATAAAACTAACTAATAATAAAAGTTTTATAAACTCGTGGAATACATTGAGAGCTAATTATTATGGAAACGACAGTCTAAAGAAAAACCTCTTTAGCTATTTAAGCATAACCTACGAGAGTAGAATAGCATATTATGTTAGAATACTTATATGGCAGCGTTTACTAACTTTGTAAGCCCGTGAACAATCTATTTAGTACCGATCATATTCACACCACACAATGCTCACAACATTTATGGAAGGTAGTTAAATCATTTGACTTAGGAGAGGCGGTTTGGGGAGTCTCCTTATCTTTGCAGATTGATTTGCATGACATGATATTATATTTATTTATTTTTATTTTATTATTATTTATTATGATTATTATCTTATTGTAAGGCTTTTATAAAAATAGCTATACATATAAAAATATATATTGAAACCTAAAGTAAATAAATAAATAAATCTATCTATCATTAACTCCAAATTAACTAACCAGAACAGACATATTGCTAAAATAATTATAAAGGGTTGAAACAAACCGACACTTGTAAGCTGATAAGTCTTGCCGATAAGAGGCTTCCAACTTTAGACATTAATCAGAAATTCAGAGACCGTTGTTGTGCCTACGGTCGGTAGCGGACTCTGTAAAAATATAAAGATACCTCAGTGAAATTAAATTACTTAAAATCAAAATCAAACCGTCGGAAATAGAACAACTACCTACTTACGAGTCCAATCATTACATAACTTGGTTGATAGCTTATTTTACATTGAAAAACAAATGATATGCAGTATGTTGCCAAAAGATAACCTCATTAATCTCATGTGATTATAGACTTTAAATATCTATATAAATATTTATGAGTTAAAAAAACTATGTAATTAGTTGCCTTTTTATGAAAATGGCTTTTGTTTTTTCTAATGAAGAAATCAATTCGGTTAGTTGTCCAAACAAATTAGGCTGTCATGTCAAGTCGTTTGATAAATGCAACTTATAAGCCTCACCGAAGCCAAGTTAATTAATTTAGTCAAATGAATTCTAAAACCACTAACTTTAGTGAAAAAGATTAGTAATATTTTTTTTTATGTTCGATATGGCAAAGTTGACATATTGTAGTTGCACTTCTTTGCAATCACATATTAGGTATCTCATCAAAAAATATTTCGGCTTCTAGAACCTACATTCTACCTTTTGTTAAGCTCGCATTTAATTGATCAGGGGATCTATTGCCGTTCAAAACGAAAATGAGAATGTGAATCATTTTGACATGTGATAAGTATACATTATGGGTATATAGGTGAATCATTTAGTCTACACAAGAGATTCCGCTGTAAACCCGCAATGTATACTAATCACAATGTCAAAGTGTTTCTCATTCTTATTTTCATTGTGAACGGCAATAGCCTGAGGTTAATGTTTTTTGGATTTCAGAAATATATCAGACAGCTATTAAAACAACATCTTCAAATAAAAAATATATCGCTTTGGCTCTAGTTTTATTCTACCCATTGTCTGATTGTAGCCTTTAAAGCTAAGCGACCTTTATCTTTGGCTTCGTCGCAGTCAATATCGTTTTTATTAACAAAGTTTGAGCCAGAGCACCTGTCGAGGAGGGCCGATATCTCGATAATACTTCTTGAAAACTTCCCACTTCTATTTTAATTTCAAATAGAACGGAGTCGTGATCAATAAAGCGCTTCAATCATTTTAATTCGGAGATTCGGCCGCCGGGAACATTTTCGAGAGTGTTCAATTACTTTTATTGGCAATTCGTTACAGTTTGTCAACTTTCTTGACAATTTTTTTTGCAGATTTTCCTTTTCGATAATATTAACTGATTTACATAATTAAATTATTTTTATTTTCTTGCTTACGGTAGAACATGCCAACACAAAGTTGTATTACTATTTTTGTGAGAATGAATAGTAACTCGACGTCTGATTTGGAATAACTTGGTTTCGCGTAACAGATTGTGGCAAAAAACCTGTCAGTTACTATTTGTGACAGAATATCACAATGGCTTCTCCTCTAAAATAGGAGCAAGAAAGTGACAATCTTACATATTGGGGAAGGGTGCAATGCTGAAATACAGAGATAAGAGGTTGTCAGTGGGGTGACACTTTGATGCGTGACAAATAACGAAATAATGTTGGATTTTGCAGATAGATGTTTTCCAGAAATGAACCGTTGTCTCCTGGCCTCAAATAAATTGGCGTAAATTAAAAAATAGTAGGTACCTACGTAAAACAAACGTTTTTTTCTTCTGCCACATCCAAGCACAAGCAAAGCAATATTCTGGGTGTAATTTCATAAATTGCGCGCCCTAACAACCTGTTAAGAGTTGTTAATAATCTTCCGTAGCCGTCGCTCGTAAATTTTGAAAGACAACGAGAATTTAATATCGGCAGCGTGGATGTGATTTTACGTGAAAGTTTTGCAATAGATAGCCGAGCCGAAGTCATTGAAAGTTCGGTAGATATAGAGGTTTATTCAGAGCGCGCCGCTTAAATCAATAATGTAACAAAGAGGCTCGCAGGTAACACAATCGACTGCGGAACCCCAAATTACAGATTCCAGAGGGCAATTTAGTGTGGCGCCTCCCCGTGTGATAAAATCTTTGGGGAATTAATAATTGTCGTGACTTATTGACATAGCTTGCCTGAATGTGCGGGTGCTACTCTCTCTCATTATTTAGTTGCTGGAGAATTTATTATTTTACATATTTAGGATTGGAACATTTTACTTGAGGGACGGCTTTTTTGTCCACCACCGGTGCTGTGCCGAGTTTGTTTCGGGTGGCGCCATCTTTACTGCACTTATGTATAGGAAGGTACTATTGTGTAATATTTCCAAAATTCTTTATCAAATTTATTCTTAGGCTGTTTTGGCTGTACTTTGTGAGTAAGTTAGTCAATCAGTAGGTTAGTCAGTAATGGAAAAAAATTTTTGCTCATAAGTATAAACCTATAATATATTTATAGAATTAATAGACGTAAAGCCGTATGTGGGGACACTGGTGCAGATGATCGATCGAACTGGAACAGTACCCGATTGATAAATCGTTCAATCAATCCTCACTTGGGTCTTAGTAGCTTAGCCTGATATTACACTGATGCTGCAGTTGGTGCTAGGAATATTTAGGTACTGCTACCTAATTACCGAGCTGTCCCGGAAAACTTCGTTATGCCAGAGAATATTAGTTTACACGATTATATACTACTCAAGACTTGGCCTTATGGAGTATGTTCTTTTAAATATAATATAGCCTATAGCACTTGAGGGCTAGCTTGAGGTAGCTACCTTACACAGTGATACATTTTTAGATAGCTGCAGTATTTTCGGAGCCTATTTAATGCAAACAAGCAAACATGTCTCTCTTTTTTATGATATTAGCATATAGATTTACAAATATTCCAATAAAGGACTCAATGAAGAAACACCCTACTTTGGAATTACTCTTAATACAAGTTATTGTATCTTTAAAAGATACGATAACTTTTATAAGGAGTAAATATAAGTTATATTCTAAAAATAAAAGGGCAAGGATAGTTTTTCAAGTCAGGATAGTGTTAATAAGCTAAAAATCAAGTAATTCTGCCTTCGTGAAGCCAGAACTATTGTAATTTTAATCTAGTACTGATCTTACTGGCTTAATAACGCTAACATGCTATCTTAGTTTGAAAAACTAGTCCATGTATCTTGAACTACAAGGCTTCCCCGGCTTGACCTTGAAATGTTTGAATATAAGAAGTCTATATCGCTGTATCGCTGTGCTGGGCGGTCAAACATGCCAGTGTGTGCAAAACTTGTAAATAGTTTTTAGAATAGGATAAGATACCTAGTTATAGTGAAATGGATCATGTTATCTGAAAAAAAGAAATGTAATATTATTATTATTATTATTGGCCTATTTCAAAATGTATATTTACTGACTTAGAATTATTTAACTTGTGCTGTGGATTTTGTAAACCTAATAAATAAATAAATAAAAAAATAAATTAAACGTCCAAGCACTTACATCAGCAGCTAAAAAAAACAAAAAACTTTAAATATCTAAAGGGGGAATTTTTAAGGCTTTGTTGTATTACAAAACATTCTTTTTTAAAACTAAAGTGGCCACTTTAGGAAACAAACGTTTTATTTGTTAACAAAAGATGTTGAACCTTAAAAATAACAGGGCCTTAAAAATTCTAAGCCGGATTATCTAGGGAGTCAAAAACGCATTTTTTAGATTTCGGCCATGGTTAAGAAGATATTAATTATTTATAGGAAGTGGCGCTAGTTTCGCACCGTGTAAGCCCTTAAGCATTTCGGAAGCCTAGAATGTATTATTCCAACTTCCACCCAGAAGTCAAACTTGCCCATTCAACGTTCTCGAAATATTAAGTCGCCTAACAAACTCTATTCATATCAGGCTTTAAATATACTAGTCTATAGAATATACCGACCAGCTGCCTGCAAGACTTCATTGCCTTTGACCTACCTCCGTACTTTGTTTACCATTTTAACAGCAAGGTTGAGCGTATCGCATTGAAAAATAAACCGTAACAACTTGACTTTAAGGCTTGAGGCATAAAACTCTCGTTAGCATAATCTCTCAAGTTACTATGTGAATAAGTCAGAGTCAGCTACTTTTAGGTATATTTTTATTTTTTGTAGATCTACTACGTTAGATTTGGTTGAGTAATGGCCAACTTATTTGGTTTGTTATTTGTTTTTTGGTTGCAATAAAATCTCTCATCTTTTATCTTATGGGCTCTGAAATAATGCAGTATTTGTCTTAATTTATACAGCCCCGTCTTTACATGCTATCTTCCAGCAACTAAACCCACTGAACTGGCTTCCGGCAAAGACAGAAGTTACCTGGTGCAGGTTTAGTATTTGGACTATCTAGTCAGAATTAAGCTGCCCTATGATAACATTTTTCAGAACTGATATCTGCGCTAAAATCACTAAATCACTAAATCACAGAATAATCTCGCACAGGCCGAAAATGAAAGGCGTACGTAATTCCGTAACGATTTTCCTTACATCATATGGCTGGCGTAAACAGAATCTACGTTTTATTAATTGAACTACATAAAATGCTTTCTATTTGTCAAATAAACCATGGGATGGAGCATCGAATAGCCCCACATAAGACGGGCAATATGAACGGAAGCCAGCCGCCATAACGACCTGGCGGGAAGCCAGCCGATCCCAACCCAGCCGCGAATATAAAAGTGGCGGTAAATTGCTGATTACTTGATAAAGGAAACGTACCCTACGGATTTTATGCTTTGATTTGTTATTGAGCCAATTGAGTCAGTCTTGTGCTGTAGTTTAAAAATAGGTATCAGATACATGTGTGCATGTTAATTTTTTTATACATAATTTACTTACTAACAAAATTTGATCTGGCAAATATTTTCGACAAAGCACAAAATAATTATATTAACTCAAACTTTTGAAGTGATAAATATAGAAAAAAATAATTTAAAACAGTTTCTATTTAAACAGCTGAAGCTCCGTAGTGCAGTTAAAGATAGTCAATATGCTCTAATAAAAAAAAACAATTTCTTTACAAAATTATGTTTGTTTTTGCGTAACGTGATATTATATTTAGAAATATAATATCATGTAATATGATATTTACGTAATACAATATAAAAAAACGTTATATGATATTTTTGGATAAGTAATTTTAATTAATTTAAGTTCTCGATATTTAAAAATTCAACTACACCATTACTTTAAATTTGCTTAGCAAAAAATACCACTGAACGATGATCAAAGTTTCAGTTAACACAGAACTGGGAGCAGGGCTACGAGCAGGGTGTAATAATGGTCGCTCTAACGACGTCATTAGTTTCAAATATAGCTTGAGTAACATGGCCGCTATTAATTGAGAACTCGCTCGCTCCGATTTATTGACTGGCTAAGCTGCGGGAGCGGCGGTACTGCTGAGATATATCGTTGCTCGCTCGCTAGTTTATGCAAACATCCCTTATAGTAGCTTTTGTGAAAAAAAAATTGAACCTTAGTAGAAGCTAGGTACCCCTATATTAAAAGAATCTAGTCTAGGGAATTACCTGACAACGTTCAGTCCAATCCAAACCGCTTCAGATAGACATTTAGATGTTTTTAAACATCTTAAATAGAATTTCTGTTTTTGTTTCTTCTTCCGTTATGACGACACTTGCGTTGCATTACTTACTATTATTTACATGTATTGATTTAAATTTTAGTATTGATTTTATTACCAACTCAAACATTTTTCGAGCCTTTGTCCATTTTCCCCTTATTTAAAAGTGTAACAATTCAAAAATATTTGTACAAAACAGCTTCAACTTTAATTGACACAAAAAAAAAATTCATTGTCATAGTACAAAACAGTAACAATTCAAAAATTCAATATTATACCTCACTACATTTAGTTAAAAAAAAAGCAATAAAGCACTCGATGCTTACGTTTTTTTCTCCATTTTATTGAAATATTAGTGAACTTCTAGCTATCATAAAAAAAAGAAATCAGTTTTTCGTGATTTCTGAAAAAAATGGTTTTTTGAGTTGACACTGTTTTGTACTAGGTGTGCGATATATCACCTTTTAAATAATCCCTCTTATTCAGTCAGCAATAATATTACCGCTCCAATATCACATACCCCATTAGTGAATATTTTTTATAGTTGTAGCTCAAATCTGTACCAAGAAAATTGCAAGAAATACAGCAAACGGACTACAACAATATTGTTTAATATTCTTACTTCTATACTAGAGAGCGTTGTATTACAAAATAACCATTTTAAATCATCATAAATGCGTTCATATTTTTTGTGTTTTGGGATTTGGTTTAATTAATAATGAAGTACCTAATCGAACATTTTGTTTAGTTTATTTAAATTCGTTTACCTAATTCGAACCTTTTCAATGTTTTTTCTTTTTATTATCATTAATTCTCGTAATTTTATTTAGGTATGTTGGTAATAAATATATGTTATGTTTCAAACTATCACATTCAGAACTAAACGTTTTAAAGCACTTAGAGAATCAGATAGCTTACCTCTGAGCTCAAATTGAATTCCGAATAGATTTGGGACCCCTAAATTAATTTTATATCGGATTCGGTTTAAGAGGGTCAATCTCAATTCCCGGACGATCCTGTTGTTTTAACCTAGTTATCAGATTAGACTTTCCACTTAGGCTTGAAATTGACTACTACCTTATATAATGGAAGTTACCTGTCCTAATGCTTGTTAAATTTGGAATTAAATTAAAAAAATTGGTAACGGAAAATAATAGAGCTGTTGCTAGTGCGCTTAAAAATATTTGGAATTGGTTCGAATTCCCTTTAAAATTATTTTAATTCAGTTTTCATATAAAACATTCTTGATTCCACTTTATTGAAATTGCTTTTAGCTTTCCATACAAATCAGGCTTATCTCAGGATGAAACGGTAGGTATATTAATTTTGGTAAGTAGTTTTATTTTCAGCAAATTTTATATTCAGCATTATAATAATATAAATTATTTGTTTTGTTTTATAATATTTTAGGAATCTAGGAAAAGTATCAAAAGTGTCTGTGAATTTTGCGAACAATACGACTGGACATTGGGCGTAAGCCCTGCTCAGAATGACCAGATGGGACCCTTGTCAAATCACGCAGGAAACTTGGACCGCATATTAATCTGTAAAAAAATACTTCTTTACTAGCTTGATAATATAATAATACTCACATAAAATTGACAAACAACAAGTTTTAAAGCTTCGCAATAAGTGAATATAATATGCCATTTACTGTTTATTTTGTTTATGTATCTGGTGTATACAGTTTCAAGACAATTTCCTTTGTGTGTATATCATTATATTGCAAATAAATTTATTATTTATTTATCTACTTTTTTGTATTGGAGCGATCAGATATAAATTTAAAATCGTTTGGCACAACTTTAATAGATATTGAATAAATTGGGTATCCTATAGTAAAATGTTGGCTAGTTCAGGGTCGTCGAAGAACTAAAATTCTACAAAAAGAGCACGATCCCACACAAACGAATAACAAAGCTATCACGAAAACTAGATCCAACTACTCGTGCGAACTAAACGACCTGACTAAACGTCGATCAAAATTATTTACTAACCTAAAGAGCCGCCTGGAGATGTCCTAACTGAACCTTGCTTGCTGACGAAAATAAAATTAAAATTTACTAATATACCGGCAGCAAACACTAGCGTTATTCCAATTACCTACGCAGCTCCAACGAATAAGCAGATTAATTAATTAATTACTGATATAGTGCAAAATAACTTTGCATTCAATTACCGAATCCTGCGCCACTGGCCAGCCGGTGGCGATTTATAATTTATTAATGGCGATAAATCGTGATTAACATGCTGCAAGTGCTCGCGGCATTGTTCGCAGGCATGCTGCGTCGAGGGCGACATGGACTGAAATATTTGTATAGACACTGCTATATGTATATGAGACAGTACACTTGGTCACCAGTAAGCATAACAAAGGTGCATTGTGTAACATCCTCGCAAAATAAAGTTTTTTAGTGAGTTTCATAATATAAATTATACGTATTTAACATAACATAACATCTCACGCCTTTTATTCCCCGAAGAGTTAGGCAGAGGCACAAGCTCAAGAGCCGGACCCACGTTTAGCCGAGTTAACGTATACTTATTTTGTACAATATAAAAACCAACTCATCACCTAGAGCACTTTAAGACGATATACGCGAAATAAATCAAACGACCGAGGATCAAAGGTTGTCCTTTTCCCTCAAACATCGGTTACTACATTTTATTCGAAAAAGTAATAAATATTAAATATCTTTTTAATTATAACTTTTAAATCAAATTTAAATTACCGGAATTTAATTTACTTTATTATCATTATTCCTATGTAGTTTCAACAAAAACTAGTTAGTAATTTCGAAAAACTAGCTATTCCCGTTTTTTGGAATGGTTATCTTTGACGAACTAATGTATCGAGGTTTTTTGATTCCACTAGTGTTTCTCAATTATAATAAAACTTTGTTATATCTAAAAAAAAAAATTCCAGATATTTACCTCTAATTGATTAAGAGAATTATTTGATTTAAAAAACCTTAAAAACACATATAGCGTCTTAAGTTAAGTGTGGAAACCCATATGAATACCGCATCAACCGCGGGTGTGATGTGATTATGCCGTAATCTTATATACCTACTAAAAGGTGACCAAACATACCAGCGCCCCATGTGGCGAGTATAGGCCATGACCTCATTTACTAGCCTCTTACGACAGGCAGGGACCTTATTCTTACGCCTGGACTTACAGGACTTACTTTGGCTATAGCCTTTCCTGGAGGGATAGGAAAAGCATGCTTGTTGGTCATATGGAACATAATTTAGATCTAACCGGTGCAATTCATTCTGGGCTTGGACACGTCTTCGTAGGGAGATGAAATCCAAGCACACATATTATTAGAACAGAAACCAACCAATACATTTACCCTGTCATTCATAAAAAGTTAAAGAGCATTTTAGTTTTTTGACATAATATGTCAATTTTGACTGGATGTCACGTATTTACCATACAACAAACCAGAGAAGTAGACCTCCAGTAAAGCTACTTAAAATCTAGTGTATCTTAATCAATAAGACGGATAGTTTCTAATTAAAAAGTGCGTGCGAAGCTGCGGGCAAAAGCTAGTTTAACATAAAGGCGCTGTGAGTTTACACAATCGAATCGTATCTATTCTTACTTAAATTCTTTTTATTTATATTTTTAAGGATGGTATTACTATTAAATATAGTTTGCTTTAGTTTTTTGTTCTTTACAACCAATGCTATAACTCACACTATCGATGTGCCGACATCCTCAACCAATACAGTTTTGCTCCCGTACTTACTAGCTAAAAGCAGAGAGCTTTCAGTTAATAACGGAAGCAACCTTAGCAAGCACTATTCTACATACTTTATTATTTTTGGTGAGGTGATCGTGCCAAAGGTCGCAGTTCACAGAGTAAATTAACGCCAGGTGGCTGGCACTTGATTGAGAATATGCCAGAATAAGTAATATTGGCTTTGGCTAAACTCCAAAAGGTTATATTCGTACTAACCCTGACTTAGCTTCGCTCTGTCTCACAGTTTTGGTTATTAAAAAATAATAATATAGACTTTTTTAATTTAATTTCATATTCTGAATATAGGAATTGACAGGCAACACCTAAATAGCTGATGGTGACTTGCACGATAACAGCTCCGTAGATCTCGAGCCTCTGGTTGCTGCAGGAGGCGACCAACCGTTTACCATTGCTGCCTCCCTGATGGTGATATCTTCTCTCTGCTACACACTTCTAGCACAAGGCGACCCACCCAAGGCGCGCGACAAGCTTCTGAAGTATCACGTTCACACTCAAGCTTCGAAATGAGATAGTCTTCTCTTCTTCTTCTTCCTCAGTCCACTGTTGGGCGAATGCCTCTCTAATTATTTACCAGTTCGCTCTGTCGGCTGTCAATCTCATCGAAGTCTCCCCCGCAACAGTATTTAGTCTATTAGTTGTAATTTTATAAGCATTGTAACCTTTATCGTGCATAGGCTGCAGATTTAATGTATCTCTCTCACCAAGTGAAAAAGGTTTTTAAAATTCAGATTTCACTACTAACAAAGTTTCCAAGTTCACATAAAACACAAATCGCCATTGTAAGCAAAAGTAAAACTCACTTTAACACCCTGGCCGTTCGTATGGCTCACAGAATCGATTAGGGTGACATAACATTGGCGTGGTCTCGATCATTCGAATACATCACGTCTTGATCCGGGCGAGCGCTGCGCCACAGCGGCGGTTTTGAGATACGACTTGGAACCAGACTCGGCCTTACCTTGAATCCATTCTTCATGGTATTTGGTTTAATAAGGGTTTTCTAAATAAATAGGAAGATATTATACAGTTCTTAACGAAACATTGACTGGACTGTATTGATTCCGTTTTAGACTTTATTTAGTCCTTACAGATTTAGAGCACTATATCTATAGTGCAACTGCAACTGTCGTCGCTTCGCTACCTGTAATACAAATAACATAGTGCCGTTTGTCTGTTAAAATTTGAATTATCTCATAAAAAAAGGGAAAAAATAAGTGAAGTTTATATAGACTTCAGTAAGCAGAGAATCAACAGTGTATGAAAACATTTATAAATTATAAAGAGCGTAAGATGTTTCTATAGTAGGACCATTTAGAAGTAAACTGGACTAGCGAGCGAATTTAAAACGTAGCTCGTAAACTTTAGTGTAGGAGCCGAATTGAACTTGACTTTAAAAATATGTTGCAAAAATCAATAATACATATCTCGTACATCTCTATCTTATATTCGTAGTAAGTAAAACCTAAAAAACAGTTTACTGGCATTGCAGACAACTACACATCCATTATCATGATCACCATCTCTACTGAGAGACGTCCACAGTTGGCCACAGTAGGCTTGGGTAACTCCGGACAAGAAGACTTAAATGAGCTAGATCCTCTCCCGGATCATAAAATCTGAATCACTCCACAGTTTTCTTATCGAGCCGGATCCCAAATAAGTCCGGAGCGAGAGCTCGGCTCGGACGAACTCGCACGTCACGTCGTCTCAGACTTCTGAGGAAGACTGGGATGGGATGGGAATAAGAATAAGATTAGGATCGTTCGGATACTGCGCTCGCGCTCGCTCGGCCCGGCGGCGGCGGCCGCGGGGCCCGGTCGACGATTCGGTCACACCCACTGTCAATGTTCGCGCGGCGGGCTGAGATTAGACGCGGATGGATCCAGATTTGATGACTCGCGCGAAGTGCTTGGAGCGTATGGGAATCGGAATAAGAAAGGGGACCCGGCTCGATAAGATGAGTAGAATCCCAGAGCGGATCCGGACAAGATAAGTCCAATCCCTCTCCGGAGCTGGGAGTACCCAAGTCTAGGCCACAGGGTCCCCCACGGACCGCCACAAGGACAAACATTTTGGGAGAGAGTTGGTAATAATTACCACGCTTGGCAGGTGGGTTGACATAAAACTATTTAATCCCTTGAGAGAAAACCCTGTGCCTTATACAAGGTGTTTCAGATAAGGCGGTAATAAATCAAAGGAAGGATTCAGCTCACCATATCTAATAAGCTCACATCTTCCCAAAAGCAACTTAGGTCGAAATCTCTAAACAAAAATCAGCTGTCCCGTACTTTGACCCCGTCAGCTGATCGATGTTTGTTGCTTCGGAAAAGTTGTTAGTTATGATGAGCAGAATCCCTCCTTTGATTTATTACCGCCTTGTCAGAAACTCCCAGTATAAAATAGGCAGATACTATAAAATACAATAGTTTTATTGCGAAGGTAAAGTATAAAAACTTATTTCCCTAGCTTTTAATGCCTAGTTTAAATACAGCTGGGTATTAACATGTCTTCTTATGTGGCCTCCCACATATCTTTTATGACGTAATTTAGGAGATGAGGGTGTCGGAGCGTGGTATAAGTACATACTAACATTGACGTTACCTTTGTAGGGCGGGTTGCTCTACTGAGACATCCTTAATTATTGTCTGTTTGAACGAGGAAGTAAAGTACGTGGTCCATGAAAAAGATTAATCTTGTTTGAGTAGCATAACATGCGATTAGCTTCATAACATTTATATTTCTGTCGATTTTATTCTACGATGTCGAAGCAAAATTATTTTTTTTGTTTATTCTTCAGATATAGCTCTTCAATTCAATCTTTATTAGTACATTTTGCCGTAATTTTACTTAGAACAGTAAAATCCTGCCTTTTGTATTTACTAATCTAATTAAGGAAATCTATAATTTATCTAACAGTTTCTCGTATAGTGAGTGATCGATGTTTAAAACTAAGCTAAACTAACATGATTGCGCCTTTTTATCATCAAATTTCATCCAGCCTTTGATTAATCGCATTTCCTTGTATCTTTTTCTTACTTATAAAAAAATAACACCCCGATTCCAACTTCCGCGTCATACCGACCAATCACAACAGGACCCTCGGTGGCTGGCAGCGTGACGTATGGAGATTTTCAGCTGACCCGCTCACGACCCGCTGGCCCGCATCGCTGCACTGGGATTGCCGTCCGAACGGAGGATTCGAATGTTTGCTGGTTATGGTATCAAGTATTTCATACTCAAAAGTTACTATGCAAGTCACTTTCATACTCAAAAGTTACTGAGCAAGTAACTTCTTTAAATTAGACAATTACTAGTCATTTAGATATCGAATAAATATTTTAAACATTTAACCAATTTTAATCAAATTATTAATTGTTAAATATAGTCATATTAATAACTTAATTATTATAGTTTTTTTTTAGCTATAATTTATTTCTAAAAAACTTAGGGAACCTTTTCAAAAAATGTATATAAAGACATAATGGTCTTTTGGACTGATTACACAATACTTTATACAAGCATAAAATAAATTGAAATATATCAGTTTCTCATAATTTTCATGACAACGAACTGCCCAAGTACCGTAGACTGCGAGATGCACGTTAAATTGGTTCACAAATTGGAGTTTGTCCGCCTGTATACCGCAAATAACATTAGTATTATTAGTTTGCAAACTCTTCAGCCAGTAAATTAAAACATTCAGATACGTTTGCAGGTAATGCCTTTTATTTTTGCAACACTGAATACAGCTCTCAATATTTGGTAAGTGCCAGTTTGTTTTGGTATTAAACAACCGAGGATTTTCATTTAGTCGCGATATTTTGAGGTTTTCTGACTTGTGTAAACAATGTTTTTACGAAGGCTTAGGCCTCTTTTATTTGAACGCCGATTTCGCGCGACCCTAGCGCGCAATGTTACGCGGCCGAGTTGCGAACATTTCTTGGCGCAATATTTAAATCTGATTTTTCGCGCGAATTAATATTGGGTGTATCGTTACTATGATTTATGGGTTTATTGAATTGTGATTACGAAATAATATGATTTATCGATGTTATATAATTTTTTTACTGCCTAATAGGTTTTATTTTAGTACAAATTGTTTATTGTTGAGTACTTAAACATACTTTATTAGAAACATTACAAAAATTTTTAGAACTTTAACTATCTAACTAAATATCTCACCTACTTATTATTTACTAAATAAAAGGTAAAGTATGTTTATTTTAACTAATGAAGTCGGTTAAAAAAGATCGTCGGTCAGAGTTCAACACTGCAAAAATACAAAAAGTTGGTTATGACTTTTTGATTACATTAAAGGTAAAAATTAAAGTCGCATTTCAATATTATATTTTTTTTTGTATATTTTTAATTAATTACAACTGGTATAAGATAGAAAACAATTATTGCCACAAATAAAAAATTGTCGATTTTACTTGATTTTTAGGCTTTGAGAGTGATTTTAATATATTCAGCTTTTAGGTTTTTTTTATTTGTTAAAGGACTGAATTTCTCAACATAGGTAAATATATTTCATTTAAGTAAATACTCACACGTAAATATTTTATTAATTTAAAATTTTAACTGAGGGGAAAAAGAAAACACTTATTTTCACTCATTTTAAAAACGATATCTACATAGTACAGCTCTTAAAAATATATTTTTATATTGGGTTGTTTTCTATAACTTTTTTTTTTAAATAATTATAAATTACCTAAGGTAAATTAGTTATACTAAAACACACAACTACTACTACATTATAAAACTATTATATTAATTAAAAAAGGCCACCGCCCAAACTGCCCTGTTCAAAAGCACCCATTACACTAGCAGCATTGCCGCGCTGGATGGCAATAGAGAGCCGCTGCAAAAGGAAGGAACCTGAGCGCCGGTCGCAACCACGATCCACAAGACGACGACCTAACTTGGTTATAAAAGACGCCGCCTCCGAACCCCAAACTCCCGTTGTCTCAAAGGCCACAGGTACAAAAATATAGGCATTCTCTAGTGCGGCATATTTAGAGTGTTTGAGCCTGGCCGCACTCTCCGCGGCGGAAGCAGCTGCCCGAATTGTCGAAGGGAGATGAGTAGCGGCGAAGGTGCTAACACACGTCGCATCCCACAACAAGCAACGGCCCCTTTCCCAGGGCACCAGCGTCAAGCCATCCGGAAAATAAAATTTTAACTACAATAAAATATAATAACAATATCCCCTAAATTACAAAAGATTTAAAATTTATCATAATGACGTGACGACTCCACTCGTCTACTCCAGTTTTACATTATAAACTGCAGTATGCCTCATAAAGGTGTGATAAATTCTTATCAGCGGGGGGATGGAAGATTCTGAATTCTGTAAAAAACAAATATGAATTCATGAGGGGTTTTCATTGTGTCATTAAAAAGCAAAAATAAGTCTCATAATACGCCCGTAGATTGCGTTGTCTAAAGTAAAAGACATAGGATAGTAATTAAAATCAGTTCAAATTAACTTAAAAAGTTTAAAACAAAAATAACTATCTGACTGACGCGTGACGAGTTTCAATTTTCTTTTAATGATTCATTTCAACTTGACCTATTGACTTTTGCAAAGCGCCATACCATAGCGGTGTAATAAAACTTATTTTTTTTTATATGTCAAATTGAAAACCACTCATTAAATTATCCACGAAATTTATTTGTGTTATGTGCAGGTAGCACTAGCAATAAATACGCTAAAAAAACTGTTACAAAACATAAAACTATTTCATATAATATATGGTAAAGAATAGAAAGTATCGATACTGTACTCATAATGAGTAGTATCAAAACAAAAGTATCAATTCTTCAATGTATCTATCGTGTACTTCTCTGAGGTCCTATAGTACTTACTTTTCTTACGTTTGGTAGGCACACAAATTTAATACAATAATTGGAAAAGTTGTTAAAAAAAAACAAGAAACAAAAGTATCGATACCCCGAAGCACTTTTCTTAGGGCCAGTTCTTACTTAGGCTAGGCACACAAGTTTAATACAATAAAAGAAAGTTCTTCAAAAAATAAAACAAGTTGGCTTTCCTTTAACGATGAAAAATAGCCGGAAGCCGTGTAAGTGTCCGTTTAACTAATTTTTTTTTGTAAAATTTTACGTATGTCAAAAAAATTAATCGTGGGCAGCTGTGTTTGAAGTTTGTCAAACAATATTATATGAAAACGTGTTTGTCAAACAAATTTGATCGTTTGCAGAACCTTTATTGTCGCTAGTTTTATATGGGAATTCATTTCAGTTCATTCGATATGATGCCATACCTGCCAAAATGTATGTACTCATTGATTAAAAGTATCGTAAGCACAGTAATGAGTACAAAGTAAGGATAGGAATGGAAATGTACTCGATACCGCAAAGTATCGATACTTTTTACGTGTCCCTAAGTACTGGTTGTATGTTTATCTTTATACCTGTCATTATTATGTTAGAAGATAGCTGAATCTTTGAAAAGGAGATATGGAACTTGCATCTGAAAACTCGTTGCTAATAATTAATATAAAAGAATTACTTGCAATAATTTACTGTTTGTGATAAAAATAAATGTAATTACGTAGGTATGACATTAAGAGTCTCGCAATTAATGCTAACGAGTGACAATATGATACTTTTTTCTTTTTAAAGGCACACGGCTCAATAAACTGACACATACATACACTGAGAACTGCCTTTTTTCAAAGTTTGTTTAAACACTTAAACCCGGTCCTGAATGTAGCAAATACTAGTCTGAAAACGGCATCAATATTGGTTCAGCCAAACTTGAAAGAATCGCGGACAAACATACATAGTACATACACACATACAGATTAAAATACCTATTTCAATATAACGAACATTTATTGTTCGAATTAATTTTAAATAGGTACATTATATTATTCAAAAATTTAGGTATATTAAACCTTTCAATAAAACAAACGTCTGTCTGCCAAATTGATTGATTTTCTTTAGACTTCTTTGACTATGAAAAATGTTTCCCGCCAAAAAGGTTTGTTGTTGTAATAAAAAAAAAATTGAATAAAAAAAAGACTATAGATAGAGTTTGATGGTCAAAATAACAGACCATCTTCAATCAATATATATAAAACTCTTCCGTTACTGACTGACTGACTGACAGACAACGCAGAGCCGAAACTACTGGGCGTAGCGTGCTGAAATTTTGCATGTAGGTTCCTTAGGGAGTGTAGGTGAGCACTAAGAAGGGATTTCCCGAAATTCCCACGGGAACGGGAACAAACAGGAATTTTGTGTTTATGAGAAATCTGCGCGGGTGAAACCGCGGGGCAGCCTCTAGTACATAGTATAAAATAAAGTTGCTTCCCGCATCTGTCCAAAAGGAAAGTTTATAATGTACTAGAGGCTGCCCCGCGATTTTTCCCGCGCAGATTTCTCATAAACACATAAATCCCGTTTTTTTCGGTTCCCGTGGGAATTTCGGGAAATCCCTTCTTAGTGCTCACCTACACTCCCTAAGGAACCTACATGCAAAATTTCAGCCCGCTACGCCCAGTAGTTTCGGCTCTGCGTTGTCTGTCAGTCAGTCAGTCAGTCAGTCAGTCAGTAACGGAAGAGTTTTATATATATTGATAATACACGCATAACATTGTAATAGGTTAGGCGGTACGAAGTTCGCCGAGTCGACTAGTTTATATTTAAAAATCAATCGTGGTTTGTTTATCTCGCTTAAACTTGAGAACGACTTAGAACGTTTAGCTGATTTGAGTTTTAAAATGTTTGTCGTAGTTCACATAAGGTTCAAAAGGTGAGAAAAGATAGAAAAATGGAGGGGTTGAAAGAAAAATAAAAATGTAATTTTTCCATATAAACTGTTTTATGTATTTTCCTGTCTAAGATTTAACGTTGTTGTTATTTAATTTGCCCATTCCTGGCCGAGAAAGTAACATAATCCATACATAAGAATCTTCAGTAGGTATAGATAATAATAATCGTGTAAATTAATATTTTAAGTTGGTTATTTTAATAAAAATTACCTTTGTAGCGGTGGCGTCTTATTTATTTTATTTATTAGACAAACCAACAGTACATAGAACATTCTTGGATATTTAACTTTTTTTGCAGCATAGAAAGACGTTCATTTCCTTTTACCTATTCTTGCATTTTTTATAAATAGAATAAAAAGTTACTTTCCGAGCTTAACTTTAATCTTACTGGGTAGTTTTTTTAACACAACTGGCAAGCAGTTATTTATATAATTTTATAATAAAATAAATAACATTGATATTTAGAACTCTGTTAAATCCACCTCTAATTTTTTTAAAGAAAGTAACTTTTTATTAATTTTTAGGTTCATCATTTTCAAATAAATTGAAGTTCAATATATTATATATGATCAAACGAACTTCTCAAGTGAAGTTCGATCAATATTATATGAGTGGTTTCATTTGAAGATATAAATCATTTCACTAGGTAGTCCTTTCACCTACAAGGCAACATTCGCACGTTCTTACAAATAACTATTAGTCGATCGATTTAATCGATATCGATTACTCGATTAATTTGAAATTTACCCATGCTCCCATCCCTACCACTCTACGCGCCCATCACTAGCAGCGTCCGCCAAGCCTGTCATTCTTTTTAGAGATAGATTTCTGGCATAAATTACGTCGTTTATTGACTTTTTTGACAAAACTCGGGATTTGGGTAGGGAGGGTGATTTATATCTTCAAATGAAACCACTCATATAATATTGATCGAACTTCACTTGAGAAGTTCGTTTGATCATATATTATATTTCGTGGTTTCATTTTCGATATAAATCATTTCACTAGGTAGATGTTTAGAGACATTGTTTTGTCTATATTTTTTCATGATAATGAAACAATATTAATTAAAAAGATGTAATTTTTGCTAGTTTTATTTAAACTCTTAGTATAGGTACCTACAAATCTTATTAAATAATTACTCATCTTATTAGTTAAAAACACTATATTTTAACATATAAAAGTAATCATTATAGTTAGTTTAAAGAGTACTTCAAATTTTAACATTGCGTAGTTACTTAGGTAAGTACTTGGTAGGTAGGTACTCAGCTACATTAATTTATAACATACTAATATACTTATTGTATATTTTTTGATGAACTAATTTGGTCAGAGATTTGATAAAAAATTGATAATCAATCATCATAGGTCATTGATAAATTTAGCAAACTTGTTAGAGGTAGAGGTCCAGGCGGCCGTCTTTTGATCTGATCAAGATTGACGTCGGTAACATGAGCAGCCGATGTGGCGGCGGCGTGTCGCGTGCTGCTGTGTGTGCCGTACACCGCAAGGATCTGCCTGATCCACATGCTTATTGACTATGCTGTTGTGTTCCTGTGAGGACGTTACGCTTCACAGTTGTTAAGAGGTGATTGGCTTATTTAGGTCTGATTTATTTAGTTAAGGTTATATAACCGTCTTATATATAGACGGATTCACCGTAAGATAAAGTAAAACTAACAATGGTTGATAGCTTTTGATTGCATTTAGCGCCTATAGTTTTGATAAAATTTACATTTACTTTATGATTCTTATGCCATTGCTATTTTTATTTATAATAATCTGTTATTTAGAGAAAGACTTTCAACCATGTGTGCTGTAGGCTGTAGATAATGTTAGTAAAGCTACTTTTGTCTAGGATAAGTTCATTCTTGTTTGGTATAAATTTTTAGATATTTTTGAGAACCAATTGTGGATACTTACCAAGTACCTGTGTACTTTGGTGGATTGGGTATTAGTTTATAACACCTTTAAGGAAGGTGCTGATGCAATCATCCGAAGAAATATTTCTGCCTAAAAGCAGAGATAAAGCGGTGGCTCTTATGATGATGCCCTGTGAATCCTGTGATGCGTCTTTTTCGAAGACATCGGAGGGAAAAGTAATTACACTAAAAACAGAACATTCGAAAGAATCTAATTTAATCATAGTATTGAAAAACATTATATTGATATTGTTGAATAGTAATATTAGAAAGTGAGGCTAGTATAAGATGCTGATGAGATGCTGTTGAGAGGATAATGAGACCTGGCATTGCCTGCTCGAGCATACTGCGGCACTCAGGGTAAGCGTGAGTAGGAGAGGGTGACGGTCCCTGTTAGTAGACAACATAGGTTTTCGTCACGCCCTCAAGTGATTATTACGAAATAACTATATCAATCAATGGAGGATAACAGGCAGGTATAGAAGTACTAGAAGGGAATACTAGAATACTGGTCGTTTCGTCCTCAGTAATTTTTTGTAGGCCGTTAAGAAAAACGGAAAATGAAGGATCGGCATAGAAAAAATATGCATGCCCCCTTTGTAGCATCTGGGTCTTGTTTCAAAGAAAAGTATTTCTTAAGTTTTGCGCTAGAATGTTTGAAAAGCATCTTTAAATTAAATCTTCGATCTGCCTCTAAATTATATTTCGTGTAATATAGGATGCTAAATGCTAATAGCTAGATTTTTAGCTAGCTTCTCGAACCAAGGCCAAATATATCTGGTAAGTTAATTGAAATTAGGAAATTGTATGCAACTTCGTGTGGTAATGTAGCTGATAGCTAATATGTTATCTACCCAAAACAAAAATTAACAATTTTTTTAAGTTTCGGGGCATCTAAGGCTTAGTATATTGCTAATAATACGACATATAATTACTATAGTAAGTTTGAGTTACGACTTTACACACGAGTCCGTGTTAACTTAAGACTCATATTTTTGTGTTTAATGAAATTTTAAGAGCTTTTAATATTATTACTCATTAATTCAGGTCCTGTAAAATAATTATCATAGTATTCTCTGAATAGAAGGTAGGTAGAAGGTACCTGTACCTTTGCCTTTCAAGTATTTTTGGATTCAACCAGCCTTTTGTAATGCTGCGCTAGCGAACATTAGGATGCCAATCATTTGTGAAAATTTTCTGATTGTAACTGGTGGTAAGTAGTTGAGAACACTTCAGAACCAATTCTATTATTTTATTACGTTTATGGCTTGTAAGTGATAAAGTCATATTTAAGTCATCTACTTAAATCCTGAAAATTTGTAATTATTTTGTGGCTATAAGCTAACTATTTTCATAGTTTATAAAAAAGCCCAAGCACTCGAGTGATTTGAGTGTAAACCTAACTTAATTTAAATATTCCATGTAACTACGGTCTATGTAAAGGATATCGTCACATACAAAAAATTACCAATTTTTGACCAAATGAACGCAAGTGACCTACGACCCCTTCTTTAATCTTAGTAAAAGTTCTAGGCGCTATCGTGAGCCAATAAGATAAGGCATTGAGTTGAAATCATAGGTGGGTAACAAGATTCTGTGTGTTCACATCTTTAAACAGGAAACGTAGGTAAGTATTTACGCTAGTTTTAAGCGACAGAAATAAAAAGTTACGAGACATTTTAGGTCAATAGATGCCATGTAATAATAGCTTGCATGCTGTTCTGCCATTTCGAAATGAAGTTTAGTTACTTACAAATTTATTTAACAGTTTTAGGTTAAAATTAAATCTCTTACATCCATTTGAATTAGTGTCAAAAAGGTTTTAGATACGAGTTCTAGCAAATTATTAGTTGCGATTGACATTTCTTGTTGTTACTGTGCTAACCATGTTACAACAGGAACATATTATTGCTCAAGTGGAAAATTAGAAAAAGATTTAATTATACTGTTACAAATCCAATTAAGGATACCTTTATTGTTTGTGATATACAACCAACACATTTTAAAAATATTGTACTGAATTCTGCCAGAATGGTGGTTGAGCACGTGGCCTGATTTGGGTCGTTCTCTAAACGTGCGACTGCGTCGGTATATGGGTCGTTGTAATTTGGAGCTTGACGAGTGGTATCTTCGTACTCTGGCCCTGGCACGCCCCCCCCTTGTTTTTCGCAAAGCGAGGAGGGCCTGAGTTTTCCTGAAACTGCGGCCAAGCTGTGCCCGTGGAGCTCGTAGAGGCGGCTGTGTTGTGTAAGCAACAGTATTTCTGGGAAGACTACTGTCTTCCTGATTTGAAGGCATTGCTGTTCAATTTTGAAGCTTTATTTAATTTTCTCTAAAATTTGGCACCGAACAGTGCTTCATCTCGTTTACTGTACTGAAAGACATTCAAAAACGTCTTGGTCAGAACTGGTGCAGTCTTTTAAATGCGAGCTTGTGTCTCCGAGCTATAAAGGTCGCATGAACTACGGGAGCCCTCGCTTAGAATCTTGATTGCCTCTATTTTATATCTTGAGTTAGGAGAATGGCCATGGCCCTACTCCCCGATGTGATGTGAAGTCAGTCCAAGTTGAGATGAGAGTATTTTAGTATTTAGCTTTGAGGCTTGAACCAATATGTAGTTGCTAGGAATAGTATATTGCTGAAGGATTTTTTTCTTGACTTCTCTAGCCATTTGAGAGAGATTATCGTAGATTCAATCACACAACTTTAGTTCATCATCCAGGGCTTTGCCCAGGGTTAATAAAATTTATGGGTCCAGTTCCGGAAATTTAAACTTTGCCTCAGGGTCCGAGTTCAATTGGTTGTTGTAACCGTTACCAGTTCCAATAAGGAAGTTATTGCTGGTGCTTGGACCTGTTTTTGGTGACGGTATTGAAAGTGGTCACTGTTGATGCAGTGGTGGCAATTGGCACTTGGTATGTCGCCATCATGATTTTTGGTGATTCAGTCTCATTTAGACCTGATCATGGGTTGTAGGGAATAGTTTCGGCTAGAAATATATCCTCATATTCGAATGATATTTGCTCTGGGCACATTCACATTGTAAAGGCGTTTCGCCTACTGGAATAAGAAGAAAAAAGAAAAATTATGCTTTTTATATTTTTATACTTGCATGAAAAATGATTATTATTATTTTTGCATTTTGCCGCGTTCCTGTTGGAATCTATGGCAGTATGGTAGCCTGGTTCATATTTGAATCTCTGGCTTTGCAAAAAAATTTATTTTAATGACAAAAAATGATGTACAGTTTTTAATTTTGCCGCGTTCCTATTGGAATCTATGGCAGTATGGTAGCCTGGTTCTTGTTCGAATCTATGGCTTTGCAAAAATATTTATTTTAATGATAAAAAATGATGTACAGTTTTGAATTTTGCCGCGTTCCTATTGGAATCTATGGCAGTATGGCAGCCTGGTTCTTGTTCGAATCTATGGCTTTGCAAAAATATTTCTTTTACACTTTTTAAATGTAAGTTTATGCAGAATTTCAATTCGAAATTTCTGTCTAAAAAATTTTTTTTTTTTTTTTTGAAGGTAGGTAAGCAGATGAACTTACCGTAACATAAGACATTGTCTCTCGATTTATAGTATGAGGATAATGAAATCCATCAAAGTTTAAGTAACTCACTTAATTTTTTGTTAAAATATTCGGTATCTTGAAAAATTATTTTTTTTGCGAACAAGATCCGAACGCGTGCTTTCGTTGCCTCGCACGGAAAAAGAATGACAGGCTTGGCGGACGCTGCTAGTGATGGGCGCGTAGAGTGGTAGGGATGGGAGCATGGGTAAATTTCAAATTAATCGAGTAATCGATATCGATTAAATCGATCGACTAATAGTTATTTGTAAGAACGTGCGAATGTTGCCTTGTAGGTGAAAGGACTACCTAGTGAAATGATTTATATCGAAAATGAAACCACGAAATATAATTTTTATAAAAATGAGCAAAAACCTTTTTCGAGGTGTTGAATTTCGAGCAACGATAAAGGATCGCGTATGTCAGGTCGGGCTTGCATATTGCAATATAAGTTATTATTACTATAGTTTATAGTACCTTACACCTAAATTTGTTCTTGTTTGAGAGATATCCCCTAAAAGTTGTTTTTCATACGAAACCCTTATGCAACCAAACATTGCCTACCTACGTCCATACCTATTGTAGTTTCATTGTGTAAAGTAGGTAGCGAAAAAACTAATTAATATATAGGTGTACGATAGAGTAATAGAAGCACTACGTTTTTATTTTTCCTGATAGGTACATACACACTGTGACGTGTGGGTAATCCTACTAAGGTCAATGACCCCTACATATCAAATCGTAAAATAAATAAAAATAATGAAAAGTTTATTGCTTTGCATTTAAAAAAGAAAGATATAGAAAACAACCCAATATAAAAATATATTTTTAAGAGCTGTACTATGTAGATATCGTTTTTAAAATGAGTGAAAATAAGTGCTTTCTTTTTCCCCTCAGAATATAAATTTGTAGGGATACTTATTTGATATTAAAAAATCACAGAAACTTACGTCTACTATTGCTCAAATTTATTAATATAATAATAATAAAATGTACTTACTTTTTCCAAACTAAAAAAGAATTCTCATTCACTGCGCAAACCTCGCGCAAACAATAATAAATAGTCTTGTAATAGCGCGCCAAAGCACGACTGACGTACGCTCCGCCTCAAGACCGGAGGCGTACTGGCGCCCGTTTCTGCTTATCGAATCGGCCGCTCGGCCGTTGTATCCCTCCATACAATTTAGTATGGAGAATTTCCGCCGAAATTTTAGTAAAGTTTTAGCAATTAAAACTAGATGAAAATGGACATGTATATTTTTGTAATTACAATATAAAAGTTGAACAGATTTTCTAGTTTATGATACAATTTTTGTTTTGCTTCAACTTACTTTTAAACTAGTAAACAATCGTTAACAGCAAAAGCTGTTTTTGCAGTTTTTGATGAACTTTACGATTTTTTTATAAGAAATCCCTTTAGTTTTTTTTATTTAAAAACCTACTATATTGTTGTTCAGTCTTTTGAGAAGCTACGAAACAAAAAATAGCTTTCTGTATTATTTTTAAGTGTTATTAAAGTCGTATATACGAACACTCCTCTCGCCGTTTTCCCAATTTTAGCCCCTTAAGCATGCTTTGTACAATTTGTACGTAAATATTTTATTTTTATTAAATTGCTTTTGCCTACATAATTAAATTAGATCTAGTCCATTGAATAAGTATTCTTTAGACGTTTAGCCTTTATAAGCACAATAAACTATATTTTTACATTTACTGTAATAATAATGCACTAAAATGATATAACTTCTTCAGCTATTTAAATATTTTTTTTTTATTTTCTCAGTAAGTACTTACTTTTACCTTTTACCGAATACGCTGTTTCAGCAGAATAATACCTTTAACTTTTAATCTGTCCATCTCAGCGTAGCCGTCTTACTACGTCCATCTAAATGAAGGGACAGTTTACGAGTCACTCAGCCGAGCCTGGCGGCCGGCCAGACGTAATGGCCGCCGCCCGTCCGACCGCGCTTATTTCAACTAGATAAATTTTACGCTCCTTAAATGTAAGGACGTGCAAAGTGCTGTAGATGGTTTTCACTCCGGCTAAGAAATAACGAGGCAGTCGTGCGCCCGACGCGGGGCCTTAACAACGCGCTTAATGCCTTTGTAATGACTAGATTGCTCCACTATTTTTTTCGCGTACGCCTAGATTTCTCTAAATTACCCGCCAGTTTGTCCTCAATAGGAAAACAAAATACAATACAATTTTTGTTTTGTTTCGTTTGATAGATCGCAAACAGTTCACGATATAATATTACTGTCACGTAGGACCATTTTGTGTCCTTAATGCTGCTGCTGGAAGGTTTTCTTTGATAATTTAAGACTAGTAAAATACACTTTGGTTCCTTGGAGTGGTTAATAGATAAAAAATTCACCGTCTCCATTCAATATAGAAATGAAGTTATAAAGGTCCGTCACAAAAAACAGATTCCTGTATTTAGGTACCTATTTATTAATTTAAACAAGTAAGTAGGTAAGTAGAGGGGGCACTAAAAATGATAAAATGAGGAACGCTGTAATTAGAGAACGTTGTGGTTTGCAAGAGGATGTAGTGACCAAGATTGAAAAGGGTATGCTTCGGTGGTTTGGTCACTTAGAGCGGATGGATGACAGGAGATTGACGAAAGAAATATACAGAGCGGATGCGTAAGGCACGATTGTAAGAGGAAGGCCACGGAGATCGTTCACCGACCAAATTGGTGACGTCCTGAGGAAAGGCCGCGTAAAGAGTTTACGTAACCGACATGCGTGTATGAAAAGGCTTATGACTGTAAAAGAAGCGAAAGTGTGTCAGGATCTTAGCATGTGGTAATCATATGTCTCTGCCTACCCCGATTGGATACATGCGTGATGTTATGTATGTTATGTAGGTAAGTAGTCTATGAATTTCTCCAGACCTCGCCACACCAGTAGTTCGTAATAGCACAACTCAGCAATAGAACGTAATTTCATTAGGCTGCAAAGAACTTTATCGGCTTTGGCGGGAACTTCTCGTTCATTAGAGCGTTATGCATGACTCGAACTAGCATGCATGTTTGAGCCATATTTTGACTTAGGTAAGGAATATTTTGCTGACAGATGATCAATACTAGCATCAACATACATACATAATACATAATATCACGCCTTTTATTCCCCAGAGGGTTAGGCAGAGGCACCGGCTTGAGAGCCGGACCCACGTTTAGCCGAGTTTATGCTTTATTACCAACGTGACAAGGGGCCAGCTTGTCGCCGCGGTTATAACGACTACTACTGCGGCCGGGACCAACGGCTTAACTAGCATCAAAATTTACCTAAATGTTAAACTTTCTTCAGTGTTAGAGTTACTTAACCAAACATGTTGCCGAACTACTTTTTGATACATTATAAGTTTATAGATACTAAAAAGTTGTATCATGATTGATAGTTCACGCGTGGGGTTCGGCAATTAATCATTTCACATCTGCTCCTTGAAATTAATACGTTTCAAAGAGTTGTGACAAGCAAAGCCGCTAGATGTATTAGTTTGTGAGCACCTCATTTGTTATCACAGTGGGCGTAAAGAACAGACAGACACGTTGGGGCTAGTTGCGTAAATAATACTTAGCTGAAAAACAAAAAAGGATAATGGTCAAAAATACGTGGAAGTGACTATACATGGAAGAATTTGTCGTTTAGAAAGTTGCAAAAACGTAAAATTTAACAATTGACACATTACAGCAAGTGTAAATTTTTTGTGCTTTTAAAAATAAGATAATACCAGTCCTGACCCCGTATTAAGTAACGGAATTCGTTTCATTCCCTTCAACATACCCACAGCTTTAAAGACATTTTTTTTAAAGAATTCTTTATGATAGTTGCCGGATTAGTAAATTTACACTGGTGAAGTGCGGAAAAAACACTTGTCTTTTCTCTACATTATATTATGCCACAGGGTTAAGGAGTAATTGCGTGCCATATTCTTTGGTAGCTTGCCGTTTTTTTCTATTGTAAACCTGTTTTGTTCCCAGTGCCAGAATTTAGACACTTCATCTTCGCCGCACCTTGCCCGATGTGCGCTGGGTTTAACCTTCGTGACGGCACCAAGTGCTCCGGAATTCCTTATTTAAAGCACTAGAAAATGTTTTTTTTTCGACCTACATCAGCCGCCAGATATTTACATCGGAATGTAATCAATTTTACTTTTTGCTAGCTCCTTTGTTTGGCCAATATCTATCAATTTGAATTCCAGAGAGAAAAAGGCGAAAAAAGTTCGTTATGTGATTTATATTTGCATTCCTAATTCTTAATCTAATTCTTCATGTTTCTCATTACAGCAAATGCTTTGTAAGACCAGTTGATCAACTGAAAAGGAAAAGGAATAATATAAATGTTTTTAAGAAAATATGCAACAGTCTCTCCCTGTTCCTTTACGTATTATTATATCGCATAGTATAAACTACGATAAAACACGCTATAAGATGTGACTTATGTACCGTAGCCAGCACATCATCTATCATCAGGACCGATTAATATATAAAATTTGATACTCTAAGTGCTGGCATGCATACTTGCAAGAAGAATAACGTTTGTATAAAGTAAATTTATAAACTCGATTAAAAGTATAAAAAAATTAATAAATTTAGATTTAGAGAGCTGTCAGTATAATTGATAAAAAAGGCCACACATTTTTTAACATCGTCGATATTCGGATAGGTTCTACCGTTCTACCTAATTGCCTTTTTGTCCTTCTAAAGTCATTTTGGTTTACCATTTTTTTTAGTAATTTGAAATTCACTATTCTGTGTTAAAACTAGAATTTTTTAATGGGATACATCTTTCAATTATATGAGTAATTTCGTGAAAACATATTTCGAAAACCTTTTTTAAATACACATAAAATTGAGATTTTTATTGGTGTTTTTTTTTTCTTTAGAGATACAACAAAGATACCTTTAAACAAAGGAGTTGCTGTCTAATTAACGGAAAACAAGGGAGCGTTGAAACAGTGCTGCCGATTCGTGGAAAAACTCCCCGGTTCGTTCGTATCGTTATGATATGAGCATGATTTTTTATTTTTTCTTTAGTCAAAATAGGCTTTCTAGGGTTTTAATTTTATGTTTCTTATTGTTCAGTTTTGGTTTTTAACGGTTGTAGAAATCCAGATCATATTTCCTGCGATAGCAGGTTTTTTTTTAAAAGGTAAACATTTCGTTGTATAAATTTAAAATTCTTACTCTACATTTATTAGTTTTAAAACATTATGTAGGTATAACATTTCGGGGAATTCGGAAATATGAATTTGCAGCACTACGTGAAACAGACGTTATTGTAGGAACAAAGTTTTCTCTGTTTTTAGCTATGAAAAGCTTATGAGAGTAATATTGCGGACCTAGAACTTTGAATATAATTTCGATTATGGTTAGAAAAGTGCAAATATCTTCAAAATTTAAGCTAATATTGACCGCTTGAAAAACAGCAACTTATATATGTCGTAGTAAGATTTGATAATTTGGTTTTTTGCAAAAAAAATAGAGATTTTGCGAAAACCCGGATAATTTGAAATAAGCATTACTTTTTTTTTCAATCATCCTGACATAGAGCAGTTTTTTGCAAAAACCTAGTATAATTGAAAACCTTCCTTAACTCTGATTGGCTAAATTATTGCTTGCTGGTAAACTCTTATTCTGATTGGTTCGTTAAAATATCCTTTGTCGCTACAGAGAACGGTCCGGGTCCGGTGTCCAGGTTTTCGCAAAATCCCTTGTTTTTTGCAAAAAGCCTAATTATCAAATCTTACTACGACATATACAAACCAAGCTACTTGAAAATTATCCGAAACCTAATTTTTTTATGTAGCAAGGTCGCTCACACACTAAAAATTATTCTGATCAATATATATAAAACTCTTCCGTTACTGACTGACTGACAGACAACGCAGAGCCGAAACTACTGGGCGTAGCGGGCTGAAATTTTGCATGTAGGTTCCTTAGGGAGTGTAGGTGAGCACTAAGAAAGGATTTCCCGAAATTCCCATGGGAACGGGAAAAAAACTGGATTTTTGTGTTAATGAGAAATCTGCGCGTGTGAAACCGCGGGGCAGCCTCTATTTTATTAAATAAAATAAAATTTCCACGAAAAACGCACATGCCGCAGGTACCACATGGATAACTTATTTGGCAATGTCAGACCTTTTCGTTCAACGTTGAACTTTAGTTTAATTGCCACTGCGCTTGATTTGAAACTAATACGAAGCTTTTGACACTGAAGAGTTTCTGCAAAGGTACCTTCTATTACAAACAATTCTTTACTTACCACAGTGTAAGTCTCCAGGGACAATGTAAATATCTTCCCAGCCGTGACTGTGAGTGGGCGTTTGCATCGCTCCATAAATAGGATGATATATTTCTTGTTACGTGGATGGATGTCTGTCCATGGACTGTCAAAGGCTGCTTGGCGTAAGCTCCCACTCTATTATAAAATTGCCAGACATGGAGCTTTATGACATAATTAGTTAAATACAATTTCAATCTGTAAGTCTGCTTATATAATGGTTAAAATTCAAAATAAGATACTATTATAACAAGTATAGGAAAAGGTTAAAACATACTTAAATTGCTTTCACAAAAAAATATAAAATAACAATATTTTTCCTCCTATTGTTCAGGGTTCTAAATGCAGAATTTATTTTCGTGTTTGCCTTCTATACAACACGATTCTGGCTTTAAATTTATGATCTACAAATACGTACAGTGAATCTTTAAAAGCTTTAGTTTGCAAATAAAATAAAGGTATTCAAATAAAACACAATAGACGACATCTGAATGCTATACGAAATCAAAGTTCGCTCACCTTCCAGATGAGTTCATTGCCAAACCAACACAGGATAAACACTTCTATTAGCATGCAAGTAAGATATATAATCATCCAGACAATCTGCATTGGGTGACTTGACGGATTCTCAATCTAAAAGATAAATAAATAAGTTAGAATGAGCTCATCTAAAAATCAAATACTATTGTTTAGATGTTTGCATATCAGATTCGTTTTGTATTTTAAAACTTTTGTTTGTAATTTAAATAACACAACTGTGATTGTGTTTGTTCGTAAATATCGTAATACTTTATTAAAAATATCATTTTGTTATAATACATATTTAACGTGTTATTCATAAAAAGTTAAAGAGCAATTTAGACTAGATGTCACGTATTTACCATACAACAAACCAGAGATGGATGATGAGAGATGGAAGCCAGTAAAACTACTGAAAACCTACTGTATCTTTATGAATAATATGGTTACTGTTTAATGTGCGCGATTTATGACTAGTGAAAAATAAATTTCATTTGAATAGAGTGGGTATAAGGAGACATGATAAAACTCAAACGATGTAATTTGGCCTCTGTGGTTCACATTCCATGATGTTGACAGTGACTACACTTCGGAGGTCAGGGTTTTATTCCTTGTGTTTTTATGATGGTTATCGATGTTCGTATTATTCTAAGTCTGAGTGTGTTTGTATCGCACCTTAGATACAGGTTCTCCCAAATTAAAGGAAAGATTCTTTATTATTTTTTAAATAAAATCACATATAGAAGTCCACTTTTTACCGATAAAAATTGAACCCCAACCAAACAAAGCACCAATGCGCTTAGCATGAACTGCAGCACCGAGGCTAGGCTGAACGCATCCTCTATCATAGACACGTACCTAAAATAAAAAGTAAAAACAAAAATAGTTTTTCAGTGTAAAAATCGGTATAAAGCGACAGTGCGTCGTAATAGCGGAAGTTGAGAGCGTTTTGTTGTTTCACTCCAGCCAGAAAACCTTCAAAATCTAAAAATAACCGTTTCTATTTCAATGTTATGCAGTTTTCACGAGTTTAATTTAACGACTGCAGTTATCGATGAGCACAAACTGCTAATCGGACTTCGAGAAGTTTTGATGGCTATTTTTACGATTGTCTTCTGTTTACGAGCACTTAATTTTTTATTCTATTTCCTTATATCCTGACTAAAATGTCCTTACCGTATAATCGAGTTATGATGTTTTATGCAATGTCGGAGTAGAATTCGTTCATAATATTCATCATCATCCGAAAGTTTTATATGTGTTGGTTCTCTTAATTTATTCTTCTGAGACAATTTTTTTAGGTTCCTTAATCTATATGCTAAGATATCTATTTGTCCAACTGAAAATAAAAAAATAATGTAAATTTACAAACTCCTTGACTCATCTCGGAGTCACTCGGGGCACATTTGAGCACATGTGTACCAATGTTTACTATAAAGTTCCATTCTACACTCCGAAAAAGTTGTTTCAGAGGATAAAAAGGGTTTTAAAATAAGATATATCGCATACAATATTTTTTGTAAGAATTTCATGCGGTGGAAATAATGATCGCCAAGTATTTGATTTCAATTTGATAAAACTTAGTCCTTTATATTTTAAAAATTTAACAAAATAAAAAGTAACAAGCGTACTGGCAGAGGCAACGAAGGCAGCCAATATTGTATCCATTACGCCATCGATAATGCATGTAGCTGGCTTGTAATAAATCTGCAAAATAAAGATATTATTGAATCAAAACTAATAATGTAAAGTAGTTTTTGGTAATGTTTGCCTAACATCAATTAAAGTAAAAATAAATAATATAGTTTGGGTTAGACGCAGGTATTAAAAAAAATATGACAATAACTAGAGGCTGCCCCGCGGTTTCACTCGCGCAGATTTCTCATAAACACAAAAATCCAGTTTATTCCCGTTCCCATGGGAATTTCGGGAAATCCTTTCTTAGTGCTCACCTACACTCCCTAAGGAACCCACATGCAAAATTTCAGCCCGCTATGGCCAGTAGTTTCGGCTTTGCGTTGTCTGTCAGTCAGTCAGTCAGTCAGTCAGTCAGTCAGTCAGTCAGTCAGTCAGTCAGTCAGTCAGTCAGTCAGTCAGTCAGTCAGTCAGTCAGTCAGTCAGTCAGTCAGTCAGTCAGTCAGTCAGTCAGTCAGTCAGTCAGTCAGTCAGTCAGTCAGTCAGTCAGTCAGTCAGTCAGTCAGTCAGTCAGTCAGTCAGTCAGTCAGTCAGTCAGTCAGTCAGTCAGTCAGTCAGTCAGTCAGTCAGTCAGTCAGTCAGTCAGTCAGTCAGTCAGTCAGTCAGTCAGTCAGTCAGTCAGTCAGTCAGTCAGTCAGTCAGTCAGTCAGTCAGTCAGTCAGTCAGTCAGTCAGTCAGTCAGTCAGTCAGTCAGTCAGTCAGTCAGTCAGTCAGTCAGTCAGTCAGTCAGTAACGGAAGAGTTTTATATATATACTAGAGGCTGCCCCGCGGTTTCACTCGCGCAGATTTCTCATAAACACAAAAACCCAGTTTTTTCCCGTTCCCATGGGAATTTTGGGAAATCCTTTCTTAGTGCTCACCTACACTCCCTAAGGAACCTACATGCAAAATTTCAGCCCGCTACGCCCAGTAGTTTCGGCTCTGCGTTGTCTGTCAGTCAGTCAGTCAGTCAGTCAGTCAGTCAGTCAGTCAGTAACGGAAGAGTTTTATATATATTGACTAGAGGCTGCCCCGCGGTTTTTCCCGCGCAGATTTCTCATAAACACAAAATTCCCGTTTTTCCAGTTCCCGTGGGAATTTCGGTAAATCCCTTCTTAGTGCTTACCTACACTCCCTAAGGAACCTACATGCAAAATTTCAGCCCGCTACGCCCAGTAGTTTCGGCTCTGCGTTGTCTGTCAGTCAGTCAGTCAGTCAGTCAGTCAGTCAGTAACGGAAGAGTTTTATATATATTGATGACAATAATTACAAACAACTTAATATAAGAATAGCTAATTGTTTTTAATTACATGATACTTTGGTGTTTCAAGATGAGTTTAATACGTACGTGGTGAATATACAAAATAACGTAGGTAGGAGACTCGTTCACGTCGAAAAAAGGATATTCAACGTTTGTTGGCAAGACATCAAAGTTTTCTGTCAGCGGCATTATTATTCCAACTGCAAACAAATTTCAAAAAAGGCAGAAAATTAATTTAAGACACAGTATCCTATTATAAATAGTGTTAAAGAAATAAAGGGTACAAAAAATAGCATGAAGCAACTTTTTTTTATTTCTAAATTAATTGTAATTTCTTTACCGGAGACAGCACCAACACACATGGTTGAATAATAAGTCATAATGAATCTCGCTGTTTTGATACTGGCCAATAAAATATTCCTTTCTTCTTCGTCTCTGGGCCTGAACTCCTCGCATTGTAAGTAGTCGAGCAAGGCCAAAATTTTACGCTTGTTCATCCAGAAGACGGCCACTTTAACATACGTGTACATTTCACTTAGCAACAGATAGAGGCTGTAAAAGTTTGATTTGCTTACTTTTTTCTGAATTTCAAACTATATATTTGAAATTTGGTTGTATTTTTTTAACGTAATACAATTTAATTTTCTCAAGAAATAAGTTAGTATAATGTTTTATTTTTGGTAAGTACAATTAAATTGATTTTGAACTTACTTGATATAAAATTCATTTTACGTTTTTCGCAAATAAAAAATTCAATATTTAGTATAAAATGTAACTCTTATCATCAACATTTACAGTAAAACAACGTAATTAATAAATATTTTTACGGATATTATACGCAAAAATACAAAAAAAAACTAATCGCAAAAAAGGGTCCGCACTACATGTATAAATAGTTACCCCTCCGCAATATTTCCGATATTATCTCCTCTTTTCAGCAAATAAATGACTTCCCCAAATCCCGGAAGGAAGCACACAAGCCACAACACTATCGCAGCATAAATCATTTGTAGCCAGAACATAACAGTTTTGGGTGGAAAAGTGTTGTACCACATTCCATAGAATTTGAGCCAGTAAATGTGAACCGCATGGTAAAGCCTGGGGTCCAGATCGTCCCAGGATTCAATAACCCCATAGGGCAATATTGGCTGAATAAAAGATAAGTATTTTTTGGAAAAAGTATTGACTGTCTTCATATTGCACGTGAAGTGCTGTGGAGTCTTTGTAACAATTTGGAAGACACGTTTAGAAGAAACTCGTTAAATAATAAGCCTTTGTGTTTAGCGAGGTTGAAGCGTTCTTAAGTGGTCTTAATACATATTTTGTAAGACGTGATGTAAAGTGGAAGCGTTTTTCATCCTTTGTTGAATAATGTGAAGAAATTAAAATTGCTTTTTGAAAATCTTTTCGAGAAATATTTATTATTTTTCAAATATTTTTTATGACTGCATTTTGATCTGATCCTTTATAACTAACTATTATAAATTTATATAATAATTATTATTAGTATAGAGGTAACTCTCAATAGAAATCGCAATCAAAAAGCTTCTTGGTCACCTCGTACACGAAAAGTTTCTAGGTTGTAATATTAAACTATAAACAAAAAAAATTAAGGGACGGATAACATACTGTCTTCCCCTTAAATAAGCTAATTTGATATATCAACAAAAGCAATTATTATAATTACGGCGCGATGTAATTATTGTCACAAGTAAACGTATTGCCCCTCAAAGACTAAATATAATTTTATTTCAAAGAGTGTCTCTTAGGGTTGTTTCAGACAATTTTATCGGTAGCATATTATCTTCGTATGTTGTACAATCGGTAAATTCCATTAACAATTTATGAACATTATTTGGTGATTTTGTTTTGTAAAATAAATAAGACGTAAACGTGGAAGACCAAGAAAGAGATGGCGGGACATTCTCGAGAACTGGCCGGAGGTGGCACGGGATCGGAAAGCTTAGAGCACTAGGGTGGAGGCCTTTTCCTAGCAATGGGACATTACTTAGACTGCATAAATTTAATTAAAGGGATTGTTTAAGTGACTTCTTTCTCAAATCTTCAATTAATTTAAATCAAATGGTTGATGGAGTTCGACTGTTCTGCGGTTTGTGTTTCCATGACCTAACTTCATAAACTACTTAAAATAACATTCGATAAAGTAAAACTTTTCCATTTCTACAGCTTCAAATATTTTAAGATTATTTATTAACAAAGCGAATTTTCACCACAGTTGGTTTTATAAAGTTGTGGCTGTGGCGCGGCTCTAACAGTTTTTAACTTAATTATTCATAATTTGGGGCCACAAAGAGAGTTCCACTCCGCGAATACTTGAGCGGATTCTTTGTAAAATTTTACAACTTAGTCGGAATAGAATAATATCCGTGTTTGATGTTTCAATCAGAAAGCTTTATTATAAAACCTTAATTTTTTAAGCAAATCCCTGAGTAAGCGATATTTAAAATTAGTTCCATTAAAACTAAGCAAAAGTCTAGTTATTTTCTTCTAGAGCTACACTTAGAGACTTAACAGTTAACAATCGGATCTAAGCCGCAACAGCCAGCTATTGCATTGTTTGTGAGGGATCACGTATTTCATTTCGGCACGACATTTGGCCTCAAAGAGCGGTGATTATGTAAATTCAGCCGCCCGCCAGCACACATAAATCCCACCTTATTTTATCACTTCTTTTTACAAACATTCATATTTTTCTGTTTAAGCCCCCTATCATTCAGAAGGGATCTGTGATTGGACTGTTCTTGATTCACCTCGTTAACATTTTTTTTTGACGGTTCTTCTTCTTACAACTTTGACTTGCAAGTATTCAAAATCTCATTTAACATTGCATATTGAAGCTACGGCTAGATATTTTCTATTCAAAGGATGTAAAACTAGCGAAATACATAGCAGGTATAGGTTTTTTTTTTCTATAAAACTAATTGAGATTATGCAAAATAGATCCTCATTTTTATTGCTTCTCTTTTACGAGTAGGGACAGCATTTTTAACCTAATTTGGTAATAAATTTTAGTTAACGCGCTGCTAATACGGGTCGTTGGATACCGTTTTTTTTTTATCCTACAACTCTAAACACTTGTTAACCCATGATCGTTTTGTAAATTAAGCCTTTCACTCAACAGTGTATCGTAGTGGATACAGATATGTTCCAAAATTAATAAATTCTTGAGCGTTCTCTGCTACTAAAAATAGGCTTTTTGTTTGGTGCGTTACCGTCACCGGGAATCTATAAAAATATGATTTTAATAAGAGTAAGCTCTTAGTAAAGTACCGTTTAAAACAACGTCGATTTCCCGCAAATCATCTCGAACGCGGGGAAACATTTGCGTAATCGCTGTGTTTACATAACGACAAATATTATATCACCGCTTTTAATATTATTGTCGCTTAATTTTTGTAAACCAACTAAGTGGCGAGCTTTAAACTCTTTTGGGAAATTAAGTTTTATAAATAACGTAAGCTATAATAACGTAAACTAAGGTATAATTTAAAATAACATTTATAAAATTTCATACATAGGTTAGGCAACTTAACATTAGGAAAGTAAATTTCTGTAAAGTAGTTGATTTACTACGTTACCGTTATTATATCCAAAAAGTATTATAATACATTACTTACCCATCCATAACCGGTCAACACCGAGCGTAATAGAATAACAGTAGAATAGAATTAATATTATATTACGATTGTGTCAAGAATTGCGAGTCTCGTAATCTTTGTTTGATCCTATAGGAAAAGTATCGCAGTAGCAAGCTATCGAATAATCTAGGAATTTTTTCCCTAAATAGATAATCCAGGTTTATTACACGTAACATTATCGTAGTATGAAGATGACTACCCTTTTTGGTCAATTCCGATCTATTGCGATACTCTGCTAAGTTATAGCAAAATTGATTACGAGACTACCAAATGTGTATTTTTCTATTCTACTTTTCTCGGAAAGCTGCTGTTTTGCGCGATGAGACTAAGGGCCCTGATACTGTTTCAAAACATTTCAAGCACTGTTGTTACCGCCTGCTGTACTGTGAACATCCGACGAAGGTTGAGACAAATGGGGCGTTTTCACGCGAGCACTGACTATTAATTAGTTATACGGCATTAGCCAGGAAAAATTGGAGCCACTGATTAATAGAGAGCGGCGGCGACTTCTGCGTTCACGGATCTTTAAAGCTACCCAAAATTTGTAAGAGAATTTACCCATACATTTCCCGATCGTTTCAACGTTAGTTAAAAAGTAAATTAAAAATTATTTCACACTTTCACATCCGGTTTTAGTAGTTATTTTATATTTGAAAAACGCAATAAAAGCTGTTTATGGTTAAATACTTTTTCATGTAGCGGAACATTCCGTTTATTATGTTTTGCCAGTGTAAATTTTACTTATTATTTCTGAACGTACATCTTAGTCTTAGGTTTTATTTATCCATATACGTACGTAACCTTTTCCCAAAAAGTGTTTGGTTTGTTGAATAATTAATTGACAATAAAAATATATATTTTTTAAAAATACCCTAAAAAATTTACACATAAATAAACTGATACCTTTTTTTCTGAAGTCGGTTAAAATATGTCCTAAAGGCTTCTCTTGAGTGCAACAAATACTTCTGTGAAAACCGCATCAAAATCGGTTCAGCCAAACTCGAGATAATCGCGGCCAAACATACATACATACAAACTCCTTTTCGGTAAGTCGGGTAAAATTTACCCACCTATTCTTTACTTGTCCTCTTATCTCCTAACACTGTGGCCACGAGATGTTACGCCCCCACCCACCCGCGATCCTTTCCTATCAGCGAGCACGCAAAAAGAACACCCCACTAATAATCACTTACTACAACGTTTATGGCCCTACACGATGTAAAAAGTAATTGTTTTAAATAATTTTTAATCGTTGACACTGGCTGGTTAGTTATGATTATTGAATGAGTGTTGGCGTTTATTCTTTTTAAATTCGATTTTTAATACTAAGTTTTTTATTTTATAAACATTCTATTTGGATCTTTTTTTTTCTTAACTTAGGTATAATTTGTAATAGTTATACCTTTTTTAAATATAAACAAAAATTGACATTACAAATATTAACCAATTTTATTTTAATTTCTGTGAGACAGATGTTTATTTTACTCCAGCATTTCATTATTTTTTGCTAAGTAGTTTATTAAATTACATAAAACTTGATGTGCTGCTTTCAGCTAAAGCCTTCGTTATCTATTTTTGTTCTAGTTCCGTAGTTTTTTATGTTTTTAAAAGCATGTGGACGTCAAAAAGAATAATCTCAAAAAATATTTACTTTTAAAATAAACTTACTCACATACATTACATGTATGAAACAACGGAGTATCTCTCAGCAAAAGAGCTCAGGTTCCGTACAACTGCTGCAAACGCATTGAGGCAATGTACATTTCCAGGTTAAAGTCAGGATGCATTCTGAAGTGGATTCCTTCACATCAGTTGAGCTTTGAAGGATTTTCTGCAGCTAGCTATTTTTTATGATTAAACGAACTTACCTGTACGTGAAGTTCTATCATAATTATACGAAGCGCTTCGTCCGAAGAGATTAGTACATACATAAATATAATAAGTAGGTTAACACATGTAGTACCGCCTTAGGTCTCGCCACTTCTGCACTATATTTGAGAACTTTTTTTTTTTTTTTTTGAAGGTAGTTTATAACTCTCCCGTTCCCCGGCGACCACGTCCCGCGCAGAGCCTCAGTTAGTTTAGAGTCAAGTCCTCAAAATGATATGACATATTTTCCTTGTAAATGGGGACTGAAGGTTTGGGACGGGCGGGAGATTTAGTACTAATCTCTTCGGACGAAGCGCTTCGTATAATTATGATAGAACTTCACGTACAGGTAAGTTCGTTTAATCATAAATTATACTTCGCGCTTCGTCCTCGAGATTAGTACATACATAAATATAATAAGTAGGTTAACACATGTAGACCTTGAGAGTAAAGGAAAATATGGTCGATTGTATTTTTAACAAGAAATCTTCATATCATTTTCACAATTCCAAAATAATAATATTCGTAAAGATAAAGTTTATTTTACGAGCCAAATCAAAAAATCTTTATTTTATCCGTATTTAATTAAAATACCAGTTTTTTTTTTTTTTTTTAATTAGTTACAGCTGTTGCCCTTTATTAAATGGCTTAGGCAAGGCATCAAGTAGCGAACGTTTACCGCTACCTCTCCAGCTTGCCGTGTTCTTACAGTTTTCACACTAACGACGAACCAGCGTGCGCGCAGTGGAAAATAGACTAGTATCGTACACTGTCACCATGAGTATTTCCCCAACGGCTGCCGAGATTTCATCGAATTGAAATTAATTTTTGCCCTTGCGAAAATCTTGAATTCTATAAAGCAATCAAAGTTATAGCTCGGCAAATGCCGTGTTTTTTTTTTTTTTTAAGAAAAAGTAAGTTTAACAAAGTCCTGAGTTTTTGTAAGTCTATGTCCATAAAACAAATATTATTTGTATTTGTGTAAATTGCATGCTGAAAATAATTATAAAAGGGTAAGTTTTTCTAATGAGAGGTCTTTATTTTTAACTGGTTTAATATAAGGCTAAACCCTCTTAGTTTTGCTATAAGTATTACTATAATTTGATTTAATATTAATAAATAAAACTATATCTCTTTATATACGAAGGCGAAATACCCTTTCAACGTAGTGCCATCATAAGAGTTTAACTAATTTTGTTATAGCAACGAAATCGTTATTCTAATGAAGGAGGCATTCCCCCCGTATTGTCAACGCTTCCCTGATAAGATGCCCGCCAGCAAGGTAATCGAAGGCTCTAGCTAGGTATTCGATGATTACTCGAATAAGTTTTTTTTTTTTTTTTTTTGTAATAAAATTAAAAACCATCAATACGAAAAGTTTAATAAAGATGAGATTCCATGATTGTCTAGACCAATCATGTACTACTAAAATACCTGTAGCTTAATCTGATTCTGTTTTTCACTCTGCACCATAGTTCTAGGGTATCTCTTTAATAGAACACGCTTCAGACTCTTTTGTCAGGCGACTTAAGATTTTCTATATGCACAATGTGACTTGAAGTCTATATCAAGGATGACCAAACGCGTTTGTTATAAAGATTAATGCCTACAATAGCCGTTTAGTTCCAAATTATTCGATGTCTAGAAGTTTTCTTCGGCATATCTGCAATAGTATAATCGTAGGATGTAAATTTCAATTTATATTATAATAAATGAAAATTAAAATATCACGTTCTTGTTCTGAACATTACAAGGAAACAACATCTCAAGTCAATAGCACTAGCATGTTGTCAGGTGAGGGAATTGTATTGCCTTCATACGATTCATATAAGAGATAGCAATCAAGTTATCGATGTGCATTATTATTTGGCAATCGACTAACTTTAAAGTTATACCTTTAAAGTAAGGAGCAGAGCTCTGGGTAAATGTGATGTGGTTTTATATGAGCACCAACCACTGGCTGTCTCGCCTTCACGTGGTGCTTCTCCCCCGTAGTTGAGAGCTTTCAGGGAACATATTGCTGCCCTGAATAGTTATCGTTTCTAGAACGGCACTCAATTAGCAATTATTTTGCTAAGCCACCAATTTAATTAGAGCATAATAAAAAGTCAAGAATTTTTACAAATTAATGTGCCATCTTTTAGGTTTAGGGACAATAAACAATGCACTAGCACAATAAACCGGGTCGAATTTTCACGTAGATTCTCTATTTGTTCAAAAGATATACGCTTTTTTTTTTTTTTTTTTAATAATATATTTATTTATTTTTTTCCATTGCACACAATTATACATCATTTAATTTTTTTTTTTTTTTTTTTTTGATTCGAAATCTTTTATTATCTCTGGGAATTATTACAACGAGATCATTGGAATCTATGATAACGCCCAAGAATTAATAAGGCATGAAAGGATAAAGCAAGCTTTTTTCCCCGTTCAGGTATATTAGCAATATTTTGTAATTTGATTATTCTGGTAAAAAACCTGAACGTCTCACCAAGTAAGTCATATATATACGGGAGGAGATAAAAAATCTATGTTGCAATTTGATTACTTAGATAATTTTAAAAGCTTCATCAGTTTTGTAATTATTTTCTAGATCTTACAGCATTGGTAAGGAATATGTGCGTTTCCAAAATCTAATAATGCAACATAGTACATTCTAAATAATAGTACTTTGGATCTAAATTTAAAGTTACGCGGAGGTCTATAAGCTGGAAGGCATAAATATTTATAATAATAATAATAATAATAATATTCATTTATTTCAGGCAATATGAATATATCTTATACTATATGAATGTATTTATTTATTTTCAAGTGATAATAAATCTTTTTATTTTTGTTTGTTTTCAGTTTTAGATTACGTACGTATAATATATACCTACGTAGGTAAAATTGACAATGGCATGGTTGTAATAAAGAAATAGCATTAATTTATGTGACTTTTTTTTAAATTTATTAATTTCATTGTATTTTAAAATTGTTTTTTGAGTGTTTTCTTTAGTATATAAATCGCGACCATGTGGTCAGACGACCTAATAAATACCGCAGGAGTGCACCGAATGATGGTCGAACAAGACCGGCCACCGTGGCGACCGTTGGGGGAGGCCCCGTCCAGCAGTGGACGCCTCCGAGCTGATATGATAAATCGTGACTTGTGAAATAAAATAAACCATACGACCTATGTACTATGTTCCTAGTAACAGCGCCGGCTGCAGTAATGCGGCGGCGGCGGCGGATGGCCTGATGGTCACGTAGTGCGCGCGCTGCGGCGCGGCGGCGGCGGCGGCCGGTCCGGGGCGCGCGCGCCGGCTCATGATCCCGCCCGCTCGCTGGCGCAGGCTCGCTAGGCTGCGCTCGCGCGTCCGGCGCGCGCTGCAGCCGCGGCGCCGGCGGCCTGCGGGCTGGAGAGCCCGCCGCCGGCGTAGTTACTACTAAATTATCTGAGACGTTAAAAACGAACTAGGTTTCTTTTGAGGTGCTATTACTTTAGTGACAGTTTTTACCACCGAATTTGCACAGACTAGCGTCTTGTGTATAGCTTTATCGACTATGAAGGTCCTTTACCTTGCTTGTCAGGTACTTATAATTTTTTGGCTTATTTAAAAGCAAAAACGTAAATTTCCATCGCTTTTTGTCATGCTTTGCATGATAAGGCACTGTCGATTTGTTATAGCTTGGCTTCGATGCCTCTGTCAATATAAGAACTATAATACCCGGATGTCTTTAAAATAAAGAGGAATCTGGATACGGATACACGTGGAGCTCCAATTTTTGTTGGCAATTAAAACTGCGGGTAGTTTTTTTTTTTTTTTACTAAATTACGTTGATATTTTGCTGAATTTTGTGATGACGTAATAAAACTTATTACACACCTTGCTCCGGTCGTATTAGAGTTCTGCGTCTAATATATAGGTACAGTGTTTTCTTACCTTAGGAACCGCTGTGCTTATCCTGAACGCCCCGGGCGTGTCTTAATTGTTTCACAACAATTTCGTAGTTCGAAGCTGGAGCCGGGGCTGCAGCGGAGGCAAGGTGGCCGCGAGGGCGGCGTTAGGTGGATCCCTGTCTGGGGATTCGAGCTGAAAAGCCGAGCCAGAACCGTACTGGCTACCGTACTAGGATCCGTAACGGATCTGATACTTCTTCGGTGCTGAGACCCAATTGTAAAACTGGGCTGAGGTTTAGGCTGTATCTAATTCTAACCTGATTTACGGCACTGATCTGAATGCTATCGTTAAAGATTGGTAAGTAAAGATTTCATATTTTATTATTATTAATAACGGCATGTGGCGAAGATGTCCTAACGACATTTCTGATACATGAATCACACACGGATGAACCCGTTCATCGGTAAGGAGCAAGTCATTCGGGTAAGAAGGTTTGTGTCGAAAAATCTTAACCACCATTTCCGGTTACAAAACTTTTAAGACTATGTATTCACGTTAGGTGAAGTTATTTTGCGGATAGGTCCATCGACTTTCCTGAGCGTAAAAATAATTTATATACAGCGGATAAGTCCCAACGACTTTCCTGAGCGTAAAAATAATTTATATACAGCGGATAAGTCCCAACGACTTTCCTGAGCGTAAAATTATTTAAGTACAGCGGATAAGTCCCAACGACTTTCCTGAGCTAGCGGATAAGTCCGAAAGACCGTCCTGGGCGTACAATTGATTTTTGGTACTGCGGATAACTCTACGTCAGGACGGACGTACAATTACTTTAGTAGGTACAGCGGATAAGCCCGAACGACTGTCCTGAGCGTACAAAATAATAATTTCAAAAACATAGTTTTTAAATAGGTATATGCAGGAAGGATTACCTTGGATCCGCAGAGCTGGCCTATAGCAAAAGCTGGAGTTTCTTCAAAAGTTTATCACTATGTATTAACTTTATTTTAAACTTACACGTTTTGCACGTTACTGATTCACTTAAATCTTTAGAACTCGTTTAGAAATTTTCCGAAAATATAATTTAATTTAATTTTGTGAAAATAAAAGAGTGAACCGAGTGGCTCGAGCACTAAAATGCGACTGAGGCTCTGCGCGGGACGTGGTCGCCGGGGAACGGGAGAGTTATAAACTACCTTCAAAAAAAAAAAAAAAAAGTTCTCAAATATAGTGCAGAAGTGGCGAGACCTAAGGCGGTACTACATGTGTTAACCTACTTATTATATTTATGTATGTACTAATCTCGAGGACGAAGCGCGAAGTATAATGCTCGCTGAAGGGTTCTGAATAACGTACGTTTTGGGTGGTAGTTATTCATTAAACTAAAATTAGGTTGAGTACACTACATATAGTCTAGTTAGTCTAATCGCCGCTTTATAACATTGATAAAAAGGGTAACTTTTGCTTATTCAAACACGTAGCTGCTGTATTTTTAACCGACGAAAAAGCAAAAAGGAGGAGGTTCTCAATTCGTCGCGTATATTTTTTTTTATATGTATGATCACGCATAACTTTTTACTGTGTGGACCGATTTTGATAATTCTTTTTTTAATCGACAGGGTATACCTTGAAGTTGGTCCCATAAAAAATTGGAAATAAAATTCCAACCCTAAGGGTGGAAAAATAGGGGTGACTTTATTGGTCACTCACAGATTGTATTGCCGTGTTGTGATTTACGTGAAAACTGCTAGGTATAATTTATTTCGACTTTTTTATATGAATGTTAATAATCATAATCTCAGCCGATAGGCGTCCACTACTGGACATAGGCCGGCCTCACAAATCGCCTCACCGACCGGTCGTGATCGAACCTCATCCTGTTAGTCCCTCAACCTTCACCAGATTGTGTGGCCACCTTGTGGGGTGCGACCACCCTGTGAAGGGTGATTAGCTGGAGTCAAAAAAATTAGCCCAAAAAAACTGAAAAGAAAAAAATAAAAACTTTTTATAAAAAAATTAAACCGCCGAAAAAACTGAAAAGCATTAAATAATAGGGAAACATTTGCTATTAGGCCTTAATTTACTCACTTATTAAAGTAATTTTGGATTACCAAGAAATTTTGAGTCGGTGCCACAGAATCAACGAATAAAGATCACTAAATTACCTGAAATTCAAAGAAATAACCGAAAAACGTGTGCCGCTGCGCATCGCGCTTTACGTAGATAATGAATTTGCTTGTGTGGTGTGGCACCGACTCAAAATTTCTTGGTAATCCAAAATTACTTTAAGAAGTGAGTAAATTAAGGCCTAATAGAAAATGTTTCCCTATTATTTAATGCTTTTCAGTTTTTTCGGCGGTTTAATTTTTTTATAAAAAGTTTTTTTATTATTTATGTTGTTTTAGTCAAACATGTGACATGGCAAATGTTTTTTTTATTTAGTGTGAAAAAAAACACTGTATCATGGTAGCTGTGCTCGAAAACAGTTATAAACAAGCTTTGAGTATGCACTATACCCAAATAAAAAATTCGCAAACTAGGAATATTCTTGATAATTGGCTACAATTGAAAAGGTTATAAATAAAAAAAAAAAACAATGTCATAAATGTAGAGAAGTAGGTATAGGTCGGATAGGTAAAGTCTATGCCTAGCATAGAGAATAAGGCGAGCTGACTCCTGTCGACTTGATAGTTGGGTAATGAAATAGAAGTAGAATAAAAAATGACGAAGGACGATGTGTGATTTTAAGAAGTAAGTTTTAGTCAGAGTGTAAATATGTGTATAATATAATAAAAAGGCGTATTTAATGATATAACAGTGTCTTTGGCTTCTACATCCCACAATTTGGGGGCTCGTCCGGGATAGAAATATCCCCTCGTCCGGGATTGAAAGGCCATATCGCGGCTGAGATATACCATCTCGTCCGAGATTGATCTACCATATCTCGCTGGGATATGCAATCCCGCATCAGGATGTTCTAAGCCAGGTGATGACACTAGCACGACGGTACGAAGAGCTTTAGACGGTTTTGCGCAACGACGTTCGCAAAACGATGAGAAGATGACGACGACGATGACCACAAAGACGACGATATTTGACGAAGTGTATACGACGTACAGGAGTTAAAGATGTGACGGCAGCAGACGGCAGCCATTTTACGACGGTACCCACGACGACGACGATACCTGAAAGAAGTGAAGAAGTTAAAGTCGAGACGGCAGCAGACGGCAGCCTTTTGACGACGTTCCAGACCGTAGTAGGACGGCTACGGGAAGGAAAGGGAATCTACACGACGTAATAATCATAAGACGACGACGACGGTACGACGACGACGCTACGAGGACAAGGACTACGAAGACGACGACGACGCGAAGAATCCAGCTGAAACAAAGGTGATCATCAAACATCGAGGAATTCCAACCGGCAGTCTGTGATGTTTGTTTTGAGGCATCTGACGTGAAGTGTGACAGACGTGAGCTGGACTGACGCAAGAACTGCATTTAATTTTTTCCGGAACCGGAACCGGATGTGAGAAGAAAGACGTGTACGACGACGTGTTTGACGTGTACGGCAAAAACGACGAACTTTTTTTTTTGGAACCTTGTCGTTGACTGTAGTGATTGAAGAAGTTGATTGATGTTTTGTTTACGGTGTTTTTACTTTTTTGATGTTTGTTGTTTTTTAAAATTGTTTTGAGTTTGTTGAGTAGCGAAGAAGTTCTTCTATTGTATGATTTTTGTGTAAGAAGTTGTTTAAAGTGTAAAGGAGTTCAGCCATAAGTTTTTCACGATGCCAACTAGTAATTCGCGCGATGATACTAGGCCGAGGATAACATTCCGCGACATGGAGCACGCGATAGTATCGTTTAGCGGGGATGATACTTATCCGGTAAGATATTGGATTGAGGAGTTTGAGGAGGTATCGCTGCTTATGGGGTGGTCCGAGGTCGAGCAGTACATCTACGCGAAACGGTTTTTAGTGGGGACTGCGAGGCTATTTCTAAGATCTTTAGGACGTGTAGGATCTTGGGATAGGCTTAAAGTTGAGTTGATACAGGAGTTTGGGCCTAGACTAAATTCGGCTATGGTGCATAAGATGCTTAGAGAACGTAGGATTAAGAAGGAGGAGCCTGTACAGCAGTACTATTTTAAGATGAGAGAAATAGCTCTACAGTGTAACGTTGAGGATTCATCGTTGATGGATTACGTTATAGACGGATTAGAAGGCGACGTTGGTGTAAAATCTGTTCTTTATGGGGCGAAAGATTTAAAACAGTTTAGGAGTAAATTGGATGATTATTGTAAAATATTGGCTTTGCAGAAGAGGGTTCCGCAGAAGATGTCATGTCAGAGAGAGAAGGCGCCTACTACCAAGCCACAAAGACGACCAGAGAAACGCTGTTTTTCCTGCTGAGAAGGTGGACATGAAGCAGCAGAGTGTTTCCACAAGCCAAAAGGTGTCAAATGCTTCAAGTGCAATGAGTTCGGGCACATCTCCAGGAACTGCACGAAGAGTAAGGACGAAACAAACCCAGATGAGGTTAAACAAGCTTACACTGTGCAATTTAAGCCGACCATGCCTACCAAAGATGTGACGATTGGCGAACAGAGAGTACTGGCTCACATTGACACAGGAGCTGATGTAAATTTAATGAAGGAAGAAATATTTACCAGGCTAGCTATGAAGGTTGAAGATGAAGGTGTAACGGTTGAAGGACTTGGTAACAATTTCATAAAGACGTTAGGAAGATGTAAAACAAAAATTCAGATGGACGACACAAAGTTTGAGGCGGAGTTTAATTTGATTGAAGACGGTGCCATGCCTTATAATGTGTTGCTAGGAAACAAGATGTTGGCTAACGTAGATCTTAAAATTTCAGCTGAGAATGTGGAGGTTAGACCAGCAACACACCAAATAGCATCGATGGCAGTTGATCAGAAGCAAAAGAAGGTTACAGGAGATACACACAATGACATAGAAGGTATAAAAATGCTTAAGGAGTATGAACCAGTTGCTGTAAAAGACACAGTTGTTGACGACCAGATTGATGTTATTTATGTGGGATGTAGAAGCCAGTGTCTTTGGCTTCTACATCCCACATAAATAAAATTTGCTCATTGACAAAATATTAAATTTTATGTAGCAAAATCATTTATATGTAATAGTTATATAAGGTTTTCAAGTATTCAATATAGAGTCTCGACGGTGACAGGTAGAAATCGTACTTTAATGTCTGTAAGGAGCTTTACTCGCTTCGGCTGATTAATGAAGATTGATGAAGGCACTTCGGAGATGGCACTATTTTTATGATTTGAACTTACTGAGGCTTAAGAATTAGGTTGGGCTCGAATGATGTAGGACACTTCACGATTAAGTCTAGATAAGATCCTAGCCTAGACTTTTATGTCAAATATAGAAAAAATGTGATCACTCTTTTTCTTGCTTAAATATCCTATAAATTATTGCGAATATTATATTTTCATATTTTGTGCTTCAAAAGTTAAAAGTATTTCCTAGTCGTTATTTCAAAAGTAATAAAATTATGCACTTTTCAGCATCCATGAAATCGGGATGCATTCCAAGTTCTAACATTTCTATAATGGATCGTAAGGTTCAAAAGCAATAACATTTTCATACGGCTATAACCGGCATAATACGCAGATGAGCTCTTTGCTGGCTTAATAATAAGTATTTTATTATAAGTTAATACGTTTTTAGGTATACGAAACAAACAATATATAATTGCAATTCAACAATAAAGCTTATATTTAGGTAAGTTTGTACATGTTAATTTATTCAGTTAAATTTTAAAGTCAAAAGCCTGAGTATCAATCGTTTCTATTTGCCAAAACTTATATTCAGAGGAACTCCGATTTCACGATAATCGTGACCATATCATAGTATTCTAATTGAAACTTAGGGTGTATTGTCACTTAGGTTTTAAATTTATTGTCGGTAAAACGAAATTATTTCTATTAGGTATATACAGGGTGTTTCTGACAAGGCGGTAATAAATCAAAGGAGGGATTCTGCTCACCATACCTAACAACTTTCCCAAAGCAACATGGGTCGAAATCTCAAAACAAAATCAGCCGTCCCGTACATTGACCCCGCCAGCTGATCGAACCAATGTATGGAACAGCTGTTATTTTTTTTGAGATTTTGACCAATGTTGCTTTGGGAAAATTTTTAGTTATGGTGAGCAGAATCCCTCCTTTGATTTATTACCGCCTTGTCAGAAACACCCAGTATAGCGCAACATTCCTAACAAAAATCTCTTTATGGTAAATTCAAAATAATATTTTCAAATAAAAAAGGTTAAAAAATATATGTCTTGCATCGCAGTGGACGGACACCTTGGGGCTTACGAAATAGAGTCTGCAAGTTTCTCCCTAATTATCCCAAATTCCCACAAGCTGACTTCAGTCCGCCCTCTGCAACTGACCTAAGTTAGTATTAGTATTCAACTGTAACTTTTGCCCAGCAGTTCAATAGTAGAACTATTCCGCACGTTAGCTAAACGTGAGGTTCAAAGTTGTAGTTTTGAACCTGTTTCTTAAGTTGTAGAATGGTTTTTTTTTATTCCTGCTTACGTATTTTGATGATACATTTTAATTTTTATGGCCGTTTTTGTTTAATGTGCCTGTTCGATAATGGTAAGGATTTATGTGATTTATACCCTATTTGTATGAATGAATTGAAAACTTTATTGCACAAAAAACACAAAAACAAGAACATTAATACAATAAGTTGACGTTATAATATCATCATCAGTCTGTAAGAGCCCACTGCTGGAGATAGGCCTCTTCTCTTGCATGCCATGTACCACGTCTGATCCACCTGCCTATATTATAGTGGTGGTTATATTTACTTTTGTTATAGGTATAACTTGTATGCTCAGCTCACAAATTTGCCAAGTCAAAATATATTTGATTTCGTACATCCAATTAATTAATAAGCTGAAGTAAACTGAACCTCAAGTTACACAAGAGTGGAGTTACAAGTCATTAGTGCCACGATGCGTCCCCGACTAATTACCTACTTGGAAGACTGATGGGCCACGATATTATACCTAATACGACTTACCTTACAGTAAGAGTGAAACTTGGTTTTGAGAAGAACGTGAGTTATTTTAAAATATTTACGTTATAGAAATAAATTTGTGATGTTGTTTTACCTATTAAAAAATATTGTTTAATATTGTACCCTTGTTGAATGTCAACAAATAATATTTATATAAAAATCTGTCATAAAAAATTCAACAGCAAATAATCCGTGTTCGTTCGAATACAACGGGATCCTAAACAGCTCTTCCATGGATATTTTGTTTAGAGAATTTCAAAAACGTGTAATTTGATTGAATAATAATACAAAATGATAAAGTTTTTATACAGGTCCAGTTTCGTAGATTAGGACTAAAAATTAGTGCTTATCTTCACTCTGGTTACGACGAGCAAGATGCTGCACATATCGAAGAGTTTACGCTTCAGAGTAAGTTTTAGCTCCTTCGTGAACCATTAGATTTTACAGGCGTTATCGATGCGTTGATTTAAATTTTAATGGAGTAAATAAGAGATTAAAACTAAGCACCGTACAATAGAATACAATTTAGGCTTACTTCGTTTAATACTATAGATAGATAGACTATAAAACTATCAGTTTTATATTATTGAAGATGCACAAAACTCGACAAACGCGCCCAAAAATCCGTCAACAAAATTTCGATTTTACCAATTTACAGTAAAGATAAAAATCTGGATTGCATTCCCGAAGTTATTTCCGGGATAAGCATATCAAACATCAATGACAGTTCTCGGCTTGGATGCGAATAAAAAGATTAAAAATAACTGAACGATCCACATGATCAAATGCAATATTTATTTTAAAGTATTTTAACATAATTAATGAGAGTGTGACAATATGTCATTGGCTTTGAACCTTAAGTTAATGGTTAATTGGGTTTTTAATTTATTTCATAAGATAACGGAATGAATAAGATATCTTATTTAACTATAAATCAGGATAATTATTTTCTTGCTTGATTTGTTTTGCTTTAAGTTAAACAAGGCATAACTATTGCTATTTGTAATTTAAAAAGTTTGAATTTTTTTGTTTAGCTTACCTAATATTTTCATGGTAGGCTCTGAAACAATGCACACCAAAAAAGCAAGTATGACGCAAACAAGCGACCTTCTCTATCATAAGAATTTATGTTCATAGTAAATTCATATTTCTTCCTTTACGAGGGGAATACCTACCGTACCGAGGAAGCATTTTGGCGGGCGTCAAGGAAAATTCTGTTGAAAAAATAAAACAAGCTAAACAGTCGTAAAATAATTTTACGCTAAATTGATTTTGTCATTTCACTTTTGGTTGGGAGTGTCCTTGAATAATCAAAAAGTTTTCAATGAAAATATGAATGTCAATGTTACCGGAAAACAATACTTTTCGTAAATTTATCAACCTAACCTCACCTACGTGGGTTTATGAACTGACGTACGTTAGTTTATAAACTTCTGCGCATAGTGCAACTGCTTTGTATTTTAATTTTAAATGCAACGATGAAGTTATATTTATTTCTATAAATATTCCAGCCATCGTCTTTGCTGCCCATCCACACATTTCATGGGGAGGAAATAATGAAGCGCAATCCCGGCAAGATCCGGGGGTCGCTTCCGAAGGCCGGAAGTGGAGCGAAATCTTTTTCTCCCACTAGCCAGAATGACTACGCTTACTGTAGCTTCTCGCAAATAACTTTTTTAATAATGCCAGTTGTTTACGAATAAATAGAATATATTTTATGTGTTAAAAAGTTTTTGTACAATTTGTTTGCATAAATGGTTAGTGAACGTAGACGCCCCGCAAAAATGGCATTCGAGGATTCGTTTTATGTTATTGTGTCGTTGCAAGAAAAACATTATTCTTTTTTTATCAATACCTCTGAAAAATATGAAAACCAGTGTTCGCCTATAATTTAATCTACTTTATAAAGATGCATATTTTTAAACACCTAGATAGAGTGATTCAAGAAGAAGATTTATATGTATAATACATGCACAACTGCGCACTATGTTAGCTGTTACAAAGTTCAACTGTCGACTAGTACAAGTAATAATATATTTTCTTGCAGAAATACCACAAAACACCAACAATCAATCTTATCAACACAATCATTCACGAATCTTGCCAACTTGCCTCAAGTTTGCAACAAGGCTCTCGTATCGTGTGCACATGACAGATTGCGGTCTTTTCGGGTTCTATTGCGAGAAGGAAAACAAAATAAAAACATATGTATGGCTGAATTTGTGTTGATCTCACGCTGACACGTTCGTCCATATTATCATTACTTGGCAGTTATAAAAATCACGTACCTAGTTATTAAAAATTTAATTTTTATGCTGAAATATATTATTTTGTCACACCTGCAGCCTGTTACTCAGACTTAAGTAACAGGCTGTAACAAAAACTAAATTATTTAGATAAAAAGCTTATAAACATACCAAAGTATACATACATTGTTCTCTCATTCTACTGCACCGGCGCTATGCTATCAAATGCCTCGTGAAAATTAATTGCACGGAAAAATTGCGGACTCAGGTTCTGCTACAAGCGCGATTCATCATGCTTACCTACTGAGTACATCTACGTTAACGAGAAAGTTAACCAAATAATAAAAAAGAGTCACTGGACGCGCGCAGTTATAACCGAATGACCGACGTTGAAAAAAAAATTTTTTTTTCATGTACCTAAAACTAATTTTATTTTCCATAAATGAACTAGGTACATTTTTTTTTGCGAAGCTCTGTATGTCCTAAATGCTTAGTTACATAATATGTATTGCCCATTGCATGCAAATTCAATTTGTTTGTTCCCTGATTTCAATAATGTTTTTTTTTTTATCTTACTTTGTATGAAATAAAGTGTTTTCTATTCTATTCTATTTCATAAAAAAAAAAACAATAGACTAAAACTGCTTTCTCATAAAACACACCCTGAGTCCACAATAAGATATTTTTCCACTTGTAAAACGCGCTGCGTTTTAAGTTGCTACGCTCTTGACACGGATGTGCGAGAGTGTTTGCCATTTCGCTCTTTTTGCGAGTGATCTTGAGCCTTTTTTGTTCTAGAATTTTAATGCGTGTTCTGTGAAGGTACAAAACAGATGCAAGATTTTACATACAAAAAGCTCTTTAATTATATTATGTAGGGTAACATGCCCTATTACGGCGCGTTTTGACGACATTTTAAAGTAGGGTAAGCAATTAAGCATTTCTAAATATGTTAGCAGATATTTGAATTTTTTTTTGACACTCATGATAATTATATTTTCTATTTCAGTTATCGTTTTATTTATTTTAGAGTGATAATTAATTTCAAATAAATATTTTTTCTGACAATTCGGAATTCCTATTACGGCGGCAAAAAAAAGTTTGAAGCCCATTACGGCGGTAAGCACAGCCTATTACGGAGTATGGAATGACAACACACGCACGATGAAACATTTTGCTCATGGTTCCGTGCAATCAGAAAATGGTATGCAATTAATGTAATTATTACTGGCACTGTACATAAATACAGGATCTTCCTAGTAAGGGGCTATTTTGATAATATTTTGTGTAATAACTATTTAATGAACGGCCTCGCGCTAAGAAGATTCCAGTTATATAATTAGTTTAGGAAACACGAATAATGAATATTTGGCTGTATGGGCTACTATTGTTATAAAATTAATACACAATGATCACTTTACTACTTTTATTCTTTACTCACAACGTTTCAGTAAGGTCTTTTACAAGTATAGAACGTCTGTGTCGCGCGAAGGCTCAGAACAGAATCCTCGCCTGCTCGTCGAGTGCGGTATTTATATGATTTTGGTTAACAGACGGAAGATAGACTACCGTCTATTTTTGTTTATTTGAAAAATCCTTACACTCGTCCATCCTGACCGCGTGTACGTCCTCGTACACGTGACCAGAAATACGGAGAAGATATTATAAAAATCCTTACACTCGGCGAGCGGAAGTCACTCTAGTCAAAGTCAAAAAGTCATGATTCTACTCCCTTTCACAATGATTTTACAGCGTAGAGAAGAAAGGGGTAACAAACTCTACTTTACAATTTATCTCTTCTTTTTTTTTTTGTTTTTTTTTTTTTTTTTTTTTTTTGACATTACAATTCAATTTACAACAATTAAAAAAATACAAATTACTTTAAAAAAAATAAGTACATAAAGTGTTTAAAAAAAAAAAAATAAGTACGTTACTTCCATGCATCTTTGTCGTTTTAGTTTCACAAGAACTCATAAACTTAAGTGTATTAGAGTAATAAACAAAATCATAAATTCTAGTATATATGAATCACATATGAATATTTCTTCCAAAACTAATCGTCATCTACGTCACAGATTACCTACCAACATTTCTAATCAATTGAACAATTGTACTTTCGAAAACTAATGCTTTTGACTTAACAATGCGTATTAAATTATCTTAGTAAAAATATTGATTTACATACTATATCATTATAAAATTCTAAGGGGATACCATTATTTTCTATTATGCTTTTGACTTAACAATTTGTATCAAAATATCTAAGTAAAAATATTGATTTACAAACTATAACATTATAAAATTCTAAGGGGATACCATTCTTTGTCTATTCGATGTCCCCATTCCGGAATTCTCAGCCTTCCTCGATTGTGTAAAATCTCATACAAACTATTACTTACTTAAACAATAAATTTTTTTTTCGGTAAAACGTAAAAATTACAAAAATAAATAAAAGATTATCAGTCAATCAAGATTAAGGCCTAAATAATGCCTCTTCTAAATATAATCATATTAGCTTCACGAATATAAATTAGTTCACGAACATAAAAAAAACTTATTTAAATATAAGCTAACTTCAACAACATTATATAAATTTCAGATTAACAAGTTCAAGGTTTCAATCAATTTCAAGCTTTTGTTTTGACACTTAACAGACACGGCCTGCTATGACACATTATTAATCAAGCTACTGTTTGCCACACTTGGGACACGGCCTGCTATGACATACTATTAATCAAGCTACCGTTTGCCACACTTGGGACACGGCCTGCTATGACACATTATTAATCAAGCTACCGTTTGCCACACTTGGGACACGGCCTGCTATAACACATTATTAATCAAGTTTCTTCTAACATAAATAATAAAATATCAAAAACAATGGTTTACAAAGCCTTATAACAAATTCAAAACTAAATAACATCCTTTTTGGCACACAGGGCTGAACAGATCAACAACAAACAACTCAAAAAAAACTAAAGTATACAATGTTTTTACTTTTAAGTTTTTTTTTTTTGTTAATTGTAATTCCTTTTATTTCTTAATTTCTAGATAGCACAATATTATATTTAGTCTGCATTATGTCACACATGGCCTATTTAGACAGCAAATTGCCACGTGCCATCTTCATTGGTAACACACAGGGCTACAATGATCACTAATAACTGCCTACATAATAATATTATTATTGCAGGTGATATTAACATAAATATAAGGTATAAACCAGACGAAACTTCTCAAGAACGCAGTAACCGGTTAAAGTATTTAAATATGCTTTCCATACATTGTATATTTCCTGGGCACACGTTGCCCACAAGAGAGAAAAAATGCCTCGATCATTTTATGGTAAAACTAAGTAAATATAAATCGAATCCTTTATTGCTATCATGTCACTACCTTTCTTAACATTAATACATCCTCGAAACTTACAAACACTCGTAAATATACTACAACTATTAACTATGAACAAGCACTAAATAGTCTTGAACTAAAGAACCTAAATAACCTACTTGATTGCGAAGATCCTCAATAAATCACTGATTAACTGATCAATAAAATGACGGAGTCCCTAAATGAAAACAAAGTAATTAAACGTATTCCAAGAAATAAGCGCATTTTAAAGCCTTGGATAACAAATGGGATTTTAAAGTGTATTCAAAATAGAAATAAATTACTAAAGAATCTCCGCTCTGATCCGACTAATAATATTCTTTAAATTACTTATAAACGATACCGTAATTTCTGTAATGATCTTATTGAAAAACTAAGAGAATATGAAAGTGATCTGTTAAAAAAAAAACTCAGAAAAAAAAAATTCGAAAGCTCTCTGGAAAAACATTAAAAATATTACAAACCTTAACAACACAAAATCTAAAAATAATGGCTTACTTAACTGCGGATCATCTCCCGAAGAATCAACTAATAGGATAAATACTTTCTTTGCTAATATAAAAAGATCTTGCTGAAGAAATTATTAATGATAATTCGAGATACTGCACAAAATAGTTAACTCAAAATTAACGGCACATTCGCAACTTTCGTCTTTTGTTTTGCTTGACACAGATGTAAACGAGGTAAAGAGTCTCATTGCTAATCTTAAATCGAGTAGTGCATCTGGTGAAGACAATATTCCAACAGCATTTCTGAAGCTGGCCAAAAACATTGTTTCACCAATAATTAGCCTTGTTAACTTATCTCTTCAAAAAGGTTTTTTTTTTTTCTACAAGACTTGAAACTTGAACAGTGAGCTACTATCAGTCAGAAAATTATTCATTCTAAAATGTGTCCTAAAAATGCATGCAAAATTACCATTTGACGCCAAAAAAATAAAAAAATGAAAGTAGACGCAAACATACGGTGGCTCCTATATTTAACAGTAGGACAGCTTTCGCAAAAAGGCAGTATAAGTTTTATATAATAAGATAAACAAATTGTTAAATATTTACCCCAGTAAAACAGTATAATTGTGTTAAAAAACTCTTATGCAGCTGGCTTTTGAAGCAGAATTATGATGAAATTGAAAACCTAATAAATGTAACCTAATACCTTTTTATTTCCTTAGTAACTTAAAAATTAAAAAATCTAAATTCAAAATGTATTGTTAGTATTATTAATATTTTCTTTTTTCTCTATTTGTGTAACTAGAATTAGAAATAGTATTAAGCTATATTTATGTATAAATCAGCTTAACTTAACACATTTAGAATATATTTTGAAAAGCATGTGACAATGTGGAAGATCGGGGTCTCCTGATACAGGTTAATACTTAAAAGGAGACTCCTCGCTTTTATACTTTTGTAAAATTGGAAATTGAATAAACTTATTTATTATTTATTATTATTACATGGTATGTGTTCTACCTTATGGCACACATGGCCGAATAAAGTGTATAGTTAAATATAACTTCGTTATCCTCTTCCGATACACTTGGTCACACACACTAGCACATAATAAAAAAAAATAACATACACAATCACATTGATCCTTGCGCACGGCCGCTGTGCTCTCTGTCCTAAATGCTTGGGCTTCCCTTGCACTGCGCCGCGACGCCCACTCGAGACTTTTTCTGGTCGTGGCACCTTCGACATCACTGACACGTGATGCAGCGCGGTGAGAGGTGTAAAGGCGGTGCCTATCAGTCCCTTCGTCTGGCTCCATCTCTATGACTCAGATACAGAAAGAAAAGAAAATGTTATTGTAATTTTATTAAGATTTGACATTAAAATTCTAGGTTTTATTCAATACTCAAATGACAATATATATCATAATCTTCCGAAGGTATGTAACTCAATATTTATAAAACCCACAACGCCACAAAAAAATATCCTAACATAAACAAATCTTTAGAACAAACAGCACAGAACAAGTTGTTTAATCTTTACTTTCAAACTATGGATGTCGTGCCCGATAATAAACTATTATTATTATTAGGTAAGTAAGTATTTGAATACAAAAATAAAATTTATTATAAGATTCCAAACAATTGATTGAATGAGTTAGTAGTAATAAAAATAAAATAGAATAAATAATTATTACGATTTCCAATAAAAAGTATAAACCGACGCTAGCGACTAAAATATGATTGTCTCTTTCCCCAGTAGTACTTTAGAAGCTCTGTCTCCGTTCTTTTTTTTTTTCTTTCCTTTGATTTCTTCTGCATAAATCCTCTTAAATCCTACCTTGCCGAACAGATTTATTCAGATAACTAAAATAAGTCTTAAATATAAAAGAAATATATAAAGTATTAGGCCCCTTTTAATTCTAATTTGCATTAATGACATTGCAAATGCTATAGATTTCCTCATTATTCCATGATAGAAACCCAGTCAAACCCGGCGGTGACGTTCACAAGTACGAATCAGATTTAAATAATGCATTAAACTTATACAATTTTCTCAAATATGTACTTTTTTTTTTTTTTTTTTTACAAACAAATAGTGGCTTGGTTTTAATTTTTGCTATCAAATTGATCTAATCGTAAAAAAATATAATATTATTAATTAAAAGTCACCGATAGGCTGAAATTTTTAGATAATAATGACACCGAATAAATTCTTGTACAAATTAAATCAATATATATAAAACTCTTCCGTTACTGACTAACTGACTGACTGACAGACAACGCAGAGCCGAAACTACTGGGCGTAGCGGGCTGAAATTTTGCATGTAGGTTCCTTAGGGAGTGTAAGTGAGCACTAAGAAGGGATTTCCCGAAATTCCCACGGGAACGGGAAAAACGGGAATTTTGTGTTTATGAGAAATCTGCGCGGGAAAAACCGCGGGGCAGCCTCTAGTTTTAATAATAAATTTAAATGCAATGAGTGACCTTATCGCTAGAAAGCAATTTCTCCCAATTAAACCACATTAGTTAATCATATGACTAGATATATACAAGATGGATGCCTAAACGACGCTTAGGCATACATGACCCATATTAAGGTATACCTAGCCAGTCATAGAGCACACATAGCCCCTCTACGGCATACATAGCCAGTCATAGAGCACACATAGCCCCTCTACGGCATACATAGCCAGTCATAGAGCACACATAGCCCCTCTACGGCATACATAGCCAGTCATAGAGCACACATAGCCCCTCTACGGCATACATAGCCAGTCATAGAGCACACATAGCCCCTCTACGGCATACATAGCCAGTCATAGAGCATACATAGCTCCTCTACGGCATACATAGCCAGTCATAGAGCACACATGGCCCCTCTACGGCATACATAGCCAGTCATAGAGCACACATAGCCCCTCTACGGCATACATAGCCAGTCATAGAGCATACATAGCTCCTCTACGGCATACATAGCCAGTCATAGAGCATACATAGCCCCTCTAAGGCATACATAGCCAGTCATAGAGCACACATAGCCCCTTAACGGCGTACATAGCCAGTAATAAAGCACACATAGCATCACTACGCCATTCAAACATTACATCAGTCAAATTATCTAAAAAAAATAAATTTACAACAACAAATACACCAAACAGATATTTTATTTAAATCTGAGGGTGAATCGTAAATTGATCTAGATTATTAAGTTTCTGTTCGAGTAAATTTCAATTCCTAGTCTGTAATCAAAATAACGGACGTTTTATTTGAATCTGAGGGTAAATTATCATTTTTTTTTTTTTTGTTTCTGTTCAAGTTAATAACAATTCTGAGTCTGTAATAAAAATAACGGACATTTGATTTGGATCTGAGGGTAAATCAAAAATTGGAATAAAATTCTTAAGTTTCTGTTCAAGGTAATTTCACTTATTAATTTTTAATAAAATTTATAAAAATAGTACAGAGAATATAATAGTTATTGTCTATTATTACTAATAATTCATGTAAACTTTTAATCATAATTGAACAGAATACGGTACAAAATGTATAAAAACATTCACAAATGTAAGTTTATCTATAAAACTGATAATTGTTTTAACGGAGGTTCCAAAACGTGTTTTGTTAACGGTCTTACAAAAAAAAAAAAAAAGTAGATATAATAATAAAACATCACACTCAGAGCCCCTAACTAGGAAGGACCTGTATCTAGGGTGCCCGAAACACACAGAGATAAACATCACATCCGGACCGGAAACAAACATCGATTTTTATCATAGCAATATTCGCCCTGCCCGGGAATCGAACCCGGGTGCACAGCACACGCTTACTCAGTTCACGTCACTGCCAACTGAGCCACGGAGCAGTTAAATATATTTAATATGATTATGATTACCGTAGGTAAAACCACAGAACAAGGAAAATGCTCTCTCTCTCGTTGCCGGGCAGAGATCGGCAAATTACTCCACTAAGTTAAATCCATTAAATGAATTTATTAAGTAATTTATTACTCTACAAAATAAATATTTTAAAACAAATTTACATAACCTTATAATCTCCCTCTACTTTATATTATAATAAATATCTTTTGCAATTAGCTACACTCTTGTTTTTTTTTTTTTTTTTGGTACGTAGGTAGGGTAACTGGTTAACGCCATGAATAAAATGATGTTGGTTGTCTGGTTAAATAATGATACCATCACGGACGTTAAAATTCCAATTTCAAACAAAAATATTTTTAAATAATGACGTAATTTTAATTTTAACGTGTGATAGAAAAAAGGGCCATACTAATCATGCAAAAAAAACAAATTACAAAATTGGCAGCGTGTACTTACCACTTCTGACTTGTTATAAAATTAATACACAATGATCACTTTACTACTTTTATTCTTTACTCACAACGTTTCAGTAAGGTCTTTTACAAGTATAGAACGTCTGTGTCGCGCGAAGGCTCAGAACAGAATCCTCGCCTGCTCGTCGAGTGCGGTATTTATATGATTTTGGTTAACAGACGGAAGATAGACTACCGTCTATTTTTGTTTATTTGAAAAATCCTTACACTATGTTCCTTTGCCTGACCTGAACGGGCGAATAACAAAACAACAAGCAATCAATCAATCTAAGGCATCGTAACGTTCTCCCATCTCTGCACAACAGAACGGATTGAATTAAATATGGGGACGATTTTCTTTTTATAAGCCGCGCTGATAAAGAAACGATTTGAAAATGGCGGCCGAACGAATGCTATCTTGCGTATATTAGTATGAGGGAAGAGTTGAGAAGAGATACAGCCCATACAACCCGCCGCCGCCATTTTGAGATAGTTTTTTTATGTGCGCAGGTTATACCCATAAAAGCGTAATTTGTGCGAATTTGGCAAGCTTATTAACATTATTTTTAATATTTGTTGTTAATCTACATTAAGTGAAGTTACAAATGATCATTATTTAATGTCTGTTGACCAGATCAATATCTCAGTAGAGGCTCGACTTTTGTTCAAAAAAGGAAGATTTTGGCACAATTTTTGCATTTTTCTCAAAATTTCCATAATTTTTTGAATTCTTTGGACGACTAATAAAATATGGTGAAATTTTTTCATTAAAATTAATCGAGCCGTTTCGGAAATAACTACCTTTGGCAGACAGACAGACGGACGGATGGAAAAGACATATTAATAAGATCCCGGGACGTGTACCCGAAACCTTAATCAATAAACTGATACAAACCTAAACTGAGAACTTCCTCTTTTCTAAAATTGGTTAAAAATAGGTAAGTACAGTTACGGACTAGGAGGCTGTAACAGATTTGTCTATGGCGTCAGCCATAGACTGTATTACCACAGAACAAGAGCTATTTTGCAATACAGAAAAACCGGAAGTGTTACGCCGATCGTGTCCGCCACTGTACTATAAAATCCTTCTTCTGAAATTAAAAAATACTTTTGTGACAATCGGTTTTGACAAAATCGAAATAATCGCGGACAAACATGCATACAAACATACATACAGGTCGAATTGATAACCTCCTTAACCTCGTTATAAAACAATTGCTGTTCGTTTTTCTCAAACTTTATTTTGAAAAGGGCCCGGATGGGGGTTTTAAATAATCCTACTAATATTATAAACGACATAGTTTGTAATAAAAGATGTCTGTAACTCTTTCACGTAATAACTACGAAATAGATTTTAATGAAACCTTACAAATAAAACATATTTGAAGGAAAATTTAACTGGCGAAGCAGCGGCGTGCGGTCAGTGAAGATTTAGTTAAACGGTAAAAAATATGGAAAATGGATTTCTACCCAAGCGGGGAAAGTTAAAAAAAAAGAAAGAATGTTTTTTTACAACAACGTTGCCAGAAACATAAAATAAAATGGAACACAAACAAACAACAACAAAACAGTAAACCAAAATACAATAATAAATAAAACAACCAACGAATCATAATCAGTTTTGTATGGTGTGTCAAAGTTGTGGTAAAATCTAGTAGTAAATTATTATATTGAAGGGAAAATACGATAAACCTAACCTTAGTATACATTTTTGAGTAAGTTTTTTAATTATTTACTTACCCTGTTGTTCAAAAAAGTTAAAGTGCATTTCAGTTATTTGACGTATGTCAATTTAGACAAAATGTCACGTATTTACCATACAACAAACCAAATAACTAGACCTGCAGTAAAGCTTTTTAAAATGTACGGTATCTTTATGATAATACCGTTAAATTATTAGCTCTGTAATTTCCATACACCGTGTTAGGATTCCTTACAGCCTAATACGGTAGGTACTAAAATATCTAATGAGTTTTTATATCCTAATTCTGAAATATAATGTTAAGATATTTCGATAATGTAAGTTATTACTTACAAATAGGAGTACTCTGACTTTACCATAAAACTCTCGAATCGTTAGTAATCGTTGTATTAGACCATTTTTCTTCATTAAAACTCATACGTTAAGTTTCACAGTATTCTAACAAACTTAAATTTTAATGTCAACTTTAAGCGTAAAAAACAAGAATTTTAGTTAAAAAACATGTACCTCCAAAATTGGTTTTATACTTGAGAACTAATGAAAATTACACTTAAATAACGAAATGTTCATAAATTATATTTATTATACCACTAAATTTATAAATTACCGACACTGCGTTTTTCCTATTACCGATGGTACCCTCCGTAATAGGCGGTACCCTCAAATAGCCTTCCTAACACGGCGGACTTTTGTTTACTCATATTTACTTGTTTTATTAGATTTTAAACTGAAATCAACTTGATTAACTAAGACAACTTGAATGTAAAAAGTATTCGAATATAGTAACATATTCTTAAAGTGTTTGTCTGAAAATTCAATGTTATACCGCGAGTCAGTCTGCGTTTGTATGAAACACCTTCTCGCTTTGGTGACGATGCACAAAATAATTAATTTAAGTAATTTTAAACGATTTTAAACGCACGAGTGCTGGGTAATAAGTTACTTGTTAGTTTCTCTTGGACCCTATGTAGTCACCTTTACCATACACAGTCACAACGAATTATAAATTGCAAAAGATAAAATAGAGCCGTAATAAGACGTGATTTTGACTACCGCGGTAATAGGACGTTTTACCCTAGAAAGGATTAATTTTCAAATATACCTATTTGGAAAATTCATAAGATTTTCGAAATTCGATCCGTAAAATTTCTTGTTTTATGTGTTCTTTGATAAAAAGGATCTTGTGGTTAAATATCAAGAAGCAAGGAAATTATGCCCGTAATATCCAACTCGGTTTAAACTGCTTCAGTAGTTTAAACTGCATCTATCACTTTCTTTCTCATGTAGACAAAAAGTGATAGCTGCAGCTTAAACCAACAACACAGTTTAAACCGAGTTGGATATTAACGGTCCTAGAAGGTTAAGAAGTATAAATCTTGCCCCAATAATCTAATGGCCGCGGTCAGCGGTCAGCGGGGCCGCGGTATCGTACGTCACATATTTAATGGTCATTAATTCGTCAATGTCTTAAGTTGAGTCAAGGGTCGGAATTTAGTAGGTTAAATTAAACCACAGTCTTCTGGGGTGCTTAGTATTTGAACTTGGCCGAATGTTTGACCTACTTGCGTTTATTATTTTTTTAGTAAGTTAATGTCCCAATTAGTGTTTTTACCACTTATTAGTAAACTTTTTAGCCTAATATAATTTAAACATGGGATTTTAACAAACAAAAAAGATGTTTAAAATTGTTAAACCTAGACAATGAAACAATTGTTGTATAACTCTTACTATAGATTTGACGAAACCCTGGTTTCGTAAACGACCAAAGTGGATTTAGATAGTAGTTTGGCCTGTTCGTATAAGTTCTCCATTTATAAAATTCCGATAATAATCATCATGCAATCAGCACAGCAGAAGTACGTTAGTACTCTTTTTATACTGTGGCAGAAATCAGCAAACAAACCTAATTACACATTCTATACTACAGATATAATATTTGATTCTTAATAATACAATGATTGTGAAAAAAAAAAAAATTTTTTTGGCCAACACACAAGGTCAAGAATAAACTTTACCAAATTTCAAATATTAAACCTGTAAACTCGTATAGTTCGACGAGATGTTAGACGTTACTATTGATACGCAAAAGGTAGCTCTAGAGCTCCGTGGATAATAGTACACGGTCATTAGTCGGGGGACAATAGATCTAGAAACCGTCCCGGTCGCCCGAGACAATGCGGATGACAAATTACTGCACATTTCACTGCACGGACGCGGGCACAAAGGTCTTTGCCCACTGACCAAATTTATACTAATTGATATTTAATTAATAATAATAATGTATTTTTTGTATAATTTGAAAAACTGCATTAGCATAGTTAAAATAAAAGTGTGTCCACGACTGACTTTTTGTAGGGCCGATAATCGGGCTGATTTTATTTTGTATTGAATTTGTCACCGATTTTTGTAGGACGTGTGCGTTGCACCATTGCAATCAGTACGTTCTATTTTCCTTCTACGAAAAATCGGTCACTGATTATCGGTCGTGTTGGCGGGCACTAAAAGGTCGTCGAATTCATAAGAAGAAATTATCTTAACAAAATATTGATTTAGATAGTAATATCGATAATATCAATTAATTTAAGATTATAATTGAAACAAATAAAATACAATTATTAATTATTTTTATTTATGTTTTCAAATCTTAAAAAAAGTGAGGTTAAACAATTAGGTATACACAAATACATACTTTGTCCATGCATAAAATTGTCCTCTTTAAAGATTACTCTCATTGAACAACGCTTTGTAATGTGTTGCCGTGCGTACATATTTGCTCAAAAAAGATTAGCTTATATATACGTGATCAAACACCAAAGATTGTATTGTGTTGTAAAAAGTATACATTATTATCAAAAATACAAATCTAATGGCTGGTTTAGACGGTTTGAGCTAGCGTACGGAGTCAGTCATCTGAGTAGCTGCACTGCAGTAACTCACACTGTTTGGACGAGTAACTCGTACGTGTGAGTTGGCCAGTAGCTTGCATTCGAGTTACTTCAACATTTTTTTTTACTCGCCTGCTCGCCCGGCATCAACTCGCACATGACAGGGCTCGGCCATCGATCACATCGTTTGGCCGCGTTCGGCAGTAGCTCGCTAGAGCCAGCGGGGCATTTGTGAGTGGAACCGCGTTTTCACTAGACATAACGACTCAACTCGGACTGAGTAGTAGCTGGACGTCGTCGTGTAGTCAGCAAAGGCGAGTCGAGCTACTGGCGTACGAGTAAACAATCCGAGTAGCTGTCTACTGGCCAGGTGAGCTGCTCGCTCAGTGTATACCAGCCTTAACGGTATTGCATGTATACCTTAATTGGAAATAATTAATCTTATTTTACAAATAGGACGAACAATGGACAAAGCTTTATTGCGAAATTTTAACAGAGTATTTTAAAACAAGGAAAATCGGGCAAAAAATCACCTCGCCGAGTAACAATACCCATCGGACGCACGTTTACTTTCTAACGTTCATATGGGAATACTGTGAAAATAATGTTAGGATGGATTTCTATTTAGATGGATTAGTTTAGAATATTTCACTCTTGGGCTTGGTACTTAAAGATTGGTAGTAGTAGTCAACTATTTAACCGGTTGTTGTACAGCCGATTATTGTTGGCACATACAAATAATAACAATACCAATAATTATTTTAATAATACCAATTATATATTTAAATAAACCTTATTTTTGGAATTATTTAGTAGAAGTTAAAAGACAAGCGAAATTACGAATGGTCAACCAGTAGGACTGGGCAGGGCATTTTCTCATGATTTTCCCTAACACCCCTTGCAACACTCGTCAACAGCATCAAATGCTTTTTGTTTGTCTGAACAGATCACCTCTATTGCCCTCTGAATGGACCGTTTACGTCACAATGCACCCAAGAGCCGTTACACGGACAAATCGTCAAAGTTTGCCTCATTTAGGATGATGAGTTTAAGTTGTTTGTCGGAATCCCCTTTTTATAACCACTATAATCTCTAACGGACCTGTTTTGGACATAAATTAACCCAAGTAACTGCCATTAAAAGACCTAAGTATAATTTTTTTTTATAAACACAAAGTTTCGTAAACATACAGGTGTTTGAACATGAAAATCTGTTTGCTATAGGTCGGTAAATATTATACAAAGTTTTGGAGTTTTGTTTAATTGCATTTAATTTTTGACCGACGAAAAAAAAAGGAGTAGGTACTCAATTCGACACGTATCGTAAAATATATATTTATTAATGTATGATTACGCATAACTTTTTACAGAGTATTCCAATTATGATAATTCTTTTTTTTAATCGACAGGGCATACCTTGAAGTGTGCCATAAAAAATAAGAAATAAATTCCCACCCTAAGGGTAGGAAAAAAGGGGTGACTTTTTGATCAGTGGTATTTTACCAATAGCATAGGTTACTAATCTACGTTAACCGACGCACAAGAAATAATGTAGCTTTATAAAACGTTAAATAGGTACATAATAAAGAACTTTGGAAACCCAAGGTACTTAGATGGTACCCGTATTGTAACCTCTAAGCTTTTTCAATTTCCTATGTATGTTCACATTATTTTCTCGTTAATTTTCAACCGTTTGTATTCTTAAGCAAAATCCTCGCAGCAGACAGTGTTTGGGGGCACTTTAATTTTTAAACCCGCTGAAACGGCCAACAATAACTTTTGAGATAATTACAATGCCGCACAATGCGCTCTAACGGATTAAATTAATTTAGTACTGAGTACTGGCGCACACGGATAGAGAACTTTTGAGACTGAGTGAACGACTAAAATTAGAAAAAGACAACGGTTTATATTTCGGAATAGAATTGTGTTGTTTGCTAGACCTCCTGTCGAATCAACGACGAACATTAGTTGCAATTATAAGGAATTCCTTGCGTGAAATGGAATTACACTCCTATTAAAACCCAGTCATGTTGCGGTAAGATGATTGTAAGTAGCTCAGGATTATTAACAGCAACTTAGGTTACATTTCAATATCAATGTTCGTTAACATCCACACAATACCCAATTGCACAATTTAAAAAACCTCCGTAGAAGTTCAGTTTACTTACTTACTGGGAACATGGTACATCTTACATCCGCAATCCACAATGTTTTTAACAAACAAAAAATTTTCAATATAAATTCCCTCTTCCTATATAATAACTAGAGGCTGCCCCGCGGTTTCACTCGCGCAGATTACTCGTAAACACAAAAATCCCGTTTTTTTCCCGTTCCCATGAGAATTTCGGGAAATCCTTTCTTAGTGCGCACCTACACTCCCTAAGGAACCTACCTACATGTAAAATTTCAGCCCGCTACGCCCAGTAGTTTCGGCTCTGCGTTGTCGGTCAGTCAGTCAGTCAGTCAGTCAGTCAGTAACGGAAGAGTTTTATATATATTGATTAGCGAGCCCATGTTAGTAGTTTCGTGGAAATCATAGCTAAATAATTATTAATATTTGCCATTCGGCAAATTAGTCCAATAAACTTTCGTAAATAGATAATATGTACTGGGTATTTCTAAAAGGTCGGTAATAAAGTGGTAATTTACTTTACCACTATTTTATCCAAAATACGTCCACTGCTGGACATATCCAATAACATTCCCAAAGCAACATGGGCCCCAATTTCTGAAAAAAACAGCTGCCATACCTACATTGGTTCCATCAGCTGACGGGGCAAAATGTACGAGTCTACGAGACAGCTGATTAATGTTTTGAGATTTCGATCCTTGTTGCTACGTGTAAGTTGTAGAGTATGGTGAGCTATATCCTTCCTTTGATTTATTACGCCTTTTCACAAACACTCTGAACATCAATTAATTGCAAATTTAACAACTAACATGGTTAAGTTTATTTTAATTAAAAGCCTATAAAAATATTTTCATTACGTGCAATGCAATGCAATAAGCAGGAAATAGAAAGGCTACATTTGTTAAATTTAACGTTTCATTTAACACTCCCAATAGCACTCATAGAATACCAAAAATAAAAAGTTCATTTACCCCAACACAGTACAAACCGCAGCCTAGCAGAATAATTCAATTGGCATCCAAACAACATTGTCAGCCAACATCTACGTATCTACAAACACGAATGTCCCGGCACGTCCCGGGGACGTCCCGCGGAACTTTACGGAATGATAAATGAGTAGCGCACGTGATGTAATGCCGCGACTCCCTGGTGTCCAAGCGACAGACGTCCTCATCCGGGCACAGCCTGCTCCGCTCCTCGTTGTAAGTGAAACTAGCCGTTTGGGACGCTTTCCGTCTAGTGTCACAAAAGTAAAGACAAGTTGAATACTTTTTGACTGGGTCGCAGTTGGATCGGATAATTGTAAGGTCTAGGGCACACATCGGATAGGATACTTCATTGAAAAACAGCCGAAACTCGTGTACGAGCAAGCGTCTCATGCTTGTTTGAGCGAGATGAGACGTGCGACGCTGCTGTATTGCGGTAAGTGAGAGGTAACCGAGCGCGGAGGAACCGTATTTGCTGAGGGAGGCAGGGAGTGCCCATACTGTATTTAGTACTATTTATTATACTGTGCCTGGAGTCAGATTCTCTTAATTAAAGTGATCATAGACATTACATGAACAAGATTGCATTCAGTATCCATTGCTGCTAAACTTTATTGCTGCTTTTTACAGGGCATGTACTTTTGATGGTCCTCAAATAGCAGAATGTTCTCGATTAATTTAGGACCTGGTAACTAGTTAACTACACTTTAAAAAAAAGTCGGCTGCCCAGAGCCCACGTTAGACTTTAAATAGTAGCTTGAAGTTTTTGGAAGCACTTCAACTAATACCCAGCTAATTTAGAATCGTCTGAATGTCTAATTAAATCATACTGTAAGAAAAAATAAAAATATTCTAAATAATTGCCAACATTGTTCATGGCAGAGTTTCAAAGAAAATTAATTCTGTTACCTTTATTTGCCAACCTTTTGTAAATCTTGGCTGGCGTGTACTAGTAATTTAATTTCTTTTTATTTGCGTTTCTTTAACGAACGAGTCTTTTCTTCTTTTACCTCTGGTAAGTACCAATAAACCGATACCTACGTATTTTTCACAATATTCCATTTTCTTTGACATATCTTAAAAATAAATAAAACGCTTCTTTACTACTTTACCATTGTATTGTAAATATTGCAAAGTACTTATCAATAAATAGTATAAAACAAAGTCGCTTCCGCTGTCTGTCGCTATTATGCCACGGATTTTAATGTGTATGTTTTTTTGAATAGATAGTGATATTTATATGTATAATACATCCGCAACATAGTGATAACATGGGTACGAAGTTCGCCGGGTCGACTAGTCGAATCTATAAAAAACCAAATAAACTCATTATAAAATGGCATTCCTACCGAATAATGAAAACGAAAAGCAATGAAGTGCCAAATGTGATCAATTGACCGAGCAAATAAATGTATGTGAAAAATTCGTTTTAAAAGCGTCGGCGGCGGCGGTGTGGATTCTGAAGGGTCGTAATTACTTCCCTTCGAGTATTTTTTTACCCTCGTCACTGAATGTGCTATTTGACTTTTCACTTTTGTGAATAATAAAAAAAACAAAGTCATTGATTGGTGTTGTATTACTTACCTTTATACCTATTGTTTAAAGTTTTAATAAAGCTAGTTTACATCTATACATGTGATAAACTGTGTATCTGTCATTACATTATGAAATTATCTATACTAATATTATAAAATGCAAAAGTATACGAACTCCGCCTGTCTGTGATATGGCTGAAAATCGTTAGGTACATATATAGGATACTTTTTATCCTAAAACTCCCACAGGACCAGAAAATTCGAATATTGCGGTTCGAAATAAAATTGCGCTGGCGAAGCCGCGGGCGCACACTAGTGATAGCAATCATTTTACAAATTAAACCTACCTACTGTTACAATAAGTTCTATTGAATCTGCAATTATTGTGGCAAAAATTATATCCTTCTGTTACTAAACGAAACAAAGGAGCAACATTTATGAAAAGGCACGATAATAGAATTCCGTCTGGGAAACAATTTATCTCTTGCTGCGTTGAAAGGGTGAGAGCAGAGTGCGACTGACAACAAGGACACTTGCTTTCCACGTCAAATGACCGCGAGCCAGGATATCAGACAAAAGTTAAATTAATAGCCGCCATCCGCATCGCTACAGTAAGCGCAGGGCAACTCTGTTATAATAGGTACTGAGAAAATAACAAATAAGTGCAAGTTAATCACCGATATGCGACCATCATTAATAAGATTTACTATCTAAATACTCTACTATATCGCTAAAACTCGGGAACGGCGGGGCCGATTTTGTTGATTTTGGTTTTTAAATGTTCGTAGTAGTCCAGGGAAGGTTTAAAAGGTGAGAAAATTGGTATATAAATGGAGTGGAAGTTAGTAAAAACAACTGATCCCTCAGACAAAAATTCAAAGAAATTGATATTTTGACGCTTCCGTCCCAGTACATCTTTGAAATTATTATGTATACTCGTAAAAACTTACATATGTTTGATAAAAAATGTGATAAAATTAAAGACCTTAGAACGCGTAGCAAAAACAAACTAAGTATTCCACAGAACAGACTAAAACGGACAAACAAATGCTTTATAGGAAACGAAGTAAGATTTTATAACAAGATCCCAGAAGAGATTTTGATCCTGAATGATAATAAGTTTAAAACTCGTATCAAAAAAGGTTTGATTAAGAAAGCTTATTACAATGTTGATGATTATGAAAACGACAAAGACGCATGGAAGTAGTCTAGCTCTGCACGATATTTTCATTATTTCTTGTATGTAAGTACTTTAAATCTTATTAATTTATGTTCTTTGTATTGTAAATTAAATTTTAATGTCACATAAGAACAAAAAAAAAACAGAGATAAATTGTAAAGTAGAGTTTGTTACCCCTTTCTTCTCTACGCTGTAAAATCATTGCGAAAGGGAGTAGAATCATTTGACAGAGGAGGGCTCGTTTGGGGGCGTTTCCATGCGACCATTGTCGTAAGGCAAGGTGTAGCGGATATAGGGGTGAGGATGAGAATGAAACACCGAATTACAATTTAAATCAGCGTTGACCGTGCGTCGATGCCATTCGAAGGTAGACTATCTCCCCGCAGGCGGCGGCCATCGATAGCTCATTTTTACCCCGCACCGCCCCGCAGTCCCCTTCGACATCATCGAACGCTGCGCTTTCGCATTTATTTAATAAACAAAACGCAAAACAATACAAAGTGATCACAGATGTTAACATTTTCAGTTTTATATGAAATACGTGTGTCTGTCTGTTTGTCTGTTCGTCATAACTCAAAAATAAATAAAACTTATTCTAAGTAAACCCTACGTGCCGTGGTTCGTGTCGCCAACAATTCCCCACCCTAGTGCTGCTCGGCAGCACTCCTAACTTACCGGAATACGAGCGACACGCGTTACTGGTCGTCTCAAAACGCTTGTACTAGTGCGTACGTCCACCACTCTTACACGGTTATCTTTCCCTGGAAGTATTGCGGTTATTATACCTTTAAGCCACATATTCCTTGGAGCACCTGGGTCTACAATAACTACCAGATCTCCGACTTCCAGAGAGGGTTCTTCTTGTGTCCATTTTTTTCTGCTTATCAGTTCAGGCAAATATTCTTTAACCCAGCGTGACCAATACATGTCTGCTAACCTTTGGGAAATCCGCCACTGCCTTCTCATGAACAAATCACTTTCATTAAACTCCCCTAAGACTGGTAGGTTAGATGACGATCCGATGAGAAAATGATTTGGAGTAAGCGCTTCTAGTGATCCTGGTTCTACACTGACATGTGTCAATGGTCGTCCATTAACGATGTGCTCAACTTCTGCCATAAGAGTCCCCAAAACTTCTTCGCGAGGAGCACGTTCTTTGAGAACTATCTTTAGAGAACTTTTGACCGTTCTAATCAAACGCTCCCATGCCCCACCCCAGTGCGGACTTGCAGGTGGTATAAAAGTCCAGGTCGTACCATAGTCTACAGCTGCAGATTTCAAGACGTCTTGATTCAGCGATTGTATTGATCTCTTCAATTCGGGATTTTGTTAGCGACTTCGGTAAAGGGATGACTCCTAGTTCCACCAAGTATCTCAATGCAATTTGAGTGACACTTTTCTTGTGTCCGGCAGCTATCTCCAACAACTCGGAGCTGGTGACCCTGGGCGGAGGAGCGTCTTCCTTGGCCTTCTCAGGGAAGAGGGAGCCGAAGGGAGTGTAGCCCATCACCGTGATGTTGTGCCGACGGCAGTAGGCTAGCAGTTCTGGCTGTTGCAGGTTTAGGTTCAGCTCAATCTGTAGCACGGCGGGGGTTTCCCCAGCTGCAATGAGCCGGTCCATCTGCTCCTCGTTGAAATTGGAAACACCAATAGACCTGGTAAGACCAAGTCGTTTAGCCTCCATCATCCCTCGCCAAGTGTCCACGTAATCTGCAGAGTAGTATTCCTGGCGGTCAGTTTGCGGGATGGGCCAGTGTATAAGGTACAGATCGACATAATCGAGGTTCAACGAGGTCAGAGATCGTTTGAGCATCGGCACTACGTTATCCTTTGCGTGTGCTGTGTTCCATAGCTTAGTAGTAACAAACATGTCTTCTCTCTTGACGACTCCTTCGCTGATCTTCTTGGCTATAGCTCTGCCTATCTGTGCCTCTGTGCCGTAGATGTATGCAGTGTCAATGTGCCGGTAGCCGGCGTCGATCGCCCATTCCACTGCCTGTTGCACGTTCACCGAGTGTGGCCTGATGCGACCCTGTGAATTGTTACCCAACGCAGTACCGAGCGCTAGCGCGGGGATCTCGTAACCATCGTTTAGCTTGTACTTTGGGGTTTCCACTGCAATGGAGAGGTCTATCTTAACAGAAAACGAAACAATGTCACGATGGTATTCCTGACTAATCGGATGCAGCTTCTTGATGTCTTGGATGATTCTGGGTAGTATGACGTCCGGATTGCCGTACTGCAGCTCGAGTGTAGCCATCACAGCGTCAGGTGACGTCCCGCTTACGAAGAGGGCTACGACGGATTCGCGAGCTGGACCCCGTAAACACTTGCGTAGGCGCCACAGGTTCTCCTTTGCAGTGAAGCGGCATACCTCAGTGGACTCCTCGTATGCCTGACGGAAGCTCAGCCACTCCATGGGATCACCAGCAAATGAAGGTAAGTCCTTAGGTGTGCACAGCCGACTCATCATCTGATTATTCGATGTATTCGAGGTAGCTACGGCGGCGATTTCCTTAAGTGCCATAGCTAGCTGCTGAAAATCAAATGGACACTTCGTCATCATGGGTTCACAGTTATTATTCACTGGTTGCGAAAGTGGTTGTGGTTCTACGGCGGCACGTGAAGGCCCAGGTTCCGCCTTCGGTTGACTGTCTTGAAGCCACTGTTCTACCTTATGCGACGTTTTAACACTGGATAGCGAATCACGACGACTACCGTGCGACTTTCTAGAACACTCGTCCTCAAGGGCAGCCAGGTCAGCCGCCAACTTCCTGCGAATCACGTCCTTGTCGATTGCGGCCATAGCTTCGGCGGCTTCCAACTCCAAATGCATTTTCCGAGCCTCAAGTGAAGCTTTACTTGACACAATGGAACGTTTCTTGGACGCGATCGATTGACACTGCCCTGCGGCTAAAAGGCTTGCCGCTTGCCTCGGGCTATCGTGGTGGAGGTATTCCTTTAGCTCGTTGTTGGTGACTGGTATTTCTGACCTCGTCTCATCCATTCTTCCTTTAGGTTCACCCTCAGTCGACTCAAACTTCAACTTTTCCCTCGTAAGTGCGCCACGTGTTTTTACCATAATGTGTGGCGGTGGAGTTGAGAACATAACCAGTAGTTCCGCTTGATGAAGGTTCACACACGCGTGATCCTGCTCGAAGACCAGATTGTAGCGGATATAGGGGTGAGGATGAGAATGAAACACCGAATTACAATTTAAATCAGCGTTGACCGTGCGTCGATGCAATTCGAAGGTAGACTATCTCCCCGCAGGCGGCGGCCATCGATAGCTCATTTTTACCCCGCACCGCCCCGCAGTCCCCTTCGACATCATCGAACGCTGCGCTTTCGCATTTATTTAATAAACAAAACGCAAAACAATACAAAGTGATCACAGATGTTAACATTTTCAGTTTTATATGAAATACGTGTGTCTGTCTGTTTGTCTGTTCGTCATAACTCAAAAATAAATAAAACTTATTCTATGTAAACCCTACGTGCCGTGGTTCGTGTCGCCAACAGCAAGGCAAACATTTGTTTGCCTGAGCCAATTAGTGGGCACCCTGAACTACCTCGCCTCTATCAGTATAGGATACTTTACGAAATAAGGTATCAATATTAATTAGATTAGTCTAATTGACTTTCAATAAGCGATATCTTGTATCCTGTATTGAATAAATCATTTTTTACTTTACTTTACTGATTTTTTCATAGAAACGTTCCATTACATACTTCTGAGTCAATTTTTCTGTGACGAATTGTTTTTTAAATCTCCCATTCTGAGCGGGCAAAGTTAATTAGGCCATACAGCCAAGTTTTTAGTGGGTAGGTGGTATAATAATAATCGTGTAAACGTATAAACTAAGGCGATACGGAGTTTGCCGGTTCAGCTAGTTATCGATAATTTTCTTTTGTACCTGTGTAGGTATTTCTTTAAACAAAAATATGTTTAAATACTTGCCTAGAAAACAAGAAGAATTTACATCCAGTTCGATTTCCTATATGCAACACGCGGGCGGCGCGGGCGGAGGCTGATGTAAAACACAATTTGTTCCGTGCCCCGGACAAATGTTGTTGCACCAGTTCACGAAATAAAGAGACGAACTTGAATAAAGCGACCTGCATTATTCTGAACGCGTTTTGAGCTTCTCTTGGTGTTACAGGGAGTAATAGGTTTCTGTTATTTTAAGTCGTTTACTTAGCCAAGCCGACGGGATTATAATAGCTACTTACCTAAATTAATTTTATTTCATTATTTTGTAGAAAAAATTGTTCCTACTACATTTATTTACAAAAAAGTTTTTTTTTGTAACCTAACCTTACCTATAACTATTTTGTGCATGTATTATACTTATAAACTGTCATCTTAGATCACTATATATTAAAAAAAAACGCATCAAAATCGGTTGCGTAGTTTATAAAATTAAGCAAATATAGGGACGGACGCGGAAAGCGACTTTATTTTATACTATGCTATACTATAATTAAAGATAGAAATTGGTATCATAAATTATTATGCAAATGCGAAAGATCTTCTAAAATCGACTATTAAAGTTGTTTGAATATATGAAAGCATACCTATTAGCTCTTTAGTAATAGCATAGTTAAATAGAGGCACTGTAATATAAATTGATTAAGTACAATATATGAGAGACGCAAGATTAGTAATGTAACAATAGGAATCTTATCTACGATAAGAGGATCACTAATGGCAATTGAGTTTCATTGGCACATCTTCAGAACTAGGTCAGGACACGAATTCTGCTGTGTGTGGAACGTGGAACGGTCATGAAGTCGCGGCCCGGTTGTCGCTTGCAATTTTTTACGGGATTCTTCTTTTCGTGGTAAAGTTGTATTCAAAGGTGCTAATAATAAAAAATGACACATTTTATTAATTGTAAACATTAAGTACAGTAAGTTCTTCACAAAGGCGAAAGTTTGCAAATGTATATCTAATACAAGCCGTTTTTATGAATAATAAATGTTGATATGAAAAAGTTTTTTGTGATACTTGCCCCCGCGTTAATAATAAACATCACCCAGTGCTCCAAAAAGGGACGGACAAACGCAAAATCATTTGTAAAATACAAGTGTAGACCGTTCCAGCGACAAAAACAGAACACAACAGGGGCTTTAGTTAATGCGAATCATATTTCATTTTGTAGGACGGGATTTCCGAGGCTACACTGAGTGAGCGCAGTGGTTGGATTCACGGATTTCAAGTTTTACGACATCGTGGCGACATCACTGATTATGAATGATGAATGTACCGATTTGGTTCTATTTTTCAAGTTCACAGAAAAATAACATATATTCACTTACAACTCAATGGTAAACTAGGGTACTCTATCAATAGTTATATTAATTTTTTACCAAATAGTCTGGTTAACGTATGTATTGTTATAAAAAGGACGTGCATGCATTGACAAATGCACTTAATAGTAAGAAAGGTTATACTAGTCTACTCCAGTTCTTGGGAACCAGTAATATCTTGAAGCCATAATAAATGAGGTTTCCTAATGGACCCCTTTATAATCAAAGTCAACACGACTGCTTACATGGCATCAATAAAAATATTTACTACTGTTTGAGGCCATGTGTTGAAGAAAATAAATAAGTATTGTCGAGATTGTATCCCAATGAGAAACATGCGTGACGTTATTATATGTATGCATGTATGTGATTTATCTGTTATTTTGACACCAAGCAAAGAAGAATGAACACATTAACATGACTAGTTTTTGCATCGCACGGGTACGACTGTCCGATAGTGCACACGGCTTGATGGATGTTCACTGATTCCGAAATGCATTCTGCCACCTCACGGATGTATTCTGATTTTTCAACCAGTTACTAACTTGCTTGTTTTTAGTATCAAAACTTTAAATTTGGAGTCTGGTCCGTATGAAGCCAAATCTATAAAACCTACCCCCTTACCACAAAAAAGTTAGACCGGTCTAAGTAGCCAATTTGTATGACAAAATAGTGATTTAATCCTAGTCTAGTAATTTAAACCAGGTTTAGCTCTTTTTGTGGTAGAGCCGCTAATGTTTTTTTATAACGCTTGGATTTAGAAAAGCTTCTAAAGTGAAACAGATCAAAGAACGACTTTTCTCGATACATTTATCTCCCTTAATTACTTGTATCTACAGTCAAATAATTTAAGTAAGTATATTAATTGATTAGTTATTCTTGATTACTTAGGAATGAGCAGAGATCAAGGGAAACAATGAGAGAAAAAATAGATGCTATATAAAAAAGTTAAGTATTCTAATTCAAAGTTTGAAATTAGTTGTCTGTTATTTTAGTGAATCGGACCCACGTACTTTTACTAGGCAGTACATTACATTGAATGAGCTTAATGAACTTGTTTGAACCAAATAAAAGTTTGTTTTATGTTTTATATCGTTTTACTTTTTTACAATTTTTATTCGAAAGTGGCGGTTTTTAACCTCTCTGGTAAAACCTTTTCTTTGACTGAAAACTTTGACGTTTAGTTAAAGTATTGCGAGAAGATGTATCTTTTACTAATATAAGCTGATATGATGTAGAAAGGCTAGCTAGCATGGTATCAAATGGGACGGAATTACCCGGAGGAGTAAGAAGAATTATCATTAAATTTACCAGTTAACTGCTTTCAAGAACTTTAATTTAGTTGGAGTTTTTTAATTTAATCCACATTTTTTGTAAAGTGAAACTTTACTTTGCAAGTTTAACAAAAATCTAGAAATTTAAAAACTCTCTTGTCACGTGGCCTCTTTGCCACAAAAATCGGACACAGACAATAACTCGCGAAGTCCCGCTCCGTCTCTTTGTCACATTTTGCAAAGCAAAATGTTTTTGCGTCCTTATTTCTTCATTGGATGGCTTCAGAGGGCAGTATTTTGCTTTGCTATTTCTTGTACTTTTCAAAAATTTTTGTTCACAAAAAGCTAAACTAAGAATAAACTTTACTTTAACCACAATAAGACAATAACTTCGTAAAATAAACACTCATTATAAATTTTATGTTTTAAAAGATGTGATATTTGATATTACTTTGTGCAACTGAGTTTAAATTAAATTTATGTAAAAATATAACGTTTGTCGCTTTATACTTAGGATAAATTATTTTTTTAAATTCCATAAGATGTATTAGGGCTTCTACACATTACTGCGAATTCCCATCGCATCGCAAGTATCTGAGAACAATCGGCATACAAAATGGCTAATATCGGCGTCGTAACCCATTGCATCACAGTCAGTGATGTGTGGTAGCACTTACGTATGTCCGTGCATTCAGATAGTCTGGCATGAAACATTCTAATACTATTTTACAAAAATAAATATTTGTAAGTAAGGCAGAAGATAAAGTTATCTTTCATCAAATTTAATAAACTCGTCACTAAAATATTGCTTCACGATCAAAACAACTAAAACCAATAATTCCATCCACGTTAATCCTAATTCAATGAAAAGTTCTAACTTCGCAACAAACTCTGCTTAAAGCTAGAGGTTATTTGGTTGTCAAATTAGCTTTCTTGTTGTTTTATATAATCAGAAATTAGTAATAAAATAAGAATTATCATTGTGTGAATGGGGTCTAATGAAAATGAAATCTATATAAAGATATTGTGTGTGAAACAAACAGAGTATAGGTACCTTAATTTTATACCAATAATGTTGCACTTTTCAGTGCTATAATCTGTGTTCTTTTAATTCAAAATAACCCTTCTTGCTTACTTACAATTTATTTTAAGATTCTCCATTGCTTCAGTAAAGCCCGGATTTTTCAAATGTTAACTATACAAGAAATCTATGATTTATAATCTTTCTAATACAATTTGTATACATAAAACAATAAGTGGTGATAAAACTAGGCTTGAGAATTTTAAAGTAATACTAATATCCATTTATGTCTGGCAGAATGCAATACATTGCATTTGTGCATAAACTAGGTACTTTTCATTCAATTTACCAGCGACCACGGAGATAAAGAGATCCAGTGGATTGCGCCTTGACACGCGAGGGATAAAACATTGTTGCGAAAATAATAATGGAAAACGAAACAGATACCGGTTGAAGCCATCCGTGGGTGTATTGATTTTAAATAAACGAGTATTGGATGAATTTATGTAGCTAGATTAAGCTTTAAATTTATATGCCATAGAGTATTACCTAACACCTAAGTATAAACATAGGCAATAGAACTTTATATGTATAAAGTATGGTAAATTAGCAATAGTCGTAACTACATAATAATCATTTTATGTAACCTTATTACTTCAATATAATAATATAATAATCCTTCCTGACTAAACATACATGCGTATAACAAGTAGGTTTGCCAATCAAATAACAGAGGCGTAGATTCCACGAAATGAAAATGAAAAGGTGTAATTTACAGTCAATCTTTGTCCAGCATTTCCATTCGGACGACCATTCGTATTCAACCCTGAATTGCTTTGAATAGATAAACGCGTAAAAAGGGTTCCATGTTGAGATTAGAACACACGTGTTGACGACGGAATAAAAAAAAAAGATACCAATTTAATGTTTTTGAATGCTAAACAATGACTGCCTTCAAGAAATATTTTAAAACGAGTCGACCCTGCAAACTATGTACCGCTAATCTATTACTTCCTCTTGAATCACTCTATCTATTAAAAAAAAACCGGAAAAAATCCAAAGTATTTGTTTAAAATAATAATACATACATAGGGACAGACGCGTATGTATTGATAAGTCCCATTATCTTTTTGTTTAAATAATATTATTTTAATCAAGTCATAATTTCAGACGTAAGACGTACACTGCTGGACATAGTCCTCCCGCACAGATATGGTCTTGAGCGATATTTAATATGCAACCTACACCAGGACATTTGACCACCTTAAGGGGAGAGTGCCTACTCTTCCGGTGCGCAGTCACCACTTGAGAAATTTTCGGCTCAAGCGACAATATTCAATTTTTAATTAATAACAATACTGAATTTTGATTTAAATAATACATAAATAGTTTGTAATATAAGTAGTTTTTTAATTTACTTGTGTGTACTCAGTTTTAAAAGTGAGGGTCTGATGTGCGCACATAGAAGCACGTTTCACACCCAAACATTATGATGTAGAGAGTTTATTTTCATTTTATTCATCCGGAGCCATCACAGAAAGTGGATCCGGTCTTTGATGTTCCTTTAAAATAAAAGTCAAAATATAAAGTCAAAAAATACATACCTATAAGTAATTAATGTATTTAGCAGTAGTGCGTTCGCGCTTCAGCAAATGCTGAAATTGAGGCGATCGTGCAATTAAAATAACCATACTGCGATCGCCAACTTGCCAGCCAAGTGTGGCGATTACGGCAAACCCCTCCCACCTCCCTCCACAATGTTTGTCCAAGTGTTTGTTATCTGTGTCTGTGGGGGAGACCTATGTCCAGCAATGGACGTCTACTGGTTGTAATGATGATGTAATTAAAAATTGTTTTTTTTTTTTCAATTGACTTGCATCTAATTTTAATTGTTATTTTTCGTGGCCAGTGTACAAATGTTTCGCGGTCTCATCGCCGGAGCGGCGCAAGAATTTATATTCCGCATTGCGACTCATAAATTTGAGTGAGCGTCCTCTAGCCGCTGCACGCCGCTAGTTGTTCTAGGGTTCACACTCCACGCGATTTATGAGGAGGGCTTAAGATTTCTACTCTAATAAATTAATAAAATAAATTAAGCGTTCACTTTTATCTCTCCTTTTTATAAACGCGGTGCTCAGCTCAGCTCCGCTCTGATAATGGCTGGCTATATATTTTCTATAAATTATTAGTTTAATATTACCTCGTGGATAACGCGAATAAACTATATCAAACGGGAATTTAACATGCAATCTGTCGATATGGGAACGCTCGAGCGCTTTAAAACGACAAATAAGAGCAAGTTTAAAAAATACTTATCGAAAATTCTTGATGGAAATTTTAAACGTATATTTTCGGTTTAAAAAATCAATTTCCTTTTAGAGGAAATGTTTTCTTTATATCCCATATAATCCGAATCCGAATACGCCTGTCTTTAGTGATATGATTTGACAGTGGCTTTACTTTTTTCGCCGTTGGTATTGACAGGTGAATAGAAGTCACACAGTGCCGTATAGGACTGGAAACAGTTGCCAAGGTGAACGAACATCCCATAATATTCGCGACTTCAAAGAAATATTATTTTCTTTTTTATTTAAGTTACGTTACTTAATACATTTGCTACCGCGTAAAAGATTACCTTTTCATCAAAATATAGTTGACTTCTTAGAAAATGTTTTTTTCTGTTAATGCTTTATCTTTTGAATAGTTCCGAATTGTAATATTTTTTTAAAAAACATGATAACAGGTTTTTACATTTTTTCACAAAAATAAGTAAGCATGTTATATGCAATATTGCATATGCAAACTGTAACGATCCTTCCTATATCGTACAGTTTTTAGCTTTGTTAAATTTAAAAAAATTATATATTTTATACTTTTGGATGGTTTCGACGACGGCTCCCTAGAAACGGCTACCGCGTCTCGGCGAGCGCGCGGAGATTGTGTTTTGTTTTCCTTTGATTTGACATAAATACAGCTATATATATGTACTCGCACCTTCGGACGATGCGGGGTGTGCTGTGGCCGGCCTCGGTACTCGCTTCATCAAAGTAGTTAGATGGGGAATGTATAGTTAAATACATAACCGAACACTTTACATTGGTCACAAAATTGGATAGCAATGATTATTTTGATTTGAAAGATTACTTGTTTGAGTAATCATATTCTTTGAGATCTATTCGCTGCAGTCTATTTAGTGTACCAAACTCGAACGAGGGATTGCACGATTACTACTCTTGTGTCTTGAATGCCTTTTACGATGTTAATCAATTATTGTAAATCGTAGATTGTGCGAAATGGATGCTTGTTGTGGGAAAGTCTAATCCTCTATTATCACATCTAATAATCTCAAGTTTGCCGATATCAAGGCGTGGTGGCTTACATATGTAATGCGGAATTGCTAAGACAAAGGATATAAGTAAAGAACCAAGAGTTCAAGACAAGACTTCATGATTGTTGGCATGAAAATCAGACGAGCAAACTAAAACCTCACATCAAACTTGACAATGCATTACGATGCATGAGATAGCTAGATGATGAGAATATAAAGAACCAAGAGTTCTAGACAAGGTCCCATGATCGGTAGCATGGAGATCAAATAAACAACTTAATCAGACTTGACGATGCACTACGGTGTACGAGATGGTTGATTAATAAGAAATACCTTTTGAGTAAATGAGGCCCGAATCGTTCTAACCAAATATAAAATATCCTGTCGAAGCTTGACTGCTTACTTTGTTTGTTACTCGTTGGATGACGTATTCTAGAGATTCGTGATAATTCTATTACACTTAACTAACACCACAACCATTATCAGCTGATAGGACTTGAAGAATGTATGTGAGACAGAAAGAATCTGTGTGAGGTAGAATGAATGTATCAGGGGAGGGTCTGTTTTTTTATACAAACTTATATTATATTAAATATATTCACACGATATACACTAAACCGTAAAAACTAACTTCGCGATAAACTAAACCAGGGGCGAGACTCTTTTCTAACGTTTGATAATATGCGGCTTTAGGCTCGTTTGCGTAAAGAAGCGATCGTCCTGTGTTAGGGGATGAACTTCAGAGGAGCTGTAATTTGATCTAAAGAACTTGCTAATGTTTGGTTTATAAGTGCATTGCTTTGCCTAACGATCTACGGTACTTCAGGAGATGTGCTATCATGGTGGGAGTGATAGTTGAAACCACAAGACATACATTCCTAAGTAAGTTCTAACCAAGAAAAGTGCTGGTGCAAGACCAACGGATTGGCAACAGGGTTATTACACCGTAGCTCTCGTTTTGAGAATCTTGCACATAACTTCATAAATATCTTTGTATTAAACTGGCTTAAGCCTTTATCACATGAATCGATGGTCATCAAAAGTCGACTTTCTTCACACAAACATAAGGTTACACAAAACCTAGTCGGACGGGGCATGGCGAAGGAACTGTCCTACCCGGGGCTAGTTGTCATACACTTCAACAAAGTTTACCTTCCGTAATAATACACTTGAACGCGGTTCCTCTTCTAGGAACAACAGTAGGGTTTTCAATCTTTTAAATCATTCTTTAGAAGGACGATTGAAGTAATGTATTAGGGAACGTCTGTTTAGGATACCTAGGTAGTCGCTTGACGAGGTCGAGCTAGCGCGCGTGTTTAGCGCGCATTTTTTTTTAAGAATTTATTTGTCAGCGTACAGCTCATTGGCTCGAAATTTTATAAGTCCAAGGTTATTTTCATTATTCTTTAATTTTCAAAGGAGCTTTAGCACTGTAAATTATTTGATTTAAAACACAACGTATGGAGGGTCCTAACCATTAGTCAGATAGACGATCACGACAAGGCCAAAGATTAATGTTTCGTATTGAAGTAGGGTTAGATTTGTAGGATATATTTATTTTTTATTTTACAAATATTTAGGCAGGAAGGCAAAATGCTCACAAAACAAATTCCAGAACTTGTTATAACTGTCAAGTATTTTTTTTTAAGGACAAAAAGGCAGACATCTAAAACAGAAAATCATATTCACCGTAGGGATGAAACAAAGTATTTTTTTTTCTTAAAAATTCCATTTTTATTTTTAAAATAAGACACGCGATGATCAAAGTCGTCGGCATTCGTCCTTTGCAGTCAAGTGTGCCTTGTTGAGGCCGCCAAGTTTTCAGAAGATAATAAATTTTTCTTCAGTAGGTATTCTATTCGTCTTTTTCTTTGCTACAAGATTTATATTGAAACATTAATTTTATTTAAGATTTTGAGCTAGCCTTATAAAAAATATAAGAAGTTTTTAATTTGCTTTTATTAGTATTATACATACTATTTGTTTTAGTTATTCTTAGGTAATCTTGCGTTAAGTATACAACGATTAGATTTGTATTTTTTTTCTTTCAGAATTTTTTCTTTATATTCACTGGTATCCCATCAAAAGATATGGAAATTATAAGTTATAAGTTAACCACCATACGGCAAAGCAAAGTTCTGGGAACTGAATAGGTATTTAGAAAAAGTTTATTATTAGCAGACAAAGTTTTTGGTACTACCGCCTACTGTAACTCTTGGTGGTACTTCTACTTGTGGTTGTGGGATGAGTTTTTTTTTTTTTTTTTGAGGTTGAGGCATACATACCGTAAAGAATATGAACTGAACTTACAAATCCATATTTTTTTATATATTTCTTTTCTTAGAATTTAGATTTATTTATCAGACAAGAAGAGGTATTAAGTTAAGGTATAAATTAAAATGCCTTCTATAAACTGACACATATATAAACTGAGAACTTCCTCCTTTTTGAAATTTATTAAAATAGGTACTAAAAGTTTCTCCTGAATGTGTGAATACTATTCTTAAAACCGCGTCAAAATTGGTTCAGCCATAGCAAGATAATCGCGGACAAAAATAAATACATACATATATAAATACAGGTCAACCTGATAATCTCCTTTTTTTAAGTCAGTTAAGTATATTGTAGTATAAGTTGATGTTAAAGGTATACCGCCTTATTCATAAAGATACAGTAGATTTTAAGTAGCGTTACTGGAGGTCTACTTCTCTGGTTTGTTGTATGGTAAATACGTGACATCCAGTCTAAATTGACATACGTCAAATAACTAAAATGCTCTTTAACTTTTTATGAATAAGAGGGATAGTACTTAACAAAAGCACAAGTTTCAATAAAGTTTTTTTTAGATTTCATGTCATTCCGAGTTCTAAGTATTTTTTTTCTTCTGAATTTCAAGTTTCAAAAAAGGAATAATATCACAACATCTGAATAGCGGACAAGAGTGCCACAAACTAGTTTTGCTAGAGTTCATTAGGGCGCAGCGGGTGCGGGCCCGCGCTTGACCCAATTATGGCGCTGCAACGACGTTTCTTGTTTTTCTATAGTTTTTCAGTTATTTTGAGTGCACAGGACCTATTGTTTCATTTTATACTTTGTTATTAATAAGAAAATCAATTACCTATAAGAATAAGAAGGACAGGTTTGTTTTTTAATTTTTGATGGAAGCTTGCTTTTGTGTGTACACCGATAACTACTACAGATAATAATTTATCACGAAATGACGGTGAAAAGGTAAGGTTAGTACGTTAGTGGGTTACATAGAAAGTGGCGTTTATTGATGTCTGCCTCTACTCAGAAGGCACACAAAAGTAAGGCGGGTACACTGAATTAGTCATTAATTAAATATGATGCAGATCCCGGTGGGATCTCAGGAGAACTTGGTGTTTTCCGCGCGGTCGCTTCTTTGTACTTTTTGTTTTTATCCATATTATGTTTATTAGAAATAAATGGCCTGTCCATTGCCACTTAAGTTTTGACATTTCTAACAATTGTATTACTTTAATTCAAAGATTTACTTCGTATTTACAAAAAACAACAAAAATCTTTGCCAAATTTATCTACGATAAGTTCTTAACCTTTCCATTAAGACGCGGCTAAAACTTTTAACTTAAAATTTCTACTTAATTTTGCCGACCGCCCTCGATGATATCAGTAAGCCCAATATAAGATGAATATTTTATGCAAAATAAATAAACTATCAAAATTGCGGTAGAGCTGCATAATGGTAAAACTGTTGTATCAATATAAATAATACTGTAAATTTATTTATTGTAATTGATGAGTATAATAAAATATATGTGCCACATCCATCCCTCAAAACCACAGCCACAAATTCTAATTTTAATACCATATCCGCGACGGGACGGCAGCACCACAATTTTCTACAAAAGTCATCAAACAAAATCGTATTTCCGAAAACCTTGTTTTGTTTACTTTAAGAACTCGGGGGCTGTTTTTGGCAAATTAAATAAATGTTTTGAAAGTTCATTCAAATATTACCAACAGAGAACACCCTCATCAAGGCAAAGGCCGGAGATTTAGTGACATCCGGCTGATAAATTTATAGGTGTGTTCTGAAATCGGACAAGGTTTACTTTGGTAGAGGTATGTTAAATATGTGGCACACATCATTATATTATTTCAAACAAAATATAACATTGAAAGCTAATATATATTTTTTGTAATTCAATTTAAAATAAAATAAATTTCACATGATCAACTAATGTAATAGTAGTACCTGTTTACATTTTTTCTACCGTATCCTGAAGTTCTTATTATTTTTTTCCATTTGTAATTGCGACACTGGTAAACAAAACCAGGTAAACTTTGGAAACTTGGAATCTTGCAAGAATAAAGCTACAAATCTGCAATCGTGTAATTGGCTGTAGTTGAGTAAACATTCAGTGCTTCTCCCACATAATCTGCAGGCTGCAAGGCGGTAATGAATGGCGCGATGACTAATTACAAGAGCTTGCTCATTATGTTGCGGAATGAACAGAAGAGGACTATTGTACGCTTCTCATATTATGCACGGGGGGAAAGAATTACAAAAAAAATATTGCTGTTCTGATGATTTTTGTTTTTGAAATGTATAACGTAGTTCAGAGAAGGTTTAAACGGTAGGAAAGTGTGGAAAAGCCGCTTTATCACACGGAGGAAGTCGCGGGCACAGCTAGTTAACAATAAATAAAATAAAGCATCACTATCAGAACATTTAACTAGGCTGTTATCTAGGGTACCCAAAACACAAACAAAAGTACCGAGTCTGGAAATCAGTCTTCGATATTTATCATGCAAATAAGACGAACGTACATTCCATAACTTGTAAAGCTCTTAAGTCTCAAATCCCATTGGTTGAACAGGCTCTTCCAATCACAGTTCTGCATCTAACGCACTTTATAGTTTTTTTGGCCGAAACTGCTTTTCAGTAATTTTATTTTATTTGTTTTTAGTAACTAGAGTCGAACAAGCGTTTACCTAATATTGAATTTAGTTGTAAGTAGTGTGAAGTCTAGTTTGTTTTCTACCTCCCTATGTTCCCCTAAAATAGGTTCCAAATCCGCCACTGAGACAGTGTTCTCGTTGTTGCTCGAAAGCTATTAATTAGCTAAAACGTTGGCGTTATTGCTGAGATATTAAAAGTTTTAAGACGAAGTGTTCCTTTATCATAAGTTGCTCATAACGTAGGTAGAGTGTGATCTCCTGTTTTAAATGTTTAATTTTTTTTTATATTTACTTTAAAATAAACGTTGAAAGCAAAGTGACAGGATGACAGGATTCTAATTTTGTATACTATAACAACTTACCTTTTGAGAAATTAAATTCAATGTGATTTACAACTTTTCAATATATAAAAAAATCTACGGATAAGAAAGATATAAGCGTTAGATTTTTATTGTTTTGAAAAATAAGCTAAACGTCTTGACTAAATAAGTTTTGCATCAGCAGCAATCTCGTACATAAACGTAACAAATGACACATGAAAAATGAGTTGGCAGCTGGTAATAGTGTTTCCGCCGCTGTGTGTCGCGAAACAACAATTTGTACCGACTATTAATCACGAACACAGAAATTACTTTATCGCACAGTAACAAGTAATGTTTGCTAATTTCGGCGGCCGCAGATGGGATTTTCATAGGAAACTTCGAGGAATGTTTCTGTTGAAGGTTTTGGGCGAATAAATTTATATTCAGAAAAAGGGATGCGGCGCACTTCTAATATACGGTCCTTCCAAAGGACCTTTTAAGGAAAAGCCATAAATTTCACAAAAAAAACACTTGCCATGTTAGGTAATGTATTGTGTTATTATGAGATTGCGTTCTTTGTAGCCAAATCTGAACGGCGTCGATTAACATACACTTAATAGAAGGTATATCTCGTAAACTGAAAGCAAGATTGAATCGTAGTTAGGTTTTTGATTAATTTTATCTCTTAAAGGGTTAAGTTAAATTTTTTGCAAAAAAACAAAAAAAAATACGAGAACTTAAAAAAAATACAAAATCGATTTTTCTCTAACCGAATATTTTGTTTAACCTATAAAATTGTATAAACCTCCACAATACTAGTATTATTATTGTTTTGCGAAACAAATAGTTAAACCACTTTCATCTTATACATTGTGATTAGACAAAAAAAACTTACTCTACCCCAATTGTAATTTAGTGGCGTCATTAAAAGTTTTACGAGCAATCTTCGGATCTCCAGCGCCATAATCTGTTTTAGGCGCGATCGTTAAATGCTCGTCCTTTAGCCTAAGGGTATTTTCAGTCTAAGTTACTACCATATTTACTGTTATTTGTTCATCATCATCATCATCATTTCAGCAGAAAGACGTCCACTGATGGACATAGGTGACGACCCTCATCCAGTGTATTACCGCAGCCTTCACTAGATCGTCTGACCACCTGTTGACCGTCTGTTTGATAATTAATCAAAACTATCTTGCATTTTAAAAGTTGATAGTGACTAAAAAAATAGAGACCAATTATAAAGAATAAATAATTATTATTCAAATCAGAAATGAGGACATACGCAGAGAAACCAGGGTCACCGACATAGCCAAGCGGATAAGCTCGTTGAAGTGGCAATGGGCAGGTCATATAGCCCGCAGAACAGATGGCCGCTGGGGCCGAAAAGTTCTCGAGTGGAGACCACGGATCGGCAAGCGCAGCGTAGGACGTCCACCGACCAGATGGACGGATGATCTGCGCAAGGCTGCGGGTCCACGCTGGATGCAGGCCACCTGCGATCGGTACAGATGGAGAGCCTTGAGGGAGGCCTATGTCCAGCAGTGGACGTCCTACGGCTGAAATGATGATGATGATGATGATTCAAATCAATAACCAGCAGGTCAAACATCACTTCATACTTCCTTCATCGAAATTGGAGACAATTACACATTTTTTAAAGTTTTATAGAAAGAGAATGACTTGTCTATTTATCAAAATAATATGAAGATTAGTGTCTTTTACATTGTGTGAAACAATTCTTAATAGTCGTTTATTCGCAACTGCTGGATCAGTGGCGTCGTGTCGATTGCTGTAATTTTTCTTTTTGATTGCCTCTCGAAATCTCATCCGCGAAAAACAATGACCTATTGACGAGTCCCATAAAGAGACCTTTGAATATAATGCTACATTTTATAATTTAAAAAATATATGAATATTATACAGTTATTTTTCCGAAATACATACATACATATGTACATGTTTTCTGTTTAAGTTTCTGTTGGTTTAGTCTTGAAAAACAATCAGTAAGTTATGAATATTCCAAGAATATTTACTTATATAAATCATTAATCACAAAACACACCTCTAAAAGGCGCCCGTATTTTAGCAAACACTTAAACAACATGTAACATTATACCGAACAGCGGCGTCGCGTGTAAACAGTGCTAATTACTGGCTAACGCGCAATTATCAGCCAAATATACAGTGCGCTCATTCACGTTAAATTTGACAGAACATATCACGTATTATTGCGTGAACGATACTCTGCCCGCCGCCCGCGCCGCGCCGCCCCGAGAACGTATGCACTGGCACGTACAGAACATTATATAAACATTTAAAAAAAACAGCATTTAAGTCGACTTTCATTTTATTGTTATTATACAAAAGTAACAACAGTATTCAGCACATGCTAAATTTATTCGTTTTTATTAACAAGTTAATTTGATAAAAGGTAAAACGAAACGCTAAATATTGTAAAATGACGGTATCAATTTAATAAACTTAAATGTTAATAATTTGGAGAAAGGGGAAAGAGGCCTTTGCCTAGCAGTGGGACGATACAGGCTACTAAAAAAAATGTAAATAATGCCACGCTTTATAATTGTAAACTTTACTGGAATCGAGCTACGATCATTTTGCTACGTAATATCAAAACAATTTAGTCTTCTCAAGTAAAGGCTGTAAGGTTTAATAAACAGAGGTCAAAAAAGGTTGACTATTCTTAGTTTACACCAAATTATGAACTATTTTCATTAATACATTAAAATTAAAGCGTCTATAAAGTTAGTTAGATTGACTTGATTGATAAGAACAATTTTTTATTGAAAATTTCAAAAACTTACCATTCTGCTCTAGCCTTGCATACAAAGTGTCATTTGACAGAATTTAGATTCTTTGTTCATAACAGGTACCGAGTAGTGATTTACCTTTTCTCTGGTACCGAGTATCAATATTCTGCTTTAATAAAATTTATTTTACTGGACAGACAAGTAAAATTAAGATTGATAAAAATATTTAATATACACTTAGACCTTTGTGTCGTTAATACAAAATCCTATAAAGAAAGAAAAAGCGTTTATTACCAGCACTATGTGCGCACGACGCGGTGAGGTTTAAATAAAGAAAGACAAACGTAAATTAAAAAAAAACACACGTAATGTTTTGCCACTGTTGCAAAGTGCACTGCCTCAGCATTTGCTATGGGTGTGAACCCAAAGCATTGATTAATAAAAAAATGCAATATTTTATTTATAACGTCACAAACAAAAACACGGTTGCGCAGCAGACTGCATTTCTTAGCAAAAGAGCATTCCCCTGCCTAAAGCCATAAGTATTCGCTATTCATAATTGACTCAAAAGACCTCTAAATATTATACAAACGCCGTCTCCAGAAGCTCGTTTACCGGTGGAAAATTGGAAATGCTAGCTCAACTAGGGAACGAAGAGATATTTCAACATGTTCTAAATTTCACTGAAAAGCAAGGCATATTCTAACCCTCTTATTCATAAAAAGTTAAAGAGCATTTTAGTTATTTGACGTGTGTCAATTTAGACTGGATGCCACGTATTTACCATACAACAAACCAGAGAAGTAGACCTCCAGTAACGCTACTTAAAATCTACTGTATCTTTATGAATAAGACGGTAAGGCTGTACTTTCAAAAACGACTACGCGTTTTTTAACATTTTATGTTTTTGTAAAAATTTGTAACTTGTTTCGGAATCATATATAAAATTGCTTTGCTTTTGTAAAATAATGTTTAAAGCACTTATTTCGATAAAACTATGACGATGGTGATCTATTTTCTTAAAAATCCTTTTGATTAGTTAAGCTGGTATAACATGTAAATAAATTTTGCCTGGTAAGTAAATATTAGTAAAATAAGTTATCTACTCTAATTTGTCTAGTGCTGAGTTGAGATGCATATTCAAAATTAGCATTTCAGGAAGGCAACTCGTGAATTCGCGCCGGACGGACGTACATTCCAATTTATGAGTGGTGGAGCTGAATAAAAATGGCCTTTCGCGCTCCCTGGCGGCGAGCGGGGAAACTGCCATTTCATGCTAATGGTGCTAGTGTTTACAATGGGATTACCTTTTAAATGTAACCCTAGTCTGTTTCAATTAGAACGTGTTGAATGTGATTATATTTTAATTACCATCGTTTATGCGTGAAACGGTCGTTTGAAATTGACGTTACTTATGTTACCTACATGTATAGTTTTTATTCTTTTTTAACAATTAAAATTCGTTTCCATGCTTTAGTTATATTCTTAATTAACTTAAACATACCTACCAAGTCTAAGTACCAGTAAGTAAGCCAATCGATGAAAATAATAAAATGGCTACACGAATGCCGTGGCATGTTAATATTTTACAAAACTTTTGCATAATTCATAAGAATACTACTGCATTACATGGCTAACACACTACAAAAAAACACAAAAGAAAGAAATTAATGTTACGGATCTTACATATTTAGGACTCGCAACGCCTCTTCAAAAGTCTTCAACATTTGGCTTCAAAATGTAGCTAAAATATAATATGTTGAGAAAAGACGCGGCTTGCTAACAGATTAGACTTTAGTGTCAGAAACGGGAGATTCATGCTAATGAAGTTGTCTAAGTAAAGCTGTGTCTTAGATGTTTAAAGAAAGTGGATCTCGTAAAACAGAGTGTCTTAAAGAAATACGTCTTTTTTGTTCATTAAATGTAATTAAGTAATATGTATTAAATGATTTTTGATATGTAATTAAAATATTTTTGTGCACATTTCCTAAACTATGTTAGATTGCCATCCAGGCCTACCAGTTGGCGATTATGGCAAAAACCTCCCCACAATATTTGCCCTTTTGGCGAGCTGTTGGGGACTTATGTCCATCAGCTGACATCTCTGGGGTAAGATAAATACAATATTGATTGCACTTACAACTTTATTCTTAATAGCATTTGCCCGCAGCTTCGCACGCGTTTTTTAATTAAAATCGTTAATTACTGGTTGATTGACGACTCAGGATTTTGGTGACATCATTACTGATCGCACCTATACACTCTAAAAATATCTACCTATTTACAGTAGTAATATTTTGTTTATTTCAGTTCCCGTGGCAACTCCAGAAATTCCTTTCTACACACCACCATTCAGACACTGAAACTTCTAACATTTCTATTAGCTGGTTGGGTAAAATAATAGCTCGGTAGATATACCTAATATATGTACCTACCTACTCGAGTAAAAAAAGTTGAAGATTTTTAGGCGCTTTTTGATTTGGGAATGTTTCGTTACCATGTGAATTTTGGTTATTTTTTTCTTAATAGAACTCTGAATCTAATTACACCCACTGAAGAACCCGTTTTCCTATTTTTACGTGGAAATAAAGAAAAATATATACATTATTTTAATACTAACTAAAGAGTCCCGTTTTACGTTCCCGTGGGAATTTAGTATATTTCTTCCTTCCAACACCCTTACACTTGTATACAAAATTTCACGTTGGCATACTCAAGGAAATCGATTTTTCATACTAAATAATATGTCCTGTAACCCTATTCTCATGGGAATTTAGTTAATTCCTTTCTTCAACACCCTTTTATCTACTGAGGAACCTGTACACAAATTTCACGTCGATACACTCAGGGAAGTCGAGATTTCATTCTCACAAAAAAGTCCCGTTATTCCAGTTCCCGTGGGAATTTTGTTAATTACTTTCTTTCAACATTCCTACATTTACTGAGGAACCTGTACACAAATTTCACGTCGAAACACTCAAGGATGTCGATTTTTCATTCTCACTAAAAAAGTCCCGTAATTCCCGTTCCCGTGGGGATTTTGTAAATTCCTTTCTTTCGTTCACTTAGGATCCTGTACACCAAGTGTCACATCGATACACTCAATAATTTCGATTTTTCATACTAACTAAAAAGTCCCGTAATTCCCGTTCCTGAGGGAATTTTGGGAAATCCTTTCTTAGCGGATGCCTACGCCATAACATCTACCTTCATGCCAAATTTCAGCTTAATCCGTCCAGTAGTTTGGGCTGTGCGTTGATAGATCACTATGTCAGTCAGTCAGTCAGTCAGTCAGTCAGTCAGTCAGTCACCTTTGAGTTATATATATATATATATATATATAGATGTCATAGATATATAGATGTCATGGAATGTGCCTTGTATTGATATGTCGTCGGTAGTAATTTAAAATCTAAATAGTTTTTAGACCCTCAGCTGTATCCGCGCTCTATATCGCTTTCTTTAAAGTGTCCACAGCCTCTCATCGATTTTTCTTCAAGCGGCAAAAAATGCCCTGACTAAATATGCTAAATTTTGTCAAGTGTTTGAATAATCAGACGAGTCTCGGTGAATTTAGGTATTCGTATTTTTCTTTGTTTTTATTTTGTTGGCAACTAAAATGATGAAAAGGAAGCCACAAAATATAAATCTGCCATTCAATTGAAAATTAGAATTAGAAATCTCCAAACAGTTTTATTTTTATTTTAAATTATGCCAACAAAGTGCCTAAAACCTAATTCCTAAAAAGTATTATTCTAGGAATAGACAATTCTCAATCAATATATACTTATAGATTTCATGAAGCTAGTATAGTAGCTTTTATATATAGCTAAAACTTGGCAACGGCGTCTTGACACGGAACCATTTTTATCTTAAGTTGGAAAACCTAAAAAAATATAACGTCTAGTAAAGAAACAGAATCTGTTTCTTCTGATAAATCTGATAAATTATCTGATAATGAATTTGTTAATTTTTGATTTTGACTAACTTTGGGCTTAAATGGTGTTTTATTCAGGGAGAAATTAAATAAAAAATATTAAGTCCACATACAAAGTGGCGCCCCCATTATTTTTTAGTTATCTGTGCCAAGCTGTACGTTCGTGTAAATATTTTTTTTTGTATTTTCTATATTAAGTTCAATGTAAAAAAAAAAATATTTTGAAAATAAAAGAGTACCTAAAGATAAATTTGAAAAAATTGATACTTCAAATGAAGGAAATATATTTATAACTAATTCGTTACATAAACGTAAACCTTGCAAGTTATACGAACAATACATTTTATTAAAAGCACGACAGGATAAGGTCAGCAAAGAAGTTTTGTAAAACAATATTGTTAAATCACCCTTTAAAAATAACATTTATACTCCCACTACCGATAAAGAGCAGGCTCGTGTTTACGCAAGCCGCCGCGTGTTACGGTGACCGTCATATCATGTCGTTACACTTTACTACCATATCCATATAGAAGAAATATTGTCACATTGAAAGTGAGTGCCATGGTTTTATAAGTGTGCTTGTGAATATAACATAGCTTTTCCGATCGAAATGGAAGTGCATGGCATGACATCTTCGCCAGTAAAACGTAGGTGACAACATTTTTTGTTTTAGCGTTATTGATCAAGCAAACTAGACTGACTATACTCAATCTATACTCCGTGCATTGCATCGGATAATAACTTACTAATAAACTAAAATTCTACATAAGATAACTACAAAAGTTCCTTTGAAAATAAATTTCAGTCTATTCGAACAGAAAACTTTAAACTTTATTTTATTTGCCTCTTACAAGCATAAAACTGTTCTTTCCCCCAAATATTGGCTGGCGGTGCGGTGGCGACCGATGTTTCCGGACCACAACATTCGCCGCGGTTTCACAGTTGATTAGATTAATACTACCAGTCAGCTCGCTGCTTTGTGCCGGGTGAGGTGGAGTAAGCGGGAGGGGACTAAGAGCAAAGGATCTTAATTCAAACAAGTCATCAAAAATAATAACACCATTCAATTGTACATTTTAAGATTCTGGTCATCATCATCAACTCAGCCAAAGGCATAGGTAACCATGGATTGTCACAAGAACAAATTGCTCTTCAAGGGGGTATTCCCTTATTTCTTCTTTTTCCCTACCTTTTACAACAGCCATGGGAGGAGTTAGGTGGAGCTATTCTATGGTGCCACTACATGGCAAAGAGTCAAAAAAATCCTTTTCCTAAATTCTCCCACGATTGCACTTTTATGTTTGAAACTTAGCCCACGCATGCCAGAGTTTACTCGTAACACTAAATGGTTTTTCAATACTTGTTTGACATACTCTACCAAAACTGAAATAAACCATCGACTTTAGGAGATTACAAAACTTGCTTCTGTTTGACGTCGTAAGTGCGTTATATTAAAAACTATTTCCAATCATCACAACCCAACTGAGACCTTTGCTTAAGTTCGAAAATATCCTCTACATTAAAATTTGAAATCTTTATACGAACGATTTTACATATGGTTTTTATATTAAGAACAGAAGCAGTGGCAGTGGCCCGTGGAGGTCACGCACGTCTCACATGTCTTTGATACCCCTCATTCGCCGCCCTGGCTATACTGAAAAAAAAACACACAACTTCACCATTACTAAGCAGCACATATCCTCAAAGGCCAGTATTTTGATCCTCATTTCATTAAGATAAGCGATGTTCGGGTTCTTTATCAGTCTCTCTTATTTTAGCTTCATTGTGTGGTATATATGCGAATAGAACCTCTTTTTTGTAACAAAGACAGATACAATTTACGTAATGGAAAATGTTTAAAAAAAACGATAGTCTTTAGAGCTTTAATATATTGTAATGTCACTTTAATAATAATGACACAGCACATGATCACACTCAGAGCTCTTTTCTGCGTAGATCCTGTATAACCTGGATCTCTTCTTCAGTAAATGTCAGTAACCGGAAACAAATTAGTCAGTAGAAGACACAAGCTTCATTAACATGATTATCATTATTTTTGCACTGCGGTGATCGTATAATGGTGATAAATTAAATATTTTTGATTCATGGCAGTATTTTTGTCCTTTTTATCTTTATAGTTATCAATAAACTTACTTTCCTGCATGGAAAGCTCAAATATACTATTTATGCTTTGTTTTATTTGACGCTAGATGACAATCAGTAAACATTTCACTTAATGTGTTATCAAAAAAACTAATCTGAGCACTAATGTGACAATTTTTGTAAATGTAGATCATGCTACGCTGCTATATTCGGCGTAGCAAATGATTTCAGGTTGTGATTTGTGTTCTTGAATCAGTAAAAGTTTCACTCATTGTGTTCTCAACTAAACAAATCTTAGTACTTATTTAATGAGTTATGTGTAATCTACATAAACGTAAAGTATGTGAATGTGAACATGCTACGCTGCTACGTTCGGCGTAGCAAACGATCCGCATAGCAAACGTTCGCGTAGCCGCTACGCTGTTCTATTATTATTACTACTACTTTAAGACGCTATATGAGTTTTTAAGGCTTTTTAAATCAAGTAATTCTCTTAATCTATAAGAGGTAAAGATCTGGAATTTTAACATAACATTTTTGAGGATATAACAAAGTTTTTTATAATTGAAAAACACTTGTGGAATCATTGTGAATTTGATTTATTCCGCGTATGTCGTCTTAAGTTGTGATTTTTGTTCTTTCAACGAATATAAGTACTTTGAATTCAAAATGTTTTAAGGCACTTTCGTGGTAACAATATAATTTTTATAATTAAATACACATTGGGTACTTGATATCTATTAATCTATACCAATATTATAAAGAGGAAAGATTTGTTTGTTTGTTTGTTTGTAACGAATAGGCTCCGAAAATACTGAACCGATTTGAAAAATTCTTTCACTGGTAGGAAGCTACATTAACCCCGAGTGTCATAAGCTATATTAGATTTTCAAAAAAAATAGGGATCCTTACCTAAACTCAAATAATGTAACCCAAATTGCAATATTTTTTCCGTTGTTTACATATTTTGACAGGTGGTTTGTTGTTGTTTTTGGTTTTTTATTCGGCCATTCTGGGCAGTCAAAAGAACATAGTCTATAGAGACAAGTCTTTTGTAGTATCTTTTATTCTATGGCGTAACGAAGTAAGCCGGGAAAGCTCGTGAAGAAATAAAACACAGCTTTCTCTCAACCATTAATTTATTTCCTATTTCTATAATTCTTACAAATTGTTTTTCTTAGTACTTAGTGTTCTTCGTACTTATTCTGATAATATTATTACACAACCCATTTCGTTAACTACTTACACAAGAGAAGCAACCTCTCACTTTTATACATTTAGGCAAAATAAATGCAATATAGAGCCAGCGCGGGCTACACCAGCCTTACACCAGAATGTGTTAATCATTTTTTTTTTCTGAAGGCTCTGGGTCGTAGTAATTTTGCTGTTTACAAGATTTTACGCGTTCGACATATTTAGACGAAGAAATTTAATTAAGTATTATACTTCTCATGCCATCAAAATATTTGCTTTTATATTTTTTAACAATGCATACTTAATTAAATTTAGTACTTTCTCTAAATAATATATCTTTCTTACTAAAGCAATTTATTAAAATTTATTTACAGTTCTATATTTACACGTGAATTTATTTACATAAGCCTAAAAGTGGCCCATTAATTTCAACCTAGTTAGAAAATCATGTTATACCAATAAACTTTTTTATTTATGATTTTAACATAAAATAATTAATCTTTAGGACCTAGTTTAAATACAATTGACAATAAACTATAATTATAATGATAACATGTAAAATGACACACGCTAAGTAACATGTTACATAAGATATTTATGCAACGATTAATACGCTGAATTTGTGACTTCTGTGTATTTTTAAAGCTTATGCAAATAACTAACGAAAAACCAATAACCAGTCTCAACTAATTGAGAAACGTAGAAAAGTACGTATGTTAAACAAAGTATCATCTATGGATCAGAATTTAACATGTACCATAAAGTGGACATTTTATAAATCTACTATGTCGGTACCTAGCCACTTAGTACGTAAGCCAATCTAGCTTTTTTTTAAGCCAAGGCCGTGATAAACATAAAAATAAAGCTAACAAAGTTAACCGCTTACTAGAGAAGGCAATACGGAGCAATACGGTTATTTGTTACGTATGCGAGGCGAGGGCCGCCTGTTTAATTTTGAAGCGTGACTTGCGTCTGAAGGGTTAGGAAACAGAAAAAGTTTCACTCTCCTTAATAAACATTTTCGTATTTCTCGACGAAAGATTAAATGAGTTGGTTGTTTCTAAAAACTGAAATCGAGTTTGTTTCAAACGTTCTATATTACTGAAATTAATATCTCCCAAGTACCTAAAACTTTTTTCATTTCACTTATTCGAGAAAAGTAGGTACTTAATGTTTTGTGGTCTATAGTCTTATTTTTTTTCTTTCCTGTTCATGGCTGATAACATATGAATTTCTATGCATTCTCTTTCGCTTCTTGGAGCAAATTCTTTTATTTAAAATTCGAACAAAGGAAACAAATAAAAAGGTTTTTGCTTAGAATAGCAACTTAAAAAATGGCGGTAATCATTGTTTACGTTTTCTTTGAGTAATGTTACAACTTCGGGTGCTGTTACAACTCCTGGCTTGTTCATCAAATATTGGTTCAAATATTATATACATATTTTTCAAGGGTTTATTGCCTCGTTATGCTCGGGAAATATAAATCACTGTACACCCTAGTTAAATAATATTTTGTTTTAACTTTGTCGTTTTGTAGCGTTGTATCTACTTAAAATTAAAAAAAAAACTCTCTGAAGACGTGGTCTAAGCTTTTAACCACAGGATTGTCAAAAACAATTTAGAGTGAGTTTTAAGATTTTGGTTGTTGAAATAGCTAGCCATCATCTGATAAGCAAATAAAAAAGTTTTTTTCGGACTCAATACTAAATGTTTTATTCAAGATTTATTACACATTTACCTCCCCGTTCCTTTTATATGGAAGAACAAAGTTAGAATCTTAGTACGGAGCATTTTCACCATCCTATCTCGCCGGTAACGCTTGTTCGTCTCAGAACAATAAGAAGATAAGAGCTTGGTTTTATATCTGCTGCCGGACTATGTTGAGAACAGTAAAACTTTATCTTGATTGTCATATAACAGTCGCATGATGTTTTACATTGCGAACAAGTTATGCATGAATTTAATTACAAGTTAGATAGATAGATAAAATATGTATGTATACATGAATATATCTTCAAATCATTTGCAGTTTTAGCTCTAATGTATCTGAAAAATGAGGATCATTATAGTAATAAATAATATAATAATAATGTGACTTGTTTTTCATGCTTCGTAAAATACGTTAAGCCATGGATTCTGCCGTCCCTTCGACACTACCGCGCTAGATGTTTGTGGTCAGCGTAGCTGCTTACCCACTACAACAAATTTACGCGACATATCTCTCTACAAATGATAATTAATAATGATGTTTATTGATGTCGAATACAACTGGAGGTTTTAATAATGATGCCCAGTTACAACAGATGCAGATAGCTTGACACGCCCGCATTAACCGCAAACCATTAAAATGATAGAGAATTATATTACTGAAAATCAAATTCTGCTACATTTCGAATGACACAATAATCCGCATTCGGAAACCCACTTATACCGGAGCGGTTTAACTTGCCCGAAATACTCGAACTCTGACAAGGCAATATACGTAAAAGTTAAACGAGATAATATCAGTTTGCCTTTTTTTCCGCGCCCGGTGACGCGCGAAGTTGAAGATAATCCTTTTAAAACTGAGGAGACGCCGCAAGACAAGAACGAACCAAGAAGAAGAGAAAAGAAACTTCTCGGCGATTTCATTATCGGATTAGCGGCGCGCCCGCCCCGGAGCGCGCGCCCGTGGTAAAGACTGTTTGCTCCCGAGATCGAAGGCAAATAAAGTGGCAAAGCAAGTAACTGACATCTCAGATTAACCACGCGTTTATAAGCCCCGCGCAGTGATTGAATCAGAGCTCATCCCCGTTCCTTAAAACAAAATGGATTCGCTGTAAGCTCGCCAGCGGGATTAAGACATCCGATCCATCTCTGGGGATGCGAGCCGAGGAATCAATTACAGCGTCAAATATGTTTTGTCATCCGATGACGTTCTAGCAGTTGTTATTTATAACAATGGTTCAATTACATGCAATTTGATTAATGTAATTAACATTTAATTATTCTTGTATTAAAATACATACATTTATTTGGGATCACATTTCACGTAATTTTCTTCGATATAATTAAATTTATTACATTTAAAGTATATTCTTATAATATGAATACTTTCTAACAATTTCAAGTCAACTATAATTTTGATACAATATTAACAACTATGACACAAAATGTTGTAGGAAAGCGTAGTATTAATAGACCTTAGAAAAGAAAATTAATTTTACACTATCCCACATTAGACTGCTTTAATTTGGTCACCTTAAATCCATCTTGTTTAGAAAGACATGCGTCATTAATTTTAATCCTCCAACAATGACAAGTAGAGACCAAACCGAGATGTATTCCGCCAGTATTGGTAAGGGTATGAGCCATAGTGCCGGGCGGCGCAGGGTGGTCAGGCTGGCCAGCGTCGCGATGACGGCGGGGTCGAGGCGCGGCGGCGTGGACCCGGAGCTCTGCATCGCGGCCGGCCGCTCGCCGCTCAGCACGTGCACGATCACCGACGCCGACTCTGCGAGGATTTATTTTAATTTAGAACTAATAATATGGGTGTAAAATAGCTACAATTACCACAAACTTTCTGTACCAGTGGCTATAAAGTGTACTATTTTTCGCCATTTCGAAATAATAAAGAAAGTCTGTTTTTGTTATCGAAGCAAAAATAGCATAGACGTTTCGTCATCCGACAGAAAAAATTGTGTGATATTTACTGTACTTTGAATGTGAATATCTAACTGTCCGAATTGTCTAGATGAGGGTACTAAGTACATACTACATACAACGATCGTTCAAAATTTTTCAATACTGGAACTTTAATTAGGTTTAAACATGCCAGTATTAAAATTTCACAAAATATTTCTATGTTAAAATTATATCAACTTTAAACACAAAATAAACATTATGAACATATGAAATGTACCTGAACTACTCGGTGCGCAAGTGTAGTTCCCGGAGTCATGTGGGGCCGCTCTAGCGATCAGCAGCCGACTAGTCCGAGTCCGCTGCTCCGTCTCCACGCTGATGCCCCCGCGCTGCGCGTAGTTCACCACCTGGTCGCCGCGGTACCAGTATATGAAGCTGCGAACAAAAGCGGCAATTAATCACAGGTTTACGGAAACTGTCGTAGCAGTCATGGTGGTTTAACACGGGGTATTTGTGTGTGGAATTTCAGGATAAAATTAAATTTAGTTCGGTCTCAAAAAAAGGCGAATAGATTTTACCTTTTTCAATGACTACCATTTTATTTCCGTTGAAAAGATTTTCCGTTTTTTCATTCATACATAAAACACTTACAGGAAAAATGATAGGTGCCAGTTACATGCGAAAATACAACTCTCCTCCACAAAAAAAAAATGGCTCTATCGACGCAGAGTTCGTGTATCATTCTATCAATATTCAAATTGGGGGTCCCCCGGTGAAAGATCTGAGGCCACCATTAAACTTTGTGATAGGTAAAGAATGCCTCACTTAGGGCCCGAACCCAACCCTTTTATCTGGAAAATACGCTTATCATGTTTATGGATGTGATAAGTAAAAATGCGGGCACAAAACAGGCGTGAAAAGGTACACGGTTACACACTTTGGGTGATACTTGCTGGGGTGTATATAGCTCGCGTATTGGGTTCATAAAGCAGAAATATGAAGAAGACTAACTTAAAAACCACAAGATTAAAATATTTATCTTGTTCCATCGATTATGACAATACGGAGCGGAATTACCTACCTTACTTTATTTTAAGTTTTTTTTATTAAAAATGCATTACGTTTAATTATAAACTTCATAAACCATAAATATTTGTTGAATAAATAACTCATTAGTATTATGTTGAAAATTTCATTTCATTTGATTCACGAAAATAAATTACTATTCAGTTCTATTAAAATTAAGTTAAGCTGTTAATTCGAGTGAACTCTGTTGGATTTAACTGGTAAATATTATTATAGGAGTTATTCAATACGTTAAAGAAAAAATCAGGACGCTTCATTTTATCCATGAAATAAGTAGTAAGTAAACATTTAAAGCTCCATGAATACACACATAAACAACGCATGTTTTGTTTAAACAGTATAGTATTGAGTTAGCTCTATCCTCCACAATTGTACTTCTATCAAACCCGAGAGGCACATAAATAACCTACATTTACCACTTTTCCTAACCTGCCTTTTGTGTACATAAATCAATCTCATACAATAAATTGGTATGTCACGGTATCGCTCCCAGCAAATATCACTTATCATTGACAAATTGACGCTCTCACGGTAGTGAAGCGAGAGAACGTACAGAGGTACCTACATATCTGTATATCTACATAATGTTTGCATGAATGTATGGTATGTCACAGTAAAAGCTTCAAGTTATCCTTGTAATTCGGAAAAGAAATGCATGTTTTTAAGTTTTAATTATATTAAATACAGTTTTTTTTTTGTAAATAATAAAACTTAGTTTAAGGAAACCCATGTATTGTTTTCCTAATATACATTTTATACGTAATGGAGGCGATCAACGTAAAACACCTCTTTTCTTTTTACGTCTAATCATGTTGGTTTTTAATAGATTAAGAGGGTAACACCTATTATATAATGCAGTAGTTCTCTGGTAATTAGATGTCATGCAGTGTAACAGACTTTGACAGTAACATACGAAAACGCGTTTTGCATTAATCTTGGCTGAAATCTCCGGCAAAATGCTCTCGCCGCGGGACGTGATGCGGGTTTCGGAACTGGTTTATTATTTTGTATATTGGACACGTATGTAGTCGCGGTATTATATTCTCTTTTATACCAAAATGTCGTACAGAGATTAAGTTGCAACGTCTTGAAACAAGTAGACTCCTTGCTGCTGATACAAGTAATTTAAATGTATTACAATTAAATAGTTGTTACATTACAATTCACATACGCATATCACTACAGTGCCTTTTAGTGAACAATCACTAAACTACCTTTTTTAAGGCAGGGAAGCTCCTAATGGGTACCCTGCGGATCCGGTGGGATCCGCCGAGTTATGTGGGGTTCGCACCCACTGCAACCCCGCCGGTGCTCTTCTCAACTGTTAACAAGGAGGCCACGGGAGATCTATTTAACCTAAATTATCCACATTAACTACTAGATATTGCAAGCCATTGAAGCTTCATGACAGTATCAGGTTCTACGTTTCGTCAAGTTTCGTACAAACTCTCATATGGTTTATCGTATTATCGTAGATTCTAGACCATATTTCATTAGCAAAATTGCAAGCCTTTGAACTGACTGCGGTAGTAGATGCAAAATGTCCCAGTGGCGATATCTTGTAACCTGTTTGCTAGCAGCCGATTGAACCCGACTCGTTGGGTTGGTCGAGTCAAATTAAACTTTTGCCGAGTCAAGTTGGCGGCGACGTAATGAGATTTCAATGCAGCGGTTAAAGAGCTAGGAATGTGCGCTCCTCAACTAAGAAGTACACAAGTAAGATTGCATAAATAATTGGTAGTTTGAAAATTTGAGCTAAGGTAGTTTAAATTTCTCTTAATAAGTTTTACAAAAAAAGGTTACGCATTTGAGATAAAAATAGTTTTTAATTACGAAACCAACCAAGGCTTTGCTTTGCTCTTTACATCAAGAAAGAAACCGACATGGCCAGCGCATTGCTCAGTCGCTCCATTTCATTGGTGTGGTTACTTCCTATAATATTTTAGACGTATTTTAATAGATATAGAACCTATTCATGAACTGATAAATTTGACGTTTATTTACAATCATTGGAAAAACAAGTTTCTTTTAAAATAAGAAAGAATTTCTAGTGAAATTAGAGGGGTAGATCACGTCTGCGTCGTCTTTGATTGCAGGAGAACTCATGGGATTTGCTTACAGGTCAGTCAGCGAATCTTCGAACGTTTCGTTTTAAGAGCGCAACAAGATTGTAGCTAGTCAGCGATTCGTGGTTTTGAACTTTGCAGTTTGTAAGTTAAGTAAGCACTGACAAAATTCGAGCTTTGTGGATAGTGCCCCGGACGAGTATAACCAGTACATGTGGGAGGGTGGTTCAGATGATGTCTTGGTTTCTTTACAATATTTCAGTTTATTATTTTGGTTAAAGGGAGATCAAAGGCACAATTTCATGCCTACTATATTAAAATAAAAACAAACATTAATATTCTGCGGCTTGCGGGTAGATAAAAAAAAACGGCGCGCAATCAAAAGGTTGTTGGTTGCCTGTCTGTAAGCAATCCTGGGACCTGTTAGAAACTGCTGAAGGTGTTATTTTGGAGCCCATACGCGACCACATCTACAAGCCCAGCAGACGCAGCGACAAGACTGAAAGGTTGTTCATTATCCTTTATTGAGTTTTAAACATATTATACTGTTTTATTAGACAGTCATCTATGTAATATACAGAACTGTATCCTCATAAATAACTCCACGTCCAAAGTTTGGCCGTTGTTAACTTGGCTGCAACACTTGTAACCTACAAAACTGAGCTGCGCCGCAAAAACTCTATGACAAAGCAATGGCCCACTTCTAGCCGGACGGCGGTCGCTGAGATGAGAGAAAAAAAAACTTTTTTGAGGCCACTTCCGGAGCTGAAGGAGATAACAGATAATAAACTAGGTAGATGGGATTTTTCAGAATGGCTATAGTACTTCAGTGTAGATATGTAACATGTAGGACGTAGGTAATCTAATTAGACGCGATAAGCAGAACTATTTCTATAATAATTAAGTGTTAGTTTGATAAAATAAACAAATAACTTACCTAGGCGGGTCTGGGGCGTATTTGGCCATACAAGTCAGGTTAATATCCGAGCCAGCCCTCACGAACAGTTCCGGACCCGACAAGATCTCCGCCTTCGACACTGAAACCAAAAATATCAGTTAGAATAGAAAATTGAAAATCTTTATCGGCACGCGAGATCGTATTGGGTTCCGCGGCGGACTGAAGTGAAGAATGCGCCGCGTTCAATAAGTCCGACCATCACAGCCGAGATTTATAGCTGCAGCACGCTCAAAATGTCACAATAGAATTCTTTTTATATTCCTACCAGATGAGGTATTTTCCTGTAAAGTATCCTTAAGAAAATTGTTTATTTTTAAGAAAATATTATATAATTGAATGAATTTGAATGAAAGATTTATAGATTCTTAGATAAATATTTTGCTGAAGCTATTTTTTTAAGCTAAATAGTTAGTTAAACCCCAAAAGTAACACACCAAATTATATATATATTTTTCTCCAAATAGTGCCGTAATAAAACTTATATTACATTATATTACAATGGTATATATTGCTATGATTTTATTTGCTTAGTAAATAAATTTCAAAAGATGATGATACAATTAATGTTCAATGCTTTTTGTATAAAGGTATTGTTGTATTGTAAATAATAGACTACCAAATTAATACTCAAACAAAACCAGCAGTATAAAACAATATAATCGCTGACCATGCTGAATATTTGAAAGTGCTTTTAATCACTTTTCAGTTTTAACAATGATTAAAAAAAATATACACATTTTAATTAAATTAATCTTTGTGAGTTTCTGGAAAAAAAATAACACGGCGTTTTTCACTATCAAAATATAACAAAAAATAAAATAACGAAAATTCGTATCTTCCATAAAACAAATCGCAAAGTTTTACAAAACGAACGAGCGTCCAGAATCCAGGAACAGAATCTTTCCTTTGACACTTAAGGAAAAACTACAATGTAGTAGAGGGCGAGGGTTGCCCATGAAATCTAATTTGGTAGCTACCGGCGCGGCGCGGCTCTAGTGCCTAGTGCCAATACTCGCAGACAGAAAACAACTCTTTACTCGAGCAAATAAAATTTATCTCCTTACCGTAGTGCCAGAGTAGCTATCTCACAAAGAAGCCAATTATATACCTCGAGTTTTTACCTTTCAACTTGTCGTTTCGCGAGCAAATAAAGTGTTTTAAACTGTTTATTTTCTCAACTTACTCCAATTTCAATAAGGTAGACCATTATTTTAACGATTTTACGTTAGATTGTTTCCTATTGTATTGTACTGCCCTCTCTCGGAGACAGTAACGCAGTAACGACAGTAAATTCCGCCTCTAACTATACTCACCTACAACAGTGAGCCTAAAAGACAAGCTGATCTTCGGCTCCGTGGACACCTGGCACTCGTAGGCGCCGGAGTCCCTCGGCTGCGCCGGCGCCACCCTGAGCGTCCACTCGTCCGACCCGTCAGCGTGCAGGGCCGCGAAGCGCGCGTCGCTGCTGTACGTGTGCACTCCTACTGTAAGGATGTGCAGGTCACGCTTTCTGATCCAGGATACCTGCAAGGTTGCAAGATATGTTCTAGGCTGTATATTTATGATAAAAAAATCATAGGATCGGGTTGTAGAACTAGTTTAAATTTATTAATCGACGCCTAACCAAATTATATTTTACTACAAGTCACATTGAAATCGGTGAGTCGTACAAATAAACTCAGTCGTCAAGCATAATTTTACTAACGATTCTAAATTAACATCAAATCTATATGCCATTAGTAGTCCACATTATTGACACCAATGCTTGATACCCATTGAACAAAATCGCTATTTTCATGGCACATTCAACGGATGAAGCGCGACGAGTTCAAACAAACTACCCGTGGCACGGAACAACGATGTAAACAATGTTAAAAGATTAGCACGGGCACGGGACAGATCTCGGGAACTGAAGTTTCCAAATAAAACATGCTATTCAGTTTGCACTTTAAATCCAAGTTTCTTTACAAGAGCGAGTGCACCAACAATGTTGTTTTATTGGCCAACTAAAAGAAAATAGAAAGGCTTTTTTTTGCAAACAACTTGGTTTTTAATTAATATATTTCGCTGTTTCTTTCACAATGCAAATTGGGGCTGTAACAAAGCAAATTTCAATGCTAATTACTTTTCGAAATAGGGATCTTTTCAGCCAAGGTGAAATAAAAACAGTTGTTAACCTACTCTAGTTTTGTTTTTAAATTTAATGGTTCCTACACCCTGTATTTAAAATTTTATGTTTCATTATACAATATTCTCTTTTACACCTACTTAGATTTTTTAACACGAACATGGACGATACGTCGCATTTATATGTAGGTTTTATCGACTCCTTATATAGATGGTTAACATCTTATATAATTTTTAATACAATATTAATTATCGATCAATATATACATATAATCTCTTCCGTTACTGACTGACTGACAGACAAAGCAGAGCCGAAACTAATGTGCGTAGCGAATGAAATTTTGCACATGGGTTCCTTGGGACATTATAATATTGGTCGGCGGCACATTTCATTAGTTTAAAAAAACATCTCAAGAAAGTTATTATTTAATGAATTTAGTTTACGTTTTCCATCTGGCCTAAAGATTTGCGTCATTACCTCATTTCTGACGACAAGCATTAAAAGCTTCGCAATTGTTTCTTATTCGTCGCAATGCTTTCAAAACTTACTCCGTTGGTCTCAGCGACCATTCTTACCTACTTCAAGTTTTGTAGGTCAAGCCTAGATCTGTGCGGATTTAATGTAGTTCAAAACAGAAGGGGACCGTAGTCAAGCTAAACTATATATAAACGATATATAGTATACTAGAGGCTGCCCCGTGGTTTCACCCGCGCAGATTTCTCCTAAACACCAACATCCCGTTTTTTCCCGTTTCCATGGGAATTTCGGCAATTCATTCCTTAGTGCTCTCCTACATTCCCCAAGTAACCCAAGTGCAAAATTTCAACCTGCTACGCCCAGTAGTTTCAGCTTTGCGTTGTCTGTCAGTCAGTAACGGAAGAGTTTTATATATATTGATATCGTTCATTTATCATTTACAAAAAAAAAATGTTTTGCAGTCATCATCATCATCATCATTTCAGCCGTAGGACGTCCACTGCTGGACATAGGCCTCCCTCAAGGCTCTCCATCTGTACCGATCGCAGGTGGCCTGCATCCAGCGTGGACCCGCAGCCTTGCGCAGATCATCCGTCCATCTGGTCGGTGGACGTCCTACGCTGCGCTTGCCGATCCGTGGTCTCCACTCGAGAACTTTTCGGCCCCAGCGGCCATCTGTTCTGCGGGCTATATGACCTGCCCATTGCCACTTCAACGAGCTTATCCGCTTGGCTATGTCGATGACCCTGGTTTCTCTGCGTATGTCCTCATTTCTGATTCGATCCCGCAGAGAAATCCCGAGCATAGCCCGCTCCATGGCTCGTTGAGCTACTCGGAGCCTGTTCATAAGGCCTATAGTGAAGCACCACGTTTCAGAACCGTATGTCATCACTGGCAGCACACATTGGTTAAATACCTTCGTCTTCAGGCACTGAGGAATATTGGACGAGAAGACGTTGCGTAGTTTCCCGAACGCCGCCCATCCGAGCTGGATTCGGCGATTGACCTCCTTCTCGAAGTTGGACCTACCTAACTGGATGGTTTGTCCTAGGTATACGTACTCGTCGACAACTTCGAGAACCGAGTTCCCAACCATAACTGGGGTAGGCAGAACATGGACATTAGACATGACCTTCGTCTTGTCCATGTTCATTTTAAGGCCCACCTGTTGGGAGACTCGGTTGAGGCCTTCGAGCATCGTGCTGAGTTCCTCCATCGACCTTGCCATGACTACGATGTCGTCAGCAAACCGAAGGTGAGTGATGTATTCGCCGTTAATATTGATGCCCTGCCCTTTCCATTCTAGAAGTTTGAAGGCGTCTTCTAAAGTGGCGGTGAACAGTTTCGGAGATATAACATCTCCCTGTCTCACGCCTCTGTTCAAGGGAATAGCCTTCGAATTCTGTTCCTGTACTCGGACAGACATGGTGGCGTTGCTATACAAACACTTCAGCACTTCGATGTACCGATAGTCAATCCGGCATCGTTGGAGGGACTCTAGCACCGCCCATGTTTCGACCGAATCAAAGGCCTTCTCATAGTCCACAAACGCTAGACATAGCGGCAAGTTATACTCTTCGGTCTTCTGTATAACTTGCCGCAGCGTATGTATGTGGTCTATGGTACTAAAGCCTTTTCGGAAGCCGGCTTGTTCGGGAGGCTGGAAGTCATCAAACCTTCGTTCGAGACGATTGGCGATGATCCTGGAAAACAGCTTATAAACATGGCTCAAAAGCGAGATGGGCCTATAATTCTTCAAAAGGGTTTTATCGCCCTTCTTGAAGAAAAGCACCACCTCACTTCTGTTCCATGCTTCAGGCGTGGTCCCTTCGAGTAGGACAGAATTAAAGAGCCTCTGAAGGACTTTGAGTACCGGTGTTCCACCCGCTTTCAGAAGCTCTGACGTGATTCCATCCTCACCCGGTGCCTTGTTGTTTTTAAGCAGTTTCAGGGCCATCCTTATCTCGTACAGGCTGATGTCCGGGATATCTTCGGTATAGTGTCGGGTTAGTTTGGCTCTAGGGTCGTTAGCCGCACTAGTAACAGGCTTAGTGACCGAATCGTATAGCTGTCCGTAGAACTTCTCGATTTCCCTCAAAATTTCCGCTTTCGTCGACGCTATACTGCCGTCATCCCTCTTCAGCTTGGTCATTTGGCTTTGCCCAACAGACATATCTCTTGCGAACACTTTGGAGCCTTTATTTCGCTCTATCGTATCCTTAATACGCGCAGTATTAAAGACACGGATATCGTGTCGCAAGGCCTTCGAGATCTGCCTATTGAGCCGCCTATATGACGCAGCATCATCGGGAGACTGCAGTCTAAGCAAGCGTCGTTCAGCCATAAGTTTGAGGGTGTCTTCAGAGAGTTTCTGAGTTCTAGCGGTACGGCGAGTCCTAAAGAATTTAGATCCGACCGTATGGACAGTTTTTACGAACCTGTTATTGATCTCGTCCACTGATGCGTCGTCTAGACAATCAAAGCGATTAGAGAGCTCGAGTTGAAAGCTCTCGGGGTTTTCGATCTGAGCGAGGGTAGGACGGAGCGTAGACTTCATCAGGCGGTACCGTTCAAGTTTAACGTTCACATTCAATGTGCCTCTTACTATTCGGTGATCACTGCCGGTTTTTACCCTATGAATCACGGAGACATCATTGAATATCCGTTTCTTGTCGGTCAAGATGAAGTCTATCTCGTTCCTAGAACCACCAGGTTTTGCAGTAATCTTTTTTAATTATAATTTCACATTTTGTAATAAATTCTAGAGCACAAGTTGGAAAAGTAATCGTGTTCCGCTTGTTATAGTAGCAAGGAATAATTAAATTTTGAGATTGAAAAACTTAAAAACGTGTTTTCAACCCCGTGCCATAGAATTTAGACACCACTATACCTAAATTGTTTACCTTTCGGTAACTTTTCCACGCCTTGCCTGGTGTACGCTGGGCCTAACAGCAGAAATTTCTCAACACCTTTGTTTTACAAAATCAATTTATCTAAATACGGAACTAACAAATCATAACAAAGGCAAAATTATCACAAAGAAAACTAAAGGATGACTCAAGGAATAATTTCTTAGTCATTGTAATCGCCCGAACCAGGATATTAATTTTAGTATTTTGTTCGCGCTTTAGAATTCTGTCTTTTCATTACAGAGAGCGGCCGAATTAATAAATCAAAAGCTTTAGTTTTGTTAACCGATCCGTTTACTCATATATAATGTTTCCTTTTTATTTCGAGAGCACAAGCGTTATTAACGATGGAAGCTAATCTAGGAAATGGCTGTTTCGTTTATTCAACTACCAATTTATAAATTAGAAAAAAAATACAATTTCCGGTGCAGTAATTGATCGAGTGGCACGCTTTTGCAGTTTTATGCAACTCTTTATTACAAAGCATGCATATCAAAACCTTATACTTGTAAATGAATATTTAATTTATATGACAAGAACACTCTAAGTGGCTTACTGTTAATATGAATTAATATTGACAAGTACAAGGATATATTATGTTAGAAACTAACATTCCAAAAATAATGATACCATAAATATAAAATTACACTTTAATGCAAATATTAAAGTAGTTACAGATAATTTAATTATAATATAATATGATGATTAATCCTTTAACTCCTCGGGGAGCATAGGGCCTCAACAGACTTCTCTGTCCTGCGCTCTTTCTTTGGCGTCGGTCCAGGTCATCCCTGCCGCCCTGAGTTCTGTCATGATAGAACGCTTCCAGGTTTCAGCGGGACGACCCTGTCTTCTTCGGCCGCCAGTAGGGTTCCATTCTAAGGCTACTCTGCTGATGTTTGCTTCAGGTCTTCTAAGGCAGTGGCCTATCCATCCCCATTTTCTTTTTAGGATTTCGAGTGAGATGGGCCTTTGATTCGTTATCTCCCAAAGTGCCTCGTTAGAAATAGTATTTGGCCAGAAGATCCTGAGAATTGATCGTAGGCATTTGTTGACGCATACTTGAAGTATTGTTTGAATTAAGTTAAGTTTGAATTTGAATTTGAATTAAATTTTAGTAAGAAAACCCTATTTTGTACATACATTAGCGCTATATTTACAGTGGCGGTCTAGGACGGCGTAACACAGATTTTTCTGTTTTGCAAAATAGCTCTTGTTCTTTGGTAATACAGTCTAGGGCGCAGTAGACCTTAGACAAATCTGTTACGCTGTCCTAGACCGCCACTGTACCTATATTATTAGACGTATACATATATCAATTGAAAAACGAATAATCCAATAAAGCCTATTTTAGAAAAAAATACGCCATGTATACAAATATAGTACAAAATCAAATGCTTTGGCAATTTAGTAGGAAGTGAACGATTCATGAGTCTTCACTTCACTAGCAATTTGCCGGCGATTCACCCGCCCGTCCGCGGCCGCCACATAAAGACTGCGTAATTGCTTCACTGAAGAGAATTTTTGATTTCAAATAGATGGAGTAAATAATTATTTTAAATTGTAGAGTGAGATTATTATAATCATGAATTTTGCGTTAAATATAAGTTGCTTATGTTTTGTTAATACAATGGTATCGATTAAATAATATGTGGAAAAATATAATCATAAAAAAATACTTTTCACATCAAAATGTTAAATCAATACCTATCAATAAAAGTCAAACGTTTTATTACGTCGTTTTAAGGCATTAAATATTACATAATCGCCTAAAAAATTAATTAATTGTTGCCATGGTCTACTTTTTGGACTTAAACTCATGGGCGTGGCCGCAGTTCTGTTTGAGTGCGGTATTTATTCAGAAATAAGTTTAAGGTTAAAAACCTTTTTAAAATTAAGCTTTTATTTCGTTAAGTAATTTTTTAATAATTCTTGCTGAGAATACTCAGCACGGCATTTCTTTTGATACCCGTACACTAAAAACAACTTGTCCGCCATCTTGATTTTTCTGGCATGTTGGATTTTTAATGACGTTACATTTGCATACTATGTATTGTTAGGCTCCCTGAAAGTGTATACAAAACTTGAGCTCAATTGGTTAAAGATGTCTGCTTTAAAATTAAGTTGCAATATTTCACCCGAACATCATACATACATACATAATATATATACATTGCAAGCTTAAAGCTTTTAAAATAATAACTTTTTTTAACAAAGACGTTTGTATGGGTACACATCAACTCTTGTAAGGTAAATAATAATTCCACTTTTACGAAAAACTACTGATCTGAGAGTCTGATACTTGAAGCTAGAATAGTAGCTACTTTGCTCTGATACAATCAGACAGTAGCGTGAATTGCTCAGCCTAGCGGCGGTTTCCAACCTCTCTGGCTAAGCCTCACTTTATACTTTATAGTCTCTGGCTCCCATAGAATAGAAATATAATGGTAGACCGACACTACAGACAAGCAGTTAGAGATGTACCTATATAGGATCCATATGGCCTCTGAGAAGACTCTGTAGCATGTGCTACAGAGTCTTCTCAGAGGGATCAAACCTCTGTTTGCTGATATTCTGCTTCCCCTGCTTCACAAAACATAACAACAAGTACAATGCCTTTAAAATATTGTTTTTTATAATCAGGTACCCTACACAATATTTATTTTCTTATTGCAGCGGTTGTTTGTGCGTCAATAAAAGGATACAGGAAGCTTAAAAACAATTTATTCTAATAACTGGAAATAAACAAAATTATATCAATTTTAATAAAACACAACTTCCTTTAGTAATCAAACAAATTACCGCTCACAAAACGCATTAGGCTTAATTTGGATATTAATAGCTACGTAAAATACAAACAAAATGATGATTAAACTGTGTTTTAAATTACAAAATATGGTACTTTAAGTCATGACATGAATTTAATGTTTGAGTTGAAAATTCTATTTTGATTTGACTAAAAATATTTCATGAAATCTTCAATAATTCTTGTTTTCATTTGAGGATTTATTTTCGAATGCTATTTATGTTCAGGTTATTCCCAGACAGATGTTATTTTTTCCATTAACTTGAATTTTCTAACATTCATATATCAATGTGCAAAACATATTTTTTATCTCTTTAAGTTTATAAATTAATTAAACTGTTTTACCTCGTACCTACTACCTACAGAACCTTACCATGTATAATATTTTGTATCAGTTTTCCATGAAAAGCTTTGGAAATGTAGCGGTCGTAAACTTCAGATTCTAGCAAGACATGACCGCAGCCCGACCATAATGAGCTGCAGCGGTCTTCAAAACTTCATGGCACTAAATCGATACCGCGCTAGTACCCTCAGTGAACACAAGTTGCAAACCAACGCAGCTGTGCAACGTTGTTTTGTACTTGACTTCTTAACAAAACTGGAAGTGAACATTAAATATAAACTGACCCGTATAACTTCGTACCGCCTTATATTTTATTGTGAAGCAGTTTTATGGTATATTCTGATATCTATATAAGTTACGTGAATTATTCCGTTTAAGTGTATAAACATTCAAATATCCGATCATCCAAACATCCACACAATCTTTCGCATTTATAATTTTACTAGAAGTAGAAAGGATAATATATCATCTTAGATTAGCCTTGTATTATTGTTATTATGTAATTATGTAATAATGTTTACTGTAAGCAACCAATTCCAGAAATTCCAATGAAATTCAAACTAGATTTATAGCGCCAAAACCTGTTAAGTGAGAGGTGACTCAATATTGAAAATGCAACGCTATTTACGTCATCAGAAACTGAATTCACTGAGTTGAATGCCATTAATACCATAAAATCCGAGCAGCGTTGATAGTAGATTAATACCCGCAAATGATTGTCAAAACTTTCCCACTAAACAAGCCAGACAAGTTAGGTAACCATTTGTTTACAAACTGCTTAAAAGTACTGAAACACGGGTCTAACTTCCAGCACAATCGGGGGCAAATACGGTCGTGTTAGTAGACGGACATTTTTCAAGCTCTCCGCGAGGGATTAAGTTGAACTTTGTGTAGATTAATGCGATTCCGATGCTGGCGCCGACAGTCGGATTAAAACGATACCTACTCAGTTTGTGTCGGATTTGCTAAAAGTACTTTATTGTCACTTAAATAGTGTAACTGATCTTTTAAGCTATTGCATTTTCAACATGGTTTACGGTAAAACATTATATTACGGCGGTGGTAGTCAAAATCACATCCTTATACGGTGCATTGTTGCTTCTTTACCTACAGATATGTATTCCAATTGTTTATATCTCTATATTTAGTAACATATCTATTATTGCTTGGACATAATGGAACAACTTTAAACACAAACTGGCACAAATAATACCAAAAAAGTGCCTTTGTATATAGTCGTGATTTTGACTTTACGCCTATTTGTTACATACATTTGAACCTATGTGAATCAAATCCGGTTGACTAGAGTGGCACGAAATGTTATATTATTTTTGTTTAACAAAAATCAATTTCAAAGCTTTCAGCATTTACATTTCGTATTGATGTCATCATGCCGCGGAATTCTTACATTTAAACGTTTACTTCGACTTCTGGTTCCTTTGAAACTACCTAAAAAAATACTCGAACACAATATGAATAATTCAGGCCGTCCAATACATTGATTGAATCCAAGAAAGTTGATTTTCGTTCCGAGAACAAGGTATTACGTTACGACGAAGCAAGTTTTCTAAGTAAAACGGTATAATTTAAATGTTTTATATAGGTACTTATTTTGATAAGTTTATAGAGCTATTATTAAATACTGCTAAAATAAGGAGTTTGCTACTTTTCACAAATATGCACAACCACTGCAAAACGTTGGATAGGAAACTTCAAATCAAATACGCAAGAATAAAATTAAAATCAAAATAGAACTAACTGCTAAGAATTTATCTCATCATCATCATCATTTCAGCCGTAGGACGTCCACTGCTGCACATAGGCCTCCCTTAAGGCTCTCCATCTGTACCGATCGCAGGTGGCCTGCATCCAGCGTGGACACGCAGCCTTGCGCAGATCATCCGTCCATCTGGTCGGTGGACGTCCTACGCTGCGCTTGCCGATCCGTGGTCTCCACTCGAGAACTTTTCGGCCCCAGCGGCAATCTGTTCTGCGGGCTATATGACCTGCCCATTGCCACTTCAACGAGCTTATCCGCTTGGCTATGTCGGTGACCCTGGTTTCTCTACGTATGTCCTCATTTCTGATTCGATCCCGCAGAGAAATCCCGAGCATAGCCCGCTCCATGGCTCGTTGAGCTACTCGGAGCCTGTTCATAAGCCCTATAGTGAAGCACCACGTTTCAGAACCGTATGTCATCACTGGCAGCACACATTGGTTAAATACCTTCGTCTTCAGGCACTGAGGAATATTGGACGAGAAGACGTTGCGTAGTTTCCCGAACGCCGCCCATCCGAGCTGGATTCGGAGAATTTATTTATTTGTAGAAAAACATGGCTCATTACGATTTAACTGGAACTAAAGGCTTGCATGATTCATATGAACAACGGTTATTTTATCGCTAAGTAGGGCAAACACATGATCAGAACATAGACTAGACGTTTTAACAGTTTCCGATTGCTGCCCCTACTACAGTCTGAAAATCGTTTGTTGAAGTTTCATTTCCACTATAAAATATTGAGTATAAGTTAATCCTTTCGAGGCGCTTCAGCTCTGCACCCGCAATCCGCAATATACAGTTACGTATAAATTTAAAGCTTTATTAGTCAGGTCACCACTTCTACATACAAAATAACTATACAATGCTATTCTCGTTAACGAATACGTCAGCGCAACTGTTTGCAACTTCGCCCATTGCGCCGCAGAGATGATCGAAACTTCGTCCAGCCGCAGTGTTCGGTGCATAAAAGCGAATTTCAGACCAGAATACCCAAATAAATCGAGTTACACCGTATAATGCCCGGATAATTTAATCAGCAACGCAATTCCGGAATGTACGCTCAGCACCCACTGTGTTTGCAGCTTAAAGATTCGAATATTGTAGGCCTCGGTATCCCTGAACACTATTTCATGTTTCAATAAAGAGCTTAATAGACCGGATTCTAAATACGCACAGACTGCTTGTTAATTTGCATATTGCATTGCTATTGAACAATTTTAGCTACGCGGATGATATGGTCCTGTTGAGCCCATCAGTCAACGCGCTGAGAAAAATATTAAAAGTGTGCAAAAACTATGTGGCAAAACATGGACTTAAGTACAATGTGAAAAAAAGTGAGTTTCTGGTGTTTCTATCTGGTAGTAAACCACTTACTGAAGTACCAAATATACAGCTTTGTGGGGGACCCCTAAAACGTGTAACTTCATTTAAGTACCTAGGTCACGTGGTCAATGAGCGCCTGCATGATGACATGGACATTGATAGAGAACGGAGGGCGCTGGCGGTCCGCTGCAACATGCTGGCCCGCAGGTTTGCGCGCTGTACGAGTGACGTAAAAATTACCTTATTTAGAGCGTTTTGTCAGTCGCTCTACACGTGCGCTCTGTGGGTCAGCTACACGCAACGGGCCTTCAGCGCCCTACGTGTTCAGTACAACAATGCGTTTAGGGTGATGTTGGGGCTGCCCCGGTTTTGCAGTGCATCGGGCATGTTCGCGGAGGCGCGTGTGGACAGCTTCTCTGCAGTTCTGCGTAAGCGTACAGCCTCGTTGATGCGCCGCTGCCGGGACGGCCCCAACAGCATCCTCCGGCTGTTGACTGACAGAATGGACAGTCCACTGCTAAAGCATTGGGTAGCAGTCCATATATGTAAATAATTTTTCTAGTTTTTAAAGTATAATTATGTGTGTTTTTAGATTAAGATATGGTTGTATATTCAACTGAAATAAACGATTATTATTATTATTATTATTTTGAGTGCGTTTTAAAACATAAGTTCTGTAAAATATAACAGTGAGAAGATTCCATAACGCCCGCACGGCAAGAGGAATGTGGGGGCGGAGAGATGTTCAGGTAACGTTCATTTTGGGGTTGTGTGAAGGGCGGGGGCTCGAGACACTCATCAAACGAGGCCCCGAGACAGCTTGTGGCACTGTACAGCCGCAGTTCCAAAGGCGAGCCTGGAAGGGAACAACATGCCGTCCCCGAGCTCGAAGCTAATAGCAGCTGAGCGAGGGAAGGATTTCTAACGCCAATGCTGTATGGTTCGCGGAGTCCTTCCCAAAGGCGCCTAAACGGCCGCCGGGGGGTTTCAGTGGGTGCGAGCGCCACATACTACCGACGCTCCCACGAGCGTCGGGAAATAAGATAGGCATTTTCCCTTCCTTACAAAAAAAAGGGTGACGTTCCTGAGTGCGCTCGTGGTCAAACATGTGATACAAAATGGTTACAAAACTCACCGCTCTGTCGGCGAGGTTCCGCACGCGGCAGTGCAGGTAGGCGGGCTGGCCGACGGCGGCGGTGGCTTCCCTCTTCGTGCTGTTGTCGAAGTAAGGCTGCCCCAGAGGCTCCCAGCCCACGCCGCCCGCCGACACGCCTGCAAAAAACACGTGTTTAAAGACAAAAATAGAAAGAACGGATAAGACTGATTTTGGTCCAGTGGGCGAATGCCTCTTAATTTTTGTTTTTTCAAGTTCGATATATCGCCTGTCAGTCGCATCCATATCTTCTGAGCCCTATGTGTTAATATCGTCTGCCTTCATTTTTTATTTTAAATAAGAATATTCACTAATGCCTTGTGTTCCCAAGAAAAAGACAAATATTACATAATTTGCTTGATACTTTTGCTCTCTGCGTCTTTTCAAAGATATCCTGTTATTTCAGCAGCCTCATACTTTATTACTTTTTAATTAAACATAATTTTATTTTTAACTAGTCGACCCGGCGAACTTCGTACCGCCTAACCTATTACTATTTTGTGCATGTATTATACTTTTAAACCTTCCTCTTGAATCACTCTATCTATTAAAAAAACCCGCATCAAAATCCGTTGCCTAGTTAAAAAGATTTAAGCATACATAGGGACAGACGCGGGAAGCGACTTCGTTTTATACTTCAAAAAATACATATTTTTATACTATGTATTGATATTGATAAGTAACTTTATTTTGTTGTATGAAAGTAACATTTATGAAAAAACGAAAATGCTGTATAACATTTGAAACCAGCATGACCAATAAATGTAATCAATGTATAGTCAACAACACGATTCAAAACAACCCATTCCCCTTCATGAAAGGAATCCATAAAACTTCGACCATTAGCTGCCGTAATAAAGCTTATCATAACGCGACTCATGTTTCATTTTCACTAAAACTTGGGATTAATTTTGGTAGACCCTTTAAAGTACTAAATGAATACAATTTTATCATTTATTTTGTAATCTGTTAATGGACTTGTTTTTGAATCTTTAAAGTAAGAGTTTTAAACCTAGATACCGGTTAAAGTTTGTAAAACAAATGATTTACTAACGAGATCGTGTCGGTTTTACGTTCCTGTGAGAGATTTTTCAGCGCTTAGAAAAATTGATTCCATGAGTTATCAGCTTAGCTTTTGACATTTTTCATCTATTCTGATCAATCTATTTAATTTGTAGGCCAAACCCCGATCTAGATTCCTTAAAATAAGGGTTACGGCACTGCAGGGTTATGCATGTAATGTAATAATAAAAACAGGAAAACCAGCTAATAATGACTGACGTCTGGGTAATATAATAAAATTAAAAATATCAGCGACAAATAAAGTTTATGCTTGAACGTTTTATTTTTGAAATATTTATGAAGGATCATATAAATATGTAGTGACCGCTCTAGTAAGCTGCAATTATTTATACTAGCCCAGAAACCAATATCGAATTGAAAGCGTTTAAAGGTTCATTTACTTGATCTTGATACACGTGTCGCGATAAAACGCCTGATTACTTATTAGTAAAATACTTACTAGCGGACCGGCAAACTTTGTACAGCTATATCAATGTCGTTGCTTTGATTAATCAATATTTAATGATGATGATGGGATGATGTAGGATCCTGATGACGAAAAAATTTTCAAATCAGTCCTCTAGTTTTGAAGCCAGTTCTTTTCAAACGAACGAAACTTTTCTTTTTACAATTATTATTATAAACAATAGTTATCTACATCATCATCAACAGAAACACATTTTACTGCTGCTGGACATAGAATCCCCACACCAGCCTGCAGCCTTCACTAGGTAGTCTGATCATCCCGTGATCAGCCCACCTTGCGACTACAGAAGCGTCATGGACGTTTAAAAGTCATGAAGCATCAGTTCTTCGAACGTTTGTTGTGCCCTTTGCTTAATTTAATAATTTGATCCTTCTGCGGATCACTTCGCATGTTAAATAATAATGCTATATATTTTTATTGTTATCTTCTTGCAATTTTAATCAATATGATATTAATATTTGGTCAGTTTAAATCTGTATGCATCATACAGGTGACCAAACAATGTTAGTTAACTCGAATCACAGCTCGTGATGCTCAAGTATGGCCTTAGGCCCTGTACACACTACAACATGAATTCATAACAAAATTGCTACGCCTAGTTATGAATTTTTGTCTCGTTGCAAAACAGCATACGACGCGCGACCATTTACCTATAAACCCGTATAAAATTTTAACTATGTTCAACTTGTATTTTCATAGCAGTTGCGTTTCGCTGTGTGTTCTGGCTCTTAGTAGGTAGATATTATTGTCTATATTGGTCCTATATGGACAACTAGAGGCTGCCCCGCGGTTTTTCCCGCGCAGATTTCTCATAAACACAAAAATCCCGTTTTTTCCCGTTCCCGTGGGAATTTCGGGAAATCCCTTCTTAGTGCTCACCTACACTCCCTAAGGAACCTACATGCAAAATTTCAGCCCGCTACGCCCAGTAGTTTCGGCTCTGCGTTGTCTGTCAGTCAGTCAGTCAGTCAGTAACGGAAGAGTTTTATATATATTGATAATAACTGTTCCATATTATATTATATATGTTGTCCTATATTATAGGACAATTCCTGCTAAATACTAATTGGTCGGTGCGGTCACAAACATCTAGAGCATACGCAAGTGGTCTACTCTGGAACTACTTGAATATGTCAGTCTTGTTCACGCCATGAATGTGTTCATGGTTGACCAAATATTCTTAGCCTTTGTAATGTACGGTTGCTAATTGCTAGAGAGAGAGCATCTTCCTTGTTCTGTGGTTTCCACGCTATTCCAAAAACAAGGGATATTTGTTTCACTCACGTTCACAAAAGTAATGTTTTAGAAACTTGTTGAAATAGTCAGCAAATAATTGCTCATTCATTGCGCATATAAAGATTTGTACCTATGCGGCTACCTACACATCATCAATATATAAAAATCTCTTCCGTTACTGACTGACAGACAACGCACGTAACTGGCTGAAATTGCGCACGTGGGTTCCTTGGGGAGTGTAGGGTAGGGGAACAATCAGGAATAAATTCCCGAAATTCCCATGGAAACGGGTTTTTGTGTTTATGAGAATTCTGCGTGGGTGAAACCGCGGGGCATTCTTTAGTATTATCTAAAACTACAGCCGAAGCACGTTGAGGTAACAACAACAACGCTCACATAGTCAACAGAACACTAGACTATCGCGCTGGCTCATGTGGCTGGGGCTTTGTGGAATCAGATACCAAATTGTATTTTAAATAAAGAACTTACCAAAAAGCACAAAAATGCAGCTGAGCTCCGCCGTCCACATTCTGAGTGATGTTTATTCACATTATTCGAGTCCACCGTTCACTCACATTTCGTATTCTGTCTCGGCCGTCCTGCTGCGGAACACATCACACTCAGTTTTTCCAGTCACTTATTCATTCATGGCACTGTTTACCTAAAACAAGAGAGAATTACTGAGTTCACTTTTTAGTACACAAAAATCACATATTGAACAAAGATCCCGATAGTGTAAACTTAGTTTAATAGTACCCAAATATATTCCATTTATTTTACAAGCCAAATATTTGCCTTCGTGCTTGTATATTTTCATTTTCGGTCATTAGGGTCTTTTTGTATTAATACCTTGAAAATTTAAGCATCGAATCGTATTATTGTCCGATAGTAAATCATCAATCATCATTATTACAGAAAATAACTTGTATTTTGGGTCGTTAATAAAAATAATTGAAACAAAAAATGCTGGGATCCCATATATAATTCAAGATCTCAGAGAACAAATGTCTTTAAAGGAGATCGCTATTCTTCGTAAAAACTTAAATTGTAACAAATGGGATCACGTCGAATTCGTCCTAGGAAAGTTCCCATAGAAATAAGGTCACGGAAAAGCGATTTGCAGCAAGTGATCCCATTGGTATTCGTTTGACACGTGACTTGATCCCCTTGCGCCTAATGACGACGCTGCGATTGGATTCTTGTCAGGGTTCTGTTCCTTAAGGAATTCTGAACCCTATATTCTTTCTGGTGACTGTAAATCATGTCATAACGAAAACGAAATGATTAATATTTTGATATAGAAAAAACAGAAACCCAATCACTAATAGCGAGCGATCAACAAAAAACAAAACACAATCGATTCAAAAAAATATTATCATTGTAATTAATATATTTTGTTCTTTTATAATCCTTGTCAAAAAAAATTGTTTGGTAAAAAATATACATAATGCTAACTTATAATATATACAAAACACAATATTTTTACTTAACAAGCTAATATCAAGCATTAAGGCGCTGTGCAGACTTATCAAAATTTTTACAATTGTAAGTATATCAACGTCGTGGTATCGCGTGAACTCCGCATTGCCTCCGTCTGTTTAATTTAACGAAATATGGTGTTCCAGTCGAGATAATGAAGGGGCGCGATAAACGCTGAAACACGGCGCTCTAGCACGGAGTTTTACAGCTTGTGATAGGTTCTGACCATAGCTGCTATGCCATTTTATTTAAAAAATGCAGATTTTGCGTCAAACTTGCAATAATTTATAACTTTTAAGTATTTTATCACTATTAGTATTCGTTTACACTTTCGCTTTAAACATATGAGATCGAATTTTTCGAAATAAAATCAAAATGGCAGGCGTAAAAAAAGGTTAAATTCCAGTCAGAGCGTATGGCCACGTACGTATGGCAGTTAGATATATCGGAACTGTCAACAAACAAAACACCACCCACAGCTCAGTCGTAAAGTGCTATTTTTTTAAATGCTACTTTTAAGAAGTCACTTATAACACCGGTGTATCCATCTATGTTCTAAAGTTTCTTTATAAAATCAACTTAAAATTAGTAACGAATGCTTAAAGCAAGATACGTAGAGTCAAGATCATCGTAAATAATCTTGATTTTCAGATTTCAATTGATGTCCCTTGAGAAGGGTGCTTGATTATTGGTGAAATGATTCAATACTTTGATATACATTATGCTGCCTATATTTTTTTTATTGTTTTAGATTAATATTGATAAAGAGTCCTCCAACGTGATGAAATTTCTAAAATAACAAAAGTAAGCAATACGTCCTCACGGAACCGTAACAACTGTGCAAACTTTAGCCGCGGCTGCGCCCGGTCCGCACTCAATCATGATAAAAATCTATTTCCTCCTCCCAGCATAAAGGATTGAAATGAAACAAAGTGTAGCAGGGTTAGAAAAAAATGTCGTAACCATTTCCCAACCGCGACAATACCGCCGTTACTAAAAGGCCATTAGCGATATTATTAAACTTCCTACCTATATGGTTTTAGTATTTTTGTTGTGGCAGAGAAGTTACCTTCGTTTTATTTATGAGTTTCACGCCTTTTGGTAGTATATACATGTAGTTTATTAAATATCTATTATATTTTACACAGGATTTATGGTTTTCCGGAGAAAGATTTGGTCTTTCCTCAGTGCGTAAAAGAAATATGGAAGTAGTAATCTTAATAGGATTACAGATGTTGGACCGAGTACAAAACACAGAATTGAGTTCCAAATAAAAATAAAGGTACCTATTGTAACATCTCGCTTGAATGTCACCGGACCGGATCTATGGGCCAAGTACCTACTATTAGTGAAGGCATATAGCTTCATGCTATGTATTGAAAAATACAAAAGAGAGACATGGGAGACTAAACAAGTAATGGTCAGATAATTTAAATGCCATTACTAAGTAATTATGTAAGTATGTTATTTTGGATTTATTCGTGTATTTTTTAGAAAGCGTAATATTATATATTTATTGTTAAGGAACATTATTAAGGGGTAGGTACATTATTATGTCATTATGATGGTTGAGAGCACAGAGAATATAATACACAACCAGGTTGCGAGTGTTTATAAATAACAACTATTGCAGAGTATGTTGACCTCTCTTAAATTTCTTTAGCGGCAAAACGCATTGTAACACGCGATTTCACATTATAAGTAAGAATTTTAAAATTTCAAGCCTTTCTTATAAGAATCCGTTTAACTTTTTTGTTTTAAAAGTATGTTGTCTTAATTTTCTCAAAGACTAGGTATAGACAATCATTATTGGACAAAAAGGTACTATTAAATGACAAATGGTTAAAATAAACTCAGAAAGAAGGTTAATAAAAAGGTATTAGTCTGTAAAAAAATTAAGCATCTTTTAGAAAGTTATGAATTATAGTTATAAATTATTATAAGATTTTATAATCAAGCAACAGCACAACCCCATTATTACATAGATTTACAACTAAGTGAACATAAATCCGGTGCGATTAAAACTTTTATTTTATGAACTACCAATAGGCTAACGGTAGTGCCGGCCCGAGCACAGCGCCTTATGCCATGCCACTTTTAAAAACACAAATTTAATAAAAAAATTATGTGTTAAAGAGAAACAAAATAATCATATTTTTTTTTTTTTTCAAATAATTTATATGATAAATCATAGAATACTCAATTCATACGTCCAAGACTAAGATTACGATTCATAGAGGTAAAAATCCAAGACAGATGAATGGAAACTAGGCTTTATAAAAAATATTTAACAGAAACAAAGGATTTGCTTGAAGTGAAACCTACTAAAGTTACTTTATGTTATGCAAAATCATAAATGCCGCTCTAATCGTTCTATTATTACATATCTCGTGATCCATAACTGTACATTAATTGAAATTCCGCATGACTGTGTTTTGCATAATGAAAAACTAATAAACTTAAAATCATCTAAGCATAAACTAAAATATTGAAGACAATAATAAATCTGGGTATCTATCTACACAGTAACCTAAAAAGCTAAAAGGCATTACGGCTTTCAATTCAGCGCTAATTATCATCATTGTTGTGAAAACCGCAGCCGCGGCGAGTTATGGTGTTTTATCACACCAGCCACCGCTTTTATTTATGACCTGGATTAGTGGGTACCTAGACCTAGTTTATTGTAGACCATTATGATTTGTGTGGCTTTAGATGAAGGCCTTAAATAATGTTTTATAATTTTAAGTTATCTGGTGCATTGTTAGGAAAATGTACAATTGTATTCTTTGTTCGTTTTGTGTAGAATGAAAAATATTTACAAATATATTTTTTTATTACTTACACAGCAAACATTATACCACCAGAAACTAATACTTCCCCGTAGCTGCCACATGGTATAAAAAGGTTGACAGACAATTTAACTAATAGTTTTCATTAATCAAATGAAATATTAGTTATTTTTGGCATGTGGCCAGAAAACAAAATAGTTGCAAACTACTAAACAAAGCAGTTAACTAGGTCCTCGTTTACAGTATATTTTTATAGAAAACGCGTTAAAAGAATTGACATAACAGATACCCGTTTGTGTTAAGCGATGAATAAATTAATACGGTCAAGTGGCTCGGGTCGGGGGTATCGCTTCCGCCTCGCTTGCTAGATCCCACCCTTTTTATAAAGCTGGCTTATGATCGTATTTGCGGTTTACGTTACATTAAAATGTCTAATGTTTTGTGAGCTAACACAATTTAGCTTCCTATAAACTTATTACTTAACGAAGCCTACAGCTTACATACAGCCTACAGCTACAGTCTCGTTTTATGCTAAATTATGTTAATGTGTTACGCTAATTATCGTATTGTAAATTTGTTGTAAAAGTTTATATCTTGCGACTTAAAGAGTCTCACGACACCTTAGTTATTTACTATTCTGTATCAAACAAACTTACAAGGTCTCGAAAACTTCATAAACTTTATCACTTACAAACACTCTTCACTTATTTCCGAGTCACTGCACTTTAAAATTTCGAATGTTTACGAATCCCGGCCACGCGATTGGCAGTTTACGCGGCGCGACTGAAATCTCTGTGCGGAGCGGCCGACTGAAGTGTCGGAGTCGCGCGGGCTGGTACATGCGCAATGCCTTGACGATCCGCTCCTTTCAGGCTATTGTAGCCGCCGACGCCGAGTGCCTCCGCCCCGAGATAAAACACCGGGGTCTGCGTGTAGCCTTAGTTCTGATGAGGATGAAATGAGATTATGTTATTAGATGTCCGTGTAGGTTGCTTTTAATTATTAAATTGAAGGTTCACTGCGGCCAATTTTTTTTAATCTGTATTTTCTTTTTATTGCGTAAATATTTTTTGTTTTCCTGGTCAGTTTTTTTATAATTATCAATATCAATACATAGTATAAAATAAAGTGGCTTTCTGTGTCTGTCCCTATGTATGCTTAAATCTATTAAAGTAAGCAACGGATTTTGATGCGGTTTAATAAACAAAGTGATTGAAAAAAGGTTTATAACTATAATACATGCACAAAATAGTAATAGCTAATGCGGTACTAAGTTTTGAAATATAATATCAATTCATGGTTACCATTTTAATAATAGATATTAGTGTTTTCATTTTTTTTATATCATCGTATAAGTAGTTATAAATTCACTGGAACACACTAAGTATAAGTTGTTATAAATTTCTTCATAATGATTCACCTCACCTATGCTTGTTACCTCCACTTCTGTATTCACAGCTCCGGGGCTCGGAAGTAATAACGCATAGACGTGAAATTCAATAAAACGTTACAACGGAGCGACAAAATGCCGAGCCACCATTTTAATTAGTTTTCATTTGCCTTGTATATTAATCTAGAGGCTGTCCCGCGCTTTCACTCGCGCAGATTTCTCTTAAACACAAAAATCCCGTTTTTCCCGTTCCCGTGGGAATTTCGGGAAATCATTTCTTAGTGCTCACCTATAATCCCTAGGGAACCTACATGCCAAATTTCAACTTTGTTAGCCTTTTAGTTTCGGCTATGCGTTGTCTGTCAGTCAGTCAGGCAGTCAGTCAGTCAGTAACGGAAGAGTTTTATATATATTGATTTTGATGAATACTAAAGGTCAGAATACAATAAAGAGGTTACCTGAAGGGTGCAAGACAAAGAATTTGTCATGAACGTTTATTTCTTGGACATCATAGCTGCCGAGAATGCTCGAAGTAAATTAAAGTGCAACAAAGCAATAAACTGGACTTGTCGACGGACGACTTTATAAAGAGTGAGGCCTTCCCAGCACCGGATTTGGCAGGGTTCTGTCTCAAAAAATATTTTTTTAATTACTCAGTTTTGTTATGAATCCGTTTTGTTTTTTTAGAAAAAGCAATACACTATTGCAAAATTTTTATTACAAGCGAATTATATAAACACTTCAATGAAACAGTTTTCTTATTCATTTAATTACACAAGAACCAATATTAAAAAAATATTTCCACTTTACTTCATAAATGCATTTGAATAGCTTATGGACAACCGTTTACTTTATCGTTTTTTTTATTACAGTTGAATTCATGAAAATAAAACGAAGGAACCATAGAAATATATTATAGTTTTCTGGCGGCTGAACAATAGAAAGCCGACGTTATCTTAATGCAATGGGAGGTTTATTTTATTAACTACTTGAACTTTTATAAAATAGAGAGCCCCCAAGTTGGAGGATTCATCACAGTAGTTCGCCCAAAGTTTTGAAATATACGATTTTTCAACTTCAACCACAAATTCTTCCGCTTCAAATATCGGGTATATAAAATACTTGATAGAAACCGTGGTAATGGAAAATTGTAACTTGTGTGCCCACCCACAGCAGTATCGTCATTGCTCCAAAATATATATAAATGTAAATATATTAAGTAAGTCCCTTTAAATTAATTTATTTTAAATAAACATACAAATTAATTGATAGCATGCCTATATATAAATTGTGACAATGTTTTTGTGCATGTGGCCATTAAATAATTAAAAAACACTTTAAAATCATTTTTACGGCAACACCCAGCCGTTGGTTTTAATAACCAGCCAGAAGCAAGCCGAACAAATGAATTCCGAAACTGCGCCGCGACAACAAGGACTTCGACACAATAAAATCGCTCGTAAAGACTCGAAGCAGTTACGAGTAAAAACGTGTAAACATAACGTTCGCTCAAAATTACATCGCACGCAGCAGGTTGAAATTTACGACGAGATCGTGTGGTTTAATATTGGGGTGCTGCCGGAACCCGTGTATCACATCCTGGGAATGATTCCCGGCCTCCATGCAGGGTAGTTGAAGCGGAGTAATCGCTACAAGAAGTTAACAATAATAACGACTACTTCCTTTGGTCAGAATTCAAGTTACGATACGATTTCGATTATTTTGCTTGCTGTTCTAGCAATAAGTATGTCGAATATGTAAATATTGAGTACACACACATACGTAAAAATAAGAAACATTGGCGCAGATAATCAATCGTGTAGCCAGGTTTTTATTTAACTTAAATTATGCTTTAGTATTCTCGAGTAAACGAAACGAAGTTTGTATTAGAAATGATCTAATTTAACCAAGCATAAAATGAACCGATTGAATAAGCATTTGCTTTATATGAATCAGGTTTTACCTACCAGATAACAAGCTCCTATCTCTGGTTTAATTGGCCCTTTCCAATTAATTATTTTAAAAAAATATATAAAGTATTTCTCATGTATTTTTTAAACAGCTTTTCTACTTTAATTTAATATCACGTAATCTCTTCTCAAGATTACTGAAATTGGGCAGCTCCGGATGTGAAGAGTAATTTGCATTTTGAGTAAACGTTCGCAGTTAAAACTTTTGCCTGTAACGGCTCCTCGGCTGGGCAGAATGGACTCACCTTACCTAGCCCATGTAATTGTTAACGGAAGCATTGGCTTTAAAATTTAGTACTTCGAAAAATAGTACAAGAATAAGATGAAATGAAAAAAAAATATTTTTTTATATAACTAAAGGTTTTATTTGGTGTATCAACATGTACTTCGTATACATGGCGTATAAAATATAAAGTATGGCGAATTTGCATAATGTTTTTACGCTAGAAAGATTATTGCTTACTCATTGGTTTAACCTGGAACAGTAAAGCTAGCGGTAAATCTCTCAGAAACTCATACTTACACGACACTTCGAAAGTTTGGGTAATGTGCCAGTGAAATATGTGAGGTTCGCCACAAGTTTTAGTGTGGGACATTCATCAATAAGGAGCCTAAAGAAAACTTTATCTTTGAACTAATATGGCGTGTTATTCAGATGGGAACAAGAGTTTATGCATACAAAGGTAAGTATAATGTCACGATCGCCTTATGCGATTTGTTCATCTTTGTGTCATTTTTCAGAGGTGCAGTAGGCTTATAAATTTTATAATCTATACATAGTGGAAAACAAAGTCGCGTCCCGCGTCTGTCCCTATGTATGCTTATATCTTTCAAACTATGGAACCGATTTTGATGCGGTTTTTTTTTTTAAGATTGAGTTATTCGAGAGGAATGTTTATTTGTATAATACATGCACTATATAGTAATAGGTAAGGCGGTATGAAATTCACCTGGGTCGAATAGTAATCGTAAACAATAAAACACTTTTTGATTATAATGGTAGTAAGCAAATTTAAAAAATGTAAACTTTGTCTGTACTCCAACATCCCACGCATTTTCTGTAAACTAAAAATCTATTTATCATCATAGCTGAAATCTAGATCTACAGATATGATCATGTTATTTATAGTTTGAGACGTATTTCGAATTGCAGGAGTTCCGGCGTCTTACGCCATTTCCAATGCCTCAATAGTTCTGTCCGGATCCGCTACGATTTCTTACCGAAACTTTGACAACCGTTTTTAAACTTTTCTTTTGTTTCTAAGTTTGCTGCTTTGAAGTCATAAATAGAGTAGAATTCTCCTTTGAAAGTGCAGTGTATATCTATCTCACTTTTAGCTTTTATCAGTAGCCAAAGCATATTTGTGTACTCGTGATTTGGACTTGTCCGAGTTTTATAAAGTTACAGATTGTAAATCATTAACTTTTCTTTCTTAGTCTGAATGGGGATTTCGGGAATTTAAGTAAAGGGGTTCACTTAGGAACAAATTCCCGAAAATCCTAAAGAAAAACGGGTCTTTACTTTTACATTTAAAAGCGCAAATAAAGCTCTTGGCACATTTATATTACGAAAATTCTAATTGAAACTATGGGCCCACAAGACGTTGTCTATCTGCGAAAGGTCTAAGATCGACTTTGAGTATCACAGTCGTTCATTGACACCCTAAATTAGCAGACCGGTACTTTGCAGCCAGAAACTTTGACAATGAGCGAACTAAATTAGTAGAATAGGGTGTGATGATAATAGAGCAAATTGTCAATCGCTGAACTGGGTTGTTAGTGAGCAGATCCGCAAAGAATAAAACGTTTTTATTTTACATAATCATAAATTCATGTAAAATAATTAAATGTATTTTTCTTTAAATGTAAGTATTTTTTATAGAGGTCGCCCTATAAAGTTTAATTGCAAATGCTCAAGAAACCCACTGATTCATATTCATTTAACTTTCAACACAATCTTTCTGGAACGTTTCCCCGCTGCATTCTCTCATAATTAAACTGGCTTGGACTAAAAATAAATCGTAAAACGTAATGGTGTAGAATTATAATACTAAAGACAATTGTAATGTCCAATCTCTGTGGAGGATCGGGGCTAAATTCCCGGCGAGTCCACCACCCGGGTGTCCCCGACGATTTTTTATTATTGCTCCAACGAATTTAGTATCTGGGGAGATATAAAAGGAAATGAAGCTAAGCCCTTCGGAAATCTCAGAAATTGGTCTTTTTACTCGTTGTGCGTGTGAGGACAATCGTGCCAGGCAGGATCGAATGAAGCAGAGGCGTTCCTCTTGGCTCGAGGGATAGTTTTTACGATGGGGACTAGATTTACTATCGTGTCTAATACAGTTCCGGGATTCACTATTTAAAATTAATGATGAATTTTATTTATATTCCGGGCTCTACAATTTCTTTAGTAGGTTCTTATTAATATATATTTTTTCTTCAGTTAAAAGTTTATTTAGGAAAAGGTAAACAGTCTGATATCGATATTTGGAAACAACAAAGACTTTGTTACGTGATAATTTCTGTGCGATCAATGGTCATATTTATTAGTAAGTACTCTTTTGTAAAATATGCGAAGGTTTATCAATTTAATTAAACGGACACTGAAAGCCTTCCAATATAGAAATAGTGGATAAAGGATTAATTAAACATACCGACAGGTTTATCGCTTGCAAACATTTGAATGGCGCGATTTAATAATAAATACCTGAGCTGCTATTTGGAGCGAAATTAAACTAGTTCTCAATTGACATCACAGACGAGCCTAGATTATAGTGAAGCCTTTTAGAGAACACATCTTGTAAAAGGTAGGTTGGTAACCAACCCGCGGTCTGTGTTCGCGTCAGCTCAGCCGTGAATCCAATCTGCTTTCGCTTTCAAACGTGAAACGATTAGGTTCTGCTTCAAATCAGGATTAGTTGGTGAAAATTTGTCTCCAGCCAAGTGTACAGGTCGCACTCAGTGAATGTCTCCCGGGGGGCTCGTTGCACACCCTCGAAAACTTCAAGGAGGGGGCTCCATATATTTTGTCGGTTATTAGAACGTAGGTGCTTACCTATGCTGAAATATGTAACTTTGTCCGGGAACACGCTTGGTTAATTGTACAAATTTAGAGTTGGCTAACTTGCCTAAACTTTTACGTTAATTTAGTGGATGGTAGTTATGACCCGCCTCGACTTACTCATTTAAATTAATAAGTAAGAATAACTACTCTTTGGTCTAGTTTGTGGCGCATCCAGTTCTACTCCAATTTTTAAATAAGGTTTTAAACACTTTTTTTTTAGTTTTACGAGTTGATATGTTGAAAGCACAATTACTTTTTCTGTGGTGCCTGGAATAAATACGAGTTTACCCACAAAAAAAAAAACAAACATTGATATTCATGATATAGGTGCAAATGTTACCCTTGCTATATCGAACCTGGAGCTCTGCAGTCACCGTCGACACCTCTGCTCACTGCGCAGCGAAGGGTGTTACAGCTATTATAAGGTTATTATATTTACTTAATAATTTAAAAACAGCTTGTATTGTCAACAAAGCTGGGGATCACATATCGGGCACTTCCTATAATCCGATTTGTATCTGCTGCCAAATTTCGGAGCAATCCTACGTCGATTGTATAGAAGCTGAACAGAGTTTGTATAGAGGTGGTATAGGAGCCGCGCGCCGCAGCCTGTCATCGTACGTATGAGTTATTGATAAGCCTAACATGCTGCCAAAGGGATGTGATCATCGAATTATTCATAATAGAAACTGACGTTTTGTTACTTCATTAAAAAAAAGAAATGAAATTATCAATTCTTATTTCGTATTCCACGATTTTATTATCATAAAATAATGTTGCTTTAATTTAAGAACAAAAAAACGATTGTAATAAAAATGCTCATCAAAATATACTTGCGATGTAGCATTTCAACGCTTTCAAACATTATATACCTATAAACAACTGACTTTTAACAAAATGTTGAAGTTAAAATAATCGTAAGGTGACGTTTATATAGCCCAGAGAGAAAAAGTATTTATGCAGTTACTTTATTGAAAAAGTTCCATTTAATGAATTCCGAAGCTGGCAGAAGAAGCAATCGCAAATAAACGAAAAATACTTCCTCTTTACTTCTTCGCACTTCCACAAGACAATGTCGCAATAAACTTTTTTTATTAAATCTAATTGGAGAAATGCTACAAATGCTTCGTGACTTAAATAAATCTGCTACCATATTATCGGCAGTGCCTTTACCTGTAATATGTTCAACTTTCTATTATTAAAAGTCAGCATTTCAAACTAAAACGCATTTTCACTAATTTACAATTTCAATACACTGCCTGGTTGACAAGCAATTTTCGATATCGCCGGTAGTTGACACCCATGTTGGGCATGAATGAGCAAAACAATAAAACGTTCAGAATTAGTAATTCGATTTTCCACTGCAATTATTTTAAAGCCGAAAAATTTTAAGCACTGCCAGTAGCTGAATTCTAAAGTACTAGTCGACCCGGCGAACTTTGTACCGCCTAACCTATTAATATATTGTGCATTTATTTTACTTATAAACCTTCCTCTTGAATTGCTCTATCTACTTAAAAAACTACATCAAAATCTTTTGAGTACTTTTAATAATTTAAGCATACATAGGGACAGACGCGGAATACGACTTTCTTTCTTTTTATGTTATGAAATGATAATGATTTAGCTTGAGGTTTTCAGTTCTGATTCTCACCCTACATAATCAGGTTGCATCGTTAAAATTTTTTTTTTGATGCCTGGGCATTTGATTTGCAGCAGAGGTTGTTTGTTACCGAATATGGGCTTTGAGTATGATATTGATTTAAGTATTTTACTGTGTCAATATGTATTTGTCTTTATATTTTAGTCTTCTTAAGGGCGTACACGGTGCGAAACTAGCGCCACTTCCGATAAAAAAATAATATCTTCTAAACCATGGAGTGGAAGTCAAAGGCTCATATATTTGGTTTAGAAGATATCAATTATTTATCGAAGTAGTGCTAGTTTCGCACCTTTTCGCTTCTTAATATTCATGATTGCCGTTGTGAAATACGACAGGAGGTCTTACCTTATCTTTACCTTCTTAAGTCTATGCTTATTATAGCTAAAAAAGCTTAGGAAACTTTAGTTTTGATATTCTAGAAATTGTACAATACAGTTATAAACACACAGTTCCTAGTCCAAGACCTCCATGTAGCCCACTGGAGAGGGTATGCCCTCATTAAGGTGATGCCTAATGACGCAGCCTTGTTAGCCTGAGACGACATCAAAGTAAACACAGGCAGAGGTCTTACTCCCTTGCTAAATCAATATAAAATCCCACAAATTATGATTCAAAGACCGTGCTAGTAAAAGAAGAGATAAATTATGTGTTTCGGAAAAATCTGCTCTACAATTTTTTATCTAGGTATATTGTTAAAAACTCAATAAGTAAATTAACGGTTTTGGCAGTAGAAGACTGCAACCTAAAAATAATCTTGTGTTCGTGAAATTATTAAATTTTTTTACGTGATATTTATTTAATTTGGCCTTTTTATAACAACAAAACTAAGTTAACGAATATAACATTGATGGGATATTGTGTAATGGTTTACTAGATTGAAAATAATTCTTTATTATTAAATGTTCAACATTTCATTTAATCTAATTAATATATTCTTCTATTTATGATATAGGAATAACACTTCTTCACTTTATGTGACATGAGGACCTTAGTGCTTACAATGCTTTGACATCCAACTACTGCGTGTAAGCTCTTTCATGACACCCTCTGTTTATTGTACACTTTGTATAAGAGAGTAAGCAAGTTGAGACAATAGCTAAAGGGTTTTACGTAATTATGAGGATACCGTTTCAACTGTTCAGTTACATAAATTCAAAGTTGAAACTAACACCTAAAGCATGGTAGCTTAAAATCCTGCTAATATTACTTAGCAACCTATCAAAAGTTTGGACATTTCAATAGAATACAGTTACCAGTAGCTGAACCATTTCGACAATTTCATTTGGCAGGTCCAATTTCAAGCAGTGAAATTGACGTTTTCACAACCCCAATTGTAGGCAGCGGGTGCAAGTCGCATTTTTCAATCGAAATCTCTGAAGTGGTTTCAACTTTCTGACGCATCTGGCTTAAAAAACATTTCTTTTATCACAATTAAAAAGGTAAAAAAGTTATAATTTAGGTTTTTGTATGTTTATAACTAAAATTCTGCGTATGACACCTGTGATTTTCATGTTTTTTTAATAGCATCCGATATTAACGACCGATACTAACAAGCCTATGTGGAGAGCCTTTACAAACCCCATGTAACCTGGTGTAAAAGCTGAAGCAGTATAATAAGCGAATATTATGCATTTAACATACTCGCAGCTTACATAGCTACACTTTCTATTTTGGTACAAACTAAAAGGTAATATCTGAAACTGCAGTCACGTTGTGTCCACCGAGGACTTAAAGTTTTAGGATTTCAGCATCTGTCGGTCCAATATATTTGCATACACAGGGAAATCAAATTAACTACTCAATAGTAGTATATGTTAATATTAATGTGCACCTGTAGTTTTGTCCGTTTTTTTTTACATAAACCTTCGTCATTTTTCGTTTACATGTGAGTGTTATTGTTTTTGTGTCTGTGAATTTCCAAGGAATTAGTTCTAAGAAACGTATGTTCTATATTTGTCAGTGAGCAAGTAATGGTAAAGCTATGTATGTTGATAGGTAATCTTCCTTTATTAATTAACTAGTGGACCCAGCAAACTTCGAACTCTCTATCCTATTACTATGTTGTGAATGTTTTATACATATAAACCATCCTCTTGAAGCATTCTACTATAAAAAAACGCATCAAAATCCGTTGCATAGTTTAAAAGATTTAAGCATATAAAGCGACAGATAGACACGGGAAGCGTTTTTGTTTTTTACTATGTATTGATGAAAAATATATTGTTGGAAAAAAATTAGAAAATGATTGGCGCCCTATTTACTTGTTTGTGCACACTAACACTCAGCCACTTCGATTTTGTCTTACATAAAATGTAGCATCGTTCTTTGTCATGTCTTGTCAATACGATTGTCACTATTAAAAACTAGAAATGATACTTTGTTACTTAAATCTTAAATGCACCGTAAACGCAAACTTTTTTGTAAGTCCTATACAAACACGGAAAACATAAACAGTAAAATCCCTTGCACGTGTGCATTCACCTAGTACTGCACAACCCGCTTATGCTTTATGGGCAGAGGGAGTGGTTTAGTTAAATAAAGCCTTTATTCTTGCTCGACGCACCTGCACCTTTGTGTCTTCGAGTTCCTTGGAAAAAACCTCAGAAAAACACTTCTTTCAAATGTTTGTAAGGTTTGAAAGAAATTATTTATTTATTCTTATGTTTTTCTTACAATTTATGTATTTCTTACATTTTATGCTTTTGTTTCATTTCTTGTTATTTTGAAGAGCCATATTCTTTTATACTTTTCAATAAGTTTTAATTTATTAAAGCAGTGCTTTTATTTGGATCAAAACCTACGGGCTGCTTTTTTTTATTATTTAACCATTGGATCAAGAATAAATTTCTAGCATTTACATAGGTAAATGAATGTATAGACATTACAAAATACTTACGGCATAATTACATAAACCCACCCATAATTTAGTATTCCTTTATATCGTAAGTCACAATAAAATCAGTGGTAAGCCAATACGAACGTTTATTAGAAAAAATGTTAGTACGCCCCGCACACCCACATCGCCACCACGTGTTGGCTTTATTGTTATTGTATCCAGTAATGATGACATATCATGTATTGTATACAGTTTCATAATAACGTTTGTAGTAAATCAAAGAAATTACGGCAAGCGAGAACACAATAACCTGGTTATTTTTGTACCAAAAAAAATATTAAAAACATTCTTATTTAATAACTAGTCGACCCGGCGAACTTCGTACCGCCTAACATATTACTTTTTTGTGCATGTATTGTACCTATAAACCTTCCTCTTGAATCACTCTATCCATTAAAAAAAACTGCATCAAAATCCGTTGCATAGTTTTAAAGATATAAGCATACATAGGGACAGACGCGGAAAGCGACTTTGTTTTATACTATGTATTGATGAAGTATGTAGCATACGTACTTATTTTTGTTCAATGATAACATAGTTTGGGAATGTTAACAATAATAATAAATATTGAAAATATAGTTCAATACGTCTTAAATTGTTGGTTTCAGCTCCAAATACATCTGTTACTTTATAGTTTTTAGACTCGGTAAAAGATGGTTAAAGTTAATTCATCAGGTGGATCAACTCCTCAACACTGGCTGGCAATTAAACAGATACTATACATACAGTGACTACACTTAAACGTACCATTTTCAATTATGAAATTTTCGCGGCACCCAGGTGTTGCTTCGCAGAATCCGCCTTGAAAACATTTACAGAATGAGCGGAAAGCAGTTAATTAACAAACTTCCACAACTTTTGATTAAATTCATATTTTTCGATAAATTTTTCGCTTTATGGATTATAATATATATGAACAAGTTGTTTGGACAGTACTTAGCTTTTTGTATATGCATACATTTCTTAATTGAAATAGCAAACGTCCATGTAAGGATCGTTGCAACAATGCGAATGTTACCAATTTAATCCACCTTATACTGACAACACAACTTTCAGAAAGCAAAATAATTACTGTTTTAAGTAAGCGTGTGTTTTTTGTGTTCTACTTTTAGTGGACAATAATGTGTTTGGTCTACAGTATAGACCATGTATACTCTACACGATACAATTATGCAATCCATATTGTTGTTGCATAAGGCCACCTGGCGTTGGGAAACAAGGCATCATTATATCACTCTCCTCTCTGGTAGAACACTGCAAATACAGAGTACGTCATTTTGCCCACCTGAAACAACGGCCGCCATTAAAACAAAAGAAACAAGCTCGGCCGGCATGTCTTATTATTTCTAAGTTTTAATTCTTTTGTTTTTATAACAGAGGATATCTCTAGAAAAGTATTGTATTTTTATTTGGAACTTTCATTATTATTTTCAGATTGAATATATTGATACCATAACTAACAAACATACACATGCTATGGGGCAAAAAATACCATGTCTAATATTAAGTTATTCTTAGTCGGAAATACGTTGGATTGTCTTCGGTACAATAGATCCCAATTAACCTACATCTTCTTCTTTATTTGACTTGCCTAAACATCAACAGCACAAAGGTTTTAAGGTGGTATGAGATTCGCCAGGTCAGCTAGAATCCTATACATGTCAACGACAGATTCAATTCCAGACGCCAACTTACCGATACAAAAGTTTCGTAAGATAGATCTTGGATACCGAAGGCCTTCAGTATAAGTGGTTTCTGAGCTTGCGCAGTGCTAATCAGCACCAACCGCCTGATGTCTTGGTGGACTGGAGTTTGAATCGCACAAACATGCCAGCCACAGTCGAACATTGCTGTGGAGAGTAGTGAGGCCTGCAAATGGTTCGCATCGAAATTTACCTTATAATTCCCTCATTTTCTGAGCTGGAAGACATCCACTGTTTAACACAGGTTTCTCCACAGATTGTCACAATGATTGTGGGGGGGTTTAGCCATAATGGTTTAAGGTATTTTAACAAAGGACGCTGCTGTTCATTACGTCATGCGAGCAGATGGGATGATGATGGTGTACGACGTTACCACACGGCCAGCTATATCTCATCCTGTATACTTGCTACGTACGTGGTAGGTAACCTCTCCAGCATTCCAAAGGTTCAGCGCCAGCAACAAAAATAGGGAGCACACAAAGGTGTACGTCATAAAAGCGTTAGTCAAATCCAAATGCGGTGATAACTGAAAGAAAATGCAATAATTTATTTCGATATTTGATAGTAAAAGTAATAAAAGTGAAGTTTTCCCAAATTTATATTCAATTAACGTGTATTTTTAATCCGTTGAAACATTCTTCTTTAAAACGTAAATTACGTATTTAAAATTAATATAATGCCATTTTAATATGTTATCTTTCAAATTTTAATAACATTTTCTGCAGAGTATATATTTTATTTTATTTGTAAACTACCGATATAAAGAGCAATGAACGCAATCAAATAAATATACGTTTTAGAAATATATATTTTTAATATAAAATTTAAATTCACGCGAATTTCCTTATTCATTAGATAATATACTTACAGCCAGACGAAGCAGAAGTAAAACAGCAACGGCGGAGCTCTCGCACACTTGTAGCGACATTATAATACCGAACACTCGATGCAGCTCATCTGTGAGTCTAGCGGGAAATTATAATAAGAAAATTAGTGGGAAAGGCTAGCTCGGTGCTCAGTTCAACGACAGTCGCTGTTCTTACGTTAAAATGCAATATTCGTTTGAGGTTTTGTGTAATAATTTCTGAAGGTATTATAAATGTTAAACGTTTCAATAGTTTGGGGTTTTGGGATAATACACCTACTTATAAAAGTATATCGTCATAAAAAGTATCATTATCCTCAGTGAGAGTGCAAAGTTACCTTATTAGTTGTTGATGCATCAAGATCCCTTCCGAAAATCCGATCTTTAGATTTTTTATCGCCTCAGATTCATTCACCAATACTTTCTTGTCAAATTCAGACCGAATTCTCTCATAATGATGGCGTAGTGTTATAAATTTGTACCTTACGAATTACATAATTAATTATCAAGAAATTATAACTGAATGAACACTTTACCTGGGCCCTTAGTCTCATCGCGCAAAACGTAACTATCGAATAAAAGTAGAGCAGAAACAGTACGTTAATCGCAAGAAAATACGCATTTGGTAGTCTCGTAATCAATTTTCCTATAGCTATAGCAGTAGTATCGCAACAGATTGGAAGTGACCAAAAAGGGTAGTCTGCTCCATAATAAGATAATGTTATGATTACGTTCGACTGACATTATATATGTCAATAATGATTGATATTAAGTGACAGTTGCACTACGCCCGTTCCAATTTCGTCTAATAAAGCAGGATTCACTATTTAGGTAAAAAAATCCGAGATTATTCTATAGCTTGCTATTCATATTCTATTGCTATACTATTATAATGATCGATCAAAGTTACGAGACTCGCAATTTTTGACACAATCGTAATAGAGTAATAGTAGAATATTAATAGAATAGAAGTATTATCGTAAGTTTAAGAGACTAGAGTCCCTGGAAACTACAGGACATGTAACGTGCAACGTTGAAGGAAAAAAAGCTTTTTCATTATAATTTTGAAAATAATTTAGACCTCTTAGCAACCGTTAAATATCTTACATCATTGCCACCAGATGTGTGATGGGGAAACAGTCTGCAGACATCATTGGCAGCATCATGTACAGCCAGGTTGTGTAGAAAAACACGCGAAAAAATGAAGCTGCCATGGTCGTGTCATCGTAAGTAGGATAGTACGTCACTACTGTGTAAAATGGTCTTTCTGAAACGAATAATATTGATACAATAAGTCTGCACAGCTACAGGCAAGAAAACATCAGCGGATACCCTAAAGTAAAATGACGTTTACCTTCAACGATCATGCGCCGCGCGCTCTCGACGCCGTACGCTATTAGTGACAAGTAGACGGAAACTACATAGAGCAGGATGCCGACTCTTACCCTCCTATACTGCTTCCTCATTGTGGCCTCATCCTCCAAGTTCTTACCCACCATCGCCATTTCGTAATTAAATTTTATAATCGACCTTTTATGATACAGCATTAGATACATTTTAGGCAGGACAATGTTGTGTATAGCGGCAAACATAACAGCAGAATTTTGTTCAACGTCCGGAAACGAGCCGAAGAGTGCGGCTACATTCTCCAGGAATATCATCGTCGTATAAATTGAAAATGATGCGACCTGATAAAGTCTGTAAAGTTTCGTCTCCCGGTAGATGTCTTCGAACCAATAGTTTCCAGCTCCAGCGAAAAATACATATTTGCTGAACCCCCGAAGTATCCTATGAGTATTCATTAGTGTACTTTAATATTAAATAGTGCCAAAGCTGATTCTATAAAACGATACCTTGTTCCCACCGCTTTACGTTTAATGGAGAGATAATTCGAGACTGACTCCATTTATATAATTGTGAAACTTTTTTTGTTCGGTTAATAAGTATTAATTTTTAACATAGGTTTCTAGGTAAAAGTTTAAAACAAAACTATTACAGTATTCCAACCAATTAGTGTTTCGTTACTAATTGCTGTCGGGTGTTAAATAGTACTAGTAAAGTTTTTATTAAACGAGATAGTTTTGTAGACGCCCAGCACTTTTCTTTAAGTGCTGTCGTTAGCTACCTATAAAGTAGTATTTTATAGAAGATATGTTTAGACCTTAAAATATTAATTTATGATATACTTTTTGTTATAAGGCCTTTTTTTATTTTTTTTATTTTTAATTATTACCTAGTACAGACATAAACATTTTATTAAGATCAAGAAAAAAATAACACAAAATGAAGAACTATTAGGATCCATCTATATATTTGTGAATGAAAGTAACTCAAAGGTGTAATTTCCGTTTCATCAAGGAGTTACGATTTAGACGATTACCTAAAGTCCTGTGATGAAATTGCTTGCTCAGATTAAAAGAGATTTATGGCTTGATTCCTGTAGCCTTCCTACCATTCCAGTACTCCCTCTTTTATTAAGGATTCGGAAATATTTTACGGTATCCGCAACTAAAAGCAAATACTTTAAATGCTTTGCTAAACAACTTTATAGTGAGTCTAATTTTGTCTTACGTATTTTGACTTTTAAAGAAACTCTACTATATACTCTATTGTGTTCTTTTTAATTAACGTGTTCTTATTACATTTAAAACAGAATCTTTGAAATATTTTTTTTAAACTAGTCGACCCTGCGAACTTTATACCGCTTAACCTATTATTGTTTCCCGATAATTATCCGAATTTTCTCTCCGTAAAAACCATCCTTGGACTTCAATGAACACTAAAAAATGAAACTGGTAAAATTGGTCTAGGCGTTGTTGAGTTTTGCGGTTACCAACACATTTTTCGATTCATATTTATAATAAAGAGTTTATTTATTACTAAAGAAATTAATTTATGATGTCAGGTTTGAATAATACTAAAGTCAACGACCTAGCAATTTAAGAAAGTCAAACTGGATTTGACCAAATATTATGACTATTTATTTATTTTAAAAGCATAAATTAAAGCAGCAGAGCTATTCTAAGTACTAATAGTCTGTAGTTCGGGGTCCAAATAAATAATTCCCAACTTTACTCTCCCCGACACAGAGGTCGTCCAAAATAATATCCGTTTCAATACAATTAGCACGTCAAACAGGTTCTATTAGATGGCGGTGTTACATGGGAAAACACTTAGAGCGGTCGACCCATTCGGCTACGAGGCCGACCCGATGGACCAAGCCGCAAGGTATCGTTACAGCCTATACGATTTCTAGTATAGATTGACAGAACTAAGTTATCAAGAAAATAAATCCCCAGTAATGTGCTAATTATTTAATTTAGTTTTTACCGCAACATAGCTGCAACAATAGTCAACTCGAAACTTAATAATATTAAATAAGAAGTAGGCACGTTTTTAATATTGTAAAAAGTGTTAATAGATTCCCGTCAGGAGGAACGCGACCCGCTTCATTCAGCAATCAATATACGATCAATACAGCATTAATTTGTATGCCAAAAGGAGATTACTTTGGCAATGGAACCTCCATTATTCATTTCCAAAATTTAAATTGAGCAGAATTCAAAGTGGCGCCGCTTTAGCATCACAATTTTTCACACAGTTTTAAATAGCGAATGCAATTTGAGATGTTTAAGTTAAAACTTTTATAGAACCTCGATTTCGCCTAGTACAGGAAAATGCAATTTATCGGCTTAAAAATAGTATTCATAATACGTGTATGAAAAAATCAGAGTTTCGTTCGTTGATCTTTGATCTACTAAGTATAAGTGTAATCAATCCCTTAGCCCTGAACAAAGAATCTAAGTATCAATAATTTTTCTTTTAGACGATTATTGTTTTATACCTTTCAGGGATTTGCCTTTTTTACCTATAAAAACCAAAAATTATATAATTCCTTTATACTTATATATGAAACAGATCAATGGATATGATATATATTCTCACATGTTAAACAAATTATAAGGGATTCGGGAATTAATTATTATTTCATAATGTTTGCTCGGAGGCCTAATCTGCTTAAATCATAACGTTCAACATCGTAAAAACAAAAAAAAGAATGACCATTATCTCATAATTCAATAAGCATAATAACATGTTGGTTTTCTGAGATAGATTAACATTACACGTGATTCAGTTCCTTTGAATCTTGCCACAATCGCTTCAGTGATTTGGAAGCCCTGTGATTGTGGTGCTTCCTGCAACTCTAGCACCTCGGCAGTCGTGTTGGTCAGCTTTCTCATTGACACAGGGAGCTAGAGACTGAGAGGGGACTAAGAGTTAGTTTCTGGTCAGCTTATCCACTACTACAATTAACGCGACAAGTGACCGTATCATCCTAATGATGTCGATGGTTGTCGCTTTAAAATACAAGAGGAACTCTTTATGGTAAGCTTGTTCTTTTTCTTGTTTGTTCTTTCAGTTACTCCACCACCTACCGACACACGTTACGGTTTCACCAATTCAGCTTACGGCCTCAGCTGCAAGCATCTGAAGCCACTGGTCTTCCATTGGCCACCGCAAATTAGACTTGTCAGTGTGTAGTTGTGAAACGAATATTCTGAATTTCATAAGATACTTACTGCGCAGTAAATTACAAAATGTGTGTGATTCGTATATACTAACAGTTATTAAATACGTGCCCAAGCCATTTAATTTAATCCAGCTGTCGCAGACTCGGCCTCCAGACGGCGGGCATCGGAATCGGATCAGACTATCCAGCTGTATTTGCGGCGCCGCGTGCCCGGTGTTCCGATAAATCAGCATCACTCCGGGGAGGCCGATTTAATCCGCAACCGCTCCACCAGACCAGTTTATAAACATTACAAGGCCGATTTATAGTAACCGTAAAGTAATATAAAATAAACTTAGCCTCCCTAACCTTTTGTAAACTTACCACCCTGTTGTATGTATTAATTTATTTAAAAATAGCCATGACGCATCAACCTACCCATAGAATTTATGTCGTACTAGAATTTAGATAGATACTCACTTGTCTGTTATATTATCACAGTTATCAAAAAACGTCTGATAGGCTTTCTATCTTGTTCAGCTTTAAGGTTATGTGTGGTTTTATCCACCTCTGTCGACCATTACCTATAATAAAAAAAACCAGACGAAGACCATTAATTTATAGCTGCGCACATATGTAACGCAACGTAGCCTACTATACTTTTACCATAAGTAGTTCCGGATAACGAACTGCGAGTCTCACCTGAAAACCAAACAGATCGAAATCTCGCAAACACCTTTAACGAACGTTAATTCACGACGAGAAGATTTACACAGTTCGGGCAGGGGCCCGGGAGAGATCCACTACCGCTGCAATATATCAACGAAAGGTTTGCAAAGGATAAGCGTGTGGATCACGTACACGAAGTGTTTTTAGGGCACAAGCATTATCTCGAGTCGAGAGAAAAAAGAAAAAAAATCACCATCTGACCTCCGCGGGAGGCGCCCGAAATTCACCGTGCGTGCTCGAAACAAATATTTGTGTTCCGAACAGACAATTCGTTTCGCCGATAAAAAGGGAGAAAAGAACTGGCCCATTTCAGCCGCGCTTTTTTTTAACAACGTTAAAAACATGAGCTCTTCTACTTTTTACATAGCGTACGAAACACTAATAGTGTTAAATAGGTATGTGCTGTAATTACTCATAGTTTTTAGATTTCCCTGATTTTAAAGACTTTATACTATAGTCGTATTTAGTTACGATATTAGATTTTGTAACATTTGTATATTTTGTGCTAATGTGAGGCACGCCACGCTTTATAAATTTTAAACGTCAATTATAACCCTACTCCTTCATTCAAATCCGTATTTGAGGCTCAGCATAGTTCCATGATTTGAGGTCTATGTTGTCAGTTAGTAGCAAACGAAATATTACCAATTTTAATTTAAAAAAAAAGTTGTAACATGTTGCGTTGCAAATTGTATGAATGTCAAACTGAAACCATTTCAGCGGTCAATAGACGGTCCAAGTTTTACTTGAACGAAAAGCCAAAATTTGATTCGCAAACATGGCAAGTTTGGTACCGCAGTCTGCCGGAATAGTCGCATGGTTCTCTTTATTAAAACTTGACCGAGCAACTCCGCCAATACAGCGCAATAGACCGGCGCTGGGAGAGTCTGCAACCGACTTCGGCGTACCAAATATACATGGGGACAAATTCAAACTACGAATAGACTATTGCTAAAATGTTTACATACAATGTTGCCTAATATTGAGGTTGAAATTTTATTAAAATACTTTGTAGCGGCCAAGCTGAATCAGATTTGTTGCCAATCTCTTTAGAAAATCAGTAAAGTTATTCTCGGAAATGATCAGAATAAATTTAGTCTTTCGTATGGCATATATTTCAGATTTTTTGAGCGCTTACTGATATTTGTGTAATCTGAAATCATTTCAAAAATAAAAAACGTTGGTATCCTTTGGTTTGTCATTTACGGCCGTAACCTCATTCATGCTATTTTGATGTTATATAAGTATTTAAGTACTTAAATGTTTCACGTAGATACCTGCTGCTGAATAGATAAAAGTATCCAATATAGGTATATCAGATTAATTTGTCTCCGTGATATCGGTTCCGAGGCTTGTTCTCAATTAGCTACGACACCATATAACTTCGTTAACTCCGCTTTAGCATAACATTTGACACTTCAAATTTACAGGTTAATTTTTATGATTCTTTAAACTCTTTCTCTTATTATAAGCATACTAGCTTTTGCCCGTAGCTTCGCACGCGATTTTTCATTATAATCGTTAATTACTGGTTGATATACTACTCGGCAATTTGGCGACATAATTTTGATCGCTAACCATATCCCTTAAAAACGGTTTGGCCTTACGATAGTAAAATTAAGTATTTTCAGTTCCCGTGGTAACTCCAGGAATTCCTTTCTACACTCCACCGTATAGTCCCTAAGAAAATTATATTTCTAATATTTCTATAAGCTTGTTGGAATAAGTATACATACGCGAGTTAAAAAAGTGTACTTTAATCTTTTTTTAGTGTTTCATATATGAAAACGATTTTTCATACTAACTAAAAAGTCCCGTAATTCCCGTTCCCGTGGGAATTTTGGGAAATCCCTTCTTAGTGTTCACCTACACTCCCCGAGGAACCTACATGCCAATTTTCAGCTTTCTAGGCCTAGAAGTTTCGGCTCTGCATTGTCAGTCAGTCAGTCAGTAACGGAAGAGTTTTATATATATTGATTACTTACCACTAAGATCACTGAATCGAACCCAACATTCATACAAGCAACTGTTTATGAATGTTGAATGAAACAGCTGGCAACGGGATCAACCTGAATCCAATATTGAAGCGCGGAGAGTGCGTGGCGAGGGAGGATTATGTAGATTCGCGGAGCTCAATCATTATGCCCAACTGTCCTTAAATCTAAGTCCTTAATCTAAAACTAAGTATTCCACAGAACAGACTAAAACGGACAAACAAATGCTTTATAGGAAACGAAGTAAGATTTTATAACAAGATCCCAGAAGAGATTTTGATCCTGAATGATAATGAGTTTAAAACTCGTATCAAAAAAGGTTTGATTAAGAAAGCTTATTACAATGTTGATAATTATGAAAACGACAAAGACGCATGGAAGTAGTCTAGCTCTGCACGATATTTTCATTATTTCATGTATGTACTTTAAAGCTTATTAATTTATGTTCTTTGTATTGTAAATTAAATTGTAATGTCACATAAGAACAAAAAAAAAAAGAGAGAGATAATTTGTAAAGTAGAGTTTGTTACCCCTTTCTTCTCTACGCTGTAAAATCATTGCGAAAGGGAGTAGAATCATTTGACAGAGGAGGGCTCGTTTGGGGGCGTCTCCAGGCGACCATTGTCGTAAGGCAAGGCAAACATTTGTTTTCCTGAGCCAATTAGTGGGCACCCTGAACTACCTCGCCTCTATCAGTATAGGATACTTTACGAAATAAGGTATCAATATTAATTAGATTAGTCTAATTGACTTTCAATAAGCGATATCTTGTATTGAATAAATCATTTTTTACTTTTTTTTTTTACTTTAATCAACCCGCAGAATTAATCTTACGAGAGAAAATAATATCTTATAATTTATTCAGCCAATTACTACTTAATAGTTAATTGTATATTATACATTTTTAACGACGTTTACGTTATGATCCTGAAATATCTAATCTACAGTTAAAACCATATAAAAAATACAAGACGCAGTTATTTTTGAATAGGTAGGTAAGCATGGGAGGTTAATTACGTAGAATGTGGATAAGAACTGAATAACCCTTAAATTAAAAAAAATACACTTAAAAAATATATTACGTACCTACATTAGATATAACATATTTACTAAATCTCGTTTTCAAGTCGTTTGTCAACAAATGTTTGTTACTAAGTATTCAAAAAGCCATTTAAAGTTAGGTGAATTAGTCGGGAAGTTCGCGAATGCTCGCTGCCATTAAGTTAGGTATAGCAGAAAAAGCGAGGCTTGGTTATCCTAAAAAATGTATTGCAGCAATTTTGTTTTCTAGCGGCGTTCAGGACTGTATTAATTGTACCATAGACAACGTAGAACGCTGATCTATTTAACAGAAGGCGTCGCAAGATGCTTGACAAGCCTTTAAAGCAGAGTTCTTCCCGCTCACACGTTTTTTTTATTAAGGCGGGGAAACTCCTAAGTACTCCGAGTACCCTGCGGCCCCAGGGGGAGCCGTGGGGTTCGCACACTCACTAAAACCCCGCCGGTGTCCACCTCGGCTGTTGGCAAGAGGTCACTGGAGATCTATTCCAGCTGGTTCATCTCCGCGAGCCCCTCAGCAGCGGCTTCTCAGCCTCTTCTCCGGGGGACATGGTGGTCGTCTAAGCGATAAAGACGGATACTGGCTTTAGTAGTTCTCACTTTGTAAGCGTTGTCACCTTGAAGGCTGCTAGTTTGGTTTGGTTTACTAATGCCTTATTTTTTTTTTTATTAATTAGAATACTTTTATCTATCTTTAACTATTACTATTACGGTTCATAATTTATGCAATTAGGGATATGTATCTCTTCGTGATGACTCTTTTAGATTTTAAAAATGTTGTGCTGTTGGAATCGTAGCGGCGGGCGGTTTCCTTACTCTGAGGTTGGAATCTGCAGTGGAATTAAATTTACTCTGCCATACCAGAGTCATGAAAGATGACTAAATAGGATTGGGCACCTTATTTTGATTGTTTGATTGATATTACATTTTAAAAATCTTGATAAAAAATTACGTAACGTTTGTTGTAAGATAATTAATTCAATGTATTAGCATATCATGCTATCAAAATTCACTCGCATTACACGTTATTTGTTTGGATTTACTGAACTTGAGGCTCGCGGGTTTGAATCGAGTAAGGAAATGTAGGAAAACCCATCTTTACCATGCAAGGTACATTAAGTTTTTTTTGTGTGTTACGGAATTTATAATAATAATAATAATAATAATAATACTTTTTATTTCAGACCAAGATCGATTTTGTTAGTAGTACAAAAACCTTATTTATCTAGTGTTAGTAATATCAAAAACAGATGTCATTTATGTCGTATGCTGTACATCTTTTTTTATTTTTAAACTGAATAAAAAATATTAAATAAAATATAAAAAAGCTTATGAGAGGCCGAAAACCACAGTTAAAATATTTCAGTCAATCAATAACGTTTTAAATGTTCGTTTGTAAAAATAAAATTGATGTAAGAGTTGTCTAATAAACTCTTTACTTAATCCCTGACAGAAAATGTTCAGTCCAATCGCATTATATAGAGCAATAAAATTTTAAATACTGGTTTCTTTCCAAGGTTTAACAAGGGATTCCCTCAATTTCCACTGAAAAGAGTAAAACGAGAAAATACGTTTCAAATATAAAAAGCACAGGTGAAGTCAGGTTTTTTTGTCCCGTTGGCTAGTCTATTTAAGAATAACAAACCAAGGAAATGTTTAATGAAAAAAATCATTGATCTTTTGAGCCGGATTATTAACGAGGGTTCTTTATAACGATTAAGCAGAATTTCCGCTTATAATATAATTAAGGTGAAATCGTCTTTCTAGGAAAGATTTTCATCCTCAATTAGTACGGAAGCACTAGCTTTGCTTAGATTAAAAGATTAAATCTGATTACGTGAAACGCAGCCTGAGAAATTACTAATTTATAATATGCAAGCAATGCAATACACATTCTTCACATTACCGTTGCAAATTATTCGCTACGTTTTTGGAACTCCGTAGTCAACCAAGTTAGGCTATAAGCTTAAAACATATCGAGGAATATCTACAGATAAAGGCAACAGACAAACAACTGAATATAAACTATCTCCAATTTTTTAAAATTCTATCATTTTAAATAAAAGATACTTTAAAGTTATGATGTTTATGGTATGGCTATGTAAAGGTTACATTACAAAAACGTGCCTTCATTGTGTGTACAAAGGTATAAAAAGAACCTTTTTCTAAGTAGGTTTTATGAAAACTGCTTTATTTAACGAGCACTTTGCAAAAGGTAAAAGTCATCTTTGCTGGAATAAGGTAGTCCTCTAACAAAGGCGGCGCTCGGGGCGCACCGCACGACAAATAAAATATTGCGCCGCAGCTGAGTAGAGCCTAATTGCTCGGACTGTCATTGACATCCCCAGCTTTGCAGCTCTCTGTGGTGAATAACTAAATAAAATCAATGAAAAGTAAATAGTATACAATTCGCAGCATGCGTCTCTTTAATTGCTTAACGTATAGGCATGGCTTGCTAGGAAGAAATTGATTGAAGTGATGATGAGGCCGTTCATTGCAATTAAAGTATAAGTTAATAGAGAATTGTAATTTAAAACGTTGATTGATTGCAATAAGACTATCAACGTTACTAAAACAAATTGATCTAGTTTCTCTATGATACCTATTTCTAGCCATTGATGGCAACAAACCACTAACGCCAAAGCCAATATCTAAACTGTAACTAGAAATCGAATCCTTTGCCTTTGACATGCGAAATCTCTCCGAACACTGATCTCAATTAAAAATCTAATTCTGAATCGTATAAAAGGTACAGACAGAATTATGCAATATACAAATAAAATACTCGACCGAATCAAAAAAAAACAAACATCATTTTGATATTGGCGGATTTCGTATTTTGTATATAGGACTTACTACTCATAGAGTATTAAATCACTACGTTTTAAAGGTACTGTAGCTACCCATACATAGTAACTCTCTTTAAAGGATTATAGGTACCCCTTTTATGAAATTTGTGATTCGAACATGGTGTCGTACAGTGGCGGACACGGTCTGCGTAACACTTCCGGTTTTTCTGTATTGCAAAATAGCTCTTGTTCTTTGCTAATACAGTCTAGGGCTGACGAAACCATAGACAAATCTGTTACGGCCTCCTAGTCCGTGACTGTACGTCGTACTCGTACGTACTGTTCACTATAAGAACTTCCCATCCCAGGTCCATCTCATGCCTGGCGAGCCACGGCAAACATACTGAAGGGAAAACAATTAAACTTGTCTCAAATTTACACTTTACAAGAAGTATAGAGGATCCAAAACAAATTTTGAGAAAAAATACTATTTAAAACTACTTACCATAAGGAACGACACGCTATCCTCAACAAAGAGCCGTAGAAATTAAGACTATTGTAAATAGTAAGCCTTTCGATACCTTCGCTTTGTCATGCAAAAGTGTAAAAGGTGTTCTGTGCCTTAAACTCAGTAAATCCCTACGAGTGTGTGTAATGTAAGCCTCACCGTGTCTAAAGTCTAAATAAGTACTTAACTCTCCAAACCACGTACATACAGTGTTCTCAGTACAAGTAGTTACCGAACTTTGACTGTGCGACTTGGGTGTGAATTGGCATGGAGGAGTTGCATTCATTGTGTGAAATGTGTAGTACTTTGTGCCAGAGCAGAGTAAGGATTAAGTTCATGGAGATTAGTGTTATACCTACATATATAGCCTTCAATAATTGTTTTGTAGAATAAGATAGCTAACGTTAAAATTATTCTGGATTGTAAATCTGCCAGTTATTTATTCTTAGCTGACATAGAAATAATGTAATCACTATCCCTACTTTATCATCAAAACATAGTATAAAATAAAGTCGCTTTCCGCGTCTGTCCCTATGTATGCTTAGGTCTTTAAAACAAAGCAATCGATTTTGGTGCGTTTTTTTTAATAGAAAAGGTGATTCAAGAGGTGTATAATAACATGCACAAAATAGTAATAGGTTAGTCAGTATGAAGTTCGCTGGGTCGACTAGTTATACTATAAATGCGAAAGTCTCTCTGTCTGTGTATACTTTTTTCCGAACTTCGAACTTACTAAGAAAAATTGTACCTACAGTTCAAATTGGAATTAAGGTAGAGAATGTAGGAGTGCACTAAAATTCCCGAAATTGTAACAGAAACGGGAAAATCTGCAATTTACGTTTAAACGTCAATAAACGAAATTAAACGTTTAAAATACAAATCAGAAAAAACTCCAAATTTATACTTACTATGAAGATCAAATTCGTTTCTTATGTAGTTTGGGCTGTGTCTACTGTACCAACGGTAGTATGTTGTCCTTTTATCAATGGGAAAAGAAGATATTAATTAAGTTATTCTCATAGTGATAAATATAATTTTGGGCACGATAAGCATCCATTATTTTATACCGCCCGGAAATTAAACGAATGCTGGAATCTGGAATATTCACATGTTTTAAAGTTTCATACGATCTGCTTTTTTATTCACAGGGTCCACTTTTCAATGCATTTACTGGTGTATTGTGAAAATATTTATTCCGCAGATGAACTGAAACATGCATGGATTATAAATACTGGGCAGGGATTACAAAAACCTACACGTACCCTACAAACATTTTACAATGCAATGATTTTTGTTACATAGTTTCAGGATTTTTTAAATTTCTACGTAGTTTCAAACTAAGAATATCACGATAGGTTTAAGGTTTAAAGGTCGTAGCCCAATAAAACGACTCTGCTCCTACGCGGCAAAAATTATGGTAATAAAATTTCGGCTTTACATATTGCTCTTTAGATATGTTTTACATTGGCATCATAAATTAGCAGACAGCTCGCTGTCAATAACGAGCCAGCCGCCGTCTTACTGTTCGGTAGATGACGCCTCGCTAGCCGCACGTTATAGACTAGCGGTCGGCGTGTTGTCTGCTAGCAGTTGTCGCGCGCGCCGTTGTCTCTGCTGGTGGGTGCCTGCTAGCTTTCGCTGCGTGGACTGCGAGCAGTCTTCTTAGTTTAGGGAGGTATTGGGTGGGAGCGGTGTTGTAGCAGAGTTGTGTAAGTGGGCTTCGATTTTAAGAGTACTTACTACTCAGGACTTTATAATTTTTGTAACATAACTGTTTCCTCTTGCGTCGTCCGCGTCTATATCTGCTATAAGAATAGAAACCGGTTGCGATTGTCACCCACCGGTGCAGGTCCAATCGGCAGACATGAACAGCCCATCCCATATCAAACTAAACAAACCTAAAAATCGACATAACACGTTTTAAATTAAAGTGCAACTACCAAGACGAAGTATTTTGAAACTGTAGGGTTTTGTTTAATCCACTACTTACATATACTTACTCACAAGCGAGGAGACGATACAAGTTTTCCTCCAAGTACGATTTTCGTGACTGGCTTTGCGACAATGAGAACAACTAAAGTCCTTTAGGGGATTCTCTATTCCATGTTCTTCCTGATCCAAATTATCTAAATGCAATGTGTTTAGTATACCTACTCAGGCTTTATTCCAGCTACCAGAACATGCTGAGCTTTGACCAACAATCTAAAATTAAATCTATTATTTTACGTGTTACTATACAATATGTGTTTCTGTCTATCTACCTATTTCCATAGCACAAGTTACCTAACGCCCTAATAAATCGAACGCTTCGTAAAACATCAAAGCAAATAACAATACAAAGTTATTTCCAACTTTTACTTGGAAACTAAATATAGTGGGAAGATGGGAAATGAAGGAAAACAAGTTGGAAAAGAAAAATGATCTTCTGTAAGAACTGAAACTGCCTGAGGCGTGAGCTCTTGAGTCCTAACTATAAATTGTGAGAGCGGGAGAGTCTATCAAAACTTTAAAGTAATGCAGTTTAAAATTTTGGCAGTTTTGAAGTAAGATGCGGCTGTAGTGGTCTGAAAACTTGTATTTCATTAAATATTAAATTATTTTAATCATTTTATATACTTAAAGGTAGAACCAGAAAAAAATGGTTCGGTTATGACTTACATGGTGGGGCGCTGAGTAGTCTAGTGATTGCATTTGTAATATTGCATAGTCTTGACATTCATCGTTTGCTAAACATCACGCATCAAAATAATTTTGTTGATCTCAGTATATAAAAAGTAGGAACTTTGAGATTGTGATATGAAAGTCCATACCATCCTAAAAATTGCATTGATCTATGGCGATCATAAATAATTTCATTTATGTATAAGGAAAAAAAGGTAACATCGGTAAAGCTGCTGATTCAAAAGAGCTCCTTATTTAATAAATAAACAAGTAAATGAAATTTTTGAGTGAGTTTGAAATTAATGCCATTATACGGAAGGGAAACTTGGGAAGTCTTTACCTAAAATCAATTTATTCACTGTTAAAGAAGAAAGACGTTTCTGAAAGGTAAATTTATATTTTAAGTAAGATTCGTCTTAGTTTAAAGACTGAATTTGCCTTCCAAAGTACCTAATGCCGAGTACGGTAGAATTAGAATTATTAAAAAAAAAAGAAAAGTTACATACATATCTATAGGTAGTTTTAGATAATACTAAGGGTGTATCGAACTAAGCGATAATTGGGTGGGGTATATTTTTTTATTCGATTCGCGTGTTGCTTTATGCAAGTTGTAGGTATGGTGTGAGTTAAAACTTTTTAATTATTACTGCCATACAGAAACACTGTATGATAATAATAAGTAATAACTTATCTGACATAAAAATCTCCGCCGTGAACCTCCGCAGACAAAATAAACAACTGGTGGTCACTACACACATATAATAAATAACAGCCTTTTCAGAAACCCGTGCTGCACGTGTTTCGACGATTTTTTCGTATTTACAAAGGTAATGTTAGTTCTAACCAATAAATATACATTGATTTATAAATTTTAATTTGGTTTTTATCGAATAATAAAACAAAATCAATCCAATTTCGTTTTCAAAAACACAATTATTAAACTACAAACAGAGCGGCTGACAGGTCGCCGCGTCTTCAAATGAGGTGAGCGGCTGGCTGCCAGCCCCGAGGTACCAGTTTCTGACCAACGTTGACGAGTTGAGTTGAGTTTCTGACGTTCGTTCGTATGTAGCTATCAATTATGAAATCAAAATTTAGCCCTTAGTTAGCCCTAATAATGTACGCGTACTTACAAACTGGAAATTAAACTGACGTGTTCTTGATCGGACTTCGACATAGAGTAATGATCACCCGACACAATATTGACACTATCTAACTTGCAGCCTTTTATTTTGTTTATTACAAGTTTATTCATACTAACAATCAGTTGGGTACCTATACGTTAAAATATCATCATTAAATGTACCCAAGCGCATGTCACCATCATGTTCTACCCGGTAAACGAAAAGGCTTTTATAAAAAGGTATATAACAAAAATAACTTTCTCAAAACACTCTTAAAGCTTCCAAAAAGTTGATTTTGTATTAACTCTACTGTTTCCGAGACTGTTCCAAATAAAGTTCCGGTTTAACGTAGTAACAATTTTTTTACAGGTTGATTACAAGTAAGTACTTTAGTAAATTTCAAAAGAAAGTGGTTTCAAAAATGAAGCCTTGATTTACGAGTTTAAACTTGGCAAAAACATAAGACGATTTAAGAACATAAGACGTCCACGTTTCTTCAAAATTAGATACTTAAAAGGAATGTTTTACACGTGCCTCCTCAATGAGCGATTGTTTAGCTCAGAGACAAAGAAACGGGAAATGTATTTATTTGTCAATAAATTGCTGAGAAAGAAATAGAGCAACAATTTTGCTTGACTAACATAAATTGTGGTAATGATATTCTAAGCTTATTTTATCAAATTATTTATATATCATCATCATCAGCCGTAGGACGTCCACTGCTGGACATAGGCCTCCCTCAAGGCTCTCCATCTGTACCGATCGCAGGTGGCCTGCATCCAGAGTGGGCCCGCAGCCTTGCGCAGATCATCCGTCCATCTGGTCGCTGGACGTCCTACGCTGCGCTTGCCGATCCGTGGTCTAAAAAATATATATATATATATTTTTTTTTTTTTTCTTTTTTCTTGATGGATTCAAGAATCTGTAGTTTTGATGTTCATACTTATACCTGTCTGAAGTCCGCGGTTTTTCTCAAATACCTACTATAAATTTGGGAAGATGAACTATTGCAAATTATATGAGCCGCGCACATAAAGAACTATCTGAAGATGGCGGCCAATCGCATGCTATTTCACGTATATAAGTAAGAGGGAAGAGTTAAGAGGAGAGACAGCCCGACAGCCCATACAGCGACCGCCATTTTAAGATCTTTTTTTTATGTGTGCAAGTTATACCTACTATATATATAATATATATACTTACATACACATTAATACTTAAATCTCTTAAGAAGACATGTATTTGCTGAAGCAGGGAAAACAGATACATGGAAAATTATTCTAATTTCAATTCAATAAAACCTAGATAAAACCTGATAACAGGAAAGCAGAGATGGTATTTATAAAGTTCGAACGACATCATTCGATGTCCCTATAAGTAGCAATTAGGCGGGGTGCCAGCCTCGGGCGGGACTCGACTCAATAGTCAAATCGATAGGTACCCTTAAAAAGGTCACAGTTCCTAAACGACAGGTAGACTTCACCCTTTTAATCGGTAATCTCTAAGCGACTTTGTTATCTGGATATCTTCAAGCGCTGTTGAAATAGTAAGAGGGTCCAAACAAATGGGCAGTAAGAAGCGCAAGCCTACGCTCCGACTTCGAAGGCGATAGTGCCCGACTACTTACGATAATAAATAGGGGCTTAGCTCTAGCAAATTGCCGATTTGGGCGTTCTTGACTAGAACACGGATGTTTTGATAAAATTCGCCGTTCGCGCAATGAGCCTCGAGGGCTTAATGGACAACAATAGATGGCCACCCGGTTAAATAGCCCAAGCAAATATTCGATAAGCGATCGCTTGTTAATCTTGTTAAGCTATCCGACAAACCAGTGATAATAATAATACATGTCAGCATGTCAGTGCTACTTATAGGCGGCATACTCAGCGGATTTACAATACGCGATTCCCGTATCTCTCTCTAATACAAACAAGCGGCTGGCAAGTCACATTGACAATCGCCAAGCTATTACACCTACATAATCGTTTTGATACATGATATATAAATCTTAATTTTTAGGCATTTATTGGCAACAATCAACATATATTATGTATATAGGATATTCAGGCTCACAATATAACGACTTTCTAGAAAGTCGCAAGGTTTAACATCATTTTACGAATTCAATTTAAATCTTGCAATATGATACAAGCTATAAACGTTCTGTGTTCAGGAAATTACTAATTATGCGCCAGTCCCGGTAAATGTTTGGCCTCAATAACGCTTACATCCCGTCTCGCGATATTATCATTTATTTGTGTCTGAAAGCCCTTTTAAATAGACCCATTTAAATCAAACGGTCTTGTAAAAGACCAAAGGAGAGAGGCTTCAATAAAATATTTTAGGCAAGCCAGCCTACCTGGTTTTCTCGTTTCTCAAGATAATTTGAAATTTGTTTTAAAGTAACGAAGTAATTTATCAAGTTAGTCTGATAAAAAGTTAAGTGCTTCAATCGGAATATTCATTCCTTTGCTAAAAATTACTTAAGGAAAATGAACCAATATAGTTTTAAATCGATCGCTTTTATTCAACTCTGACATTTACCCAAACAGAGCCAGATCTGATAAGAGCAATGTACACAAAAGCCTTGTCAGAACTGGTTCCAGTCTCGAAATTCATTTTACTGGGCGAGTTAGTTTTACAGTATGAGAAAAGGGTATATACCGAACTAAACCTATTTCCATAAAAGAGGTGTCAAACGATTTGAAGGTGGGTTTAGTACGGTCTAGGGCTGGGGCAGGTACCCTGAATTTAATTCACTCACTTATAAAACTACTTAGTCAAAGATAGTTTTTAACCACAAAAAGTTTCATATTAATGTAGCCAGCACTTGCTTTCTGATCTTTCTGATTTTTAAGAGAAAATGTATCGTTGGTGCCTACATTATAAATAAATCATCATTTGGCCTATAGCACATATTTCCAGTTTTTTGTTTTTTCTTATCCGTGTTTTGAAGTAAATGCTTTAAGAAAAATCTTGTGGGTGAATGAATTGGATTAGAATCGATTCGTTAGTGCACAAAAATATATCAAAATTCAGGAATAAGTACATAAATAGCACAAAAAATCCTGTTATTCCACTAGTCAAATTTACTTATGCAAATTTACATTATGATAATGTGAACAATGTATTTAGATTAAGTGCCACCGTTTGGTACGTTATGGGCATTGTAATTAATGCAGGACATTATTGTACATTCGTGTAGCGACATACGTAACAACTAGATCGTTAGGAACTAGGTGTCGTTATAGTTATAGAATGTTATGTCAGTTGACACTTCACTTCCTGTCCTGTAGAATAATTCGATTAGATTTCCGTAAATATCAGCGATGCGCGTTGCATCAATTTTATTGTAGCTTTCAAGCTGAGTCAAAGTTATTTTGCGCCCACAACACTCATTTTATTATTTGATGTTTATTTTATCTAGTGTGTGTATGTAACTGATTATTGTATTCTGTGCGTAATAAGAGTTGTCTATGTCTATATATGCAAATATATTTTTTACTTATATTTTGACTATTTGACAAAACCATTACAAAATTTATATTATTTTACATATCTAAAGTAATTCTGGTAGAAATACAGCATTTGATAAACAGTCTATTGGTTAAGTATTTGCAAATACTTATATTAATAACTTGTCGACCCGGCGAACTTCGTACCGCCTAACCTTTTACTATATTGTGCATGTATTAAACTTATAAACCTTTCTCTCGAATCAATCTATCTATAGAATTATTGTGTATTATGTATAGAAAGATTGTGTAAGACTGTTCGCTGCTGCACTTAAACAATATAGTTTCTGCAGCAGCATTGTTTTTGTAATAGAATTAAGTTGATTTGGTTAAATAAATAAAAAATAAAAAAATAAAAAAAACTATTAAAAAAAAACTCATCAAAATCCGTAGCATAGTTTTAAAGATTTCAGCATACATAGAGACAGACGCAGGAAGCGACTTTACTTTATACTATGTATTGATATTGATTATGATAATTATCTAATGCCACAGGCCACAGATATCCAGTCTATCCAGCCACTATATTGTTTTGTGTTGTGATTTTAAGCTTCGGGCGAAGATAATTTTAAAGGAATAATCACGTTTGTTAAAAATATACAAAATAATACTAAGACTACAATGAAATTAGTATAAGCCCTTAAACATTTTTATAAAGTCATTATAGTTATCATTAAAAGTAAAAAAAGTAAAAAATGATTTATTCAATACAGGATACAAGATATCGCTTATTGAAAGTCAATTAGACTAATCTAATTAATATTGATACCTTATTTCGTAAAGTATCCTATACTGATAGAGGCGAGGTAGTTCAGGGTGCCCACTAATTGGCTCTGGCAAACAATGTTTGCCTTGCCTTACGACAATGGTCGCCTGGAGACGCCCCCAAACGAGCCCTCCTCTGTCAAATGATTCTACTCCCTTTCGCAATGATTTTACAGCGTAGAGAAGAAAGGGGTAACAAACTCTACTTTACAATTTCTCTCTCTTTTTTTTTTTTTTTTGTTCTTATATATGTGACATTACAATTCAATTTACAGTACAAAGAACATAAATTAATAAGATTTAAAGTACATACATGAAATAGTGAAAATATCGTGCAGAGCTAGACTACTTCCATGCGTCTTTGTCGTTTTCATAGTCATCAACATTGTAATAAGCTTTCTTAATCAAACCTTTTTTGATACGAGTTTTAAACTCATTATCATTCAGGATCAAAATCTCTTCTGGGATCTTGTTATAAAATCTTACTTCGTTTCCTATAAAGCATTTGTTTGTCCGTTTTAGTCTGTTCTGTGGAATACTTAGTTTGTTTTTGCTACGCGTTCTAAGGTCTTTAATTTTATCACATTTTTTATCAAACATATGTAAGTTTTTACGAGTATACATAATAATTTCAAAGACGTACTGGGACGGAAGCGTCAAAATATCAATTTCTTTGAATTTTTGTCTGAGGGACTCGCGAGCTTTAAGCTGATAAATGTTTCTAATTGCACGTTTTTGTAGTATAAAAATGACGTTAATATCTGCAGCTCTTCCCCATAGAAGCAAGCCATAGGTCATTAAGCTATGAAAGTAACTGAAATACACAAGTCTCGCGGTAGAAACATCAGTTAATTTTCTGATTTTCCAGATTGCGTACGCAGCCGAACTGAGCCTTGCCGCAAGATTTGAGATATGGGGGCCCCACTGAAGTTTCGAATCTAGAGTGATACCAAGGAATACAGTTTGATTTACCAGATTAAGCTTGTTATTGTCCAAATGTATGTCTGTATCATAAGCAGTCACATTTGGCAAGGAAAACTTAATGCAATTAGTTTTCTTTGCGTTCAAAAGTAAATTATTAGAAGTAAACCATTGAGAAATCTCCACTAATGTTTTGTTTATATCTAAGTTGAGGGAGTCACCTCGTTTAACTTTAAATGTTAAAGAGGTGTCGTCCGCAAAGAGGACAACATCAGTAAGTTTATCTAACATGTAAGGGAGATCATTTATGTAGACTAGGAATAGGAAAGGCCCCAATATCGATCCCTGAGGTACACCAATCTTGATAGGACAACCTGCAGACACCGCACCACCCACGTCCACTCGTTGGTCGCGATCAGTAAGATAAGAGGCAAGTAGATCAAGTGATTTATCAACTAAGCCATAGTGCTGTAATTTAAGTAGCAAAGTCTCATGATCAACGCAGTCAAAAGCCTTCGAGAGGTCACAGAAAACCCCAATAGCATCGTGAGAATCCTCCCAGGCTCCATAGACATCGCTGATGAGTTTGTGACCTGCGTCTAAGGTAGACCGCCCTTTCCTAAAACCAAATTGATTTTTGTGTAGGAAGTTATTGACTGAGAAGTGAGACGCTAATTGTGCAAGAATAAGTTTTTCAAATATTTTACTTAAGGCTGGAAGAACCGCGATTGGTCTATAATCAGTGGGGTTTTCGGTATTTCCAGATTTAAAAATTGGAATGATTTTGCTGTACTTCAATAAATTTGGAAAAATGCCTTTTTCGATACAAGAGTTAAAAATTAATGCTAGATGAGGCGCTATTAGTGTTATAACAGGTTGAAGTACTTTAATTGATATCCCCCATAAGTCTTCTGTCTTTTTTAAATTGAGTTCCTTAAATATCTTAATAATGCATTGCGGTCCAACATGGCGAAACGTGAGTGGAGGCGGGGCGATGTCAACATGTTCCTTAAGTATAGATTCCGCGGCGCTGGCAGATGCGTTAAGGTCTTTAGTGGTTTGAAATGGGATGTTAGCAAAGAATGATTCGAATTCATTCGCAATTTCCGACTTATCTGTTACGACTTTACCATTTAAGTTTAAAGCTTGAATGCTTTCCTTACCGTTAGCTTTACCAGTTTCTTTATTAATAATACGCCAGACAGTTTTACTTTTATTTTTCGAATTTCTAATTTTATTATTTAAATTAATAGATTTAGCTTTGGTGCAAACTATCTTAAACAATTTAGAATAACTCCTAACATGTTCAAGAAATGAAGGGTCTTGATCAAAAGTTTTCCTATCATATAACTCATATAGGGCATCTCTGCTTTTCCTAATTCCCGGCGTCGCCCAAGTACTAAAATTTGAATTTTTATTACTGCAAACTTTTTTGAATTTAAATATAAGATCGAATTCAATCCGTATCGCGGAAAATAACTCTTGATATAGTGTATTGGGATCATCTGCCTCAAAGCTCAGCAAGGCAAGGCGCATCTGAAGACTATGATAAAATCTTTCCATACGACTTTGGTTCATTGGCCTATAAACTAACGAGTTTTCTTTTTCTTGTTCAACTGTGTACAATAAAACATTTAGACCCTTATGATCTGACCTTAAAGAAGTTAACAATGATTTTTTGAAGTAATTACCGTTCATTGCTATGTTATCTAAACAAGTTGCAGACGTACCCGCTATTCTAGTGGGTTCGTTGAACAAAAACTTAAAATTAAAAGACTGGAATAGGCCTAATAGAGTGGTCCTTTGGGTCGTGTCTGTAAGTAAGTCAACATTGAAATCTCCACAAATGACTACTGTTTTATTTGAACAGCTTACTTTACCCAGTACGTCTTCCATTGCAGTTACAAAATTATCGAAGTTGGAAGAAATGGGAGGACGGTACACACATAGAATTATATAGCGGTCTAGCTCTGCACACGCAACCTCACAGGTGCTTTCAACTGAAAGTTTGACAAAGTCCTTTCGCTCTTTAACTTTATTAATATTCCTAGTTAATATAAGGCAACCACCTCCATTTGAGAGATTCCTGTTAAATACACTTGTTACTTTAAAATCTAGGAGACTAAAGTTCATTTTGTGTGGTTGTAACCATGTTTCTGTCAGACAAAGAATATCACATTTAAAATCTTCTAGGAAAATTTCAATTTCTAAAATTTTGCCAGAGAAGCGATTTATGTTCTGGTGAATTAGACTAAGTGTACAAGGCTGCTTCTCTGTTGTCTGGCTATGGAGTTTAAAGAACTCCTTGTTTGTAAATGTTTGTTAGAATTACTACTAACCGTCGGGTCCTTAACTAAATCTATCGACTTACCCACAATAGTGGTTGGGTTACTTATATTGTACGCTAAAAGACTAGCAAGATGTCTCCTACAACTAGATTTTAGATATATTTTATCTACGTGTATATAAAAGTTCCTAATGAATTTATTTATGTCAAATAATAATATTTTGTCTCTATGACGAAAAGTCAAATTATACATTAAAATATTTAGGCTATGGATTTTATTATTAAGTTCTACGGAGTTATAATTTGAGAACGGAAAGTAACAAATAATAATTTTCCCTGTTCCCATGTCGCAATTTTCTATTTTTAATAATAATGAACTAAAGAAATTTATAATGTCCTTCTTACACGTGTTGGAACTTTCGCCTAGTAAAAGAATCTTAGTAACATTTTTTTCCCAATCATTGACTAAAAGTTTATTTGTAATATAATTAAAATTACGACCAGGAAAGCAATTATTACATACTGCTTGCTTTAAATTGTAGTTAAGTAATTTACCTACACCTAATCCTAATCTATCTGAGTAAACTACGGAACGGGGGGGCGGTGCGGGACCCGCGCGGGCGGCCGGCGTTCCGCTCGCCACCGTCGCTGCCGCCGCGGGGGTGCTGGGCGCTTCATCCGGCGCCGTCGTCGATTCCGCCGCGGCGGAGCCCGGCGCTCCGCCCGCCACTGTCGCTGCCGCCGCGGGGGAGCCCGGCGGCGCTCTGCCAGTCAACGTCGCTGCCGCGGGGGATTCCGGCGCTACGCCCGTAGTTGCCGTCGCCGCGGGGGGCGCCCGAGAGCGCTCCGGCGAGCCTCGCTGCACCCTCGCGGGAGCAGGGGGTTCCCGCCGCCTGGCCGCTGCCGCCGCCCTCCTGCGCGCCCTTCTTGATCGTCGTGTTCCCTCTGCCGCGTCTGATGGTTGATCTGAAGCGGCGCGCACACTCGCCGCCACCGGCGCATGGCTCTGGTCCGGTGCGGTAGCTGCTTGCGCGGCCGCCGGTGCGGGCGGTGTGGAAGACGGCGCGGGTGACGTGGGAGGGCACGCAGGCGGTGTGGGAGATGGCACGGCAGGACGGGCGCGCGCCGCCAGCGCGGAGGCCGCGAGCCGCTTGGCCGCGGCGCGGGAGAGCGGCGTGAGCGCGGGCACGGCGCGGCGCGCCCCCGCAGCCCGCCCAGGAGGAGCTCCAGGCGTGGAGAGGCCCGGCTGTGTGTTCGTGTGCATTGACACAAAATCAATCCTCGTTACATATTAACAATAAATCATGGTAATATTTTATATTTTTCTCTATTTACCAACCTACAGAAAATAATTACAATCTGATAATAATAACAATGTCACGCTACGCGTAAACTACTTGACTATTGTTAAATAACATTATCTAAGTTAAGCATCTCTTTTTTAGGACTTCAAAGGACATTTCTGAAAAGATTAATTCTTTCAGTTATATATTTTCAGACTTTCGGACAGCTAGTTTTGATTGTTAACAAAAATCACAAATATTTTTTTAACAGCGAGGCCCAAACGAATATTTTGAATGAAACCTACCTAAGATAGTTTTAACTAGTAAAATCAGGTGAAACAATAATTTTTATTGAATTTTATTATGTTCATAAAAGATAATAAGCAAATAAAAAAGGGGGACAAAATCACGATGCAATCAGTAAGCGGAAAATATTACAAGACCGAATTAAGAAATTGTACCACCCATGGATTTGCACACATGTTTAACTACGATTTACATTGGAGCGAAAGGTGTTTTTCTGTAATAATTATTCTTAACAAAAGTAAAACAATATTGTATAATAATTATTGTTTTTTTACAGGATCTTTTGGAAGATTTGTTTCTCCGCAAGTGTCGGTTTTATATTTTATTTAATATCACCATTGTATAATAGACTTGTGGTAAGTCCTACGAAAAACCTTTACATTTTAGTAACTTCTATCCGTAACATTATAAGTATAGTGATGTGCTGGCTGACTACTTTTAATATTTTAAAATCTTATTTTATTTACGTTACATTCTAATTAATAGTGTGATTGTGTTGTGCTGCAATATGCGATAACCAGTAACCACGTTCAATGGCTACGACTGGCGTAGTAGCTTAGCTACGACTACACCATACCGTAGCAACTACATCGCCCCGTAGCAGTTGGAGCGTAGTGGCTACGTACTACGCACCACACAGAACGCCTTCAACAGATTTGTTTTGTTTTCAGCGGTCCCCATACGTGATGAGCGTGGAAAAGGACTACTTTAACTGGAACGTGTCGTTCCCGGCCATCACTCTGTGCCCCGCGGACAAAATTGACAAGGATGCCTTCCAAGATATTGTAGAGTCCGTAACGACCTCGTTAGAACCTTTTGCCCACAGAATTGTTTTTTGTGTTTTTTATTTTTGCAAAGCACTCAAAAATCTATATAGATATACCTAGCTATATAAGACTTATACATAATTCTCGGGGATTAAATTTTTCTTAATAGATAATATTGTTGACTCTACCATTGCCATTGTCTTGTCTTATTTACATACTTTTATAACTAGTTGAAGTAACAATTTTCCAGTGAATACGAAAGAAGAACAAATATAAACATAAGCCAGTTTTTACGACTGATCGCTACGGTAAACATCAACTCTATTCAAGAATTTGAACTGCAGTTTACTAAGAATATTCCCGTAAGTTGAGAACATTATAAATTCGTACTTTATTACGTACTTATACTTGTAATTATTAAAAGTATTTATTTGGTAGCATATTAAACCAGAGGAATACGCTACTCTAACAGCGGCCGTATTCAAAAATTTCAACAATGGCTCACAAACCACCAACAATGACTGGCCAATATCCGTTGAAGCAGCCATGACTGAAATGGGAATGTGTCATGTAATCAACTCTAATGTTGCTGCGTTTGACAATCCTCGGTAAGGTCTAATTTGTTTAACTGTAGATTGTCTTATTGCATGTCTGTTTATATATTGTCAATAACCGATTTAAAAAATTCTCTCACAGTTTGAATCCCATATCTCTGATAAACCTAGGCTTTATAATATTTTCAAATATTCATAATAGCACATAGGTTATAATTAATTATATCGTGTAAACTTATAAGGTAGTGATCACCTTGTCATAAAGTACAGTTAACTAGAATAAGACAACATGAACACCAATACTTCAAAGGAAGTTTCAGTCTATTCAAATTAAGAATATCGTAAATATAAATATGAGAACAATTCGATCTTTTTCTTATTTCTTTTCGAGCCTCTCGTTCGCCGAACATAAATACCGACGTCGACATAATTAAACCCGCCGCCATTAGTCACGTTGCTCCCGTTTTTGTTTTCAGCAAATGGAGAGATAGTACAACGAAATACGTGAAAAATAACATTAAACTCTCGATTCACGATGCGGACTTTTTTACGCAGATCATTAACTACGACACGCGGTACAAGGTTAGTGCTTTTCAAACGTCCCATGACTCGCCCTGGGGCTACTTATGTAAAAACTTTTCGTTTAATTTCGGCCGTAGTTCTTGAAAGTTATATTTGTAATACCTAAGACCTAAGCTAAAAGTTAAAACAGATTTTACGAACTTAACCGTATGTTAGGTCGTTATTGTGCAGATTTCCTAGAGATTATGGATATTACCTATGTAATCTCGAGAACATTTTTTTTTAAACTCTAACGGATATAACTATCTAGAACTTAACTGAGTTACGCACATTATTGATAACATATATTATTTGTACGGGTCGTTTGGTGAAATAAAGTTAGTGATAACGAGCTTTCCCGGCTTACTTCGTTACGCCATAGAATATAAGATACTACAAAAGACTTGGCTCTATAGACTATGTTCTTTTGCCTGCCCAGAATGGTCTTGATAAATAACAAACAACAACAACAAACCACCTATCAAAATATGTAAACAACGGAAAAAATATTGCACCTTGGGTTACATTATTTGAGTTTAGGTAAGGATCCCTAATTTTTTTGAAAATCTAATATAGCCTATGACACTCGGGGTTAATGTAGCTTCCTACCAGTGAAAGAATTTTTCAAATCGGTTCAGTATTTCCGGAGCCTATTCGTTACAAACAAACAAACAAACAAACAAACAAACAAACAAACAAACAAACAAACAAACAAACAAACAAACAAATCTTTCCTCTTTATAATATTAGTATAGAAGTATAGATATGTAAAATCTTTTAGTTGTATACACACACATGTACAGGTTGTGTGAAATAAATTTTAAGATATTATTTTTGTGTCCTTACCTTAAAATATTTTCAACCCTTTTTGAAAACAATACATACCTAATGATCCGATAATAAAGAAGGTATAAAACAAAAATACAGCCGCATGAAATTGTTATCCTCTCGGTTCCTTCCTTCGCTGGGCGTAAGAAAATTTCTCTTAAAATTCAATAATAGTTGTTCTACAGGTCTTCATCCACAACCCGGACGAGATAGCCCTTGGTGCTTCGTCGTCGTATGAGAGCACCAGTCAAGGTTTTCTGACCTTCAGTCTTCAAGTATGGAGCACAAGGATATCGGATTATTTACGAGATGCTTCAATATCCATGAGAAAATGCAGGTATGTTTTTAAGTCTACGAGAACTAAATTATAGCCAATATTGATATGAAAAAAAAAAACTTTTATATTTATTTTACGTAACTATAAGTATTTTTGAAGCATTTCATGTACATGTGTAGGATCAATCTTCGAATTAAATCAGTCGTGTTTGTTTAAGATGTTGTGCCTGTCTAGTTATCGACTAATGAAATGTTATTATTTACCTCCGGTAAACTCTATTGTAGAATTTTCAATAATACGATAACGCATGGTCATAGGCATTTATAAACATTTCCAGGTTCATAAACGAGCCAGTCAGCACACGGTATCCGGTCTATTCATACAACCATTGCATGCTGGAATGCAGAATTCAATTCATAGTCCGCCAATGCGGATGCGTGCCGCATTTCTACAAGCCCCTAGGTAAAATATCTCCCGGTATGGAACGTTCTCATTATGACGCGTGATTGACGACACGTCGTGCACTCTTTTTCTGGTATTTTTAAATTATGGTGTTCATCGTATTTAACTTCAATTCCTGTCCAAACTGTAAGTCCAGGAACTTCTTTTAATTCAAATAATAGGATCACTCAGTCGACATAGTTCACACTGCCAAGACTCGATATATAGTTGTTGCCCACGACTTTTTCACACAAACAACGAATATTTGTCATGCGTCACGGCATAATGGAAACGGGTTGTTCCTCAAATCCCCCTTGGAATCCCCCTTGGGGGGGAAAACAGGAATGAAAAAACCATAAGTTCCGAATTCCCCCTTGACAATCCCCCTTAGGGGGGAAAACTGGAATGCAAAAAAAAATATGTCTGAAATCCCCCTTCAAGATAATAGGTTTTATTTTAATATATCACTACGTTAAATCAATAATATAATTATTAAAACTGCTACTTTGAATATCAGTAAGTACCTCCTAGAGGTAGAATATTACCAACCAACTATACAACGTTAGTAAACTATACATTAAGCAAAACTAATGAATTTAAACGGGTTATCTCGTTGATTACACTCTCTCCCACTTTTATTAAAACCATAAAAAACAAGCAACCTAAAAGTAATAATTTACGTGTAACTTAACGGTATGTCATCTTCTGGTACTCTAGCTAGATCGACAACCATTTTGAATCGGCGCTGGGTTCCTACCCCGATTAACAATGTTGGAATAACCCACAATGTTTGCAAATTAATGTTCTATAGTGCTAACTGAGATGATTATATATATACGTTATTTACATAAACATAATCTCACGCCTTTTATTCCCCGAAAGGTTAGGCAGAGGCACCAGCTTGAGAGCCGGACCCACGTTTAGCCGAGTTTATGCATTATTACCAACGTGACAAGGGGCCAGCTTGTCGCCGCGGTTATAACGACCACTACACTGCGGCCGGGACCAACGGCTTAACGTGCCTTCCGAAGCACGGAATCATCATACTTTTCGGACAATCAGGTGATTCAAGCCTGCAATGTCCTATCCAACCGAAAACAACCACAACGTGATTTTTGTGAGAAATCAATATGTGGTATTTTCTGCGGGGATCGAACCCACAACCTTCCGTGCCGTGGCGCAACGCGCTACGCTACTGAGCTACGGAGGCGGCTACGTTATTTAAAAAATCATTATTCCTAGTCCATTATTGTTAATAAGAAATTGTTTTCTACTTTGCTCTAAGTAATTACTCTGTTAATAATTGAAGGAAATTTTACGTAAAATTAAAACAACTTTTCTAAATTCCACCATCTATTTAATTATTGTAGGTACCTCTAAACAACAAATTGATCTCTATAGGTATATTTCGTACTTTTTTAAACGTTGTTAACAAGTTTAATAATAAATAAGAATAATTTTCTAAAAATTATCTTATTGTTTTTAATAATTAAAGACTGGGGGGGAATTTAGGACACATGTTACACTCGTTTCCTTTTTTCCCCCTTGGTTCAGGGGGGATTACGGGAATAACAAAATTTAAGCGAGGGGGATTTTCGGACATATTTTAAACAAGATTCCTGTTTTCCCCCTCAGGGGGGAATCGTTCAAGGGGGATTTCCGGAACAACCCGGAAACGGGTTGTTCCTCAAATCCCCCTTGGAATCCCCCTTGGGGGGGAAAACAGGAATGAAAAAACCATAAGTTCCGAATTCCCCCTTGACAATCCCCCTTAGGGGGGAAAACTGGAATGCAAAAAAAAATATGTCTGAAATCCCCCTTCAAGATAATAGGTTTTATTTTAATATATCACTACGTTAAATCAATAATATAATTATTAAAACTGCTACTTTGAATATCAGTAAGTACCTCCTAGAGGTAGAATATTACCAACCAACTATACAACGTTAGTAAACTATACATTAAGCAAAACTAATGAATTTAAACGGGTTATCTCGTTGATTACACTCTCTCCCACTTTTATTAAAACCATAAAAAACAAGCAACCTAAAAGTAATAATTTACGTGTAACTTAACGGTATGTCATCTTCTGGTACTCTAGCTAGATCGACAACCATTTTGAATCGGCGCTGGGTTCCTACCCCGATTAACAATGTTGGAATAACCCACAATGTTTGCAAATTAATGTTCTATAGTGCTAACTGAGATGATTATATATATACGTTATTTACATAAACATAATCTCACGCCTTTTATTCCCCGAAAGGTTAGGCAGAGGCACCAGCTTGAGAGCCGGACCCACGTTTAGCCGAGTTTATGCATTATTACCAACGTGACAAGGGGCCAGCTTGTCGCCGCGGTTATAACGACCACTACACTGCGGCCGGGACCAACGGCTTAACGTGCCTTCCGAAGCACGGAATCATCATACTTTTCGGACAATCAGGTGATTCAAGCCTGCAATGTCCTATCCAACCGAAAACAACCACAACGTGATTTTTGTGAGAAATCAATATGTGGTATTTTCTGCGGGGATCGAACCCACAACCTTCCGTGCCGTGGCGCAACGCGCTACGCTACTGAGCTACGGAGGCGGCTACGTTATTTAAAAAATCATTATTCCTAGTCCATTATTGTTAATAAGAAATTGTTTTCTACTTTGCTCTAAGTAATTACTCTGTTAATAATTGAAGGAAATTTTACGTAAAATTAAAACAACTTTTCTAAATTCCACCATCTATTTAATTATTGTAGGTACCTCTAAACAACAAATTGATCTCTATAGGTATATTTCGTACTTTTTTAAACGTTGTTAACAAGTTTAATAATAAATAAGAATAATTTTCTAAAAATTATCTTATTGTTTTTAATAATTAAAGACTGGGGGGGAATTTAGGACACATGTTACACTCGTTTCCTTTTTTCCCCCTTGGTTCAGGGGGGATTACGGGAATAACAAAATTTAAGCGAGGGGGATTTTCGGACATATTTTAAACAAGATTCCTGTTTTCCCCCTCAGGGGGGAATCGTTCAAGGGGGATTTCCGGAACAACCCATGGAAACGCACCTTTAGTCACAAATTTATGGAGACACACCCGTCCGGGTAGCAATCTCGAATTCAAATCGAAATGCATAGTTTTCAGGCACGTATTGTTCTTTAGCTTTTAGTTTAACATACGAATTAAATAAATGAATTATAAGCTGGTTTTGATATCGGAATTCAGTAGAATAGGTAGTTTCCCAAGCTTCCCGTAATTTTACTTTGAGTGCGTTTCTTATATAAATTATTTACTCATTTTCATTTTCAGATAAAGAAAGGACCTGCTCTATGGAAGAGCTGTCCTGCGTTCTTCATTACAAAAGAGAGTTCTTGACTCTTTCCACAGCTCCAGTTTTACTTAAACTAAATAAAGGGACGAAGGACAGGCGGACCGTTGACTGTGCATGCGAAAATGCTTGCGAATCCGACACATATCTAAAAGATATCACATTCGTGCCCCATTCATCTATATCGCTGAGGGTCGGCATCGCATCATTCCCTAAAGTCAGAGTTCTAAGGGATGCTATATTTGGCAGTAACGACATTATTGGTGAGCATTGCTCAGAATGTATTATGTAGCATTGAAAACAAAAAATCAAAAGATTATTGTTTGGAAAGGGTCTTAGATTGAAATTTTTATCCTACTCATTCACATGTTAATTTTTACCTAATAATCGACCCGGCGACCTTCGTACCGCCTAAACTATTACTATGTTGCTTATGAATTATACCTTAAAACCTCCCTCTTGAATTACTCTATCTATTAAAAAGACTACTTACTTACTTTGTTTACTTTGTTTTATACTATGTATTGATTAATACTATTCATACAGTAATAACTAAGATTTTTTTCTAAGTAGATACCAACTTACTTCAAAGATAAACGCCAGTTGTGTTTAGGTATATTATATATTTTTTTTTTTTTTCAGTACGAGCCGGAGGCGTGATAAATCTATGCATTGGAAGCTCCATTATATCTCTGATGGAACTGATAATTATTGCACTTAAGATGTTTTTTTACCATCTGCAAACTAGTTTAAGAAAAAGATTCGATATTTTTTAAATAACATACATTTATTCTCTCAAATACCTTCATAAATAAACAATTTAAATTATTCTTATTTATTAATATTTACACACGTGATGTTCCTGAAACAATAAAAAACAAATACATAGATATTTTAATTTGCTTTATGTTACTTACATATAAAACTTAATAAAAAAAAAACTTACTCATGTTTCCTTTCGAACTCTAACACTCGTGTATTTCTTGCTCCATAGGACAAGGACACCTAAAACAAAATAAATAGGTACATTAGTAAAATTCTGTCTTTATAATTATATATTTTAAGTTTTAGGACTAATTAAAAATAAGTTTGTAATTAAAAATAAGTTTGTAATTAAAAACAGTTATTAAAAAAAAACATTAACATTTAGTTTAGTAAAAAAAAAGGTTGGAAGAGGTAGGCCACGGACAACGTTCACCAACCAAATTGGTGACGTCCTGAGCAAAGGCCGCGTGAAGAGTTCACGAAACTGACGTGCGTGTATGAAAAGGCTTATGACTGTTGGTAGAAGAAGCGAAAGAAGTGTGTTAGGATTGTAGCAAGTGGAAATTAATTGTCTCTGCCTACCCCGATGGGATACAGGCGTGACGTTATGTATGTCGGTATGTATGTACGTATGTGTGTAAAAAAAAATGGAATGGTCATAAGTAATAAAAAAATATCTTGTCTTAAATCATACTAAAATATTAGTTCATGTTTGTCTTTAAATGCACAGAATATGCTTACCAGTCACCATATTTCACTGGATGGAAGTCTCCTGTAGTACTCCTGTAGTAGTGTACAGAGCATCTCGCCGGTTCAGGGCGGTTCAAAAACCATGGGATCTTCCAAACCTGTAATACGTAAAATATATTCAATAAACTGTTTAGGTATAAACCCCCGCTAAACCGTAGCATGTCTATGCAAGTTAAACCTTTAAATAATTGCACACACTTGAGACAGTTTAAAAAATGTAAATATGATAGACAACTGTGCTTACTACGCTAGGATTATAGCTTGATTGCAGTATTTGGACAACCTAGGAAAATGCCTACAAAAACACATACCAAACTATGGAAGGATTGGTACTGACTGACAGACCACAAAACTGCAGATGAAGTAGTGCATTATATATTTTGACCCTCGTGGTTCAGTAAAAATAATATTCCAAGAATACTACCAGAGATAATTTAGATAATGTTTTAACTTTTACAAAACTGTTAGTTCCGGTCATGATAATGCGATGCGTGGCACGCTGCTCCCCGTAGATACAAACAAATATAATTCTCAAGAACAGTTGTTTTTTGGAATATAACGCCAGCGTTACGAACCAGAAGTTTTACCATAGGAGTGACATCAGAACTGGACAGTTCCATTTTTAACAACTGCAGAGTAGCTCAACGCCTTGAAGATTCTTCTGCACTCGTGTGAAAAAAGCAAACTGTGCTCACTGCTTTTGTAAAGCTGTTTTAAAATTTGTTAAACCCATCAAACGATAATCGTTGGTTAATAACAATATCTCGTTATGATAAAGAAATAGAAAGCAGCAGAATCCCCATGCAATACCAAAATAACTTAAAATGAAAATGTAGGTTCCCGGTGAAACTTACCAACTGAATTTAAAATGTAGTTGCATGAGCGACTTGTGACAACTGTGGAAAGCGAGGCTCCAACGACCTCGTGAGACCATGGCAGATAAATGTCACGATGGAGTCCACACAACCGATGAAACAGGCCATCTCGTTCTTCCAAATACTGAGCAGAAAAGTTGTGGAGACATCGGCGCGTGCAGCTGCAGCTTTGCTATGTTCGCTTTACTTGAATCGTCAACAAAATTAACCAATGCTGTTCAAAAATGAATAAATGTGAATCAAGTTAAACTCCAGGAAATGACTAATAAATCTATACATACCTAAGTTAACCTAACGTTATTCACCAACTCGAAAACAGCACAAACCGTGGATGTTTTAATGTCAGTTCCAATCGAGCATTCTACTCTTTGAATAAAGCAATCAATTTTTAATTTTATGGAATAAATCTAAAATTAAACGAATGCTTGATAGATTACATAAATAAAAATATTATTCTGCCGCAATGCACAACTTGAGCAAATTATTTCTTCTAACTTCTGGTTGAAGCTACTTCAATGCAAGAGAATGTAAGCAGATAACACATTAGCGCCGAAAAGAACATCATCCGTCAACATAATTCCTCATTAATTTCAGTGCCAGCAATAAGACATCACACATTGCAGCTTGAGCAAAGCCCCTAAGGTTGATAATGCAATAATAACATTTCCTAAACCTCGTATGTATGAGATAACCCTTGCGACGTAAAGTTTCAAGACCAAAAACAATCTTAGTGATCAGGATTAATTATTCCTACATACATTTCTGTAGATAGACGAGTTTTCGCAATCACAAAGTTGTAGATAAAGCATTAAAAAAAAAATAAGTGGAGGATGTTGGGAAAATTGCGAAAATGCCCCGTCGAGGATGAAAACCACTTGATTACGTAATTGAATTGAAATGTCATTTATTTTCAGTTTCACCAGACAAACGAAGATGGTCACTTACACTAACATTAACCTACAGATACATGCTTTCATAGTTATTAGATAATACAGTTGACACAATGAATGGGACAAAATAAAACAACTAGGGAAGTGTGTACTTAATAAAACGGAATTTGCGAGTTTTCTATGCAGGACGTCGAACTTGATACCAAACCTTTTATACCATACCGACTTCAATATCAAGCCTGAAAAAATACAAAAATACACTGTTCACAAAACGGTAAATTAATTATTTTCGAGGGAGAGCGGACCTAATGCGGGATGCTAAATTTATGAATACTGCGGATTGCCTAAACTGAACACGGTTTAATGACATTCGTAACCACGAATATTTCATTGATATTTTCCGGTAACTGAGGTGAGGGTGTCTCCGACTGTTCACAATACCAGCAATGTTTCCTCGATTTCCGTGGATTTTGAGACGAGTGACCAGTATTCCGAAGGACTTTTTACAAATAAACAGATGTTTTTATAAACTAGACTAAGCAGAAGTTTCCGCAACAGAACGAAGATTACGCATCACTAATCAAAAATCGACACCAGAACAACGAGGAACATCTATTTATAAATTTTGACTTACCCATCCTTTGATTTTCAGAAAAGACGTACGTCGATGGTCCTGCCGTCGATACGAGTTCTGTCAAACATTTCTGGGAGGGGATGCTTAGGAAAACAATTGTGAAAAAAAACACATACTACCATATTAACAGACTCGAAGACGGTCGGACCCGATTACTTACCTACAATACGATATACCCTACTACCCTACCATAATAAGCTAGAATACTTATAACTCTGGCTTGGTGTACACAGAACTGCAATAATTACTAGCCTTATGCAACGGTACACTGGAGTTCTGAAATGTTCGCGAAAAAGAGTGCAGCTCTGAGGGCCTATTACGGCCGCTTTTGCAATTTTGTTTTGCGTCCTCATTGCATTTTTTTTGTATTGACTTTGACACTTGGAGGACGAAAAGCAATGTTGCAAATGCGGCCATAACAGGCCCTCTGTTCTCTTACAAAAGTTCCTTTGTTAACTTTGCGCTTTATGGCGTTCGACATAACTGGCAGACGTTTCAATCAGTTTAAGACAGGACAACGTCTATCGGGTCAACTCGTTTAAAATAAATTCTGTTCATACGACGTCATAAGGTAAGAAGCTCGCTGGATAAACATTGTTGTCATAATAAAGGATACTGATAGCGCGGTCGGCGTCCCACTCCTTCTGGAAGCGCACGATGGCGGTGTCGGGCGCGGTCATCTCGGCGAACTTCACCTCGCCGCACTCGCTGAACTTCTCGCGGATCAGCTGCCACGTCACCGACGACGGCAGCTACACAGACAGTTGCATTCTATTAGTCACCAGCATCGATGCCTCCGTGCTAACATCTACCAGACTGGGGTGTGATGAGACAGGTTGTCCTAGATGAGTGGCAAGCTTTACATAAAGACAAATAATCATACAGAGTTTCATGAACCAGTAGAAAATAGAAACAGAGTGAGACTGCTGCACTGAACAGACAAGAAACTGTAACTGTACTTCAACATTTAAGATAGACACCAGAAATAATAACATCACTTTATTTTGTGTTTTTTCTATATTTTTTCTGTGTTAAACTGTACATTCACTGCAAACAGCTACAATTACAATTAAATCAACTATCAGTAGGGCCACTAATACAAACACAAAGGTTTGAGGGTAAAACTTACATTAGTAATGATCACCATGTCCGAAGGCTTTTGCTGCTGTGATGACGAGTCCCGCCCGTATAGAGATGAAACCTTCATGTTATCTACGAAAAATAAGTTTTTCTTAGTTTTATTTTAATTGGCTATAAGGGTGTTGTTAAGAGTGTGTTTTACCTTGATTTTGATAGTCTGAGGAGAGCTTGGAAGGGTTGTATCCTTGATTGCTGTTTCCTGATGACATTTGTTGTCTGCCATTGTTTGCTGAAACAAATATAAAACTTTATTAAGTTTAATTTAATAACATTAAACATGGTTAAAGAAATCATGCATTAAAAAAGCAACTTTTCAAAAATACTTTTGATAACTATTTTTAACTAAATAAAATCACTGAATGCATCTAAAACTACAGCTAAAGTATATTAAAATTATTTCAATTTACAATCTACATCTCAGTATTTTACAGTCTACCTTCGTTTACTAAGAATTATTTTAACTCAACTATTATATTACTCGACAGCAAAATAAATAAAGTTTTTTAATGTAAACAAATTCAAAAATTACAATTTACATCAAAGTCTACTTTTGTTTACTAGGAAACTTAATCATCCAATTTATAAATTATCAGTTACAAAACAAAACAAAAAACCATGCTATTACCTTCAATCCATTTACCTGCCGACGAGTTGAAACCGCTATTTAAATTGGCCCCGGCGCTCATCAGCTGCGCATTGCCAGCCAAACCGGCACCGCCCAGGATCCCCCCTCCCAGGGCACCGCTTAGGGAACCAGCAAGGCCACCGCCCATGCCACCGCCCAGGGACCCGCCCAGCGAGCCCAGGTCCGCCGAGCCGGCTTGCTGCGCGGCGTGCGCTTGAAGCACGGCTTGTAAGTCTGTGGCTGTGAGCCCCTGCTGTAGAAGCTGGTTCTGCAGCGCTCCCAGACCTGTTAGGCCCAGTGCCTGTGGACAATACATCGCATTATAGGACTGGACTCAAGAACTTGATTCGAACACAGATACCTTTAGAAATTGATTCGAATATAGTGATATTATGGATCGAAATTAGCAAGTTGATACTTCAATGCAAACTAGTTATATACATTTTTTTTTTAATTAAACATTTAAATATATATTAAAAATTAAAAAAAGAGGCGCATCAAAATCGTTTCAGTCAAACGCGAGATAATCGCGGATAAACTTATCTACATACATGTCAAACTGATAACCACCTTTTTTGAAGTCGGTTAAAAATGTGTTGTAGGTCACCTGTTGTAGGCCGAGCGTGTTCCCGAGCGCGGCACTAGTGTTGAGCGTGGAGGCGGCCAGCCCGGCGCCCAGCCCGTTGAGCGCCACGCCGCCGCCCGGCGCCGCGCCCAGCACGCCCGCGCCCGCGCCCAGCCCCGCGCCCAGCACGCCCGCGCCCACCACGCCCGCGCCGCCTGATAGGTTGAGGTTGTTGCTCGACGGTTGCGATTGGGGAAGATTCCTGGTCAATCAAATACCATTTGTTCATATGCAGCTTTTTCCTTTATGAAAATAGGTGTTTCTAACAAGTCGGTAATTAATTAACTCTTCCACCTCCACCGCGATTTCAAAAAACACAACGCGCCACGCCACCATACAAAGATTTCGTTCGCCGCGCAAGGCCGACAGTGCGGCGTCCCCTGGCGCTGCGCGAGCTGTAAAAATCACCTAAAAAGCTACCGATTTTGGCAGAAAAAATGGACGTGTTTACGCAGAAAATTTCTTATTCAACAAACAAATGCTATACTTTAGTTTATTTATTGACTGACTAAAGTAACAGTTTTTAAATGTAGCTGCCAATTTATTTCTTATTTTAAGAACTAAAAAAGGTTTGGTGTATTTTATTAGAAAAAGAGGTTTCGAATATTATATTTAATTGTTTTGCAACTTAATGATCTTACAATTTATTAAAGGTCTAGTCAGGTAGTCAGGACCGATATCATGATTAGGATAAGTCCTTAATATTTCACAAAATGTTGTCTCTGAGGACATAAAAATAAAATAGTTATTGCCGTTTCGAACACGCCACCAAGTTCTGGAATAAAAATGATTAATTTGTTATTATATTAATATTATAATCTTACGATTATGTCGATATTTGTCAACGCTGAATGGTGAAAACCAGAAATTTTTCGAAGCATAATTAAGGCAGAGTCCGACTCTGTAGGCGAGAGAACGACTACAGCTATCAGCGATTATCTCGCTCAAGACAGGAACAATACATAAACATTCTGTGTAAAGGAAAGTAATGCATGTATTAATAGTTGCTCTCTGACTGTTCACACTGCCGCCGGCTACGACTAGCTTTTAAAAAAAAGAGCTCGTTCAGCGATGCTCGCTCGCACTGACCGCAGCGACAACGGGCGAGTGGCGCGAGAAATCGCTCGTTGCCCGGCGTAAAAACTATCCAAACTAAACAGTCGCCTTCCACTGATCGTCAACTCGTTTATAGTTTCTAGTTCTACTCGTTTCTCGTTAATCATCGTCGGTCGCATCACTGCCTTAAGAAATAATGAAGATTGGATGGTGGGTAAACGATACAAGGATAATGGCGCGGACATCGAGATCTAGACTTATGGACGGTTTGGAGAAGTTAGGCTATTGCCTTTCACAATGAAAATAAGAATGAGAATTTTTTTGACATGTGATAAGTATACATTGCGGGTTTACAGCTGAATCTCTTGTGTAGGTAGACAAAATGATTCACCTATATACCCGCAACTTATACATATTTTATGTCAAAATGATTCACATTCTAATTTTCATTTTGAACGGCAATAGATCCCCTGGCTTTTAAGTCAAAGCAAAGTGCAATTTGTCGAAATATGTGGAAGTAAGAAACAGGTTCGAAGCATTTATGTTTTTTTTAGTTAAAAAAAAAAAACAGTTAACTAAGTAAAGAAAAAATCTAGTATCTAGTATCAAGTCCAACACGCTCAGTGAAAATGTTTACATTTGACCTGATATGTGGATGCTCATGACTCCACTCTGGCGTTTCGAGGTCAACATCTCTATTATAATTCTTCAGCAAAAAAAATAATAATAATAAAAATATTATTTTGCTGTTCGCTATTTAATGATTCTTCTATAAAATTTCCTCTTAATTACATTCATTCAAATCTGATGAATCATTCCAGATTCAGGTTCCGATAAATTACCAGTTTCAACCACTAAGCCCGCAAATTCATTTTCAGAAAACTCATCGTCCATATCTGTTTATAGCAAAATCCAATTTGCATACCAAATTTAAGAAGTATGTAAAAGGTTTTATAGGATTCTCTGAATTAAGATCTAGTGATTCAATTAGCAAAATTTGGACTGAACACATAGTCTAGATTTAATATGGCAAACAGTTGTAAACAGGAAACGTTATCCTGATAAATAAATAAAAATTGAATTCTGTAGTTTACACACTTAAAATGATGTCCATTTAAGTACTAGGTACTAGTTTCTTATGTACTAGAAAGTACTTACAGTTTATTGCGATAACATCTCTGTTGATTACATGTTCTGAAAAGGGATTCAAAGAACTTAATTTGTCTGTTTTTATAGCCAGATCAATCTTCAAATGAGGGTTCAGAGTACCAGTTTCATTTCCCATATCAATCGTAGTGCCAGTGTTCATTGTCAGATCAGTCTAAGGAGGGTTCGTAGTTCGTAGTGCTAGTATCCATAGCTAGGTCATTTGATTCAAATCGGAGTATCGGGATTTACAACCAGGTCACAAATTTTACAGAAATACAAACAAGAGATGAGATACGCCGCAGTACCTAACGATTAGACCAAGGCTAACCTGCCGTTGCATTAACTACCTAAAACTAACCTTAACCAATTTTTTTTTTATAAGTAGGTATGCTCTCGGAGGCAATATTTACGTGTACACTTTTTCTAAGAAGGATTAATCTGCTAAAACAAAACAAAAATGTCGACACATTTCTTTATTTTTGAAAACAATAGGCAATGAACCGACGCTGTGCACTTTTATGTTCGAAAGACAAAAGAATAGCGAGCGGCGACCACTCAAAAATATCCTAATCTTATGTTAAAAACAATGAAACGCACAGCTGCAAAGATTATGTATTGTGTGATTTTCGGAATATTTTTGAAATGTTTCTTTATAATTAACCGACACATTAAATAAAATAAAACAAAAAATGTTTCGTTTGAATTTAAAATCACCGATAAATTACCGCCTTATCTTTATTTCATTGAATACAAAATTGGTGATATGACGCTTGTTCAAATCTACGGTCACCTTTATAATTACAAAAAGTCGAAACCGTTTACCACTTTAATCCTAAAAGCGGCGTTAACTGCTTGCTTACAAATCACATTTTCCCTTGCACTTGGACAAAGTAGCACGCGCGAACCGAAAAATACACTTCCTCGAGCGCCATCGGGCGCAACGTATGTGCCCTGTCCCAAAATATACTAAATCACAACTTAAAATTTTCAAAAAATTACAACGTATAGTTTTATTAAAATTATTAAATTCTGCATTTAAATAAAAATATTTGAGTAAATAGAATTACATTTATCTCAAGTTGAACTTCAATGGCTATTTTTATATAATAAATGTATGAAAAAAGTATAAAGCATGAATAAGATCCTTTTAATCAAATCCTTGAGTGTCTTTTTTCAGTACAAATAATATTGTAATATCCTATTTAGTATGGTTTTTATTGAAAATAGTGCGAGCGCCAGCCGGCGTCCTCGGCGCCTGGGGATATGTTTTTAACGGACGCATAGGTTGCGCCCGTGGCGCTGAATGGGTTAAAGGAATTATTCAGCTAAACCTACCTTAAAACTTTCCCTTAGAAACATGGCAAAATATTAAAAACATATCAGCTGTTTGATACATTTAGTATGTTATTAACAAAATAAAAAATTAGCTATATAATATATCTATGTTAATTTCCCGCTTTGCACTTTTCACGACGACAGTCAAAGGTTAAACACTATGGACCACCTATATATTTTTTTTAATTGCCAAGCACTTGTCTAACCACGCTGACGTAGACTTACATAGTAAAAGTAATACCACATCCATTCCTGTGCCTATGAGCCCTATTATACAGAGGAGGTAGGAGTCTGTGGAACTAACGAAACGCGCAAAAGTGCTGCAATCGTTTTCATAAAATTTTACCCTGTTATTCATAAAAAGTTAAAGAGCATTTTAGTTATTTGACGTATGTCAATTGAGACTGGATGTCACGTATTTACCATACAACAAACCAGAGAAGTAGACCTCCAGTAAAGCTACTTAAAATGTAGTGTATCTTTATGAATAAGACGGTTAGTGTTTAACCTGTGATTTACTCAAAGTGTTATGCATCAAAATGTTAACTATATTACCAAGTTTTAGTAAGAGTGTTATTTTCTCGGAATAATACTTAAGAGTGCTAAAAATTAGTAAAAACAAATTCAACCTCGAATAAATTTTGTCAACTACCCTCCGAATTAATTTCCAAAAAAAAAAGTGTTGCCAGTTTTTAAACACAAAAAGTAACTAATTTACAATCATGCCGGAACAAAGCTCTGGCAGACAATTGACTCAACAAATATTCCATAAAAGTATGTTTGCACGCCCAAGGAGTCATTCACTTGAAAACTCATCAATAGAATCAACTAAATTTACAAATGCAAATGAAAAACAAAAGTCAATTGGAACTAATATTGAACAAACACATAAACAAAATACCTGGCAAAATGATCAGGTACCATTAAAAAGAAAAGCATTATCAAGCCCAGAATCAACAAACAAAAGCAGTAAATTAACTAAGACAACATACGCTGTTACAACGCAAAATAGATTTCAAATCTTTGAATCAGCAAACAACGAGGAAACAACCGAGCAGCAGAAGGAACCTAAACCTCCCAAACCTGAACCTATATTTGTCACGGGAGTTATCGAAATAAAAGATTTAAAAGAACTACTAACAACAATTGCTGAACCTGATAAGTATACTATGACAACATTAAGGTCAGGTCATGTTGTTAAAATTATGCCAACTGATGTTGAGACATATAAAAACATAAGGGCTAAATTCATAGCAAATGATGTTAGCCATTACACATACAAACTCAAAACCGAACGAGCCTATCGAGTGGTATTGCGTGGATTGCACTCATCTGAAGATACAGAACTTATAAAAAAAGAGCTTTTTGAGCTAGGACATGAAATAAGATACATTACAAATGTGAGGCATAAAACCACAAAAAAACCGCTACCGCTATTCTATGTGGACATTGAGCCAAAAAACAACAATAAAGAAATTTTTAAAATTAATCATTTAAATCATGTGAAAATTTCATTTGAAGCACCTTACAAAAAGCAAGATGTCTTACAGTGCAAAAGATGCCAAAGGTTTGGTCATGCCAAAAACCAATGCCACAGGCCTTTTAGATGCGTCAAATGTGGCGACGATCACCCGACCTCAAGCTGTCTTAAGCGACCAGACACAGACGCTACCTGTGCCAACTGCCAAGAAAAACATCCGGCAAGTTATAAAGGATGCAGTAAATACAAACAATACAAAGACTTACTAATGAAAAATAAAACAAAAAATACAAGAGACCTAAATGAACACACTAACACTAACAATAGAGAACAACAGGAACACAATAATGACCCTAAAGAGAGTCAAGAAAACAACCCTAACAAAAGATTTAACACCCACAATAATTTTAAACAAAATCCTACATACGCACAAGCAGCAATGCCAAAAAATACAAAACCAGAACACAAAAGCGAAATCAAGGACCCAAATAATTTTGTCGAAGTACTGGATGTAATGTTCGATAAATTCCAAAACATAATGAATATTATGTTAGACAACATGATGGATCGTATGGTCCAATTAGTTACAAGCCTTATGAAGCATCCCTAAATCTAAGGATAATTTCCTGGAACGCCAATGGGTTGACAGAACGTCGACAAGAACTTGAATTATTCCTAAAAACAGAACAAGTTGATATTGCTCTAATATCGGAAACTAGATTTACACCGAAAAGTCACTTTCACATCAGAAACTATATTGTTTATACCACCAACCATCCTTCTGGTAACTCACATGGAGGAACTGCTGTCATAATAAAAGAAAATTTAAAGCATTATCTTCTTGATGAATTCAAAACTAAAAAGATTCAAGCTACGCCAGTGAGAATCCAAGATAAAACAACCGAAACAACAATGTCCGCAGTCTACTGCCCGCCCAAGCAAACTATTACAAGCGAGGATTTCAGAAATTACTTTAAGACACTGGGGAACAGATATCTGTGGAGGTGACTGGAACGCAAAACACGTCTTCTGGGGATCCCGTCTGACAAAAACTCGAGGCAGACAACTATATGCAGCCGCAAATAATCTTAACCTTAATTTTGCCTCACACGGTGTACCTACATATTGGCCAACAGATCCTAAAAAAGTGCCAGACTTATTAGATTTCTTTATCTTTAAAAATATCCCAATTAACATGTTAGAAGTAGAAGAATGCACAGATCTCTCGTCTGACCACACGCCAGTGATCATCAACTTCCACTGTAAAGCCACCCTGACTGAGCATACACAAGGAATGTACAATTACCTAACAGACTGGGATAAATACAGAAGTAAAATATCAGATTCTATAAATCTAAACTGACCACTTAATAATTCTGAATGTATTGAAATTGCTATTGAATCACTTAACAAGCTTATGCATCAAGCAGTCAAAGAATCAACACCCACAATGAAAACGAAAACCACCAAGGTGAATAGCTACTCTAAACTTATAAAAGAAAAAGTAAATGAAAGAAGACGATTGCGAAGGAAATGGAATTCCACAAAATACCCATGTGACAAAAAGGCTTTTAACAAAGCTTCTGAAGAGCTTAAACGCATGATCAGCCAAGCAGACAACGAACGACTCCAAAATAAACTTGCTTATATAAACCCGAAAAAAGACACTAACTACTCTTTGTGGAAAATTACAAAAAATCTCAGAAGACCAAAATTACACATACCACCAATTAAAGTTACAGACGGAAAATGGGCAAGAACTGAATTGGAGAAGGCCCAGGTATACGCGGATCACCTCAAAGCTGTTTTTAAGCCTTTACCAAGCAAAAACCCTGAGCACGACGAAGAGGTAAAAAAGTATCTTCACTCACCACTACAAATGTGCTTGCCACTAAAAAGTGTTAGCCCTAATGAAGTTTGGAGGGCAATAATGAAACTGGAGGAGGGTAAAGCACCAGGATTTGATCGAATAGACGCACAATTGCTTAAACAATTACCCAGGAAGGGGGTTATTCACATTACTGCCATCTTCAATGCCTGCTTAAGAGCTAATATCTTTCCCGCGCAATGGAAAATTGCTCAGGTTATCATGATACCAAAACCAGGCAAAGTGCCACATGAAGTGACCTCATACAGACCAATAAGCCTACTGTGTACTATGGGAAAACTACTTGAAAGGCTACTGCTAAATAGAATGAGCGTATATCTGCCAAATGCTATCCCCCTCCACCAGTTTGGCTTTCGAGAGCAACACGGAACTATTGAACAGATTCACCGCATCACTGATACCATTAGTCGTACGCTAGAATGCAAAAAATTCTGCTCAGCTATATTTCTGGACATAAGCCAGGCATTTGACAGAGTATGGCATGATGGGCTACTCTACAAGCTTAAAAAGTTACTGCCCCACTCTTTCTTTCCTATTCTAAAAATCATATTTAGACAAGAGATGTTTTGAAGTCAAATACAATAATGAAATTGCTCCATTAAACGAAATACTATCAGGTGTTCCACAAGGAAGTATATTGGGACCAGTACTATACTTGCTGTATACAGCTGACCTGCCAACTCACCCTGATACAATTACTGCCACCTATGCTGATGACACAGTCATATTATCGGCTCATGAGGATCCTACTATAGCATCAGTAAAACTACAAACCCATATTCATGAAATTGAAACTTGGTTAGACAAATGGCGTATAAAGGCTAATCAGGGAAAATCAGTCCACGTTACCTTTCCTAAGAAAGCAGACTTGTCCCCCAATAAAACTCCACAATGAAGAAATACCCCAGGCAGAAGACGCTAAATACCTGGGTATGCATCTAGATCGAAGACTCACATGGAGAAAGCATATCTGGACCAAACGTAAACAACTAGACACCAAAGTCAGATCAATGTACTGGTTGATTGGTCGCAAATCCAAATTGTCACATGAAGGCAAGATAGCTGTTTACAAAAGCATCCTTAAGCCAATTTGGACTTATGGAATACAGTTATGGGGTACTGCTAGCAATAGCAACATAGAAATTCTTGAAAGGTTTCAGAGCAATACATTGAGAAACATGTTAGACATCCCCTACTATGTGAGCAACAAATATATATACATGAAGATTTAAAAATCAACACAGTCAAAAAGGAAATAGCTAGATTTAGCGAAAATTATCAAAAGAGGATATCAAACCATGTAAATGAACTAGCATCAAAACTAGAAGGCACAGGAAGTATCACACACTCCAGATTGAAGCGGCACAGTGTTCCTTTGCTAACAGCAAGGTTTACAGACAGCTAAAGAAGAGGTCCTAGAACAGGACCCTCTGCTACAAAAACACATATCATTGAAATACAACTGAATAGCTTATTGTGTTAAACACAGATTGCTAAGTTACAGAACTAAATAGAAAAAAAAAAAATAAAAAATTATACAGATACAAAAGCAATTCGCATAAAAAAAGAACTTCTAAAATAAAAACAAAAAAAACACAAAACAAGGATACCTCATAAAACCATCACTGAACATTATACAAAAACACAAAATTCGCACATACAATGTTAAATGTTCGCATGTGCAATGGTACAATAATATTACCTGGCAACGTCTCTGAGGGGCTCTCCGTTGGGCCCCAGCCCCAGCCCGATGCCCTTCAGTCCCTCGGGCAGGTGCAGCTCGGTCTTGTCGGTGACGCCGCGGTCCATGCGCACCGTCATCCGACGATCGTACAGATTTTGCTTGTCAAACATTGATATTGCCTGTTGGTAAAGACACTTGTTAATATTATTATCATGTCTGAGGGGATATTAAGCCTTACTGTTACTGTAGCCAGACTGATGTGATAGTGAAACTACTACTGACACTAACTGACATTCACACCCCTAACTAGGGTGTTTGTTTTCTGAATGTTGGTTTCCCGGTCTGGGTGTATTGTTTGTCTCTGTCTGTATAAACATATTGTTTCAGGCACCCTAGACACAGGTTCTTCCCAGTTAGAGGCTCTGAGTGTGATGTATTATTATTATACTACCAGTGTTTTACCACCATCACTATTCTACAATATCATACATACCTGAACCGCCTCAACGGGGTGATCATATTCAATAACAGCAAATCCCCTACTGTTGCCGTCCTTGTCCACCGCGAGGTCGATGTTGCGCACTTTTCCCGCCATTTTGAAGATCTCCTTGATTTTTGCACGGTCTGCCTTATAATCCAGCTGAAAATAGTACGAACTTTTAAGAAACAGAAACAGAAATAGCCAAACAAATTTCGTGAGCTCTCTTCAGGTACTTACGTTAGCAACAAACACTTTCTTCACAAGTGGAGGTTGTACATTTATAGAGTCCAGGAACTGTAAGCTCAGGCCATAAGTGGAATAATTCTCTGGCTCTCCCCTCGGCTTGTTCATATTCATGCCCCAACTAGAAAAAATAAAACTATATCAATCAACCAGTCTATTGATATTTCTTTCTTAGTGTGTTTCGTCAAGACATATTTGTCTGGTTTACTAATACAATAAAATACATCTATACCAAGTAAATCAACAAGTGAGTGTCAAACGTAACTTATCATCATCATAACAGCCGGTAGACATCCACTGCTTACATAGGTCGCCCTCACAGATAGCCACAAGGATAAACATTGTGGAGGGATTTACCATAATCACCAACTTGGCAGGCAGGTTGGTGATCGCATTAGGACTCTACTAGTGTTTCAACAAAGGATGCTGCTGTCCTGCTTGTCATTCTTTGTTCCATAAGTCGCCTTTTAAAGACCCCAAGGGATTCTATGCCTGTAACTATGTAACTTACAATTACATAATCATACATACATACATAACCATAATCACCAACTTGGCAGGCAGGTTGGTGATCGCATTAGGACTCTACTAGTGTTTCAACAAAGGATGCTGCTGTCCTGCTTGTCATTCTTTGTTCCATAAGTCGCCTTTTAAAGACCCCAAGGGATTCTATGCCTGTAACTATGTAACTTACAATTACATAATTATACTAAAATGATCTTACTCTTTATCTTCCCTCATGTTGCCTCGGCCTCCGCCGCCGCCACCGCCCCCTCCGCCCCCACCGCCTCCGCCGCCGCCACGGTTGGACGAGGCCAATCTGTTTCTTTCATTACCTTAAAGACAAAACGAGATAAGAATAAGCCGTCGGATGTCTGCACCTGGCTAAATGACGTCATGCGAACTGGAACGGTACTAAATAAGCAAGAATGGGGGGGACCAGTACGGGGTAGCACGAGTGGAAGCAATGTGCACAGATATTTCTGACGGCATGTAGAATTGTAGATAAGACATTGGCCCCCAAAACAGTATGATACATTATGTAATTGTATTTCATTATTACTATTGTTTGTTTTATTTATGCATAAGTATAGTCTTATATTTAGAGTCAGTTTCAAAATTAAAATCAGTACCTATTTAAACCATTGTGCTTTTTTATGACTTTGGCTAAAATACCCATGGCAAATAGTTTAGGAATTAAGGCCAGACAATGGAAATTGCAGCACGGGGCACAATTTTCATTACTATAATCTTAATCAAAATTACCTGTTTCTTCCTTCAGGACAAGTTTCCTTCCATTCAGCTCATATCGGTGCATAACAGAGAGTGCCTTCTTCATAGCCTCAGGATTTGAGAATTCAACGACACCACAACCTCTTGGTTTACCATTTTCATCATTGAAAAGTTCTACATATGCAACATCTCCAACCTAAGAAATAAAAAAAAATGTAAGGTGTAGGCTATAAACTTGGCTTTTAAGCTATGTAAGTCCAGTCATAAGCCCCGTCATGAGATGACTAAGGGGTCAAATGTCTCTTAGATGGCTTGTGGTACATCTTGTTGCACTAAGCTTCCGCAACTCCAGGGGAGAGCTGGGGAGGTAACAACATCCCCTCAACAAACCCTCCCTAAAAGAAGCTATGTCATTTAGTAATATATTTGTCTACATTTAAAAAACTGATGTTTTGTTCGATTTGATCTTAGCATGAGGTTGAAAGAAAGACATTATGTTAGGTAGGTATTAGTATTATTCCTAGCCTTGCTCTTTAAAGTAATGCTATTGGTAGTAATGAACATGTTTACCCACTTTTATTAAAATGTTAAGGCAATACTTGGTTATTTTGTTAGTATCTTAGGAAGCCTAACTACTTAGCCTTCAATCAAGACCTAAAGTAAGCTCTTGTGCCTTAGATCTTTAACGGTTAAATTTAAAAGGGTTCACTTTTGCATAAAAAAAACATACTGAGGGGTTAAGCAGCAACCCCCAATATGGGGTGTTTTTGTTGATGAAATTGACCATAGTACACCCTTAAAATATGTTTTTACCTCCCCGGACACATTGTATAACGCCAATAATCTTATGTCAGTGGGTCGTTTCAGGGGCGGCTAATCTTGGGTGTGTTGTGTTGTTGCATACAGGTAAATAATGAACCAATTTATAGGAGGAAGATAATGTGGCTTGCTTGTGCCTTGTTTTACTAACCTTGTCTTTGAACAAGTCCTTCAGCTCCGTCCAGCGGTATTCATAGGGTATGTTGGAGACAAACAGGCGTTTGCTCTCAGGTCTATCCCGGTCATTGGACCGGTCGCGGTTGTTCCCGGCGTCAGAGAAGCGCGAAGGTCTATCGCCGCGTTTTGAGCGGTCACGCTCCTTCTCGCGATCGGTCATTGTCACCGCTTGAATACAAATTGTTAAGGTATAGTTATGTTTTAAAAATAAGCCAAATCGTAGGGTGTAACCTAAACCATAACTATTTACTAATCAGTGCCTAAACACCAAATAATCAAAAAGACCGGTGGGTGAGTGAACAAGCAAACAAATCAAAAATCACAGAAAAATTAAGAAAACATTGGACACAGATAACATAGCCGGAAAGGACTCTTACATTTATTTTAATTATTTCACGGTAATGCTCAAATAACACCAGAGAAGAAGAAAAACCACGTTTTGCTAAATTATATTGTCTGCAAAATGCTTGACCACAAACAAAATGGCGCCGGGCCGGTCGGAACGGAACGGACGGAACGGATTTCTTCCTGACGATGCTGGAAAGAGATAGATTTATATAAAAATACCGTTGTGTGAACGAGAACACGATACCTATATTACCATAGACAAACTATTTTTCTTTTTTGTGCGTTCATAGAAAACTACGTTTCTTTATATAATGTAACTTAGTTTACAATTTTATTAACAAATAACAAATAATAATATTTAGTATCCTCTAAAAACTGTAAAAAATAATATTTTGTTTGACTTTAAATAAATCTGTATTATATCTTTTGGTAGATATAACATAAATGTATTATTATGAACCTGGCTCTTTTATTGTGTAAACGAAAATAATCTGCTTTATTTGGAACGTAATTTCGTCAGCAAAGTGCTGCCCTCTAGCGTAGCTTCTCAGAAACATTTGACCAACTGACGAGTGCACGCACACATTTATATTTTTGATTGTATTGCTTCATAAATATTTTTCGCCTACGACAGCCATGCAGAAGGGAACCTGCTATAGTTAAAAATTAAAATAATTAGTTTCAAAAGTTTTCAAATAATGGAGCAGGCTAAAGTCAATCCACCTAAGCTTTTCGTGTCCACTCCTATAGAAAACAAGGATGAAATCGAAGAGGTAGAGTTATAAATTTACCACCTTTCCAACAAAGAATCATTTCGTCGGCCATGTAAAGCATAATTTTTGCGGTTTGGCCACGAGTGGCGCTAGTGATAAAGCCGCGAAAACTTGAATTTCCTTTGACTGTCGCCAGGTAAGAAACTACTTTTTTTTGTAATTCTCAATGTATTTTTGTCTTTTTCAGAGATATGAAAGAGCTTACAGTTACTTTATGTCCCTTGTAGTGGACTGTAGTGAGAAGGAAGCCCACGATGCCCTTAACAATGCGGTGTGCAAGAATCCCGAGGAGGTAGCCCTGGGCATGCTGATGTCCATCCTGACGGAGCCGCACAGTGCCGGCAAGTGCTACCGGGACCTCACTCTGGTCACCAGGGATGGCCTGGCTAGTGTGCTCAATAACCTGTCTAATCTGATTCTGGAAAGGTATTTGAAGTTTCAAGATATCACGCGCAACCAGCTACTGTGGCTTATAAAGGAAATGATAAGAAACGCTGTGCCCGGAGTAGATAGCGTGTGCTGGAACCTCATGCGGTATGCGTCCGGAGGTGATGTCACTCCTAAAAATATTTATCTTATTGAATCTCTTCTAGACATTTACATAGAGCACAGAGTGTGGCTGGACAAGTTCCCTGTCCTTATTTGTATGGTTGTTTACACTTATTTGCGTCTTATTGAAGATCACAATATGCAGCATCTGTTCCCATTACGCCAAAAAGAAGTAAACTTTGTTATAGCATTAATTAGAGAAAGATTTTCTGATGTACTTACTCTTGGAAGAGACTTAGTTCGGCTCCTACAAAATGTAGCCAGAGTTCCAGAGTTCAGTCAATTATGGAGAGAAATTCTGACAAACCCTACAGCGCTGTGTCCAACATTCACAAGTGTTTTACAGCTGTTACAAACAAGAACATCCAGAAGGTATCTGCAAGCGAGACTCACACCAGAAATGGAAAGGAAATTGGTGTTTTTAACGTCACAAGTGAGATTCGGTCACCATAAAAGATACCAAGAATGGTTTCAACGGCAGTACTTAGCAACAGCTGAGTCACAGTCTCTTAGAAGTGATATGATAAGATTTATAGTTGGCGTCATTCACCCCACAAATGAGTTGCTCTGTTCAGATATTATACCACGGTGGGCTGTGATCGGCTGGCTCTTGACAACTTGCACATCTAATGTAGCTGCATCAAATGCTAAACTTGCCTTGTTCTATGACTGGTTATTCTATGACTCTGAGAAGGACAACATCATGAACATTGAACCGGCCATTCTTGTAATGCATCACTCTATGAGGTCACACCCTGCTGTCACTGCCACCTTACTGGATTTCCTCTGTAGGATCATTCCAAATTTCTATCCACCATTTGCTGATAAAGTGAAAGGAGGAATATTTAATTCACTCCAGCAGATTATTGAGAAACGTGTTCTGCCCAACTTACAACCTCTTTTTGACTCGCCTAAACTCGATCGCGAGCTCCGCACAACTGTCAGGGAAACATTCAAGGAATTCTGCTCAAATGGAAACGGGGAGAGTGTGTCGGGGCTCCGGGAGGATAATCTCGAAGAATTACCGAAAGTCGGTCATGACGAGCCGGTGTTCTCCGACGACGAGGATGAGATAGTTGTGCCTCCTCCACCGCCCATCGCAGAAGACACGGATGATGATGACTTGCCTCTTAGTGAGGTGAGAGCGCGGGAGCGGCCAGAGCTGGCCGCAGCGTTGCCTATTACACTGCGGCCGTTGGCTGAGACGTTGTTGGACGAGCGCACGCACGCGGCGGCCGCCTCGCTGCTCGCGCAGGCCGCCACGGCTCCCATGCCGACCCCCGCCGCCCTGGCCGACCTCTTCGTCGCCGTATTCCAAGATCTGCCGCCTCTCAAAATAAACCGCGCCCCGAGCCCTTCAGAGCTCGACGCAGCATTGCAGTCCCCCATATTTGCGATGTTCGATTGCCTACAGGCTTCGGATAGCGACACGAAAAAGAAACTAGTAATGGAGACTCTTAAAGAGATTCACAGTCAGAAATCATTCAAGGGTGTCGGCTACTCGTTATTATTCTACTTGCGAGTCCTGTACGAGCGCGACCGCCGCGCTGAACGGGACGGCGTCAAAAGAAGAAACGTAAAATTTAAAGCGAACATTTATAAAGATTACTGTAGTAACTTAAAACTTGACCTAGCAGAAACTATAGCGGATGATTTCGAGAACTGTCAAGAAAACGATGCTAATCTTTTAGTTTATCTGATACCTGATGTTTATAGAGAATATAAGGACGAAGCTCAAAATCACATTCGACTACTGCACACCATCGTCGCTACATTAGACGCTGGACAACTGCAAAAACTTATCTGCTTTACTTTACAAGGAACTCTTATGATGTTCAAATCGGATGATATAACAAAGATGCTGTCGACAAGCCTAACGTGGGAGACATTCGAGCAGTACTGCCTGTGGCAGCTGCTGACCGCGCACGATATATCAGTGGACGACGTGTTGCCGATCATCCCAGACTTGTCTTACAAAGACAACGCGGAAGCTCTGACTTCCGTCCTGCTAATGTTGAAGCAAGAGAAGCCGACAGCGGAAGTTCTGAGACAGATGTTCTGCAGACCACTGGACGAAGAAGACTCGTTTGTAGTTTCGACGCTGATGTACTGGTGCCAGGATTACGAAGACAAAGTAGGTGACATGTTGGCTGTGCTGCTGAGCACGCGGTACCCGGGGACCAGTCCCAATAAAAGAAAACGACCCGGCAAGAACAGCATCCCTCCCAATGCGCCGCCGAGTGCTGAGTTGGTAAGTTTGAATTTTGATACACCTAAATATACTCAAAGTAGGCTTACTTAAAATACTAAATTCAAAGTGTAATTATAGGTAGGTACAGTGGCGGACACGGTCGGCGTAACACTTCCGGTTTTTCTGTATTGCAAAATAGCTCTTGTTCTTTGGTAATACAGTCTAGGGCTGACGAAAACATAGACAAATCTGTTACGGCGTCCTAGTCCTTGACTACCTACCTTCCATAAAAAAATAACAAACTAGCTGGAAGAGATTTACCTTACTTACTAAGAGAAACACCTCGTATTTAGGGCAACAACAACAAACAACAGCGATTGTTTTGTCTATGTTTTCGTCAGCCCTAGACTGTTTGTTAGAGACAGATTGCAGACGGAATTTCCATCAGTTCTGTGGGAATTAATAAGACACAAATAAAGCCACAGTTCTGTAAAAAAAAAATATGTTAACATTTATTATATTCGCCATGTTCAATTCGATTCGTATTACAATCGGTGTAGTTAGTTAAGTCTCTTAATATTTGTTAGAGAACAGTCGATCTCAAGGTTTTATCAAACAGAAGGCGCTAAACGTCGCGCTAGAGCGCCGCGCACACGCTGTGTGCTTGATATCGCACACGCTGCTTTGTTACGTTGCATAATCATACAAAGAACGCAGTAATAATCTGGCTAGCGTGACGCTATAGCGCCTTCTGTTTGACAAAACCTTAAAGGTAAATTAAGATGTGGCAGTGTAATAAACGAAGGTATGTCTGCGCCAGGTGCTGGGCTACCTGGAGCAGACGCGCGCGGCGTGCGAGGCGGCCGACGACATGTCCATCTTCAACATGGAGTGCATGCAGAAGGCGCTGCAGCTCGCGCAGTCCAACGCCTCCGACCACTTGCGGGTAACTATTCACTATTTCTTTAAAATAAGCCTGAACGTTGTCGGCTGTAAGTAATCAAATCACCTGCACTTAGCTTAATAAAGCTTGGAACCATTGTACTTCCTTTCCCTAGTCTTGAAGGTCTTCCTTCAGGATAGGTACTCTTTGAGTTTTGGCTGACACTCAAAGTTGCTATCAGAGTATCAACTTTGATAGACAAAGTTATATACTTTTCAAAGGAGCCCTTGAGTCGACTTTCCCATGCAGGGTTTTTACAACAAGAGTTTAAGACGTCGGAATGTAATAAGAGTGTTCGCACTGTATACAAACTTCCGAGAGAGAATAGTACCTACCTATAGTATAATAAACTAGAGACTGCCCCGCGGTTTTTCCCGCGCAGATTTCTCATAAACCCAAAAATCCCGTTTTTTCCCGTTCCCGTGGGAATTTCGGGAAATCCCTTCTTAGTGCTCACCTACACTCCCCAAGGAACCCACGTGCTAATTTTCAGCTTTCTACGCCTAGTAGTTTCGGCTCTGCGTTGTCTGTCAGTCAGTCAGTCAGTAACGGAAGAGTTTTATATATATTGATAATGGGTCAAATTTATCAGATTTATATTTTGATCTAAGTATCAAAGAAACTATGAAAGTCTAATGACCATAAATAAAACAAATTATACTCAGATCAGTAAAAAACTAGAGAGAGGCTGTCTTTAGAAGCCGTTTTTTAAGAGTACCTTAGAAAAGACCTGAATTAATTATTTATCTAAAATTAATTAAAATAATGTAAATTCCAGAGACAATACAGCGCAATGTTCGCGCTGGCGTGGGAAGACGAGCTGCCGATCTCGCGGCGCGCGCGCAAGCTGCCCAGCGCCGCGCCGCCCGCCGCGCACCACCTGCTCTCCTCCAACGACGACAGCGAGGTGAGTACTGACACTACACCCGCCACACGCCCGCATCACAGCATAATAAATAGTACTACGTACAGTATGGGCATTCCCTACCTCCTCCATCAGCAAGAGCGGCTCTCCCACGCTCGGTTACCTCTTAGTTACGGCTCAGTACAAGTACAAATATCACGTCTTATCTCACTCACACAAGCATGATACGCATGCACGTACACGAGTTTCAGCTGGGCGCGAAGCAACGCGTTTTTATCTATGAAGTGGAGATGTGCCCGCACTGAGACAATACAGCGCAATGTTCGCGCTGGCGTGGAAGGACGAGCTGCCATTAACAGTCAGCGCTTCAAGTTCAACTCCAACCTGACTCACTTGACCCGCCACACACGGACTCGTCGAGCAGCTACCCAGATTGAACATACACGGGCCGCTCATCATCGGCTCTCGATTTTTACATTTGACTCTGCTCTTGACGGCCTTCTCCAGGGAGATGACGTTATTATGATCTTGACAGCATTCGGACACCAATGCTGTTTTATAAGGACCATAATATTACAATAAAAACAGCAATCCTCAATGTGTACTTTTGTTCATGATTAATTTGTAGAGACTTGACTCCCAGCGTTTCAACAACTATTTGTAGGCAGTTGTTCTCTGGGAAGTGACAATTTCGATATAAAAATTACCTAAAATAAATGAATCTAATGTAATCCAGTTTTGTTTTGTCCTTAGGATGAAGAGATTGTGAAGCCAAAGCAGGCGAAGAGGCGGAAGAAGGCGATCTCCGACAGCGAGTGAGGCCGGCGCGCCCGCGCGGACAATCAACACCAAAGTGCAACTCTATCATACAATCAAATATTAATTTCATCAAATTAATATCATTAAGTGTGGGTAAAAGTGTTTGTTACCTTATAAATTTATAATGTTTAGAGCGTTAACGGTGTTATTCCAAGAATCGCACCTATTAATTTGTCATTTTATTATTTTGATGAAGCTTATGTAAGTGTAATTATGTAAGTATATAGACTCATTGTAAATTTGCGCACCATCAACCAGTAGAATGTACTTGTAAAGCTATCCCCGGTATTTTTTTTTTGTATAGTAGTTTATTTTGGTACATACGGTTATGAGTTTTTTGTTTAGTGTAAGGTATGAGACCAAGAATTTTATTCAAAGAGTATATTGTATTGCAATTTTCGAAATACATTTTTACACTAGGATCAATAAAGTATTCCCCCTTTAATTAAGAAAAAATATTTCATTTCTGCAGAACAAATATATTATGGCATAGGAATGGGAAATTCAATAGTAAATATTCTAACAAAACCAATTACAAAGCTAATCTTTAAAAACATTAGAACAAACTAGCCGGAAACCTATTAACCTATTAACTCTTCCACCTCCACCGTGATTTCAAAAAACACAACGCGCCACGCCACCATACAAAGATTTTGTTCGCCGCGCAAGGCCGACAGTGCGGCGTCCCCTGGCGCTGCGCGAGCTGTAAAAATCACCTAAAAAGCTACCGATTTCGGCAGAAAAAATGGACGTGTTTACGCAGAAAATTTCTTATTCAACAACCAAATGCTATACTTCAGTTTATTTATTGACTGACTAAAGTAACAGTTTTTAAATTTAGCTGCCAATTTATTTCTTATTTTAAGAATTTAAAACGGCTTGGTGTATTTTTATCAAAAAAAGAGGTTTAGAATATTATATGTAATTGTTTTGCAACTTAATGATCTCACAATTTGTTTAAGTGTCTAGTCAGGTAGACAGGACCGATATCATGATTAGGATTAGTCTTTAATATTTCACAAAACTTTGTCTCTGAGGACATAAAAATAAAATATTTAGTGCCGTTTCGAACACGCCACCAAGCTCTGGAATAAAAAATGATTATTATGGTAAGATTATGTCGATATTTGTCAACGCTGAATTGTGAAAACCAGAAATTTTTCCAAGTATAATTAGGCACTTGTCTCACCGGCAACGATTAACGAGTAACGAGTAGAGCTAGAACTAGAAACGAGTTAGCGAGACGCGGGGAGCGAGTGCGTAGTTCCGATATTTGTGTAGCTCGGCTATAAGCGGCAGTCAAGCATACAGTCATCAGTCAGTCTCGCGGCAGTCAAGCATACAGTCACCAGTCAGTCTTGCGGCCTCATACGAACTAGATAACAATGATAATTCAAATGATTTTTCGATATTCATATTAAATTTAAAAAAAAACGTGTACTTTCAGATACGCACTGTAGAGAAATGACCACTGGTTGGCGGTGGTTCGGCGTGAGTTCTAATCGCTTGGCGAGTATCGCCGAGCGAGTGTTATCTTTCATAGCTCTTGTCGCTCAGCGACAAACTAGTGAAGCGAGTGCTCGCCGGCAGTGTGAACAGTCAGCGATCAACTGTTTGTATATGCATTTCTTTTGTTCACACAGAAAGTATATCTATTGTACGTTTCTTGAGCGAGAAAATAGCCGATAGTTAGTCGTTTTCTCGTCGTTGGTGGGACAACTGCCTTAGGCAGAGTCCGACTCTGTAGGCGAGAGAACGACTAACTATCAGCGATTTTCTCGCTCAAGACAGGAACAATACATAAATATTCTGTGTAGAGGAAAGAGATGCATGTATTAATAGTTGCTCTCTGACTATTCACACAGCCGCCGGCGACGACTAGCTTTTAAAAAAATAAGGGTTCGTTCAGCGATGCTCGCTCGCACTGACCGCAGCGACCACGGGCGAGTGGCGCGAGAAATCGCTCTTTGCCCGGTGACAAAACTATCTAAACTACTTAATCACCTTCCACTGATCGTCAACTCGTTTATAGTTTCTAGTTCTACTCGTTTCTCGTTCATCGTCGGCGGTCGGACCACTGCCTAAAGAAGTATTGAAGGTTTAATGGTGGCCGCGTGAACGATACAAGGAGTATGGCGCGGAAATCGATATCTAGACTACGTGGACGGTTTGGAGACCTGTTAGGCTATTGCCTTTCACAATGAAAATAAGAATGAGAAACATTGTGACATGTGATAAGTATACATTGCGGGTTTACAGCTGAATCTCTTGTGGAGGTAGACAAAATGATTCAATTATATACCCGCAATGTATAATTATCTTATGTAAAAATGATTCTTATTCTAATTTTCATTTTGAACGGCAATAGATCCCCTGGCTTTTATGTCAAAGCAAAGTGCAATTTGTCGAAATATGTGGAAGTAAGAAACAGGTTCAAAGCATTAATGTTTTTTAGTAAAAACAATAAAAACTCTCCAGTAAACAAAGTAAAGAAAAAAACTGTCGGTGATTTTAAAGATGTCGAAGTCCAACACGCTCAGTGAAAATGTTTACAGTTGAACTGATATGTGGATGCTTATGACTTCGCTCTGGCGTTTTTAGGTCAACATCTTTATAATTCTTCAGCATTTTCATTAAAAATATTATTTTGCTGTTCGTTATTTAATGATTCTTCTATAAAATTTCATCTTCATTACATTCATTCACAGTCTGATGAATGATTTCAGATTCAGGTTTCGATAAATGACGAGTTGCAACCACTAAGCCCGCCAATTCATTTTCAGTAAACTCATCGTCCAAATCTGTTTAGCAAAATCAAAATTAACAAAAAGGATTTATAGGATTCTCTGAATTAAGATCTAGTGATCTAGTGATTCAATTAGCAAATATGGACTGAACACATAGTCTAGATTTAATATGGCAAACAGTTGTAAACAGGAAACGTTATCCTGATTAACAAAAAAATTGAATTCTGGCGTTTACACACTTAAAATGATGTCCATTTAAGTACTTTAGTCCATTAAAGTAGTTTCTTATGTACTAGAAAGTACTTACAGTTTATTGCGATAACATTTCTGTTGATTACATGTTCTGAAAAGGGATTCAAATAACTTAATTTGTCTGTTTTATAGCCAGAATAATCATCAAATGAGGGTTCAGAGTACCAGTTTCAATTCCCATATCAATCGTAGTGCCAGTGTTCATTGTCAGATCAGTCTTAGGAGGGGTCGTCGTAGTGCTAGTGTCCATAGCCAGGTCATTTGATTAAAATCGGAGTATCACAGGATTTACAACCAGGTCACAAATTTCACAGAAATAAAAACAAGAGAAGAGATACGCCGCCGTACCTAACGATTAGACCGAGGCTAACCTGCCGTTGCATTTACTACAACATTTTTTTTTATAAGTAGGTATTATCTCGGAGGCAATATTTACGTGTACACTTTTTCTAAGAAGGATTAATCTGAAAAAGCCAAAAAAAATGTCAACACATTCTATATTTTTGAAAACAATAGGCAAATGAACCGACGCTGTGCACTTTTATGATCGAAAGACAAAAGAATAGCGGGCGGCGAACACTCAAAAAATATCCTTATCTATTGTTCAATGTTAAAAACATTGAAACGCACAGCTGCAAAGATTATGTATATTGTATGATTTTCGGAATATTTTTGAAATGTTTCTTTATAATTAACCGACACAGTTAATTCAATTAACCAAAAAATGTTTTGCTTAAACTTAAAAGCACCGATAAATTACCGCCTTATCTTAATTTCAATGAATACAAAATAGGTGATATGACGCTTGTTCAAATCTACGGTCACCTTTATAATTACAAAAAGTCGGAACCGTTTACCACTTTAATCCTAAAAGCGGCGTTAACGGCTTGCTTACAAAACACATTTTCCCCTGCACTTGGACAAAGAAGCACGCGCGAACCAAAAATTACACTTCCTCGAGCGCCATCGGGCGCAACGTATGTGCCCTGTGCCAAAATATACTAAATCACGACATAAAAAATTCAAAAAATTACAATGTGTAGTTTCATTAAAATTATTAAATTCTGCATTTAAATAAAAATATTTGAGTAAATAGAATTAACTTTATCTCAAGTTGAACTTCAATGGCTATTTCTATATAATAAATGTATGAAAAAAGTATAAAGCATGAATTAGATCCTTTTATTCAAATCCTTGACTATCTTTTTTCAGTAAAAATAATATTGTAATATCCTATTTAGTATGGTTTTTATTGAAAATAGTACGAGCGCCGGCCGGCGTCCTCGGCGCCTGGGGTTATGTTTTTAACGGACGCATACGTTGCGCCCGTGGCGCTGAATGGGTTAACTTAAGTGTATATCAAATTAGTTAAAAGACTAATTATTAAAAGCTGTAAGGTATTTTTTTTAATTGGTCTCATAAATCTCACTTTTTTGTTTGTTAACCTATATTAAATGCAAAAACAAATGAAGTTACTTTAACATGATGAAATGGCTAAGTCTGAAATATTACTGTAAATGTCTAGCTTCACACAGGGTCAATAACATACATCATAAATATATAATATTATGTTCCAGAAAAAGATAGTCAATTAAAACCATAGCAGGAAAACAACTAAGTGATAAATCCTAAGCATAAAGACAATAGTCGGAACTATTTTATTACTAAAGCATTACTGTTTTACGTTTTCTGCAGGATCCCGTTTGAAGGCGAATGTGTTTGATTTGAGCTAGCGTTCACACGAGCATACTAGCAAGCATAGAAACCAAGCGGGATCCTGCAGAAAACGGGAAACTGGACTGCCATGTGAAAGGGGGGTTATACAGATAATATCGTCTACCTAATAAAATAAAAAACTAAATAATCAACAGTCCCATGTTATCGTTAATTAGCTCCTTTACTAAAACTGTCAGTAGAAAATAACGAAACAGCATAAAAGCAAGGTTCAGAGAACATGGGGTACAGAAAACGACGCAATATTACAATAGAGTAAATAATGATTCCTAATAATAACCCTGCACCTAAAATGTAGGTAACATGAAAAACGGCAGCGAGACTGGATTAAGTGATTTTTTTTTTAAATAGAATACAGGCGTGCGATAAACTGTACAGAGTTATATTTCATATAAGTAAGTACTTTGGTAACAGAAAATATTCTGAAAATAAAATTGCTTAAAAACTAATATTTTAATTTAAAACTAGGCCTTTCCTTGCTTATATCTTTGTCTTGCTTGTGCTTTTGTGTATTTCTTTTTTTCAGGTGTCGCAGTCTCTTCCTCTTTCGAGTCTGAAAGCAAGTTCAATTAATACTCTGGTTAAAGTGAATCATGGATGGCTCATATCTCAAGCTCGTATGACAAAGGACATGGGCCCATTCTGCTGAAACAGAAATTATCTCTAATTCGAGTTTTTAAGTTCCATCCATATACAATACCTATACCCTTGAAGCTTAATAGCACATAGCAAAAACTTCATAGATGACTACTTGACATAAAGAAATATCTGTTGCAAATTCAAGAAAATCTTTTATAAAAGTTTGTGTTTAGATAATGAGAAACCTCACCTTTGTTCTCCAAATCCTTAGGCGGCGCCAGGCTCTTGCCATCGTTGGCAGAGTAGATGTAGGCCGCCGCCTTGCCTATCGCCGCGCCCAGGCCCGCCAGCGCAATTGAAAACAGCACCATCACTATTGGATGCTAAGAAAAAAAAGTTTAAATCAGTTGGGTGAAATTTACACCTAGTTAATACTATTGAAAAAAATTAAGGCCAAAGCTATTCAGCCCATACTTACGGTCAACATAGGTTTGCTTTGTGTAGCATTATCAATAACAACAACCACTATTCCCAAAATAAGGCCAACTATTGTGCTTATCCATACTAAGTTCCCATTGACTGAAATTAATAAAAAAGGTGTTCATTAGTATTTCTGTGTAGACACTTGATTTGAATCTGATTTTAGATTAAGACTAAAAAGGTCTTATATTTATCGCTAATAATATTTATTTATTATGTTAAACAATATACAGTTATCTTTACTAGTCGACCCGGCGAACTTCGCACTGCCAAGCCTTTTAAAATCCATTACATTGTTTTAAAGCATATATAGCAACAGACAGACAGAAAAAAAGACTTTGTTTTTTCAAAACTGGTAACAGAGTATATAAATTGAAGGGTTGAAGAATTTAATTTTAGATAATTATCTTACATTTCTCTTTTCTTTTCCTTTCCTCTGCCATTTTCCTAATGCATTCTATAAGCTTTTCATTCTGAGGGTCCAACTGTAGAGCTCTAGAGTATGTTATGGTTGCCTCATCAACCAAGCCACTAGCTGCCTCAACCTCTGCTCTTCTGAAGTAGCCCTGGCAAAAGCAATCTTTACAAGTTAAGAAAAATAACAGTTAAAAAGTAATTTGGTGCCAATCCCCATCTCCTCCCATAGGTGTCATAAAATGCCAATAAGAGAACACCAGAAAGATGGGCAGTAGCATCCTTTGTTGAAAAACTTGAAGAGCCCCACTTGCCCTTGGCCGACGCTTTTAAAAAGGACAATGTCACTCCTTGATAATAGTTATAACTAATTATTATTTTTAATTTTATGATTCTATCAATTATTATTTTATTTTTATTTGATTTTATTTTATTAAGTATTTTTTATTGATTTATTTTATTTTTATTTAAATGTAATTTTTAATTTTAATTTGAGTTAAGTCTGACCTGCCATTTGTGGACCAAGTTGTCTTTCAAATAAATTAATTATTATTACTGCAATACAATTATAGAAATTCCTGCCCCAAAAAGGTTTGTTCTTGATGTGGGAGGCCTATTTTTAACAATGGATGTCACTCACTTTAACTGTTTAAGACCAAGAAAAATGGAAAACGCTTCTTAAAGTCCTATGCCCCCTTACTTAAAGGAAATAATGATGATTATGGTGGATGTCACTCCGAAGATGATTAATTCTCTAGCTCAACTTTTTCAGAGGGTAGTATGGAACTTCATACTGAACACCAGTACATAGCTGTACTACCAAGGTAATTCTTTCATGTAACCTGTTTATCCATAGAGTTATCCTGCTCTTGGTTCATGAGCTTCAATTAGGGTTTCCTACCCGGGATCCCGGGATCGGGAATTCCCGGGAAATCGGCCGATCTTCTTCCCGGGAAAAAAATCCCTAGTTCCCGGGAATCCCGGGAAAAAAATACCATAGCGAAATTCGAATGAAATACTTACGAATCAATTCTCATATCGGTATTGGACTATTCAGACCTTTGATAAATCCTGTTATTTCCACAAAAAAATGATACTTAGATTACTTTAGATCAAACTTTTACTGCAATTTTAATTGAAACAATCATACACTCAACGGTAAAAAATGTGGCTTGTTCAATCTTTAGGAAACGGGGTCCCATATACTTAATACTTATGTACGGTACATAATATGAGGCTTTAATACACGCGTTGGGTATAATAAGATCACATGAGTGTTTTAATGCCTAATTATGTCCAGTTGCATAATATAACTTTATCTAATGCATATCATAAGTTTTCTACAATATTATTATGTTCAGATTTTTTTTGGTGGAATACTTATTTCACGACAAAATACAATACTTTTCTGATCTTGATAAGTTCGTTCGAAACAAATGACTGACATTTTAAGTATTTTTTAAATTTATAAACAATCTAGACTTGGTCGATTTCGATTCTCAAGTCGATTATAATAATTCGAGATTCAAATAAATGTATGGAGCAAGAATTTCATATCAAATGAAATTTCAAATCGACACAGTCGATAATCACAATCAAACATTTTTTTTTCTAAGCAGATGTTCTTAATTTGAACGTTATTAAATTTCAGTTATCGATAAAGTAAAGTAAAAATTAAGATGCACCACTGATACAGGTTTCTTAAAATAGGCCATTGACTTATAGTTTCTGAACATATTGTAGGAAAGTTATGATACGGATGGAGATAAAAACCATTAAGCACTTGTTTTTTTCCTCAATATTCGCAAAAATATCGATTTGCAATCAAATCTTCCAAAAGTGATGGAAAAAAAACAAATAAAGAGACTATAAAATTGGTCAGTCAGTTAACCCAATTGATCAAAAATTTTTTAATGTTGAAACCCCTTTCGTTAGTAGCCCAACTCCCAACTCCATACAAAATAGATCTTTTTATTTGTCTGTTTTCTGTTAAAAAAATAAAACACATATTTAATTACTTTTTCGAAGAATTGATAGATAGATAGATAGATAGATAACATATTTATTTTCACTTATAATACTAATTTAAATTGTTAATCACCATTACCAAGCCAACCCGATATTTTGGCGCGTTTTGAGAAAAGAAAATCAAAGTGTTATAAGCGACCCGAGCCTCATTTTTTGCCATTGACTGTGTGATTATTTTAATAAAAATTACTATAAAACGTCGAATTCAAGTAATCGATCTATTTTTGTAAAAATAACATGATTTATCAAAGGTTCTGAAAATTCCCGGGATCCCGGGAATCTTGGGAAATTTTCAATTTTTTTCCCGTTTCCCGGGAAATGAAATAGGCCGGGAAATTGGACACCCTAGCTTCAATGTCTCTGAGCTTAAACATGCACAGAATTGTACAATGCAATAGCGCTGTACAGACATTCATACAATAAGTCTAAATAAGAAGATAATAATTTTGCATTACCCACTCAAATTTAACTTAATAGCCTCTTTTACCTCCTAAAACGAGCTACCGACCCCTCCTTTGACTAAGCAAAGGAACTAATAAAAAACAAACTAACCTTGGCCCAATTAGGCTGCAACTTCACCGTTTCATTGGCATCCTGGAGAGCCAAGTAATGTTGGTCCAGCTTTAAGAAGGCAAAAGACCTGTTGCTGTAAAGCACATAGTTCGTGGGGTCCATCTTTATAGCTTCTGTGTAATGAAGAACAGCTTCAATATACTTTGCTCCTTTTACAGCTTCATTACCTAAATTTTTAAGTTCCTCAATCCGTGCTGCTGGAGAAGCCTTTTTTTCATCCATTTTAAAATACAAGGGTTATGATACCTACAGATAGTATATAATTTTAGCTAGATAAACTTAAATATAATTTTCCAAAAACCAAACCAGAAAAGTTTTCCTAAATTCATGCACTGAGTTTGTGACAATCAATCAATCGCACAACAACCTGTCGTCATTTTGACGAAAAGGGGGGTGTGCATCTTTACCATCCAAGTTTTACACGGCCAAGTTTTGTACAGCAGGGTCGTTCGTGTCATTCACTAAAAACTTGGCTGGTAAAAGCCCTGTCGTGCAAAACCTTTACGGCAAAAACTTCCTGTACGTCCGAGAAGTTTTTCACGACACAGTCTTTCGTGTTACCACTAAAAACTTCGACGGTAAAAACTTGTCGTACAAAACCTTCCGGACATAACAAAGACAATTTCTATGCGTATAGACCCTATTTGAAATACATCGTTTTGGTTAGTCGGCACTAAATTTATATTGACCAATCAGGAAGAAGAAATGATTTACACAAATCAGAAATTAATTTTCAATGAGAACAAAAGATTATTGTCAATCAGTCTCAGTCAATCAACCAAACAGAAAGAAGATAAACACTACCGATTTAAGAGAGCCCACTCTAGCAATATTTAAGTGTTATTTAAAAAAGGAGCGAAAATAAGTTTTAGCATCGTTATATTGGCACCGTTGACTATTGTATTTATTAAACGACTTCAAAAAAGGAGGTTATCAGTTTGACCTGTATGTATGTATGTATATTTGTCCGCGATTATCTCGCGTTTGGCTGAACCGATTTTAATGCGGTTTTCAGATATGTATTCGTTACATTTAGGAGAAGGTTTTTGTACCTATTTAAACGACTTCGAAAAAGAGAAGTTCTCAGTTTATGTATGTTTCTCTTTGTAAAAAAGAAATTCATGTTAATTATTTTAACATTTGATGAATAAAATTAAAAAAATATATATTGTTATGTTGTTTTTAAATTAATGAAACCTGTAATCATTTATACACTACTAATTTGTGCCAGCGGGACATTTCCATACAATACATACAAATATGTATACATTACTAAGGAACGTTTCTAGCGTAGCGAATATCAAGGCTGGATAAATGATCACTGGATGCAATTATTTTGCTATTTCTGTATGGAATAAAAACTTCACTGTACGTTTATAATTATTCGTTTCGTTTTCGTGTAGTATTTCATTTCAGTTTACCATTTTGAACTAAATAAAACAATTAAATTATTTCAATGCACTTGTTATTATACATTATAGTATGCTTGCATAAAAGAATAAGAGAAAAGGAATAAGAAGAAGAATAGAAAAATATAACTTAAAATATTGAAAATTAAAAAAAAAACAAAAAATTAAAGGAAAACGACACAGTTTCTCATACTGAAAGCCTCATGTTCGCGACAACTACGGCTTACCTATATACCGGTTGTTCTGACAAGGTGGTAATAAATCAAAGGAGTGCTTTAGCTCACCATAACTAACAACTTTCCCAAAGCAACATAAGTCGAAATCTCAAAAAAAAATACCAGCTGTTCCATACATTGATCAGCTGGCGGGGTCAATGTACGGGACAGCTGATTTTTGTTTTGAGATATCGATCCATGTTGCTTTGGGAAAGTTGTTAAGTATGGTGAGCTGAATCCTTCCTTTGATTTATAACCGCTTTGTCAGAAACACCCGGTATATTGTAAATCAATTATTACATAGTATAAAATAAAGTCTCTTCCCGCGTCTGTCCCTATGTATGCTTATATCCTTAAAACTATGCAACGGATTTTGATGAGGTTTTTTTTATTAGAAAGAGGAATTCAAGAAGATGGTTTATAAGTTTATTACATGCACAAGCTAGTAATAAGTTAGGCGGTACGAAGTTGGCCATGTCGACTAGCAGATTATAACTTTAGCCTTCAAAAGTATAAATATAGAGCATTAAATAGATAAGTAAGATAGTTTATAAAATGGTGGTTATTAAAAAAAAAAGGTTCAAGGTAACCGGTTGGTTGGTAAAGGTTTTGGAAATACTAGAAGGTACATAAACCTTATAGGAAACCTATGTAATAGATACTTAAATGCTTAAAATAATAATATAATAAACGAGCTTTCCCGGCTTACTTCGTTACGCCATAGAATATAAGAGACTACAAAAGACTTGGCTCTATAGACTATGTTCTTTTGACTGCTCAGAATGGCTGAATAAAAAACAAACAATAACAACAAACCACCTGTCAAAATAAAATATGTAAACAACGGAAAAAATATTACACCTTGGGTTATATTATTTAAGTTTAGGTAAGGATCCTTAATTTTTTTGAAAATATAATATAGCCTATGACACTCGCGGTTAATGTACCTTCCTACCAGTGAAAGAATTTTTCAAATCGGTTCAGTATTTCCGGAGCCTATTCGTTACAAACAAACAAACAAACAAATCTTTCCTCTTTATAATATTGGTATATTCGATACAAACAAACAAACAAACAAACAAATCTTTCCTCTTTATAATATTGGTATAGATTGAATATTTTGATTTTGGAAATAAGATAGAATCAGTCTAAATAACAACAGAAAGATGGCCACCTGAATCGCGTGGGTGGGATGACATACCTGTCTCTATACAGTATTCGGGCTGATCTGTCCGTTATCTGTGGCAAACCAAGTTAAGTCTTATGTAAATAATATAGTAAAATAATAATAGCAAAAACGGTGGGTCTATATCCAGCGGGAACATAATGTATTTTGTAAATATTTTTATACTAAAACTAGAGGCTGCCCCGCGGTATCACCCGCGCAGGCTTCTCATAAACACATAAATTCTGTTTTTTTTCCGTTCCCATGGGAATTTTGGGAAATTATTTCTTAGTACTGCCATACACTATCCGAGAAACCCACGTGCAAAATTTCAGCCCGCTACGCCCAGTAGTTTCGGCTCTACGTTGTATGTCAGTCAGTCAGTAACCGAAGAGTTTTATATATATTGATTGATGTACCTTATAATTTGTTCTAAATAAATAATAAAGATATCATTTGTTCAATGTTATTTGCTGAAATATTTGTAGTTTATAGAAACCTATAGGCAGCGGGAAACTTTTTTATCCGAATACGAATCTTTTTAAAACCTAGTTTAATAATTAGTGCTATACAAGCTATACACACAATTTACAAAACAAATACAAAATCCATTTAAATATTAACCTATTAACGTAAGCTTTGTTAGTTTGAAAAATCTGTTCCCAGAGGGAATTAATTTTATTTTAATACGAATCGTTTTGAAAACTATCTAAATATAAATTAAATTAGTGCTTTGCAAATTATGCACTTGACTACGTACATTACTATGAAATTTAAATATTAAGGTGTCAGTGGTGCCAAAACAGCGATACTAAAAAAAATTTCGCTCCCTAGGATATAAAAAACATATCCCACCCTAACTATCTCATAAAACGGTTAGTGCTTATCTTCTCTGTGAACAAAATGTAAACAAACAAACAATGTCTGATCCTCAGACTCTGAAGGGAACGCAGAACAACGTTGGAAACCAAGAAAAATGTATTTCTTTTATTCTCTTCCCAACCACCTGAACACAATTAGTAGGTACTGCCCTGGATCGTTCAAGCAGTTACCTCTCTTCTCTGAGAAAAAAAGATCGATCCATCGCGAGCTGAAAGCCACAGAACATATTATACTCTGCCGAGCTGAAAGCGTGCCGTGAAGATGGATACGGGTTTTGATCTCTTTACGAGTCAAGGTAATACCTAACTAATGTTTCGTTAATTAGTATGGAATGCCAATATTTTCGCAAGCTTTAATTGCTCATAGATAGTGACTTCATTTCTACAATAATAACGAAGTAAAGAACGCCCAAACGCAAACTAACATCACATTTGTACAGTTTAACTAGTTGTTTTAATCTGATCTACAAGTAATTTTTTACTATTTTCAGTTTCCTGTACGATGATGTTCTCCAACTTTTAAGGTGATGGTTATCAGTCAAACATTGAAGAATTTGATGAAGAGGATGAGGAAATGCATCCTTAGTTTCTTGGAAAACATGTAGTGAAAAACATTCCACTGAATAAGATCCACTGACTCTAGAGGATTTTTCATACCAGCCTTGTATGATTTTGGTTTTACCAGATACATTAATCTCCAAGCTAGATATGTATTGATTGTGAAGTAGGTTATGTTCCTAATATTTTCTATTGTTTATGACAACGAAAGAATATCTGATTGTATTTTGTTGCTAGATGTAACATTTTATAGAATGCAAATGTTCTTAATCTGTCCATAACATCTGTTTTTTGCATATAAAAAATTATAATATTTGGCATTACAGTGATGTTGTTTGTAATTGACTGTCGTTCTGAAACCACGTGTTTTGTAAGCGGGCTTTAAAACAATAATTGAATAAACTTATAATAACCGTACAACGTTGCCCGGCTTTATGCCCACCCTTTTAATCTAATTTGTGAACTTGACATTGGCAAAATACTCCACTGAAGTGGAGTCAAGTCCATTACATTAAAATAATAATACTAAATGTCATTTTCAGCTCATTTAGAAGTGATTTGAACTGAGACGTGGAAACACTGGGTTCGATCCCCGCAGGGCAAACATTGTTATGATGAAATAGATTTTAGTTTCCCGGTCTAGGTCGCTGTACCAGGGTGTTCTAAAACTCGTAAGTACCTGCCTACAATAAAATTGTTTATTTTGTTCTTTTCTATCATTCTAAATTTTAGTATCGTTTCCACATAATTCTATTCAAACAGCAAATAATGGCATAAAATAGGTAAGTAATAAGTACGATAGACAGATTCTTTCCTAGCTCATAATGTATCATTGATTCAGTGAAAAGTACTTATTGTAAAGTATATGGGGCAAACGAACCATATCTTCTGAAACACGGAACTGATGATTCGCAACAAGCCTTAAAGATTCTAGCATTCCTCGGGGGATCAAACTCACACCACGGGATTAGGTAACAAACTATTATGGAGAAAGAACAAGACAGTATCTTGTGCCTACTATATTAAATGAATTACCTGTTTCATTGCGAACTCTAGAAAGTGTATCAAAGAAAACATACAAAAAATATTTAATAGATGAGCTTTTTAATCAACTAGTTAACACTTAATTACCTTAACTAACTTTAAGAATTGTAAAAGGATTGAATAATAATTATTAGGTAACTAATGTATTTAATTTAGAGAGCACTCTCTGCCAACAAACTGCTCTGTAGTTTGGCGGATATTATGTTTAGTATTTTCTTGTAAATGTTGAAATGAATAAACGCTTTATTTATTTATTTATTTTTTAGGTCATTATGACAAACATAAACTTATTTTACAAACATAATAATGGCTTTAAAAGTACAGTAACCATTAACAATAATAAACAAAAATCTTAATTATTCATATTAATTTCAGGTTTGCCGAACCCAGAGAGACAACCAGACAGATTCCGCACATGGTTGTATAGTATTTTTAACCGACTTCAAAAAAGGAGGTTATTAGTTGGACCTGTATGTATGTATGTTTGTCCGCGATTATCTCGCGTTTGGCTGAACCGATTTTGATGCGGTTTTCGGATAAGTATTTGTTACATTCAGGAGAAGGTTTTAGTACCTATTTGAACCGACTTCGACAAAGAGGAAGTGCTCAGTTGATGTATGTGTCAGTGTATATTAAAGGCGGGTTCCATTTTTGTAAAAAATAAATTATATTGGTGATATTTTGGCACTAGACAACTAAAAAATATCAAATACAGAAAAGTTTGCCATTCTCACTTTGAATCGCAATACAACAAACCTCAAGCAAACATGAAAACATGGTGTAGGCACACAAATAGAATTTTATAAGGTAAACGCTGTGATTATATAGATGATTTTCAAAAAATTGCAAATGATTATTATACCAAAAGAAGAAAATAATAAATATTGTTAATTAAATATAGAATTTTCATTTTAAATAAAGTTTGAGTTACATTTATTGAAATTATTGTAAGATAATAAGCATGCAAACATCTAATGTTGAGATTAATCTGTAAAGCGAGATAGTAGTAAAATGTAAACTTGGCTGTCAGCTTGTGCAATTAATCTCAACCTAAAAAGGATGTCTACATGAAAAAAATACCACATAGGTACCAACTAGCTAGGTGCGGTAGGTACCTATCTAAAGATATAATATGTTGTATGACGTGGTTTGGAGAATTACCCCTTGGGTAATTAACCCCAAATATATCTTTAGTTGCCACAGAGTTTACCGTATTCCGCACCTTTGTTCTCTCTGCAATATCGACACTGCAAAGGCAAATTGATTTGCTTGTTCGACAGCAGGAGACCTAGCGACGACACAAGATTCTGCTCATACATGGCGTGCCTGAAGAGAAGGATGAGGACCCTTTAGCTGTGCTGACAACCATTCTCGAAGGCAAGTTGCAGTTGCCCGTTGCGGCTGGAGATTTGAAGCGGTGTCACAGGCTTGGAGGTACGTCAAAAAGCCGGCCCCTGGTAGTAAAATTTTCCAGCACGACGTCTTCATGGCGGCTAGGCAGCGACATGGCGTAAAGAACGCCTGGACACGCAACGGCGTAGTGTTCGTATTAGCACAGGACGGCTCTCGCCATAGCGTAGTCAATCTGGCTGAACTCGACGCGATTCCAGCTCCAGCTGCCCCAGCGGCGGATGATACTGCTGCTGCTCCATCGACAACTGCAAAGACCCAAGCCACTAAGCAGGGCGTGAAGGTGAAGTCGCAGAGACCTCGGCAAAAACGGCCTACGTAATTTTTCAATTGTTTTGTGCAACTTTGTTCTTAGATACCTAATGTATTTTCATATTTCATTATATAATTGCCTCCCGTCTTTTTTCTTGTTTTCGTTTTTTCGTTACGTATGTTTGATTGATTAGAAGTTAGGTTTTAGTGATGAGTTACTCCCTCGTGAGGGCCTCGTTTGAGGGGGCTCGTTACAGTGAGGTGAGTGAGTACCTCGTATAAAACTCGTGAGGGGGCTCGTGAGAAGTGAGGCGTTGTGAGGAGTGAGGCTTCGTGAGGAGTGAGGAGTGAGGCGTCGTGAGGGGTGACGAGGCGTGAGGAATGAGGCGTCGTGAGGCGTGAGGCGTCGTGAGGCGTGAGAATTGTGTTTTAACGACAAGTAAATGAAACGAAGTACGAACTTCAATAAATGAGGACTAGGTGAAGTGGAGTGAGGGAGGTATAGCCTTGTTCAAGAGTTAGTTATTCTTTTCATTGGAAAAAGGGCTATTATTGTTTAGCAAACAGAAAAACGTAATGTTTTAGAAATTTACTATTAAGATAGAATAATAAATAGGTAGGTACGATACCGATTCATATAGTATTTAGATTTAGTTATTATCTATACCAATATTATAAAGAGGAAAGATTTGTTTGTTTGTAACGAATAGGCTCCGGAAATACTGAACCGATTTGAAAAATTATTTCACGGGTACGAAGCTACATTAACCCCGAGTGTCATAGGCTATATTAGATTTAAAAAAAATTAGGGATCCTTACCTAAACTCAAATAATATAACCCAAGGTGCAATATTTTTTCCGTTGTTTACATATTTTGACAGGTGGTTTGTTGTTGTTGTTTGTTTTTTATTCGGCCATTCTAGGCAGTCAAAAGAACATAGTCTTTAGAGCCAAGTCTTTTGTAGTATCTTATATTCTATGGCGTAACGAAGTAAGCCGGGAAAGCTCGTAAAAAATAAAACTATAGTGCGCTTTTATTATTTATATTTATTCTTATTATTTAGCTTACCTACATGTATGCCTGCGAGAATAGTATCATGATGACTTTTTGTCGGTAAGAATATGACCAGCCTTCAAGAACATCCCACAGGACAGGCAGAGTGCTACTTAGCCCATGAATTTTATTTTATTTTAATAACTAATCCTTTACAAATATCTAAATCTACCTGAAATATATCAATTTGTAAGTTATAATTTAAATCTGTAAACTATATTTTATAGTAAATAAAATTATTATTATTATATTGCATTTATATACTTGTGAATGTCTATAGAACACAAAAATAAATTTTATGTAAATAACTTGTAAGATTAGTTCCGCTGTGGGAAGGTTTGGGCCGGTTTTTGGGTTGAAATGCCTCGCCTCAAATGAGGGGTCCTCGTGAGGACCTCATTTTGCCAAATGAGGTCCTCACGAGTCCTCAATTTAAATTACTGAGTAACCCATCACTATTAGGTTTCATGTTTCATGGTTTCACCACGTTTCACTGAACTGCTCAGTCACAGTTCAATCCCGAGGTTCAATCAATCAATCGAATATTACCGTTTCGTTCCACTTCCACTCTGAGGTTCCACTGTTCCACTCTATGCATTTTCTCATGATTTTATCTAAGGCAAATTTTTTAAAACCTAAAACCTCAGAATAATAATAATACAAGAACAAGCCTATACAAGTCAATTACTCAGTGCGCAGCGTAGACAGATGAGCTAGCTAGGGATATAAAGGAGCGATTACATTTCTCCTGAATCAGTATCTGAATTAGCAACCTAATTAGCTTCCTTTTTAGGAAACTATTTAGGCAGCGTAGTTTGCTATCACACCTTTTCTTAGTAAGTCGCGATCGAAGCACAGTGTTGGCACCTTAGTGGATTTTCCACTAAATCTGGTGGTTTGGTTGGATTGGAACCCCCATTTAGTGGCAATTTTTTTTTTTAATTTATTGGCTAGTGGTTTTTAAAGCGGATTATGAGAATTATCTTAAAATAAAAAAAAAACTACTATTTAGCTATATTTTTACTTTCAAAATAAAAACCTTTATATTTTTTAATATTTTTCGAGGGGGTTAATTTTCATTAAATCAATATATATAAAACTCTTCCGTTACTGACTGACTGACAGACAACGCAGAGCCGAAACTACTGGGCGTAGAAAGCTGAAAATTGGCACGTGGGTTCCTTGGGGAGTGTAGGTGAGCACTAAGGGATTTCCCGAAATTCCCACGGGAACGGGAATTTTGTGTTTATGAGAAATCTGCGCGGGAAAAACCGCGGGGCAACCTCTAGTTTTTAATAAAGTTTAAAGTGATTCTCGTAATTGAAAAACCATCTCCTATATTGTAATATATCGTTTTTGAAAGACAAAGTTGCCGATTTTTGTGTATATACAAGGGACTTGATTTTTTTGCCTTCGAACCTTTAAACACAAATCAGTAGGTCTCTCTTCCAAAAACGTTGTATTACAATGTTGAAAACGGTTTTTTTCATACGCGAAGTAATTTAAAATTTATTAAAAACGAATGCTTTCGTCATAATTTCATAATAAATAAAAAACGCAAAAAAAATTGAATTTCGCGCCATACCGAGAGTTACTACCTTAATCCATACTAATATTATAAATGCGAAAGTAACTCTGTCTGTCTGTCTGTCTGTCTGTCCTGCTTTCCTGAGAAAACTACTGAACCGATTTGGATGAAATTTTGTATATGGATAGTCTAGAGCCTGAGAAAGGACATAGGCTACTTTTTATCGCGAAATTCCCACAGGAATATTGGGAATTTTATGTTTCAAGGGAAAGTGCGCTAGCGAAGCCGCGGGGGCACACTATATCTATACAATGTATAGTCTAGAGCCTGAGAAACGAGATAGGCTTCTTTTTATCCCGGAATTCCCACGGGAATATTGGGAATGGGGCACACTAAAATCTATATAGGTATATGAAAGAAAGTCGTGTTAATAACAGTATTTATGAGTCAAGAACGGCTGAAATTATTTTCAATAATATTGAATAAACGTGATAATATTGAATAAACGTGATTAAAGTATTCGGGCGCCGGACCTTCACATTCCTTAGCTTGCAAGTACAGATACAGCGCTTAAACTGCCCTCGAATCTGTGATTGTGGCTTAAAAACCTTCCCGAGCTGCCATGTTAACTGTTGTTCTATGATAGCGCTTAGAATGCCCGCGAGTTAGCGATTGTGGCTTACAAAAATTCCCGAGCTGGCAAGTACTTACTATGATAGCGCTCAGACGTTTGCGAGTTAGTGACTTAAGAACATTACCCAGCTTTCAAGTACAGATATAGCGCCTTGACTGCCCGCGAGTTAGTGATTGTGGCTTAGAAACAGTCTCGAGCTGCCAAGTACTATGACAGCGCTCAGACGTTTGCGAGTTAGTGACTTAAGAACATTACCCAGCTTTCAAGTACAGATATAGCGCTTTGATTGCCCGCGAGTTAGTGATTGTGGCTTACAAACATTCCCGAGCTGCAAAATACTATGATAGCGCTCAGACGTTTGCGAGTTAGAGTTAGCGATTGTGGCTTACAAAAATTCCCGAGCTGGCAAGTACTTACTATGATAGCGCTCAGACGTTTGCGAGTTAGTGACTTAAGAACATTACCCAGCTTTCAAGTACAGATATAGAGCTTTGACTGCCCGCGAGTTAGTGATTGTGGCTTACAAACATTCCCGAGCTGCCAAGTACTATGATAGAGTTCAGATATAGCGCTTTGACTGCCCGCGAGTTAGTGATTGTGGCTTACAAACAGTCTCGAGCTGCCAAGTACTATGACAGCGCTCAGACGTTTGCGAGTTAGTGACTTAAGAACATTACCCAGCCTTCAAGTACAGATATAGCGCTTTAATTGCCCGCGAGTTAGTGATTGTGGCTTACAAACATTCCCGAGCTGCCAAGTACTATGATAGCGCTCAGACGTTTGCGAGTTAGTGACTTCAGAACATTCCCCAGATTTCATGTACAGATATAGCACTTTGACTGCCCGCGAGTTAGTGATTGTGGCTTACAAAAATTCCCGAGCTAAGTACTACGATAGCGTTAGGACTACTCGCGAGTTAGTGCGCGAGTGAGTGCGCCTTACAAAAATTTGCCAGCTTACAAGTACTATGATAGTGCTCAGACTGCTAGCGTGTTATTGCGCGCCCCTTACGAATATTACCTAGCTTTGAAGTATGTATGTACTATGATATCATCATCATCAGCCTGTAAGAGCCCACTGCTGGACATAGGCCTCTTCTCTAGCACGCCACACACCACGGTCCTGCGCCAGTCTGATCCACTGTCTAACGGCGACCTGTATTATGATAGCGCTCAGACTATTCGCATTGGCATTATACAATCCCTTATTGGTGCGTTTAAACAAAAGATATAGAAAAAAAAAAATTGATTCGTGTCCAAAGTGTGCGTTAATGTAATAAGTTATAAAATGAGCAGACTTAAGATTTTATTAAGTTAATAATCTTTATTCCATACCAATATATTATATGCGCAGACGAAGTCGCGGGCACCAGCTAGTCAAATAATAAAATAAAAAAACACTTGGTTATTTTGTTAGTAACTTAGGTAGCCTAACTACTTAGCCTTCGATCAAGACCTTAATGAAGGTTCTGTGAGCCTTAGATCTTTAACTGTAAATTTAAAAGTAGGCGGGGTCAACTTTTGCAAAAAAAAATAATTAAAAACATCATACTGAGGGGGGGAAGAGGCTGCGACCCCCCATATGGGGTGTTTTCGTCGATGAAATTGATCATAGAATACACCCTTAAAATTATGTTATAACTTCCCCGGACACACCGTATATATTTACTATAAATATTTATTATATTACCTTATTTATCTTTGTTGGCTGTTGAGTAAACTAGTTGTAAAATTTACTATGTAATATATATAGCTGTTTGTTTTCCTATTTAAATAAATAAATAAATAAATAAATAAATAGTATTGTATATTTAAATGATATCAGATGACAAAAGTGATGATGACGAATATTATTCTCTTTGCGACTCAAGTGAATAGTTGAATAGCACGTTGAACGATAGTTTCAATAGTATTCCCTCCCTTGGCGACACCCTCATCAATTCTCGGTTCTCATATGTACCGAACAACTTCAATGTGGTTTAAATGAACGCACTGAGCATTCCGGCCCACTTTCCCGACATGCTAGCTACGTTTGACGGGAAGAACATCCATGCCATCATCGTTTCAGAAACCTGGCTAAAACCATGTCTTCCTTTTTCGTTATTCACATTACCAGGTTTCCAACTGATTGGAAACGATCGCACAGGTAGCGTCGGCGGCGGTGTTGCTATCTATCTGAGAACGAATATTCAATTTTTCCATCATCTCGAGTTCAACACAGCCTCCGCCGTCGGATGCTGGTGAGCATCTCTTCGTGGAGGTTCTCCTGTCGAACGTCAAGGTATTGTTGGGTGCCTTCTATAGTCCATCCTGCTCTAATAATTACTTCGCCTCATTTGAGAGTCTCATAATAATTTAATCCCTGCCCACAGTCATTCTATTATAATGGGTGCTTTTAAATACATGTTTGTTAAAAAATTACTCCCGATCTAATTCAGTAAAATCAATTGTCAATTCTTGAAATATGCATATACTCCCACTGGATGCGACGCATCATTTTCCAAACTGTGTCCAGTCTCTTCTTGATCTTATGCTACTATCTTCTCCCCACCATGTTGGTTTTCATGGGCAGTGCCCGGCTGACGCTTTCTCTTACCACGATATGGATTTCCTATCGTACGAACTCCGATCTCCGAAAGCAAAAGCCAAAATTCTTTTTCAACGCAATTTTCGTGGCATGGACAGGGAACGTTTTCTAGAAGATGCACGACAAGTGGACTGGATTGTGATCGGAAACGCGGCAGACGTTGACAAGCTATCTCCTTGTTCAATTTTCTTCTCACTAAACTTTGCGACGTTCACGCTCCCATTCGAGCCATCAAGGTAAAGCACCTTCCTGTGGTTAACGGAAGAATTACAGTCGCTCTTGGTTCGCAAGGCTCGTGCCAAGACCAAACTAAGATCTGACCCATCCGATGCAGACAAAGACAAGTATAAGTCTCTACGAAATCGCTGCAATAAGATGTGTAGGGACGCCCCACAGGATATGATAGGATATGATGCCATCCACAACTCAATTGAAAAAGGTGACCAAGCGAAAGTCTGGAAATTTCTTAGGACTTAAGGAGTTGGAAGTTCTCACCAAAACTCACTTCCTAATGATTTAAACGTTACCGAATTAAACAAACACTTTTCCTCGTCTTCAAAATTTGATGGTCCTTTGAAAACGCAAACGTTAAATCACATTTCCTTAATTCCGACTCCTGACTTTGCTCCTTTTTCATTCCTTCAGTTTACTGATGAGTCTGTTAAGAGCATTCTCCAAATTACTTCAAATGCTATTGGCAGTGACGACGTGTCCGTCTCTGTGGAAAAATGCATCAGTCACTCCATTGCCTAAAATAAATAAACCATCTTTACTGACAGACTACAGACCAATTTCGATTCTTCATTTCCTTTCAAAAGTTCTCGAACGCCTTGTTTATAACCAGCTTAGCTCTTTTCTTTCTAGTCATAACCTTCTTAACCCTTTTCAATCTGGATTTCGACTTGGTCACAGCACTGTGACAGCACTTACGAAAATTACAGACGATATCCGATGGGGCATGGACAGTGGTCAGGTTACGGACTTTAGCAATGCTTTTAATTCAGTCGATTTTGACATTCTCCAAGCTTTGTTAGGCTCTTTCAATATTTCTTCTGACATCATCAACTGGTTCAGGTCCTATCTGCAGGATTTGGATTTCAAAATGATTGTCATTTTCGTAATCAGCGCCCTCAAAAACCTATTAAACGACACCCATATTGATTTTTCACGAAAAAATTATGTCTGACAACTTTAATTTCAAAATGATTGTCATTTTTGTTCTCAGCGCCACAAAAACCTATAACTCGATACCCATAACGACTTTTCAAAAAAATTATGCCCGCCATCTTGGATTTCAAAATGATTGTAAATTTCGTTATCAGCGCCCCCGAAAACCTATTAAACGACACCCATATCGATTAAAAAAAAATTATGTGCGCCATCTTGGATTTCAAAATGATTGTCATTTTTGTTATCAGTTCCCCAAAAGCCTATTAAACGACACCCATATCGATTTTTCACGAAAAAATTTTGTCCACCATCTTGAATTTCAAAATGATTGTCATTTTCGTTATCAGTGCCCCCAAAAACCTATTAAACGACACCCATATTGATTTTTCACGAAAAAATTTTGTCCGCCATCTTGGATTTCAAAATGATTGTCATTTTCGTTATCAGTGTCCCCAAAAACCTATTAAACGACACCCATATCGATTTTTCACGAAAAAATTTTGTCCACCATCTTGAATTTCAAAATGATTGTTTTTTTCGTTATCCCCCAAAAACCTATCATACGACACCCATATTGATTTTTCACGAAAAATATTTGTCCGCCATCTTGGATTTCAAAATGATTGTCATTTTCGTTATCAGCGCCCCCAAAATCCTAATAAACGACACCCATATCGATATTTCACGAAAAAAAATTGTCCACCATCTTGAATTTCAAAATTATTGTCATTTTCGTTATCAGCGCCCCCAAAATCTTAATAAACGACACCCATATCGATATTTCACGAAAAAAATTTGTCCACCATCTTGAATTTCAAAATTATTGTCATTTTCGTTATCAGCACCCCCAAAAACCTATTAAACGACACCCATATCGATTTTTCAAAAATAAAAACTGATTGCCATGTTGGATTTTAAAATGATTGTCATTTTCGTTATCAGCGCCCCCAAAAACCTAATAAACGACACCCATATTGATTTTCACGAAAAAAATTTGTCCGCCATCTTGGATTTCAATATGATTGTCATTTTCGTTATCAGCGCCCCCAAAAACCTAATAAACGACACCCATATCGATATTTCACGAAAAAATTTTGTCCACCATCTTGAATTTCAAAATGATTGTCATTTTCGTTATCAGCGCCCCCAAAAACCTATAAAACGACACCCATATCTATTTAAAAAAAAAAAGTGCGCCATCTTGAATTTCAAAATGATTGTCATTTGCGTTATCAGCGCCCCCAAAAACCTATTTAACGACACCCATATCGATATTTCAAAAAAAAAAATGTGCACCATCTTGGATTTCAAAATGATTGTCATTTTCGTTATCAGCGCCCCCAACAACCTATCAAACGACATCCATATTGATTTTTCACGAAAAGATCTTGTCCGCCATCTTATATTTCAAAATGATTATCATTTTCGTTATCAGCGCCCCTAAAACCTATAAAACGACACCCATATCAATATTTTAAAACAAAAATTGTCCGCCATCTTGAATTTCAAAATGATTTCATTTTCGTTATCAGCGACCCCAAAAACCTATCAAACGACACCCATATTGATTTTTCACGAAAAAATTTTGTCCGCCATCTTGGATTTCAAAATGATTGTCATTTTCGTTATCAGCGCCCCCAAAAACCTATTAAACGACACCTATATTGATTTTTCACGAAAAAATTTTGTCCGCCATCTTGGATTTCAAAATGATTATCATTTTCGTTATCAGCGACCCCAAAAACCTATTAAACGACACCCATATCGATTTTTCACGAAAAAATTTTGTCCACCATCTTAACTTTCAAAATGATTGTCATTTGCGTTATCAGCGCCCCCAAAAACCTATTTAACGACACCCACATCGATTTTTCAAAAAAAAACTGACCGCCATCTTGGATTTTAAAATGATTGTTATTTTCGTTATCAGCACCCCAAAAACCTATCAAACGACAATCATATTGATTTTTCTGGCCCGAAAAGCGACAGAATGGCTACCAAAAGAAGCGAAGAGGCACCGTGGTCGCCCGAAAAAGAGATGGAGCGATGAGCTGAGAGCAGTAGACAAAAACCTGTGGCAGACCGCGCAAGAACGCGATGAATGGAAGAAGGGGAGAGAGGCCTTTGCCCAGCAGTGGGACAGTACAGGCTCGTAATAATAATAATAATAAGTCTACACATACAAAGTGGCGCCCCCATTATTTTCTAGTTATCTGTGCCAAGCTGTATGTAATGAATGTAGGTACCTATTGGTTTAAAATCAAAATAGTAATATTATTAATCTTAAGGTTTAATAAATTGCTTCCTTTGCCTGCAAAAAAAAGGTAACTGACCATAGACACGTAAGCCTAATAATTTTGTAAATGAAAACAAAGCTAGACAATATGATTGATGTGCCGAGCGTTGTGATTGGTCCAAATATAATCCAATTTGTGACGGAAGGGACACCAACGACACCTCTGTACAGCCGGGTATGAACGACACGTACGTGAAAAACTTGGATGTGCAAAACTTGTCGTACAAAACTCTGTCGTACAAAACTTGGGTGGTAACGACACCTTCGTGCAAGTTTTGTACGGCCTGTTCATGCGCGTCAATGTTTTTGCCATCCAAGTTTTACGTAGCCATGTACACAAAAAACTTGGCTGTGCAAAACTTGGCTGTGCAAAACCCGCACTCGAAAAGGGCAGTTTATTTTGTTCGCTCGTTATTTTCAGGCAAAACAACATAGCCCATACAGCCAAGTCTTCAGGATACAGAATATACCATACCTGATACTTACTCCAGTGTCTGCAGTATTTAATACTAATAATGACTTTAATTGTTTAATCAATGTTTACTGGCCCTCCAAATTCTAGATCAGACACGGAAGTTTTGCGGGGACAGTATACACATTCTTTATAATCACAGAACAATGAAGACTATTACTCTCTCCTAAAATAATTCGGAGCGCCTTTCTTATAATTTTCCATCAAATTGAATATACCTACTGTTTTGCATAAAGCTAGGAATATTATTAAAATAGATCTGTAACCATTTTCATGCATTACACAACACAAGTCATGAGCAAAACAATTAATAATCAAAAAACAAATTATTGAGAAACAAAAGTTAAATATTCTCTATATATTATAGTTTTCTATATACTATAACAATCTATTTACATAAAACTTAAACTTAATAATTATTTATTTAAATACATAAAAATATAAATTTCTTTAATGTAAGTAAATTAATAAATTAACAAAGTTTATAGAATGATATTTACACTTTTTAGCTAAATAAAACATAGTCAATTCCCTCAGAAATATTCAAAGAATTCAAGTTTTTCTCAAAGTCTCCATTTGTTAATCCAAATTTTACACAAACAAGAAAAGGAGCTTTAGCCTTTGTAAAGTGTATAACTGGTACAGATATAATAACTGATCTTGAAATTGGACAATACAGTTCAATGTTTCTCCCAACTTTGTTTTTATCAACATCACAAAATGCTTTTATTTTGTTACGATTGTTAAAACTTAGAGCACGAACTGTTTTTCTGCCAGCTTTTCCTGCATTCCATACAGTAAAATGTTCCCATTTTGATAAAACACATTCTTCTATCCTTCTAAGTTGTATTTTCCATATTGCTTCCCTGGGTACTGAGAATGTAGTAGCTTCCTCATGATATGTGTACACAACTAGTTCTTCATCTACTCTTATGAGATCACCCCCTTTATCTAAATGGGAGAAAAAAAACAATAGATCTTCAGGAGTACCCCTGCCCTTCTCTGAAAAGCCTCCAACTCTTTGAAAAACATTTCTATGGCAAAACCATGTAGGCATCAAAAGTGTAGGTCCATTTGATGTATAAATCTGCACTTTGAGTAGTTCTTGATCTAGATTATTAGCCCAGGACACGAATCGAGGAGTAGAGTCAGGTGGGTTTCTTATAACCCGACTGCCAACTATGGCATTAGTATTTGATTGTGCTGCTTTCAACTGTAATGCAATTCTTTTAGGTAGCATAATATCATCTACATCTTGAAAGCAGAGATACATTCCTTTGCTATTTTTAACAGCAGCATTCTTTGCAGCACCTACTCCTTTAGAAGTAGGAAAATCAATTATTGTCAGTCCTATATTTAAATCTATGAAAATCTTTTTCCAATGTTGTAAAAGAGCTAAAGTGTTGTCAGTGCTGCCATCATTGCAAACTGTTACCTCTATTGATACCTTATTGAGAGCAGTCTGCTCTGTTATAGATTTTATACAGTGGTTTATCCATTTCTCACCATTGAAAATTGGAATTATTATTGATACATCAACCATTGTCCATATTAATTCAATTTGTAAGTTTCTTACACTTGACAATTTAAGCTTGTGTTATGAAAAGCAGTAGTACCTAAGTAGGTACCGATGCAAGTAAAGAAATAGAATATCTTTTCATGGAACTTGAACAAACGATTGAAATAAACTTCTACAAAACGAAAACACAAAACACCAAAACAAATCAAACAAAAAAATCGCAATCGACATATTATTACCATGACTGATTGATTGATTAACACAAATATACAAGCAAAAAAACTATGGAACATGGGACTGCTTGGCGGGAAACGTGAGGAAGATGTCGGGCTTTTGCTTTTGTTTTGTCAATTTGCTAAATGAGTTTTCCGTGGCTTGTGCTAGTGTGGTGGAATTAGTGTAATTATGTGCCCTTTAAGGAAAACTGTGTAGTGAAGTGAGAAATAAAGGTTGCTGCTCCCTAATAATCCTGATCGATGTCCCGTGAAGTAGTCGGTGTGAACATTATAATGTGATACCACGCTCACATTTCAATGGGTTAGGTTGGGATCCTAGGCTAAGAAAACAAAATACCTATTAAACTCAAGATTTGAATACTAAGCAATAAACTACTGAAGACTTGGCTGTATGGACTAAGTTCCTTTGCCTGCCCAGAATGGGCGAATTTTAAAACAACAAACCATGATCCATGCCATAATATGCCATGCTGCTTAGAGTATACATATTACAGCTATAGAGGGAGTACATCCAAGTGGGAACAGTAGACACAGGTGAGAACAAAAAGGCGTTCCCGCCGCGAGCGTCTATTAGTCTGTGATGATTACTTGCACCGTGCGGTCCTGGAGAGATTTTGTTCGTATTTCGCCGTCACTATGGTGAAATGTGCAGTTGATTGTTGCAAAAATTATACCAGAAAACACACCAAATCGAAATCAAGTATTACATTTAACCGGGAAGTCGATTTTCATACTTATTTTTATAAAAACAATTCAATAATCGCGGGGTTGAAGAAGACGTGAGAGGCGGGCACGCACAAGCCCGCCTCCACACCGCACCTAACCACACTCCCCACTTGCTCCCCACTCGAGATTTTAGTGATGTGCCGCGACCAACGTTAGAGTCGATGTTTTTTTATCATATGTTTATAATCTGCACTGTATAGTAATGTAACTGTAACACTAAAATCTTATGATAATCTTCTAGCTTCTATCTACTATAAGATATAAAAATTAATCGGGGTTTGTTTTCTCGCTAAAACTCTAGCCGGCCGGGCGGATTTAAGGTGGAAACTCGCGGTATGGCGCAAGATTCATAAATCTTTGTGTTTTTTATTTATTATGACGAAAGTATTCGTTTTTAACCGACTTCAAAAAAGGAGGTTATCAGTTTGACTTGTATGTATGTTTTTATGTATGTATGTATGTTTGTCCGCGATTATCTCGAGTTTGGCTGAACCGATTTTGATGTGGTTTTCACAAAAGTATTTGTTACATTCAGGATAAGGTTTTAGTACAGTGGCGGACACGATCGGCGTAACACTTCCGGTTTTTCTGTATTGCAAAATAGCTCTTGTTCTTTGGTAATACAGTGACGAAACCATAGACAAATCTGTTACGGCCTCCTAGTCCGTGACTGTACCTATTTTATTGAAGGCGGGGGTCTCTTTTTGTAAAAAGGAAATTATTAATAAATTTTGAATGACTTTGCGTGTCTAAAAAAACCGTTTCCCACATTGGAACGTTGCAACGGTTTTGGAAGACGGACCTACTGATTTTGTGTTTGTATTGTATAGGGTGAAAGACCAAATATCAAGTTTCTTATATATACACAAGGTCGGTGACTGTCTTTCAAAAACGATAGTATGTGATAATAACGATTAGTATGTAGGAGCTGGTTTTTTACATTCGCGAATTCTTTTAAATACAATCTTTTTACATACCTACGCGGAAGAAGAGAGAGCTAAACTATCAGTACTGACGAAGAACAATCTTTCATCAACAATAAACAAAATTTTGAACAAAATTTCATCTCAATAGCTTAAGGTGGTAACTCTAGGTATGGCGTGAAATTAAATTTTTTTCGCATTTTTTAATTATTCTGGCAAAAGTATTAATTTTTGATTAAGTTCAAAAATTTGAATTTCGCGCCATACCGAGAGTTACCACCACAGAACAAGAGAATACAATAGAAATAGCATCATGAGCTTTTAGTACTAAAACCAGTGTGTCCAAACTCACACATATAAACCAAACGCTCACTATGAAATCCAAGCTACCATTGGTGATTAACGACAAAGCCGAAAAGATCTACATCACAAAACTTTGAAGTAGACTATGAACCTTTTTTACAAATAAACAAAGATCAAAATCAAATAACAATTATGAAATACTTAAGATAATGATGACATACATATGATAAAAGAATGAAATTAGGTTTTTCCAAAGACATGGTAGAAAGCTATACATCCTCTTTGCTTTAAAATCCTCACGCATTGTTCCTAGTTTTACTATTCGACGCTAGATGGAACTACAGCTTTTGTACTACCGCTACTAAACACTAGGTGGCTACGTCGAAAAATGAAAAACTAAGCTAGGGATGTACATATTGCGGGAGAAAGTTTGTCGATGAGAAAAACCTATCGATATACAACTTTCTTTAATATGGCTTCAGTTGACAATTACTTTTTTTTACGAAAATCTATGTGTATTCTACGCAAACGGCCTTCTTGGTGATTGGCGATGTATTGGTATTATCCTCAGAATAAAGACAAGCATAGAAGGAGTCCTAAAATAAAAAGTCACATCATTGTGTTACGCTACTTACTCAAGTGCAACCATTGAATATGTTAAAAAGAGACCAATATACTTTCTCCACTGGGTCGTATGACTCTTCCGCACCTTGCCCGTACCTGGGTTCGACTTTTTATTTTTAATTTTCTAAAAAGCTAGTGATGGCAAAAATAACTTGTCCTAAATCAAGTTCTTTATACTTTTATACAAGACATGGTTCTTTATTATGGAACTTATCATATCTAATTCAGGAGTAATTGTATGGTATTATAATAACAAGAAAACAAAGACAAAGATAAAAACGCTTTATTGCTATAAAAATGCAAATAAAAATACAAAATGTAACAAACCGTATAACATTTTTAACAGAGAAAGAATAAGGGCAATTGTGCCTTATCGATTAAAGCGATTTCTTCCAGGAAACCTACTGCACACAATAAGTTATTTTAATGAATAAAACGGGTGTCTTGATAAAAATATAATAATACTTACCTATTTCTAAAGATTTTCCGTTCATAAAAAACTCTTGTCACATCAGATATTATTAGCACAGCTCTAAAATAATTAAAACTAAAAGATGTGTGCCTATAATAATATGTATATATAAAACAAGTAAAACAAATCTATTTTTGGAAATTTCATAATGTATGAATTATGCGCTTCTTTCTTTACACACTCATTTTCAATAATCTTGCTCTGCACTCTGCACCTCAAATGTTTGTTTTTGCCTGGGTTGATCTTGATCATCACTTTGTTTGTATGTGAAAAAACCCTGCTTGTGGTTTTTTTTTGAGACCTAAAAATATAATATGTTTTATTTAAAACTTATAAAAGAGAGTAAGTATTATAAAACCTGGGTGTAAACAATTTATACATACGTAAGTGATATCCTGCAGCAACAATGGCGCTTTTGTTTTTATCACAAAGTATTTTTTTTTAGAAAACAGGTATCTTAGAGAATATTAACTTAAACGATGACATCCCGCAACTTAAACTTGAAATTTTCATATACAATTATGAGGATCTGCAGAAAAAAAAACATAGATAAACTTAAACCTGTTTTATCCAGAATGGGCAAATTGTATGTCACGATATTTTCTTTAAGGCCTATATCCAGCAGTAGACGTTTTTAGCTGAGATGATGGTATTTTCTGGTTGCATTTCTTTCTTAGATATGAAATATGAATCGTCCACTGAATGTCGCTGTCCTATTTCCTTTAACGTTAAGTTGATAACGAATAACATTTAATTAATTTGATATAAAATAAGCAATTGAAAGGGCAATATTTTATGATTACCACCAACCAACTTATTCAAATTGCAGCAGCAAAACTGTTGTTACAGTTTCAGGTTATAATCTTCACCATCTTAAATCTTCTTTGTTGATAAAACAGTATGTTGTGAATGTTTAAAATCTTGCCTCTTTATAGCATCCAGTCATTTTGTTTTTAGTATATAATTTACTTGAAAACTGAAAAAAAAAAGACAACAATTAGCATATTATTATGTCTGATTTTTATTTGTCCTTAAGTTAGAACGGATGATTTAGGTTCGATAACTTTTGTCTAAACATATTTTGGCACAACACTATCATAACCTTTACAGAAGGTGTTTTACCGTAATAATTCAATAAATTTAGGTACGAGTTCGACAAACAGCGTGTAAAATTGATGTTCTTGATAATTTATTAGTCAAAATAGTGCCCAGAAGTCTACAATGAAACAAAATTATTTACCGAATGGTAGGTGACCGAAACATCAAGATTTTGATTCCTTGACGCATTTGATATATGATCAAACGAACTTCTCAAGTGAAGTTCGATCAATATTATATGAGTGGTTTCATTTGAAGATATAAATCATTTCACTAGGTAGTCCTTTCACCTACAAGGCAACATTCGCACGTTCTTACAAATAACTATTAGTCGATCGATTTAATCGATATCGATTACTCGATTAATTTGAAATTTACCCATGCTCCCATCCCTACCACTCTACGCGCCCATCACTAGCAGCGTCCGCCAAGCCTGTCATTCTTTTTAGAGATAGTTTTCTGGCATAAATTACGTCGTTTATTGACTTTTTTGACAAAACTCGGGATTTGGGTAGGGAGGGTGATTTATATCTTCAAATGAAACCACTCATATAATATTGATCGAACTTCACTTGAGAAGTTCGTTTGATCATATATTATATTTCGTGGTTTCATTTTCGATATAAATCATTTCACTAGGTAGATGTTTAGAGACATTGTTTTGTCTATATTTTTTCATGATAATGAAACAATATTAATTAAAAAGATGTAATTTTGGCTAGTTTTATTTGAACTCTTAGTATAGGTACCTACAATTATTAAATAATATTACTCATCTTATTAGTTAAAAACACTATATTTTAACATATAAAAGTAATCATTATAGTTAGTTTAAAGAGTACTTCAAAGTTTAACATTGCGTAGTTACTTAGGTAAGTACTTGGTAGGTAGGTACTCAGCTACATTATTTATAACATACTTATATACTTACCGTCTTATTCATAAAGATACAGTAGATTTTAAGTAGCGTTACTGGAGGTCTACTTCTCTGGTTTTTTATATGATAAATACTTGACATCCAGTCTAAATTGACATACGTCAAATAACTAAAATGTTCTTTAACTTTTTATGAATAAGAGGGTTATTGTATATTTTTTAATGAACTAATTTGGTCAGAGATTTGATAAAAAATTGATAATCAATCATCATAGGACATTGATAAGTTTAGCAAACTTGTTAGAGGTAGAGGTCCAGGCGGCCGTCTTTTGATCTGATCAAGATTGACGCCGGTAGCATGAGCAGCCGATGTGGCGGCGGCGTGTCGCGTGCTGCTGTGTGTGCCGTACACCGCAAGGATCTGCCTGATCCACATGCTTATTGACTATGCTGTTGTGTTCCTGTGAGGACGTTACGCTTCACAGTTATTAAGAGGTGATTGGCTTATTTAGTTAAGGTTATATAACCGTCTTATATATAGACGGATTCACCGTAAGATAAAGTAAAACTAACAATGGTTGATAGCTTTTGATTGCATTTAGCGCCTATAGTTTTGATAAAATTTTCATTTACTTTATGATTCTAATGCCATTGCTATTTTTATTTATAATAATCTGTTATTTAGAGAAAGACTTTCAACCATGTGTGCTGTAGGCTGTAGATAATGTTAGTATAAAGCTACTTTTGTCTAGGATAAGTTCATTCTTGTTTGGTATACATTTTTAGAGATTTTTGAGAACCAATTGTGGATACTTACCAAGTACCTGTGTACTTTGGTGGATTGGGTATTAGTTTATAACATCTTTAAGGAAGGCGCTGATGCAATCATCCGAAGAAATATTTCTGCCTAAAAGCAGAGATAAAGCGGTGGCTCTTATGATGATGCCCTGTGAATCCTGTGATGCGTCTTTTTCGAAGACGTCGGAGGGAAAAGTAATTACACTAAAAACAGAACATTCGAAAGAATCTAATTTAATCATAGTATTGAATAACATTATATTGATATTTTTGAATAGTAATATTAGAAAGTGAGGCTAGTATAAGATGCTGATGAGATGCTGTTGAGGGGATAATGAGACCTGGCATTGCCTGCTCGAGCATACTGCGGCACTCAGGGTAAGCGTGAGTAGGAGAGGGTGACGGTCCCTGTTAGTAGACAACATAGGTTTTCGTCACGCCCTCAAGTGATTATTACGAAATAACTATATCAATCAATGGAGGATAACAGGCAGGTCTAGAAGTACTAGAAGGGAATACTAGAATACTGGTCGTTTCGTCCTCAGTAATTTTTTGTAGGCCGTTAAGAAAAACGAAAAATAAAGGATCGGCATAGAAAAAATATGCATCTGCCCCTTTGTAGCATCTGGGTCTTGTTTCAAAGAAAAGTATTTCTTAAGTTTTGCGCTAGAATGTTTGAAAAGCATCTTTAAATTAAATCTTCGATCTGCCTCTAAATTATATTTCGTGTAATATAGGATGCTAATAGCTAGATTTTTCGCTTCTCGAACCAAGGTCAAATTTATCTGGTAAGTTAATTGAAATTAGGAAATTGTATGCAACTTCGTGTCGTAATGTAGCTGATAGCTAATGCTAATATGTTATCTACCCATAATAAAAATTAACAAATTGTTTAAGTTTCGGGGCATCTAAGGCTTAGTATATTGCTAATAATACGACATATAATTACTATAGTAAGTTTGAGTTACGACTTTACGACTCGAGTCCGTGTTAACTTATGAATCATATTTTTGTGTTTAAATGAAATTTTAAAAGCTTTTAATATTATTATCTCATCAATTCAGGTCCTGTAAAATAATTATCATAGTATTCTCTGAATAGAAGGTAGGTAGAAGGTACCTGTACCTTTGCCTTTCAAGTATTTTTGGTTTCAACCAGCCTTTTGTAAAATGCTGCGCTAGCGGACATTAGGATGCCAATCATTTGTGAAAATTATCTGATTGTAACAGGTGGTAGTTGAGAACACTTCAGAACCAATTCTATTATTTTATTACGTTTATGGCTTGTAAGTGATAAAGTCATATTTAAGTCATCTACTTACTTAAATCCTGAAAATTTGTAATTATTTTGTGGCTATAAGCTACTATTTTCATAGTTTTTAATAAAGCCCAAGCACTCGAGTGATTAGAGTGTAAACCTAACTTTATTTAAATATTCCATGTAACTACGGTCTATGTAAAGGATATCGTCACATACAAAAATTTACCAATTTTTGACCAAATGAACGCAAGTGACCTACGACCCCTTCTTTAATCTTAGTAAAAGTTCTAGGCGCTATCGTGAGCCAATAATATAAGGCATTGGGTTGAAATCATAGGTGGATAACAAGATTCTGTGTGTTCACATCCTTAAACAGGAAACGTGGGTAAGTACTTACGATAGTTTTAAGCGACAGAAATAAAAAGTTACGAGACATTTTAGTTACTTACAAATTGATTACAGTTTTAGGTTAAAATGAAATCTCTTACCTCCATTTGAATTGGTGTCAAAAAGGTTTTAGATACGATTTCTAGCAAATTATTAGTTGCGATTGACATTTCTTGTTGTTACTGTGCTAACCATGTTACAACAGGAACATATTATTGCTCAAGTGGAAAATTAGAAAAAGATTTAATTATTCTGTTACAAATCCAATTAAGGATACCTTTATTGTTTGTGATATACAATACAACCAACACATTTTAAAAATATTGTACTGAATTCTGCCAGAATGGTGGTTGAGCACGTGGCCTGATGGGTCGTTCTCTAAACGTGCGACTGCGTCGGTATTGGGTCGTTGTAATTTGGAACATGACGAGTGGTATCTTCGTACTCTGGACCTGGCACGCCCCCCCCCCCTTGTTTTTCGCAAAGCGAGGAGGGCCTGAGTTTTCCTGAAACTGCGGCCAAGCTGTGTCCGTGGAGCTCGTAGAGGCGGCTGTGTTGTGTAAGCAACAGTATTTCTGGGAAGACTACTGTCTTCCTGATTTGAAGGCATTGCTATTCAATTTTGAAGCTTAATTTAATTTTCTCTAAAATTTGGCACCAAACAGTGCTTTATCTCGTTTTCTGTACTGAAAGATATTCAAAAACGTCTTGGTAGACCTGGTGCGGTCTTTTAAATGCGAGCTTGTGTCTCCGAGCTATACAGGTTGCATGAACTACGGGAGCCCTCGCTTAGAATCTTGATTGCCTCTATTTTATATCTTGAGTTAGGAGAATGGCCATGGCCCTACTCCCCGATGTGATGTGAAGTCAGTCCAAGTTGAGATGAGAGTATTTTAGTATTTAGCTTTGAAGCTTGAACCAATATGTAGTTGCTAGGTATAGTATATTGCTGAAGGATTTTTTCCTTGACTTCTCTCGCCATTTGAGAGAGATTATCGTAGATTCAATCACACAACTTTAGTTCATCATCCAGGGCTTCGCCCAGGGTTAATAAAATTTATGGGTCCAGTTCCGGAAATTTAAACTTTGCCTCAGGGTCCGAGTTCAATTGGTTGGTGTAACCGCTACTAGTTCCAATAAGGAAGTTATTGCTGGTGCTTGGACCTGTTTTTGGTGACGGTATTGAAAGTGATCACTGTTGGGGCAGTGGTGGCAATTGGCACTTGGTATGTCGCCATCATGATTTTTGGTGATTCAGTCTCATTTAGACCTGATCATGGGTTGTAGGGAATAGTTTCGGCTAGAAATATATCCTCATATTCGAATGATATTTGCTCTGGGCACATTCCTTAAATTGTAAAGGCGTTTCGCCTACTGGAATAAGAAGAAAAAAGAAAATTATGCTTTTTATATTTTTATACTTACATAAAAAATTATGATTATTTTTGCATTTTGCCGCGTTCCTTTTGGAATCTATGGCAGGATGGTAGCCTGGTTCATATTTGAATCTATGGCTTTGCAAAAAAAAATATTTTAATGATAAAAACTGATGTACAGTTTTAAATTTTGCCGCGTTCCTATTGGAATCTATGGCAGCCTGGTTCTTGTTCGAATCTATGGCTTTGCAAAAATATTTCTTTTACACTTTTTAAATGTAAGTTTATGGTTTATGCAGAATTTCAATTCGAAATTTCTGTCTAAATATTTTTTTTTTTTTTTGAAGGTAGGTAAGCAGATGAACTTACCGTAACATTAGACATTGTCTCTCGATTTATAGTATGAGGATAATGAAATCCATCAAAGTTTAAGTAACTCAGTTAATTTTTTGTTAAATATTCGTAGGATCTTTTCGGTATCTTGAAAAATTAATTTTTTGCGAACAAGATCCGAACGCGTGCTTTCGTTGCCTCGCACGGAAAAAGAATGACAGGCTTGGCGGACGCTGCTAGTGATGGGCGCGTAGAGTGGTAGGGATGGGAGCATGGGTAAATTTCAAATTAATCGAGTAATCGATATCGATTAAATCGATCGACTAATAGTTATTTGTAAGAACGTGCGAATGTTGCCTTGTAGGTGAAAGGACTACCTAGTGAAATGATTTATATCGAAAATGAAACCACGAAATATAATTCACATCCCGTCACTACACAAGAGATTGTTATACATTAAGTTAAACATTCACAATCACAAAACCAATTTATCACACCTTTTTCATAAAAAATAATCATAAAACTTTTGGAGCTGCTACCGATGTTTACAATGTCATATTATACGTCAAAATAAAACAAACCATAAACAAACCACCAAATATGTACCAAATTATTGGTTTTTAATTTTGTACGGTACTAATAAACCAGTGTCATCAATAAACCACTTTGATACCACAAGAAGAAAACTTGCAAAGAATTCTTATATTTTATCTCTCTCTAACTAATAGTCTTTTTGCCGTTTAGTAAGGAGCGTAACAATATGAAAATAACTTTTTATTTTAGCCCGGTTTCTATGCTTGTCTTTATTCTGAGGTATTATCATATGATAAAACCAGTCGCTCATAGAACAAAGTTTATTTTAGTGTACAGTTTAATTTTTATTTATTTCCAATGTCGTTTTGTATTCAACAGTTATGCTTCGCATAAATAGAGATTCAGAAATAAAAATGTGTTTAGTTATAAAATTGTATATACCTACAGTACTGCAAAAGTTATAATGCGCATAGAAATCTTCGTCACTGTTAGACAACGGTCGTATTCCCAAGCGACGGAAGACGATATTATTTAAGGAGGTTAAGTGCATTTTCTGCATGCGTAATTTAGTAGAATTATGATTTTTTATTTAGGTGTTTCCGTGAAATCGACAATTAGCCGAATCTGCATGCGCATTATTAATTTTGGAGTAAGTACTTTACTTTAAATGAAGCTTTATTTTAACCAAAGTAAACAATTTAGGTGGATGGGGTTGATAGACCAATAAAACAAGTAAGTTTTATATTTATATTATTTTATCTTATTTAATATCGAAGTACTTGCTTATTTATTACTTGCCTTAAACTCTTAACTAATCTTGGTTTTTTAATACATAATATTTAGCATTTTTTCTTCTCTAGGTATTGTTTATTGAAACTCCTCTTAGCTTAAGAAGCTTTCATGATGGCTCCTACTTCAAGTTTATGCTTAAGTGTATTAGGTTCTGAGCTTGGCCCAAGGTGATCCAGTAACACAGGCTGTAAATAAATGAAAAGAAAAATAAAATATAGCACACTATAAGAGTGACGACTTGTCTTTATACAATACTAGTCGACCCGGCAAACTTCGTACCGCCTAACCTATTATTAGAACGTGCATGTTTTATACTTATAAACCTTCCTCTTGAATCACTCTATCTATTAAAAAATCCGCATTAAAATCCGCTGTATTTTTAAAGATTTAAACATACCTAAGGACTGATGCGGAAAGCGACTTTATTTTTTACATATTACAACATTATTGTAATATGATGATGATGCTAATATAATTTCATTCATACGCAAGAGTCTAAGTTGAAAGATTCATATAATTTCATTCGTATTCAAGAATTTAACTTAAAAGTAAATCACATTTTAAACCGAAAAAAGGTAGAGGTTTTCAAGTCGAAGCGAATACCTATTTTTTTTTCACTGAAAATTATTATTATCGATAGATTTTCATCATGTTGAGCAATCTCTAACTGATTTCCATTATACTGTTGTCAAAATGTTCTAGAAAAAGTCATGAGTCTAATACCATCGATAAAGAAGAACGCTAAGAAGGTACAGTCACAGTCACAGGACTCACAGGCTTCAATGAAAATTCAATTTTACTGCTCCGTAATTAGGGTGTTTTCATTTTCTCACTTATGGTTTTGTTTTCTTGTTCATGTATAATTTCAAATTTATTTAAAAATACAGTGAAATATTACTTACCGATGTAATGATACGGCATAATTAGTACTTTTAAGTCCCCAACTTTAATTTTTGCATTCCAACACAGCACAATATGGCATTTTAGTGGTTTTTTTTTCATATTTTTCCTGGTGGTTTGTTTACAAGAAGCATAAAGCAACTAAGCTTATCAAATCTGTCAAAAACTACGCATAGGCACTGCAGAGCTAATGATAGGCACGCGGGCTCCGCCTACTCGGGATTTCTATTTAGAGAGAGAGAGCATCTTCCTTGTTCTGTGGTTACCACCTTAAAGATATCTGCTTCAAAATTGAGTTGTAAGATTTCATCCGAACAATCAATTATACATACATACATTGCAAATTGCAATGCAATTTAAATAAATGCTTTTAAAAAACATTATTTGTAAAAAAAAAATACATCAACTAAATCAACTATAAATCAACTAGCTTTCCCGCAAGATTTCTTCTGCGTAAAGTATTAGATGCAAAAGAAAACCGGTAAGTATACTTATGCACCCAATGCAAAGAACTTATCGACATCTCGATAATTGGCACGTAAGTAGTTGATTAACATCCCTAGCTGTCATACACATATCTCTATAGGTATGTATAGCTCATCTGTCTCCACTGCGCACTGAGTGATTGACTGTTTATATATGATCAAACGAACTTCTCAAGTGAAGTTCGATCAATATTATATGAGTGGTTTCATTTGAAGATATAAATCATTTCACTAGGTAGTCCTTTCACCTACAAGGCAACATTTCGCACGTTCTTACAAATAACTATTAGTCGATCGATTTAATCGATATCGATTACTCGATTAATTTGAAATTTACCCATGCTCCCATCCCTACCACTCTACGCGCCCATCACTAGCAGCGTCCGCCAAGCCTGTCATTCTTTTTAGAGATAGTTTTCTGCTCAGTTTTCTGGCATAAATTACGTCGTTTATTGACTTTTTTGACAAAACTCGGGATTTGGGTAGGGAGGGTGATTTATATCTTCAAATGAAACCACTCATATAATATTGATCGAACTTCACTTGAGAAGTTCGTTTGATCATATATTATATTTCGTGGTTTCATTTTCGATATAAATCATTTCACTAGGTAGATGTTTAGAGACATTGTTTTGTCTATATTTTTTCATGATAATGAAACAATATTAATTAAAAAGATGTAATTTTGGCGAGTTTTATTTGAACTCTTAGTATAGGTACCTACAAATATTATTAAATAATATTACTCATCTTATTAGTTAAAAACACTATATTTTAACATATAAAAGTAATCATTATAGTTAGTTTATAGAGTACTTCAAAGTTTAACATTGCGTAGTTACTTAGGTAATTACTTGGTAGGTAGGTACTCAGCTACATTATTTATAACATACTTATATACTTATTGTATATTTTTTAATGAACTAATTTGGTCAGAGATTTAATAAAAAATTGATAATCAATCATCATAGGACATTGATAAATTTAGCAAACTTGTTAGAGGTAGAGGTCCAGGCGGCCGTCTTTTGATCTGATCAAGATTGACGCCGGTAGCATGAGCAGCCGATGTGGCGGCGGCGTGTCGCGTGCTGCTGTGTGTGCCGTACACCGCAAGGATCTGCCTGATCCACATGCTTATTGACTATGCTGTTGTGTTCCTGTGAGGACGTTACGCTTCACAGTTATTAAGAGGTGATTGGCTTATTTAGGTCTGATTTATTTAGTTAAGGTTATATAACCGTCTTATATATAGACGGATTCACCGTAAGATAAAGTAAAACTAACAATGGTAGATAGCTTTTGATTGCATTTAGCGCCTATAGTTTTGATAAAATTTTCATTTACTTTATGATTCTAATGCCATTGCTATTTTTATTTATAATAATCTGTTATTTAGAGAAAGACTTTCAACCATGTGTGCTGTAGGCTGTAGATAATGTTAGTAAAGCTACTTTTGTCTAGGATAAGTTCATTCTTGTTTGGTATACATTTTTAGAGATTTTTGAGAACCAATTGTGGATACTTACCAAGTACCTGTGTACTTTGGTGGATTGGGTATTAGTTTATAACATCTTTAAGGAAGGCGCTGATGCAATCATCCGAAGAAATATTTCTGCCTAAAAGCAGAGATAAAGCGATGGCTCTTATGATGATGCCCTGTGAATCCTGTGATGCGTCTTTTTCGAAGACGTTGGAGGGAAAAGTAATTACACTAAAAACAGAACATTCGAAAGAATCTAATTTAATCATAGTATTGAATAACATTATATTGATATTGTTGAATAGTAATATTAGAAAGTGAGGCTAGTATAAGATGCTGATGAGATGCTGTTGAGGGGATAATGAGACCTGGCATTGCCTGCTCGAGCATACTGCGGCACTCAGGGTAAACGTGAGTAGGAGAGGGTGACGGTCCCTGTTAGTAGACAACATAGGTTTTCGTCACGCCCTCAAGTGATTATTACGAAATAACTATATATCAATCAATGGAGGATAACAGGCAGGTCTAGAAGTACTAGAAGGGAATACTAGAATACTGGTCGTTTTCAGTAATTTTTTGTAGGCCGTTAAGAAAAACGAAAAATGAAGGATCGGCATAGAAAAAATATGCATCTGCCCCTTTGTAGCATCTGGGTCTTGTTTCAAAGAAAAGTATTTCTTAAGTTTTGCGCTAGAATGTTTTAAAATCTTCGACCTGCCTCTAAATTATATTTCGTGTAATATAGGATGCTAATAGCTAGATTTTTCGCTTCTCGAACCAAGGCCAAATATATCTGGTAAGTTAATTGAAATTAGGAAATTGTATGCAACTTCGTGTCGTAATGTAGCTGATAGCTAATGCTAATATGTTATCTACCCATAATAAAAATTAACAAATTGTTTAAGTTTCGGGGCATCTAAGGCTTAGTATATTGCTAATAATACGACATATAATTACTATAGTAAGTTTGAGTTAGGTACGACTTTACGACTCGAGTCCGTGTTAACTTATGAATCATATTTTTGTGTTTAAATGAAATTTTAAAAGCTTTTAAATTATTATCTCATCAATTCAGGTCCTGTAAAATAATTATCATAGTATTCTCTGAATAGAAGGTAGGTAGAAGGTACCTGTACCTTTGCCTTTCAAGTATTTTTGGTTTCAACCAGCCTTTTGTAAAATGCTGCGCTAGCGGACATTAGGATGCCAATCATTTGTGAAAATTATCTGATTGTAACAGGTGGTAGTTGAGAACACTTCAGAACCAATTCTATTATTTTATTACGTTTATGGCTTGTAAGTGATAAAGTCATGTTTAAGTCATCTACTTACTTAAATCCTGAAAATTTGTAATTATTTTGTGGCTATAAGCTACTATTTTCATAGTTTTTAATAAAGCCCAAGCACTCGAGTGATTAGAGTGTAAACCTAACTTTATTTAAATATTCCATGTAACTACGGTCTATGTAAAGGATATCGTCATTCATTTGGTCAAAAATTTACCAATTTTTGACCAAATGAACGCAAGTGACCTACGACCCCTTCTTTAATCTTAGTAAAAGTTCTAGGCGCTATCGTGAGCCAATAAGATAAGGCATTGGGTTGAAGTCATAGGTGGATAACAAGATTCTGTGTGTTCACATCCTTAAACAGGAAACGTGGGTAAGTACTTACGATAGTTTTAAGCGACAGAAATAAAAAGTTACGAGACATTTTAGGTCAATAGATGCCATGTAATAATAGCTTGCATGCTGTTCTGCCATTTCGAAATGAAGTTTAGTTACTTACAAATTTATTACAGTTTTAGGTTAAAATGAAATCTCTTACCTCCATTTGAATTGGTGTCAAAAAGGTTTTAGATACGATTTCTAGCAAATTATTAGTTGCGATTGACATTTCTTGTTGTTACTGTGCTAACCATGTTACAACAGGAACATATTATTGCTCAAGTGGAAAATTAGAAAAAGATTTAATTATTCTGTTACAAATCCAATTAAGGATACCTTTATTGTTTGTGATATACAATACAACCAACACATTTTAAAAATATTGTACTGAATTCTGCCAGAATGGTGGTTGAGCACGTGGCCTGATGGGTCGTTCTCTAAACGTGCGACTGCGTCGGTATTGGGTCGTTGTAATTTGGAACTTGACGAGTGGTATCTTCGTACTCTGGCCCTGGCACGCCCCCCCCCCTTGTTTTTCGCAAAGCGAGGAGGGCCTGAGTTTTCCTGAAACTGCGGCCAAGCTGTGCCCGTGGAGCTCGTAGAGACGGCTGTGTTGTGTAAGCAACAGTATTTCTGGGAAGACTACTGTCTTCCTGATTTGAAGGCATTTCTATTCAATTTTGAAGCTTAATTTAATTTTCTCTAAAATTTGGCACCGAACAGTGCTTTATCTCGTTTTCTGTACTGAAAGATATTCAAAAACGTCTTGGTAGACCTGGTGCGGTCTTTTAAATGCGAGCTTGTCTCCGAGCTATAAAGGTTGCATGAACTACGGGAGCCCTCGCTTAGAATCTTGATTGCCTCTATTTTATATCTTGAGTTAGGAGAATGGCCATGGCCCTACTCCCCGATGTGATGTGAAGTCAGTCCAAGTTGAGATGAGAGTATTTTAGTATTTAGCTTTGAGGCTTGAACCAATATGTAGTTGCTAGGTATAGTATATTGCTGAAGGATTTTTTCCTTGACTTCTCTAGCCATTTGAGAGAGATTATCGTAGATTCAATCACACAACTTTAGTTCATCATCCAGGGCTTCGCCCAGGGTTAATAAAATTTATGGGTCCAGTTCCGGAAATTTAAACTTTGCCTCAGGGTCCGAGTTCAATTGGTTGTTGTAACCGCTACTAGTTCCAATAAGGAAGTTATTGCTGGTGCTTGGACCTGTTTTTGGTGACGGTATTGAAAGTGATCACTGTTGGGGCAGTGGTGGCAATTGGCACTTGGTATGTCGCCATCATGATTTTTGGTGATTCAGTCTCATTTAGACCTGATCATGGGTTGTAGGGAATAGTTTCGGCTAGAAATATATCCTCATATTCGAATGATATTTGCTCTGGGCACATTCCTTAAATTGTAAAGGCGTTTCGCCTACTGGAATAAGAAGAAAAAAGAAAATTATGCTTTTTATATTTTTATACTTACATAAAAAATTATGATTATTTTTGCATTTTGCCGCGTTCCTATTGGAATCTATGGCAGTATGGTAGCCTGGTTCATATTTGAATCTATGGCTTTGCAAATAAAATTATTTTAATGATAAAAACTGATGTACAGTTTTGAATTTTGCCGCGTTCCTATTGGAATCTATGGCAGTATGGCAGCCTGGTTCTTGTTCGAATCTATGGCTTTGCAAAAATATTTCTTTTACACTTTTTAAATGTAAGTTTATGCAGAATTTCAATTCGAAATTTCTGTCTAAAAATTTTTTTTTTTTTTTGAAGGTAGGTAAGCAGATGAACTTACCGTAACATTAGACATTGTCTCTCGATTTATAGTATGAGGATAATGAAATCCATCAAAGTTGAAGTAACTCACTTAATTTTTTGTTAAAAATTTGAAAAGATTTCGGTATCTTGAAAAAATTATTTTTTGCGAACAAGATCCGAACGCGTACTTTCGTTGCCTCGCACGGAAAAAGAATGACAGGCTTGGCGGACGCTGCTAGTGATGGGCGCGTAGAGTGGTAGGGATGGGAGCATGGGTAAATTTCAAATTAATCGAGTAATCGATATCGATTAAATCGATCGACTAATAGTTATTTGTAAGAACGTGCGAAATGTTGCCTTGTAGGTGAAAGGACTACCTAGTGAAATGATTTATATCGAAAATGAAACCACGAAATATAATGCTTGTTCTTGTATTATTATTATTCTGAGCCATGCTGGCTCCCTCAGAATAAAGACACTGGCTCCGTGGTGGTGAGTGAGACTGAACCTGAACTGACTGACTGACGTCGCAGTCTTTTGATCGTTTTGTTCCGTTTCATCGTTCGGTCGGTCGGTTTGTTGGTTGAATGAAGCTGTGTTTAGTGTTTGTGATTTAGATAAAATAAACTAAAATGGGCCTGAAGGAGGCAACAATATTGTTAGATAACGAGTTTAATACTTACTATGCGGGTCAACAAGTTAGTGGAAGAATAGAATACACATTTGACAGTCCTAAGAAAGTGCGAGGTGAGATCATGTTTCCTAGCATGTAGCATTAGTTTCATGACTCATATTTAAGTGCATATAAGTTCTATAGACAACGTCCTCATCATCTTTCACTTTTAGGTATCCATGTAAGATTCAAAGGTGAAGCCAGCACATCATGGAGCGAGACTAAAGAGCAGCAAAATGACCAGGGCAAAACTGAGAATGTTGATGAAACTCATACTGGCCATGAGGAATACTTTAACATCATGTACTATCTGGTTGGAAATAATTCAGGTAAATGCAAAGAAAACAACAAAGAGCTCTTTTGAATACTTTAAATATCTGTATTTTAGTTCTAAGCTTTCCTGGTGTGAATATCTACATAAAAAGAAAACTTGCTTTACAGGACTACAGGAAAATGCAAAACTAATTCTAAATATAAGAATCTAATGCACAACATGTCATAATATGAATTGAATAATATTCAAGTTCTGTTCTTGTAACCTACTTTTGACTTAGATGCCTTCTTAGGCATTCTTTTACAATTTTCACCATGCAATTTGTAACTGAAACATTTATTAGTTTCAAACAAACAAACATAACCTACAGATGATGTTACCTTGTAAAACCTTAAACATTCACACTAATTAACACGGTCATCATAATATGATTAAAACCTGAATCCAAGTTTTCATTATTCCACTATTTTCAAATGAAGAGTGCTTATCAAAACATGTTTATTAACTGTTTATCATTAACAGTCATAATTATGATTTGACAATGTTTTTATTTGTTAGAAAGCTAGTGTGAAATACAATACATAGAGACCAATCATGGCATTTTTTTTAACTCATTTTGTTGTGACTTGTTATAAATGTGTTGGTTGGGTAGTATTCAAAAATACTCTACAAAACTAGATACAGGTTTTTAATAGAATTCTATTTATATTGAACACATTTAGAATAGATTTTGGTAAGTCATGAATGTTTCCAACTATTCTGTAATTTTCTGATGATAGCAACCCCATGTCAGGTGGTGAAGTAGAGATTCCAGCTGGCAAGCAGGTGTATAACTTTACTGCTACATTACCACCCGTGCTGCCATCTTCCTTTGAAGGGGAACATGGCTTTGTCCGCTACACGGTAAAGGTCACTCTGGACCGACCATGGAAGTTTGACCAGGAGAACAAGATGGCATTCACTGTTATCAACCCGCTCGATCTTAATTTGAACCCATCTTACAGGGTGAGTTTGTCCCTAGCTTTAATAAAGTGTAATTCAGTAGCCAATTAAGCTTACTTACCCTATTTGTCTTTAATTTGTACATTGTATTGTATGTTTTTGTTAATATTTTACTTTTTTAATATTTATTTATCGATTTTGTCCCTAATGATGGGCCAGTTCGTTACACATTTAATTTTTTTTTTAAGTTGTACTCTTCATTTTCATACACCTTTCAAATTTCTTATTTTTTTTTATAAAATTTACTCATCATGCATCTTAGGATTCTTGTTTAGGATTTAGCATTTTTTATCATTTCAGCAACCAATAAGGATGCAAATGGAGAAGACATTCGGCTGTCTTTGTTGCATATCAGCACCACTCTCCGTAGACGTTCAGGCTCCAGTTTCAGGCTACTGCCCTGGCCAGGTCATACCGCTGGAGGTCGATATTGAGAACAAGAGCAATGTTCAGCTCCATCTTGTGAAAGTTTTCTTGAGAAAGGTATGTGTAGTGTATTGTCACAGCTAAGTCATAAATTGTTGAGAATGTTAGACATGGACCGACATGAGCACTGACGACGTAAGGACATAGTAACACAGACAAAACTCTACTTTAAAGCTAGAGTGCGTCCCAGCTAAGTCTGCGCGCAGTCAAAATATGAACCAATTTGAATGGCGGGTGAAGTATGTCAAGTACCTACGCTATACAGTTGCGCCCCCAGTCGCGCGAGACTTAGCTGGCGCGTACTCTACCTGATTATTAACACATAACAAAAATAAACTCTGCGAAGTTTTACCTTATCATGGTAAAAATCCTATTCTAGGTAGTGACATACAGAGCAACGAATCCATCAGCAACAAAGAAAACAAAGGAAATAATAAAGACTATCCAAGAAGGCCCCGCGCCGTCCGGCAGCAGCAAGCACTGGTCCATGCAGCTGGAGGTGCCGCCCGTGCCGCCCTCCAACCTCGTCAACTGCAGCATTATTGATCTGGATTATGAATTGAAGGTACAGTCTGGCAACGGTGTCGTGAACGGAATCATTTTTATTTTAAGTTGGAAACACTAAAAAAATAACTTCTTTTAACAAAACTGATCATAGTTTTTGAATTTTTATTTCAATACTCAATACTTTATTGTTTCCACAAATAAAATCTACAAATCTTTTGTCTAACCTTGGGCCTTATTGGTATTTTATCTAAAGAGAAAATGCATAAAAATTACTAACTCCACATAAAAGTGGCGCCCCCATTATTTTCTAGATTTTTGTGCTAAGCTGTAAGTAAAGTACTGTAATGTAACCAGAATAGCAAATACATTATTTTTGTTGCAGAATGTTGTTAGAAAAAACATAGGTATCTCAAACCCTGTATAAAAAAGTTAAACAGTCAACCAACACGAAAGAATGATGACAATTATTTTTAAGAGACTGTTAAGAAGCGGTAAGTTTATGGACTCTGGAAGATGTCGGAGAAATTAGTTTGGTTATAAACCCCGGCAGCGTTCTAGTTTACCGTTGGCCGATAACAAAACACGTGAATAAATAAATAAAGGCGTGTGCAACTATCGGACGCGTTAATCAGCCACGGCTGAGGGATTCGGTTGCTAATGTGCTTTTACCCAGGGTTCCAAAGCGAACTTTAAATCATTAATTGTTTGTTTAAGGTGGAGTGTGCAGTGTCGGGCATGCATTTCAACTTGAAGGACAAGAAATACATAACAATAGGAACCGTGCCGCTCGCGGGCGCCGCGCCGGCCGGCCCGCCCGCACCGGTCGCCGCTGGGGATTCTGTTAGTAATTTCAGAACATATAATACTTAGTACAAACTTTATCACAGTACCTCATATAGAGTTTAATTAAAAATAATCTAGTAAACATAAGGCACAATCTAGCTGACTCTTATTTTTTTCAACACACATAATAGCCTAAACCCCATTGCCGCAAAGCATTCATGAGCATGTTTTTTCACGTTCTCTTTAACTGTTTTAAATCATGGCCGCACTTGTATTTTTCTACCTAAAGTGCGGAGTGAGCCCACCTGCGGCCGTAGCATGAGCGTGACCGACAATTAGTCAAATCTTTCTGTCACTTATTAAGATGCGGGAAAATGTATGGAGACGATGTCAAAAAAGGTTTAAAGTGATATGATTCGCCTGCTGGTAATATTCAAATTGCTAGAAACACCCAGTAAATCTAATGTTATTGAAGTGAGTAGCGATGTCGGTCCACCGAGATCCGCTAGCGACATGTTTAGTTTATTTAGTTATTATTGTTATTTCAGGCTCCATCGGCCCCCAGTGCTGACCCGGCGTCCCCCGGCTGGGTTGCGCCGGGCGTTCCCTTCCAGTCACTGTACCCAACACTGGGTAAGTTTCAAATTATCAGTAACTAGTCGACCCGGCGAACTTCGTACAGCCCCTATTCTATCTTGTGCATGTGTACTACTTATAAACCTTCCTATTCAATCACTCTATCTATTAAAAAAGACCGCATCAAAATCCGTTGCATAGTTTTAAAGATTTAAGCATACATAGGGACAGACGCGGGAAGCGCGGGAAGCCAGCGAATTGACTTAAACATTACATTTTTTTCTAAGAAGGTGTTCTATATTTGAATGTAATTATAGTACTGCTGTCGTTATCGTAAAGTAAAAATTATGATGCACCCACTGGTACCGATTACCTTATCGCTTCTGAACATATTATAGGGAAGTTATGATATGGATGTAGATAAAATTAGTTAATTTTACTCTTAAGAAAGAACTCGCTTAAGTACATAGTTAATAAGTTATATAACCTTTGTCCAGCCGAGCCAGCGTACCGCGAGGCGGGCTACAGCGCGCGCACGATCCAGGACGCGGGCGACTCCAGCTACACGGCCTTCCCCGGCGGCGGACAGTTCGCGCCGCGCTACCCGACCTACGCCGCGCCGCCGCCGCTGCCTCAATAACTTTAAAAAAACTCTATCTTAGGCTTTGGGGCCCTCTGCATGATAGACAATCACGCCGATCTGATATCGTCGTGCCATGCATTTCTGTTTCTAAACTCTTATCATGTGTCGTGTGGCGGACACACGACGATGATATCGCGGCGATTCACTCTCGGACTCGTCGCGATTCTCTCTCGTGGAGACGGGTTCCATTCTTCCAAACAAAATAGTTACAGAATTTGCTATGGTCTAATCCATTTTATTATTGTTATAGTGCCGTCCGTAACGTATTGGATTTTAACTAATGCATATTATGTAGCTTTTTGATCTATTTACAAAGAAAATGTGTCATATTTTCAGTGTGAAGGGTTGTGAATTTAGTCGTGCTAACAATAGCTATCTAGTTTTAAGCACAGGCCACAAAGACAGTGCCATGCATTATACTTGTATACTAACGAATTCGAGATTGAGATTGGAAAAGAAAATATATTTTAGTTTGACAGTTAAATGATTTTTTTAAGACAATCTTTACCAGACTGCGTTTCTGTAACATAAAGTTTGCGCTGAGTGAAGGGACTACGCAACAGAGGATTCTGATGTAGGATTGTGAACCGCAACAACATTGCATCAAATCAATTCCCTGCTCAAGCGAATAAGATTTCAAATCCTAAATCAGAAACAAATCTTCTGCAGCCGAAAGGAGTGACTTCCCCCACTCAGTGCATTCTAAAATATGTCAGTTATGTATGATTTAGTGTAATTTGAATGAATTTTTATTTGAAAAACAAGCAATATGCAATTATTTTTAATTCATATTAGGAGGATATAATCTAATTATGTTATGATCTTTTTGTATTTTATCAATAAAGTGTATATTCCCATTTTTTTATTGTATTTAGATGCTAGCAAGAACATCTTTTTACTACGAGTATTAAAACAAATAAAACAAAAGTATTTAACAATATAGCATGTTTATTGTTTTTCCTTCACGAACCTAATACAATACGGAGATTGATTTTATATAAAAAATAAAATGTATAAATAATTCAAAAGCTTATTGATTTGAATAAAGATCAAAAGTGACATAAATATAACAAAACATTAGTATTAAATTTAAATTAGTAAGTAATTAAAGATATTTTTCGGATTGAAAACTATATCTGTATAAAAGTTGCGAAGGAAAATCAATGCAGCGACCATGACATTATTTTATGAATTGATGATTTTACTTTGAATTGATGATTTTACTTTGAATACTAATGATGGGTAAACGACACGATCCCAATATACTAAACCACCGAATGACATGACTCTAAAAGTAAAACATTTACTAATATTGCGCCAATGTTCAAGTAACTTTGACTCTTTATGGTTCCTATTGAATTTGACAAGAAGATTTTATGATGTTTATAATGTAAGATTAGATTAAGAAGCGGCAACTACACTGCACCGACTCCCGATTTGAAGGCGTCGGTGGTAGTCCTGAATGTTTCTGTATTTTTTGAGTGCTATAATTAGCCTTGGTTGCAGCTGTTAATTGCAACAATACGCAAAGTTTAAGGAATAAAAAAAAGGGTCAGTTTATTCTCCTCGTTCGTAGAGTATCCTCCTGTGACAAATATTTAAATTCTTAATTAGCCAAGACAGGTTCCTAGCATAGGAGATTGATTTCAAATCGTACTCAAACATCATCGGCGTAGTGTAGTGGCCACTTTAACAATTCAAGTGTGCAATACGTTGCGTACTAATGTAACTGCAATTTAGTTACTACATCGTTCCGGTATCGTCGCACCTCAGCGGTCGGTCGGTCGGCCGCGCTCGCCGCGTCCGGCGCCTCGCTCAGAGTCCCCGCGCCCGCGTAGGGTCTCTCAGTAGGGCTGCGACGGTCGCGCGCGGAACCCGCCCTGGTAGCTCGAGTCTTGAGACAAGAGTCCGTCCGGCTGCGAGGGGCAGTCGGGGGCTGCGGAATCCTGACTGAAGTCGGGCTGGCTGGCGCCTTGTGATAGCGAGAGTGGAGGCTGCTGAGACAGCGGCTCCTGGGAGAGCCTTGCGTGGGAGGGGGGCATTCGGCGGCGCGGCGGTCCTCGCTGCGGCAGACGGTTCGGCGCGCAGAAGGCGGCGGGCGGCACGGGCGCGTGCAGCAACGCGGCTCGCTCCGGCCCCACGTAGGCCAAGGGATCCCTTGGCGGCCGAGCGCGGTCGTACACCGAGCCCGGCACCATCGCCTCGCGAGCATCGAACATTGAAGTCGACATGAAGTGCGAGCCTGGGTTGGCAGAGTTCACCAGCTTCTTCGGCTTAGCGAACTGAATGCCCGATTCCTTCAGGTTTGATAGAGGACCCTCGGTAAGCACGCGACGTTCTTTGTAAAACGCCAGCAGATGGTTCCAAAGAGGTTGCTTGGATAGAACCTTTGGGTTTCCGACGACAATCAAGCCGTACTTAGCGCGGGTAAGAGCCACGTTCAAACGACGTGGATCGCTCAAAAATCCGATGCCTTGATGTTCATTCGAGCGGACGCAAGACATGATAATGATGTCCTTCTCCCGGCCCTGGAAGGCGTCGACGCTGGCGACCTCTATCTCCTGGTACAGCTTGGCGTGGAGACTGCCCTGGTACTGCATGTGCTGGACCAAGTACGATCTTTGACCCTCGTAGGGCGTTATTATTCCGATCTGTTCCGGACGCACTCCGGCTTTCAGGAAGCGAGTGGTCAGCTTCTCCACGTTCGCTGCTTCGGTTCTGTTCAAGTACGAGGTTCCGGATCCAGCGATCTCCTCCTGGCCTTGGGTGACGTAAAAGAACATGGGGCGATCTGGTCTCGGCCAGGGGAAGTCTATCTTATGGAGACGACGCTCCTCTGCACTCACTCCATTTTGTAGCGAACCCTCGTAGAAAAAATCAGACGGGAAACGGGAGAGTTCTGGATGCATCCTATACTGGACTTCAAGACGGAACGGACGGATGCCGAGCACAACCAAACGCTCAAAAAGACTCTGGCTTAAGCCGGCTTTGGCAGCCTTCTTGCACATGACGACGGGTCCGAGCTGGCAGTGGTCTCCGACCAGGATGAGTTGTCTGGCGCCCAGCACGACGGGCACCATGCACTCAGGCTCGGTGGACTGCATGCCCTCGTCTATGAGGATGGACTGGAAGCGCATTCGGGCGACGCGAGGGTCGCCAGCTCCCACGCAGGTCGTGCACACTACGTCTGCCGCATCCAACAATCTACGTTCGGCCGCTCGGCGTAAGGCTCGATATCTTCGCTCGTCCGCAGCCGAGAGTTCACCCGCTTCTTCCTTAAGGCGGGTCAACTTGCGAAGTTCGCTATCAGCGGAACCCAGAGCTCTTGCCTGCTCGTGAAGGGCTAAGAAGGAGACTGAAGACTCCATGGCTTCTCGAGACTTGGCGCAGAGGCGGACCACCTTAAAAAATAGACAAAAATTTATTATTCGCACGAAAAATTAAATGTATGAATTTGCCGTGCCGTGTAGTGGCAGTATAGAATTTCACCACCCCATTCTTTCCCGTGGGTGTTGTAAAATGCGACTAAACAAAATGTCCATAGTCTGTCAATATCGGCGATTAATTGTAAGCCCCCTCACAAGGTTTGGGCTTTTGTGTTTATGAGAAATTTGCACGGGAAAAACCGCGGGGCAGCCTCTAGTCAATATACATAAAACTCTTCCGTTACTGACTGACTGACAGACAACGCAGAGCCGAAACTACTAGGAGTAGCAGGCTGAAATTTTGCACGTAGGTTCCTTGGGGAGAGTAGGGGAGCACTAAGTAATAGTTTTCTAGTTAATCTGTGGCAACACAAGTACCTTGAGTCCGGTGCGGTGTATCTTCTCCGTGAGCTGGTCGACGGCGGTGTTGGAGGGCGCGCAGACCAGCACGGGCCCGCCGCTCTGCCGCACCAGCTGGTACACGATGGTGGCCGAGGTCACCGTCTTGCCCGTGCCCGGCGGACCCTGGATCAGCGACAGCGGACGCTGCAGGGCGTGCTTCACTGCGTACACCTAGAATCGTTCGAGTTGCTTTACAACTTGTTGAGATACATCTGATAAGGGTTTCGTTGTCAACAATTATAGACTTCGCCAGCGCATTTTCCCTTAACATCAAATTCCCAATTATTCCGTTAAAATTTCAGAATAAAAAGAAGCCTATGTCCTTTCTAGACTATAAATTTTGTTTAAGTCGGTTTATTAGTTTTGTCGTGAAAGCGAGACAGACAGACAGTTACTTTCGCATTTATAACATTAGTATGGATTACATTTGTGATTAAGCCGTAATATTTTACATACAGTACAGTACAAATGTAGATAATGGGGGAAGAAAATGGTTTTGACTCGGCATAATGTTGTTAAAACCACCGCACAGGCTCCCAACAATCTCTTCGATGATTCGCAGTCATCGCTTGGCTGTGATAGTGTGGTGTAGGTACCTGTGATCTGTTGAGGTCGGGCAGGTTGGGCGCGCTGAAGTGTTTGGGCAGGTGCACGCGGAACAGCAGCTCGTCCACCTCGTGGGCAGCAGCCAGCAGTCACGGTGACAGTGATGGTGCGTGTACCTGTGATCTGTTGAGGTCGGGCAGGTTGGGCGCGCTGAAGTGTTTGGGCAGGTGCACGCGGAACAGCAGCTCGTCCACCTCGTGGGCAGCAGCCAGCAGTCACGGTGACAGTGATGGTGCGTGTACCTGTGATCTGTTGAGGTCGGGCAGGTTGGGCGCGCTGAAGTGTTTGGGCAGGTGCACGCGGAACAGCAGCTCGTCCACCTCGTGGGCAGCAGCCAGCAGTCACGGTGACAGTGATGGTGCGTGTACCTGTGATCTGTTGAGGTCGGGCAGGTTGGGCGCGCTGAAGTGTTTGGGCAGGTGCACGCGGAACAGCAGCTCGTCCACCTCGTGGGCAGCAGCCAGCAGTCACGGTGACAGTGATGGTGCGTGTACCTGTGATCTGTTGAGGTCGGGCAGGTTGGGCGCGCTGAAGTGTTTGGGCAGGTGCACGCGGAACAGCAGCTCGTCCACCTCGTGGGCAGCAGCCAGCAGTCACGGTGACAGTGATGGTGCGTGTACCTGTGATCTGTTGAGGTCGGGCAGGTTGGGCGCGCTGAAGTGTTTGGGCAGGTGCACGCGGAACAGCAGCTCGTCCACCTCGTGGCCCAGCAGGCGGCGGTAGATGTAGCCCGACACCGACGAGTCGTCTACTGCGAACTTGCGCAGCGCCAGCTGCATCCTGCAACAATAATACAACTCAAATAAGTTTTATTTCACCTCGCTAGCGAACTGCGAGCGCCCCGGCCTGCTCTTCGCCGGCTCCCGAGGACTCCAGCTACCAGGCCAGCACACCGTAAGCCCTGTAGGTCCGGGCGTAAGCATAGGTCTACGGTATACCCTGCCTGTCGTAAGAGGCGACTAAAAGGGGTCTTTGGGGCCGTGGGTGTGAAGGGCGGGGGCCCGACACACTCATCAAACGGCCCCAAGATGGGCGGCGGCACAGCTTGTGGCACTGTGCCGCCGCAGCTACAAAGGCGAGCCGGGGAGGGAACAATATGCCCTCCCCGTGCACGAAGCTGATATCAGTTGAGCGTGGGAGGAACCTCGGACGCCAGTAATGCGTGGTTCCCGGGGTCCTTCCCAAAAGCGCCAAGACGGCCGCTGAGGGGTTTTAGTGGGTGCGAGCGCCACATACCCCCGACGCTCCCCCGAGCGTCGGGAAATGCGTAAGGCATTTCCCCCCGTTACAAAAAAAAAAAGGCCAGCACACCGTTATACAGTAGCTCAGCTCCTGTCTGAAGCACCTTAACAGACAGCAACTGACAGATTGCCATACTGCCTCTGTAGCTAAGTGGGTAAAACATCGGCCAGATGCCTAGGTTGTCTAGGAATATCGCAAAGGGCACAATTGGTATAATGCATTCTGCTAAATTAATTTTGTTTTCTTCAGAAGATTTCAGAGTTGTCATTCCAAACAAGATATATTTAGTCGTTTACGAGATTTTGGCATTCAAGTAGGTACCGTATAATGAATCTTACTGGCTTAGAATGATTCACTTTTATGATGTCCTTACAAGAATCCTCTGACCCCTCTGGTCCAAAATGCTAGCAAAATATCTACCATCAAAAAGCACATACCGATCAAAAGAAGTACTCTTCCATATGAAGTCGACAACAAAGTTGGAGGTGCAGTCGAGCGGAGCGCCCGCGCCGCTCTTCAGCTCGAGGCCGATGTCGTCGCCGTAGTTGTCCGGCACCTTGATCACGTGGCCCACGCCCGACCACGTCTTGTGCAGCTCGCCGACGTATCTAGAAGGTTTGTGTTCAGAGCTCAATATAAATTTGTATTGTTTCTTTTGGTTCTTAGTTTAGTTGATGCTTTGTGATAGTGGTAGCACCCTTCCGCTGCAAAATCAAAAGGGCGAAACCGTTGCGCGAGAAAGAAGCAAAAGAAGAAAAAAAAACACTGCTCTGACGTACGAAAGTGACGATAACATTGTCTCAGCCCAGCGGTTTCACGCTTTCTATTGCACAGCACTAGTGTACTATTACGTAACAATCGCAAATACTTTGCCCCTCTTAACAAAGTGATCAGTAATTTTGCAAGATCTTTTTAAAGATTCATAAAATTTTTAAAGCAATAAAAAAATATGAGCCTACCTTAGACGCAGTTCATCTCCGTGCATGAGCTTCATGTCACTATCAGTCTTGGCCAGTGTAAAATAGGCGATAGTCTTCTTGTTAAGGCCCACATCCCAGCGCACTTCTATTCCTTCCTGCGTCTGGGATTCCTTGAGACGCTTGTCATAATCTGCCTCCAGTTTCACGAGAGGGCCAAAGATGTTCTGATATTGGTAGCCATCTTCGTATCTGTTGGAAAAACCATTTAATATCAAAAGAAGAGAGAAAAGAGTGAGGCTAAGAGTACTCTTGTCTAATAAGACTATTATCAGTACCAGCGAGCATATAACCAACCAACCCAATAGGATAGAATTAGGTGATAAGATCAAACCACATCCAACAACAAGTCAATTTAAGATTTTGTTATATTGTACACTAGCATTGTATTTGCGGTTTTTAGGTTAAATAGGCCAATCAAGCGAGTCTTAAAGCTGATAGATTTGTAGATAAAGTACTGTGGATTGCCTGGAAGAAATTGATTTAAACAATGAGGTTGCCCATAGCAATCAAGGTTTTTAATATTTTCAGAAAATCAATTTAAATACAAATAGATTGATTGTATTATGTGTCTATCTACATATCTATCTTCGTTGTTATCTGTCTTTTAGGATAATTACTAGTAGGTCATTTGTTTTCTTTAAACTAATTTTGAATACCTGAGCAGCACTTGGTGCGGCTCCTCGTCCACGCCCGGCTTCTCCAGGTCCTGGAAGGTGGCGTCCACGTTGTCGCGCCACAGCTCCTCCAGCCGCCCGATCTGCGCGGGGGTCACCTGCAAAAATAATGATTAAAATACGCTTTATTACATACAATACAAGAAAGATATACAATTTAAGGACGAATAGTAAAATTAGCATGCAATGCAATAGGCGTCTTATCGCTAATAGCGATTTTATGTGGGCAACCCAAGTTTCATCAATATGTAATAAAGGTAACAGTTTGATACTGTTTCGCGCTTTTAAACGGGACTGCTACTAGCATTGATATAAAAGTCTCAAAGTAGGTAGGTACTTTTGAATTTTGTCAAATAAAATCAGCAGTTTATATATTTTAGAACATTATTGGAATCTTGTTTATAATAAAACTACAGGCACCCATTTTATCTCATTGGGAAAGCTAAATAAAGCCCCTTTATTACTTGTTAGAAAGATTACTTACTTGACGAGCCCTCATCTGTTCAGCCTCCGAGGGTACTTTTACAAGCCAAGACAGGAATGCCCGATCACCTACAAAACAAAAGTATTATATATTAATAACTTTATAAGTCTTTGTTGCTTATGCTGCTAGTTATTGGTCTTATTGACTTACATATCAAAGGTTTCCATTGCTCCTGGTCCCAGTTCATATCCTTTAGAGAACTTTGAGCTGCGCATGGTTGACTAAAAGTTATAAAAAAATTAATTAGTCATAAAAAAAAAATTAAACATAAAGTATTAGGAAAAAGGACTCACCGGCACAGCAAGACAACAACAGAATCAGCCTTGGCAGGAATAAAGCCAAGTACAAAGACATTCCGAGCTCCACAGGAGTAGCACTCCAACAAAGTCTCTCCCAGAGGCCCGTCGCGGTGAAGAGCGGCCTCCTTGTGCTTAGCACGGACCAAGTGGTTGATAATGTGCGAGCCTGAGGTATTGCCACGCCCATTGCAGAACCTAAAATGTAATGAAAACTAGGCTACTCAGAAATAAAAATAGAATCCTTTCATCTGAGGCATTCCTTTAGCTAAGAAAGTATTACTTTAACAAGAGCTGAGCTTTGTAGTAAATACATACAAAAATTATATGTATAATAATTGATATTTTACTTTTTTTTTTACAATATTATGAGTCATAGCCAGTTTAGAACTACATGTTACACTTACCACTTGTTGCAAATGTTGCACATGACCACGGTAGAAGGGTCATGGATCCCGCAGTACTTGCAAGCATGGTCGGGCAGCTCCTTGCTGCTGTACAGCGCCTCATCCTCCTCTTCAAACTGGAGCTCTGCTATAGCATTCGTAGCTAATGTAAGCTTGGACGACAAGTCTGAACGACCAAGACCGTTAACCTAGAAAGAGTTAATTGTTATTCTTAATCATAACAGGAAGAGGAAGAAAAACGAGGTTATGTGATCATAATACGTAGCATACACGGCAATGTTGACTCATACATACCTGATTGGTGGACGAGAGTCCAGTGTCGTGCTGAGAAGCCTGAGTTTGGCTCTGCGATGGAAGAGTGAAGTCTGTAAACTCAAACTCCGAGCCTTGCGTATCAGCACCGATAAGATCCGCTTCTTCAGTGTCCAGAAAGGTGAGCGTCTGCGAGCTCGGCCCGTACGCGTCCACGCTCATTCTAAAGCTAATTTTATTGTTCACGAACAGGAAACCGTATCTAAAATTTGCAAAATTTCACAGCTGACGAAAATTCCTTTAACAGCCACGCAATAATCAAACAATTTTTGAGAAATAATGATGTATAAAATTCGCCATGTTGAAGTAGCACATGGTCTGTTTTCGTTTACGTTACGGAAAATCTTGAATTCTATTGGCTATCATCATAATTTGACAAGCTATCAGCCAATAAAAATGCCGTATTCAAAAATTAAATCGTGTTCAATTGTGTTCAATAGACAACGAATGTTTTTTTTTTATTATTTTTATTTTGGCGATGTCAATCATAGTTGTCAATCAATCCGTCATGCTGAAATTTATTTGAAGATTTGACTTCCGTTTCCTATTATAAATTGCGGGAAAAGCAAAAGTTTTGTTTTGATGGAATCAAAATAGAGTATTGGCAGGTTTTCGTCAATTTCGTAAATAAATACTTGAAGCTCTACGTCTTCCGCTCATCTACCGCTGCGCTATCGCGATTATATAATATTTCGACCCTATTGTAAATTTTTGCTCTCTGTTTCTGGTTCTACTGCGATTCGCAGTCTACAAATGTGGAAAAAATAATTCGTTTCGATGCGAGTAGATTATTGAGACGAGTTATTCGTCTAGGAAACAATGGAGCCAAGACCTGGGAGAGCACGACAGGGTCTGTCCTGTTAGGAATCCGGTCAGAAGTCCAGAGCAGTGAAATGTTGAAAAGGAGGTCTTTTTCTCAGCAGTGGAAGAACTTAGGCAAGTAAGATTAGGTACTTAGATTTTATAAAATGAAACTTTCAATGTTGAAACCAGAGCAGGATAAATCATCAATATATATAAAACTCTTCCGTTACTGACTGACTGACTGACTGACAGACAACGCAGAGCCGAAACTACTAGGCGTAGCGGGCTGTAATTTTGCATGTAGGTTCCTTAGGGGGTGTAGGTGAGCACTAAGAAAGGATTTCCCGAAATTCCCACGGGAACGGGAAAAAACGGGAATTTTGTGTTTATGAGAACTTTGCGCGGGAAAAACCGCGGGGCAGCGTCTAGTAATTAATTAAAATCGAACAAGCGAAGGTTTTAAAGCGCCCAAAATATATCTTCTATATATAATTATATAAAAAATTAACCGTGGTTCGTTAGTCTCGCTAAAACTCGAGAACGGTCGTGTGATTTAGCTGATTTTGGTCTTGAAATGTTTGTAGTACCTAGTCCAGGGAAGGTTTTTTAAACCTGGAGAAATGGAGGGGAAGTTAGTAAAAATGTCAATTTAAATTTTCGATATAAAATGGTACGGCGGGCGCGATACGAAGTTCGCCGAAACAGCTAGTATATTATAAATACTATTAAACAAAGTCGCTTCCCGCCTCTGTTCCTATGTATGCTTATATTTTTAAAACTATTGAACGAATTTTGATGCGGTTTTTTTAAATAGATAGAGTTATAGATATTAGAGGAAGGCGGAAGGTTTATTTGTATTATAAATGCACAGCATAGTAATGGGGTCAGGCGGTACGACGTTTGCCGGGTCAACTAGTATTATACATATGATACTGCTCCGTAGCTCTGTTGAGAGTGTTGTGTGTGTGTGTTTGTCTCTGTTTCGGGCACTCTAGATACAGTTTCTGACTTAAAGTTAGGGGCTCTGAGTGTGATTAGTTATTGTTGTACTCATGTTGTACTTAATTAATAACTTCATGACACTCATATCTCCTAACTTAGGTAGGTAAAACCATTTAAACAAGCCTTTGAATGTTACGTCAAACTACGATAGCCATCATCCCCGCCGGTAACCAAACCCGGACTTCCAAGAAGTCTCTGTCAACATGACAGCCAAGACAACGTTGTGGTAAGACCCCGATCGACCAGCAGATCAACGCCACAAGTGGATCTGGATCGGCTACACGCTCCTAAGGGACCCTGATCACATAGCGAGGAAGCCCCGGAATCCCCAAGGAAAGCGGAAACGTGGCCGCCCTAAGCAGACCTGGCGGCGGACGATCACTGCAGAAGCGAAGTAGCCCAAGCCCAAGAGCGTTCGGGATAGCGATAGCGTTGTTAGTACTGTGGACGCCCTCTGCCCCATTCAGGGGACTTAGGAATTAAGTCAAGTAATCAATCATACGAAAAACCATGATTTCTATTTTTTGCCTAACAACACTGCTACTGGAGCAGATACTACCGAAACAACTTATGACTTGTGCGCTATTTTTAATCGCGGTTCTGAAAGCGTGGGCCGATTGCCTGTTTGATTGGCATTAATTTTTTTCACAAAAAATATAGGCCATCTATTTGGTTTTTTGACAGACAGCCAATATTTTTTAATTGCATTACAGCGAAAGTCGGGGCAACGAACTATGGATTTAGCCTTAGAATAGATGATCCGTGACCTATTGAGGAAATGGCGATGTGCTCTATAAAACTTTTCTAGAGCGACGTCGGCCCAATCTAAATGCGTTTATTATTTTTGTAGTTAGTATGAAATGAGCACTGTGCGCATAGTAACAAGGAAGCTTAGTTAAATTATATTCTAGGTATAATATTTATACCTAAATACACTCTTGACCAATTTCATTCTTTGTGTACTGTATACCTACATAATAAAAAACGTTAAATTTATGGTGAAACTTTAATGAACATAAAGCGAAGTATTATTGATACTCGTAACATATCAAGTTACTTTTCATTGTGGTCTGAAAATTTAGCCAATTGATGCAAATTGCTGTGAATGCGATGCACTGAATCCACCAGTTGTTAAGGGACGATGAACCTGTAGCAAATTCAGATGCAACAAAGAAGGGCAGGATATGGATCCTGCTACTATTGAACGTAGCCGAGTGAGTACTTACATAACTACATTTTTGAATTTTATGCTTGAAAGCTCCTTAGATTTCATTTCTTAGTCGCAACTCTATACCGTGCCCTGGTACCTCTAACTTCTTTTATGTATTTAAATTAGATTTAAACCATATTTTTAGAAACGGCGCTCCGTTGATTGAAAAGTGACACTTAAACTAAACGGATTAATAAAATTTCATTGTGCTCCATTTAGACAGAGCAGAGACCAATTAAATTATGATCGTATACTACAACGATTGCGTCGTACGCCTATAAAATAGACGTGCGACGACGACGTGGTGTTAGCACGAGACAATTGCTCGCAATTGGGGCGGAGCGGCGCCACTCATGATGTCACCCCTTGGCTTTTGTATGATATATGGCGAGAGCGTGAGACCCTTTGGTTGCTTTGCTGTCCATTGTTTCGTTCAAGAAGAAAAGTTTGTAAACTTTTCAAACTGAAACAGTAGTCTAAAGCCACTAATTTAAAGTCTCCACTGTCTATCTACTTGGTCTCGAGACCGACCGGCCCTAATTTGTGCTGATATTATCTTTATGAATACGGCCCTATCCTCGCTCCGTTCATAACCCACTCATCATCTCCCGTATGATGCAGTGTGAAATGGGACTTCTCTTACAACACGTCATCATTAAATCCTTCCAAGGTCTAAGTTTATTAACAGCAAGCAATTAATTAAATGTTTAAATGTATTTTTCATAAGAGGAGACTTTTATTGCTGGTCTTAGTGCTCGTGACCTTATGACTTTTTTGTATGTCCATAGGTACCTTGTTGTGTATGTATATTTATGTACTTATATGTTCTTAAAATCGGTGTTTATAAGATATAGCTGTACTGTGCTTATAAAAACCGCAGACCACACCTAGCTGTAAAATCCGACCAAACACCACCCAACCGATATATCGCCGACCGTAGCCCGACCCGCATCCAGGTTCTCACTGTCGTAAATCGCAAATTTGTCTCGTAAACTATAATAATATTTCATCGAGAGATGGACGGTGTAAGTCTTATCTAGATTTTAGGTTTATTGTACATACGACGTATGTTGTTTATGTGTTCCCACTTTTATTAAAAAACACCACACTATCGCAATATTACAAAATAATAATTAAAAATTTCAAAAATTATTTTACAATAATACTTACCTCAAAATAGGCTACAATATTTACTTACAATGTAGAAGTAGGAAGCGTAAGTACAGGCACGTTCGTGATAATGATTACCTACTAGGCAACGTTTCATACTAATGCTCCGCGAGGCGCCAGTATCCATTTAGGATTCATGGCGCGTGTCCTGCGTGTGCCCATGACAAAATAAGATTATGCTCTCGTCTCTCGTTGCTTTGTCCAGACAGGGCTTTGTGAAGTTGCTGAAGAGTCAACAAGGACCGACTTACCTTTCATAGGCTATTTAGTAGCACTATAGTTTAACTTGTGAATTTAATTTGCACATTATTAAAATATAAGTTTTTATAGACCTTAAATTTTTATTAATAAGTAAGTACTTCATACAAAATAAACCAACATAAAAAACTCTACGAGTCTGTTAGTAAACCTACCTATATAGGATTCGTGCGCTTTTATTGAAGATGGACTCAGGCTGTAAATAATGAAAATAAGTGGAACAACATTAAGCCCTATAACTCTCGCGATCCATTCAATGCCTTCAATTGCATCAGATAAATTATTCAATGCGAGTGGGCTTTTTATTTCGCGCACTCCAGGGTTCTGGGCCTGGCGTGCATTGTTGGAAGGTGCACGATTGTGAACGTTCTAGTAACTTGTTTTGAATTTTAAATGTATTATTTCTTCGGTCTATTTGCTGTGACCCTTGTACACCGGTCTACTTCGATGCTATGCTATGGTATATGTTTCACTTCAGGAGCCATTCATGTTGTGCCTGATTCCTAATTCATGAGGCATGACCTCGGTCCTCCTTAGCTTTGACATGTAATGTGGATGACGTTAGAATCGTCCAAATTTGTATCTGATGTCTTCTTTCTGATTCTAACGTCATCGGGTTCAATTTAGGTCTCGAACAAAGATTCTGTTTTGTTCCTAATAAAGTCTGGGCCACCCATGTTATAATTTATTAGTGCATTAATAATTCTCTTCTGCTGTCTAGAAAGCAAATTGCTTTCGTGTTACGTGTGTATTTTAGGGCGCAATTAGTCGTTATGTTCAGTTGGAGTAGACGTCACAAATAGTAAGAGGGTTACAAAGTCTTAATTAATTTCGCTGTGTTAAAATTAGCTTTGAACTAGTCGACCCGGCGAACTTCCTACCGCCTAACCTTTTACTATCTTGTGAATGTATTATGATAAACCTTCTCCTTGAATCACTGTTTCTATAAAAATATACATTAAAATCCGTTACATAATTTTAAAGATATAAGAATATATGTATTCTAGGACGAACGCGGGAAGAGACTTTATTTTATACTTACTATGTAATGTATTGTTGTTGTCTTAAAATTATCATAGGAGACGATCCTAGTTAAGTATGTACTAAGTACCCATACCCACCAACTTATTTTGCTTTAGTGGTCCCGCTCGACAACCTTCGCAGATGTTGCCTGAAATGGGAAAACCGCAGCTATCTATATTACATTTCAGTTCTAAGTAAAGGTAATTATCGCGACAAACAGATGCCTCATTTCTCCTATTTAAGCAGCTCTAGCAGCTAAAGTTCCTATAAAATAGGTAAGGTTCTTTTAAACTAATAATAATTTAGGTACCTACTTAAGATATGACAAAGAAAATCATCTGGCTTGTGTAACGTATATGACCCGACCTTCACCGTCTGCCGTCTGTTCAATACACTTTCGTATCTAATAATAAACAGCCTATGTCTGTATTTCTGTCTGTCTATGACATAACGAAAAAAGTGTTTCTTTATTTAAATCACAGATTGGCAAAGACACGGCAGGCCTTTCTGGCAACAAATTAAAAACTCAACATTTTTTCGTGACGCCAATGAGTTGTTTTCAGTGTCCACCATTTTTTTAATACTTACGAACTATTTATTTTCATGTTGACTTCAAACGAAGGATAAATCTCTTACTGTACGGTACGACAGTGCGAGTTCAATTTCCTACCGATCTATTTCCGTGTCGATGAAAATCTAGGCGAAAAAAACATTCAGGCTGCGATTATATTTTTAGTTTCTCAGTTTGGTTCGGTAAGCTCATGAGAGTAGTCTTCATTAAAATAAATATGCTTATATTCAAATTAGTATGTAATTTAAGGCAATAAAATAAAGTTCTTAGCGTATAAATCGATCGAACGGGTCGGGCGGAAATAATGACTCTTTAATAGATCAATTGATTGGTAAACGAAATGATTTGACGCCCCGTATTTTGTGAACGCAACTCAATAAATCTCTTCTATAAAGCTGCTATTCTACGTTGCACAGTTGCACATAAGGTGCGTCATTTCAATGCATATGTAATAGCAATTGCATTGAATGAATTTTTCAATTATTGTGCTTCTGACAATAGGTATGAGTACTAACTACCTATCAAAAGTTTTAAGGCTTGCATTAATTTGAAAATGTGCGTACAATGCTGGTGGTGTGATAGGATAGATTGTTACAGAATTACTAACGTTCTAAGAATACATTTTATAAATACATTGAATATAGTATGCCTGTTTTGTTACTGACAAGTCTATCTATATCCCCAGTCATAAGACCCACGCCCAGTGAAGATATTTACATGCACGATTACCTTTTAATCAGCATAGAGATGCGTCCGCCATGTCTCGGCTTCAACGATTCATTAAAAAGTGTTTAACAAAAGTTATTCTTGTAACAATTTGTCGGCTATCGTGTAAAGAATTCGTCGGCCCTACGAATGAGTCAAAGGGACAGCGCGTGCTGAATGTATAAATTGTTGTGCTTTCCGACCACACGTTAACCACCACGGTAGCCGGTTGTGACAGAATATTTATTGTTTACAGGAAATACTCAAGGCTTATAAGCTGAAAGTCTGGCGTAAGTTTCGACGAGGATCAAATCGACTTGTAATAAGTTGAAAGGTGTTTTCGAGTGGACGCAATGTCGTTTAGCTGTGTGTTGTGGCAATTGCTTTAATTTTGATTGCATACACCCACTGCGAGCATCTCCATGCTATTTACGTGAAATAAGTACAAGGTACGTTGCATCAGTGGTACCGGTGGGTCGAAGTTCATTAGCATTTGGACAATGCTTGCTCCACTCCCTTGTCTGAAGTCCCGTCTGAAATCATTGCACATGCAAGAGAGCGCGTGTGCACGCTTGCATAACTGCGTTGGCGTCCCGAGATCTTCGAATAATCGCTTATGACACGCTGGGCCCGCTAAGATCACCGCAATTAAATAAACCAAATCACCGTCCTTCGTTTTAAACTATACTTGACTCAGTATAAACAATATGGCGTACATAGTAGGTGCGAGTGAAAGGATTTCAATTAAATCTTCCACGATATCGAAACGTCTCATCTATGCAGATTCCTAGAATAAGGCCGCATTACAATAGATGATTGACACCTGATATTGATCTTGTGTTAAGTAGGTATCCTTGCTACTTTCGAATAAGTTTTTTTTCAGTAGGCGTGTTTTATAGCTTCTATTATAATACAAAAGAAAGCTAACAGAACAGGAGAATACTTTGTAATACCATGGATGAAACAAAATACAATAAATAGGAAATAATTTAAAAATATCATATCAAAATTAGAAAATAAAAAATATAAACTCATTTTTTTATTTTAGTTTAGTTATACTTATCTGTAAGTATGCTAAGTATTTTCCAGACAAGCTCGTTTTGACTTCTGTGGACTGGATGGGCTATTAGACGAATGGGACAAGAAGCTTAACGCATACAACCTATTCAATATTCTAGAATGGATGATCTTTCATTCTAATAGGTTACTAAGAGTTAAACAAGGCACCTACGACGCTGGCACCTAATTGGGCTCTAGCAACCGTCTTTGAGGAAGCTGACTCACAACCGTTCCCAGGCGATAAATTTTAATCTACTTACTATTCCTCCGGGGGACGTCGCAAATCATTCGCCGGCCGGAATACGACGTTTCAGATGAATTTATTATTTCAATTATAAAGAGTTATGTTTATTTGAATTCATTAGGCAACGAAAGTGTTATAAAAAATTGGAGAACGCCGTAAACCACCCGGGTTCGATTCCCGGGCGGGGCGAATATTGATATGATGAATATCGATGTTTGTTTCCGGTCTGGGTGTGATGTTCGTCTCTGTGTGTGTTTCGGGCACCCTAGATACAGGTTCTTCCTAGTTAGGGGCTCTGAGTGTGATGTGTTATTATTATTATTATTATTATTATAATTCTAAACTATAAATTCAATGACATTTAAGAAACTTTTTTTTCGTATCAAAATGTTTGTTTTTTTTTATAGATCTTTCACAGATATTTTTTAATGACTTTAATGCAGTTATACTGAAAGAGAAGGAACTAGACTTTACGTTGGCTATAAATTAAAATGGCTTAAAGGAAATAAACTTAATAATGCTATAGTGCAGTTAGATCAAAACAAGCAACACATTTATCGCGCCTCGGTATCTAAACAAATTTAATCAAATGAATGACCAATTAGCGCGTTTTATGGAAAACAAGCGATTATACAGATAAACAAACAGAGATCGAGGAATTATTTAAGAGTCTAGATTGTCATAAAATAATTGATGTGCGGCGTTGTGCATTGCATGGTGTGGCGCGTCACGACGAGCACTACTAGGCTACTACGCCGTGTAAATGTCTAGCTGTTGCACGACATGAATAAGAGGTTTATAGTTTATACACCTACAACCTACCCTACTTTGAAAGTTCAAAACTTAGATCTATCGATGATACGCAATTAGCCGCGAACGCAGGATTTCTCATGGATAATTCCTTGGATTAAAAATCCTATCGAAAAGTTCCGTAAGCAATCCCAACCAATGATGGACCGAAGACGACAGCTCGACCTCGCAGCGTAACACCAATAAGCTACAATTTCCCAGAACTGAAACAGAGTCGCTCTTATTTCAGCCCGCGCCGCGCACCGTAAATGAACGTTTCCCGAATGATTCTACGAACTTGACCTTTTCCGAGATTATGATGGCTTTGATTGATAGATCAGATAATGATTGGTATCTGAGTATATAAATTTAAACAATTTATCTTTATTTGAATCATAATATTTCAAAAAAAAAATTTGGAAAGGAGCATTACCTAGTATTTTATTTTATCATATATCGTGTAAAATGCTGTACGCTACCAGCCTATGATTATATGAGACATAATAGAGACGCAATTAGCATTTTAAATTGATTGTACAGAATGACAGGCAAAGATACATTGTACACAAAAATCACGTTTTCTTATAAGAATAGTTTTAATTTTTTAACAAAAGTATTAGTTTTTCCAGGTTGGTATTTCAATTACTTAATGGATGAAACTACGGTAGCCACGCATCTGTCAGTTTTATAATTGGGTTCGTATTTTTTCTATTTAGATACAATACTTATTTTGTAAGTGGCGCTATTGTTTCTTAGTCGTCGTTTAATTCTACTAAATCGAAGTGTTTCTACATTACGGTTTATGACTTCATTTTACCAAGTGACCTGGCACCGTGGCCCTCATAAAACCACGTCCAGGACACCAGAGGAAGTAATTAGCGAAGGGTCAACACTGATGACTTGACGTTATCCATCATCTTGCCACTTGCCCAATTTAGGGCTACGCAAAATTAATTAAAGTTTAGGGTACAGTCATTGTATTGTTATGTAAGAAGCAACATTATATTTTTTTAATTAAATGTTATCTAAGAACAAAATTCTCTCAGTCTTGTTTCTTTTTACACAATAAAAAAAAAGTTATAATTTTATTGTATGCCAAGTTGTATCACAGGCAGGAGTAAGGACGAATATCCTGTGGTTGTATAGTTCAGTAATAGCAATTGAATTCATTAGTTATAAAATTTAAAGGTAAGTAATTAAATCTTCTAATAATTATCTAAATTTAGCAAAGACGGAACCCTCAGATCTTATTTTTATACAAACTGACACTGGTATGGTACATAAGAAATTTATTAAAGTGTTGATACCAACACATGTTGTGAAGTAACGCCCCTAAATTGTGGCCGTGACCATCCCAATTTACACTTCATGTAATCAAATCGTTTTATTGAATGACATGCTTTTTGCGCCTTATTTTTATTAATTTTTTTATTATAATCTAATAAATCATTAAATCGAATATTCAAACTTATCTCAAAACCCGTAAAGATTGTTTATTAAACTATAATTTCTTAAGTACATTTAAAAACGTAGTATATGGACTATATTGCATGAGGTTTGGTGGTTCTGTATAGTCCCCCACGCGGCTTCAGGCAAGCTAATGAGAAACCTGCAATCCACAGAAGGAGCTAAGACCCAAATAACAGAACAATGTATGGAGGACACAGCTGTCGTGTCAAACTTTCTCGCGGCATCCTGCTGATCAGACCATGGTCAGACCCATCAATCAAGTCAAGAAACCACCAGTAGACGCCCCTAAACGAGTATAACACAGTCAAATAAATAAAAATAAAACATTATACTTAAATACAATAATGTAACTTGAATTGATCGATCTAGTAGAAAATGCAGCAAGTGCCCTACGATTGAACGAAGGAAATACAAACAATTAACTAACATTAATTCAAATAATCTTAATATTCATAACGTAACAAAAAAAACACCAGTTAAAAAAACCAAGTAGCTTAATTTTGTATCTGACTCTATTCGTCAGTATGACTTTCCTTTTATGGTGATGCTGTGACAATTGATAGTAACACGTTAAAAAAACTTATGTGAGTTAAATATCTAATAGGTACGTAATACATTTGATGCTTTATACTTAGTACACGGTTAGGTCAATGCATAACTTAATAATTGAATTAGAACAATTAATACAACCACAGTCTGGAACTGTAAGTATAAGATACCAGCGCTTGTTAATTACAAAACATACAGCAAAAATGAACCAGACACAGATCTGTGAACTTCGACGTCTGGTCTCTAGGTGCAATGAAAGCAGCACATTAGACTGCTGGGCGCTTTGTTAGCTCCCGTGACTCACGAGTTGATGAACTTGCCAATTTTCAAGAGGCAATTGATCGGGCTTTTAAGTTTCTCAACAAATATAATCCCGGCAAAGAAGCTGAATAGACAGGCGTGTTTATTTTATCTTACACCGAATTAAATTTGTAAAAACATACACTAGATGACTCATTCAATAACGCTACGATAATTTAACTGAAACATTTGTTGGATAACTGACCCAAATCAGAAATACGAAAACAGAACGGATTAACAAATTGATTTACGAAGAACAGAACAGAACAGTTATCCTAAATTCAAATTATCACTGTCGTTAAAATCATGTTGTAAGTATAGCTAGTTATTGTAAAACAGTAAGGAAGACTTTAATGTGTCTGGTCTCGCGGGCACGGTTCAGACAGGCAGGAGGCGAGGCGGTGAAAACTAGGACGTCTAGCGAAACCGTTCTATAAACCAAATCAATTGGTCTAAACGAGTAAAGTTTTTTATACGATGAGATCAGTAGGGTGAACGGCCTGTCTGGTGAATGGGAGCGGGTCGCCTGGATGGACCACGGAAACTCCACGCTTTCACACGCAATTTTTGACACTTGCTAATATACCTAGATTAAGTGTCAATTTGAAGTAAGTATCATATGTGATTTTTCTTTATTTAAACCTATTGCGCCCCGCCAGCGCAATTTCCCTTCAAACAGTTAAATCTTGTTTGATTTTCATAAACAAAAATAGCCTATGTCCTTTTTTTATGAGGATTTATACTATCTCTGTACCGAATTTCTTTTAAATCTGTTCAGTGGGTTTGGCGTGAAAGAGAGGCAGACAGACATAAACACAGAAATACAGAGCTACTATAAGCATACTCAATGAATGATATGATATAAAACTACTATATTTTACATTTAAATCCAGTCTTTACACTAATAACACTTCAGGACTTTTTGTTACTTTAATTATTTAAATGCCAGTTGTAAAGACAACATTTTTAAAGAGAATTTGAAGAATTTTATTAATAGGGAATCATCAAACATGTTATTGACACAATAAATTTAAAGAAGTGTCTAAACAATGTTGTTTGAAGAAAATTTTATTTATTAAAAGGAACACAAAAATATTTACAGTATATATTACATATTTAGCCGCCTCCGTAGCTCAGTAGCGTAGCGCGTTGCGCCACGGCACGGAAGGTTGTGGGTTCGATCCCCGCAGAAAATACCACATATTGATTTCTCACAAAAATCACGTTGTGGTTGTTTTCGGTTGGATAGGACATTGCAGGCTTGAATCACCTGATTGTCTGAAAAGTATGATGATTCCGTGCTTCGGAAGGCACGTTAAGCCGTTGGTCCCGGCCGTAGTAGTGGTCGTTATAACCGCGGCGACAAGCTGGCCCCTTGTCACGTTGGTAATAAAGCATAAACTCGGCTAAACGTGGGTCCGGCTCTCAAGCTGGTGCCTCTGCCTAACCTTTCGGGGAATAAAAGGCGTGAGATTATGTTTATGTTTACATATTTACAGTATAAAATTCCGGTTAACTAAAAAAAAAAAATTAAATGTTAATGTTGTTTTAACATTAACATTTCTATTATTTACTTTTTCGACATTTCATTGGGAGAATTGGTAGAAGTCTAGTTAGAAAAAAGACAATAGTTAATGCGCTACTTACTTTTAATCAATATAGAGTAGTGGTCATCATCATACAATTCAACATCACAAACATACCATAATATTGATCGATTTATGGAAACCTATAAAACTGTTGATTTAATTCGGGTTCTCAATTCAAATGGCTATAAGTCATCAGCAGACGCTGCGTTGAATCAAGAAAGCCCATTAATTTAGTCAACGATGCAATGACTAATAACGAGATCTAGTTCGGACTACGTTGCCTCGTGCCCAGCATTGTGATTGATGCGGGGCCTGGCCGTCAGCCAGCCTGTTCTGATGATTAAGGTGGCGCCGCGTGGAGACTGTTCCCTGACGTGGGACATTTTCTTTGATACCTCTGGTTATCGGAATTCGATGAGTGAAAGTAAGCCTAACCTGTATAGACTAACCGTATTATTCATAAAGAAACAATAGGTTTAAATTAAAAAAGCTTTACTGGAGATACTTCTATGGTTTGGTTACTTTTACTTATGGTAAAAGTTGAGGGAGGCCTATGTCCAGCAGTGGACGTCCTACGGCTGAAATGATGACTTATGGTAAACTGACTAGTTTACGAGATCATCGTACCACTTACTTACTTACTATTTTGTACATGTAATATACATATAAACCTTCCTCTTGCATGACTCTATATATTAAAGAAAACCGCATCGAAATTCGTTGCATGGTTTTAAATATTTAAGCATAAATAGGGACAGACAGCAGGAGCGACTTTGTTTTAAACTATTTATTGATATTGATACGTAATATCCAGTCTAAATTAACATACGTCAAATTACTAAAATACTCTTTATTTTTTTATGAATGACAGGGTTAACCTTTTTGAATCAATGTTTAAGCACATATCTCTATGGTATTTTATTTGTTAAAGCACCATATATAAAACAGGAATATCAAACAAGTCAAACGCTTATGGTCGTGGGAATTGACTCCAGAAACTTCAAGACAGAAGCCAACTGATTGACCTCGCGACTAGAGTAATTTGTTAGAACATTTAGAATGCAGACGACAAAGATTATTGACAAATTGATAGGCGCCATGCATGCTCCTTGACTTATTGCCTGATTTAATCATACGTCGATTATTGTGCTAGGATGCACTATAACAAGATCAATTGATTCTTCATTCTATGCACCGGGTGAATAGATTTGTAACAGATTTTTGTTGTGTTCGCAGCGTATAAAGTAGATTTATACCTACTACATTAGGAAGAAATTAGTTAATGACGTGAATTAAAAAGTCTTATTTAGTGATATTTTATTTACCTATATTTTCTAATTATTTTTATAAATCGCTAGATTTCTGTGCATCTCTTTTGAATAGAAGCATTTCGTAGTGAGTTAGCATACCTCTATATTTTAATTAAGAGTAATATTCACAAAATGATTGTTAGTCGCTATTTTACACATGAAAAAATCCATATATCAACTGAAATTCTTTGCTTGGCTTCGCATTGAGGAGTTCTATTTCTATTGTTTGGTTTCAGTCGACGGCGGCGGCGAGGCCCTCGGTCGGCGTGAGTGGCGCCTGTTGCCGCCAGTGCCGGTAAATCATAAAATTTGGCCCGTGGCCAGCCGGCAGTAGAGAGATTAAGTTTGTGAAGAATAGAGTTCAGCTGTTTAGGGCCTTGGTCCGGACTAATATAACATCACTTTTTTTTCTTCTTGTCATTACGATCATCTTGGCCAAAAAACTCCCATGCTAGGCTTAGAGACTGGTCTTGTGAGACTCATTCAGTAAGGATTATGTGGCTGCTCTGGCTACTCTCCATAATACGGAGCGTCGTCCTTTTGTATAAAAAGCTCTTATTAAAAAGAAAAATCCTTATTTTAAAATATAAGGCGTTTTGGACAAACTTTAAAAGAGAAGATCATAATAATTATGTTATGTAGTAGAACAGTTATGTAGATGGGACATGTTGTGACTGCTATGAATATTTCGTCTCATTAAACTGTACTAAGGTCGTATTTTCAGCATTTTACTGCGACAAGGACTGTTTCGTGACATAAGCAAGGTTTATTTTAGAAATCCTAAGTCGTCTGTAATGAAGAAAATTTATGTACAGTATAAACAATTAAGCTTGAGGGTTGTTTATTCCTGCTAACAAAATAATAAATTATATCCCATTAAAAAAACATATTTAAATATTTGTTAATATCTTAAGTACAGAACATATAATACTTACATACCTCTTATAATTAGGTATTCTGTGATCTCAACTCTCAAACTCAAATAATAAGATCAAAAAGAAATTTTCGGATATTCTTGTCATGTATCTGTCTCAGCTTTATTAATTCTCCAAAATAATAAAATAAAGTAACTTCCTCGCGACTATTTATAATGTAAATGTTAATATGTTATGTGCCAGCAGACTGCGATTAAACGTAATAAAGGCTCTCCCACATAGAAGCGTTATTATCGGTCGATAATACCGGATGCGTTTTTCCTTGCGATGATATCGTCCGATAATTCTTTCGTACTACGATCTCGCATCTTTATGCTGAATCGCACTAGTCCCAGTACAAAAATTTCATAATTTAATGTATAATAATAATATTCAGTTCTAAAAACAGATATCGCGTATAGCGCATCCGGAAATATAGACCGACACCGACAATAACCGCACCGATGTGGTTAACGCCTTAAAAGCTACATTTCGCTAAGACTCGATCTAATTTGGAGCTTCCGCAATTATAATATTATTTTGTGTGTCATCTACTGCGACTTTAGAGATAGGACTAGTATTAACATAAATTTAGATAGGTATACCTACTATAATTAACTACATCTTGCTAGAGGAAAATAGGTTATTTTAATTGTTGCCCTTAAAATTTAATCAAGTAATAAATATAAAAAATTGATGTTGCTAGCCAAAAATTCGTATAATTTTATTTTTACTAGCATTTGCTCGTGGACCGGAAAACTCTCTTACTATTTAGGCAAGGTCTCTTACTCTTGTCGCGGAGTTGAACATCGAAACATCTCCCGTGACCCCATTGCTAACAGCCGAGATGGATACCGGCGGGGTTTTAGTGGGTGAGAACCCCGCATGACCCTGCGGCTCCCCCCGGGGCTGCAGGGTACTCGTAGGGAGTTTCCCCGCCTAAAAAAAAAAGACTCTTACTCTAACACTACACTACTGATCCGACTAAATAAAACCTTCACAATTCTGGCTGACTTACAATTCAAATTCTTATTCTTTGTCTGGAGTAGGTACTATTGTTAGACAATCTGTACAATACAGTCTACTAGTGTGTTATTCTTGGAGAAACTTCAGCTACTAACTACTTAGTCTGTGTTTTATTTAAAGTGGCCAGAGCCAGTGCTCGCAGTGCTGATGATATGTTTTGACAGCGCGTTACTAGCGCTTCAAACGATACGTCTACAGTAGGTACGGACTTTTATTGTTATGGGAAACAAGGTGTATATTGTGATAGCAACGCTTGGCTAAATATTACAGAACTAACTCATCCGGTCCGGCAATCAAAATAAAAAAGTACACCTAACAAAAATATTAATGAATGCCTACATTTAAAGTTATTACTTTACAATGCTCCTCGATTTGGTATTTTTTATCTTGTGATTTGCAGCCTCGGGCCTTTCCTTGTGGTGGTCGTCATCGTCCTGCCATCTCCGCGGCACTAACTCGGCGGCGCTGTAGCTTTCCGATCAAAGTTTTCCTAAGAATTAAAGATTAAATACTAATAAGAGCTTAGTTAGAAGTAACGCTTACAGCTTAGAATACTGTGGTTTAAAGGTTTAACGATTGATAACACAACATCCGTGATAGACAAGCGTCGCCTGCAGGCCAAAAACTAATTAGACCGCCCAAGTTGTAATATGCTGTTGAAACCCACTACCACCAATATTGACCCAGCAAGCGAAGCGAGCGGAACTTCTATGTTTCAGCTCCAGCAAAAGTTCTTTCGTATATCTTTATGTTCATCTCTACATCGCATTTCGCAACCGATTCTTTATAATAATAATAATAGCACATCACACTAAGAGCTCCTAACTAGGTAGAATCTATATATCTAGGGTGCCCAAAACATATACAGAGACGAACATTACACCCAGACCGGAAACAAACATCGATATTCATCATATCAATATTCGCCCCGCCCGGGAATCGAACCCGGGTGTACACGCTTACTCAGTCCACATCACTGCCAACTGAGCTACAGAGCAGTCATACGGATTCTCATATAACTTTGTTTTCAAAATGTCTAATGGCGAGCAAAAGTGCCTGAGACAAATTTCAAGCAAACTGTTAATGCAATTTCAAGCTATAGAAAGCTGTATTTTCGCTTCCCACATACCTATTTCACGAAAATCGGTTAAGACTTTCAACAAGTAGAGGAGAACATGCAGTGATCTAACTTCATCATTACATACTGATATTATAAATGCGATAATAAAGTTTCTAAGGAATGCTTAGATGGTTATTCCACTGTTACGGTAAAACTACTGATCGGAATAAGATGAAACTTTATAGTTTTATTTACAGCGGAATAGCACATACGCAATAATCAATGATGACAAATGAGCGTACGAGATAAATATTACCGAAGCTGAAGCATGGAGGTCTGCAGCATACACGAACATGAGTTCTTTAAAGTACCAAAATTATAGCTGATATACCTATAAACTCATGTCACAAAGGGAAATAGGAAGTTTAAAATTTATCATTCATAATATATCAGGTTGCTGACTTGAAGGTCTCTCCAAATCCCCTTTTGAACACATGTGTGTATTGTATATATCCCGAAAGGTTAATCCCTTTTTATATGAGCTTAATGTATTTTATCGTTCATACCAATGTGTTGGTGTTGATATCAGATACAACACAACTTTTATTATATTTTTTATGGTTTTCCACGGCTGGGCAAAGGCCTCCCGCCTTGTCTCCCTTGTCTCTATCGAGTGCCACCCCCAACCAAATGGCCCACCGGTACGGTTTCATTCAGCAAACTTGACCGGCCCAATTCTATTTAAAACATTTTTTAAATTATTACTCACAAAATTCTGCATAATCCTGAAATTATAATGTATTCCGAGCGACATTTCAGTAAATATCTGAAATATGAAAATGTTTCGGTCAGTCTGGGCTTTTTGCAAACACAGTCGCGCCCTATATAAAACTTGGAAAAGTGTACGCAAGCATTTATTCCGATATTTTAAAATTGGAAGTTGTAGACGAGAGGCGCGCACGCAGTCAGTGGCTTGCTAGTCGCCGCGCCGCGCGCTCCGCTCCCGTGGCCCAACAACGTCGTCGTCGCTCGCACCCGCTCCTTGACAACGCTCCACTCCGTGTGCCTTTTCATATAATATCAAACAAAACTATTTTACATAGAAAACAACAACACGTGGTCCTTTGCTAAAGTTCCCGCGAACGCTCTGTGCCGGCACCACGTTTTTCACTGCGATTGAATAAATCAGCTGTCGTTCAAGAAATTTCACTTTTTACCGGCTAACGTCACTCAATCGTCGTCTACGGTGCGTCTGCTCTGTGTCAGCGAAATGGACTTCTAAATGCATGTAAGTAATGTATATTAAGAAAATTATATTTTGAATATATAACGGATGTGATAATAATATAGAGCCACATTTATTTATAAGGCTAGCCTTATTTATATACGAGTTAATTCTTGCAATATCATTTTTCATTACATTTATAGTTATTTGCTTACCATCGAAAATTTAGTTTTTTTTTAAATCGGAAATTGAAGGAAACTGAATTATGATTGCTTTTATTTAACATGAGAACATTAATTTATAAATTTACAATGCGAATCTTTAACACTTGAACAAATAACCGCAATTTTAATTAAATATTTTTAAAACACTACAACCATTAATTTTACTCTAAATGAGAATTAACACCTATAATATATTATATTTTATACTGTTGTTTTAACCGAAGCACTCGAAATTAACCGCCGAACGCGAGATTTTTTATTATTTCTATAAATGATTGTCAAAATCAAAAGTTTCAGTAGCATTCTAAAATTCAGGAAAGGTAATTTAAGTTAAGGTATTCTGAGGAATAGGTTCATTGCTTTCTACTAATAATTGTACGGTGGATAACTTTAAATAGATATTATTATTTTCTTAAGTGAATGTCACGGTTATCGCTGCTTAGTTGTCTTGGGTTGAGACCGATAAACTATCGACCTGAACGCCTCTGCCCATCGCTATGCTAAATGCATACCTACCTAACTTTTAATCATAATCTGGACCGGTGATGGTTATACTATTATTATAAATAACTCTGTCTGTCTGTGGGTTACTCTTTCATACTAAACTGCGGGAAAAGCGCGGGAGCAGCCGCGGAGCGCACGGTAGTAAATAATAAATAATTGGATAATGTTACCTGTACAATAGTTACTGAATAGAAAAATATCGATATAACCTACTTTATTGTAAAATACATAACTGAAGACCTCTGACACTTATTGATAACCGACATCAATTTGTCTTCAATGAATGTGTAATCGACAAACTCTATTGTTATTCTAATGTCGTCTACTTTAAATAGGTAAATCGCAAAAAGTTGTCTGGCCTTTTGTTACTGTGTCATACATAATGTAGGTAAATTTAATTTTTAGGAAATCATTTTTGATTCTCTGAATTTAGGATCGTCTGAATAATATAATGGTGCCATAGAAATTAAATGAAGTTTACAGGAAACTTTCAGATTTTTCGCGTAGTCACGTCAAGTAACGTTTTCGAAGCGAGAGCGGGGCTGAAGGTGAATGACCTAGACCTGGGTTGGTGTTAATTTTCTCCTTTGTCACTAGGTACGTATTTAGCGAGCTATGTTATTGTTAGGTTCCTAAATGGTCAGAAACGCATGTCAGACTTCCTTTTTTAAATAATGTTACCTTGGATCCAATGTCTTATTTTTCTAGGAATTTTCTTAAAGAATCTTAGGCATACCATTTAAAAATTAGAATCTAAATTAAAAATTTAAATGTACTAAGTTTTATATTGTTATTATTTTTGTCTTTTATCAAATAACACATACTTAAAATAATTAATTTAGGGCACACGCTAAGAACTAAGTAGTTAATCTATCTATAGGTATCTAAGTAAATTGGTTGCGTTAGACGACCTCCAGTCCTCAAGCAGTTTGTATCAATCAAATTGTCGTTGTGTTAATTTTCGCACTATTCTAGAGTTAATAGTCTGTCTTATATGGTTCTCAAATAGAGCTGATGCTGTCATGTCATCATATACCTCGAGCTATCATTCAAGACACTTTTTACTCAAAGATTATCGACTATTTCTAATATAGTAACAACAACTTTTTGCTCGATCAAGATTAGTTTTTGTCAGCCTCATCGCCTTTGGTGGTTTATCGGCGACCATCTTCACGATCATCCGCAATTGATAAAATGACTGAATAATGTTTTTTTTTCTCTAATGGATTTTATAAATTTAAATAATGGGTTATCGCGCGCCAATGGTTACAAAATTAACTCAGGGTTACATAATTTTTTTCTGTATTTCACAAGCAAGACAAGTGTGTAAGTACAGCCACTTATAATAAAATATCCATTCATTTATATAATACCCGGCGAACTTCGTACCGCCTATCCTACAGTTGCGGTTTTTATAGTTTTAATGATATAAGCATACATAGGGACAGACGCGGGAAGCGACTTTATTTTATACGATGTATTTAGTATTGATGATTGAAGATTATTCTGAAATATTTTGTATTCCATTAAACGCTGTACATCGTAAAATTTCACCTTAATCAAATATTCAAATAAAAATATGTGAAATTATTGGCCCAAAATATTTTTCTTATGTTTTTATTTGTTCATAAGTTTAAAATTAAAATTTCTTACAATAATGTCTATTTACATGGAACAGAGTGTGGGTAGTTTTCAAGAAAGAAAATAAATCAACATTGAGAAACAGTTATGAAGCGTAAAGCATCTTAGTAACGTTGCGGAAGATCTTCAATTGAAACTAACAGTTTGATAGCAGCGGAGGTCAGCTGATAGCAATCCGTATTGAATAGTGGTCTGCGCTTTAAACCAACGAAACGATCGATAAAATCACAAGCATTACCTCGGATTACGTCAATGAAATGGGTTAAATGGACTGGAGCAATAACAGCGGCCCTCACCGTGAACTCAACCGAGCTCATCTCGCGAAGGTCGACTCTACACGAACAATTCCACTAACAAAAACTACAAAATGTTTTACGACTTCCAATCTTTTTTCATTTCACGCGCGGGCTACACGAAACGCTTCAGTAACAAATTTACCTACCTATTGTGCCCGAAAAACATATATTTACATTTGGGTGCTCAGTAACGAAAAAAAAAGTAAACCATAGCCGGAAAACTATTGAAAACCTTTAACATAACAAACACTTTTAAAAGTTCTAACATAGATCACAGTTAGACCGCAAAACCTCTTGTTTTACCTAAACGAAGCAGCACGCTAGAAACAATAGATGTTTTACTATGAATATTTTAAAGTATTGAACAAAGATAAGTAATGATGCGCGAACTATACATTGAATTACGAACGGCAAGGTCTACTGAGCGTTGAACGTGTGTTCATGAACTTGAGTCGTTTTCGCCTTCAGAAGTTCATTGAGACCGGTGCGAGATGTAACGACATTTTTATTGTTTTTTTTTGGTGATAGCCCTTATCTCCATGTAATTAAAATGATAGATAAACAATTAAACATAAAAGTATATGAGTTTAAAATTATTTTAAACAATTTCTGTCAAATAATAACGCATTTGAATAAAAAAAGGTTTACTTGGAAAGGTTTTTGTATACAACATGCTTATCTTATTACCCATCGGGGATGATCTGCAGACACTAAGTGCCTTTAAAGAGTAATTATTTAAAAATTCAGTTAAAAATTTATGAATGAATAAATTGTAATTAATTTAATTTAATTGAATAAAACACAAAACAAGAAACTTAATACATCAGTACGTTCATAAATTCGCCTTCCATTTCAAATCTAAGCGATTGTTCCAGGTATCTTGTTTTTTATCCATGAAGAAACAAAGTCAATTTTTATGTTGATATGCCTTTTTTTACTTTTAAGGAAAATAACTTATTGACAAAATTTGTACTATAATACAAATACATATACCTACAATTAATACAATTATCAATAATACCTACCTATCTGTACAAATTTCATAACCATATTCTGGAAGTAGAATCCAAGTTAAAACATCTTGAACATCTGCGTTCATTCCGTAGCTATATTTTTACACCTCATTTAATAAGGACAAATGTTTTTGAACTAAATTGGGGTCAGACGTGATTTTTGTTGTATTTTGCAGTATACATCTCTGGTCTCTATATTGGAGCGGATTCGTCAAACTAACCTATTAAAAAAAGTAGATTGTTTTAGTACTTACCAACATTTTGTTTTACTCTGTTAAATCTAGTTAAAGTTACTACCGACTTTTAAAAGTAGAGCATTTTAAACAAAATTAAACGCTGATGGTTTATTTAATTATTTTGACGTTTCCGTGCGTAGATCAAAGTTTGTTTTAACGGCTCCCTACGAAAGAGTGAGATAAACAAAACAGTAGGTACGCAGAACTATTATTGAAAAGCGATTTTATGGTCAAAATTTCTTTTAAATGTCAATATGGATAAAATGAGAATGATAAAGATCTAATTAACTACCTCCTAATTAATAATTTTCAGTATAAATGGTGTCAAATTTTTCTTTTCAGCGGAATTTAATTGCACCCCGATTAGGTAATATGCTTAATTTTTTAAACAATCTCTGTTGAACCTCCAATTCATTACCGATCGCGATAACTTTTTCCTTAAATATTTTGCTGGTCGTTCAACGTCGACCTTCTAAGTAAAAAAGCTACATACCTACATAAAAAAGGAACATATATCGATATCCCTATTAAAATTATGTTGCTCTACAATGTAGAGCTTCTTATTCTCTACAATATATACCTACAATACGAATTCATATTATTCAATTTAATGTAAATTAACTTGGTTTTATTCGATTAACAGAAGTAACCGCAAAAAATGATATAAGTTTAATAAAAAATGTTATTTTACATAAAGGAGTTGGGAAATTACTATACTTATTTTGTTAAATTTAACGTTAAATTTGATACATAAATAAACTATAAATAAAAATTATAAGGATCATATACTAAGTTGGATTTTCCAAGAATAAATTATATTATGAAATGAATCAGTAATTTTAATAAGGTGTCATTAAACCTGAAAGATGCCACATCCGGTGATCTTCTTATCTCGCGAAGTTTATTTTTGATTAGCAGTTCGTTAAATGTTTACATCTTCACGCGTTGCTTGCTTCTTGCTATATCCCTCTTTGTCTGGTACTCTAATATAATAATAGGTAAGTAATAACTGCATACAGTCATTTTAACAAGTAAACTGAATTTAAAAAAAACATTAGTTTTTTAACTAAATTTATATTCAAGTTGATAAAAGTAAGTTTTTTTTTTATAATAGAGATTTTTTTGTTTATTCTTTAGTAAGAGGTAACAGGGTACTTTTATATTTCTCGAAGTTTTTAAAAAAATTGTTTTATTCAGATGTATAATAATTTATTCAAAACGACCTACCACCTTTTTAAAACAAGCAAAACCATCACGACCTACGATGACACAACACTGTTCGTTATACTAAGCTTGATCGATTACCTACTTATTTTTTTACATTGAGAAGGTCTTTGTTTTTTTATTTGAAGGGAAGATATAATAAAGTAGTGCTACTATTCTTAAACGTTCAATTTGATTGGCGTAAATGCTTGTAGTCTTAAAAATGTGTATTCTGCATGAATCCAGTTATAGCACATAGTTACTTGACATACCTACAGAATTCAGCTGAGGCTGTGCCCGCGACTTCGTCCACGTGGAATTTTTTCACTGTTTATCCTTCCCTGGACTACGAAAAACTTTTAAAAACCAAAATCAGTTATATCGTCCCAGCCGTTCTCGAGTTTTAGCACGTTTTAGCGAAGCAAACGTGCAGCAATTGATTTTTTTAAACATGATTATGTAAGATAGTTTTTCACACATGCGCTTGACATATCCGAGAGCAAATGTCCAAACATTATCTATATCTATATCTATAATCTTCTGTGGCCTTGCGAAGGTCACTGTCTCAGTTTTTTTTTTAATAATTCATGCTAATTAAGAACAAATTGTTGATAAGTAATAAAGTTTATTTTCCTCTGGCATACGGCAACTGATGGTGTATCGTAATTCGTAGTCGGATATTTTTTTGTGATTTTCTTATCGATCAGTCATTCATGAGTTCATGAGTGAGCGAATGCCACCCACATTCGTGAAAATTTGTCTTAAATGAGAACAGTAGAGTTTTTTATTGATATTATTTATCACACTTTAAAAAAACAGAGTTTGAATCTACATATAAATAAATTATTTAAGAAAGAACGTTAGTAAAATAGTCTTGTAATTTCAGGTAAGTATGATATCTTAGTTTTTATCAAAATTCTTAGGAAGACCCCATTTTAACACCAGAAAAATATTAAGTGGCCAGTAAAAGGCTTACGGTGAAAAAACGAAAGTGCCCTATTGGACCAGAATCTAAAAACCTAAGTGTAAACTTTTTATACAAACATTCTCTATTTTCTTCAATGACGACACCACTGAAAGCAACGACTTGTGATAAGATGAGTTTGAAACAAACAGAATCTAGTCGTAAAACGTCTAATAAAAGCCTCGAGGTTGGAATTAAATATTATGCACGGCAAGACATACTACCTCTACTAAAGATAAATGTGCATTAGCCTAGTTCTAAGAAGCTAATGAATAATTAATGATTAAACGAACTTACCTGTACGTGAAGTTCTATCATAATTATACGAGTAGTTTTGTCCGAAGAGATTAGCATTAGTAGACATGTAGTACCCCGCTAGGATTCGCCACGTTCACACTGTTTGAGAGAATAAATTTAAAAGAAAAAACTTATCTATGGTCATTGGTCTCTCAATTTCAATCAATCAATACACCTGTCATTTAGTTCAGAGTACATATTATATACGTAGACATACAATTTCAAGACCTTCACGGGTTATTAGGGAGGGAGGGATGCTAATCTCTTCGGACAAAACTACTCGTATAATTATGATAGAACTTCACGTACAGGTAAGTTCGTTTAATCATTAATTATACTCGTGTTTTGTCCTCAAGATTAGCATTAGTAGACATGTAGACTTTTAGAGATTGTCTTGAAATTGTTGATAAACTTACTGCGTTAGTTGGTAAGTTCATAAAATATACTTTGTTAACATAAAATAATATAAGAAATTCTTATATCAAATTTGAATTCAGGTAACTTCTCAGTCAACAGAGCATAATAAGCTAAATACTAATGCAGAATGTATGTGTGTGTCATACGAGAAAATAAGAAAAACCAGTTGACCTCTGAAGTACATAACAGAACCTATGTAACAATTTTAATTTTTGTATATTCTTGGTTTCACTTGTTTGCATGATGGCCATACAATTAATTTGATAGTACAAGGAAGGTTTATCTGAAATACCGCTTCAATCTAGTTTGTTACAAGCCATGAGTTACAGACGTAGTTACAGATTAGCTGTTTGTCCGATATTGTGGACTTGTAAAATAGCCAGTTTCATTTTTCAAAACAAAAAAAAAAATTAATATAATTAACCAATAAAAATTACTCTTTATCTAAATAAATGGGAGGTAGCGGGTGACGTAACAATATAATAAAAAAGGTAATCATTCTGAAATGAATAGCAATTTTAAAATAACCCTTTAGCATATCCTGGGCATTGCAAATCTGCACTGTAACTCAATATAAAACATTTTTAAGCGGAGTGAAAATATTCATACTTTTCATTTAGAAATTTTTCCAAGATGATGTGTCGGTTTTCAAAAAAGGTACATACTATAGGTTGTTCTGTACATTTATAGGTTGTAGAACATTACAAGTCTTTTTTTTTTTTTTTTTTTGTATAGATAATATGACAAAAATAATAATTGTATTACTCATTTCATTCTTTGAACTTAATGCTTACAGTAATGCTTGTAAACATTTCTGAATATCTATCATTTTTACCAAATTTTTTAAAAAAGGAATATTAATAGTGATAAAAATACAGAATCCCCTTAATATTTTAATTTGTAAGTCAAGGTAGAAAACTACGCTGACTATTAGATGATCATAAAATTTAAAGTGCTTGTGGAAAGGGAAATTTTCATAAACCTATCTTGGGCAAGTTAACCCAAAATATGCCGTTCTGGATCTGGAATCTTCTGAATTAGCTGTGACGTGTTCGATGATAGACAAATAAAAATTGGATCTATCTGTATTATATTTGTAAGTACTCTGTGCTGTATTCAATAAATCCAAGTCTAATATTAGAGCAAAAAACCATACCTGCTTTGTTGTTTAAGCATTCATGATATTCCCTGATTATATAGGTTTGATAACTTACTCAGGGAGCTGCTACACTTGGCAGGTTATCACTTAGATCAACGGTTTCCTTTCTCTGAGGGTTATCATCACATGGCTGGCAGACGGCGGTTTCCTTTCTCTGAGGGTTATCATCACATGGCTGGCAGACGCTGCACTCCTGAAACTAGGGTTACCTTAGCCAAGGGTACCTTCGAACTTTGCGGGCTAAAAGTATGATAAAACATTAAGCTAATTTGCTTTAAGTAGGTATGTTATATTATAAAATAACTTTATCGAGTCATTAGCATATTAGCATACTCTTATACGACCATTATGCCGCTTTAACCATAATAATAAATATTATTATATTATATCTTTTTATATATAAATATTTCCTAATATCGGTAAAAAATGAAAAGGTTCCTTGTTTAACTAATGAAACCTAAGAAAATAGGAAAAACGATACGAGTTTAATACTTGAACAATTAAGTAAAGGAATTTTCTCAATTGTTGATAGTATTGCAAATAATAGTAACAGCCTTCACTCACACAAAAAGAAATACTTCTAGTGTTGTTAAAAACCCCCTGAAGTCAGTACCGTTTCATATGGATATCATTGGTGGTTTTTATTATTATTTTTATATGTATAGTATAACAAATACAATGATTTTGATAGCTGTCATACTGTATAACTAAGGTTTTTTTTTTTTTTTTATAATTATTATTTATTTATATTATCATACTCTTCGGTATCACGGGATGGAGCCCGGTCCTTTGAGAGGCGTGCGAGGGGACGAATCCAACTCGTAGAGGCCCTTTCGAGAATTTTGCTATATTGTATATGGATCACCACCAGCCACCGCCACTAAATGCACAAATAGATCATGCGCCCACCCATGCATCATTATTATTATTATTTTAATTTTTGTTATTTTTTATTGCAAAAGTGGTGCTCTAGAGTAAAATGATAAATTCTTATATAAATTTTTAACTTAGGTGCTAGTAGAAATCATCTTTGTTCCGCTATTCTTTACCCCGCTGTTGTTTCGCCCCAATCGTTGAGAAGAATACTTAAATAAGTTTATAAGAAGGTATTAGTTTACCTTTAATTATGTTACTGGTCACCTTTTGGTTTTACATCTGATATCCCAAGGATCACAGTCTGAATATAGCTCCAGTCTGACAATATTTATGAAAGTTAAGTTTTTCACAAATTTCAGATTTTCTAACAAAAATAATTATTCAGGTTAGTATCTTTTTGATATAATAAAACTTGATTAATTCTCCAATGCTACATTTCCTTACAGAAAGTATTTTATTTTACTTATAAAAATGATGTTCGTTTGAAATTATAATATTGTGTTTAATTTATGGAATTTTTCAGGTTTATTTTATTGAAAATATAATCCACATCAAATAACATCAAGAATTTTAAAATAAAATTCATAAAGGTCCTAAAAAAATAAAAAAAAGTTTTATCAATAATTAAAAAATAAATAACACATCTGGACCTGATAAAAAACTTATTGAATTATTTATTTATAGTGTACTTTACTATTTTGCAATGTATTTTGTGGACGATTTTCATACCAATTTAAAATCATAGTTTGCATCTTGAACTTCCTTAACATATAAACGACTTGGTTATTAAAATACTTTTTTCATATAATGTGGTGGCAAAGTGGAGGCTAATTTGGAGTAAGTACCTAATTCATTTGTTTTACAATTTCGTATTTATTATTATTATAAATTATAACTGGAGTTCAACGTTGGGCTTGACTACGAAAAAAATATTCCATTTTAGTAAATGAAAACACTGAATATATTTTATACATTTCCAAAAAAGTACATAAATTTCCTAGGTTGCATGTAATATAATACAAATTAACTGTTATAAACAGTAGGTACTTAAATGCATCATGGCATGGTTATTTACCAGGAAAAGATATTCTGCTGGTTCATTTCCAGGAACAATATTATAGCCGAGGCCAACACAACAAGTTCAAGCAAATTTGAACCATCCAGGTTCGTCTGTTGGGTCAATCCTCCTGAGTCTTCGGAGGCTGGTTTTGTCTACTCACTAGAGGAGCAACTCCAACTCGTTGGACCAATAAATAATTGGTTACTGTATCTTAAGTCAGTTATTCAAATTTGGTAAGAAATTATAACTACCTACTAACTTCTAACTGACCAAAATATTTGGGTAGGTACTCTAAGAAGTTTTTGTAAAAGCATATAAGATAGCCAAGCAAATGTTTGCTATACGTTTTTTGTTGTTATTATTAAAAAATATTTTTACCAAAAAATACTAAATCTTCTTAAATAAGTAAGTAAATAAGAAAATATTGATAAGACTACTTAAGTGGCTGTTCATTGCATCAAGAAAAATCAAAACTTTTGTTTCCTTAAGTTTAGAAATTCATAAGAATTTTTAACATGACTTAGAGTTAGCCCGTATAAACCATCAACCTAAAGGAGATTGACCATTCTGGACCAAATGCTGCCCACGCATGTGAATATTTTTTTTCTTCTTCACATGAAGAGATATATATATGAAAAATAAAAAATAAAAATTAAAACCACGGATTTATAATATATACGTAGTACCTTAAAACTTATTTTTTTGGTGATCTTACATTTGATATATAGTTTTTTATCGTTTATGTTAAATAATATTATTATTATCTTACCTATTCTACCTCCCGAGTCCGGTTCCGACCTCACTAGTCTCGTTCGAAGCAACTTTTTTTTGTAGCAAGTTCTATATGAAAATGATAAATAAAGAGTGATTTGCCAGAATTTAGAGAAATCGAAAGTCTCTCTTGCTCATATTCAGATTTGGTATGTGCCTATCTCTTTCGCGCACGCTGGGTTTCGCTATACCTGCGTGCTTGCGCACGTGCCCTTTTGTTTGTATCATTGCTATATTTTAATTGACGAGAACAATCATGGGCTCGATTCTGTTCAACATTATTGCTGCTCATGTTATATCGGGCGAAGAACGATCGGCAGTTGTGCCCACGTTGTTTGCCTAGTTTGGTTTTTGGGATGGGCTAGGCACCAAGACGTTGTGAGGCGCCCTGCTTTATTTTTAGATTCCATAATTATAGACGACGATGATGATGACGATTGATATGGTATTTTAAAATGTCCTTAAATAAATGTTGATATTTTAAATGATACACCGTCTTTTATTTTTAAAATAAGCTGTTGGTTAGGATTTTTCGTCAATGTAAAATAGATTATTTTTCAATATTCCTTGGATAGATTCTTAAGCGCTTTAGGTTACAGACTACTGTTAGTCTAATGAACATTATGCACTATGATTCAATGCTGGGCAGCCTTGGTCCAGCGTCCATACAAAAATGGTCAATCTCCTTTCAGAATTCCTTATTCTGAACACTTACTGAAGGTAGGTAAACGAAGTTTATTTATTTATGGGATTTTTTCATAAGTAGGCTGTCATAGGATCCACCAAAACATTTACAGGATGTTAGCAGGCAACACTGGTTCAGCCAGGTTGCGGCTCAATAGTCTGCCTCAGGCATATCAAAGCAAAGCTTGACATAGGTATAAATACTACAAGTAGTATATTATTATACTCTGTGACATAGGTAACTTGTATAAAAGTTCACAGAGGTGGCTGCGTGCCTTGGGAAGCTAGGCCCACAGGACAAAGCCCTTATCTAAAGGTCTTGTGGCCCATAATTCTATACCGCTTACAACAGATTAACCAATTTTGTAAGTGAAGTCAGATGTCCATACTACCAGGTGTCCAGATTAACACAGAAAAGTGCTCAAACACCCCTCTAATGGCTAAATCGACACTAATCTTGTTGGTTTCCGTAAACAGTATGATGTAAGATGTAAGTAAAAAACCTTACTATGATGATGTAGGAAAGTGTTTCCCAGGTTTTTATTATCAGTGGGACACCCGTATTAGATGAACTCTAAATGCTGTAAAATAGCAACAAAATGGCAACCATAAACCAAACAAAACAAAATCGTACAATTAAATATTTTAAAAAATTTCAACTTACCGAGGTAGGTTATACCTACTATTTATTGGCAATGTTTAAGTTTTGTAATCGGTAACTGCAAATAAAATTCCCAGATGAAACATCCAAGGTAGGTAGGTACTTGACTTCCTGGAACACGTCAAGACCTGTGTTGACCGTTCTTGTGGAGCGGTGGCGGTGGCGTTCTGAGCCCCGCCGAAGCAGCGAACACAATAATAAACTTCTTTCATCTTATGACGAAATCTTAAAATTATTATCACTTATTACTGGTAAAAAAGATTAAATTATGATATAATTACAAAAAATATGTGTGTCGTGGCCGAAACACTAAAACAGGAATGACAGGTGTATTGATTGATTGAAATTGAGAGACCAATGACCATAGATAAGTTTTTTCTTTTAAATTTATTCTCTCAAACAGTGTGAACGTGGCGAATCCTAGCGGGGTACTACATGTCTACTAATGCTAATCTTGAGGACAAAACACGAGTATAATACGGGTTATACTTATGAACTATTTAATTTTTAAGGCAGTAAAGTATAGCTGCTAATGCTTTTCAAACTATTAAAATATCAGATTTTTACATTTACCGAGCTGGACATGAAAACCAGCCTAAAGTAGTAGTAGTTCGTTGGACTTGTTGAGTACTTACTTGCAGTTTGCAGAAATCCTCAGCGTGGTGTTTGTTTTAACTGTCTCCGTGAGGCAACTTTACGTGGTCACAAACAATTAGCGCGTGTTACGCGAATTTTACAGTTGTCTGGTTCACTGAATGGAGAGATTAACTCAAAGGTGTGGAACTTATGACGAAGATAAAACGTGACTATGGCTCGTTACTTTTACATAACACACAACAGATAAACAATGTACCATATGTTACCGCAACTTTGTCTGACAAACAACAACTAAAATGTTCTTTAATAACTATAACGAAAGTCAACTAAAATAAAACGACACTTTTGGTATAAGAGTACGAGCCAGATAGTCTAAAGTGCCTCTTGAGAGACTGCCACGGCCGCCCACGCCTTGTCAAGCTCCAAGGGATGTCATAGGCGAGCCGAGGTTCACTGCGCTTTCATTGCGCCATTTGCACAACAATTCCTGACATATTAATGGCCACTCTGTTCTGCGCCCACGATAATATTATATCCCCGGTTTTTTTCTTTCTATTCTAAAACCTCTAAGTTACGTGTAAGTCGTTTCTGACTAAATTGGCACCAAGTCAAAATGATTATTAATTTTACAATTTCCAGGTTAATTAATAAAATTAGTTTTTATTGACAGTTAATATCACGGGGTTTAATGGTTATGCGGGATTCACAGTAACAAGAAATTTCCTCGACGAGCAACTAACTCATAAAGTATAAACATCAAATAAATTTTAACAGGAAATGTTTGAAGGAGTATTCGCTGTTTATTTAAATAATTAAATGTTTACTGTTATATATTTAGTAGTATTGACAGTTTATTGTCGTAACGTAAAGTTAACTTTAGTTCGGAAAATTTACTTCTACACACATTACCTTAATGACTACTATAAAGCGCTTAGTTCAGATATTAACACGAAGTAAGTACGTACAACGGCAGGTGCACTAAAATTTTACTACTGGATAATGCAATTCATTTCAATAAAATAGCAACTACTTTTAGTCAGTTATTCAAAAAATTTATAACTGCGTCATTATCACAATCGTATTTCGTATTTAATTATCATTATGATATAATTTTATATGTAAAATGCGCTTAAACATATTGCTTCAACACAGATACATTCATCTATCTCAGAGTAAACTCATTAATATTTACCAATGGCAACCATCGATTCTTGGTGTTTAGTAAAACTGATTCAATTAGGATTTATAGGAATTTAGTTTTGCATGATCTACGTAAGCGGGTCAGCATCAACAAGTTGCATGAGAAGACTGTTTAAACACACTAAACACTTATAAGAAAAGTAAGATTTATAACGAAAATTCCGAAAAGACAACCGATGGTCTTTACAACTTTTTCCTTCAGAAATATTAAATATTTTTTTAAACAGAACTTAGACAGAGTATTTGGATATCCCATTAGAATTTTCTGAAACCTTTAAAAGTTTCCACAATTCAAAGGACAGATTCCGTTATTGATAATTTTGTTTTGTACTTCATTACTGTGCAATCAAGAAGTTTTCCCTCCCGTAAGATTTAGAATTCAGTTCATTGTTAGTCTTGGTAAGACAAAACAATAACCTTCGTTTATTTATTCGCCACAATACATGTTTATAATATTTATTGCATTATCCATAAACATCTTTATTTACTAAAATTTTATACCTATGCCGTATTTCTTGCTTTGATTACGCAAATTAATGTTAAATTCATGTATACCTGTCAGAGCGAATGTGCGCCGATTATACGAGGACAATATTAAATTGAATACAATGGAACATTTAGCCCGTGCTCCTTTGAACGGGCTGCGCGATAGAAAACTGTTACAAATGCAATACGTGTATCATCCCCATTCATGTTTCTGCATTGACCTAAGCAGAACGCAAAACACGTCTCAATGAAGATATAAGGTATAACCGTTTGAGAGTCTAGTATTAGTAATAACTTAGATTAGTTAAAAACATAGTATCCTATAATTGCATGAGGCTATGTGGTTCAGGGTCGTCCTCCATGCGGTTCTAGGAAAGCGAATAAGAAACCCACATGATACAGAAGCACTGGCCAACTTGAACACTACGAAGACAGGTAAAAGGTGCAAGACTTACGTGAGGTATGATTTCGATCATACACATCCACGAAGCCAACGATGAAACCGTGAGGAGACGCCCTCAGGCGACCCCACCTCAGTCAAATAATTGTCTTTACTTTCTTGCCCAGCGTTTACAGCGTAGGTAAAAAAAATATTGCAAAATTTTGATAGTCTAGTAATTCTAGTAAACTACAAAAACGAAGAAAGTACCATGCATCTATATTTTCGACAAAATATCAAAACAAGACAAGAGTTCAAAAAACTTGCCATGCATGATGAAATATTAGACTTAAAAATACTATAGGACGTTGACTAGGTACTTAGTTATTTATATTTATAAGAGAAAGTGATGGGTCACGGAGATAAAATAGGTGCACGTTTAGCGGTAGGTGCTAAAAACTTATTTTCATTGTGACAGCTCAGCGGGTGTCGTGTACTGTTAGAAAGAGGTCATGTTTTAGATGATTTTACTGTTCTCTACTAAATGCAAGTAAAATAATAGAAGAACATCTACTCTGAAAGGGCTGTAGTAAAACAATACCAATATCTTAATGAAGAAGTAAAAGAGCTCCTCTTTGAAGATGATAACAATAAAATATTTTTGCAATGTGATAATGGGACTCTGGGGCTATTTTAATTTTTTAATTCTGAACCGGCTTGAATATGGTTTGAAATTAATAGATATAGAGAGGTGTGAGATCTTATATCCTAACTAAAAAGTTAATCCTTACTCAGACATGTAGTTAGAGCGAGCAAAGAGCAGCGGGAAAATGCTTGTTCAAAACAAATAAGTAAAAACTGAAAATTTATACAAAGCAGGCAGAGAATAAAAACTATTAGGTACCATATTCTGGTAACGTATTCATGTATCAAAATCAAAAAAACGTAATCATCAATCACTCAACATGCCTACTTAATTTAATTGTGCGTTAATATTAAAAGTAAATTAGTCACACTCAACATTACGTAAGATTTTATTAGTGTGTTTTAACCCAAGATTAATTCACTTTCAGGATGTTGTTCTATGAGTTAGTCACTCAAGTAGTTTCCTTCCTTCTAATAATTACTACAAACATCTTTATCAAGTCATTTGCAAACCTATCCTTTTATTAAAAAGATAATAGAGTATAGCTTAGTATATCACGAAAGACAAATTTTATTTTCAAACGAATTTACAGTACCTACAAGCAAACATATTGATTTGCAACGATAGACGCTCCTAGTTCAAGGATCACGATTCACTTTCGCTTGTTGATGCTGTCGAATTAATAGAAACAAGATACAAAGCAAAAGTCGATTCAAAATTCTTATCGATATCTCCAAATCATGAATGAGGCTTCCTAAAACCAGTCTTATTTACATAAATTTCCGCATAAATTTATGCCTGATGCTGGGGATTCTTACTGGCCAATGCTCACTAAAAATTTTTTTTTCTAAGTACTTAGTATAGAAGTAACAGAAGGGCATGCGAGTGGAAAATATGGTAGAGCATGCTGCTGGCCTGAGAAGCCCTATTAAAATTAAAGCTAAGTTGACTATTATTTCTAAACTCAGTATAACACCAGCTGAGCATTCAGATTTCATCCTGCATTTTATCAATGAACTCAGCAGATAACTTCATTAAATAGACGAAATGCACAGTGATTCCAAGCAAAACACCTGAGTGATAGTGCTTCTGGTCTTCAATAGAAAAGAATAAGAACAATACATAAAATTCCAAAGCGTGCAGAGTTCATAGAAATTTGCCTATAGAAATAACAAGTGATTGCCTGGTAACAGTTAGTTGGCCTTTGAAGGTGATTCGGTGTCACGTATATTGTCTTGAATATTTTTGCAACGTGCAATCAACGCGTAGGTTAATCTTAGACGAATGACGTTGTTTAACGTCACTATAAATGTTAAATGTTTAGATTTGCATACAGGATGCATTTTTGTTATATTCTAAAGTCAAATTCGATACGCGCAGAAGGGCTTGAGTTAAATTTTCTAACAAATTATTAATGCAAATATAAGCTTTGCAATGACCAACATTCCCGCTATAAAAAGCTTTTCAATATGTTTAATTAAAAAGTTTAACCTATATATCCAATATCAATAAAAATAAAAAGTTTAACCTATATATCCTATATATCCAATATATATCAATCTTCATCTTAAAGAGGAGAGTAATTCATGAAATTACTTTTATGCAATTCTATTTACGGTCTTCGAACCTATTACAGCGTGTTAGGATCGCGAGCATCGGTCGTTGTTTTATAAAACGTTCGAAATTGCACTTCAAAGGTACATTTGCTTCAAATTGCTACTGCGTGCAGATAGGACACGCATTCCTTATTTCATTAAAGATACGTTATAGTAGTTTATAATATAGATTTATTGTGCTATTATGTTCTAGTGGAAGATTAATTGAAAATTTAGTTGAAAATTTAGCTTATTTTTTAGGAATGTTTTACTATGTATAAAATATCTTGAAATATTGAAATCATCGAATCCATCACAAACCTTGATTTTTATTCACAAATTTAATATTGTGAGTATTGTGTTCTGAAATATACCCGAACTATAAAATAAACTAATACATAAATACAGAACTGCAACATGACTGATTGCCAGGGCGTAAAAAGATAAATTGTAATAGGGTCGTATGGGTAATATCGGTTGGGTATACGAGACTATCTAGTATTTTTTCAGACTATAACCATGAACAATAAATTCAAATGCCACGAGCAATTCGTGAGCACGCCTCTAACCACGGCGCGGTGGGGTAGCGGGGCGGGCCGCCGGCGCATTCTTAGTCTAACTAACCTCATCAATGGACGAACACGAAGTCGTGTGCATGTTACTGCGCTAAAAGGTTAATATTCCCATCTCTGCTCCCATACTAGCGCGCTCAGATTGCATACAATAATTCGAGGGCAAACCGGGGCTACCGGTTCGCACAATGCTCCCCAGACAATGCCCATGGTTCATGCGAGAACGCCTGCGCCCGCCTGCAGCCCTGTGCACATTGGCCTATTCTTATATTTTACTATCTTGGTTATTGTGCTTCATAACTTTTCTACATGTTTTACGATCGTAGGTCAATTTGCTAACTACTTACACATAATTTTTTTTGTAAATGCAATTTTAGTTCAGATTAGTGGTTGCAAATTATTTTCCATAAAAATAGAAAACTATCTAAGTAAGTTTATTGTTTTAGTCACTGGTCCTCCGCTGCTGTTAAAATTTCAAAATATCCTCGCGAATTTAAAAACATCTAAATCTGATAAATGTAGCATTTGATCGAATACATACCTAACTCCATAACTTGTAGAAGTTTTTCGAAGCCATTCGTAAAATAATATTGTTATTATAACACCGTTCAAGGTAAATTAATACTAAATAGGGCATTTGAATAGTTATACAATAAATAATAAATTACGTTTTATTACCAATTTGTACTTTGTAATAAAAAAGCGCGAGCTCCTACATAGGAGGAGCATAGGGAAAACCGGTAATAAAAGACGATGTATCTTATAAGCAGACATAACGTGCAAATCAGGTCATCAGCACAGATTAGCTCTCGTCTTATCAGCAGATGCGATAACACCGACTGATACCGGGAAATCTGCGAGACTGATAGCAAATTATGTAATGTGTTCATTAAACGTACTTGGAAAGAGCTTGCAGAATTTAATTTTGATGAAACATCTTAAAATATCAGTCATGAGAGTATTTTAGCGAGTATTCCTTCCTGAAACTGCAGCAAGCAATTTTTTACGTTCTGTTAGTATGACTTAAATACTACATAGGTTTGTATTTTTTTATGAAAATGGTGCATGTGGTAAGATTTTAAAGTTCCACTGAATGTCGAAAAGTTATTTTTAATCTTTAAACTAAAAGAAAGCGTGCAAAGTCATCCAGACAGCTAAATAGACACAATGATAAAAATAGACAGATTATCGCTGGCGCCTGAATTCCAGAAAAGGTCCAACAATAAAAGTTTACTCTCGGGCTCTGGCGTGGCGCCCTTTCTTATCGCCCTACTTATCGGTGAGGCGCGCGCGGCGTGTCCAAACAAATGATTACGGAACGGGTTTTTTTTTCTTTTGGGGAATCCTCTTTTTTATTTAAATTCTGACGTTCCTAAAAAAGCGTTGTGTTTTTAATATATATTTTGAAAAGCTACTCGAAAACATTATGTATGTAACGGATTTAAAGAAAACTTAGTATATAATACAAGTAACATTTATTTTCCAAACTTATTTGAACATAGAGCTGTAAATCCATCCTATACGAACCTAATTTACTCGTGGCCAATATCACAGCATTGTTGGCAAACTGAATTGCTATAAATAACGTTCTATGCGTTTATGGCACAACATGTTTGCACTCACTATGGTGATGTCAATCATTCCCGTTTTGGTGCGTCTTTGTAGAGGAAAACTTTCCTTATTGGTACTTGGTAGAGACAATTTAACATCAAAAAGGGCATATACATTTATTATAAATTTAATTGTGATTGATTTCACTCTCATGTACGTTATCTCCTTGCTGTGAATATATAACCATAAAGTAATGGGAGCACGACTAGTGGTATATCATCAACTAAAACTAATAATTGTTATTATTTTCCACAACAGCAAAAATTTAATTTTATAGTAAACTTTATTTTAAAGTAAAGTAGATTTATGCTATTTTTCCCAATATCTTATAAAATAAGTAGGTAAATAGCTACTACATAGTTTTCATTATCAGCCATTCATGTATCCTTGTGATGTTTGTAGATGATATTCCTATAAATAAAAATAACTTAACTTCTTCTATGATTAATGTATTTCGAGAGAAAAGATATGTGCTGAAATTGGACATGTCTATTTGAGTACAGATTAAAGTTATGTAACGCTCGGTATCAGTTGGTCTCAGCCAGAGCACCTTCCGTACTCGAGTGCTATCCGTCGCGCGCGCACCTGTTTTTTTTTATCAAGAGAGATTTTTTTTGCAATTTTTACTTAAAATACATAAAGGTATATTTATATTTGTCTGTTGGAAACTGCATGGATGAACACAAAAATATGGTACATAACCGTATTATTTAGGTTCTAAATATTAGAAAAAAAAACACCAGCTTATAAATGCATAAAGGTTTTGCATTTTAACTAAAAAGTTGTATTTCTTTGTTTCAGGTTCATTATAATGCAAATCCATCAGAGCAGAATGCAAAAATATCGAATTACAAGCACAAAATATCGTCGTGTTTATCCGTTGCTTGAGCCTATCAAGTGCGTTTTAAGCCGCACGGTATAAAAAAAATGCGCCGGTAAAAGTGTCGCCATGTGCAAGTTTAATTGAACATTTAATAAAATTTCCAAAGGTGCGTTTTGGTTAAAATGCGCAGTGACATTTGTTTTAGAAACATGGAAGTGCGGTGTATAATATTACTGTTCAAACTCCTGGTGTTCCAAATTTTGATCGCGTGGTGCGGCGCGAAGCACATCCCGGCAGAGCCCGGCGCGGCCTTACCGAGCGTGAAGTTCCCGGGCTTCGTCGACCAAGACGTTCAGGCTAGCATAAGAAACCTTATACATACTGGTAAGTTCAACTTTGACAAAAAAAAAAAACTTACACTTAACTCTGCTGAACGTGTCTTCTCTTCCTCCAAGATTACATTACCATTATATCTGACATCAGCCTACTAAGGGTTGCATTGTATTTAATTGCATACTTTGCAGCGTATTATGTTGAGTCAGAACCTTTTCACATCAGTTTATTTATTAATTGCTTATGTCTATTGTCTACTCTTATTGATACACTGGAGTACTGGGCACACTTACAAAGCATGCAAGAGTGTTTTTTTTTTAATATCATATTTTAGTTTCTAAACTGAAATTGAAATCAAACAGAGTTAAATTGAAATAAAAAACGAACATGTCCTATCCCTGGAGATTATGAATAAGATAAGTTTTTGTTACACAATACGTTATGAATTCCAGAGATGTGGTCTAAGGAATGGCATGGGTTGTTTTGTCTTGTCGCTGCATCTGAGAAGTTGATAATTGGATCATGATCTTGAGCGACGTTTTCGAGATTGCCTTTCAAATGGGAAGATTAGTATTTATGAATGATATATTTTAAGGCTTTGACCGCCCGTCTTTAATGTCAGAGCTTCTTTGTAATTGTTTTACAAAGAGTTCCGATCCGAATTTAAAAAAATATAACACCGCAAGATAATACGGAATCTCTCGGATTACGCACGCTCTGAAGTGCCAAGTTCTTGCTTGCAGACGGTTGCTCGGCGCGGCAGTCGCTAAGTTTTCTTTTTTTTTCGCGCGACAGCCTTCCCTGCCTTAATCGGAATACGAATAATGCGAACGAAATTATCGCCCAATTATTTCGTCGTTATTCGAAAATGCTAAATGTTAAGCTTGCGTTATGATAATGAGTGTCATTACGTCAAATATTTAACATCATTACAGTATCGCCGATCTGTTTATAATGTTTGCCGCAGCCAGTTTTCGAATCGAAAGCCAGTGCGATTTCCTCCTCCAGCATCGCACGAGAACGTCGAACGATTGATGAAGTAATCTCGAAGATGGCAGAGCAAAAGCCGATCCTATTTGTGGACCTAATAAAGCGTCCGAAATACATCGCGGGTTGTGTACGCCAACCTGAAACCGAGCAAATGATGCATTAACGCGGCTGAAAACAATCATCGTAAACTGCCAATCGATACTTATTGAATATTACGTTTCATTTGGTCATTGAACCTTTAATTTGCCTAATCGAAGTATGATATAAATTACAATTTAAATTTCCATAAGAATACATTATCTATCACAGTTAATGTGTAACGAATCTTCATATCGCTATGATCAAATATTTGCTTTGTGTAATCTTATCTTATCACGTCGTGCAAAAAAGCACAAATCAGTTTAGTAGTGACGTCATATTACTTAGTAGTTTTGCAGGTTGCGTCGCGTCATCTCACACCATGCTATATGTTTCAGCTTCTTTTATTACAAATAAAAAATGTGTTTATGATCATGAAATAGTAATTTGATTTCATAAAATGTTTTTAGATGAGAGAATCGAAACAACAGTAAAATCTTGAAAAAGACGACCTAAAGTAGATGTTAGAACAAAATGATTGTTAAGGTTTTCGTAATTTACATGTGTTTATTATCGCTATATGATTAATATATTTTGACCTTCATTTTTTATATCTAAAGGGGCGTAGAGTCAAGAATTTTCATCAACTAAAATGGCGTCAAAATTAGGCACGTCTCAAGGTAGGTTCCAAAAAACAAAGTTTTTATATACAATCTGCCTAATAGGGTTTTAATAGTGAACATTGAGCCAAGATATTTCATATAATGTTGTAACTTCCTTTTTGCTAAAGCCGACTTTTGGCATTGATCTTAGATTTAGAGCATTATTAGTGTGTCTGTCTCAATGTGATGCATTGATGAACAATTAAGTCATGTCACAAAATAAGTATGGAGATTAATAGGAAGAATGGTCATGAACAATCTCATTAATGAAATAATGAAACAAACCAATTAATCATAAACCAAACAAGCGTAAAATTATATTAAATAGGTAAACTAAACATCCGCTCTTACATCACAACCTTAATGCGCCAGTTGATATGATAACGTAAGATGTCGCGAATCTTTATGGCAGGGTTTCAGACTTTCTTTATATATTTTTTTCAGTCGTGTTGAGATTTTAAAACAACAAAAATTTGACGATTTTAATGGAAACTCCGTCTAATTAAAACACAAGTATATATTGTACTAAATCTCAATTTATGTAAAAAGGTATAAGTATCTAAATCCGCTACGCTTTTTAAAGTAACTTAGAAAAAAAACAAGCCTAGATTCCTTGACTGATATCTGACATTGGGTCTAATGAGCAGCACAATCTATAAGAATTAATGAAGCCACAGGAGGCCTTCTAGGCTCAAAAAGGATAAATTAATATCAAAATTGTGTATTCTGATTATAGACTGGCCTCGCTGTGGACGTCATACGGTGCAAAACTCATTCATTCGTTAATGCATCGAATATACTTATTAATCTTGCCTGATAGGTTCTTGATGTTCAATCTGGCGTTAAAATTCATAGAAATTTCAACATAAAATAAAGTTCGTTGGTTATTATAAATAATCGGAAAACAAATTAATAGACTCAACAATAATAATATTGATTAACAATTCTTATAATACGTCCATTGAAGGTTTTGTTATTACCATTTTATTTGAAGAGCATCAATTTATAAACATTAATTATTTAGACTAGAAGAGATGTCATTCATCTGTTAAGCTGTTCATGTCGCTTCACCTGCTCACTTCACCTTTCAACGAGAGCTAAAGGACCAGATACTTGGAGAATAAATCTAATAATTCTGGTGCGAATCAATTTTCTGGGATAATGAGAAAAAAAAACACACACACCAACTCAAGTACCAAAATCTCAAATTTAATAAGAATATATTTTTTACTACATCGTTTGTTCCTTCCCCTTTTGTAATTTAATTTAAATGTCTCTAGATGTCAGTTTTCCATTGGTGTTTCTGAATAACTGAATAAAAAGTTTGTTTAAAATTTCAAATCTAAATGGGTTTCCGGACAGTACAGTAGCGGTCTAGGACGGCGTAACAGTTTTTTTTGTCTAGGGTCTCGTATGCCCTAAAGTGTAATACCGGCCTAAAACCTGAAGGATTACTTCGGCCTAGACCGCCACTTAACATATGGAAAATTTTATATTTCACGGCTTCTCTAAATCAGATATCATTAGTTGTTTCCAAAGTGTTTACAGATGGAAGTGTTTATGTAATTAGTATGATAAACTTTAATTAGGCGTACAATTTTTTAACTATATTCCTTTTTTTGTTAGATTGATAAAATAAATTCTGCAAACTATGAATTAAGTACTCGTTTTAGAGACTGAGTTTAGTAGGCGAATTTTTTTCTATCAACATGTGAATTTTAAATAAAATCGAAAACAAAAGACGAGCGTTTGGGGTGCAGAAACACCTTTTTCAATATTTTTCTACATCTTCATCTTAAGCGAGACGTAACAATATACGCAGCATTAAGCCTTAAAAGGTGACCCATCTATACTATACCTTCACAGTAGCGTAATTTTCTAGTGAATTAATAAGATTGAAATAGAGCAAGTTTACAAGAGAATCACTTCCAACATTTTTCTACTGATCACACATTTCCGTATTATTTTCATGTTAGCTTATTTTTATTATTATTTGCAGCCTGTATAGTCCCACTGCTGGGCTAAGACCTTTGACCTAAGGCTAAGAAGATTGTCATGCATAAAATTGATTTTTTTCTTAACCAAATAAGGTTTGTAATGTGGTGTTAGTGTCAGTGTGCTACTATACAAAAACATGTCACGTAAGCCTGGTTTTTCGCTGATGAAGCGCTCGGTAATTCATTGGAAATGAAATGATTTAGTGGAATCATAGAAACGGCAGTGGCGCCACTCAGAAATGCAGTTCTCATACTTCTAGGCATAGTTCGTAATCTGATAGGACATATTACTAGAAACAAGAGTAAGTATATAGCGCTATGAGAAGAAAGTTTTATATATTTTTGTATTTCTGGACAACATTAAATACGATTTTAATTATAAAGAGATTCATAGATGAGCATGAAGAGCAAAGGAAGTATATGTAGAGCACTGCTCCAAACAAAATAGGACTACACACCCAGATACAGTCAAAGACGCGACATCGATCACCACCGCGGCCGCTCTATTCCAACAATGTACATCGAGTCACGTAGCAAGGCAAAGCAATTTAGAAATAGCCCTGGAAACGTATAATCACGATGAAAAAGAACGAGTGGAAATAGTGCGTGCGCCGGCGCCAGTCTGGGCTTAACTACAGTGTGCTTAACTGAGGCAATCTTCTCACTCGACTTTCGGTCTAATCATTCATATAAAAGGGCAGCTATTTTTGGGAGTCTCTTGGTGAAACTTACTGTAAAGCCACGGCAATGACCCACGCAAGCGCATTATATTGTGTTCAGCTGGCGCCACCAGGGCGACGTGCAGCGTCAACTTGTCATTCATTCAACACAATAGTGTCCAACTTAACATAATTAAACAAGATTATATTAGGAAGGCACCTAACACCTAACACTTTTAAATACATATAGTATGCATTTTTTTCTTTATGAGATTAATTCGCCTATCGTAGGTCTGATTCTAATGGCTTTGATACAATTTACGTTACCTAGTAAAGAAAGACAGACCAAAACGATATTCAATATTCCAAAATAATAAAGTCTCCTCGGTTAGGTATCCTATAGGCACGGCACATAAATGTTCTTGTCTCAGCATTTTCCATTTTTACGTTCTCACCAGAAAAAAATATTTATGTTGAAAGTCTAGTTTCCGCTATTCCTAGAAATCGTTTAAGCATTTATTGCGGCGCATAGCAATGCAATTAAAAAATATTATATTATATTGTGTACCATTTCTATGTCTATATCACAGATTTTGATTCATATTTCTATCAGTAACGTAACACAACATACTTTACACACAATATCTTATATTTACTAAAAAAAAAAAAAAAAACATAATGTATTACACTCGGAGCGAGCCACCCGTATCTACAACGAAGAACTAAAACTCCCAAAACTCCCTATAGATACCTGGAAACATACATCGATAAACGCAGCCGGGAATCAAACCCGGTACCCCGCGCGTCTTATGTCCGTTTTCAATATACTATCTATCGAGTTAGATAAAATCAAAACAAAAGCCTAATCTACAGTTAATGAAATTCTACCAAAGTGACAGCTATCTATCTTAATAGATAGCATTGTGCAACCAGGGATAGTCGACGCCACTGAGGAAATATTAATTTTAAATTAATTGTGTGTTTTTTTATTCAAGATCAAAATGTTGGCGCCATGAAATCACTACTCTAATACTAATAATTTTGTTATGAAAACAATGCGTTCTGAGAATCTTCTTTGGCCCACTTTTGACTAATGAGAACGAAGCTCTTAATAAAATAAAAAAAAACAATGATTAATATGAACAGTAATTAAAAAAACTTTTTTATTCAAAAATATAACTGCCTACCATACCAAACATACGAAGCATACCTAACAATAACCGGTAGCTATAAAAACTTCATAAGGTTAAATTTTCTTCAAAGTAATGAAAACCATCTCTTCCCCAGGTATCTACTCACACAAGCACCTGGACACGGAGCAACTCCAAGTCGTGACCCCTCTGAAGGTGACCAGCGAGGGTGCGCTGCTGTCCCGCGTGGTGGACCACAGCCACGAGCACGGCCACGCCAGGTCCAGGAGGGACCTCTATGGCAAGGACCATGAGTTGGACCATAGCTTGCATTACAACCTTACTGTCGACGGGAAACACTTGAGACTGGACCTTAGGTAAGCAAGATTTTCTTAAATTATTGTAAAGTTCAAGAGCGTATGTAGTTTCCAATTACTAATTAAAAATTGTGTTTAAATAAGGCAAAGAATTATGGTTTCCAAAAAAAATGAGACAAAGGACTGAGCAAGCCAAGTTAATATTTACTTTTAATTAGTTACGGCCTTAAAATATCCTAATTTTTTTTTAAATGACAAGCTTGGTTTTAATATTAAAACACGTGTATCTAAGCAAAGTTTACATATTTAAAGGAAACGCAAGCATTTACTCACCCTACAATACGTTGAACACAAGAGAGTAAAAAAACGTTTTATTAATACATTAATTAGGAAGTAAGATTTTCTTATAAAATATAAGAAGTTTGTATTTTATCAAAGACTGACAAATGTCATTTATAAATCACTATAAATAAATAAAGATATTTACAATGCTCTCTATAACAGAGGCCTATTGACTGTGCTTCTGATAACATATCTGCGGTAGGTAAATCGGTAAAAAAAATATGTGTGTGTTAAATTGTGTTCAAGGTCGTGTAATTAGAATAAAGTTCATGTAATACTATTGCATTCAAGCCCCATTCGCCATCTTATTATACTCATTATGCGACAGAGACAGATGATGTAACACTTTTATAACACAATATTATCTTACTGATAAAAAGATCCGTCGTTTTATCTCTGCTATTAGAAATTAGGTAAATTAATGTGTTTTTGGGTCTTTCAAATCACATTGTAATTAAATGTATGTAATTAGTAGGTATTATAATAAAAACTATTGATGACACAACACATGCGTGATAAAAAATAAATAACCTATTGTAAAATTGAATAGAAATGGAACTCAGTAATCTTAAAACCATATAAAAAAATAGAATAACACAGAATTTCTCACAAAGCTTATACAGAATGTTTTACTAAGTAGTTCCTAGTTACGTATATGAAATAAATTATTTTTTATTTTTATTAACCTAGTTTAGTTTGTCATATTTCATGTGAAATCTGTGTTGAACGCGTAATTCAACTTTTTATCAACTTAAGTACATAATATATTAATTTTCACCGTCTCTGGCGCCGACGACCTTGGTAAATATTTGAACTTGACGCCCCCGCCCCGCGGCCTATTGTCGGGCGCATCTGCTCCGTTATCAGTCGGCGACACCGCGCACTTATGTAATGATGTGTGTAATAGTAACGATCTACAAAGGCTGTTGCTTTTTTTATGTCCTTTTAATTAAGTATCTAACTTTCATCATTATATAAACACATTATAAGTATTCCGTAAGCAAAAGGTTTGAAAGGAGCAGGGAAAAAAGGTAAAATAAAATCAATCTTCTCTTTTCCTACTAATTATGTATTTTAAATGTTTTGGTAAATTTAATTACGTTACCCAGGTGATTTCTTTCGACAAAATGCCAATTATATCTGATTCTCACAAAAAAGGCGTGGAGGATTTACCAGCAGGTTGAGTAGGCTAGAGCCCAGGACGCCAGATTCTTAGGGGTGGCAAATTTGTAGCCTAGATCCGCTATTAGTATGCAGTTTATTTAACACGTGTAAGTGTATTAATCATGTTAATGTTAAATCCACTTTGACCTCGAGACGATCGCAACGACTGATCCATTTCCAAGTGTATATTCGATGCTAATCCGTTTGACTGGCTTGTGCAGAGAGTTGTATATTTCAGGATGTTATTCATAAATATATTGCTTTTTATAGCAGCTGTTATTTTACAAAATAACACTAGATTCACAGCAAAATTTTATTATTAATTTTATTTTAATTTTTACGAACTTCCGTCATCACTAATGATGTTTATTTTAATGCAGATATCTTTCATATACTAATATAATCTTTTTTAAGAAATCTTTCGGTCAATGATACAGCTGGCGCCAGCATCACTCATGGCGTTGACAGATATGTCCCTAATTTGTTTCATATATTATTTATGTTGGATACAATCCTGTATTAATTTTCTAACATGCCGTTGGCTGCTCGCCTAAATAATCATGCACTATTTGTAATGATACAATCTGCGACGCATGCACTCACACATGAGAAAATGTGTTTAACATTATGCTCATCATTAAAATGATAGTCCTGCTTTTTTGTTTCCTTTCGTCTGATTCACTGCAACACCACTAATCAATCAAGGCCAGTGCCATTCGGATTCAGATTTATTCTAGATCTGTTACGTTACCGTTCTATTTGTATGCTTGCTATTTGAGACAAATTTATTAAGATTATAAACAAAATACCTAAATGTTATAGTCACACATCGTAGGATTATACAAAAATGCCATTATGGTCTAAGTCTACCATGATTTCTGAATGTTTTGTCTATAGTAGGTATTTTTATTACCTCCAACTACTTAATCAGTAAGGGATAAAATCCATTAATTTTCGCTAAGGTAATAAAGCTGCTTTTAACTAAGGTAAGGCTTGCTAATCGTAAATTCTGCTGTTACTACTTAGGGCATGGCCGCTCCCGGTACTACTAAAGGAAGAATAAGATTACGAAGCATTATTTATACTAAACATTGATAATTTTAATGTAACGCTTTGTAATCTGCTAGTTCATAAGGTTACCAATTTTAATTTAGATCTTTAATGGTTTTGAAGCTACCCTATAACTTTAAATTAATAAATAACGCAAAAGCTTCTAATTAAGAAAAACCTGTGCCTAAAACAAACAACAAAACTCTCACATTGTGCTAATGTGACCATAACTAAGGAATGATTTATTAACATGCTGTAATTAATTTTGAAAAGGCGCAAATCTCAGACTATCTAGCGCAAATCTTGCCGCGAGCGCGATCGGTGGCGTAAATTATTTGATATTATCTAGGCTGGAATTCCATTTTACTCAATCAGCTGATGGAATGCACAATGCTGGTTTCTCCTTTGTAAATGTGACTCAGCAAAGTTGTGATCAAGCATGGTAAGTATTCAATAACTTGTTATAGAAATTATGGATGCTCTTACAAAAATACTAAAGATGCAAAAATACTCTGTTTTCTATAAGTCCCTTTTTTTTTTAATGTAGCCTTTATTGCTTTGCCCAGCAGTGGGACACAATAAGTCCCTTAGCTATATAAATTTTAAATAAATATTATAACTTAAATTTATATACTTAACAATCATCATCATCATTTCAGCCGTAAGACGTCCACTGCTGGACATAGGCCTCCCTCAAGGCTCTCCATCTGTACCGATCGCAGGTGGCCTGCATCCAGCGTGGACCCGCAGCCTTGCGCAGATCATCCGTCCATCTGGTCGGTGGACGTCCTACGCTGCGCTTGCCGATCCGTGGTCTCCACTCGAGAACTTTTCGGCCCCAGCGGCCATCTGTTCTGCGGGCTATATGACCTGCCCATTGCCACTTCAACGAGCTTATCCGCTTGGCTATGTCGGTGACCCTGGTTTCTCTGCGTATGTCCTCATTTCTGATTCGATCCCGCAGAGAAATCCCGAGCATAGCCCGCTCCATGGCTCGTTGAGCTACTCGGAGCCTGTTCATAAGCCCTATAGTGAAGCACCACGTTTCAGAACCGTATGTCATCACTGGCAGCACACATTGGTTAAATACCTTCGTCTTCAGGCACTGAGGAATATTGGACGAGAAGACGTTGCGTAGTTTCCCGAACGCGGCCCATCCGAGCTGGATTCGGCGATTGACCTCCTTCTCGAAGTTGGACCTACCTAACTGGATGGTTTGTCCTAGGTATACGTACTCGTCGACAACTTCGAGAACCGAGTTCCCAACCATAACTGGGGTAGGCAGAACATGGACATTAGACATGACCTTCGTCTTGTCCATGTTCATTTTAAGGCCCACCTGTTGGGAGACTCGGTTGAGGCCTTCGAGCATCGTGCTGAGTTCCTCCATCGACCTTGCCATGACTACGATGTCGTCGGCAAACCGAAGGTGAGTGATGTATTCGCCGTTAATATTGATGCCCTGCCCTTTCCATTCTAGAAGTTTGAAGGCGTCTTCTAAAGTGGCGGTGAACAGTTTCGGAGATATAACATCTCCCTGTCTCACGCCTCTGTTCAAGGGAATAGCCTTCGAATTCTGTTCCTGTACTCGGACAGACATGGTGGCGTTGCTATACAAACACTTCAGCACTTCGATGTACCGATAGTCAATCCGGCATCGTTGGAGGGACTCTAGCACCGCCCATGTTTCGACCGAATCAAAGGCCTTCTCATAGTCCTCAAACGCTAGACATAGCGGCAAGTTATACTCTTCGGTCTTCTGTATAACTTGCCGCAGCGTATGTATGTGGTCTAAGGTACTAAAGCCTTTTCGGAAGCCGGCTTGTTCGGGAGGCTGGAAGTCATCAAACCTTCGTTCGAGACGATTGGCGATGATCCTGGAAAACAGCTTATAAACATGGCTCAAAAGCGAGATGGGCCTATAATTCTTCAAAAGGGTTTTATCGCCCTTCTTAAAGAAAAGCACCACCTCACTTCTGTTCCATGCTTCAGGCGTGGTCCCTTCGAGTAGGACAGAATTAAAGAGCCTCTGAAGGACTTTGAGTACCGGTGTTCCACCCGCTTTCAGAAGCTCTGACGTGATTCCATCCTCACCCGGTGCCTTGTTGTTTTTAAGCAGTTTCAGGGCCATCCTTATCTCGTACAGGCTGATGTCCGGGATATCTTCGGTATAGTGTCGGGTTAGTTTGGCTCTAGGGTCGTTAGCCGCACTAGTAACAGGCTTAGTGACCGAATCGTATAGCTGTCCGTAAAACTTCTCGATTTCCCTCAAAATTTCCGCTTTCGTCGACGCTATACTGCCGTCATCCCTCTTCAGCTTGGTCATTTGGCTTTGCCCAACAGACATATCTCTTGCGAACACTTTGGAGCCTTTATTTCGCTCTATCGTATCCTTAATACGCGCAGTATTAAAGACACGGATATCGTGTCGCAAGGCCTTCGAGATCTGCCTATTGAGCCGCCTATATGACGCAGCATCATCGGGAGACTGCAGTCTAAGCAAGCGTCGTTCAGCCATAAGTTTGAGGGTGTTTTCAGAGAGTTTCTGAGTTCTAGCGGTACGGCGAGTCCTAAAGAATTTAGATCCGACCGTATGGACAGTTTTTACGAACCTGTTATTGATCTCGTCCACTGATACGTCGTCTAGACCATCAAAGCGATTAGAGAGCTCGAGTTGAAAGCTCTCGGGGTTTTCGATCTGAGCGAGGGTAGGACGGAGCGTAGACTTCATCAGGCGGTACCGTTCAAGTTTAACGTTCACATTCAATGTGCCTCTTACTATTCGGTGATCACTGCCGGTTTTTACCCTATGAATCACGGAGACATCATTGAATATCCGTTTCTTGTCGGTCAAGATGAAGTCTATCTCGTTCCTAGAACCACCAGGGCTCATCCAGGTCCATTTCCTATGAGGTGGCTTCTGGAAGAAAGAATTCATCATGAAGAGTCCTTCTTTCTCCATGAAATCGGCCAGCCTCTGACCTCTAGGGTTCCGTTGCCCATAACCGAAGTTCCCCACTCTCAACTCATGCTCGCTTCTCTTGCCTAGTTTCGCATTGAAGTCCCCCATAACAACATTGAAGTGAGTTTTATGCGTATGTATGGCCCGACTAATGTCCTCATACATAGACTCTACTTCGTCATCTGAGTGTGTCGAGGTCGGTGCATAGACCTGAACGACCTTCAGCAAATATCTTTTAGATATTCTGAGTGTTAGGTATGCGACCCTGCTCGACACACTGTCGATGGTAATAATGTTGCTAACGAGGGACTTGTGGACGAGAAACCCGACACCACCTTGGGACAGTTGGTCGCCCTCCCAGTGGAAGAGCAGGTTACCCGATTTCAGGGTTATCGTGTCCTGTCCCTGTCTACGGACTTCTGATAGCCCTAGAATATCCCACCGTAACCTGCTCATTTCCTCTTCCAGCGCAACAATCATATCGTCAGTCCTCAAAGTGCGGACGTTGTGTGTTGCCAGGGCCAGTTGTCGTTTAAAGGGGTGGTAGCCGACCGTCCGGGGATTTTAGCACCCCTTGCCCCGCCGTTACCGTAACCGCTACCGTGGTCAGGAATAGCGGGGCTGCCGGGGACTAGGGGCCTGGGCACATGCTGACTATTCATGAGGGGGGGGGGTTGCCATACTCGCCACGCTTGGCAGGCGGGTTGGCGAGCGCAGTATGGTGTTGTTTAAAAACCAGAAGACGCTGCTGCCCGTCTTCTGGTGCTGTCCCTCAGCCGGGTCCTACGGCTCCCACGGGAGGAGAGGGGAGGGCGACATTCTAACGCCGGCGCCCGCGGCAATACTTAACAATATTATTACAAAAATTTGTATTGAACAAATTGTGTGCCCTGCCCCCATAAGAATGTTCTGATAAATGTGTTGCGACGTTTGCGTTGTGGTCCCGCTCTGCATCCTATGTGAGGTGGTAATTTTTACATTTTCAGCCGGATTGCTATATTACGAAATTAACGCGTTAGGGTAGCGTGCTGTTTATGTCGTACCATATCTGTTCGGAAAAGGTGTTCGTTAAATGATGCACTTATTATGAATTTATTTTTAGATAGTACATTAAAAGTTATTATGGATAATCACCATCTCACATAGCTATGTAAAAGATTGGGTTGATGTTGATTTATACCAGCAGAAATAGATTTCATAAATTTCTAGGAGAAATAAATTTATTTTTTAGATAGTACATTGAATGTAGAATAATAAGCAACATCTCACGGATAGCCGCCTTTTACAAAGGATCATTAGCACAATTATAAAATATACATACAGGTTCAGAAATGCTCCCTAAATATGTGGTAGATTCATATATATATTAATAATCATTATATTTATAGGAATTTATAAAAGAGTGCATTGCTAGCCCTAGCTCTGCCGGGATGCAGCGTGCATATCAAAGTGCTACCGCGGAAGTTTAAGCGATGGCTTCTTGGAACACGAGCTGTCAAGCCTCGTGGATGCTTCGAGAGGCTGCTCGAGCTGTTTTTGTGAGAGCATAATAGCGAGCCACTTTCAACTTAACCCGATGTGGAAGTACAGTTTATTTTCACTTTTGATACCTAAGTGGGATTTTAAGACTACCTACTAGCAAACTGTCATAGTAAGGTAATCAATATATATAAAACTCTTCCGTTACTGACTGACTGACTGACTGACTGACTGACTGACTGACTGACTGACTGACTGACTGACTGACTGACTGACTGACTGACTGACTGACTGACTGACTGACTGACTGACAGACAACGCAGAGCCGAAACTACTGAGCGTAACGGGCTGAAATTTTGCATGTAGGTTCCTTAGGGAGTGTAGGTGAGCACTAAGAAGGGATTTCCCGAAATTCTCACGGAACCGGGAAAACACGGGAATTTTGTGTTTATGAGAAATCTGCGCGGGAAAACCGCGGGGCAGCCTCTAGTATGTAATAAACTTGTAACAAAAAAACAAAACAATATTTAATTTTATTTATTTATATATAAAAAAGTCCACAACAGATAAAAAAAACTAATAGATACGGTTATACAAAAGGCTAATCTACGTTGTGTTTCGACCGTCACAAATATGTTTTAAAAAAAATGTCTTTATTTAGATTACAAATAATAAACAAACTTTATTTCATTTAAAACCTATCAAAAAAATATTCCTGTCTCGTATTGATTCGTCACACATGCTTCCACAACTGCAAAGTGTTGTATAACACGACCATTGTCTTTAGGCTCTTCAAAAACATTCACACGCATTGTAATGTCATCTTTAAAAAATTATTCAATATTCTGTTGGCGAGTTCAAAAGGCAACCGCTTTTGCAGGAGTTAAACGTATCTGCGTTATATATCATTAAATGGTAGGTAATGACTGTATTTAAGATGGACAAGCTTGCCTTTTGATTGTGGTTATAAAACTGCAACTTTCTGGTGGAATTTTTACGTAATTTAGGTAACCTGACGGTCCTTTTCACTTGAAGAATTTTTGACTTCGTTTTTTAATTTAAAAGTATTTTTATTAGAAGGAGAGTGCTACCTCAAGTGCTGTATTATATTTTTTGAATAACATCTTTAGTAGCGGTGTCGATGTAAAAACACAGCTAATTGTCTGGTATTGATGTTATATCATATTACCTCCCAATTTGCCAATAGCCGCTGCTGTAGCAGAGCCTTAACAGCTGCGCCCGTTTCGTCGCAAGGGAACTGGGACGAGCCCACATCTTGTGCTGCGACAAAAAGCCGAAAGGGGTACTGCAGTTCGGCTCATACATATTTATGTGGCAATTTATTGTAATACAATGAACGATGAATATTGCAATTATTTCGCAAGGATTGCCCATAGCAGTACTTTACGAACGGTACATAATATTTATTTGGATTTTAAAATAAACCGAATTGGTATTTTTATAGAAAATACCTTAAATTATTATTTTAGCTATTGTTAGTATAGATTTAATAAATCGTTGCGAATTAAGGCCAATCAACAAAACCTACGCAAACAGCCTAAACGAACACCGTTAGCCATGCAAATCCTGAATTATTATTTCATATTTATCACGCTCTATCTTTATCGTCGTTAGTAGATAAAATTATATTCTAATTATATTACCTAAGCGTTAAAATATGGTCTCATAATTTTAATCAGATAGAATTTAGGCTTACATCTGGGAACCCAATACTACACAAGTTAATTTTAGATTAAAAACAAAAATTGTGTGTAGATGTGATGTGTCAATGTGAATAATTTCACACTTGGTTTCGTCGAAGGGAAACATAGCTTCAATACACGACATTTAATAATGTTAAAGTAAATTTACTGTTTAATTTTGAATCACATAATAGCAATACAAAAAAGTCAAACATAAGTAGATGCAGTGAATTGCCTACTAGTTGAATTATTATTCAGTTTAATATTTGAAGATAATTATTTTTTTAGTAGTTGTCGATGTCCTTTCATAATAAAGGTGTTTCATAAGGCCATATAACTTTAGTGTTTTAAGGTTCAACGACCTCATAAATTCAGAACAATAAAACAAAGGAAATGCGCTATACCTTGCCAAAATTACACTTCGAAGTTGATTTATTTTATACTCCAAGTTACTTTAACCAGAAGATTGTTTAAAAAATTTTGAATAATTAATTTAATAACTTGGTAGGGTTTATGTTATAAACGTAAAATATAGGAAATACAGACAACCTATGAAAAAACGTTGTCATATATTTCAATTGTACAAAATTTTTACTAGTATTTTGTACTGTACTAAGTATAAATACTTACTGTAAAAAATGCTAGTTTAAAGCTTAATTAATGTCGATTACCATTGCATTGCAGAAACATCTAAAATAATGTATCACTTTGAATGCAAATTTAACTGTAATCACATGCAAGCAAGGTTTTAAACTTAAAAGGACATTTGTCATTGGCAACTATAAAAGTAACACCTACTCCAATACTTAAACCTTTTAAGGGAATGAAATTGATCATTAGCTCTCTTACTCTATGGATCAAGTGTGGCTGGCATTTTATAGACGTAACATTGATTAAAGTAACTATTCGTTAAGTTATATAAAGGAACTCACAGACAGACTACGCATCAATACGTCTGTGTAGCTACGCCAAATCCACGTGTTTTAAGGATCTCATTGCAATGTCACAAAGGCCACACTGTTCAAACCTTGCACGCCTAATTACCGCTAGTGCGAGTCTCATGCGTTCGGTGGAGACAATTGTGTCAACAGTAGTATCGGGGACGGCCGTGTTTGTTACCACTAATTGATGTAGAGCTAGAGCTACCTTCACATTACGACTTACCGTAACATAGGCATATGCTATTAAGGCAACGCCCCGCTTAAATGCACTCAAGCCTCAAGTAGCTATATATGTTAAGCTGTGTGTACAAGAGGCTTAATGAGTCTTATCTGTGTGCTCAGCTACTCGAACTGTTTGCCTCAATCGGCAGCCGGCGCACAAGGTTGATTACCTTCTGAGGCCAGCATTGTCCAGGTGTTTACATTGCATAACCGACAGTGCATTCAAACATCCTGTGATGCTGCTTTAGTACCGGCACTGACGAGGCTTTCGCAATTTTTAAGCACTTTAACTGAAAGACAAACTTAGGTCTCGTAACCAAATGTGGGTTTACGATTGTTAGTTAGCTATTCCTATAGAATAAATCTTGTCTCGTGTTTATTTTTTTATTTTCTGTCCTAAGACTTATTGCGTTTGCACGTTTTGATGAAAAGCAATCTGCAGTGATTAAATTAAATTATGCTTTACGAGGAGTGGCTGTGTAGAGTTTCGCAAATGTGCTGTCGTATAAATTCATTGAGTAACTTCTTCGATGTTTCAACGGTTTGCATTACACCAAAGGGCCATAAGATGTTACTGACACGCTAAGTTAGAGAACATTCTGCCCTCTCGCAGCTTGTTAATATTATATTATATTATAATATACGATACGATTGTTGTTAAGGTCGGAAGCCCATAAATCTCGTCGGGCGCAGGCTCCACCTCGACACCAACTTTTTATGGTCCTCGCCTTAGCGGACAGATTCCTTGGCCGATATGGACTAAACCGCTAACTTTTTACATACATATATATGTAACTATCGCCACGCGTAATTCAACCAAGATTTAGAGAAATGTATTCATAAGATTGTTTCAGTTCAGTGTTTGTAGTTGCGAAGATATTATAGAAAAAGTTATTTCTTACCAACTATGCTTTACCTAATATATATATTTTTATTAATAAGTTTTTTTGCTAGTAATAATATTACTTTTTGGATACGGGATCAATACACAAAAACAATATATCAACAATTTCAAAGAATCTTATTATTGGAATTCAGTTTTTATTTTTCAGAGCTAAAATAAAAACTAAATACCTTTTGGCTTACGCGAGAATCCCAAACGCGTGAGACCCGAGACTTCTCAGTAATATATGGAGAACCCTTTCAAATTGGTACCTCCTTAAGAATTCAACTTACGTCGTTAAGGAAATCCTAGGTGTATAAATTCTTGCAAATTTTGCTTAGGAACTTTTCAAGTCAAAGCAAAATTCACATTGGGATATTTTTTATTGCGCTTTTGCATATAATACTTTGACTAAGTAGCCGATAAGTATCGAGGATATACCTAACTACTACGTTTTCTCAGTGAGTAGTCTGATTGATCTACAAACAAAAAAAGTATTCTGCTACAGAGGTCCATGAACAAATCTTATCTAAAAATAATATCCTGTACAGGCCATCAGTGACCTTCATCACCCCCGCGATGGTTGTCGAGCGGCACACGGCGGGCGGGCGCACGCGGCAGAGGCCGGTGGACTCCGCCACAGCTTGCCACTACACGGGCTCCGTGAGGGGGCAGCCCTATTCCAGCGTCGCACTCTCGGCTTGCGATGGATTGGTGAGTTGGAACGACATCATTAGAATTTTTTTTGACACACTAGCTGTCCTGGCGAACTTCGTTCCGCGCCTTACAATTTGTATGTTAAAAAGAAATTGACACTTTTACTAACTTCCTCTTAATTTTTCTATAATTTCTCACCTTTTACACCTTTCCTGGAACACCAACACACACGTTACACAAAATGTACTGCATTTAATAAAGTTAGAGCATGCATGCGCTACTCACTTTATATTTTACTGATAACTGTAAGTATTTACTTTTAAAATGTACGTTTTGAATAGTAAAAATATTATTATATAATGTAACTTATAAATTAAATTTTATTTATAATTTCATCGTTTTCATTAATATTTACAGTTACTTAAGTATATTACATTACATATTTACAAAAAAAAAGGAAAGAAAAACTATAAAAATTTAACTCGTACATATTTAACTTATTAAATATTATCTAAGATTATTTCTGCCTCGGACTAGAGCCCCAGCATTTACCCCATTAAATCCAAAATATGTTATAAGAAATGTTTAAAGAAAATCAAAGGAGGTTTTACCAATTAATTAATTAAGGACGATATTGAATAAAAGCTATTACTAAATGCTATCAATATTTAGAACCATAATGTTAATTACTTATGCTCATGATCTGATATCATTTTAGGACTCCCACAGATCGTCTAGACCGACACTAAACTTTTTTTAGTTTACAATAACCGTTTGGTTTGGAGCCGGCTATAAATAACGCCGAAGGAGAATAAATCTCGGGGAACGATATTGTGGGCGCAACGACGCCATCAGATTAAAATGCGAAACTATGTTTATTTGAAAAAATACAATTTAAGTTTTCAGGCTAAAACATATTCATACGTATTTTAAATATGCATAGGTACCTACTTCAAGCTTAAATACATAATTAAGATACATATAAATGTATGACAAAATCAGCGAAGGACAAGCCTATATAAAAAATAAATTGTAATCGTCTTAAAACTTAAATGGTAAACCGGCTGCAGTTATTTAAATAGGCAATAATGTTAAAAAAAACCGCCTTTTTCATGTTGCGGTTTAAATAAACCTACTTAATTAATTCTTTTTTATTGCTGTTTGTTGAATAGCGCACCACCACTGAGTGAGTCCTACCTCTCTGTACTTTATTTACATAGTTAAAAATATATACTCTTTGGTAATAAATAAAAATACTACAGTCAAATCAAAATTATTAATCTTTGTAGCCTTTGATATTGTAATAGTTCTTTGGCTGAAAACGTTGTTGATATTTTCTGTACTAGCCTAGATCCCCGAAAAACAATCCTAAATCTGATTTCTTACAATACTTTTTAGCGGGTTTATTAACACATGGGCACTAAGTGCGAGCGTAGGCGTGGCATATGGCATGCTCGACATTTAGCGTCGAATCAAAATACAGATAGGACACTAATTAGGACCGGTGCGGCTAGAGGCTATTGAAATGTCCGAGTGATCGATCAAACGATAACGAAACATTATTTAAATGTTCTGTGTCAACCTAATTACCAATATGTATTGACGCGATTTCATGTAATATTATAGATTTGATTTAATGAATAAATAAATAAAATTTAAAAAAGTTAATAGATACTTAATCAAAAAAGTTTTTCTTATTCGCAGTTTTTAAAATTTAACAATGCTTTCCGTATCTTAAAGTTCTCAGCTTACGTCACAATACAAATTTAGCACGTCATCGTTATTTCATAAAATCTTAACTAAAACTTACATATTTTTTCATCAACGAACTTAAGCTTAATTTTCACATCAAAAGTGAGTGGTTTGAAAGGCTAACCAGGATAACCGTAATGACCGTAACCTGCTGTTTTTAAATCTATCAACTTTAAGGGCATTTGAAATACTTTAAAGATTAGTGCGAATTTGAAGATTGATGAATCGAGAGGTCGAGGTTGCGGCGTGTTGCACCACGCCCCGCCAAATGAAACTGTGTGAATGGATAGAATTTGTGCTAGGGTTGCTGACCACATGTAGCTTCAAAAATTCAACGAAACCCTCTTACTTGTCTAATCTATATAAATTTACTGATGATTAAGATGATGGGCAATAGCTGACACCCTTAAACCTTAACCGGAGATCTTCAATCAACAAAATCAATCTATTTTCGCTACGCTCTCGTATTAATTAAGTGTCAGGACTCACCACACACATCAGAAGATATAAAAAAATCATTTCAACAGATAAATAATAATTCGTAGATAATGTTTGTGGTATTTTGATCAATTAACAAGTGTTTAGTTAATCAATGTTCATATAAATGGTGTATTATTGAGCAATAAAAAAAACTCGTCTGATATTCAATATGCTTTTGAGTAGGTTTTTTACTATCGAAGGTCATTGCCGTTCTTAAAGCTTCTATGTCTGATAAATCATTATCAGCTTAATATAATTAAAGTGATCACTGCATACGAACGGTATCGTACAACCATTACTGAAATAGTTATGTGGGTGCAACTGGTGACAAGACACAAAAGGGTGTATTGGAAGTACAATTGGACCTATAAATAGACATCGACATCGCTAAAGCTGTACTTCTATTGCCAGCAAAGACCACAAAATTAAGGCTACAATATGAGGAGTAAAAAAGTCTAGCTACGTAGTAGAACTTGGTCTTATAAATGGTATGTGTTTAGTAACTTATTAAAGTATGAATGATATTCACAATTACAAGAAGATCTGCTCGGCCTTCGCAATTCACACCACAAGGCCGTCGGGCGACAAGCAGGCTGTGACGACTGCTATTCAAATAACATTTTAGGTATATTTAATATAAAAATTAAGCACATATTTATTTATAACAGATCAACACAATATACTTTGGATAATAATCCTACTAAGGCCCAGCGCAGTTTTGGCGAACCACGGCGAAGAAACCGAAAGGACAACAATTTAAAGTGGTCTTTATAAAACACAAGGTTTAAAACTCGATAAGTATTCTTAGCTACCAATTTAAGACAAGATATAAGTAAGAGACCAGTTTAAAATTTGTAACAGTACTGCGTTGTGCGTTGTGACTTAAATGTACCCATACTAAGAATGAGAATGAGAAAACTTGGCGACTAGTGAAACATTTCTAATAAACTATTATAAGCAGGTTACTTTTTGCTTAGGAATAAAAGTTAGTTCCTTGTCCTTGTTGGTACATATTTACTTTAACATATCCTCTAACATCAATTAGTCACATTATGTTTAGAAGCTCCATAGTTAAATGTAAACATCACATAAAAATTCACGTTTAAGTGTTTGAAAATAAGTGATTTTGTATCAACATACTCTGAACGATAGTTTCGTAAACACTCGATAAAGTATACAAAGCCTAGGCAATTTCTTCGTAGACTTTCTGAGCTATTAGCGGATCGTATTACAATTTTCTAACCAAGCAATTTTAGCTCGAAGGAAAGTTTTATTCAGCTATCACCCTGTAATGTTTATCAGAAGATATTTATTATTTTCTTCAAGAACAATGTAAACGTGTAGTAATCAGGGCAAAGCACTTGAAGCATTGTGTTCGGTTCACAATATAAGATTAGGTATCCAGTACAATGTTGCTTTAAGTAAATACTTTGTTGAGTTTAAATATGCCTTAAAATTAAATACTGATAGATAATCATACACATATAGATGTTCACCTATACACGAACAAGTTTATATTATTATATCATACGACACGCGAAGATCATTTACAAGGCAATAATTTCAGGTAATAATATACCTTATTGGTTCGATGAGCCAATAACATAGATAAGATACTCATACATCCTCTGCCTGTCCGGGATAGTCTCGCTCGACCATCTCACATCTTTCGACAAGGATCTTGTGCCAATTAAATTTCTTGCCACCAAGCGAACCTACACGAAACGGCCGCGCGGACGGCCCGCTGCCAGCTGCACTAACGAACCGAGCAATCTAATACTGATAGACGCAAACTTTATGACCATCGCTACATGGAGCATTTATCAAGCAACTATAAACTAACACCGGGACATTTTGCTTTCATCTTTGCAAATTTACGCTTCCTCTAGTTCAGTCTCTCACATAGAAATACAAATTTCGCAATATTCAAACGACACTATTTTCACACACACGAAGTAGCAACAACTAGTTTCTGCCACTCTCTTGGCACAGGCAGAAAATTGAGAAAATAATATGGAAAGCAATATTAGTTAATTTTATTTGCTCTGGGTAAATGTTTACTTCATTGTTGTTTTAAATGCATATCATAGAATCGTGAGGTTTCACCGTTCTTTTAAGAACAGCGTACGTGCCATATGTAAGCTGGTTTGTGGTTCAATGTATTTACTTTATTATTTACTTTGTTTGAACAGGCTGGTCTCTTGAGGACTGAACACGGGGAATATTGGATTGAACCTTCAAAGCAAGCTCCTAGCAATAGTTTAGAGGGACGAGCGCATGTTATTTTCAAACGAGCCGCTGTAGATAAAGAGCAAGCGTGGCACAGGGCAAAGCGAGCCTTAGATAGTAGAACAAATGTAAATACACCATACAGGAGAAGTAATAGTGAAGTTTCAGATAAATATTTAAGACGAATGAACCTAAAGAGAAAGAGAGATAGTAAAGAACTACTAGATAAAAAAAGACGGGAATTTATCGAGGCAAGACGAAAGGAGTTAGAGGAGTTAAGAAAGAATCCAACAGAATGGAGAAGGCATCAGCTAAGGCGTCGAATTGAACAGAGGAGAATCCAATCAAACTCGATCTCGTCGAGTATTTCAAAAGAATCGTGGGAGACGCAAAACAAGACGAACAGCAAACACAACGAACAAAGGCCACGACAGATGAGGCCTCGCAGAAGACGACGCCGGGCGAAGAACTGCGCCACTAAGCAGCCGCCTTACCAGTGGAGAAATAAGAACAAGAAAGGAGGCAGAAATCAAAAGAATAAGGTACGTAGAGTTATTACCAGTACCTGATGACTATCCTTTTTTTCTCACATTTTGTTTTGTTACAGAATCGAAGGCGGTACCCCCGCCACCACCAGCTCTCTCATAATGACGAATACGAAGCGAACCGAGTCGCGCGCTCCGTCAGCAGACCGCGGCACGTCGAGGTTCTACTAGTGGCTGATAGATCAATGACAGACTTTCACGACAAAGGAACTTTGGAGACCTATCTTCTCACTATCATGAATATGGTAGGTGATATGTCTTTGGTATACTATTTACATGTAAAATTTGTTTTATGCTTCCGTGTTTTTTTAGGTCCTCAAAATGTATGAGTTATTTGTTAATAATTTATGTTTTAACGCATGGTAGAGTTCACAATCGTTTTGTGATTGTGATAATGGATTTCTTATCCAGGTATCATCGTTGTACATGGATCCATCAATCGGGAACTACATCAAGGTGGTGGTTGTGAAGATCATCCTTGTCGAAGATGCGAAGGGTGCTCCCGACCTAGAAGTCTCGACCAACGCCGACATGACCCTATCATCGTTCTGTAGGTGGCAGCAGGAGCTGAACCCCGACGATGACGAGAACCCTCACCACCACGACGTGGCCATCCTCGTCACAAGAAAAGACATCTGCAGCCAACATGACACACCTTGTAGGTACGCACTTGTATACCTTTTTTATTACTCGACCTTCATGTTACAACTTAATCAATTCAAAATAACTTTGTATAATCAATTGATGACAGCCAATAAATGGTCAAAAGAAAAAAACTTCGATGATTTGATCAACCATGATTGTTCTGGTCACGCACGTATGTTGAATGGTGAAAATGAGAGCCAGTCGTTACCACGGCTTGTAAGATTATTTTTTCCGCATGGCAAGGTCAATGGCAGACCGGTGAGCTGCTGTGCAAAATAAATAGAGTTGAGTGCGATGAGTAAGCCACTCAGAAATAACCTACTTTCGAGCGTAACGCCCGATAGCAACAGGTGCTGTGCTGTTTCAGATCTCGGCTTCAATTAGCTTTTAGAAACAAATCTGTATTCATTTTTCAATGTGAGTCTATTAATTAAATACATTAACTTTGTAGTTGCAACGAATGAGACTCGAATTATAGAGATTATTTTTTATATTGTTATGCAAAAATATTTTTGATTATTCCAGAAAATATTGTTAGTTTTGAATATGAAATCGACAGTAACATGTTTGACAAAGAAAAATGAGAGATGAGCCAATATACTAATTCGAATCCTTCGAAAGCTGTTGGTAACAGAAATCTTTGGCAGAGGAACTTGCACAAATGTTTCAGAGTTTCAAACTGCGAGCGACTGACGGACAGTGTGCAGTACACGGTCCGTGCAATGTTTGTTTAGTCTGCGTTCGTTTAACTTTAATGTCTGTTTATTTGTCTGATAATCCGCTGAGATGAGAACTGTGGCTGAGACACTCCAAGTGGGGCAGGCTTGTGGCCGCGGCGGGGGCGTCGGCGGCACCGCGGTGTCTGCCTTCATACACAAATTACTTAACTCCCACCTACGTGCCAGCCAACGCGATGCTCTACTACCTTATTTGATTTAAATCACAAACTCAAACAAATAAAGGTTTAACAATACTTCTCAGGCTTTTCGTGTAAATATTAAAGGACTAGAGGCTGCCCCGCGGTTTTTCTCATAAACACAAAATTCCCTTTTTTCCCGTTTCCGTGGGAATTTCGGGAAATCCCTTCTTAGTGCTCACCTACACTCCCTAAGGAACCTACATGCAAAATTTCAGCCCGCTACGCCCAGTAGTTTCGGCTCTGCGTTGTCTGTCAGTCAGTCAGTCAGTCAGTAACGGAAGAGTTTTATATATATTGATTACACAATCAGTTCAATAATTTAAACGAGGAATAATTTGTAAATACGATAACAAAGAGACCGGAAAATGCAAGGACTACGGTAACATAAATATTTTCTTTATTTTTATTGAAAATTATTTTGGTTATTTATTTTTTGCGGATCGCCAGAGCGGCTCATCAAAGTGCCAGTTTTGAGGTGAATGATGAGCTGCCAATTCCTTTTGGGCATTCGTTATTTTTGAGAAATTAATTTCATTCATAAGTTTTTTACGATTCCAACTTATACAGACCAGTCAAGTAAGACGAACTTCTACTAAATTGCTATGTTTGCTATCGTATTCGAAAAATTACTTAATTTTCAGAATTTTCTATTTACTTTATCATCCTTGCGCGTTTATTTAGTAACAAACATTTAAATCTATCGACAAGCTCAAATGTTAATTCCATCAAAACGTTTGATTCGCGTAATAGGGCATCTGCTAAACCTCAACATAACTTGCGTCACTTTTTCTTAGTAAGACACTATTTATTTACGGGAAAATGTTACGTTTTACGCAAGTTATTTAAAGGTTTGTACATTATTTCGCCCTGTACTTTGAACTTCTGTTTTATTAAGAAAATAGATTGACCATTTACATCATAAAATTACGTATGCAAGGCACGCGCACTTCGAGAAACCGATAAGAACCTCTAAAGGCGCCGGGTTTCGTGAACGGTACATGACTGTTCCAGGAAAAACGTATGCTTGCAAGACAATAAGTGCGTAACGAGTTTTGGCAGAAAGGATCCACGGGCAATAAGTCGCACGTGTGAAATCACAAAACGACAAAAACTTGTTGGTGCTTCAGAATGCCTAATCATCTCATTTTAGAATCGGGACTGAAATCATAATCGGCTCTACCACAAAAAGAGTTAAACCGGGTCTAAATCACTAGACTAGGTTTAAATCACTATTTCGTCATACAAATTAGTGATTTTAGACCGGTCTAACTTTTTTGTGGTAAGGGGGAATAAGTTTAACAGAAAACTATAATTTGCAGTAACATTTTTTAAAGATTTTCTTTAAGCACTAACTAGCGTGACCAACTTTAGACTTAATGATATTCGTGGTAGTTACAAAAACATGTCATTCTCATACTTTCCCTTGACAATGTTGCGTCTTTTTTGACGCGATAACGAGTACTGACTGTGCCCGGCAGCATAATTGCTTTTCATCTTCGGTAACGGCAAATTGGATAATGATATGAGAAATATTGATATTTTACTTAATTTGTTGTTTTAAAATGAGGTTTTTTATCGAAAGAGGTCTTTTGTCGATACAAAGGTGTGAATGTTTTATACTAAGGTTATTTATTAAATTAAAAAAACATATCAATACATACTTATATATTTAAATTCGTAGTGGGCTGGTGACAAGATAAATGTTGTCAGTTACTCATTATAACCGCAAAGGCAAGCCGACACACGTGTTGCTAATAAACGCGGCTTAATGAAGTTATGACGAGACCAAAAGAGAAATGAAAAGGATTTTTACTATCCATCTGTGGTGGATACATTTACCAAAGTGTCTGTGTTTTAAACTTTTTTTATGTTAAAAATTGTTTTTGTTGTCGTCTTTTGCATAAGTTTTGAAAGCTTACAATTTCATAAAAATATGCGCATGTAACTGAACAACATTGGGTTGTTTCTTTTTTAATCATTCAAGGATTATTTTTGCTTGAAAACTTTGTTTTTTTTTGCCTGAAATCATAATCATTTTTAACCGACGAAAAAACAAAAAGGAGGAGGTTCTCAATTCGTCGCGTATATTTTTTTTTTTTTTTTTTTTTTATGTATGATCACGCATAACTTTTTACTGTGTGGACCGATTTTGATAATTCCTTTTTTATTCGACAGGGTATACCTTGAAATTGGTCCCATAAAAATTTGAAAATAAAATTCCAACCCTAAGGGTGGAAAAATAGGGGTGACTTTATTGTTCACTCACAGATTGTATTGCCGTGTTGTGATTTACATGATAACTGCTAGGTATAATTATGAGTCTTTTTTATATGAATGTTAATAATCATAATCTCAGCCGATAGACGTCCACTGCTGGACATAGGCCTCCCTCAAAAATCGCCTCACCGACCGGTCGTGATCGAACCTCATTCTGTTAGTCCCTAAACCTTAACCAGGTTGTGTGGCCACCTTGTGGGGTGCGACCACCCTGTGGAGGGTGATTGGCTGGGGTCAAAAAAATTAGCCCAAACAAAACTGAAAAGCAAAAAATAAAAACTTTTTATCAAAAAATTAAACCGCCGAAAAAACTGAAAAGCATTAAATAATTGGGAAACATTTTCTATTAGGACTTAATTTACTCACTTCTTAAAGTAATTTTGGTTAACCAAGAAATTTTGAGTCGGTGCCACAGAATCAACGAATAACGATCACAAAATTACCTGAAATTCAAAGAAATAACCGAAAAACGTGTGCCGCCGCGCATCGCGCTATAGGTAGTTAAAGAATTTGCTTGTGTGGTGTGGCACCGACTTAAAATTTCTTGGTTAACCAAAATTACTTTAAGAAGTGAGTAAATTAAGTCCTAATAGAAAATGTTTCCCAATTATTTAATGCTTTTCAGTTTTTTCGGCGGTTTAATTTTTTGATAAAAAGTTTTTACTTAACGAATTTTTTTCAGTGCTTTTTTATTAGATCCGATAAACATATAAATGTCTTAAACAACGACGCTCCGTGCGTGCAGTCGCCACGCTGTCTGATGCTGACTCTCGTTTTATTTAGTATATCAACTTTATCGGGCCATTTTGCGATTATTCGTGTAATAATATTGCTAAAACATGTTTTGACAAACAAACGCTTACTTACCCGGTGCTAAATGGAAATACTCAGGTCAGGTGTATTTAAATCAGGCGGTTTTGTTAGTTTTTTGTGTAGATAATATATTTATGCTAATTTAAAATTAAATGAGTTTTAGACCATGTTAGATTGTTTAAGTATTGCAAAATATACTTTAAAAATAGGTACATTTATTTTAAACAAAAGCTATGCAAACAATTTTAAACAATATTATTATTTATATTTATTATTAGTATTATTTATTATTAGTCTAATTGACTTTCAATAAGCGATATCTTGTATCCTGTATTGAATAAATCATTTTTTACTTTTTTACTTTACTTTACTTTACTATTTAACAAATTTAAGATGCCTAAAGCGCTGTGTCAGTAATAATAAAGTTATTCGTTGGACCACCAAGATTGCTTATGCAAGTTCTGCATTTTAATTTAGTAACTTTGGTAAAATGTTTACGAAAGTGTGCCACGCGCACGCGCGACGACAAATAAACGTGTTTCAAATAAAAGACATCAACGCGCTGCCTTAAAAAAAAAGTTTTATGTTTTTCACACGAATATTCTTAAAAGGGAATTTCCAAAAAACAGTTTTATTTCTCATTAAAAATTAATTGAATGTGCTTTGAATTATAATAACAAGACAATGAAGACACGACATCGATTTCTCAATTCAACTACTTAGTTAATAATTTGCGGCCTTTTTATTAAATTATTAAACCTTGATAAGGGTTCTCTAGGACAAAAATGTGTTCTCTTTAATATTTGTTATTTAATTTGATATTTTTATGTACGTTCATCTGGCTATAAAACAGTTTTTCATGTATTAAGGAACCGAAAAGGTAAGTGCGTTTCTCACTTCGCCGGTTTCTTTTTGTTTATTGTGCAGTATGTATAGATCTAAGCTTCCGCGTGCGTGTGCGTGATTCACCGCCGCGTATTATTACCCGGCTATTCCCGTGCGCCCGCGCCGCCGCCGCCGCTGTCTGCGGTCACGGCTGAAGCTGGACTCCATGATGCGTTCACTATTTAATTATTCTCTACATGAAACATTAGAGTAAAGTAATGGTTCTTACTTTGTAGGGCTTGATAATACTAATAAAATTATTTACTTGGCGTCCCACCCATTTTTTAAAAGTTCCCATAACTATGAAAGTCTGCAAAACTAGGCATAGCAAAAATGTTATCAGTATCCGCGGGCAGAGACGAGATTAAGTTACGATAAAATCCGTCAACACGTGCGGTGTGCTCGTTTATTCAGCTTTGGTCTAAGCTGTAACAAATTAGCTCAGTCTCAGCCTAGCTGAGCTGATCTAGCATCTGGAGGTCACACTGTGTAGTATGGTGAGGTTCGCGGATGGATTTAATAAATAGGGGAAATTCATAATGATTCTAGTCAAATGTGCTAATTGCAGTTATTTTAACTTTCTTATTTAAAATTACTTAGAGAGCCGTCTACACGAGGGAGAAAATGGCGAAGATTTTAAGAGAGAACAGACGATATTAAATTATATGAACGATTGATTTGATATTATCGCCGTGTGTAGATAAATGAGAAGAGTGTAGATAAATGATAAAATCGCTGCGATTTTCTTTCTCGTGGAGACGGCACCTTAGGCCTTTATTCATCGATGGCGTAGGCAGAGGCACCAGCTCATTGGCTGGCCTACTAGAGGCATCACAGTTTATGTTTAGTATAGAAGCTGTAACAAATGTTGTTGTGTTGTCGCAGCACGCTGGGCGTGGCGCACGTGGCCGGCATGTGCAAGCCGGACCGCAGCTGCTCCGTCAACGAGGACAACGGCATCATGCTGGCGCACACCATCACGCACGAGCTGGGGCACAAGTGAGTAACCTGCTGACACTTATAGGTACAGGTAACCTTTGTCAACATACTATTGTTTCTGTGTTAGTTTTGCACAGTAAAGAAATCCTTTATTCATTTATCAAAAAAAGGAAGAAATATATTAGTAAAAAGTACCTAGGGTAAAACGTCCTATTACCGCGGTAGTCAAAATCACGTCCTATTACGGCTCTATTTTATCTTTTGCAATTTATGATTCGTTGTGACTGGGTATGGTAAAGGTGACTACATAGTGTCCAAGGGAAACTAACACGTAACTTATTACCCAGCACTCGTGCGTTTAATATAGTTTAAAATTACTTAAATTAATTATTTTGTGTAACGTCAGCGAAGCGATAAGCTGTTTCTTACAAACGCAGACTGACTCGCGGTAGAACATTGAATTTTCAGACTTCGTTTTTAGTTCAAACAAACACTTTAAGATTATGTTACTATATTCGAATACTTTTTACATTCAAGTAGTCTTAGTTAATCAAGTTGATTTCTGTTTATAATCAAATAAAACAAGTAAATATGAGTAAACAAAAGTCCGCCGTGTTAGGAAGGCTATTTGAGGGTACCGCCTATTACGGAGGGTACCATCGGTAATAGGAAAAACGTAGTGTCGGTAATTTATAAATTTAGTGGTATAATAAATATAATTTATGAACATTTCGTTATTTAAGTGTAATTTTCATTAGTTCTCAAGTATAAAACCAATTTTGGAGGTACATGTTTTTTAACTAGAATCCTTGTTTTTTACGCTTGAAGTTGACAGAAAAATTTAAGTTTGTTAGAGTACTGTGAAACCTAACGTATGAGTTTTAATGAAGAAAAATAGTCTAATACAACGATTACTAATGATTTGAGAGTTTTATGGTAAAGTCAGAGTGCTCTTATTTGTAAGTAATAACTTACATTACTGAAATATCTTAACATTATATTTCAGAATTAGTATATGAAAACTCATTAGATATTTTAGTACCAACCGTATTAGGCTGTAAGGAATCCTAACACGGTGTATGGAATTTACAGAGCTAATAATTTAACCGTATTATTCATAAAGATACCGTACATTTTAAAAAGCTTTACTGCAGGTCTACTTATTTGGTTTTTTGTATGGTAAATACGTGACATCATGTCTATATTGACATACGTCAAATAACTAAAATGCACTTTAACTTTTTATGAATAACAGGGAAGTAAATAATTAAAAAACTTACACAAAAATGTATACTAAGGTTAGGTTTATCGTATTTTCCCATCAATATAATAATTTACTACTAGATTTTACCGCAACTTTGACACACCATACAAAACTGATTTGGTTGTTTTATTTATTATTGTATTTTGGTTTACTGTTTTGTTGTTGTTTTTTTTGTGTTCCATTTTATTGCATGTTTGTGTCAATTTTGTTGTAAAAAAATGTATCTTTCTTTTTTTTACTTTATCCGCTTGGGTGGAAATCCATTTTCCATATTTTTTTACCGTTTAACTAAACCTTCACTGACTGCACTCCGCTGCTTCGCCAGTTAAATTTTGCTTCAAATATGTTTTATTTGTAAGGTTTCATTAAAATCTATTTCGTAGTTTTTACGTGAAAGAGTAACAGACATCTTTTATTACAAACTTTGTCGTTTATAATATTAGTAGGTTTATTAAAACCCTCGTCCGGGCCTTTTTCAAATTAAAGTTGGAGAAAAACGAACAGCAATTGTTTTAATACGAGGTTAAGGAGGTTATCAATTCGGCCTGTATGTATGTTTGTAAGTATGGATGTTTGTCCGCGATTACTTCGATTTCGTCAAGACCGATTTTTACAAAAGTTAAAGTATTTTTTAAATTCAGAAGAAGGGTTTTAGTACCTATTTTTAACCGATTTTAGAAAAGAGGAAGTTCTCAGTTTTGGTTTGTAGTATCATTTTATTGATTAAGGTTTCGGGTACACAACTTAATGTACATTAACAACAAATATTAAAAATAATGTTAATAAGCTAGCCAAATTCGCACAAATTACGCTTTTATGGGTATACCCTGTGCACATAAAAAACGATCTCAAAATGGTGGCCGTTGTATGGGCTGTCTCTCTACTCAACTCTTCCCTCATACTAATATACGAGAGATAGCATTCGTTCGGCCGCCATTTTCAAATCGTTTCTTTATCAGCGCGGCTTATAAAAGGACGATTTGTCCCCATATTTAATTCAATCCGTTCCGTTGTGCAGAGAGATGGGAGAACGTAACGATGCCGTAGATTGATTGCTTTATTGTTGTTTTGTTATTCGCCCGTTCAGGTCAGGCAAAGGAACATAGTAGCCCATACAGCCAAATAGTCATTATTCGTGTTTCCTAAACTAATGATATTACTGGAAACTTCTTAGCGTGAGGCCGTTTATTAAATAGTCGATACACAAAATATTATCAAAATAGCCCCTTACTAGGAAGAACCTGTATTTATGTACAGTGTCATTAACAATTACAGCCATTGCATACCATTTTCTGATTGCACGGAACCATGAGCAAATGTTTCATCGTGCGTGTGTTGTCTGTCATCCCATACTCCGTAATAGGCTGTGCTTACCGCCGTAATGGGCTTCAAACTTTTTTTTGCCGCCGTAATAGGAATTCCGAATTGTCAGAAAAAATATTTATTTAAAATGAATTATCACACTAAAATAAATAAAACGACAACTGAAATAGAAAATATAATCGTCATGAGTGTCAAAAAAAATTCAAATATCTGCTAACATATTTAGAAATTCTTAATTTCTTACCCTACTGTAAAATGTCGTCAAAACGCGCCGTAATAGGGCATGTTACCCTAACTACTGACAAAAATTCAAAGATAACAAATATCACGAACGTTAATTTTGACGGTCCTAATATTTTTTGTAAAATTTGACGATAGATCGAAATATTGAAAACTGCTAATATAGAACGAATAGTTATAAATCAAAATATATTTGGCAGCACATTAAAATTAAATTCTTTGCGGTGTCTGTCCATAAATCTACATGAGAATCAAAATATTTTACAGCGTAGTAAAATTTTTATGTTTAAATGAAATATGTAGAAACCACTTTTTAACACACTGAGACTTAGACTTCTTAGTGACTGTTTTAATATGAATGACTTGAAAGCAAATGTTTAAAGATATTGTGTGTCTAAGACTGTTCATTATACGAAGGCAAGGATGAAGATAATTTTTCCACATTGTTCTTAATATTGAATAACAAATATTTTATAAAAACGCACTTAATAATTCTGTCAGTTACATCCATTTGCAGATTATTTTCAACAACAGAAGTAGGGTAAAACGTCCTATTACCGCGGTAGTCAAAATCACGTCCTATTACGGCTCTATTTTATCTTTTGCAATTTATGATTCGTTGTGACTGTGTATGGTAAAGGTGACTACATAGTGTCCAAGGGAAACTAACACGTAACTTATTACCCAGCACTCGTGCGTTTAAAATCGTTTAAAATTACTTAAATTAATTATTTTGTGCAACGTCACCAAAGCGAGAAGCTGTTTCATACAAACGCAGACTGACTCGCGGTATAACATTGAATTTTCAGACTTCGTTTTTAGTTCAAACAAACACTTTAAGAATATGTTACTATATTCTAATACTTTTTACATTCAAGTAGTCTTAGTTAATCAAGTTGATTTCAGTTTAAAATCAAATAAAACAAGTAAATATGAGTAAACAAAAGTCCGCCGTGTTAGGAAGGCTATTTGAGGGTACCGCCTATTACGGAGGGTACCATCGGTAATAGGAAAAACGCAGTGTCGGTAATTTATAAATTTAGTGATATAATAAATATAATTTATGAACATTTCGTTATTTAAGTGTAATTTTCATTAGTTCTCAAGTATAAAACCAATTTTGGAGGTACATGTTTTTTAACTAAAATTCTTGTTTTTTACGCTTAAAGTTGACATTAAAATTTAAGTTTGTTAACAAACTTAACGTATGAGTTTTAATGAAGAAAAATGGTCTAATACAACGATTACTAACGATTTGAGAGTTTTACGGTAAAGTCAGAGTGCTCTTATTTGTAAGTAATAACTTACATTATCGAAATATCTTAACATTATATTTCAGAATTAGGATATAAAAACTCATTAGATATTTTAGTACCTACCGTATTAGGCTGTAAGGAATCCTAACACGGTGTATGGAAATTACAGAGCTAATAATTTAACGGTATTATTCATAAAGATATCGTACATTTTAAAAAGCTTTACTGCAGGTCTACTTATTTGGTTTGTTGTATGGTAAATACGTGACATCTCGTCTAAATTGACATACGTCAAATAACTACAATGCACTTTCACTTTTTATGAACAACAGGGTAAGTAAATAATTAAAAAACTTACTCAAAACTGTATATACTAAGGTTAGGTTTATCGTATTTTCCCTTCAATATAATAATTTACTACTAGATTTTACCACAACTTTGACACACCATACAAAACTGATTATGATTCGTTGGTTGTTTTATTTATTATTGTATTTTGGTTTACTGTTTTGTTGTTGTTTTTTTGTGTTCCATTTTATTGTATGTTTGTGTCAACGTTGTTGTAAAAAAACATTCTTTCTTTTTTTTTAACTTTCCCCGCTTGGGTAGAAATCCATTTTCCATATTTTTTACCGTTTAACTAAATCTTCACTGACTGCACGCCGCTGCTTCGCCAGTTAAATTTTCCTTCAAATATGTTTTTTTTTTTAAGATTTCATTAAAATCTATTTCGCAGTTATTACGTGAAAGAGTTACAGACATCTTTTATTACAAACTATGTCGTTTATAATATTAGTAGGATTATTTAAAACCCCCGTCCGGGCCCTTTTCAAAATAAAGTTTGAGAAAAACGAACAGCAATTGTTTTATAACGAGCTTAAGGAGGTTATCAATTCGACCTGTATGTATATGTTTGTATGCATGTTTGTCCGCGATTATTTCGATTTTGACAAAACCGATTTTCACAAAAGTATTTTTTAAATTCAGAAGAAGGGTTTTATAGTACAGTGGCGGACACGATCAGCGTTACACTTCCGGTTTTTCTGTATTGCAAAATAGCTCTTGTCCTTTGGTAATACAGTCTAGGCCTGACGAAACCATAGACAAATCTGTTACGGCCTCCTAGTCCGTGACTGTACCTATTTTTAACCAATTTTAGAAAAGAGGAAGTTCTCAGTTTAGGTTTGTATCAGTTTATTGATTAAGGTTTCGGGTACACGTCCCGGGATCTTATTAATATGTCTTTTCCATCCGTCCGTCTGTCTGTCTGCCAAAGGTAGTAATTTCCGAAACGGCTCGATTAATTTTAATGAAAAAATTTCACGATATTTTATTTGTCGTCCAAAGAATACTAACAAATTTAAAAACTTCAAAAAATTATGGAAATTTTGAGAAAAATGCAAAAATTGTGCCAAAATCTTCCTTTTTTGAACAAAAGTCGAGCCTCTACTGAGATATTGACCTGGTCAACAGACATTAAATAATGATCATTTGTAACTTCACTGAATGTATATTAACAATAAATATGAAAAATTATGTTAATAAGCTAGCCGAATTTGCACAAATTACGCTTTTATGGGTATAACCTGCTCACATAAAGAAACGATCTCAAAATGGCGGCCGTTGTATGGGCTGTCTTTTTTCTCAACTCTCTCCTCATACTAATATACACGAGATAGCATTCGTTCGGCCGCCATTTTCAAATCGTTTCTTTATCGGCGCGGCTTATTAAAAAAAATCGTCCCCATATTTAATTCATTCCGTTCCGTTGTGCGGAGAGATGGGAGAACGTTACGATGTCGTAGATTGATTGATTGCTTGTTGTTTTGTTATTCGCCCGTTCAGGTCAGGCAAAGAAACATAGTAGCCCATACAGCCAAATATTCAGTATTCGTGTTTCCTAAACTAATTATATAACTGGAATCTTCTTAGCGCGAGGCCGTTCATTAAATAGTTATTACACAAAATATTATCAAAATAGCCCCTTACTAGGAAGATCCTGTATTTATGTACAGTGCCAGTAATAATTACAGCAATTGCAAACCATTTTCTGATTGCACGGAACCATGAGCAAAATGTTTCATCGTGCGTGTGTTGTCATCCCATACTCCGTAATAGGCTGTGCTTACCGCCGTAATGGGCTTCAAACTTTTTTTTGCCGCCGTAATAGGAATTCCGAATTGTCAGAAAAAATATTTATTTAAAATTAATTATCACTCTAAAATAAATAAAACGATAACTGAAATAGAAAATATAATTATCATGAGTGTCAAAAAATAATTCAAATATCTGCTAACATATTTAGAAATGCTTAATTTCTTACCCTACTTTAAAATGTCGTCAAAACGCGCCGTAATAGGGCATGTTACCCTATTTTTTATTTTTTTTGTATATAACACAGCGGTTAAGTACTTACCTATAAATAAAGGCATATGTATACATATTCTCATTATTGTTTGTTTTGTTTAACACTATTTCGCTAGAAGTCTATAGTTTGAATTTGTTCGATGTTGCCTAGCACTTGTCGATATTTTAAAAATCCTGACTCATATGTAAATCGGGAATAACGCAAGGTCGGCGGAATCAAACTTGTACTACGTACAACTAAAAATTGTATACATAGGTTTATTGAAAAATGTATTATGTGTTGCACTAATCAGAAAAAAATATGGTTAAGACTTATGGTTATGATTAGATAACTTTGTCACAGTTTTGTGTTGTAATAATTAGTTTAATGGAGTTCTTGACGAGCCAAAGGTATAAAAGAAAATTTTGTTAATGCATTTCACGACTCTAGATTCTGTATATATCGTGCAGTAGAAAACAATTAGGGTATAATAATTTAATTTACTATCTAAACTTTAACATAGGTAATTAAATTATTGTAACTGCCCAATTGACTGGTAGACAAGGAGCATTCTAAACCGCCGGTCAAAGGTACTAGTATGTAATTTGAATAATCCTATAGTTTACTAGTAAATAAATAATGTAATAAAAGTATTATTTACTGCATTGAGGTTATTGTCATCAGTTTTAATTTTTATTATGTACGTTAAAACTCTATCATAAGGCATCAGAGCGAGCGTTATTTTACTAGCACAAACGCTTTTTGAACATCGGTTTACAATAAACTATGACTGATTACGTAACAATCAGGCATTGACCTCGTAGTGTAGTGGTTGTAGCAATGAATGCATTATTAAAGGCACGAACGTTGACACCTTGTTATCATCCCACACATTATGCATCTACACAGTTTCTTATCAAACAAATTAAGTACGAATAAACTAGCTTTTTGTTTCTCTGATATTTAGGTTTTAAATCTCGAAAAGAACAATTTTGTGCGTAAGTATTTTAACATTGTCAACGTATTGTTGTTTTTTGGACCTATAAAAAAAAAGCAATTATAGAGGTGACAAACTGATATAGGTCATAAGTTCTTAATATAATGAAGAAATAATTGATTGCACTTTTTATTATTCTCATTAATCAAATTTAATGTCAGGGTAGTTTATGAGAAAATTACACCGTTCGTTGTACATGAACTTGTCCGATATCGCTGAGGCGGGACCACACGTGATAATAATGTTTTTATATGCATGGCTACGTAATTTTATAAGGTTAAGAACTAGTTTTTTTGCGGTCCAAGGCTAGTGTTCTTTTAATAATTATTAAAATAGTTATTGCCTGCTCCTATCTAATAAAACTTGGACAAAAAAATCAATTCGATTATATACAAAATTACTGTCTTTTTGTGCTATATTTTTTTTCATCCTGCTTATAATCTTTATTCAAAAATATTAACTCATGTAAACAGATATCCATTTAATCAACTTACAATATGAACCTAGCATAAACGAAACGGAAATCTCAATAATAATCTACAATGTTCACATCTTACTGCAATAAAACGCTTATTAATTACAATTTACACTTCCTGCCTGACCTCCTGGCTGCAGACTGTCAGGGCACGGGTTACTGATTGCTGGCGCCAGGGATCAGCCATCTCACTAAATGTTTTGATAATGTCGTTTAGCTTCCATTGGTCATTCATTCAAATTAATGGCTTTATGATAAGCAGCTGCATTAATAGTAATGATCATCAATTTTATTTCTACCTAAGAGATGAAGGATTATGTATGCACGTAGATAAAACCTCTTTTATGATGTTCATCTTATTAATGTATTTGTATTTTATTATGGATGGCATTCCTGGGATAATACGCTGCATGACATATTTGAAATAACTATTTAGAATACAGAGAAAATAGTTTCAAGGCTAGTTAATGATTTTTCGTTTAGCTCAGCAGAAAATACCTATGTAAAAACTATATTTAATACTTCTTCCAGCTTTGGGCTGTATCACGACACAGAGAAGATCGGCTGCCACCGGCGCGAGGGCTCGACGCTGCACATCATGACGCCCATCTTCGAGTCCGACACCGTGCAGGTGGCCTGGTCGCGCTGCAGCAAGCGTGACGTCACCAACTTTCTGGAGTTAGTGAGCTAAACCACATTTTATTAGTAGTTGTTCAATATAACGAGCATATATTCACTAACTCTAAAAGAAGATGCGGTATACCGTTTACATAAGGGTAACCGACGATGTGTGGTGTAGACCGCAAACGTTTACGTTTAAAAAATATATATATATTTAATTGGTTTTTAATATTTAACAATTATATTTACGTTGCAAAAAATATTTTGCAAAATATATAAATGAAAGTGTTTAAGTGTAGAGCGTGCTAAAACGAAAAGCATTCAGAAAGTTCTTCCTATTAATGTTGGATGATTAACATGAATTCTATTTGTGTGAAAATAGGATCATTGCTTTTCGACATAAGTGTGCCACTCGTCGTAATTCAAATCAAGACAGATCTATTTCTACTTTGAGACATAACGTCGCCTACGTGCGCGGCTCATGGCATTTAATTTATAGGCCTACCACTTGTGGGCTGGAACCAGTAGAGAGCACTTACGTTGCTGGTTTAAGAAAGCTCGACACCCGTGGTGCCCCAAGTATTATTCCCAGCTATGAAAATGATCAATGTCCGGAGGTGTAGGTGTTAATTATGCCAACAAATATCAGTTTGATGACATTCTGTAAATGGAACAATTTTTTTTTATTTGTTTAAGCAACTATCTAGAGTCCCGATTTCCAAACTCTCAAATACTAGTAAGTAAGTCTAGTTATGCCGTATAACCTTCTGTATAAATAGCTCAATAAATTTTACAACCTCAGGTTTTAGTGCATTACAAAATGGATATGGCCTAATGGAAATAAATATCAGATCCATTACGTACCTAGCTGTTTATATGCAACTTAATGTAAGTTATTTGAAGACGCAACTCTATGAATATGCTTGGTTATATAAATTCTTAGTATTTTGCGAGATCGTTTATTTATTTTATGATATTTTAATTATCATTCCATATTAATAAGCATACTTTAACTAAAATGTATACTTAAATATTGATAACATTTTATACTATAGTAAAAAAAGAAAAAAAAATGCGATGTTTGTAGTTTTACAAAAAATATAAAAACCGTGTGAACTAATACAAATCGTGGGCGTTAAATTAGCACATAGTGCCTATTATAATATTTATTCGCTTTTCTAGACAATCATCTTGAATAGACTTCACCAGTAAAATCATTTCGCAAAACCGTTAAAGAATCCGCAAATCGAAAGTGAAAAATCCTTGGAATTGGAATTGAGTAAAAACAAGCAAATAATTTTTTGTACAAACGGAAGTGATTATTTAGAGTCTCAATCAATAAGATAAAGGTGTGTCTTGTCTAGTTTCACTCGACGTCTGTATTTACATTCGAACAAAAAATACCGGATTTTTGCCATTTGTCACCGCTGGTCGTCGCAAATAATATTCTTAGATGTGATTTTACGATAAAATATTTGTACAAGAGCATCATTATATGAAACCGGTATTTTATTTAAAAAAATATTGTTAATGATAATATCGCTAAATTAGGCGACATCCTTGTTTAAGCTGATTAGAAGATTAGACGACCGGTATATTAATGTGGTCCTTTATTTTCAGCGCGGGTCTTGGGGAGTGCCTCGGCGACAGACCGCACCAGGAGGAATACGTCTATCCTGAGGTTCAAGCGGGTAAGAAGATTATTATAAAAAGAAAATACGCCAGACCTCCTCCTTTTTTTCGTTGGTTGCGGCTCCGCCCGCGTGTAGATGAGTTTCCGTTACCGCCCCTTTTTATTCGTATTTGACTAAAACATAATATACCTTTTTCTTGAATAATACTATTTTTGAAATATAAACAGCATCAAGACTAGTTAGGGGACAACGGGATGCGAAATTGTTTTTAGTGATTCTTTGGAGTCCAATGAGAATGAAGGTTAGTTTGTTCCGCGGGTGGCATTTTAACATCCTATTTGGAAAATTTATTTCATGGGAATAAATATATATTTTCTAAGATCGTATTTATTGAACCAGGAGTAACATTCGACGCGGCCACGCAATGCCACCTGGAGTTCGGGGCGGAGGCGCAGGCGTGCGCGGACCCGGCCGAGCTGTGCAAGTACCTGTGGTGCGTCGTCAACAACACCTGCAAGACCGCGCTGCGGCCCGCCGCGCCCGGCACCACTTGCGGACAGGATATGGTAACATTCTTACATACATAACATAGGTATCTTGCCTGTATCCCATCGGGGTATGTAGAGACAGAGATGAATGATTTCCAGTTGCTACGATCCTGGCACACTTCTTTCGCTTCTTCTACAGTCATGAGCCATTTCATTCACGCGCGTCGGTTTCGTGAACTCTTCACGCGGCCTTTATTCAGGACGTCACCAATTTTGTCGGTGAACGTTCGCCGTAGCCTACCTCTTCCAACATTCTCTTATTACCCAATTATATAATTTGGCATAATAAACACTTACATTGACGACATCAATTAACACGACTTCTGTGACAAACGAACGACACACGGTTTTTTCAATAGAAATTTTCTGCCGCACGCAGTCATATACGGGTCATTCTTCAGGACACGTTTTTTAGGCGGCATCGCGAAAAAAAAAAATAGAATTCGTTGAGTAAGATTGCAATATTTTTTTTCAGGCAATGTTTTCATCCCCCTTTAGCTGGGACATCACTGATTTTTCATGTATTCAAGTATTTAATGCGATAAAAAAAATTACAAACCCCCATTCTTCCATTTGCGTGGTGTGTCCCTTACCCAGATTTGGCAACTCAGATAATTTTATCTATTAAACTAATAGATTCTAAATTACAAAAAAAATAACGTTAATACCTACATAGTTGACACTGCGATAAAAAATATTGACATGATTATATAAGTTTAACTTTTTCAGAAAAAAAAAGATTTGTACTTGTCTTGGGGCTGCCTCTGATTTGCGTGGATCAGCGTTCAATTACTCGTACGTCCCTTGTTTCGAGACCCTATCTTATGTCATCCTAATACAAGTTATATCTAGCCACACTCCGGCGGTCTAGCTAAGTGTGATGTGTGATGAGCCATCAAGTTTTAGAAAAATAAAGGTAAAGAAAAAGTTGCGTGGGTTTGGTTTCTGAAATCTTTCATTTGCGTGGTTTGATTTCCAGCGATGTTCATGGACTTATTCATTTAATTAAATATTGTAGCAAACACACATACGGTAACATAACTTTTATATAAGTAACAGTTTATTTAATCAAAAGGTTTGATTAAAAAAAAATCATAAAGGTTTTATTCTGATTTTGGTGGTTGTGATTTGCGTGGTTTACGTGGCAATTTGGACCACGCAAATCAAGTTTTTGGTCACGCAATTGATATTATTTAAATTTTTACTATAGTTTTACATACTTTATCATTACTTAATAGTAAAGTAATAATAAAAATAATAATAAGGCGTAGGGATATGACGACCCCATCGCCCAGGGGAAATTCCAGTACTTTCGGTCTGGAACTTCCATTGCAATTAGTCACCGCAGGGACGGCTTGTGGCAAGTCAATGGTCAGAGGCGACACCACGGACCTTTTACCTCCACGGGGACACACGCAGTCATCACACATACACTCACATGCAGACATCACACACCCCCCGCCTCTGAGCTTGCCTTCACCAGCCGGCCAGATTGGAGTAGCAAGAGCGAAGCCTATGCTCCAGGTTGGAAGTGTAAAATGTCATAACGCCGGGTGCATCTTATGCTGCCCGTAGTCTCATCTTTCAACAACCTTAGCTGTCCACGCCCAGTGTTGCGATCCGTTGCCAATATATCGGCGACTTAGTGGAAGCCCACCCAGTAAACAGCGAGTCACCGCCTGTCATGATAATAAGTGAAATGTTGCATAAAAGGCAGGCGTACCGGTATTTCACTCCATAGCACCAGTAAACCTGTCCATTAAACAGTTCACCCCCATAAACCATTTCTTGTCATCCAGTTAACAATAGTTCCTATCACCTTCTGGGTGCCGCCTCTGGGTGCATGATCTATTTGTGCATTTAGTGGCGGTGCCTGGTTGGTGATCCATATACAATATATCAAAACTCTCGAAAGGGCCTCTACGAGTTGGATTCGTCCCCTCGCACGCCTCTCAAAGGACTAGGCTCCATCCCGTGATACCAAAGAGTATTGAGAAACATAATAATAATATTATTATTATTATTAAGTTATATTTTAGAATAAGAATGCCATTTTCAAGAGAGGAATAATTAGAAAAAAGAAATCCGCCGAGATAAATAGAAGAAAAACTGCTAAAGAGAGAGATTAAAGTAATATGATGAAAAACTTTCAACGGATGATGTTAATTTTAAATCTTTAAGGACATACCTTAAAAAATACTAATAAAGTAACTGTTTTATGATGTTAATCCAATTTTTATACGTTTTTACTACAAAATTACTCAAAAAAAAATATGCTAGACTGAACTCATAAAAACTGGTGTCTTACCAACCTATTCACATCTAACCTACCTAAAAATTAACCATTTTAATCCTCAAAATGTCGTACGTACATACCCTGGGCCTACGCCCAGTTTGTATGCGTTTGAGGGTAGTTCGATATTCCATAATGTAAAGCAATAACTACTATAAAATCAATACAATTTTACTTCTGATTTACGTGGTATGTTTTGTGATTTGCGTGGCTTTAGATTTTTTAACTTTGATTATCTCAGTAAGTTTTTTAGTTATTGTGATGCCTCATCCACTAAAAACATTAGTTTTACTTATATATTTGGACTTTGATGTCAAACAATAAAAAAATGATATCTCAAAATTGCCACGCAAATCACAAAATAATGCGTTGCTCGAAGAAGTACCCATACATATGTCGACTGTTCAGTGGAGTTAATGCACCCCGGTGATTTACGTAGGGTCTACTGACCTGTTTAGGTGTACTGACCTGTTGGTGGGTAGGGTCGGTAAGGAGCCCAGACAGCGAGCGGTCAGGAGTTCCGAATTCAGAAATCTGGTGACTTGACTGTTCACGGCTCAAGAGTTTCTGTGTGCGTTGTCGTAAGGACTCAGTACATTCGAAAGAGCGCAGAACTCTACTCTAAATAGGTTTAAGTACATACAATTCAGCTCTAAACCCATATTAACTCAACAGTGGTGTCAAAACCAGAAGTGCGTGTACCGGGAGCCGGTGCCGCAGCCGCGGGACGGCGCGTGGGGCGACTGGAGCGAGTGGAGCGAGTGCTCGCGGACTTGCGGAGCCGGAGTCTCCACCCAGTCCAGGGAGTGCAACAATCCGGAGCCGATAAACAACGGAAAATATTGTATCGGGGAAAGGAGTCGGTTAGTAAAAGTTTTTTTTATATAGCCTCCTCCAAAATTATACTTTTGTGTCCCACTGATATGCAATGGCCTCCCCTGCTTGTTTGCATTACTCTCTGCTGCTCATTGCAGTCTCCGGCCACTGAGTTACAGTAAAGTAAAATAATTACAATTCATTATTCAAAAAATGTAAGAACAAAAAAAAATCCATAAAAGTAAAACATAAGATAAAACGTCACATATGTGACTGTCATATGACGGGGCGGTAGGCACCACAGAACAAGGAAGATGCTCTCTCGTAGGCACAATCACGTCCTAATAGGTACTATGATAAAATTCCTCCGTATTAGGATGTAATTTTGACTACTGCCACTACTTAATAGGTACGTTTTTAACTTTAGGTACAAAGTGTGCAACACTGACCCCTGCCCGATCGGCGAGCCAAGCTTCAGAGAGGTGCAGTGCGCCAAATACGCAAACTCTACCTACAACAACGAGACTATCGCCGAGTGGGTGCCCTATTTTGATCAAGGTTTGTTGTTTTTTTTTAGAGGATTAAATAAGAATACACTTTGTAGCATACAAAGTAAGATACAAGAGTACATCATTTAATTACAAATTGAAATTGTATGCAATAGGCGGCCTTTTTTTTTTGTAACGGGGCGAAATGCCTAACGCATTTCCCGACGCTCGAAGGAGCGTCGGGGGTATGTGGGGCTCGCACCCACTAAAACCCCCCGGCGGCCGTCTTAGCGCTTCTGGGAAGGACCCCGGGAACCTCGCATTACTGGCGTCCGAAGTTCTTCCCACGCTCAGCTGCTATCAGCTTCGTGCTCAGGGAGGGCTATTGTTCCCTCCCCGGCTCGCCTTTGTAACTGCGGCGGCACAGTGCCACAGGCTGTGCCGCCGCCCATCTTGGGGCCGTTTGATGAGTGTGTCGGGCACCCGCCCTTCACACCCACGACCCCAAAGACCCCTTTTAGTTGCCTCTTACGACAGGCAGGGTATACCGTAGACCTATTCTTACACCCGGACCTACAGGGATTAAATATTACAAGAGTACATCATTTAATTACAAATTGAAATTGTATGCAATAGGCGGCCTTGTTGCTAAAAGCGATTTCTTCCAGGCAACCCACACATCAAGGATTATTTTTGAAGCCTGTCTCACTGTTATGAAAAGACCTCCTTATTATTTTTTATTATTTTATTTATTTATTAAACATATATGCTACATACAACTTATACATAGTCCCACAAAACTGTTTAAACAGTTTGTCTGCGGGATCAGCTGAGTCTCGACATTATCACTGTTATACATTACTTTATAACTATAATGAATCTAAATAATACTTTTTTAACATATTTTTGAACTTTGGTTTACTAGTTTCTCTACTGCGTAAATACTGGGGCAAAGTATTGAGCAAGTATGGAAGACGTTTTTTTAATGTTCTATCGCCATAGTAATTTCGTACTCTTGGGACTTCATACTTTCTCAGATACTGTGCCCGAGCACTATACTTGTTTATTTTAAATTTTATATTTAGATTTTTATTGCCAAAATTGTTCACTAATAAAATATATCTATGTTTTAAACTAACTGGAAGAATTTTACAAATTTTGAATAGTTTTTGGTAGTCGCCATTACAATTATTTTTAGTTTTATTACTAACAAGTAGTTTTAAAAATCTTACCTGTAAGCTTTCTAATTTATCAATATAAGATTTAAAAGTAAGACCAAAACATGTATCTATGTATATTTACAAAGGAGTAAGACAAATCAAATTATTGTTATTAAAAAAATATATACGCGTCGAATTGAGTACCTTCTCCTCTTTTTTTTTTTTCGTCGGCCAAAAACGTTGTTCAGCGATTAAGACTGACGAATAATTTAAGAAAATACATGATACGACGTACAGTCAAGGACTAGGAGGCCGTAACAGATTTGTCTATGGTTTCGTCAGCCCTAGACTATATTACCAAAGAACAAGAGCTATTTTGCAATACAGAAAAACCGGAAGTGTTACGCCGAAAGTGTCCGCCACTGTACTACGTACGCCCTTAGTATACCGACGCCTTCGTAACCGTCAGCGAAGCGAAAAACTCCAAAGACTTTCTAGCACTGTACTGGAGGAAATGGTTGCAGCCTTGTCGGTATTCGCTACCGTCTCTGAAAGCATAGGTTAACAAGGGGCCTATAACAAAAAAATAAGTAACAGTATTTTTCCATAGACAAGCCATGCGACCTCCAGTGCGTGCCCAGGAACCGCAACGACGTGGAGGTGCCGGGCGGGTTCGTGCTGGACGGCACCTCGTGCAGGCAGACCGACGGGGCTCGGGATATGTGCATCGCAGGTATGACTAGGATTAATATTTATAATATAGCCCTTTGTAATTTAGATTCTAGACTTACAAGAAGAAAGTTACATTAATATCTTATACTTTGATATCTATACTATTATAAAATCTTTGTTGCTTTACTCTTCGAACACAAGTAGACATGCTTGTATTGTACTGAACAGATTACACCGAAGCACAGAATACCTAACCAGTAACCGAAGTTTCAAGTTTTCTAGTCAACGAAGTTTTCCGACCCGCAGTTTAAAACATAGGCTATCATTTATACAAACACAAGTTAAATTTACATATTTCTTTGAATAATCATCACTTTCATGATCATCACAACCACAAGACGTCCACTGCTAGACAAGGTTCCCACATATCGCAGAAGGTTTTGCCGTAATGGCCACGCTTGGCAGGTAGGTTGGTGACCACAGTATGGTTCTTCAAGTTTTTTAACTTGGTAGAACTTGGTATTCCCTAGTCGCCTTTTATACCTATGGGAGGATATAAGGCTGACATTGACAGTCGTGTCGCAGCTCGAACTCGCACTCCCAAGTCTCAAAATGTACCTTTAAATCGTTCTCCGCTACAAATTGATAAACATAGTCGAATTCCGGCAAACATTTGCTCGACAGAGTATAAGACAGCTCGTGCTAGGATAATCTGGATAATCAGTACTCGGGAACTACTTGTCCGAGTATCATACTCAACCGAGTAGCCTCCAAACACTGACTGTGAATGTCAGCCTAAGAGTGGTGATATATAATTCTCTACCGCCACCGAACGGAATGAGCAACTATGAATGATAAATGATAATGAAAACAAGCTGTGCTCTACTTCCCAGGAGTATGCCACAAGGTGGGCTGCGACTGGATCGTAGACTCGGAGGCGGAGGAGGACGCGTGCGGCGAGTGCGGCGGCGACGGCTCCGCCTGCAAGACCGTGCACGGCATCTACAACAAGGGCACCACCAAGCAGAACGGCTTCAGTGAGGTAACGTCATCAGAGGTTTATTTTTACCTACCATCTGTAACACACACTTAGTTTGCAATAACATTTATGCTTTATGTTTTATGAACTTTATTAGTCACTCGCAAAATGGGGGTCAATTATTAAAACATACTTATCTATCGACTATTGATAAGTCATACTTATCTACGCTTGTGGTTAGTTTGCACTTTCGCGCTGTGGTCAGTTCCCGCCTAGTCAGGACAGGGCGGCGCCCTTTTCTCCGCTCAATCAATCGGGAGTGTGAAGATGGCGGAGTGCGGCCGTAGTGAAAAACATAATGATGAAAAACTTTATAGATGTATTTTATAATAAGACCTTATATATTTATTTGTCCGAAATCCTAGTATTTTGCTATCAAGAAACCACCCAAGTTAATAGTAGGAACGTCAACACTGGTATTGACTTAAATTAAGAGCTGTTGGTGAAAGCCTTTATCAAATGCTGAGTTAGTGCCATTTTATGACAACTGTTTATTATAACAGGTTGCAGTGATACCGGCCGGTTCAAAGAATGTCAAAATTCAAGAGAAGGTGAACCCCGGGAACTACATCTCAATCGGAAGCGCTAAAACTAAGAAGTTCTACTTAAATGGAGCGAGGTACGGACTTTTTTATTATAATGACCGTGATAAGTAATAATCATGCACTGTTCCCGTAGGTCCGGCAGTATAATTTCCTTTTGAAGAAAGTAAACAATAAATTGGCGCCCAACGTGGGGCCAACTGTTTTCTTTCTTAACTTTGCCACTGTAGTCTTTTTTTTAGACCAAATAGTACCTACTATAAGTTGTTTCAGCTTATTTACGTCCGGTTCTTTCTCCTAGGCAGATGTGTGTAAGCTCAAGAATAAATATATAATGGTTTTATTATTTCAGAAATCAAACACTTACGGAATACTTCGTGGCGGGCTCGCACGCTATCTACGAGAGAGACAGAGATTGGGAGAAGGTCCGGATTCCCGGGCCGATAGTGGAAGATATCAAAGTTTATGTAAGTTAATAACTTGTAAATTTCACAACAAATATATATTTATTAGATAAGAATTCAGAGCTCTAGATTTCACAATATCAAATCAACTCCTGGTTCTTTTTCGCTTTGTTACTTGTTAATATTATTTGAGTACAATAAAGCGTTCATTCATACTCTAAAAGTGTCAACCTATCATTAGTACATTCTGCCAGAAGGTGGTTGTGGCATTCCTCATTATAAGGAACGTAATTCCATCAAAGGTTATACAAATAGTGACAAGCTTAGCATTACGTTCGCTAAAGCATAAGAACTCTAGTTGAGGCATTTCTCTAAGAAGAAACATTATTCCAGCAAAGGATATACCGCGGGCGGCACCGCAACCCAGGCGTGACATACCAGTACACGGTGGACCGCGCGCGCGCGCCGCCGCCGCGCCGCCGCTACCGGCTCGCGGACTGGTCGCCGTGCTCCGTGACCTGCGGCGACGGATACACGCGCCGGCAGCTGCAGTGCGTCGACGAGCGAGATAGTAAGTTGTTAAAGCTAGACGCGAACGATTTTATCAGATTTTGTAAGTTTATACGTAGCTAACGTAACGTTCTCTCTCTAGATCTAGTGGAAGAGTCACAGTGCTACCACATCGAGCCACCGCGGCACGAGGCGCTGCTGGCGCGCTGCCGGGCGCCCGCCTGCCCCGCGCCGCCCGCGCCGCGCGCGCACTGGTGGGTCGGCGCCTGGGCGCGCTGCTCGAGAAGGTGTCGCATGCCGGTGGGTGACACTCTTTTTATATATCTGCTGTAATGTTCACTAGACTTGGTAGAAGAGTCCCAGTGCTAGCACATCGAGCCGCCGCGGCGAGGCGCTGCTGGCGCGCTGCCGGGCGCCCGCCTGCCGCATCTCCTCACATGCTATTTGATGATATCTTAAAGCCGCTTAGAGAAACACCCGAAAAATGTCCAGTTTCGCAGAAGCGTCTTTTGTTAAAACATTTAATGACTTTTTAAACTGCAATTGAACCCTCTTTCAAATCATGCCGATCATGATAATTGGCAACCCAAAATGTTTGTGCTTGTGACAATCAACTTACTGTCTGAAATAAAATACAACTTATATGTGTACTGAATGTTTTGTTGCCAGGGTGAAGAACCGACGAAACAACGAAGCGTCTACTGTGTAGACAAGTTGTCAAACAAAGTGATCGATGACGCGTCTTGCGACTCCGCCGCGAAGCCCATGAGCACGATCAAGTGCGCCGACGTGCCGCCGTGCTAGGGCCGCGGCGCGTCACCTGTTGGACCAGTTACCAGGAAGCCCTTCCTTTATTCTTCAGTTACGAAGAAATCAGATATTTTAAATATCAAACGACGAAGGCAGCGGGAAAGTGAAAAGTTATGTTTGTGAAGAGACACAAAGTTGTACAGTGAATTTAAGTAAGACTCGCAGAGCCAGTGTAATTTGATTGTTTATTATTTTTAAAATAACCCATCGAATAGATGTTATTAATAAGAGATTTTTCACATGGACTAGGCTTTACAGCATTTGTAAATTAAAATTGGCCTATTATGCCGTGCCGAGTTTGTGCTCGGAGTAACTGTTATGTTAATGATGCATTTATTTAGCTTGGTGTATGTGGAAGATTTTCGATGCGCCGCGCCGGTTAGTACTCGAATAGTGGCCAGGAGAATCTCGCTAGTTCTTGGATGCTCTGAAATGAATCCAACTGCCATATTACTTAAGCCTAGTGTTAGATATTCTGTGCTTAGCTTATATAACCACGGACCTGATTCTATAAACTAATACGTAATAGTTATCTATATTTTTCTATTTAACGTCAGTATTAAAGTGATGTATGTATTTTTGGAATGCCATCTTTGTAATGTGGATTGTGGGAGCGTAAGGGTCGACGGTTAAACTGATCGGTATGCATTGCATGTGAAATTGACCAGTAGTAACGGCTACGCTACTACTACTCTTAATTTAAGAACTAAGTTATTCTGTCTGGATATGGTCTGGATGTCTGGATAGTCAACTCCAAATGCTAGCATAGATTTATCTGCGTAAATATTTTGGACCAAAAATATGATTAGAATACAAATTCGCGTTGCCATTAACACGGTTACTGCCAATATGACACTACAATAAGTATTTAACCTTGTTTTTATACGGACGTAATTTTAGATTAAATCATATTACTTATATCAATAATCAATATTTGAAACACTTAAAGATGAACTCAAAATATCTTTGAGTCAAGATCAAACCCATTTTCATATTATATAAATTCATTTTTAGTACCTACCCTATTTTATTTAATAACATAGCAATTAAAACAGCTAGTCAAAATGAATAATTTTAGAACACAAATCTGATTAGTATTACAAAAGTATAGTTTCCATAATAATGTCATGTATTTCGTTTACCAAACATGTATTGTTCGTGTGCTTTCTAAGACATCACTTCAAAATCAACTATTTATTCATATATCACATAAACTACGTTTGCAAGTGACTTCGCATAATTTATAAATAAACCTAATTATAGATATTGTAACATTATATGTGCCTATTTTTATATCACCTAAAAATTTAAGTAATTTTGTAAATTTATAGGGTCCTTTAAGAAGGGCAATATTCTGTCGATCAATTCATACACAATTAAAATGTTTACTTAAAGGACTATTTCTATTTACTTATTTTGATTGTGTATGAAATTAGATACGTAAATAAAATCGTGCATTGAATTTTCTTTCTTTTACTTGGGCAGTCACTCACGAACCTCCATAGCGGATTTTATGAAAAGTTCAAAATTAAAATATTGCAATGAATCATATTTATTTTTATTCTCATGGAAGAAAGTACCACTGGAATAGCTTAATACAATCACAGTAAGTTATAAACATAAGTAAACAATATTAAGTTACAAAATACTTCTTAAAAATCGTCTAATCATAAAGTATAGACGTGAAAGGCAGCTAAACATATTAAATGTTTATTACAAGAGATTCAATAACTTCCTCTTAGAGATAGTACCTATACCTACCAATATATTAAAAAAAAATTGTGACATACACTAAAATCTAATCAAATCACAATCAAATGCTTCTTCTGTCAATAGAAAAACTATACTTTAATTAATACCACTGCATATTCCATGCCTTTTTTACTAAGTATGTTTTTTCATTCTCAATGCTTGCAGTAAAAAAAATGAGACCATTATTTTAATAATATAAACTACGTAATCTTACACATATAAAATATCCTCATTCTGTTATATAAATTGACTTTCTTATAACTATTATAGCTATGTTTACTAGAGGCTAGTTAAGTGAGACCCCACTGAGCTATTTTTCCTTCTCCAAACTAACTGCTTTTTTCTTCTGAAATAAAAACGAAAACATTTACTTGAATATTATGTTGTATTAATTTTTATAGTAGGTAAGGTACCGGACCATAAACATTGAATGTGCTCCAAAAATATAAAATACGAACATTTATTGGTATCAACAAATAAGTATAATTAATTATAACGTTACTAATATTTTGATGTAAATTGTTACGACTACTGCTAGGTACTAGTATTAGAGTCTTTTTCTAATATTGCTTCTGAAGAGACGTCAAATTTTATACTTTTCTTCTTTTTGAGTCCCTGCAAAATTTGTTAATTTTTAAAAATGAGATCGCGAGACAACTCAAGACTGTTGATGGAGAGACATCTATGAGACACTCTACTACCTCTACTAGAGGTCGCTAGGAGCACTCACCTTGTCCCGGGCCCGGGGCTCGTGCCGCGAGCGCTCCTTCTCGAGCTCGGAGTGCAGCGCCTGCACCTCGGCCGTCAGCTCGGCTTGCACTCCGCGAAGTTTCTCCACTTCTACGAGAACTTGCGCCTTGTCTCGCACTGGAATGATATGCAGACTATACCCACAGATGATGTTTTTTTTTACTCCCTCACTACTATTGGGCAAAGGCCTCTCTCCTATTTCTTCAAGCCTTTCGTTTCTGTGCCACCTCCAGCCAATTTTAGAGGGGGAATAGAGATGAATATTGAGAGATTGAGGGATGAATACAATTTTACATAAATGGAGATAGACTCATCAGATTCGGGGACTCTTATTGGATTAGTTATGTCGTATCAAATACATAAAACAGAATGTCATTACAAAAAAAATAACTCACTTTCACCCTGGCCCAATATATTGCAAAGCTTTTTATTTCTGGACTTGACTGTCAGTAGTTCTTCTTTTAGACTTTGCACCTGTAATTTTAGATTCTCTATTTCAATATCCTTCTTTTCTAATGCCTCTGCAAACTGGCCTCTGGTGATCACCTCATCCGACGCCACTTGTCTGTTCTTTACTCTGTCAATGATTTTGTCCTTCAGCAATTCACTTTTTGTCTCGTGTTTGATCCTCTCAAAGAATTCTGAGTCTTTTTTAGGCAATTTCTGTTCTGTTTCTGGTTCATGATCATGGTTTACTGAAAATAAAGTTTAATGTTTTATAAAATTGTGAGACATCATATCTACATTAAATAAATAAACTATACACCAAAATATTAACCTGTGGCCTGATCCCCGCCAGTGACCATATCGTTGAACTGGTCCAGGCTCATCACATTCTTTTTCTTCTGTTTCTTACTGTTTTTAGCGGCCTGCTCAAGTGCTTTTTGTTCTATTTCACTCTCCTTCTTTAATTGTTTGTAGACATCTTTCTTATGCTCAAAATCTAATTTTGATAGAAGAATGGCCTGAAAATGTTTAATAGTACTACTACTTAATGTAAATTTTAGTTATAAGAACTTAAAGAGTGATTTTTCCAAAAAACAAACTCAAATATTCTAAAAGACCCAGTCAAAGGCTTATCCTAGGTATAAATTGTTTGTGCACAGTTTTTTTGTTTTAATTTTGCTCCTTTTCAGAAATAACTGAGAATACATAGATTTGAGTCAATTCCTATCATCTTGAAAGTAAAGAATAAGTAATGTAACAAAAAAAACATCCTTTGATGTTGTAGTTCATCCTACCAGAGACCTACCTGATGTAGTTCATCTTCAAAGTTTCCATCAACAAGTTCCTCATCCTTCTGCTTCCACTGCTCCCACTGTTCGGAAGTCTGGTTGTTGCCCTTTGACTTCTTCTTCTTAGTTTGTGTTGAATTCTGCAATTAATATAATTATACTGTCATTAATTACTTACTTTTTATTATATTAACTAGCCTGTATCTAGGGTGCCTGAATCACATACATAGCTGAACAATACACCCAGACTAGGAAGCAAACATCAATATTCTCATAACAATGTTTGTCCCCACCAGGATCAAACCTGGTGCACCCTCGTCTCAGTCCACATCACTGCCAACTGAGCCCAGGAGCAGTCAAAAATATTCTTTAAAATTAAATAATCTCAAATTTTATTATTCCACACTCAACAATAAAAAAGATACAACAATACCTGCTACCAAAATACCACTTAAGAATGCCCAGAGAAGAAAATCTAATCTTAAAAAAAAGAACCAGATACAGTTGATGTGTGCATAAAACGAGCCACCGACCCAGTAAGCTATGCAGGCATGACTATATTTTATCCAAATATCCCAGGACCTATTTAATTAATCATCAAGTTCATTCACCCCAAAGAATCTTCACTGATCATTCACTATTGTAGCCTACCTGAGCCTTAGCAGGTGGGTTCTTCTTCTTGGCAGGGTCAGGCTTCTTAGTAGCGGGCGCCGGGCCTGCGGTGGCAGTCTTTTTCTTCTTCTGAACTTCACGGGTGGGAGAGTAGTCATCGTCCTCGATATTTAGGCCGGCGAAACGAGATTGAACCACAAGAGCAGCCATTTTCTCAAACTATGAAATGTAAATTAGAATGTTAGTTTCGTTCGAAGGTTACTGACGGTTTATAGATCAAGTTCTTATTTACAAAGAACTGTATCCAATTTTGTAAAGATAGAAATATAAATATTATATACGTACATAAAGTTTGTTGTTCTTCGTTGGAATAAGTGTTACGTCCGTCGAAACGTTAAAAGAAATTATTCATAATTTGTACCAATTTAAACTTACCGTTACGTTTATGTACTTGTAGTGTTTGTAAATTTTATTGGAAATTTATTTTTGAGCTAAATCGCAAAATAGCAACAACCACCAACGACAACGAACGAAATGCAGGCAGAGAGAAGGTAAATCACTACCTAACCAGTGTTGCCAATGGCTTTTTACCAGATTCCCCAAGATCTATGGTCAAATTCCCCAAATTTGGGGAGAAAAATATCGTGATTCCCCACAAAACCCCCACACAATGAGATAGTGAACTATTTACGAAATAACTTTAAAAATCAACAATTTTTTAATGACAAACACTTTAAAAAATCGCAATATCACTTAAAAAATCATCCGGTATATTATAATCCTCCTCCGGTTTTCTCTTATATTCAGGCCTAAAAGTAAAAACTATGTTAAATATTATGTAAAAATTGATGAAGTGTAAATTTAACATTTAAAAAAAAAAAACAAAAAAAAAAGTTAAATTTAACATAATCGAACAAAAACTATTCTACTTAAAATAACCAAATATGTACATAGGTACATTAGCAAAGACTGGGGATAACCAACTGACTGATTTTAAGGTGGGGTGATACATTTTCATTATTGTATTTCGCTATTATTCAGTACTTAATTAAAACGAAAAGATCAATAATCACTCCTCTAAAGATAAGTTTTAGCTTTTTTACCATTAAAATAAATAAAGGCAGTAATTTATATTAATTGATCATGGATGTTTTGGTTGTAAGTTTGTTTTAAATTGGTTTTATGCTAAATTCCCCGCATATTCCCCACACAGAGCCTCTCCCCACAAATTCCCCAATCGCTTTGGGATTCCCCGCAGTTTGGGGAATTCCCCACACATTGGCAACGCTGTACCTAACTAACCTACGTTTTGACGGAAATGATTTTAATTTAATCTGTGTTATTTTTGCGAGTGCTTCCTTTCTCCTCGAGTGATCATCGTTGTTGTTTTTTTTTACCCTCACTATGAGAAGGCAAAAGAATTTAGAGCCATATTGCCATGTATTAAGTAGTTATTAGAGGTGAGAATAACTGCTATTTTTTAATCGCATGCGATCGCTGTTATGCTATTTTCGAACAACTGCGATTTTAAACTCGCCGGCATCCGGCATCGAAAATGCGATCGGCAACGAGAATGCGATCGGCAACGAGAATGCGATTGGCAACAAAAATGTGATCGGCAACGAAAATGCGACTGACAACGAAAACGCAGGATGTAACTAGACATGCAAGTTTGCTCTAATATCAATGTTAATATGGATATTTTTATCGAAGTGCTCGATAGGTATTACAAAACCTAATACAATTTTTTTTCAGCAAAATGTCTTTTTAGTACATTTCATATTGATTCGATAGGAGTGAGATCACAATGCTTCAATGCGTTTCGTTGCTTTACTAATGACAAGCTGTCACATGCGATCGCGTTTTCGTTGCTGACGGCAACGAGAACGCGATCGCATTATACATTCGTTGTGAATAGCAATGCGATTCGTTGCCATGGAATAACGAGTTTTTTTTAAATGCGATTGTAAATAACGACCCACCTCTAGTAGAACAATGAAGTCACAGTCAAGTTTTGTATTGTTGTAAGTACATACATGTACAGTGGCGGTCTAGGTCGGCATAACACTTCTGGTTTTTCTGTATTGCAAAAAAGCCCTCTGTGACACTGTGACTGCCTTGCAAAATAAAGACAAGGCTGTACGGCTTAGTGCCATTGCCTTTTCCTGTGGTATAAATGAAGTTAAAAAAAAAAAGAGAATCAGTATCAATCAATCAATCACTACTATTCCCTGCATTTGGCTTGGTTGGTTGATGAGGGTGAGTCTCTAGTTGGTCTGTGGGTGAGGGCATGTTGTTGATAAATGTTGTTTAGTATCTCTAGTTGGTCTGTGATGTTGTTGTGTTGAGGGTGAGGGTTGGCTTGTTTGGCGTTGAGCGTTGAGTTTGGTTTAGCGGGTTTAGCATAGCAGAGGTTTGGCGTAAAACGTACCTAGTGATTTACCTTCTCTCTGGTTTGGCGGCAACTAAAGTTTTCTGTTTATTTATTTGCAATTTGCAGCGTGTTGGATATACTTCCTAAATACCTACATAATTTATTTGCTAGATGTGTTGTAGATTGTATGTAACCACGGCCGTTTAACCCTACTATCGAAACGCTAGCCATAGGCGCCATCTTGAAACTGGTCATGTATGACAGGCACGTTGCTTGTGATTGGCTGGTTTGAAAAGCCGGCCATCGGCCATTTTGGCTTGTTATAAGGGTCTATTACACCTTTCCTAAATCAGTCTCTGATTTCAGTCAGTCCTGATTCAGGACAGTGTAATTGCATTTAGAGAGATAGCATCCGATTTAGCTACCGATTTTGAACAAAGACGTCCTAGCTCCAGTGTTGCCAACTGGATGTAATAGCAATCCGCCAGATAAGGTTCCTCAAGTGAAGACTTACTCCCTCATTTGAGGGGGCTCGTTACAGTAAGGTGAGTGAGTACACCTGTGTACCTCGTATAAAACTCGAAAGCGGGCTCGTGAGGAGTGGGGCGTCGTGAGGAGTGAGGAGGCGTGAGGTGTGAGGCGTCGTGAGGCATTAGGATTGTGTTTTAACGACGCCTCACGCCCTCACTCCCTCGAGAAAATAAACAACGCATCGTAGGCCTCAGGTCCCACGCCTACCTCATTCCTCACGCGCGAGTAAACGAAATGAACCCTAGTAAATGAGGACTAGGTGAGGTGAGGGAGGTATAGCGATCTACTGATCTAAGTAGGTGATGGTTTTTTACATACGAGAATTAATTTAAGCTTTATTAAAAAAAATAGAAATTAACCCCGTCGAAAAAAAGATATAGATTTGTATTTTGAAAGTAAAAAATATGGTTAAATAGTCGGTTTTTTTTCTATTTTAAGATAATTCTCATAATCCGCTTAAAAAACCAATAGCCACTAAATACAAAAAAAAATGCCACTAAATGGGGGTTCCAATCCAACCAAACCACCAGATTTTGTGGAAAATCCACTAAAGTGGCAACACTAAGCTTAGATCGCGACTGACTAAGGAAAGGTGTGATTGCAAACTACGCTGGCTAAGTTTCCTAAAAAGAAACCTAATTAGGTTGCTAATTCAGAGACTTATTCAGGAGAAATGTAATAGGCCCTTTATCCTTCTTCTTTGTCTTTGTTTCATTTCATCTTTGTTTTGCTTTGCAGAAGTTTTGTTTGATTTGAAAAGCTTTTTCTGCTTGTAATCTCGACTTTTAACTATAATAACTTCTGAAAAATGCTTCTGAATATGTCTACGTAGTGCTGTGATTGCAAAAACAGCGTCAGGACGCTATTTTGTACCATTTACCGTGCGGTGATAAAAGACAAAAAGTGTAGTTACTGTGGCTAAATCGTGATGAACTAAAGTATCAACTGAACAGTTTTCCACCTAAAACGACCCACCGACCGCTTTCCAAGCTTGTTGATAGTGAAAGACACTTCAAAAGGGTTTTTCACTTCGAAATACTACCTCGTGGGTCGTCGTTCCGTCTTTCCTACGCTGTTACCCATAAGGTAAGATATCTTGGGAATAATTTACTGTTTGGTAGATAATACATTTTGTAATAGGTACCAGAGTAGAAAAATATCCCTGCTCCAGGTTTCAATCTACCTCCCAAAGCCGTATCTGTTCACCCGTTCTTGAGTTATGAATAGTGTAACTAACACGGTTCTTTTATATACTTACTTGTATGTTGAATTTATTTTAAAAGGTTTGTCGAAGTCCAGGGAAGGTTTAAAACCTGAGAAAAAGATTAAAAAATGCAATGAATATGAAAACAATTACATTTTTTTAATAAAATTGAAAAGCGATTGAAGTTCACCAGATCAGCTAGTTTATATTATAAACGAAGCATTTTAACATGTTTTATTATGATCATTAATAGTTTAAGTACTATTTGTACAACTTTACTTTGAAAATAAAAAAAGGTTATTTTTAGAAGCTTCCGCTAACAATTTTGGTATTACTTTTTTTAAAACCTTTAACTATAATATTAAATGTCATAATACTGGTCTATGCTTTGTGTAGAAGCTTTTGTTTGGGCTATTTTTTTTTATTTGATAAGTATTTAATTTTTATTTTATTTCATTTTTATGTAAACTTTTTTCTTTAAACTTGTTTTGTTTACTAGTGACTTAGTAACCTAGTATACTATGAGTGGATTGTTGTTGTATTTCTATATGAACTCTTTAATGTCACTACTAAAATAAATTAGTTTTAAAATTTATAATTATAGTTAAATTTTTCCCATAGTTGCAATAGCTTCGCCACACCTTAGGGAGGTATGGATTTTAGGGGTAATTTACCATTGGCAGCGATTTGACTTATTTTAATTATGTTAATTTTATTTTTACAGACAGGAAAGGGCAACCAGCCCAAAGGAGCCAATTATAGAAAACATCTCTCAACAATTAAATTAGGTATGTTTTTTTTCTATTTGAATTTAATATATTCAAACAAATTATTGAGAAAATATAATATTAAGAAAATATAAATTATTTTTTGTTTATATTTTCAGATATTCCAAGTCCCTCAACCTTTGAGCGTTGCCACGGCTCACCACAAGAAACAATAAAGACATGGATTCGTAATAGGTATTTATTATTTATATATCATTTGTGACATGACAGCTATTTTGCAGTTTTGCCTATGTTCAGTATGTTGTATGGGGGGATCGGCTAAGGGTATGGGGTCCCCTTTTTGCTTATAACTCGGACATCTTAAGGAATAGCTTTATGATTACTTACTACGTTTTCCCCGGAAACTGGTCACTTTAGGGAATAACCGATAGGGACAAAAAGTGCTTGTATTAAACTCCTCTACAAGATCCCATCATAAAAAAGTACTCTTATGGGGACAATTTTTTTTTCATATGGATCGATAATTTTCTAAGTCCGATAAAAATTAAGTTGAAAATCTTTTAACGAGGTTCGATAGTGTGGCTGACGCTGACCAATATCGCCCAGAGAACCCTGCCACTCCGTGGCCTTATTTCGGAGTTGGAGGTCGTCAAAATATATCCGGACGTTTTCCCCGGAAACTGGTCACTTTAGGGAATACCCGATAGGGACAAAAAGTGCTTGTATTAAACTCCTCTACAAGATGTTATCATAAAAAAGTACTCTTATGGGGACAATTTTTTTTTCATATGGATCGATAATTTTCTAAGTCCGATAAAAATTAAGTTGAAAATCCTTTAACGGGGTTCGATAGTGTGTCTGATTCTCATCAATAACGTCCAAAGAACTCTGCTACCCCGTCGCCCCATTTCGGAGTTAGAGGTCGTCAAAATATATCCGGACGTTTTCCCCGGAAACTGGTCACTTTAGGGAATACCCGATAGGGACAAAAAGTGCTTGTATTAAACTCCTCTACAAGATGCCATCATAAAAAAGTACTCTTATGGGGACAATTTTTTTTTCATATGGATCGATATTTTTCTAAGTCCGATAAAAATTAAGTTGAAAATCCTTTAACGGGGTTCGATAGTGTGGCTGACGCTGACCAATATCGCCCAGAGAACCCTGCCACTCCGTGGCCTTACTTCGGAGTTAGAGGTCGTTAAAATATATCCGGACGTTTTCCCCGGAAACTGGTTACTTTAGGGAATACCCGATAGGGACAAAAAGTGCTTGTATTAAACTCCTCTACAAGATCCCATCATAAAAAAGTACTCTCATGGGGACAATTTTTTTTTCATATGGATCGATAATTTTCTAAGTCCGATAAAAATTAAGTTGAAAATCCTTTAACGGGGTTCGATAGTGTGGCTGACGCTGACCAATATCGCCCAGGGAACCCTGCCACTCCGTGGCCTTATTTCGGAGTTAGAGGTCGTCAAAATATATCCGGACGTTTTCCCCGGAAACTGGTCACTTTAGGGAATACCCGATAGGGACAAAAAGTGCTTGTATTAAACTCCTCTACAAGATGCCATCATAAAAAAGTACTCTTATGGGGACAATTTTTTTTTCATATGGATCGATAATTTTCTAAGTCCGATAAAAATTAAGTTGAAAATCCTTTAACGGGGTTCGATAGTGTGGCTGACGCTGACCAATATCGCCCAGAGAACCCTGCCACTCTGTGGCCTTATTTCGGAGTTAGAGGTCGTCAAAATATATGCGGACGTTTTCCCCGGAAACTGGTCACTTTAGGGAATACCCGATGGGGACAAAAAGTGCTTGTATTAAACTCCTCTACAAGATCCCATCATAAAAAAGTACTCTCATGGGGACAATTTTTTTTTCATATGGATCGATAATTTTCTAAGTCCGATAAAAATTAAGTTGAAAATCCTTTAACGGGGTTCGATAGTGTGGCTGACGCTGACCAATATCGCCCAGAGAACCCTGCCACTCTGTGGCCTTATTTCGGAGTTAGAGGTCGTCAAAATATATGCGGACGTTTTCCCCGGAAACTGGTCACTTTAGGGAATACCCGATGGGGACAAAAAGTGCTTGTATTAAACTCCTCTACAAGATCCCATCATAAAAAAGTACTCTCATGGGGACAATTTTTTTTTCATATGGATCGATAATTTTCTGTGTCCGATAAAAATTAAGTTGAAAATCCTTTAATGGGGTTCGATAGTGTGTCTGATTCTCATCAATAACGTCCAAAGAACTCTGCTACCCCTTCGCCCCATTTCGGAGTTAGAGGTCGTTAAAATATATCCGGACGTTTTCCCCGGAAACTGGTCACCTTAGGGAATACCCGATAGGGACAAAGTCCGATAAAAATGAAGTTGAAAATCCTTTAACGGTACCACTATCGGGTATACATTTATTCATATAACATTTTTAGTTTTTTTTTATGGATAGCGCCCCTAAGGCTACACTCTAACCTACTCCTAGTCTTGTTGACTTACTGTATTTGCCGGCAAGTAAACTTCCTCAATAGGCAAGTGCTGCTGACCAATGAGGCGGTTAGGGGTGTCGTCTTCCGCCTGTGTTGGAGGCGGCGTCTTTTGCGGTTTTACTATGGTGCCGAGTTGTAGGCGTTGAAGGACTAGTTTGTTAGAGAAAAAAAATAATTTCTTTTTTACAAAAAGAGGCCTTCAACGAACTGCAACAAACATAATCTGAGAACTTCCTCTTTTTCGAAGTCGGTTAAAATAGGTACTCAAACCTTCTCATGAATGTAACAAATACATTACTGAAAACCGCACCAAAATCGGTTCAGCCAAACGCGAGATAATCGCGAATCGGACAAACATACATACATAATATCTCCTGAAATCTCCTCTAACAATATATTTTTATTATAATTTTTAATGTGAACTTGTCTCACGACCTCATGAAGCTATATAGTAGTAGTAATGTCTGTATGTCTGTCTGTCTGTCACTCTGGCACTCATCAAAAAGTCTCTAACACTAGATTTCTGTATTTTTTAGGAAGTATTAATAAAATACATTGTTTGCTCTTCAAATTATGTTTTGATTTTTTTCAGATGTGCCTCCCCAATTAAGAAAATCAAAAAAGACAAGTGCATTCAAGAAGCGACTAGTAAAATAATTAAAGATTTGAATACAACTGGGCAAAAATATACAAATTCACAAATGATGCTTTAGTTTCATTTATTTTCAGGACTGTAATAATTCTCGTAGAGAAACTGTTGGTTGTCTGGTAAGTATGCGATGCGACTTTTATGAAGATAGTTAAAAGTCGCATAGCCAGCATATAGTTTCTTTACAAGAATCAAGCATATATTAATATTAAAATTTGAAAAATAAAAAATGTAGGTTAGCATGCCAAAAAAAAAGGAGGCTGAATACGCTGAGGACCTTTGCCCAACATAAGCTTACAATTAAGAATAAAAACAACTGTCATACATCACTAGTCACGGCTTTCACTATGGCAATTTTTTTTATTACTGAGATGGCCGTCTGATACGTAGTATCTCTAGTTGGTCTGTGTATGTAACTGAATCTCGCTACAATGAAACTACAGTGCCAAGTGGAAGTTGTAAACAGGCAGCACGCTGCTTTGAATATACGTTCAAACGGAAAATATCTCAAATCAACACTTGCTTTGGGAAAAGAGCCCAAAGGTGAAAAGGACTATTTTATTATTCATTTCTCCACTGTTAACAAAACGGGAACTAAATACAAGGTAAAGGGAATAAAACAGGTATTCGCCAAGTATTTGAATGAAGGAAAAGCTACTATCAGAATTGAGGAGCCACCTCACGACCTTTGTATACGATGTGAGGCGATACAACTGAAATGCTTCATGAAATTACTCAAATCATGCGTAACGGGAGACACTAAGGATTCTCAACTAACCGTCCTTTCAAACATAAGTGTTATTGCCAAAGATGTTGCACCCATGAAGATGGTGATACAGGATCGAAGCCAGTTCCCAGTGAAGGGCTTCCCGAGAACTTTAGAGAGTCTATCCATGAGTGGTCTACAGCTGTGCAACTTTAGAAGGGATGTTTTGTTACTAAGAAACCTAGTTGTTTTGGATCTAAGTAATAATGACATTGAAAAGATTCCACCCGAGTTAGGTAAGTTAATAAAAAGGTTGTTTATGTTACATAGGTACTATCGCTTATTTATACACCATAAGGACCATATTCCTTTGCACTGGTCAACCACCCACCCATTTTATTCTACCAAAACTACCAATAACATGAATGCTCTATATGTGTCCCATTGTTAAGTTTTACAGCAACCAGGGCCCCATTTAATATAACTTACAAGTCCACAATTGTGAAAAAAGCTACATATTTGTAAGTTTTTTTTACAAGTGCTGTTTAATAAAACTTACAAATAGTAAAAATGTTACAGGTAAAAACCTTACAATTGTACCAATTACAAGTGCTGTTTAATAATACAAGTGCTGTTTAATAAACCCCACAATTTTACAATTTTACAGGTAACAATCTTACAATTACCTATTCCAATTACAAGTGCCGTTTAATAAAAGTTTTCAAGTTTAGAAAACCCCTGCAGATTTCTATTACAATTGTAGCTACAAGTTTATACGAAAATAAAAATTAATAAACGTGACGCCACTCTAAAAAGAAGTCATAGTCGTAAGGCTTTTTATCAAAAAAGGGCTCGCTAGCGCGTTAGATATTAATAATAAAATAATAATAACACATCACACTCAGAGCCCCTAACTAGGAAGAACCTGTATCTAGGGTGCCCAAAACATACACAGAGACGAACATTACGCCCAGACCGGAAACAAACATCGATCGATATTCATCATATCAATATTCGCCCCGCCCGGGAATCGAACCAGGGTGCACACGCTTACTCAGTCCACAGCACTGCCAACTGAGCCACGGAGCAGTCAAATATTGGTCAAGTCAGATATTGGTCCTTAGTAATTTTTAAGTATTTCAAATAGTATTCTAAAAACAAACAGTACAGTTGTAGTACTTCAAACAGTCTAATCCTATATATAACTACTGATTTACCTACTACTCATACTTTTTTTCCAAAAAAAATCACATATAGATTGATGCACTAAATTGTAAATATCTGACACATGACGATCCACCTGCTGAAATTTAATACAATTTACAAATATGTAAACTTTTTTTTACAACTGTGCGTTCAATAAAACTGTTTTCTTTACAAATATGTAAGTTTTCACCTGTAAGAAGAAAACCTTTATTAAACAGAGAATTGTAAAATTGTAGCTACAATTCTACAATTTGTAAATTTTCTACAATTGTAAACTTGTAACTCGTTTTTTTTATTAAACAAAAACTTGTAAATTGTAGCCTGTAAATTACAATTACAATTCTACAATTTGTAAGTTATATTAAATAGGCCCCAGATGTTTGTAAGTGCCAATTCTCAATTAAATTTTTTTGGCCATTTTGGGATAACATTTTGGTTCAAATGAATTTGTTTGAAAGTGTAAAGGGGCCGCGATTGTCGATAGTACTTTTAGCTTATTTGTGCAATTTTTTTTACAGGAAGGATGCCAAAGTTATCTGAGCTTTATTTGGCCAAGAATAAACTAGGAAGTAGTAAAAATATCGACTGGAAATGGCTTTTGGGGCCTGAGGTATAATAATTTAATTTTTCATTTAACTGCAAATGCATTTTTAAACCTTTAATTGTGTTGTTAAACATGTGAGTATATTCCCTCACAATTTATCTTTAGTTAAGTTAGTTTAGTTTTTTGGATGCAAATATTTTGCTAAGTATCATAAACATATTTTCAGATAGTAAAAACACTCAAACTATTAGACTTGAGTGAAAACAATATTGTCAACCTACCAAAAGCAGTATGGAAACTTAATAAACTAGTCACCTTGAAACTTGACAAGAACTTACTTACTAAACTGCCCTCTACACTTGGAAGGATTGCTTCTCTAAGGTTGGTGAGATCTATAATTGATTCTTAATATGCGTAACTATTACCACATGCCTTTACTACTTATTTAATTTTTATAGATTTAGTATGTGTACCTAAAACATTTTTGTAATAATTTCTTTTGTTTTTCTAGATATCTCTCAATAGCACAAAACGAGCTGACATCCCTACCATGCAGTATGATGCAGTGTAACCTGGAATCTATAGACCTATCTTCAAACAAGTTCCATATTTCACCTGAGAAGCACCTTATAGATAAAACACCATGGAATTTTTATGTAGGAAGTTTAGTACAACTTTCTGCAAAAGTTGTTCTGAAATATAAACAGTATTATGCTTCTAATATTATTCCATGGACTTTGGTTGAGTTTTTAGATAATGCTAACATGTGTGTGTGCGGAACACCAGTAGTCAATGATGGGTTCTTTTTAAACAGAGAATTTGAGGTCAAAGATTTCTTTAGAGTTGTTGTTTTTGATAATAATAGAAGTATGGTTAATTTTGAATGTTATTTTTGCTCTCCTGGATGCTTTAGTAAGTTCACGAGAATGGTCCTACTTGATTACTTGGCTGTATAAATGATGATTTCCACAAACTTATTTAAGTATTGGATTTTGTATTTTTTTATGTAATAAAATTTATGATTTAAATATTTTAAATTGAATGTAATTTCTGATTTTATTACTCATAAAAAATTAAAAACACTAACATTTATTGCACACAGTACTTTGGTTTAATCTAGACCTTCTAGCTTCCAAGTTGTTGCTGAAATCACAGGTGCTATCCTAAGATGCGGCTCTGTAAAGGCAAAGAACAAAAATATGTATAAGTAAATATTAAATCTTAAATAAAAATGAATTTTTCAAACTATGCAACAGATTTTGATGCGTTTTTTTTTAAATAGATTGAGTGATTCTAGAGAAAGTCTTATAAGTATAATACATGAGCAACATATTAATAGGTTAGGCGGTACAAAGTTCGCCGGGTCGACTAGTTATATTATAAGAATCGAAACAAATGCCTCACCAAGAGTGGCGATGCCCTGCGGCAATATACTGCTGCCCTCCGGTACATCAAGCGCTGCCAGTGACGCGTTCGTTGCTTCGAGCACTAGCTCGTTCGTCCAGATGGCTTTGAAGCTTTCTTTCATATCTTTTAGAAGCTTGTCGAGGCTTTTCTAAAAAAGTAACAACATAGATAGATAATAACTCAATCAAAATAAAACATAACACTAGAATATAAAGAACATCAAACAATGCAAAAGAGGTTCATACGAGCAACCATGGAGGATATCAATACATGTATAAAATAAAGTCGCTTCCCGCGTTTGCGTCTGTCCCTATGTATGTTTGTCTTAAAAGTTATGGAAAGGATTTTGTTGCGTTTTTTTAAATAGAGTTATTGATTATTGTTGGTTCCGAAACTACGTGTTTTGTTAGCGGGCTTTAAAACAATAATTCAATAAACTTATAATAAACGTACCTACAACATTGCCGGGCGTTCCTTTTAACCTAATTTGTGAACTTCATCATTTCAGCCGTAGGACGTCCACTGCTGGACATAGGCCTCCCTCAAGGCTCTCCATCTGTACCGATCGCAGGTGGCCTGCATCCAGCGTGGACCCGCAGCCTTGCGCAGATCATCCGTCCATCTGGTCGGTGGACGTCCTACGCTGCGTTTGCCGATCCGTGGTCTCCACTCGAGAACTTTTCGGCCCCAGCGGCCATCTGTTCTGCGGGCTATATGACCTGCCCATTGCCACTTCAACGTGCTTATCCGCTTGGCTATGTCGGTGACCCTGGTTTCTCTGCGTATGTCCTCATTTCTGATTCGATCCCGCAGAGAAATCCCGAGCATAGCCCGCTCCATGGCTCGTTGAGCTACCCGGAGCCTGTTCATAAGCCCTATAGTGAAGCACCACGTTTCAGAACCGTATGTCATCACTGGCAGCACACATTGGTTAAATACCTTCGTCTTCAGGCACTGAGGAATATTGGACGAGAAGACGTTGCGTAGTTTCCCGAACGCCGCCCATCCGAGCTGGATTCGGCGATTGACCTTCTCGAAGTTGGACCTACCTAACTGGATGGTTTGTCCTAGGTATACGTACTCGTCGACAACTTCGAGAACCGAGTTCCCAACCATAACTGGGGTAGGCAGAACATGGACATTAGACATGACCTTCGTCTTGTCCATGTTCATTTTAAGGCCCACCTGTTGGGAGACTCGGTATAATGATACGCCTATGGGCGTCTAACTACCTATGAAATGAAAGGTAGTTTTATGCCCTCATCCACTATTTAAGAGCTGATCAACTTCAAATGGCTGATCAGGTTATGGTTATTTTACCATATAATCTTTATATCATTGAAGTAACACTGTACCAATTTTAATATCGATATGATATGTGAAGGTAGTTAAATCCTCTCATCTACTATTTAAGAGCTGATCATCTTGAAACGGGTTATTCCGATAGTCTCCAAAACCTTTGATGTCCAAAATTTTGCCGCCCCATACAACGTTTCCTATTAGTCTCCAAAACACTTTTTTGGTAAAGGTAGGTACAAATTTTTTTTTTCATACAACTATTCCTTTTAGTCTCCAGGTAAGTTTTACTATGTAGAGACAACAACAAAAGTTTAGGAATTTTATTAAAACGTAGTTTTTTATTATAATCAGTTTTAATAAATATTTACATATGAATTATCCTGAACTTCACAAAAAATTAATACTTATGACTGTTAAAATTTGCTTAGGTAAGGGAATACAATTTTCACATTTACAACAATCAGAAGCACTATTACTATGCTAAATATATAAGTAACGATAGGGTAAAATAGGTAAATAACGTTTTATTTAACATCTAATAAATTTCTAAACACTTCTTGCATATTTTCTATACTGTAATACTTAGCTTATCATAATTATCAACCAAACTTACGTGAGTTGAAATGTTGAATGCATATTTAAACGGCGTGATTGTGCTAGGTCCTGCGTCTGAATTTTAACTTTATTCCATTAAGCACTGGCACAGTGACACTAGCCTAATCTCTCCTCAAGTCAAAGATCAGTCTGGATTAGAAAAAATAGCGTAGCACATGCACTCATTTTTTTTTTAATTTTAAATAACGGTACTTTCTAAAGCCTTTTCGGAAGCCGGCTTGTTCGGGAGGCTGGAAGTCATCAAACCTTCGTTCGAGACGATTGGCGATGATCCTGGAAAACAGCTTATAAACATGGCTCAAAAGCGAGATGGGCCTATAATTCTTCAAAAGGGTTTTATCGCCCTTCTTAAAGAAAAGCACCACCTCACTTCTGTTCCATGCTTCAGGCGTGGTCCCTTCGAGTAGGACAGAATTAAAGAGCCTCTGAAGGACTTTGAGTACCGGTGTTCCACCCGCTTTCAGAAGCTCTGACGTGATTCCATCCTCACCCGGTGCCTTGTTGTTTTTAAGCAGTTTCAGGGCCATCCTTATCTCGTACAGGCTGATGTCCGGGATATCTTCGGTATAGTGTCGGGTTAGTTTGGCTCTAGGGTCGTTGGCCGCACTAGTAACAGGCTTAGTGACCGAATCGTATAGCTGTCCGTAGAACTTCTTGATTTCCCTTAAAATTTCCGCTTTCGTCGACGCTATACTGCCGTCATCCCTCTTGAGCTTAGTCATTTGGCTTTGCCCAACAGACATATCTCTTGCGAACACTTTGGAGCCTTTATTTCGCTCTATCGTATCCTTAATACGCGCAGTATTAAAGACACGGATATCGTGTCGCAAGGCCTTCGAAATCTGTCTATTGAGCCGCCTATATGACGCAGCATCATCGGGAGACTGCAGTCTAAGCAAGCGTCGTTCAGCCATAAGTTTGAGGGTGTCTTCAGAGAGTTTCTGAGTTCTAGCGAATTTAGATCCGACCGTATGGACAGTTTTTACGAACCTGTTATTGATCTCGTCCACTGATGCGTCGTCTAGACAATCAAAGCAATTAGAGAGCTCGAGTTGAAAGCTCTCGGGGTTTTTGATCTGAGCGAGGGTAGGACGGAGCGTAGACTTCATCAGACGGTACCGTTCAAGTTTAACGTTCACATTCAATGTGCCTCTTACTATTCGGTGATCACTGCCCGTTTTTACCCTATGAATCACGGAGACATCATTGAATATACGTCTCTTGTCGGTCAAGATGAAGTCTATCTCGTTCCTAGAACCACCAGGGCTCATCCAGGTCCATTTCCTATGAGGCGGCTTCTGGAAGAAAGAATTCATCATGAAGAGTCCTTCTTTCTCCATGAAATCGGCCAGCCTCTGATCTCTAGGGTTCCGTTGCCCATAACCGAAGTTCCCCACTCTCAACTCATGCTCGCTTCTCTTGCCTAGTTTCGCATTGAAGTCCCCCATAACAACATTGAAGTGAGTTTTATGCGTATGTATGGCCCGACTAATGTCCCGAATGTCACGAATTTGTGAACTTGACATTGGCAAAATACTCCACTAAAGTGGAGTCAAGTCCATTAAATAAAATAAAAAATAGAGTAATTGAAGAGGAAGGTTTTTAAGTAGCACAAGATGGTAATAGGTTAGGCGATATGAAGCTCGCCGGGTCGATAAGTGAACATTAAAGTTTAAAGATAGAGCTACGTCCGACCTACGCCTACGACGTCAACGCACACCGTGTCGCATCGGTCGAGAACGATTTGCAGCCTAACTATTACTTACCCATATAATTTAACATCAACATGTTTGCTTACCTGAAGCAAAACCGCCTCTGCACCTTTTCCAAAGCAGTTTAGCACAATAACTAGCTCCCTCGCTTGCGGTCGCAGGTCATAAGATGACGTCACCAAACTGTGCAACGCCATTATCAAAGCAACGTCTTCATACTGAGAACCTTCTTTTAGCGAAGCTAACTTGCGTTCGTGCTTCCTTCTGTTCTTGCTTGAGCGGAATGTTTTACTTGTAACCAAAACAGTTTTATTATTTCACATATTATGACAAAAATAGGTAGCCAAGTGTATCTCAAGCTACGCTCTATGTAGGACTCCTTTCTAATAAGTGTATTCCTTAATCTTCCTATAAGGTATGTCAGAAAAATTTGAGCATCTGCAATCTGTGTAGATATCAATGCGGTGTTTTATAGAACACAATTACTAATCCTAAGGGCGCGAACGGGTTGTTTCGTTTTCTGTTTTATCCAATCAAATCCAGCCATTTTCCAAAAAAAAATAAGTTACACATTTCTCAATAATCTTCAAAAACAAGAATCCCAGCTACCTACATCAACAGATGGCGCCACACGACTATTTAAATCATAGACATACTATTTCGCTACGCTCGCTCAAGAAGACGGACACAGTTTGATTTCATCGCGAGACGAAAATTAAAATGTCTCGTTGGTATTTGCACACGTGTGAGTGTGGAACATCACTATCGATCTATATATCGATATCAAAATTTAACGATGGCTGAATAGATTAAGTTATTGTGTATTGTACACCAGAATAAAACTTGTTTTAATATCACTATTTATTATGAAAATTTTATTTACATTACAAAAGTTATCTAATAATAGAAAATAAGGAGATCAACTCTATGATTTAAATCGAACGCGAGATCTTATTTAAATTTAATTTCATTAAAAAACTTACCCAGAACTCCTCGAGACAGAGGACGCGACAGTACTCCCAGCGTCAGAGTACAAGTCGCTGTCTTTATTATCATAGGCGGGGTCGTACGTCTCCGTTGGTTGCTTGTTCTTGTTCTCCCTAACTACACGCAGCCGGTCGCGGTGCCGTATGAACATTGACCAATTGGCCTCTATTAGCTCACTGAGATTCTTGTGCTCCTCCAAAACTGAGTTGTGAACGATTTCTTAAAAAAAAAAAAAAGGATTTATTCTAAAGTTACAACAGAATAGATTTGTTCTACTGCAAAAAACATAGTTGGATTGGTTGGTTACAAATTGATAAACATTTAAGTAGGTAACGTTTAAGAACCTAAGTAAATCTAGTTGCAAGATTAATTTGATCAATACATAGTATAAAATAAAGTCGCTTCCCGCGTCTGTCCCTATGTATGCTTAAATCTTTAAAACTACGCAACGGATTTTGATGCGTTTTTTTTAATAGATAGATGATTCATGAGGAAGGTTATAAGTATAATACATGCGCAACATAATAATAATAGGTTAAGCGATACAAAGTTCGCTGGGTCGACTAGTATAAAAATAATTAGAAAACCCCCTTATAATATCAGCTTCACTATAATACCGACGCAATGGGCAGCGATGTCGACTACGACGTTGGAGGTCAAAGTTCGATTTCCGATGGGTAATGTGAAATATCGATCTCTGTGACTAAATCTATGTAAAAATTTATTTTAGGCAACCTATTATAGATACAAGTTAAACTTCGTAATAGGTCTCGTCTATAAATTAAATTACCTCTCAAATCATCTCTGTCAAACTTGGAGCATAATCTCAGCGCAGTCCTGAAGTGGCAGCATCCTATCGCATACTCGACAGCTTCTTCTGGCTTATTGTGATATTGCTCCAATATTGTTAGCGCTTCCTTGTGGAGTTTCTCTTCTTTTAGACCAGTCACGAGTTTGCTGCAAAAAAAAAAGGAAATTTTATTGAAAGACATATACGTTATGAAATTCTAAATTGTCTTGTCTTTTATTTGAGGAGGAAAAGACTTCTTACCTGCATAGGTCTAGTAATTTCTCTTTATCCCAATGATTGGCGAGTTCCAACGCCATTTCCCATTCCAGTGCCTCTGTGAAGCACTCGATAGCCTTTTCGTTTTGTCTAGCTCTTGTGTAAACAATTCCAGCTTCCAGGTATTGCTTTTTCAGTTTCAAATAAGCACCAAAATCATCTGAAATCTCTTTGTATATTTCATCGTCTGGATTCAATAGGTCTAAGGCTTTTCTATATAAACTGTGGTATTTCACAAACGTTCTTAGTTCGTTGTGTTTTTCTTTTCCGCATTTTGATAAGCACTCTACAGCTCTATCGAACCTCTTGAGATGCTTGTTTACAGAAAACCTTTTCAAATTCTCCTCCATTTCATTGAACTCGTTCAACATCGGTACATACTCTTTTGGATCTTTCTGAGATTTGTTTGCAACCAGTAAAACTAAATCAAAGTCGTACATCCCTAGAGCAACGTCAAAAAGACTGTTCACATCTACCATGTAGAGAAGGTATTTCAACGCCTCGTCCGACCCCACTGGTAATTTGGAACCAGTTATTTCGTCATCTTTCATCTTCTTTATAACGGCTAGAGCGTGCTCTAAGTCTGCTATAGAGTTCTTTTTGACGTATGACGTAAGCAACGGAAGAACTTTACTATCACAATCCGATCTTTGTCTCAAATGATCCCTGATGACGTCACAGATAGTCTCGACTTTAGTGTCCTGCTTTGTGCTAGTGTTACGGTCAGCGTAACTACTAGCATACATAGTCTTGGTGACGTCAACGTTTTCCAAGTCTGTTAAAAACAGACTGAGCCAATTGTTGTTATTAATACTGTCCAAAAACACGCTGGTGTGCTTCAAGAACTTATCCGGATCGTGGTCAAAGATTAGGTTTAGGTTTATTCTCTGTTTCCTCATAAGGTCAAATGCTTCGTGGTACTTTAAATTGTCCAAGTATTCCCCAATAATCTTAAGTGACAAAGGTCTTGGTTGTATAGCCTCCAGGTTGCCTCTAGGCATCTGTAGCACCGTCCTCGTGTCGTTCGGCACAGCTATAACCAGTTTCGAACCTCTCTCAACGTTCCTTTTGTAAATATGAGCAGAAATGTTTGTTTTGTACTCTTTTATTGCTTTCAGACCCATGCTTGTTAGTTCAGCACATAATATCACATGTGCCAATGTAGTGATTAATAAGAAATGCGTGTGAACAAAGAAGGAGTTCACATTATTCAATACTAAAGTGTCATCTATGTAAAAGTTTCCTTTGTGTGACAATCCTAGGAAGTGCACATCGTTTTCTATACTTAGCGTGCCAAATTTCAGGCACGATGTAGGAAAATTATAATCTGTTGGTATTATTTCTCCTCCCTTTGAATACTGAATTATTTCTCCATTTTTAGTATGAAGAAACAGTATGCTAGAATCAGAAGGGTGTGATGAAACTCTAGCCACTGATGTGGACAGCAATGTCTCTGCTTTCAGAGTAATAATTTCTTCTGACAAACGTAATTCTAACACATTGTAGGTGTCTCCTTCTATCCGAATGCATACAACTGTACTCTCATCCAGCCAATGCCAACTGTAACATTGAAATGGAAACTCGTATTTCTCTAATCCTATTGATTTCACTATCTCATACTTGAGTGGAAACTTGCTGGTTTGCTTGAAAAAGGAAAGCTTACAGTCACTGGTGCATACAAACAAAGCATTAGAATCTTGGCTCTCTATATTTTGAGAAAAGTGTATAGAATTTATTTGACATTCAAGTTCGATTTCAAAGGCATACATAGGTGGGGGTACTACAGTCTGTCTGAATCCAGTTAGAAGGACCTTACTTCCATCAATGACGCCAACTATAGCATCATCGTTATCCGTCCTGCCCACACTATGGTCTATGCTCCAAATCCAATTGTAGGAGTAATGTTCACCATTGTCAAGAAAGACATGTAATTTTTTGTTATTTGAAACTTCAAAATCATTGTCCCATAATGCCTTGGCTATCTTCCCATCAAATGTGAGAGTTTGTTTTAAATACCAATGGTAGTTGCCAGTTGTAAACACTAAAATACTGTTGATGCCTGCATTATCAACACACACCAACGCTATCACCTCTGAATCTGAGCTCCAAGTCATATCTTTGACTGTGGTTGTTAAATCTACTGGTATAGTAAACCCTTCATGTTTCAATCCATTCTTCTCAAAGAAAGCAACTAAGTATTGATCAGTTAGCTTTTGTGTTGAAGCTATAACATTGCCACTTGGCCTCCAACACAGGTTTGTTTCAAGACCCTGTTGTTTTTCACTGGTGTATTGTAAATGGCCTTCTCTGTCAAAGACTTTGAACCTACGGATGCCATGCGCAGAGAAACCAACAGCATAGAGCTGGCCATCACCTCGCCATGTTATCTTAACCACATTATCTTCCAGGTTTGGATCTGAAATGAAAATTTAGAGTAAAAGTAGAGGGCAACATTATTCATGAAGTGTAACATGGATGTTTATAAAAAAAAGTTAGGTTTACCTTCATAGCAATTAGTGCAATCAGTACCAGGAAAACTGTTACTAGCAGACCAATTAGTACATTCTATGAATGATTAAAAGATTGATAAAAAGTGGATTTATTGACATTAAAATTGAATACTAGCTTCTCAACAGAATATCAAAAAAATACAAGTGACAAATTTTTTGATTGTCATTTGTTTGTATGCACACCGCCATGATGCTTTTGCGAGCTGCCGTGGACTTGGGCATTTCGCACGCCTCGCGTTACGTATTCAAGGGTTAGTTAAATGTTTCTGATTTAATCCTTTCCCTCAATTTGGGTACAAATTTTCATACACTGCATACGGATGACATGAGCGTACCCTAAAGGAATATTTTAAATTATAACTACCTGCAACTACTTCATTCTTGACTCGAGCTGCCTGTTTGCCTTCAGAACCGTGAAATTGTGTTTCTTTCTTGCCCCAACCAACTGTTACAAACTGTTTTTCTCCAAATTCCTCTTTCAGTAAATTCACTTCTTCCATAATATCAAACATGCATGACATCAAGATTGTATCAAATTTCTTTGTTACTAGAACAAGGAGTTCTTGATCTGGGCTCCATTCTGCTGCCTGAAATAAGAGACAAAATACATTTTATAAGCAAATTTATGATTTTTGCAAGAATATAGGATATATTTGATATAACCTTATTTCTAGCATCATAGATATTTACAAAATAAAAATATTGTTATTGTATGTTGTGATTGTAATTTGACCCATGTTTGTGTTGTACCTTGTGGTGCTACACATTTGATTAATTCAACAGGCAAGATGATTATTCAAACGTATTTAAATTTAACTTAACTGATCATAAATCATATTGCGTTAGTATTCATACCAATAAGCCATCGGCGCATACACCAGCCAAGTCGCAACTGTTACCAGCGTCAGACACTGTTATTAGCTCGCCATTACTCAGCCCCACGAACAAGGCGTCACTCAGGGTCAAGAATGTTATGTTTAGGGGCGAATTGTTAGGCGAAGCTACTCCTGAAATATCTTTTCTCCATGCCATTTCGTTGTTTTCATCGAATTTAGAAACATCGAGGTTATGACCGCAAACATACACTTCTCCGGCACTTTCTTCGCTGTGGCCATAACAAACGACCAGATTATCTGAATCCACAGTTATCCGCTTTACTGATACATCGTGTAGACTTAAATTCTTCATTTTAATGTTATAAAATTATAACCAAAACACGCTTTTGCTTTTCGTTCAACGAACTCACACACACACAACACAACATGACATGAAATAGAATTGACGACAAATGATTGAGATTTAAACTGACATAAATAGATTGATTGATTGATCTTTCTTTTGTTTTGTATTGAACGTAGGCTGAGACTGAGGAGGAGACCGTCGGTAAAATATGGTTTTTAAAATCCGGCGCAATGGCCTATGGATCAAAACCAATACAGCCAAACACGATGGCAGGCTAGCCAACCAAGCAATACCAAGATAGCAAGGGAGGTATACCTATACAGGATGTTTCTGACAAGGGGGTAATAAATGAAAGGGCAGGTATATAGCGTATAATTAAGTCGTTTTGCGGTGGACAAAAAATTGTAAGTATTTTATTTTATTTGTTATGAATATTTTTAGCTTGTCAATCTTTCCCTTCACTAGTACCAGGAGCAAGAAAAACAGCTGATTATGAACTTGGTTGTCCTAAGCAGTGCTAAAACGGCAATGACCCCATTAATCATTCCTAGTCTATTCGGCCTTCTCATTGGTGCATTAGAACAGTGCTATAAGTTCAGCAACCCCGCTATCGCTATGATTGGTTAAAACTTTTGAATAAATTAAAATTTGCCACGCCTCCTCATTCTCAGATAATGGGTTCCGAATGTATTAATTTTTTCAAGGTTTATGTTGTACCATAGCAATCAACCCATTTTCTTTTTAAAATTTACTTTCACGGTATGCTTTAAGTTGACTGGTAAGGTTGACGTGCAGCCCACTTTAACATGTTTGTAAAAAATTCAACAACCCAATAAGTTATGACAACATAACGGAGCTTATGTTGTCATAACTTATTGGGTTGTTGAATTTTTTACAAACATGTTAGTTCTTGGGTTACACCTGTGTTAAACTGAAATCTAAGGCAACAATTTTTCGAACTTAACTTAGTCGTTAACTCTGTAGATTACCTAGGGATTTTGCAGATTACCTAGATAATGTTGAGAACAACATTTTATTTCGAACTCTAACGGATTCAGCCTTAGAATTTAAAAATAAATCTAGGGTAATTTATTTAATTTTTTCATTTAACCATTCGCCTAATTGTACATACAAATACTTAACGTTTGTACTAGGAATGCATAAACAAGAGGGATCGCAATTCAGGGTTCAAAACTTTACGAAAGGAACGCTAAATGAGCGAGACAGTCAACGAAAAATTTTCACGCAAATTGTTAACACATTCACCGCGGCTACTATGGTGGTCACCGGTGAGTGAGTACCACTAAACTTTCTTCATTTCGCGGTTGAGATTAATCTTACCGTCCCGAGTGACCGTAGTTACTATCCGTCGAATTTCCCTGCTAAGGCGGTAACTCTCGGTATGGCGCGAAATTCAATTTTTTTCGCGTTTTTTAATTATTCTGGCGAAAGTATTAATTTTTAATAAGGTTAAAATGAATTCGCGTTTGTAAAAAACCATCTCCCACATTGTAATACAACGTTTTTGGAAGACAGACCTACTGATTTTGTGTCTAAGGACATAAATTTATTTTTGGCTTTTATATCCTTAGACACAAAATCAGTGGGTCTGTCTTCAAAATACGTTGTATTACAATGCGGGAGATGGTTTTTTACATACGCAAATTCATTAAAAGTTAATAAAAAAAAATACTTTCGCCTTAATAAATACAAAACGCGAAAAAATTTGAATTTCGCGCCATAGCGAGAGTTACCACCTTAACAACCTGTTGACATTGACGGCCGCAGCTCCTCGGCCTTCGATTTTATTAAAACTTGCCAATCTCTGTTTGTCTAAAGTTTATTTGTATTTTATTCTCTATGAAATAAGCTAAAAACCCCAGCCAATATTTTAAGGTGGTATTTTAATTTCAATAATTTTAATACATTACTTTAATAGGTTATTTACGTGGCGTATTGTTATTTTTACGGTCAGCTAACTAATAATACTAATTCAATAAATTAAGGTAAAATAATGAATCATGAGAAACAAAGTTTTGCCTTTTTTAAGCCAAAACAATAACTACCCATTGACCAAGGTACATTTTGGCGTTTGCTTGCCTTATTTTTCGATATTTTTTAATATTAAGGCGGCAACTCACGGTATGGCGCGTAATTTAAAATTTTTCATGTTTTTTAATTATTTTGGCAAAAGTATTCATTTTAAATAAAGTTTAATTGAATTCGCGAACGTAAAAACCTATTTCCCACATTGTGACATATCGTTTTTGAAAGACAGAGTTACCGATTTTGTGTTTATTCAAGGAACTTGTTTTTTGGCCCTATACCCCTTAGACACAAAATCTGTAGGTCTGTCTTCAAAAAACGTTGTATTACAATATGGGAGATGGTTTTTTACATACGCGAATTCATTTAAACTTTATTAAAAATGTATACTTTCGCCAGAATAAATAAAAAACACGAAAAAATTTGAATTTCGCGCCATAGCGAGAGTTACCACCTTAATAAGAGAAAAAATCTCATTCATACTAAACCGAAATAAAATAACGCTTGTTAGTGTTAAAATAATAACTTTTGGTATAATTGCTCAGTGAGTTGTAAAAAATTACAATATTATTACTGTAATTACAACTTACTGTTCAATGTAATTGTTTGTTTACACGAACCGAGCGGAGTGCCTCGGCGCGCAGCGCCGCACGCCCAGCCGCGCGGCGCGACGAACGTGTTAAATACCAGGGTGCCATAACTAAAAGCTTTTTTATTTTAGTTTTCACCAAACTGTCGTCGCGCGTGGTTGTGTTGTTGCTGTGTAGACGTATTGTTTTCTCTTGCGATTTAAAGTGCTAAAGATGGCTGACTACTTACCACCAATGCGGAATTTTACGAGATGATGATGTGCGTAGGACGTTGTGACGGAAATCTCTCAGCAGCCCGTCGCCTGTATCGGGCCCGGTTTGTTGAGGGTAGGGAAAGAGTTCGCGACCTACTATCGCTTGGTACCTTTAGGAGGTTGTCCCTCAACTTACATCGCCACGGTACACGGCCATGCAAGAAAGGATCGAGGTGGCATTCAGGACTGTGACAGACACCTCTCATGTTGCGCAGTGTCATGAACTCCACGTTACGCCGTAAGAGACTTTGCATCCAGCATGGTGGACGACACTTCGAACCCTTTTTGTAAAAAGTTTCCTTAACAAATTGATTAATAAATGAAGTGTAATTATGAAATTCAATCATGAAATAAAAAAATCCTAGATACTTTTTGACGATCGGTGATTTGGTTGTTGTGCATGGAATTTACATCGGATGCGAGCCGCGTCGTACACAACTCGTCACACAGATTTCGTAAGTAACTAAAATACAACATAATATTTCGTGAAGTTATCGTATGATGATAGGAAAATAAATCAGCCATTCTGTAATTATTATTTCATGCGGCATCTTTTTGCGGCACTTCTTTCAAAAGCGGCTACTTTAAACAACTCTTTAAAATTTGCCGCGAGACCGTCTTGCGGTGTTTGTTTGAAAACGTCCCGTCCCGCGCGCCCGCCCGCCTCACCGCGGCACCGGGCGCCGCCGCCTAAGCCGCCGCGCCGAGCGCCGAGCCGAGCGCGAGTCGTGCGCGCGACCTTCGCGCGACCGACACAATGTCAAAGCTTGATTTTGGTAGGTACTTGACTTGACAACTAGGACGGCGTAACAGATTAGTCGATGGTCTCGTGCACCCGAAACTGTAATACCAAACAACAAGAGCTATTTTAATGTACTAATTACTATTATTATTTAACGTTAGCTCTGGAACCACATCTTTTGTTCGATCTGTCTATGTGATCGAACAAAAGATGTGGTGGTAAGTTTATTAACTAAATTCGATCGACTTGTTATTGGCATCGACTCGTAATTGTCTTGTTAGCGACTTCGTAAACCATTTCTGATTTATTTGGACGTGTAACAACGAGGTCGCTTACAATGCAATTACAAGTAGATCGAATTTAGTGAAGAGAATTACCCCCCTTGTGCTTAATACACCCTATTATCTTTGAGTGCCTAAGGTAGTTGTAGGTACAGTCAAGGACTAGGAGGCCGTAACAGATTTGTCTATGGTTTCGTCAGGCCTAGACTGTATTACCAAAGAACAAGAGCTATTTTGCAATACAGAAAAACCGGAAGTGTTACGCCGACCGTGTCCGCCACTGTACAGTCACGGACTAGGAGGCCGTAACAGATTTGTCTATGGTTTCGTCAGCCCTAGACTGTATTACCAAAGAACAAGAGCTATTTTGCAATACAGAAAAACCGGAAATGTTACGCCGATCGTGTCCGCCACTGTACCTAATGAATTCATAATAAAAACTACTAAAATATCAGCCTTCATTCGCGTTCTTTGGGGGAGGCCGATGTCCAGCAGTGGACGTCTTTCGGCTAAAATGATGATGATGTCAAAAATATCAGTTGTTTTGTAAAGAGCAGTAATTTTATCATGATTTGCTTCGTTAAAAAAAATAGGTTACTTACCTGGAAGTATGGAAGAAATTACATAAGGCGGTAACTCTCGATATGGCGCGAAATTCAAATTTTTTCGCGTTTTTTAATTATTCTGGCGAATGTATTCATTTTTAATAAAGCCTTAAAAACGTAAACCTTAAGTCTACGAACGCACAGGCGGTTTTTTGCCGCGCGGATTTTATGTAACATACTGAATCCTATGGAAGTGTGCGCACAGCATATAAAAAACCGCGCGGTTAAAAATCCGCTGTCGCGGTTTTATTTCAGCGCGGCTAAAAATTCGCCTGTACCTTCGTGGCCTATGAATAAGGTTGAAAATGAAATAACAACCTTTCCAACCGCGCGGAAATAAAACCGCAACAGCGGATTTTTATCCGCGCGGTTTGTTACCGCGCGGATAAAAATCCGCCTGTGCGTTCGAAGCCTTACAAAAATGTTTGCCAATGCTGGGTGCATTAAATTTCTTGGTTATCGGTGTTTTAACATTTTTAATATTTGAAGCATTACGTAAGCGCCTGCCGCTTCGTCTACCAGGAGCTCATGAAAAAAAAGATCATCTTTGTTTTGACGAGTGTTAGGCGAGACCACGCCCCCCGTAAGGTCAACATCGGGTTCAAGTCGTAGTCAGAGGTTGTTCACCGTACCAGACGCTCAGCTGGTGGCTTCTGCTAGTGCTTGCAAAAGTTAAAATAATTTTTTAGTTTTGTATGAAAGTACAAACATTTCAACGCTTGAGTTTCCAAGTATTTTAACCAGCAGGATTACTTAGTTATACGCTAACTAACATCCCCTTCAATTTGTTACCGTTATGTCAGAAACACCCTGTATATCCAAAAAAATTCCAACTTTTATTCTCCGTTTATTAAACGCTAGGCGATGTCTTCTTCTTCTGGGGAGAAAATTAATAAGTATGAATCGTATTTTGTATTTGATTTATTAAGAAATCGCTTTTAGCGATAAGGTCGCCCGTTACATGCAAAAGTGCAAATATAACATTTTTTTTACGCTCAAATGGATATTTTTTTTTTTTGTATCTAACTTTGTAGTGTTTTTTTTTTCATTTTACTTTACGTACTTAAACCTTTTCGTAATAAGCGAGCCATTTTGCAGACACCAATAAAAAAACTCAATTAATTAATTGTTTTATTATTAACCCAAATCCTACATTATAAACAACTAAAGGCTATTATTTAATACATTTACACATCAGGGTAATAGGTGGTCTCAAACTTCTTCTTGGCCTTTGGGTAGGGCCTGAGTACCTTGGGGATGTAAGGTGGTAAATGCTCATTCAGTTTCCTTTTAAAGGGATTTATGTGTTTTTCGAATGGCCTTCTTTTAGGCTCCTGGTACCGTGTGTTGAATTTGATCTTGTAAATCCACTCCCATGGGTACACCTCTGGTGTTAACAAGTGATTAGGTCTGTTAGACATTAAGTGCTTGTATATTTTTTCCAGCCATTCTCTTTTCTTGTCGTCTTCTATATCTGCAACTACTTGCTCTTCTTCTCCTAAGTAAGGCTTCATTTCATGCTCCCTTTCCTCTGGAGCATTGAGATAGAACTGCACCAACAATTTGAGCACTTCATCATTCAGACCTTTAACTTTTCCATCCTCAATTGTGTCATACAATTTCAATGGCAATGTTCCAAAGCAAATGTTACGCTTTGGGTTTTTATCAATCATATTGCCATGCATTTCAATTGTGTTCAGCTGGTATGCATAAAGAGACCAGAGTTGGCCATTTGTTATAACTGTTTGTGTTGATAATGGGTATGTTATATCGTTATATGTAGTGAAGCCAAGGAAGTTGGCTTGTGAGAGCAGCCATCCAAAGCTGGCATTTATTGCTTGACAGTGCAGTGCTTCAATGTTGTCTTGTGGTCCAAATGAGGCTTTTCTGTGGAGGATGTGACCACGTCCATGAATTGAGAGAAGGCCATGGGCATCTCGATCGCCTGGCCAAAAACCTGTAAGATAAATTAAGTACTAAAAGTATAAAGTTGGGTTTGTTATTTTACCTAGATTCTAATAAGTAAGGAGATTTATAATGAGGGGATGGATGTGTTAAAGTTGTAGGTAACACAGGCTGTATCATAGGGCTTTGATCAACCTAAAAAAATATCAAAAGAAAGAAACAACCATTAACATAAAAAATGCATTTAATAATTACCTGGAATATTAGTACCATGCCTATGATCAAGGTAGTATCCAGCTGTTTCAGGATGGTACTCAAATTTGGGAATGGCAAAATCAGGGTTGTCTGCTTCACTGTAAGGTATGATGGGCTTCAAAGGTAAGTTGCTTCTTAAGGCTAGCAGTGGTGAGCCTGTAAATTAAAAATTGAAAGGATAAAAATAAATATTCCATAATCAATACATAGTATAAAAAAAATCGTATGTATGTATGCCTAAATCTTGAAAAATTATGCAATGGAAAAAATGAGTTTTTTTTTATAGATAGAGTGATTCAAGAGGAAGGTTTTTAAGTATAATGTGCACAATAAAGTTATAGGTTAGGCAGTACAAAGTTCGCCAGGTCGATAAGTCCATCAATAAAAATAACAATCTGATATAAATAATATTTACAAAAGTAAGTAACAAACCTAAATATTGGACAGGTCTGTCAACAGGCTCATGCATCCGGCTCCTGAGCCAGGGGTAGCGGTACCTCCAATGGACAACACTCTTTGGTGGCAGCACTCCCCCTACGAACCAGAATGCTTCATGACGAGGGTCATAGTCCACCTGGAAATTTTAAATTTTATTGAATTGTATAAAGTTAACTGTTAAACATTATGTTTTTTGTAGTACTACAAACAAATAAAGACTCATAAATAGCTTGTATAACTCCTTACAGACAACTCTGCTGGAATAGTAACTTTTTTCATATTTTTTCACCTTTTAAATATTCTTTGACTGGACCAAGATGACAAACATTTCAAAACCAAAATCCGGTACATTGGCCCAGCCATTCCAGAATTTTAACGAGACAAAAGAACCACAATAGATGTTATATAGATAATAAATTTAATTTATTTTTTAAGTAGTAGTGTACAACTGCTGGGCAAGGCCGGCCTGCTTGTTTCCATTAGTTTCTACAATTAGGCAACTAAATTAAAAGAGTCTTAAAAAATATGTACTTAAGTATATGCTAAACATAAAAAATGTCTTACTTGTGCTGACAGAATGTGAGGCAGCTTCTCAGCTAAGTTGTTTGTTATTATTCTATTGATCTGTCTGACCACTCGCTTGCTTAGAGCATCCTCTTTCAGTTGTATCTCCGGCTTGTCTAATCTGCTACTATTAAAGCTGTGCCTAAATGAAAAATATTATATGGTATTAGTTTGATATTAACCATTTTGCAAGACACTAACAATATAATAGCGGAGAATTTTTTGGAACTTAAAGAATGTAACATTGTTACAAAGCTTCAAAATTTAGTTACTAGCAATAAGCAAAAGGAACATACATAATTATATAAAACATAAACTCGGCTAAACGTGGGTCCGGCTCTTGAGCTGGTGCCTCTGCCTAACCCTTCAGGGAATAAAAGGGGTGAGATTATGTTATGTTATAATTATTTAAAAAGGCATCTCTAAGTGCATATAACACTGGTAACAGTTCTAAAGTTGTTGCTGGCAATAGTTTTCATACATAGCCTCTCTATGAAGTAATTATTCAAGAGCATAACATACTTTTTATTTCAGACAAGTAGGTAACTTACTCAATTCCCTCATTCTCAAGGCTAATAGCATCTTCTACAAGTGCCTTTATCTCCCGTACCACTAGGTCTGCAGCGGGATCTGTGCCAATGTAATAATCCGGCAATTTGTCAATACTCTTGAAGTGAGTTCTTGTGTAGCTTTGAACCAGTGGCATTGCATTGTATGGTACTCTATCTTCTTGCAGGATTATGCTTTTGAAACCATAATACCGTGGCATATTTAGACCTATCTGCTTCTCTTCCACTGTGTTTATCTTTCGTAGTTTCGCGTGGACATCTTGCCGAGCTCGCTCCTTTCTAGCCTTGAGCGACAAGTTTTCAATAGGAGGATACTCCGGAGTTTCTGTGTATTCATTTTGGTCTACCGCCAGTTGTGAGTATTGGCGCTGTGGAAAACTCTGTAGACGAGTAAGTGTTCTATTCACTTTTATTAAATGCATACTTTTAGTTAATAAATAAAATGTTTATTAGAAAATACTAAATTAAATCAAATCCATTTGCTCTATCCGTCTGTTTGCAAATATTTTTATAGGTTATAATTTTTCGTTCCATTCTGTATTTTAGTTTTGAACATAAAAACTGTTGCTTTAGCGCTTTACTTCGCTAAGTGTACGTGACGTTCTGCGTTAATCGGAATTATTTGGAATGCTTACAGAATCATAGACAACAGGGGGGCTAACATGCACTCAACAACAAAACAACAATGCTTACGCACCGCGCACACACCATAGACAAAAAAGAACACTACGCAACAAAGTGAGTGATTGATTGAATGCTAAACGATCCACAGATGAAAGAGATTATTATTGCACAGGTCCAATGGGTGGCTGATGCAACAATTTGACGTTTACAATTTACAAATTAAATTTCGCCCTCATGTTAATTTTATAACCACAAGTTATATTTCAAGGAATTTTAGCAGTGCAATCATGGAGGACGACCTAATATTTGATCCTTCTCTCAAGAAGAAAAAGAAGAAGAAGACTGGCTTTGATTTGGAGGCGGCACTAGCAGGCGAGCCCGCCGAGAGCACTAGCAGGGAGGCTGCGGCCGAGGCTGCTGACGTCGACGTCGACATACCTGACGAGGACAATCTCGACCTCGACAACTTCGGCAAGAAAAAGAAGAAGAAAAAGAAGACGTTTTTTAACTTGGAAGAGCTCGATAGTGCCCTGCCCGCAGGCGAGGCGCACGACGAGCGCCCGCCGGCCGAGGAGCCCGCGCCGCAGGAAGACGATCTGGCCGACGATCTCGACCTCGATATAGACTTCTCCAAAACCAAAAAGAAGAAGAAGAAAAAGAACATCGATGAACTTGTAGCAGAAGATGAGAACAAGGGAGAGGACAAGGAGAACCAGGAGGATGTGCATGGCGACTGGATTGGCACTGACCGTGACTACACGTATGATGAGCTATTAGAGAGAGTGTTTGACATCATGCGTGAGAAGAATCCCAGCATGGTGTCGGGCAAGAAGCAAAAGTTTATCATGAGGCCGCCACAGGTTGTTCGTATTGGCACAAAGAAAACATCATTCGCTAACTTCACAGAAATTTGCAAAACCTTGCACAGGCAACCTAAACATCTACTAGACTTCCTTCTGGCTGAGTTGGGAACCAGTGGCTCTGTTGATGGCAACAGCCAACTTATTATCAAGGGTCGCTTCCAGCAAAAACAAATAGAAAATGTCCTGCGTAGATACATAAAGGAATATGTTACGTGTCATACTTGTCGTTCCCCTGATACAATACTGCAAAAGGACACCCGTCTCTTCTTCCTGCAATGCGAGACATGCGGCTCCCGGTGCTCTGTGGCCAGCATTAAGTCTGGTTTCCAGGCTGTCACAGGGAAGAGAGCTGCAATCCGTGCAAAGACTGCATAAAATATTTATTGTTAGTAATAAACCAATTTTTTTTTACGGTGGAGTGCATAGTGGGTCCTTGGTATTTTTTTTTTCAATGTTGATATACTTTTACATTGTTATTGTTTTTTTATAGTTCAATCATTATGTATTAAGATATTAAATTGGCATTAGTGACTCATTTCTTTGTAATATAGCCTGTATTAACATTCAGTTCCAGAAATAAAAATTTATTATTATTATAGTTCATGGCAGGACCATTTGTCACAAAAATTACTGAAAATAACTTGGCTATGCATGCACTCCACTGAATGCCCTATATTTATGTATAGCTCACTTCTGTATTATTCTCATTATTATACAGTTTTATAATTAATTGCTGTTTAATTTTCACTTTCACCTAATAATACCAAAATTAAAAGTAAATATAGGTAATAATTAAAATTTATTAAAAATATACATTTAAAACTGATAAACATTTTTTGATTGCATTATTTTAAATATAAACTTACACAGGTACTAATAGAAACAAGAATAATAACATAGGCTTAATAGCAATGCTCTAATAAACTGCAACAAAAACTTAACAGGTTTATAAAGAATTAAAAATATAGGTTTTGTTTTAGTTATTTTTTACAATTTGAGGCTCATACTCATGCTTGACAGCCTCAGTGAGGCTTTTAGCATACAGGTCCAATCTCTGGGTCATTGTAAAGCCCCATTTATCCTTTATCTGCCTGCAAAGGTTCAAATCTACCTCTGCTATCAATAATCCATCCTTGACTCTAGATAAACCAGGAGTCCTTGTCCCATCTGGGGCTGTGATATAGCTTGATCCATAGAAATGTCCAAAGTCCTTATGAGCAGGTTTACCATCACCAGAAGTAAACTCATTAGGAAAACTTTCAGTGCCAACTCTATTGATACCACAAGTGAAATAGCTGTTTGCTACTGCGGCATTCCTGGCTTCTACACCCCACAAATGCTCACTTAGCCCTCCAACAGTTGCTGATGGATTAAATACAACCTCAGCACCATTAATGCCAAACATCATCCAGTTTTGAGGATGGTGTCTTCCATAGCAGATATTGATGGCAATTTTGCCATATTTGGTTTCAAATACTGGGTGCCCAGTATTGCCTTCAAAGTAATAAGTGGATTCATTGAAATCTCCAACTCTTGGTATGTGGTTCTTTCTATGTTTTCCAATAACATTGCCCTTTTCATTGATAACAACTGCAGTATTCCATATGGTGTCTCCATGTGATTCATCCCTTTCAAGAATGGGGGAGATAATGACCATGTTGTATTTAATTGCAAACTCTTTTAGGAATTGAGTGCTGGGTCCATTAGTTGCAGACTCAGCAAATTCACACCATGGCTGCTTCTCCCTGGTGCAGAATGCAAAAGGCATGCTCCAGGCTTCTTGAAGACATAAAATATTTGCTCCTTCATTCCCAGCGGCATCTATCATCTTTTCTATTTTCCTAAATATAGCTTGTCTTTGCTCCAAAAGAGGCTTGGTAGTTAGGATGGCGATAGAGTGTTGAACAACAGCTATTCTTACTATTCTGGGTGCCCGAATTTCCTCAAATTTTGCAGGAAAAGCATAAGCGGCTATCTCAAAGTTATTGTCCGCAGCTTGGTTTTGCACAGCCTCCTTTATAGGAATTTCGTGATGGTGTGTTCTGCCGTAATATATGCGATTGAATTCCTCCAGATCTTTTCCTGATAATGCTTTAGACACAAGTGTATCTAAGCTTGGGAGTTCGTTACTGGCTGCCATAGTGTAGACTTTCAGACCTGGAAGATAACACACGATAACTCACTCAATGAAATTTTGTGTGCTGTCTGGGTGGCTGTTGCTTTCTAAATAAATCGATTGCTTGATATCACCCACCGAACCAATCAAACAAACAAACAAAATATTAAGCCTGCCTACCTACCAGTGCTGCCAAGCCAACTTTAAAAGAGACAGAGCTAAATCGTAATCTGCAAAAAAAAAAGCTAGGTACTAAATATTTTTTCACAAAAAGAGCCAGATTTTTTCACAAAAAAGGCAGATTCTATGATTCGGGGCAATGACTGACATGACAGCGACTACAGCTAGGTAAGTATATCATTTTGGACATTTGTAATGTAAACAAACAAACCTTTTTGGCCTGGCACATTTTTCAAATGGGGCATAGATAATATTGAATATAAATGGGGTTGTACATACACGGAAAACTTTTTGTAGATGACGCTCTATATGTTCGACTCATAACAAACAACTGAAATACAATAACAAGGCAATTTTTTGTGTTTTTCGACGTTATTTTACACTGTATTTTATTGTATCGTATGGAACGTAAAAGAAAACATAGTTGCAAGAACAAATTAACGAATGAGATGGCTTTTTACGTGACAAAAACGCGAACTTCGTGAGCAAGTAAACAATGTGTAAACTTTAGTTAATGTTAGCTAGGAACATTTGCTTGTCATTATTTCAAGTTCACATTTCATTACTAAGGTGTATGGATACAAATTCATACGAATAACCATTTTAAATGACTTTTACAAGTAAAACAAAATATAACCTAAAAACAATCAAAGGTAATCCCAAGATGGGTCAGAAACCCTGTGCGAGGACTGCAGACCCATTAAACAGCGATAGGATATATAATTAGGAACAAACCTGTTGTAAAACTTATACTTCGGGAGTTGAAATCTTCAAAATGTCGGAAAACATAACCTCGATCGATTCGGTTTCTTTGAAGTTATTTAAACTCATCCTAGCCGTAAATTGTTAGAAAACATAAGATTTTCACTTCCTTACACCCAACAGCTACATAGTGAATTCTTGTGATAAATAATTGGACTACCACTACCAATGCAAATCACATACAAAACTTAGTTTGTTATGGGTCGACCGTACAAACGACACTAGCAGGATAAATTGGCAGTTTTCTTTCCCATTGTGACAGATGTGACGTGACAGATAACAGCGGATTTTATTAAACCTCATCGCGTCGTGCGCACATAAACTGTGCATAATTTAAATGCGTTTGAGGGTAGTCAATCGTTCGACGGGAACGAAAATTCCGAGAGGGGTGTTATAATTTTAACGTGTGTATCTGTCTGTCTGTCTGTCTGTGGCATCGTAGAGCCCAAACGGCTGAACCATTTTCGTTTAGTTTTTTTTGTATCATAGATAATTTCGGGCCGAGTGTTCTTAGCCATGTCTGACGAAGATCTGATCAGCCGTTTAAAGATTATCAGCTCTTGAATAATGGATGAGAGGATCTAACTAGCTTCCTTATGTCCGATCGATTTGAAATTGGGTACCATGTTACATTTATGATATAGAAAGTATTTGGTAAGGTAACCATGACCTGATCAGCCGTTTGAAGATGATCAGCTCTTGAATAATGGATGAGAGGATCTAACTAGCTTCCTTATGTCCGATCTAGTTGAAATTTGGTACCATGTTACATCTATGATATTGAAAGTATATGTTAAGGTAACCATGACCTGATCTTCCGTTTGAAGATGATCAGCTCTTGAATAATGGATGAGAGGATCTAACTAGCTTCCTTATGTCCGATCGATTTGAAATTTGGTACCATGTTACATCTATGATATAGAAAGTATTTGGTAAGGTAACCATGACCTGATCTGCCGTGTGAAAATGATCAGCTCTTGAATAATGGATGAGAGGATCTAACCACCTTCCATTTGTCCTATCGATTTAAAATTTGGTATGGTGTTACTTGAATAATATTGAAAGTATATGTTAAGGTAACCACGACCTGATCTGCCGTTTGAAGATGATCAGCTCTGAAATAGTGGATGAGGGGATCTAACCACCTTCCAAATGACCTAACAATTTGAAATTTGGTACCGTGTTTCTTCAATGATATTAAAAGTATATAGTAAGGTAACCATGATCTGATCTGCCGTTTGAAGATAATCAGCTCTCAAATAGTGGATGAGGGGATCTAACTACCTTCCACATGTCCTATCGATTTGAAATTTGGTACCGTGTTACTTCAATGATATTAAAAGTATATGGTAACGCAACCACGGTCTTTTCAAGATGATAAGCTCTAGTTCTAGTTAAGTTGATGAGGGGTCTGACTAGGTCGGGGGTTTTTAAATTTTTAAATTTGAGTTATTTAGGTATTTGATTATTTCTGAGCTTGAGATACCAGCTAAACACAGTGCATAATTATAATTAATTCAATCAATTGTTGGGGATATTGAACTAAATGTATTTTTTTGTATTCAAATAACTTATAATAATAATAATAATCGTTTATTATCGGATATTATCCATAGTTTGTAGTAGGTAAGTAGATTTGATACAACATGCGAGTTTGAATGTGTTAGGTACTTAATATACTTAATAATTTTTGTTTTATTTACTTATTTATTAACTTAAGGAACATAAACAGAATATCACCAAAAAGTTCATCATATACATGTTCGTAATAGTTTGTCAAAGCAAATATTTATAGGTATTAATCCAGGCAAAACATATTTTATTAATCATCTTATTATTATTTTTTACTCTTGTGGGTATTATTTTTTCCCTTTTTCGGCACGGAGATCTTTATTTAGTAGCAACACCTATGAAACGTCATAAATTCCCGAATTAGAGCTAACCACGACTACCTATTTAGAGCTAGATCTATCCCCCAAAAAATGAGTTGTCAACACTGCTGCCTACCTACAACAAGGTAATCAATGGCTGCACGGTCTAGAAACCTTTGCCTTTCGAAAGGATATCTGAAACAACAACGACAAGCCATCTCATTTTAATAAGCCGGAACTATATTATTGCGTTAGCTTTTAGCGGTTGTTGTTTTTTTATGTCGCGCGCGCACGATAGAAACGCGCAATACAAGCTAGAAACACAGAACCGCACCACAAGAGGCACAACAGACTGTCTTAATGTGTTTCTAGGCAAGCTAAATATTGAAACTAGCTTTCTTCTATTTATTTTTAAGAAACCAATAATGCTTCTTGTAACAACACGACACAGTAATATAGTTCCGGTGTTCCGGTATTATGCCGATTGATTGATTGACAACGAATAAGATTGATGCGAGTCAAACAATCAAATCTTGCATGCTGTGTTCTCTCTGTCTTGCTTGTGCGAAAAAAATTAAATTGTTCCAAGTTGCAAGATTGGGAGTTGATTTTATTGTTTTTGTGCTAAATCAAATTTATTTTACATCTTTTGAAGCCATGAATATTAATACTTTACCGGCGCAGCCGACTGGTATTCAAAGTACAGCTGGAGCCGTACCAATTCGAAATGAAAAAGGTAAACAAATTTCTATGCATCTAGGTATAAAAAAATCAGTTCGCTCAAGCAACATTTATTCAGTTAAATACCAAAGCAGCTTCACTGCTTTTCGGTATCATATACTTATACCTATTTGTTTATAATTACTATACTAGTTGTGGGTTCGGTAAAGGGATCATGAAAAACAGCATCATCCTAGAGACTAAAAAACTAACATTTTTACCAAAACATTGACTGGATGAATCTACATAACTCACTTCAACATAAAAACATAGGTACTGTGATTTTCAGGTGAATTATCTATGAAAAAGGTGAAAGTCCAGCGGTACATATCAGGCAAGAAGCCAGAGTATGCACAAGGCGCGTCATCCTCTGAAAATTCTGATGATGAAGACTTCATAGAGTCACAGCGTCCTGAGAGGCGTCACCAAATATTACCTGCAGTTATAACCACTGAGGATCATAGTGATGATGACAAAGAGGTTAGTCTGTTAACTGCAAATTTGTATAAATTTGTAAAATTTTCAAAGATACTATATTACAGACAATACTACTTACAAATACAAATACTACAAAAAGATAATAAAAAAAATATATTACAGATTTATTGTCAATAAAAGGTTTGAAAATGGTTTCTTTGGATTTTAGTATACAGTTGCTTTCAATAATTAATATATGATCAAACGAACTTCTCAAGTGAAGTTCGATCAATATTATATGAGTGGTTTCATTTGAAGATATAAATCATTTCACTAGGTAGTCCTTTCACCTACAAGGCAACATTCGCACGTTCTTACAAATAACTATTAGTCGATCGATTTAATCGATATCGATTACTCGATTAATTTGAAATTTACCCATGCTCCCATCCCTACCACTCTACGCGCCCATCACTAGCAGCGTCCGCCAAGCCTGTCATTCTTTTTAGAGATAGTTTTCTGGCATAAATTACGTCGTTTATTGAATTTTTTGACAAAACTCGGGATTTGGGTAGGGAGGGTGATTTATATCTTCAAATGAAACCACTCATATAATATTGATCGAACTTCACTTGAGAAGTTCGTTTGATCATATATTATATTTCGTGGTTTCATTTTCGATATAAATCATTTCACTAGGTAGATGTTTAGAGACATTGTTTTGTCTATATTTTTTCATGATAATGAAACAATATTAATTAAAAAGATGTAATTTTGGCTAGTTTTATTTGAACTCTTAGTATAGGTACCTACAATTATTAAATAATATTACTCATCTTATTAGTTAAAAACACTATATTTTAACATATAAAAGTAATCATTATAGTTAGTTTATAGAGTACTTCAAAGTTAAACATTGCGTAGTTACTTAGGTAAGTACTTGGTAGGTAGGTACTCAGCTACATTATTTATAACATACTTATATACTTATTGTATATTTTTTAATGAACTAATTTGGTCAGAGATTTGATAAAAAATTGATAATCAATCATCATAGGACATTGATAAGTTTAGCAAACTTGTTAGAGGTAGAGGTCCAGGCGGCCGTCTTTTGATCTGATCAAGATTGACGCCGGTAGCATGAGCAGCCGATGTGGCGGCGGCGTGTCGCGTGCTGCTGTGTGTGCCGTACACCGCAAGGATCTGCCTGATCCACATGCTTATTGACTATGCTGTTGTGTTCCTGTGAGGACGTTACGCTTCACAGTTATTAAGAGGTGATTGGCTTATTTAGGTCTGATTTATTTAGTTAAGGTTATATAACCGTCTTATATATGGACGGATTCACCGTAAGATAAAGTAAAACTAACAATGGTTGATAGCTTTTGATTGCATTTAGCGCCTATAGTTTTGATAAAATTTTCATTTACTTTATGATTCTAATGCCATTGCTATTTTTATTTATAATAATCTGTTATTTAGAGAAAGACTTTCAACCATGTGTGCTGTAGGCTGTAGATAATGTTAGTATAAAGCTACTTTTGTCTAGGATAAGTTCGTTCTTGTTTGGTATACATTTTTAGAGATTTTTGAGAACCAATTGTGGATACTTACCAAGTACCTGTGTACTTTGGTGGATTGGGTATTAGTTTATAACATCTTTAAGGAAGGCGCTGATGCAATCATCCGAAGAAATATTTCTGCCTAAAAGCAGAGATAAAGCGGTGGCTCTTATGATGATGCCCTGTGAATCCTGTGATGCGTCTATTTCGAAGACGTCGGAGGGAAAAGTAATTACACTAAAAACAGAACATTCGAAAGAATCTAATTTAATCATAGTATTGAATAACATTATATTGATATTGTTGAATAGTAATATTATTAGAAAGTGAGGCTAGTATAAGATGCTGATGAGATGCTGTTGAGGGGATAATGAGACCTGGCATTGCCTGCTCGAGCATACTGCGGCACTCAGGGTAAGCGTGAGTAGGAGAGGGTGACGGTCCCTGTTAGTAGACAACATAGGTTTTCGTCACGCCCTCAAGTGATTATTACGAAATAACTATATCAATCAATGGAGGATAACAGGCAGGTCTAGAAGTACTAGAAGGGAATACTAGAATACTGGTCGTTTCGTCCTCAGTAATTTTTTGTAGGCCGTTAAGAAAAACGAAAAATGAAGGATCGGCATAGAAAAAATATGCATCTGCCCCTTTGTAGCATCTGGGTCTTGTTTCAAAGAAAAGTATTTCTTAAGTTTTGCGCTAGAATGTTTGAAAAGCATCTTTAAATTAAATCTTCGATCTGCCTCTAAATTATATTTCGTGTAATATAGGATGCTAATAGCTAGATTTTTCGCTTCTCGAACCAAGGCCAAATATATCTGGTAAGTTAATTGAAATTAGGAAATTGTATGCAACTTCGTGTCGTAATGTAGCTGATAGCTAATGCTAATATGTTATCTACCCATAATAAAAATTAACAAATTGTTTAAGTTTCGGGGCATCTAAGGCTTAGTATATTGCTAATAATACGACATATAAATACTATAGTAAGTTTGAGTTACGACTTTACGACTCGAGTCCGTGTTAACTTATGAATCATATTTTTGTGTTAAAATGAAATTTTAAAAGCTTTTAATATTATAATCTCATCAATTCAGGTCCTGTAAAATAATTATCATAGTATTCTCTGAATAGAAGGTAGGTAGAAGGTACCTGTACCTTTGCCTTTCAAGTATTTTTGGTTTCAACCAGCCTTTTGTAAAATGCTGCGCTAGCGGACATTAGGATGCCAATCATTTGTGAAAATTATCTGATTGTAACAGGTGGTAAGTAGTTGAGAACACTTCAGAACCAATTCTATTATTTTATTACGTTTATGGCTTGTAAGTGATAAAGTCATATTTAAGTCATCTACTTACTTAAATCCTGAAAATTTGTAATTATTTTGTGGCTATAAGCTACTATTTTCATAGTTTTTAATAAAGCCCAAGCACTCGAGTGATTAGAGTGTAAACCTAACTTAATTTAAATATTCCATGTAACTACGGTCTATGTAAAGGATATCGTCACATACAAAAATTTACCAATTTTTGACCAAATGAACGCAAGTGACCTACGACCCCTTCTTTAATCTTAGTAAAAGTTCTAGGCGCTATCGTGAGCCAATAAGATAAGGCATTGGGTTGAAATCATAGGTGGATAACAAGATTCTGTGTGTTCACATCCTTAAACAGGAAACGTGGGTAAGTACTTACGATAGTTTTAAGCGACAGAAATAAAAAGTTACGAGACATTTTAGGTCAATAGATGCCATGTAATAATAGCTTGAATGCTGTTCTGCCATTTCGAAATGAAGTTTAGTTACTTATAAATTTATTACAGTTTTAGGTTAAAATGAAATCTCTTACCTCCATTTGAATTGGTGTCAAAAAGGTTTTAGATACGATTTCTAGCAAATTATTAGTTGCGATTGACATTTCTTGTTGTTACTGTGCTAACCATGTTACAACAGGAACAAATTATTGCTCAAGTGGAAAATTAGAAAAAGATTTAATTATTCTGTTACAAATCCAATTAAGGATACCTTTATTGTTTGTGATATACAATACAACCAACACATTTTAAAAATATTGTACTGAATTCTGCCAGAATGGTGGTTGAGCACGTGGCCTGATGGGTCGTTCTCTAAACGTGCGACTGCGTCGGTATTGGGTCGTTGTAATTTGGAACTTGACGAGTGGTATCTTCGTACTCTGGCCCTGGCACGCCCCCCCCCTTGTTTTTCGCAAAGCGAGGAGGGCCTGAGTTTTCCTGAAACTGCGGCCAAGCTGTGCCCGTGGAGCTCGTAGAGGCGGCTGTGTTGTGTAAGCAACAGTATTTCTGGGAAGACTACTGTCTTCCTGATTTGAAGGCATTGCTATTCAATTTTGAAGCTTAATTTAATTTTCTCTAAAATTTGGCACCGAACAGTGCTTTATCTCGTTTTCTGTACTGAAAGATATTCAAAAACGTCTTGGTAGACCTGGTGCGGTCTTTTAAATGCGAGCTTGTGTCTCCGAGCTATAAAAGTTGCATGAACTACGGGAGCCCTCGCTTAGAATCTTGATTGCCTCTATCTTATATCTTGAGTTAGGAGAATGGCCATGGCCCTACTCCCTGATGTGATGTGAAGTCAGTCCAAGTTGAGATGAGAGTATTTTAGTATTTAGCTTTGAAGCTTGAACCAATATGTAGTTGCTAGGTAAAGTATATTGCTGAAGGATTTTTTCCTTGACTTCTCTAGCCATTTGAGAGAGATTATCGTAGATTCAATCACACAACTTTAGTTCATCATCCAGGGCTTCGCCCAGGGTTAATAAAATTTATGGGTCCAGTTCCGGAAATTTAAACTTTGCCTCAGGGTCCGAGTTCAATTGGTTGGTGTAACCGCTACTAGTTCCAATAAGGAAGTTATTGCTGGTGCTTGGACCTGTTTTTGGTGACGGTATTGAAAGTGATCACTGTTGGGGCAGTGGTGGCAATTGGCACTTGGTATGTCGCCATCATGATTTTTGGTGATTCAGTCTCATTTAGACCTGATCATGGGTTGTAGGGAATAGTTTCGGCTAGAAATATATCCTCATATTCGAATGATATTTGCTCTGGGCACATTCCTTAAATTGTAAAGGCGTTTCGCCTACTGGAATAAGAAGAAAAAAGAAAATTATGCTTTTTATATTTTTATACTTACATAAAAAATTATGATTATTTTTGCATTTTGCCGCGTTCCTATTGGAATCTATGGCAGTATGGTAGCCTGGTTCATATTTGAATCTATGGCTTTGCAAAAAAAATTATTTTAATGATAAAAACTGATGTACAGTTTTAAATTTTGCCGCGTTCCTATTGGAATCTATGGCAGTATGGCAGCCTGGTTCTTGTTCGAATCTATGGCTTTGCAAAAATATTTCTTTTACACTTTTTAAATGTAAGTTTATGCAGAATTTCAATTCGAAATTTCTGTCTAAATATTTTTTTTTTTTTTTTTGAAGGTAGGTTAGCAGATGAACTTACCGTAACATTAGACATTGTCTCTCGATTTATAGTATGAGGATAATGAAATCCATCAAAGTTTAAGTAACTCACTTAATTTTTTGTTAAATATTCGTAGGATCTTTTCGGTATCTTGAAAAATTAATTTTTTGCGAACAAGATCCGAACGCGTGCTTTCGTTGCCTCGCACGGAAAAAGAATGACAGGCTTGGCGGACGCTGCTAGTGATGGGCGCGTAGAGTGGTAGGGATGGGAGCATGGGTAAATTTCAAATTAATCGAGTAATCGATATCGATTAAATCGATCGACTAATAGTTATTTGTAAGAACGTGCGAATGTTGCCTTGTAGGTGAAAGGACTACCTAGTGAAATGATTTATATCGAAAATGAAACCACGAAATATAATCAAATGTGCCTTCTCATTTAATGTTATATATTTCTATACTTAGTATACATAAATTGAAATGTATGTTACAAAGTAAAAAAAAAAATCTCGTCTTTTGTTTTATTTGAGTTAATCTATTCACAACATTACAAAGAACTGTTCAACAGTGTTCACCATTTCCATTTTAAGATTGACGACCCGCGTCTCCGCCGACTTCGCGAAGCTGGCTCACCCAAGCGCAGGACTGAACACGAGCCAGAAGTAATAGACGCAGAGCCAGAACACTCCGAGCACAGCGCAGACGAAGCTAAAAGCAGCTCCGAGAGTGAAGATGAACTTGATGATGAGGAGATTGAGAGGCGGAGACAGGCACTTAGAGCTAAACTGGCTGCTAGGTAAGTGATTCTAGTTTGTGATAAGGTTTTTATTTTAAGTGAATTGGTCTTGGCTGTCTGGCCCCTTGTTGTCTCGATGGTATAAACATAAACTAGGCCAATCAAAGCACTGATCCTTGGGCTCAGTCAATAAACTGGTGTCTCAGCTTAAACCTTAGGCATCTTGTCGATGGAGCCTCCTCCATTGATCCCTGTTCCCCGCCAGCTGCTTTGACCATCTAATACAACTCTGCACTGTCTTGCTTCCTTATAGTCAAACTAGTGGACCCTGTGAACTTCGTATACCTATTACTATTATACATACATCTTGACAGAGGTGGGCTTGTTTGGGGGCGTCTCCAGGCGACCACTGTCTTAAGGCAAGGCAAACATTTGTTTTCCTGAGCCGCTTGGTGGGCACCCTGAACTACCTCGCCTCTTGCAGTATCCATCTAATTGACCTTCAATAAGTGATAAAATGTATTCTCTATTGAATTATATAATTTTTGACTTTTTTGACATATTATGAACCTTTCTTTATTATCACTCTCTCTATTTAGAAACAACCGCATCAAAATCTGTTGCATGGTTTTAAAGATTTTAGCATTAGCGACAGACAGTGTAAGAGACTTACCCTGTTATCTACGAACAACAAATACTCAAGAAGCGTACAGGTCTCGCCACGTAACTTTGGCTTTGAGCAAAATAAAGAGAGGATAACTGTGTACAAAGTGTGTAAAAGTACAGCGCATGTGTACAAAATGAACTAACCAACAGAACAACTGTAAAATAAGGGGACGAATAGTATCATTGCGTGGACGCAGCACGATTAAAATAGCCAATAGAGTGATAGCGCGCGATGCACAACCCGCCCCACCCCCCTGTAATTTCCTATGACACCTGATTTTTGATTTCTGCTCATTCTAGGTCAAAAAGAAAGTACATGGTGAGACCTGTACATAACTAGCCCAATAAAATGCTCACACGGAAAAGAAGTCCCGGTGGGAGGGGCTTAGGTTACGGACACCATGCCGCGTCAGTTCCTATTGGCACCTTGATTTGTTTGGCTGCAGCGTCTGGAGCATATTACTGTGTTTTTGGGTATTTCTGACCGTGTTTTATGCCTTAATGCATTATAATGTGTTGTAGAAGCCATAAAGACAAAAAAAACTAATATCACCTTTATTCAGTAAGTTAATAAATATTTTTTAAAATAACACTTGACCACCATCTAGTAGCGATAATATGTACTAGCCAAGAGCGAGGGAGCTAGCTCGCCACTTTGTCGACAGACGCGAGCGAAGCGGCCAATGGCGAGCAAGCGCAGTCTATGAGAATGTGTGAGTGCTTCGTTGCAATTGCAGTTAATTTGTGTGCGTAAGTGGAACCAAAATCGAAGCGGTTTTGTAGGAGAGTTACGCTTCTTGAGTGTATTGTTGTTAAATAAAAAAGTTAAAGAGCATTTTAGTTATTTGATGTATGTCAATTTAGACTGGATGTCACGTATTTAACATACAACAAACCAGAGAAGTAGACCTCCAGTATAGCTTCTTAAAACCTACTGTATCTTTATGACTAATGCGATTAGTAACTTAGGGTTTTATACTATGTATTGATATAGGCTTAAGATTTATACTTTGTTCTATAGGGAGGCAGAGAAAGAAGTTATTGGCCGCGATGATGAGGAGGAGGAACAAGAGAAGGAGGAGAGTGACTCCTCGGACACGGAGTACACTGACAGTGAGGAGGATACAGGTTTGTTGGTTGTCTGAAGTAATAATGAACTATAAAATTAGCATGTCCATTTAACCCGTCGAACGTCTTTATGTGCGCACGACGCGTTGAGGTTTAATGATAATATACTGATTTTTCTTTGGATTCAGATTTGTAATACAAACGAAAAAATAAAATTAAAGGAAATAATTGGTAATGAAATATTTCCATTAAGGTTCACTCATCCCTTTGTTCCATCCCAGGCCCCAGGGTGAAACCGGTGTTCGTACGAGCGTCAGAAAGGATGACCGTGGTAGAAAGAGAGAAAAAACAAAAACAGCAGAAGAAAGAAGAATCCGAGGCAAGAAAAGAAAAGGAGGAGAGACGGCGAGAGGCGCTTAAACTAGTCGAAGAGACTATTAGATCTGAGCAGAGGAATACTCAGGTATGTATTATAGTCAACCTTTCCTAACCGACCGCCTTGCAAGCCCTCTTGAACAGCAAGTCACACGCCGAGGTCCCGCCGGGTGGGGTTAAGCTTATACGTAGTTATACAATCCTTACGCGGAGCCCGCTATTATTATTTTCTACTATTTTAACATGCATCTATTAACTTTAGCAATATTTTTGAAATCTTTGTTTTTGTTTAAAATTTTTACCCAAGTTTTTTTGTAATAGATTTTGACCCACTTTAAATGGACAAGATTATATTCAAACTTTGTATGTAAGAAGAAGGAAAGAATGTCTAGGAAGATTTGATAATTAGGTTTTTTGTAAAAATCTTAGGGATTTTGCGAAAACCCAGATAATTTGATATAAAGATTATTATTTTCCAATATAATTTAGCCAATCAGAGTAAAGAAAGCTTTCAAGTTTTTCAATTATACTAGGTTTTTTGCAAAAAAACTCATTATCAAATCTTCCTACGACATATATAAATCAAGAATCGATGTCAATATAATAAAAAAGAAAAGAAGAAAATAATTAAGCGTGTTTTTTTTTTAAATATAATTTTCCATCGAACAGGCTGAACACAAAGAGGGCAACATAAACGACGTGTGCACGGACGACGAGAACGACGAGCTGGAGTACGAGGCGTGGAAGCTGCGCGAGATGCGCCGCCTCAAGCGCGACAAGGAGGAGCGCGAGGCGTTAGTATCGCACTCATATTATAAATGCCTAATTTTGTTCCTATAAACGCCTTACTATGATCGTTGTTGTGGCGTTTCTTCATCTCCAACCTCTTCGTAACCAACATTGCCAACCAACATTTATACTTTTAGGAAAAAAAAAATTGACCAATGAATCTGAAATCTGGACCAATAAATTTAATAGATCACGTTAAAGCCAGAACAAAAAAATTATATTTTGTTTCTTGAAAAAAAAAGTAATGTTTAATTTTAGTAAAATATTGTATCTCCAGTTTTTAGAGTACTTTTACAAAAAAAAATACAAATAAAAAAAAAAAAAAATATTTTGGTGGAATTACAAAATACAATCCCATGGACTGGTACTATGGCCGCGTGGGCCTCGCCCACCGCCACGTGCAGTGTTACGTATACAATGTTCGCTAAACCAATTAAATGTTACAGCGCAGAGAAGGAGATGCTGGCCGTGGAGCGGCTGCGCAGCATGACGGAGGAGGAGCGGCGCGCCGAGCTGCGGCTCAACCCCAAGCTGGTCACCAACAAGGCCGCCAAGGGCAAGTACAAGTTCCTGCAGAAGTACTACCACAGGTGAGACATACTCTACTACTACTCAACCCAAGCTGGTCACCAACAAGGCCGCCAAGGGCAAGTACAAGTTCCTGCAGAAGTACTACCACAGGTGAGACATACTCTACTACTACTCAACCCAAGCTGGTCACCAACAAGGCCGCCAAGGGCAAGTACAAGTTCCTGCAGAAGTACTACCACAGGTGAGACATACTCTACTACTACTCAACCCCAAGCTGGTCACCAACAAGGCCGCCAAGGGCAAGTACAAGTTCCTGCAGAAGTACTACCACAGGTGAGACATACTCTACTACTACTCAACCCAAGCTGGTCACCAACAAGGCCGCCAAGGGCAAGTACAAGTTCCTGCAGAAGTACTACCACAGGTGAGACATACTCTACTACTACTCAACCCAAGCTGGTCACCAACAAGGCCGCCAAGGGCAAGTACAAGTTCCTGCAGAAGTACTACCACAGGTGAGACATACTCTACTACTACTCAACCCCAAGCTGGTCACCAACAAGGCCGCCAAGGGCAAGTACAAGTTCCTGCAGAAGTACTACCACAGGTGAGACATACTCTACTACTACTCAACCCAAGCTGGTCACCAACAAGGCCGCCAAGGGCAAGTACAAGTTCCTGCAGAAGTACTACCACAGGTGAGACATACTCTACTACTACTCAACCCCAAGCTGGTCACCAACAAGGCCGCCAAGGGCAAGTACAAGTTCCTGCAGAAGTACTACCACAGGTGAGACATACTCTACTACTACTCAACCCAAGCTGGTCACCAACAAGGCCGCCAAGGGCAAGTACAAGTTCCTGCAGAAGTACTACCACAGGTGAGACATACTCTACTACTACTCAACCCAAGCTGGTCACCAACAAGGCCGCCAAGGGCAAGTACAAGTTCCTGCAGAAGTACTACCACAGGTGAGACATACTCTACTACTACTCAACCCCAAGCTGGTCACCAACAAGGCCGCCAAGGGCAAGTACAAGTTCCTGCAGAAGTACTACCACAGGTGAGACATACTCTACTACTACTCAACCCAAGCTGGTCACCAACAAGGCCGCCAAGGGCAAGTACAAGTTCCTGCAGAAGTACTACCACAGGTGAGACATACTCTACTACTACTCAACCCAAGCTGGTCACCAACAAGGCCGCCAAGGGCAAGTACAAGTTCCTGCAGAAGTACTACCACAGGTGAGACATACTCTACTACTACTCAACCCCAAGCTGGTCACCAACAAGGCCGCCAAGGGCAAGTACAAGTTCCTGCAGAAGTACTACCACAGGTGAGACATACTCTACTACTACTCAACCCAAGCTGGTCACCAACAAGGCCGCCAAGGGCAAGTACAAGTTCCTGCAGAAGTACTACCACAGGTGAGACATACTCTACTACTACTCAACCCCAAGCTGGTCACCAACAAGGCCGCCAAGGGCAAGTACAAGTTCCTGCAGAAGTACTACCACAGGTGAGACATACTCTACTACTACTCAACCCAAGCTGGTCACCAACAAGGCCGCCAAGGGCAAGTACAAGTTCCTGCAGAAGTACTACCACAGGTGAGACATACTCTACTACTACTCAACCCCAAGCTGGTCACCAACAAGGCCGCCAAGGGCAAGTACAAGTTCCTGCAGAAGTACTACCACAGGTGAGACATACTCTACTACTACTCAACCCAAGCTGGTCACCAACAAGGCCGCCAAGGGCAAGTACAAGTTCCTGCAGAAGTACTACCACAGGTGAGACATACTCTTCTACTACTCAACCCAAGCTGGTCACCAACAAGGCCGCCAAGGGCAAGTACAAGTTCCTGCAGAAGTACTACCACAGGTGAGACATACTCTACTACTACTCAACCCCAAGCTGGTCACCAACAAGGCCGCCAAGGGCAAGTACAAGTTCCTGCAGAAGTACTACCACAGGTGAGACATACTCTACTACTACTCAACCCCAAGGGAGGAGGAGCGGCGCGCCGAGCTGCGGCTCAACCCCAAGCTGGTCACCAACAAGGCCGCCAAGGGCAAGTACAAGTTCCTGCAGAAGTACTACCACAGGTGAGACATACTCTACTACTACTCAACCCCAAGCTGGTCACCAACAAGGCCGCCAAGGGCAAGTACAAGTTCCTGCAGAAGTACTACCACAGGTGAGACATACTCTACTACTACTCAACCCCAAGCTGGTCACCAACAAGGCCGCCAAGGGCAAGTACAAGTTCCTGCAGAAGTACTACCACAGGTGAGACATACTCTACTACTACTCAACCCAAGCTGGTCACCAACAAGGCCGCCAAGGGCAAGTACAAGTAGCGGTCTAGGACGGTGTAACAGATTTGTCTATGGTCTCGTGTGCCCTAGACTAATGTAAAAGAACAAGAGCTATTTTGCAATACAGAAAAACCTGAAGAGTGACGCCGTCCTAGACCACCTATTTTAACCGACTTCGCAAAAGAGGACGTTCTCAGTTAATGAATGAGTCAGTTTATTGAAAAAAATGTGTCCCTTTAAAAAAAAAATCATTAAACAAACCGAACAATATCTATACTTATATATAGGATGTTTTTGGAGTCGGTAAGAAATTAAAGGTGTGATTCAGCTTACCATACCTTACAACTTTCCCCAAGTAACTAAAGTTTGTTAAACTGAAAGCGATTAATAAAACAACACAGTAATTAATAATATAACAAATTTAATCATTTTTTTCGTGGCAGAGGAGCATTCTATTTGGACAAGGAAGAGGAAGTGTTCAAGCAGGACTTCTCCGGCGCCACGCTTGAGGACCACTTCGACAAGACTGTGCTGCCAAAGGTACGCAGTTTCATTGCAAACATTTTCCCCATTCAAATCTAAAACGCACGCAGATGATTTTTACGGCGATAGTTGTTTTTTTTGTCACGCTGAATGATTATAGAGAAACACAAAACGTAACATAGCATCTTGAATTGAAGTTAGTAGCTCTGAGTAGTTATTCTCTAATCCGTGGTGTAGTGCGTTATTTTATTATTTCTCAAATTTTCAAATTTTCCGCAAAACTTTAATTTTTAAGGTTCCGGGTACTCTGTCCCGGGACCTTATTAATATGACTATTCTGACCGTCCGTTTGTCCGACTGTATGTATGTCAAAGGCACTTGTCGCCGAAACGGCTTAATAAATCTTAATGAAATGTTTGAACGAGATTTTTTTTGTTCTCCAAAAGAATACTAACAACTGACAAATATTAAAAACTTCAAAAAATAACGTAAGTTTAGAGATAATAAAAAAAAAAGTTTTTTTTAACAAATTTTGTCGAGCCTCTATTGAGAAACCGACCGAAGATTATTAATTCTTTCATCACAGGTGATGCAAGTAAAGAAGTTCGGCCGTTCTGGTCGTACAAAGTACACTCACTTAGTGGACCAGGACACGACCGAGTTCGAGAGCGCGTGGAGCAGCGAGGCGGCGGCGGCGCGGCTCAACGCCGGCCGCGGCGGACAGCGGCAGCTCTTCGAGAAACCCTCCGCCAGGAGGAAGCACAAAGCCTGAGGGACTTACCACTTCTAGTATCTTGGTTCTGGCATCAATGCTATTCGTTGCTTAGAACATAAGCAGACAACTTATTATGTTCTGAGCAATGAATAGCTAATTTCCTCAAATAAGGTTGAGTCGTTTGAAGGAAGCTTTGAGGAAACGACTTAGAATACGGGTGTCAGGGCCATTTTAACGCCCATAATAGTTAGTTACTTTTAATTTGATTAAAAAAAAAACTTTTCCACCTTCTAAACAACTAGTGCACCGTTCGGTACCAGGAAAACTGCTAGTAGCCGCCCAATTAGCGATCGGTGCACGCCTCGCGCGAAATTTCCGTGTTCGATTTTAAACGTTATAATCAATTATTTATTGACCGGATGCCTTTGCCTTCTATGAATGATTGAAAGAGTGATAAAAATAGGATTAATTGACATTCAAATCGAATACAGCTTCTCAACAAAATATAAAAAAAAATAAGTGTCAAATTTTTTGATTGTCACTTGTTTATCTGCACACCGCCATGATGCTTTCGCGAGCCGACGAGCCGTGCCGGCTTTTCGCCCGGCTCGCATTAACTACAGAAAGATGTGTAACTTAATATAGTATGTGATGTGCAAGAAAAAATCAGTCTATGTCTAATACTTATGACAGCTGTAAAATTAAAGTGTAAAAAAATGTGTAGCATTACTGAAGAAATAGATTTTAGCGATAAGGTCGCCCATTGTATGCTAATTCAGTTATTGTTTAATTGACTTTTGTATCATTCATTAACGTGTATGTATGTATCTTCTTTTAAAATGGTATTAAATATTATGTATGTGTATGACAGCTGCATAGATAGTTTTTTAAATTCTTATAAGAGGCATAGAACACCGAAACTAGCGCCTACCGCAAAAAAAATAATCCTAAACGATATAGATTGTTTCCAAAAGTGGCCCTTTAGCACTTTGGAGCTTTCTTTGATCTACACTAGTTTCGGTGTTCTATGCCTCTTTAACGAAACGGAAGCATACGAGAACGTTTGAAAATTAGTGATGTGACTGTTAGATTTGTATAGAGTTTTGTTCAATCTAATGTCGTGGTTATCAATAAGTTTTTGTAAATAAAGTACATTACTATTACGTAATAATCTGCTTTTTTTTCGAAAAACAACACGGGGAGCGTAAAGTATATTTATTATGCAATTTATTCAGGGAAAAAAAATATCGGTAGTAAAAAGTTATATCAATTACCAGGTATCATCATGTTTTAATTAATTGAAATTCAGGCTCATTAATCGTTGGTTTGATATTGAATAAATATTAAAAATTATGCAAGTATCTTACTTCAATCAATACATAGTATAAAAGAAAGTCGCTTCCCTCGTCTGTCCCTATATGCTTAAATCATAAAAACTGCAACGAATTTTGTTTTTTAAATAGAGTGATTCAAAAGGAAGGTTTATAATGCTTAATAATTATATAATGTACGATAATATAATTCAAAGGCGATACGAAGTCCCCGGGTCGACTAGTAAGTACTTACATAAATTTTAAACCAAAAACGAAACAGCAAAATATTTTAATCAATGTCACCATCTCGAGTAGGTCCAAAATAAATTGTGCTGCAAACTGCAAAGGAAAAATGCCAGACTCTCTGACTAAAGAACGTATTTATAAAGAGTAAAAAAGATTTACGATCGAATTGAAACGATTTATTTAAATCAGGCATTGTTAACATTTTGTGAAAACATTAGGTTGAGATTGTCAGTTAAATATTTATGAATTAACTATGGCTTTTTAACCGACGAAAAAACAAAAAGGAGGAGGTTCTCAATTCGTCGCTTATATATATATATATATATATATATATTTTTTTTTATGTATGATCACGCATAACTTTTTACTGTGTGGACCGATTTTGATAATTCTTTTTTTACTCGACAGGGTTTACCTTGAAGTTGGTCCCATAAAAATTTGGAAATAAAATTCCCACCCTAAGGGTGGGAAAATAGGGGTGACTTTTCGTCGGCGGGTCGATTTATCCACTCACAGGTTGCATTTCCGTGTTACATTATAACTTTTGATACCTACTTACAATATCTTTGGAAATGAAATACAATCAGCCAAAAGACGTCCACTGCTGGACATAGGCCTCCCTCACAAATCGCCTCACCGACCGGTCGTGATCGAACCTCATCCAGTTAGTCCCTCAACCTTCACCAGGTTGTGTGGCCACCTTGTGGGGTGCGACCACCCGGTGAAGTATGATTAGCTGGGGTAAAAAAATTAGCCCAAAAAAAACTGAAAAGCAAAAAATAAAAACTTATAAAAAAATTAAACCGCCGAAAAAACTGAAAAGCATTAAATAATAGGGAAACATTTTCTATTAGGCCTTAATTTACTCACTTCTTAAAGTAATTTTGGATTACCAAGAAATTTTGAGTCGGTGCCACAGAATCAACGAATAAAGATCACTAAATTACCTGAAATTCAAAGAAATAACCGAAAAACGTATGCCGCTGCGCATCGCGCTTTACATAGATAATGAATTTGCTTGTGTGGTGTGGCGCCGACTTAAAATTTCTTGGTAATCCAAAATTACTTTAAGAAGTGAGTAAATTAAGGCCTAATAGAAAATGTTTCCCTATTATTTAATGCTTTTCAGTTTTTTCGGCGGTTTAATTTTTTTATAAAAAGTTTTTTAGATTGGAATTTTTGCTTGGTTTGGTGTGATCTGTTGCTAATGTGATTAGTTTTTGTGATGGAACGGACGACCCCTTTTCTTATAATATAATATTACGAGTTTCCTGACTTGTCTAATGAAAGTTATATTTTTTTTTAGATCTCTCCAAGTTTAACCGGTCTTGGATTCCGCGTTTCGCCGCTGCAATATAACGCAAAATATTATGCACCGATTTCGTATGTGCATAAACTAAACTCATCCGATACCCGGCTCGAGTTTTCCAAGTCACATTTAAGTTATCCAAGTTTAAGTTTCACATTTTACGACGCCACTGACGGATTTAAAAGCTGATTTATGGGGACTTACCAACTCGCCTAACACCTAGTTTAAAGTTGCAGTTTTGGAGCTAAGCGTGAATGTGATTATTGATGCCTTTTTTTACTGGACTGCGGCAAGTATGTAAGTTGGTACTCTAACCTCATTTTAACAAAGGATCCTGTTGTTTACTGATGTACTTCAATGTAAATAAGAATGTGGGAAAATGTGCAATGACTCAAAATGTGTGCAAATTGCAAATCGTTCTTACTCTAGCCCCTCAACAGAAGAAGAAGAAATCTTGGACTATTTCATAATTGTCACTTTTTGGGTCCGATAATAACAAAAACAAATGAATCAAAGGTGTTAGTTGACTCACCTACATTAGGAAAACGACGAAACTCATAAGCTCGTGTACTAAAAACAAGCTGGCACAGAATAGATACCGTAAGGGTCCGAAATGTAAAACGTGCGTGATATGGACCTAATTGTGCGCCAAGATATCAAGGCCCTCTTATAATGGGCTCCGATTTTCGTGGGACATTAACAAAATTTCCGGGATGCCTCGGAGAAAGGTTTGAAGGAACACATTAGCCGTCGGAATTTTATGAAATACTTACATATTTGTATTCATTTGTAAATTATAAGTAGGTACCTGTCTAGAATTAAATAAAATTAAAATACTTAGCAGAAATTTGCCGTTCTAGAAGCGGAATCTTTTTACGAAAATTAAGGAAAGTGAAGGAATTCCATGTATAAACTTATTGAGTGCCAAACATCACCACCACGTCATCTCACTCAACCCATGGGTGTCGTAAAAGGCGACTGGGATTAGCCGAAAGACGGGCAGCAGCGTCCTTCGTTAAAATTCTTACCTACTTAAGCCATACTGCGATCGCCAACCGCCTGCCAAGCGTGGCGATTACGGCAAATTCCCTCCACATGTTTGTCCTTGTGGCAATATGTGGGGAAGACAATCCTATGGCCGTCTAGACGTCTATCAGTTATAATTGTAACGATGAATCGTATTCAGTGGCATTGCGGGTGAAGAGGAACAGTAGGTAGTTGCGCAAACATTTTTAGGTATGCTTTTATGACATGATATAATGATTGCGCTGTTATAGACGGGCTGTCAACTCCGACCTTAATGTCCCGCTTGGTTACCTCCGCTTTGCCTCCGGTCCCCGATTTTAATGAAATTGCTCCTGACAGCACTAACACCGAAGGGAAAACTCCAAACACCGTTTACGAGTAAAATAAAAGTTTTAAATGCTGAAGCGAGCGTTGAGTACGTAGATGATGAAAGTTTTCTGGGCCCGCGGCCATAACACTGTTTGTTGGGCGCCGAGTTTACTTCGAGGTCACTGTTTAGGTGTTTAGCTTCAATATTTACTAGTACCTAGTAGGCTAGGTAGGTACCCTAATTACGCAAATTGTTTCATTAGAATTCATAATTTAGGAAGTCCGGCTCAATTTAATGAATTGTAGTTTGATTTACCTACTTAAGTATTTAAAATTTTATTACACACACAAGTTTAAAAGTTCTTTGAAATTTTTATCTTCAAAAACCTTATTAAATAGGAAATGCTGGTACCTAATTGTTCTAATGTCTCCTTCCTAAGTGCATGGCACCTTCATTATAAACAATGATCGACTTGTGAACTGAATCAATTAACTTGAATAACAATAAGACATTGATTTACAAATAAAATAGCTAAGTACCTTTGTTTTTAAGTAAACCGATCATTTATTTAACATCTAGAATATTCAACACTTGGATTCTGGTAATGCTCGGGGTTGGGATGAGGGCCTGACCGATTAGAAGTGTCTCTCTTCACAGACCAGTATCGACCATATTTTGGTCCTTTACAGCAAAGGCCTGAGTCTTTTAACCTCCATCCGTAGACGTAACTACTGCATTCAGGGAAATAGTACTTATCTTCAGGACTTTTTCGTTTTCGCGTCTTCAAGTACGGTTGACGACCGTCCTTATGTATTATCACTCGAGTTTCTTTCTCAACTGGCCTCATGATTGGTTCGATTGATAAGTCGTCTTTGGGTCGTTGAAGATTAGGGTCAGTGCTGGGGTCGCCGAGGCCTACTTCTGGTATCGTATGCGTGGTTCGTAGCCCTGCAAGGCCAATCAGAGGGCCGTCGGTAACTGGTTTCTTGCGCCGGTTGACTGCGCTTACCTTGAATTGTTGCGTCAATGCGGGTAGACAGTCGACCATTGGTGCTTTCATGACATCTTCGCAGTGGTAACCCTTGTAGTTTGGTCCATAGGTAGCGGTGGCTTGAAGCTTCTCAGTGTTCTTTAAAAACCAAGCCACCCGCTTATTAGTGGCTTTTTCATAGTTCTCAGTAATGAATTTTAGGATTTGTGGGTCGTTGTAATCGATCGGCATTGTAAATTAGTATAAAAATATAATATCCGAGCTACAAAATAAAAATACCTAAAATGTTTGTAAAATCAAAAACGTATTTACGTAAATTAAACATGTTTTTGTAATTTTTACTGACATAAATTTTGATACTTGGATTGATGTTGGATGGATGACATCTATCTCATGTGTGCTTGAATCATGCTTTAGTCATAGTTCCATGATTTCTACCAAACTTAACTCCAGGCGTGTATGAAAAAGGGTGCATCGAATGGAAGGAGGTAGTTGGGTGCCTACTTTTTCCCTGAAAAACATTTATAAGTATCCTAGCGAGCACCAACTTAGTTACACTATCTTTCTTCTGGTAATTTTATTGTAGGGTGCAAAACTACATTACAGTCAGTACTAGTAAAATAAAAATGCATTTTGATAATAATTTCATTTAATATCTTTATAATAAATCAATAAACCTAACCAGCCGCCGGCTCCTCAGCCTCTTCAGTCAACGGAAAGTGAATCGGAGTACCATCGCCCAGCCTTTTTGAGATTGCATCAATCATTTGGGGGGTTGCCTCTTTTAATTCAGTGGCCCATCCGATATAGGCAAAGAAATTAATTATTTTCGTAGCTAAGTTGAGGGCGTCAAAGTGTTCAGCTGCTTTGTAATCGAATGGGAACGCGTGGTGGTAGTTGTGCCAGCCCTCGCCCAGCGAGCAGGTGGCTACGAATCTGTTCTCTGCAGGCATTATATTTCTGAAATTAAATTTGTGATTTCAAAACTCTATTATAATTATACTTACCCAATAAAATTTTCGATCCTACTAAATTTTATTGCAAAAAATTGGTTAGGTGGGTACCAGAAAAAGTCTAACTATGTACAAATGAGAAATACTAAAATGCTTCATACTGAAAAAAATAATAGAGCGTGAATACTTTCTTTTCTACTTATAAGTTTAGTTTTAGTTACTGATCGAATAATTAATTCACATTTATTTTCATCAATGTCTTACGTATTATTATTTAATTTTTCTCATATTTGTGGATTTTATTTACCTACTGGCCTTCAATAGGCTCTAGCTAGGTTTACACCCGAATTATATACTTATTAAATTTTTTTCGGAACGAAAAAAGTACTTAGGTAAGTGCCTAATTTTAGTTGAAATAGTTTATTAGGTCCACTCACTTGTTGTAAGGCTTGTAACCAAAAGTATGTGCTAGACTGTTGACAGTCAGCTCGCTGTGGAAGACGGTCAGGTATCGTATAAAGCACTGCCATGCGACGGCGCATTTCCAATTTTCACCCCACAGCCACACTCCAGCCATGGTTGGAAGAATCCAGCAGAGAAGTAGCTTTAACTGCACAAAGTTTCTGTTTAGATAAAAATACAAAAAATATTTAGGAAATAATCAAATAACAAAGTCACCTGGGCGAAAAGTTCTCAAGTGGCGACCGCGGACCGGACTCAGAGTGGACGAATCCCCACAAGGTGGTCAGATTACGGTTAAGTCTTTATTTGTACACTGTATGAGGGTTGCATAAGACCGGTCAGGTCAGTACAGCGATCTGTGGGAGAGATCCAGCAATGGAATTCTTTTGGCTACGATGATGATGATGATGATTAAATAATAAAAACAAGATAAATCCCAAAATTCCTGATTTGCCAATTTTATTTTTATATTATTTGGACTACACGACTCAACTGTTCTGATGTCTTTAATTTCATTAATGTTAATTAATTTATTTACTGTCAATTAGTTGCTGCACGATTAATTATCGTATCAACTCACCTCTCATGCCACCTCAAAACTGGATCATTCAAAATGTCGCTCATATCGATCTCCTTGCCTCGTTTTAACACCTCACTGTTCTTTTTAGTCAATAGCCAGCCGATGTGGGAGAAGAACAAGCCTCTGTGAGCGTTGTGGGGGTCTGCCTCCGTGTCGGAGTACTTGTGGTGAACTCTGTGGTCGCGCACCCATTGCACTAGAGAGTTCTGATAGGAAGAATTGAAAGATTTTTTTATGTAAAAATAACACAAAAAAAAACAAGAAACTTAAAACATTAGTAAATTGACAAAAGGCCACCTTATCGCTTTAAGCGACTTTTAAGATAAGAATGTGAAAAATACTTGCTTAGTAGGAAATATGATAAACTTATTGCCATCTTAATCCACTACACTAGGTACCATACAATTATCATGCATGGAATTTCTTTAAGAGTAGTTTATTAGAATAAAAAAGAGCAAGATAAATTTTGTTCTGATATTGAAGAAAAATGCAAATCACTGGAGACCCTTAGAACTATTTATAATGATATAAATAAACAGAGCACGTCCTTAAAACAAGTAAAAAAATCCACCAAGATAAAAACTGACCTGACCAGCCGTAGAAAAGAAAATAAGCATGACGATTTTCAGCGGCAAATTAGCTTTATAGGATCGATGCGTCCACAACCGGTGAGCCCCGCCGGTCACGCCAAAGCCACTTATCACGTACATTATCATTGCTTGAAACAAAATTATTAAGTTTTATCACAAACTATTTCATTACTAGTACCTACAGGACAGGTATACTTAGCATAGCAGTAGAGAGAAAATAGAAGGAAAGAGAGGGTTGGGAAGACGAAGATGAAGAAGAAAGTCAAAGTAGACGCTTACATGGAAAGTAAATGAAGGAAAGTGTAGAGAAGACTACAATGTAAAAATAACGGCTCTTAATAAAAGAAGATGGAATCTACTTAATCCAGTAAAATTGGCCAAATAAACTTACTATTAAAAATAAACTTACCAAATATCACAGTCTGCCATTTCACTGGAAAAGCGTATTGGTAGCTCCAATACACGCCGAGAATATGATACAGCCCTATAAGAATAACGTTGCTCCACTTTATCTCATTTTTAAAGCCAAGACTTTTCTCGAATTCCCTAAACAGTTCCTTTATTGAGCCCCTAGGTATCTCTTTGATATCCATTTTAATTCATCCGGTACGTGATAGGCGGCTCGCACGCTTCCCCGAGCGCTTCTGATGAACATTTTAGCCTAATTATTATGGACTGTTCCATAATCAAAAGGTGATTAAGCAACCTATTCTTCTTGCTAATTAGAGGTATGAGAAAACGATTGGAGCTCGCCCAAATGTAAGAGGAATATTTTGGCATTGGTTCAGTAGGTGAAACCTTTGATTGTTTTATTAAAATTTCGTTCAGCAATGTTCACAAAAGAGAACTTGCCTGTATCTAGGACGGGATTACAAATTTTTCTAGTCTCGTGCGCCCTAGACTTTGTTACCAAAGAACAAGAGCTATTTTGCAATACAGAAAAACCAGAAGTTTTACGCCGTCCTAGACTGCCACTGTACTAGAAAAAAAAAATCGAAATTTACTCAAAAAAAATTATATTCGGCATACGAGTTGTTTAAAAGCTACTTACCTATTTATCATCAAAGAAAGGAGAACTTCATCTGAGTTCTTACCTCAATTTTTATTGATTCATTTAGTATATAGGATCCCTAAGCGATTTCGAATACTTATTAATTCTTGAATAACTTAATAAGGTCAGTGAGGTTACCTGTTCGACATTTTGTAACCAGCCCCACTGTTGCGTAGCTCTAATTTCAGTCACAATTCTGTCTAGTCTATGCTATAAAAGACTTTATTTCCACCACTTTGTCTCCAATGATTGTGAGTAAACGACAAAATTATCAGTTCAAGCATGTCTAATATAATACGACTTAAAATTACCGGGCAAACACCAACATTGAAATAAAATATTTGCTGCTACACATACATAATTATGATATAAAAATATATTTTAATATTTCTTGATTACTAAAATCTAGTAAAAACCTTCCAGAGGCCTCGCTAAAAGTAACTTCCAATAAACACGAAGTAAAAGAAAATTTGTATAAACGCCCGGGCTGGGATAAAGAAGCGCTTCCGAAAGCAATTTATGAGTCCCTGTCGAGATACTTATTGTATGAAAAAGTACCTAAATTTTCCAGCCTTTGTCCAACTCTGGTGCTTTAGGTCTTTAGTGTTTTATTCGGCCCCCGTCTAACGTCCCAACCTGAAATACTCTTTCAGATCAAGTTTATACCGTTGACTTGTATGTTTCCAATTTAATAGGAGTAGAGGTTTTGACTACGCTTATCGTATTGTAAAATAGTTGTAGGTTAGGTACGATTAATCTTTTACCGGTCTATACCGCAGAGGTGTGGTTGTTACCCGAAGAAAGGGGAATCTGAGATTTTAGCCTAATAGTTCAATGATTCCGGTAAATTGGTAAAAAGTAGGTAGTAAATTAATTTCTTGTAGGTAAGTAAGTACTTATACTCATCTTTCTTTCTTTGTTTTGTTGTATTAAGGTGGTCCCTCTCGGTATGGCGCGAAATTCAATTTTTTTCGAGTTTTTTATTTATTCTAGCGAAAGTATTAATTTTTAATAAAGTTTTAATGAATTCGCGTATGTAAAAAACATCTCCCACATTGTAATACAACGTTTTTGGAAGACAGACCTACTGATTTTGTGTCTAAGGACATAACTTGCCGACCTCTAAAACTAAAACAATCATGGTAAAGAAAATACCTACGAGTGCACCTTGATGGCTGGCTCGTTTTGAAAATATTAATATTCAGGTCGCGCTGGGGCAGTAATACGAAATCGCATTAGCCTGTTGCTTTGCTAGAAGCATGAATAACTCAAAGTTAGTCTGCATGAGGTTTTTTAATGGCAAACAGATCTCGGTGTTTTAGATACAAGAGATTGTTTTTAAAAACTAAAACTACGTGATTTTTAAGCAACAAAGTATTTGAGAATTTTAGTAGCCCTGATTTTAGATGACTTTAGTAGTGGAAGCCTACCCAGTGGACAGCGAGTCCTCGCATGCCATGACAATTTGTGAATCGGCAGGCGCGTCGTATGTCACGCCATAGCTCAAATCAAATAACTGGGCCATATAACATTTTAATCACATAGAACATTTTCTAAAAAATAAAACAGTGCATGATATAAGTACCTACCTATTTGCAATAGGTGGCAGTGATTCGTGATCATCTCAAAAGGGACTCTACGAGTTGGCTTCGTCTCCACGCACACCTCTTAAAGGACCTGGCAGGGCTCTATTCCGTAAATTCTAATAAATTGAGAAACATACATTTATATTTAATTAAATCCTAGCCACCTAGACTGTAAGAGAGAACTTTGTAATAAATTGTGATAGTTAAAAAGTTGAATTATTTATTTGCGGAAAAAACTGCTGTTGTTAGCTCAAATGAAAATGTCCCATTAACTAAATGATTCCGTTGCATCCCCAAGACTTTAATGGGCCATTATCGGAAAATATGCCATCATTGGCAGAGTCTTATTCACGTAGCTTCGTAGTCGGTGCTATTTCCCTCTTTGGGAGTAAATATTATGGAAGGTATTTTAGGTATTCGATTTCTGTAGGAAAATCTCAGCTTTGGTATTTGCGTGTTAAAATTAGTTTTTTAGATTAATAATATTAATAATAGATAATTAGATTTGATACCGGGTGTTTTCCAAAAGACCAAATAATGCACCTTACTATAAATAACAATACCACTCCATCTTAGGCTCCCAACATTCGTTGTTTTTTGTTTGAATAAGAGCTAAAATCTTTCACTGACCACCACCACACACAAAAGGAACCTACCATTTATTTGAAAACACTAAGAAATATTTATAAGCATGAGTTTTAATACCTAAATTTAAAACAATTTATCGCAGTTAACTACTCGTAGCAAAAAAAGTGTAGGTATAATCCATAGAAAATCTGTTGAACAGTCACGGGATCATAAAAACACAAAAACTTTTTATCAAAAAATAAAACCGCCGAAAAAAAAACTGAAAAGCATAAAATAATAATCGAATTACTAAGTTCTTAAAGTAATGTAGGGTATATACCAAGTAATTTTAAGTCGGCGCGCCACACAAGCAAATTCCATAATTACGTAAAGATTGATGCGCGGCAGCGCATGAATTTTGGTTATTTCTTTAAATTTAAGGTACCTAATTTAATGGTCTTTGTACGAGGAATCTGTGGCGCCGACTCAAAATTACTTGGTATATACCCTACATTACTTTAAGAACTTAGTAATTCGATTATTATTTTATGCTTTTCAGTTTTTTTTTCGGCGGTTTTATTTTTTGATAAAAAGTTTTATTTTATGCTTTTCAGTTCTTTCAGGGTTTTATTATTTTCTTCTCCCACAAGGTGGTCAGTGGTCACTCCGCATAAGGTGATCAGACGACATGGTTGACAGGGACGACAAGACCGGTCGGTATGGCGATTTGTGGGGGAGGCCTATGTCCAGCAGTGGACGTCTTTCGACTGATTTTATTTCATTTCAAAAGATATTGTAAGTAGGTATCAAAATGTATAGTGTTACACGTAAAATGCAACTTGTGAGTTGATAAATCCACCCGCCGACCAAAAAGTCACCCCTATTTTTCCACCCTTAGGGTGGGAATTTTATTTCCAAATTTTTATGGGACCAACTTCAAGGTATGCCCTGTCGATTAAAAAAAGAATTATCAAAATTGAACTACTCTGTAAAAAGTTATGCGTGATCATACATTAAAAAAAAAAAAAAAAAAAATATACGTGTCGAATTGAGTACCTCCTCCTTTTTTTTTCGTCGGTCAAAAAATACATAAGTTAAAATCTTACAATAAGTCACGTAACAGAAACAAATTTTCTTTCAAAGTAATTTGTTTTCTCACGTCTTCCATCCTTATCCTGTTGTCGTTTCACAGCATTTCATAACACCCAATCTGAGCGGCCACCCGCCGCGCTATCTGTGGCGGGCCTCCGTCGCCAGTAAGCCGAGCATTTATCTTATGTCCTTACTCTTAGACGCAGACGAGATAAAATAGTAGCTATGTTATTAACGCATTCGAGATACCTTAAGTTAAACCGGTCTCTATAGGCCTTAGATACGGGTTCAACCCAGATTCTAAGGTGTTTGCAACACATACATCGAAACAAACCACCAAACCCGCATAAACTACAAGATGCGTCACTGCATTGCATGTGGGTTGTGGGAATTTAGTTCGGTACACAAGCCAATGCCTTACCATTGCGCCTCGAACTCCTGTTAATAAAATGATGCGCGTAAATGAAAAAAATATCTGTTGGTATTCATTACTCTGGTTGGTGGATTTCAAGACTGTGGATTGTGGTGGATTTCTAGTGGTCATACTCAGTATGCTGGCTATTTCTATATTGCATTATAACATTGTTAATTTATTCGACAGATTAACCTCTGGTGTTGCTATTCCGCTTAAGTTTTCCAGCTTTTTTCTAGTCACATTGTGAAGCTTCTATTCGCCACAACATGGTTGTGTCTCTATATATTTTCGTCTGACCTCTCAATATTATTTCCTTTTCCAACACCGCGTCAATAAACAGTATAAACGCCCCGTTATGAAGCATTTATGAAGAAAACGTTGATAATGGTTTATGACTTGTTATTGCTTCGAGTCATAAAATGATATTGCAACTGAAGCTGTTTGCTGGAAAATACTGAACACTTCTCTTCTATATTAAAGTTGGCTTGTTATAGTATTAAAGTCGACCTTTTTCAAACAAAATACAATTTTTATAAATGCTAACTATGACTTGGCTACAATATTGACTATACATAATATTGACTTGTAATGTAAACTATTATTAATAAAAAAATATATTTTATTAAAAGCTAAATAGACCTAAACTAACATGCCTTAATCTAATACAAAAGTAAGGATTGTTAAAAGGCTTTAAATGAAAATGCTACAATGGTAGTTATCTTATCCTTTAAACTAGTTAAACCTGTATATAGGGGTCCGGTGTGGTCAGAAAGCTATAACAGTGCAATAGAATTAATTATTATTATTAGTATGTCAATGTCTATCTAGAATTCGAGACAGTGAAAGTCCGGCTGACATAACACATCCGTTTTTATATAGTTAAACATAAGCCCGTAATATACAACTCGGATTAAACTGCTTCACTAGTTTAAGCTGCATCTGTCTCTTTCTTTCTCATATAAACAAAATGTGTCAGCTGCAGCTTATACCAACAACACAGTTTAAACCGAGTTGGATATTACAAGCCTAACTCTACAATGTAACCAAGATAAAAAAAAATCGTAACATCGTAAATTTTCTTAAATGAATGAATACCGTTAACTATCCGAAGACTAAAAGGAGTATCCGTAAGCATTAAAAATCGCACCGATCATGCTGAGTAAGGCAGGGTAAAGTAAATTGAGTTATAAAAGAAGTGGTAAAACCGTTTAGCGTCTATCTTTTGTTTTCTTTACGGGGAATAAAGTCGAGTTATTTTCTTTTAGTATTTTATCAAGGCAGATTAGGCAGACAGTATTAAAGCTTCAAATAAATTTCATATTGCCATCTGTTTTTTAGATGATCTTTTAATTTGCTTTAAAATTTTTGATTTATGTGTAATATTCTGTCGTTTTAACAGTCGTCACACACAAAACAGACAATATACTGTCTTTGTTGCAATAGCAAATAGGTAAGAGGACAAGTGGTAGCTTGTTTAGAAGTTTATTTTTAAAATAGTAGCAAAGTTAGTCTTTAGCAGTTGAAATATATAAAAGCCAAGGCCAAAGTTAAAGAACTTTCCAACGGTGAGCAATAAATTATGTGCTTTAGCTTAAATGTATTGTCCGAAACGACTTCAGAGAGAAAACAGTGCGGCGTTCACAGGCTAGGTGTGCTTAGCAGTTTCTAGAGACATGACGTTGCTTGAAGTCGTTATAAAAAAAATCTAACTTCATAGCAAGCATTATGTCTATTCTGTTGTAACTCTAATAAGTTGTATTGTTTTTAAAGAAGAGTTCGTGAAATAAAGTCATAATAAGTGATATTGAATAGGTTTAATTGACCACGTTTAACGTGATTTAATATGGTTATCTGTTGCGATTATTTGCCAATGCAAAATCTTTTTTTTATTTTTTTATTAAGTACCTACACTTACATTGTGCCAGACTCAAGTAAGCGTAACTGTGATATTCGGAGCGACTTCGGATCATAAACAGTTTATTGCCGTGGCAGATGTTTATGTTATGAATTACGTTTGAAAAACGGCAGGGTTTTGACTACACTGCCTGTAAAAGTTTCATGAGAAATGTTTTCTTCTAGATGCTTAAACTGTAAACTGTCTCCGTGGTATAAGACATTGGTATTGACTGAAGAATAGCGTGCTTATACTTATATTCGTATTCTTCATCGTAATATATAGGGTTTGTAGGGTTTCAATAATGTTTTTTCTTCAAGAGGTCTTGAGCAAATGTTGTTAACTCCTCCTTTAACTGTTTACCTTACTTAAAATTTAGTTTAAATTCTATTTAATATAAATAAAATTTCCGCCATTTTTTTTTTCGGATGGAAATAACTTACAAGTACAATATCCCTAGATATTTTTTAAATCACTCCCTTGATCGCTCCCTTGACACGTCTGTTACAAGTAAAAAAAATCCTTTTGATCCCTCTCATGGCAGGGCGCTGCATGTTGCATACAAAATCAGTTATTTTCTTGACTATCATGAGTAAGGAAAAGTTTAAGTTCAGTCAGGTTCTTGTAACTTTGTTCAGCTCTTTATGAGAAGTGCATGACTTTCAAGAAAAGTTCATTTTGTAAACTTCACTTAGTTTTCTTCCCTTTTTTTTGGGAATCTTACCTACGGGTACAAATTTTGAGCCCTATTATTGGCCATCTTCTCAAGGATAGGACTTAGCTAGGTTCGTCGGAATTCGCCGTCACGATCTATCCATGAATGAGGAAGTTTTAATCGATAAAGTTTGCAGCCACTGCTGGCGTACGGTTGACAACATGTCATTCCAGCTTCCATTATGTACAGCCATCACACTGTTTACGCTTGCCGATTACAACAAAATATGTTGCACTTTTTATTCAGACCCTAGACTCTACTAGGGTATATGTAAAGTCGGGACGGGAGGCTCAGGGTCGTATCCTTATTACCTACTGCCAGGTTATAAATACAGTAAGAATTTATTCTAAGTATACGATTTTGATGGCGGGACGATCTCGACGAGTTTCAGGAGGATTGGTTGGCGGTGGCACCTGGATAGAGTGGAGTGGAAGAAAAGGGGGAGGCCTTTGGCCAGCAGTGGAACACCATAAATAAAGGCTACTTACATAAAAAAAAAACGATTTTATTTACTTGAGTACGTTACATACTAGAGTGAATGTCTTTTTTAGAAAAAAATAGCAAAAAAATGCACCTCTCTCTGTATGAAATTTCAAAATGTGTTATTGAATTCTGAATCAGGTAAAACTCGTAAATAAACCGTGGTAGCGGGTCTACTCTGAAATGAATAATGAACAAATAAATCCTCACCCACTGAATTACATTACGAAGAGCATTCCTCACGATAATACTAATTTATGAACAAAGCCTTGTTCATATGAAAATATGGATTTGCACTGAGACCTGCCCCTGCCTCCTTTTACAAATGTGAAATGTCAAGATTATATTAATTCATTTAATATTTCATCCACTTCACTTTTAATTTGCTAATATGTTATCGTAAAATATCCATCCATAGTTAGTTTTGTTAAAATTTTTGTGAATAAAATACTTTTAATTAGGTAATAAACATGATTCTCGACTACTCTAGAAATTTTAAAAAGACCTTTTTTTAGATTGTAAAGTTAGAGTATACACATAATTTACAAAACAAATATTGCTTACGTGGGAATTTCATCAAATAACATGATCTTAATACAATCATCTTAACTATGCTAGTGTGAGCAATAAACAATAGTATATTGGCAAACTTCCTCTATGGTATGTAACAATGATGTTGTATCTTAGAGCTATATTAAATTATTATCCTAGCTCATATTTTAGATAGCCACATTATCATCATAAGAATCAACATCTCAGCCATCTATAAAGACTAACAGTGTTCTCAACCATTGGATATTGTAACTAAACAAAAAGAGATTATAAAGATAATTCAATATAAATTTTATAAATGTTTTGGTCCAATAACCTTTATTAGCATCGAAATAGTGGCATACTGTAGGTAATTAACAAAAATAGTATTTACGTTAATGTTAATGAAACTTAAAATTTATGATGTTATGCAGTATGTCACCCACCACAATATAAATTAATGTATGCTTAACGCTGAAAATTAAATGTTCTGCTCTGTCTGCCGTGCTAAATTATTAAAATAAAATAATTTTATAACGACGTGCTACAATCCATTAAAATTTTCTCTGATTATCTAGGTACCTAAAGTTCAACAAAGTCAATTAATGGTTTTAGTTTTATTTTGAAAAAAAAAGGGTGTTATAAAAAAACTCATTTCTCATTTTCACCGACTTGTGAAAAACAGCTTTTGGTACCCAGACTCTTTTGAAGCAATAGTCCCTATAAGGTACACCTATATAAGTATAAACACTTTAGCAAAAACAACATCAAAATCTATTAAGCTTTCAGCTAAAACTTGTCCCTCTAGAGATAGGCTTCTCGGTCCAAGTTGGCACTTGTATCGTAGTTGTTGGGCGTCCCGCGGGAAATCTATTGACTATCTATCGATAGTTAGAGGTACTATTTGAAAAGGCGCAAACGATGCTACGGCGACAACGGCGCGGTCCCTTTTAGTTTAGGAGTCAACATGCTCCAACATTATACTTAATATCTTTCTTATACTTTTGGGTTCATGAACTCTTTAACCTAGTATTTTGCGTGGTCTGCCTTTATAAGGTCGGTAGTTTCTAAGATAAATTATTAACTTAAAAGAAAGCAAAAGAAAACCCGATTTAACAGAAAAATTAGAGTGATAAAAATATATATTATTTCTCAAAGAACATTCATAAATGTTTTACTTAAAAATATTTGTTACAAAAACTGAAAATAAGGCGCTACACAAAAAATATGTTTTTCTTATTAGTCGTTCTAGGTGCTTTGTTTGTTTATAGAGCTAGCAGCAATTTACTAACTCGTCTAATTAGATTAACTCAAAGAACTGACTAACGTAATGACCGTTAGTTTCGCAGACGTTACTCATTCAATTATTCCCAGAGAAAAATGTGCAAAGTTTTAATAAATCGCACAAAGACTGCTTAGTTAGAGCGATTATAAATGTTGAGCTTGGAAACTTTTAATGATATATAATCTAAAATAAACCATTGTAAGTAACAAGTTGTGAAAAACATGTGGAGTTAATTTTTGCTCCGAAAGAAAACGAAGCGAGCTAGTAGAGTAATGAGATCCATAGAATTTAATATTATTATTTAGAGACATGATAGAAACGCATACATGCCTCATTTTGTAAAAAAAAAACATGAATTAAAACGTTTTGTAAAAGACAGAATAAGAAGAAAATCAAGTAAAATTTTGTAGTATTCAATTTTACTTAGATTATCATTCGTAACACCTCACTAAGAATTAAAGAACCCGTTAAAAGAACATGAAGCGGTTTTAATAACCACTTCGCTTCAATGTCCTGCTACTTGAGAAACTTTTCTTCTTGGGTCTGGTATAAAAACTCTCGTTCCTCAGCGTTTTTATATGCAATAATTCTGTAAATACTGCAATAACTTGCGCCCTTCAGATATGGCATCCATGGCCGTATACTAAACTGCTCAGTTATTTTTCACACTGACCTATCGCAGTGAAAAGGAGCGTAAAACCCGAATTAAGGTGTTTGAGTAGGATATTTGAGATTGAACGCAAGGCTGCATGCATTGCTTTTTATGCTTCTTTTATACATAAATTCTTTGCTTCTTTGGAATTTATAGCCACTTCATTTTTTTATTTTATTCAATCTACTTGTAATAATATCAGTTAGTAGAAAAAGTACGCGCGCCACTGCAATAAAACTTTATGAGTGTGTTATATTATATTACAAATATTACCTTTATACCTATTCGATATTACCTAATAAATATGCAAGAATCCTATCCGTTTTTTTCCCAAAACGCTAAAATGAAAACCACTCTACCGACAACAGGGACCCTAATAAATACAAGAATATAGAGGTCAAGCCGGATGTACAAATATCTGACCGATGGGACCAACCAGACCAGCTTAGGTATGGAAAGGAATGTCATGAGGTTTCAGTTTTCATACCCAACTACCGATATTGGGTCAGAGGTCGCACGCCCAGATTTTATATTATGACTAGAGGCTGCCCCGCGGATTCACACGCGCAAGATTTCTTATAAACATAAAAAAATCCATTTTTTTCCCGTTCCCATGGGAATTTCGGGAAATCCTTTCTTAGTGCTCACCTACACTCCCTAAGGAACCTACATGCAAAATTTCAGCCCGCTACGCCCATTAGTTTCGGCTCTGCGTTGTCTGTCAGTCAGTCAGTCAGTCAGTAACGGAAGAGTTTTATATATATTGACTAGAGGCTGCCCCGCGGTTTCACTCGCGCAGATTTCTCTTAAACACAAAAATCCAGTTTTCTCCCGTTCCCGTGAGAATTTCGGGAAATTCTTTCTTAGTGCTCACCTACACTCCCTAAGGCACCTACATGAAAAATTTCAGCCCGCTACCCCCAGTAGTTTCGGCTCTGCGTTGTCTGTCAGTCAGTCAGTCAGTCAGTAACGGAAGAGTTTTATATATATTGATTATTGAAAAATGTTGATGCTTTGATTTCTCGGTTCTGTTATGGTTTGACATGTTGTGGATTGACATGTTATTTAAGAAACTCGGACGTTTGCTTTTGCAATACTTTAGTATCCTTGTTCCTTAGCCATACTCATATTCATATATATTTAAAGATAGCATACGAAAATACGTATTACAAAAAACACATGTGATAGGTATATTGAAATTCTGGGTATCTAAATCTAATTGTTACGGGCCAGTAATCTATAAACTATCTGTACTGAACGATGAAACGAAACTGATCGAATCACTAGAACCGATCTTGATGTAAATTGAAGACGGATATGGGATAATTTGGTAATGTATTATCACACGAATTGTTTACCTTCAAATAATGTGTCTGACAGAGCTAGGGATCTGTTTAATAAAAAATCATTTTATATGAGTTCTAAGCGACAAGATAAAATTAAATTAAGTTACAGTTTAAAACCACAGATTTATTGTTTTTGTTTTTGGAAAACGGAAATTATCAAAACTCAATGTAAGTAAAGTCATACGTATTAGTTCGTTAAATCGACAAAGTTCAAAGTTTTTATCTGTGTCTGAAAGGAGTTTCTTACACACACTGGCGCATTGCCAGCCAGAAAGTTTCTAAATCCAGCAGAGTACCATCGTGGCGATTTTTAGATTTAATGTCTTAGCTTCAGGTAGTAGCAGTAGCGTAAAGCGTAAGCATGTCCACTATCCTAGTTACTTTTATTGCTTTGTTATATAATAATAATAACGCACTCAGAGCGCTTCACTAGGAAGAACCTGTATCTAGGGTGCCGGAAACATGCACAGAGGCGAACAATACACCCAGACCTGGAAACAAAAATCGATAAGAATGCTCGACTCCACCGGGAATCGTACCCGGTGCACTCGCGTCTCTGTCCACATTACAACTAATCCACGGAGTAGTCCATGCATGATGTAGAGAGAAGGTAGAGATCACCGATATAGATACCTAATTAAAATCTTAAAAGATTTAACATTTTACTTTGTTAGTTCACAGTTATTATTTTTGGATTTAATAAATAATATGACCTCATTTAATTAAGGTTTGCGCTTCCTGGCGCTAACTTGTACCTTCTTCTTTTAATATCAAAGTAATTGGCAGATGTCATTCGGCCCAGGAAATTTGAATCATCTTTAGAGCTGTCATTTGACAATAATTTTGATACCATTCCTTCCAATAATAATTTATAACAACGATTGCTTATTTAATTTCCTGTCGGTGTTAATAACAACAGTATCCATCAATTTTGTCTAGCAGATGTCGTCCTTTATTAAATATTTTTATGTTTGTAGGTATCTATAAAGAGAAAATATAATTATAATTTTATATTTTACTTCTTTATCCGTAGGATTTACGACACGTTGTCAAGAATAACGTTGTCGTTTTGCATTAAATAAAAACATGTATATGTAACTTTAGTTTTTTAACAAGGGTGTTCATCTGCATAACATAATTTAAAGAAAGTTTTTGAGTATGGTAAGCTAATAGATTTTTACTATCGCCTTCCTAATTACTAAACTTACTTAAATTGCTTATTAATGTTTGTTGGAAGACAAAACACGCCAACTTATAAATAAAAACATGCAGCAGCAGCATTATGCATTTCAGACATAATCATAAACGGCATAAACCTGTTAGTGTTCAGCAGAATGTTTGATTACCCCCACAATGCACTGGGCACTCAGTGGTCACTGAGTTCATCAAATCATAGGATCGTTATCAGACCGGCCAACGTCTGGGGAGCCCTGATTGAGCCCCCAGGTGCCCAGCCTCTGTCGTCTGACACAATAGAAAAGGAACAGACTATTCTCTTCTCTTGGGATTGCGGTGCAATGGGTGGGTAGGCATATAGCTTATATCAAATTGAGCTTTAGTAGGTATGTTTATTTAATTATAAAACGTATTTTGTTTTTCTGAAACTTGAAATACTCATTTATAAACTAAAGACTTATTGATTTATTATTTCGTCTAACTTTGAGAAATAGGAAAACATAAATATTGAGAATTTGACAAAAAATTTGTCAGTTATTTTGTAAGCTAATTAGATCATACAGAACGAACGCTACAGCAGCGTTGCCGTCAATTAAATGATATAACACCCCTCTCTGAATTTTTCGTTCGGGGGTTAAAAACAAGTAACGTTGCTAAAAGTAGAAAACTAATTTTTATACTGCTAACCACTGCTTGATTAAGCAGTTTAGTCGTTGCGGAAATGCAAATTAAAAACAAAACAACGGCAGTGTCCCGCACTTGCCCGCATAAAGTATTCTCTCAAAAACTCCGCGCTCTTTATTTTCTCTTGTCGCGGGTGCAGCACATTTTATTTTCATTTTCTTTGAAGAAACTAAAATCTGGACGACATAAAACAGAATGTATTTGTGAAATTATATGTGTTATATTAGTGACATGTTAGAATTGCAATATTGTTAAGCGATATTCAAGAACGAGTTCTCTGCCAATATCTGTGTTCAATTCAAAAGATTGTGCGAGCTCTGACTAAATATTTGGAAACCTCAGCAGCTATAACAAGTATATAAAATAAAGTTATAATTAATTAAAAATTATAATCTATCACTGTACCATCCATATAAAATTGTTTCGCACCATAGTTTTACACACTCATGATCGCACAAGTTTGTTTGCAAAAGCTGTCGTATAAATATTGTCCTTATCCGATTCCTTGGGTTGCGTTGAGGAGGCTGCCCATTAGCGCATTTAACAAAAAACTGAAATAATTAATTATTATACCTACCTATTTCAATTTCTATTCCAATGCAGATAATCCGAAGAGGTCCGATGACCACTTATTCATGGCACCCGTTTGTTAGATAGCCGGCCGTTTCTCGCCTGTCTGAAAATATCTCCCAGTGACAATTTTACTTTTTGCATTCGGAGTAAGGCATGAAATACGGCTTGTCCGCCGTCGAAAATCAGACATGACGTACGCTCCAAATACGTGTGGAATATCAGGTCGCATCCTTTAGCGGCAGCGCCAGCGCTTTTCCAGTTTTGCAGTGAATTTATTCAATAACCCCTGCGGGTCGACAGACAGAGACCGGAAAATAGGTTTACGTCACTTATTTACTTAACTTTAGTGGCGAGATTTCAGGCATTGTGCATTTTTTTTTGTAAAGTGAGTGAACCTGTCTAATAGAAACCTCACTTAAAGTTAGCACTACGGAATTATATTGCAATTAAATATTTATTTCAACTGAATCCAAATAAGGCAAACATCAAAAGACAACATAGTTAACACTGCAGCCCTAGCGATCTCCCATCTCTCTGCTGTAGCCGGAACACGACGGTGACAACGCTCACAAAGTGTCAGTAATAGTCTAGTAGTTATAACTTTGTAAGCATTGTCACTTGAGTGGTGCTCCCCTACTCGTCGGCGGCGATCTGTTTCGAAATAGGAATACTACTAGGTAGCATTACGAAAACTAAAAGCCTGCAAGCACTGAAAAGAACACATTGTAACGTGATTCACAAACAGAACTTACTCGTAGTGAACCAGCCAACCCACTTTTATATTCACGAAACGCTCAAGTGCGAAGGTATTCAAATAAACCTAACTTTGAAACGAAAAAGAGTGCGCTTTGAAATATTCTGGCGATTATACCTAGCTACCTATATTTGTTGTTATGTAACGTTAAAAAAAAGACATGTTAAATACATACTCGTTATACATAATCACAAATGTTATTTTCGATAATCAACCACTTAAGCCACTAAAATAATTATTGTTATAATATTGTAGGTACTTTCATAGCAAAACGTATTGTAAAAAAACGTTCCAACAAAAGTAATCGAATTAAGTAAACATTTTGTGAGTGCAAAAGCTCTTTTCAAACAAAATGGATTAAAAGTCTACTCTATTCCCTTTAACCCAATCGATGAAGTGGGGTACCTATATAAAAGAACTAGTGAAAAAACTACTCAGCCTCTACATATTGACCTTTCGACATACGCAGCTTGCTTTTATGGTTCCAATCCGACAAGGAATAAAAATTCGACCACACATTTTGTAACGCAACTTTTTCGTAAGCAGCTTTTTTACCGTTATCAGGAAAATTTTATAGGTGGCAACAATGTGGCCATAGAATATGACACAAATATCATATCTTCGGTCACCAGAAACCAGCCATCAGTTGCGTTTGTGGAATCTATAGCAGAGCTCTTTTAGGGCTATAAACAAGTATTATTTATCAATTTCAACAAATACTTATTCAAGATTAACACCACGTGCATGCTGGCTGACGTTGTTACTGACTACAAAGGAGACGAGGTTTATATTTAATCCCTTAGCGGACGGCAGTTGGTCCCTGGCATGGCACCATAAACCTTGTTGAAGATGACTTAGATATTATAGAATAGAATAGAAATACTTTTTATTGCAATCAATAGACTTAACATAATTAGAATTTTCTTAAATTACTACATTGGCTGATTATATATCTTGTAAAAAAATATTTCAAAACCAATCAAGAGCTGCACCTCTAGCCAGCCCGCCCCACGCTCGCAGGAGCGCACTTGTTTAGCTAATAGTTTGTTTCATAGAGAGAATTGGCCTCGTCTCGTTTATAAATTGCTTCATTTATTTAGCCGGCGTCAACAGCTGTGCGCAAAATTAAGCCCAATTGTCTCAAACTGTTCTATTTATTTGGAAATTTTGGTAAATTCTTGAAAAGAAGGAATAGAACTTAGCTGCGGAGAATCAAATATATGTGATACTATCCTTGGACAAATACTGTCCATACATCCAAGAATATGATCCTACTTCAACATAAAAACAATACGTGGTAAATAATTTTCTAAAGCCGTTTTTGGTTCATAATTTCGTTAAAACAGTACTAGTCTTAATTTGCAATCTAATAGGTTTTTCGTGTGGCGACGGCATTTGCAAACTTTTAAAACACCTTTTTTTTTGTTCTCACTGGAAAAACAAAAAAAAACTTGATGTTAGCTAGAAACCTCTATTTTGTGAACACAATTTTCTGCTAGGTACTAACTTTCTTTTATATTTTAAAACAAGAACAAGAGTTTTTGATACTTTTATTATTCATATTTATTTCCATAATGATTGTAAAACGGTTATAACAATGTGTTGAACATAAACATGTTTAATTAGTCGTAAACTAGACTTTACCTAAAATAAATAAAATAAATAATAATAAATAAATTAGTCTAAACTAGGTAGGAACAATTAATACGTTATTTCATTCTCAATTTGCTGTAGTAAGCTTCAAAAGCAAAATGGTCGTGAAGTTATTAAAAGTACGAATATCCTCGCAACGCGAGCAGGTCGCTGAAAATTACTATTAAAAGGGACTCTTTGGAATACGAATGGAGTTTTCTTATCAGCTCTACTACAGCTTTACTACTAAAGTAATGATGTATTCGTTGCATTTTGAATATTTGAACCATTATGAAGACCATTATTAAGAAATATTTAGAAAGCCATAAAGGGTACATTTTGAGATATTCTGCAAGGCGAATTTGAACCGACAAAAGATTAACTTGGTATTTTTATTAAATGCAACGTACGTATGCAAACAAACCCATCCCTCATGGTAGTGGCTTTGCTAAATGGATCGTTTATATCCATAAAATAAATGAAAACACTGTCAGTTCATAAAAGGATGGCTGGATTTCATATATTTTTTTCAAAAACCAAACAAGGCTTTAATGTTGTTGATTTTTTTACTACATATTAGTTAACTATTATTGAAACAAATTAATAAATAATCCCTATTGTAGATACGTGTAAGTAGAAAAGATTTTAAATACAACTTTACGGATCTGGCCCATTTTTTTAATTGCGTAGCCGAGGATCATAATTCTTTAAAAATTATGCACAATGTTACATTTAACAATGTTTTAACGCTTGATCGCGCTAGACCGAAAAGTTGCACCTAAACAAATATCGCAGCTCTTTTTCTTGACCTCAAACAAAGAGCGAGCCAACGCCAGGGACGCCAATAGCAGTCGATTTGTCTTCGCCATTGTTAGTCTGACGGCTAATTCCCGTCGATCTCGGCGTTCTCACATGAGTAATGAACACGCTAAATTGCTCTCATTCAATTGTCATTAGAGCTATCGTTTTGTGCGACATTATCACAGATAATATACATTATACTGTTACTGAGTTAGTTATCAAAAAACCGTTAATGGTTTTTTAAGGAATTGATTAATTATTATTTTAAAATTTAATCGATAACGCATCGCATAATTAACATATTAATAGAATGAATAAGAAGCTTGTATAAGTCGAATGAATTATGATTACAAAGTAAATTATTTGACCGAAATTAACATTTATGTTATTTGGAGTTCTAAACTCTGGAGTTACATGTTAAAATATTTCATTTGACAGAGCGTCTGCCCGTGTGCCAATAAGTTTTTTTTTTTAATATTCAGAATGTTAAAAATGTATAGTGTGTATCAAAATCCTGTTTTATATTTTTTAATCTTTTTACTACATGAACGGCAGTTTCTCGAGCGACCAATAAAATTATGCGAGCAAATCTTACTCGCAATCTTGTAATGAATATTCCAAACGAAATAGTTAATTTCTAGGTCATAGTGGCCCAGTGTCTCACCTTCCATACATCACTGTGCGACGTTGATTAATGCTCAAACAAGAAGGACAAGGGTGTATTCTATTTGGCACTCTACTTTTGTGTTAAAATAATAGTTTCCTTTAAGGAAAATTACTTTGTTTATTAAAGTTACTCAGTAATAAGTTACGTACAAAAAATAATAGTAGCTTGAGCGTTTGAATTTTAGAGCACCCCCTTATCTATTTCTTCAAGAACCTAAGTTTCAAATGTCAAGTCTCTATCGTTAGCGGTTTGAAATTTATGTTTTCTGTTAACATGTTTATATAATAAATATAATGACTGTCTAGTGAAAATTTAACTTTTTTAGCGCGTGGCACTAGTGCTGCGCACTACTTAACTTGATCTGTCAAAATAAACAAGACAAATGAGAACAAAGTGCCAAGTCGTAGTCGTATTCTCGCAAAGTGCATAACAAGATACAGTGACACTTAATTACGCTCAGAGTAAGAAGCGTCTCCATCTCCGTGGTGTCATAATGCGAACTTGACGTGAACCCTTCTTAAATGCGCAGACAGACTGTCACTTTAACATTGTTCTACACTACAGTGTTTTGTTTTTCGGTGACGGTAAATATGTAAATGTGGCATTGTTTTGCTGAAACGTTTGTTTTGTACGAGAATGCGTAATTTGATCTACATTAAAACAACATCGACCTACAAATGAACTTGGAAATGCTTTATAAATCTTAATTTAACTCGGGATTTTGCGTTGTTTTATATTTGTTACATCTTTATATTACGCATATACTCAAAGCTTCTACCTCGTTATATATCCTGTGTCTAGCATGAAACACATATAATCTATAAACACTTCGGAAAGAGTCAAGAAATGAATGATATTCATCTTAACAAAGTTCAACCCCGCCGAGAATCAAACCCGTACTACGAAGTCAAATTCAACATTTCTCCCAATTGAACCACGGAGGTTCTCAAACATTATATCTTGTCTTAAATATGCAAGCTACACGAAATTTTGCAACAAACTTTATGTTCAAAAATATGTTGTCATCACCTTTATTAAAAAAAAACTCAAAAGTTATCTTGTAAAACCCTACTTAAGTTAAAGGTTCCGTCCGTGAAATACATATAATGGATGTAAATTTTGCGTTAATTATGATGTAGAGACGCAAGATCAAAATACGAGTTTCTCAATTTTTTACAGTTTAAAACATTGAGGTAATGTCAACGGATTTTTTTTTTCTTAATAATGAAATAAAGAATATACATTTATTTTAACGGCACGATTATAGCAGAGTATTTTGTACACGCGAGATACACCGATCGACTCACAAAGCGTCGTTTCTACTTTGCATTCAACTCCAATTAGATTTTACCTATAGTTAGAAACAGATTTTTTACAGATAAACAGAACGGAACCCTAAAAACTACATAGCTTCATAAAACTTTAAATGAGGCAGTTTCATCATATCTCCTGACGAGAACTTTTGTGTGACACGAGTCACGAGCTCGCATCCGTATGAATTTATTAAATTCCTTTCCAGATGCTACGTTTTGAACTATATTGGGTTGGGTCTCGCAATCGGTGCTGCGCTTGATTGAACTTTCGCCAAATTGATAAAGGTATTTTGAAACTTGAACATTTGCCTGTATAAAATTCATTCATGTGAGGTTTTTTCAGAGGATCTTTTTATGGTATGCTTATATATATTTTTTGATTGTAAATAAATTTTCAGGAAGAAATATATTTTCGACTTAATAATTGTTTTTTTTTTGCAAAGCTAAATTAATAGCTGCAGTGATGTGGACTGAAACGCGGGTGCACCGGGTTCGATTCCCGTCGGGGTGAACATTGTTATGATGATAATATCGATGTTTATTTCCTGGTCTGGGTGTAATGTTCGTCTGTGTATATGTTTTAGGCACCCTAGATACAGAGTTTTCCTAGTTAGGGGCTCTAGGTACCTATGTCGTTTAAATTTTTTATTTATAGTAAAATGTGTAAAAACGTCTTATCTTTTATCTCGGAGACCTATACGAGACTAGCGCGGGTTAACCCCTTAATACCCAGAAAAAGGTTTTGTGTAAGTGTAGAGATATCTTTGCTTATTAATTCGAACCGCGCCAAGAAGCCGCCTGCGACTTTTATACATTTTAATGTATATTTTAGCATGAAATAGTGCCCAGCAACCGCTTGCATTATAAACGACAGCCATAGTTTGTGTTTAACAAAGAAATAACGCTGCGTAATTGCTTCATTTTGAACCTAGCTAATGGATAACTTGTTGTGAATTGTTAATACTTTTTAGCTTCTCTTATTGAGGTCATTTACATGTTTTAATATAACATATATTTTTCCGAGTATTTTAATTTTATATTAAAATACTCGGAAAAAACTTTGAGACATAACTTAATTGTCTCTTAATTTACATGGTGTAAAAGTAACAAATACAAGTAAGTAACTTTAAAGTTTCAAGAAATTACCTTCACCGTAGTGCCCATTATAGGCAACATTATATTGTTTCTAATTTTCAATATGCTAAAGTTCATTATTAGAGATGTGTAACAAAGTTATTAGTTTCAAATTAATAATCCCAAGTATACCACAAGTTTAAACTAACGTTTTAAACTAACTAACAAATTCATTAGTAGCCAGATAGCTAAGTCAGTGTAAATTACACGGCCGCAAAGTAAATCTTCTGGCAACAACGGACCGTTTGATTTCCCACCGGGCCCCGCGAATTAACGCGGCCAGTAGCACAACGCTTGGTTGGAATAGTTTTATAATTGTTGGCTATATCTCAGTTTCATTTATAAAATTTCGAATGAACTAATGAAAATAACGATTTCAAATAGTTAATTAAAAAAAAAATACAATCACCTAGTTACTTTTTGTTTTTTCAAAGTAAGTACTAGTTAGTAAGTACTGGTTAGGCTATAAAAGGTATACCCTACGGTAAAGTACTGAAAAAAGGTCAAACCTTAGTAAATGGTTTTATAACACCCCTTGTTCTGTAAGCGGAATGTTTTTTCAGTTAACTACTTTTTCCTTTTCAGTAAATCGCTAAAGAACAAATGAAATACATTGCCCTCAGAATACAAAAAATCATTAATATTTAAGCCTCTCTGTTTTGCACGGACGTGCCACGACTCACTCAATAATGTTCCCGTCAAAACCGGCAATGTATTAATAAATATTTAAAATAACGTCAGAAATGGTTCAAATGGCAACATATTTTCTATACAGGCTTTGGTCTTACTACGGAAGCTAGCTAGAGTAAAAATACGATATTATTTGCTCTTTATTGGTTTGATCTATTATATGTAGTAGCAACGTACGTAAAAAGTACCTAAAAATGGGAAGCGTTCGCTGCGTAGCTTAGAGTCGTAGCATTTTGCGTAGCATTAGTCGGTAGTGCTACGTAGCACGTAGCACGTAGCGCGACATTTCTAAATTCGCGACCGCGTTCTACTTGCATAACGCATAGCCAGGCTATGACACTTTTTTTCAGCGTAGATGAATTTTATTATTAATTAAATGTAAATATACATTTACCTAGGGTTTATGATATCATATTATGGTTTTCTCGCTTTCTATCTTGATATATTCAACTAAGCGACCCATATACAGTTTCAGCAGAAGCCTTGAAGGTGGCTCTAGCCAACCCGGGGGAGCTTAAGGTTAGACCCGAATCTATCTCGCTTAGGTTCCAGTGTAGTATATATTTGGTGTTATTTTAATACTGATACAACAGGATAACCTTGTTAACATTTGCACTGGGTTAGAAGATGTATTTTTTCGCGACTGGTGCTAGTATCGGTGTTTTTCTTAAATTACGTGAAAGCCTAAAATATAACGTGATGGAATAGAATAAAAATACCTACTCTTTATTGCCATCAATCGACGACAAAATTAAAATTTCCTAAATTAGTACATTGATTGCAATGTGCGCCCTTATCGCTCAAAGCGATAAAAAAGAAAAAAAAATCTTTTTATTCATAGAATTACTCGTGTATAGCTGTATTAAATTATAATTTAATTTCATATGATCAAAAACAGATTTCAAAACAGATTGTTGTTGGAAACCGCATAGTTCATTATGACCCAATCAACCGTAAACACAATTCGACTTGCTGGTGACATTTCCATTCAGTGTACACAGCAATCAACATCAAATGCTTTTTACTTACAGACACAATGCAACGAACAACGCATACAAATACTAAAACAATACAAAATGCTAGCAAATGAAAATAAGAAAAAGTGTAATACTGGGTACTATTTTATACGTGGTTTACTTGAAGATATATAATTCAAGATATATTTTTTTTAATTATTAACGTTAATAATATAGTAGACTACTTTATTAGTACTGATGACCAGCAGTGTGGTCTACTTGTCTTCTACTCTTGAAGAAACAGTGTTACCTAAAGTTGTGTTGTCATAACTTTCATATAATGTGTTAACTATTACTGTAACTAGCATAGTAAAGCAAAACCTTTTCTCTCGTTCATGTCAGAGCTACATTTAAGTTCTTACTTTACTCAATGACAACATTTGCGTGGCTTATTTGTGTCTGGTATAGTAAAAAATAATGTGACAATAAATACACAGTAACTTCCTAATAAAAGTTAGGTTTTAATGTTAACCGACCAAAACGAGTGTGATTAGTCAATAAATAATATATTATCAAAAGCGGCCAAATACGCTCCCATAGCGACGCCGATTTGGGAACAATCCAAAAATTCTACCCGAAGAATGTCGCCCTTAATCTTTAACGATGAACATGTCAAAGAAGATTAACCATTAATTTATGCTTTGTTTCCACTTGAATAAAGAATGTTTCTTTGGTGACCAAATAATAAAAAATAAGAATAGCAGCTAAAAATCGAACAATTTTTTTTTGGGAATTCATTATTTGGCTTCAGCCACACTTCCTAGGGAACCTTTAATTCAGTTTCTAAGAGTTTAAGCTATATTTTTGTCAGTTCGCCACATTAAAGTATATATGAAATATAATACTTCTTGTCTCTTATTAGCTAAACCGTTTATTTGATTTAAATATCAGCGCAATATGTGTGTTGATTTTTAATGATGCATTTAGAATACAAAAGTATCGACCTCGGAAGTCAGAGCTCGTAAGTGTAAGACATAAAATCTACTCGGGGAGACCGTAAAGAGGGCAATTTCTTGTCTTTACAGTGGAAAGCGTTGACGGTGTGTTCGGACGTGTGTGGAATTGCTGGCAGATGTGCTCCAGATACGCTGGTCCAGCCATCGGGGATTGCCAGTTCAATAACTGCTGCGAGCGTCGAAATGCCTGATAAATGATCGAGGAGCGAGTTTTTTTTTCTTTTAAGAGATATTATCGTACAGAAATCAGCACCATTATGAGTTCAATGCAAATGATTTACCTTTGATAATATGATTTATTTTTTGATCCCTTTCATATATTTTATAGCATTTAAGAGTAAAACCATCGTAGGTTTTTTTTTAATTCATGTATTTCTTAATTATATATTACTAGTCGACCCGGCGAACTTCGTACCGCCTAACCTTTTGGTATTTTGTGTATGTATTATACTTATAAACCTTCCTCTTGAATCACTCTATCTATTAAAAAAAACCGCATCAAAATCCGTTTCGTACTTTTAAAGATTTAAGCATACATAGGGACAGACGCGGAAAGCGACTTTGTTTTATACTATGTATTGATTGATGATGATTAATTTTTTAACTAAGAAACAAAAAAAAATATTATCATGAGCTTTTAAAGTTTAAAGCGTAAACTAGCCTTGTGAAACGTGTCCATGATAAATTCTGATAGAAGAAAGCTTTTTTATCGAATTTCCGTGAATGTCGTTTACGAAGTAAATACCTACTTAGTTATATTTCTTTTCCTTTTGTTCTTGAAGGTAGATAAATGCTGCTAAATTTATTTTATTTGTGATTTAAATATGTTTAGTAAAATTTACTTTGCGGCTGGTTTTATTACCTGCCCAAAAAGAATTCAAGCTTATAAATGTAGGGCTTTCTTTTATATTTGTATCCAAATTATAAGAGGCAACATTTATTCTGCTTTTGTTATTTACAGTGCCTATTATTTACTGGAAAACAAAAAAATATGTTTATGAAATCAAAATGGAAGTTTTTATTAAAAGGTCAGAATTGATTCGTCCTGAATGGAGATTCTGTTAGTTAAAAATTTAAGATCTCCTAGTTTAAAAAGCGCTATCATGAATATTAGAAGAATATTTGCCCAATTTTAAATTCAAGCTCAAAATAAGAAACTTCTTCTGTTGCGCTAAAAACAAATCAGGAAAATCAATTTCAGGTCTGGTTAACAAATTTGAATAGGGGTCTGTTCCAAGTGAAACTGCACTTTTAATAATGAAATTAATTATTTCATAATGTATTTTATAATAAATAATTACAAATATAAATTCATTTATAAGTAGGTAATAAAATAAATATGTTTTTTTTATTTAGTAAGTTGAAAATTTTCACTTTTATTTTTATCTAATAACAGAGGATAAAAAAATAATTCGTTGCTTTAAAGGTATTAAAAAAAAAACATTTTTACGGGGTATGCAACTATTTTGTGCACAGTTCGTTTTCAGATTCCGTAACTTACCGCCGCTCCTGCTCCGTTTCCTATGCTATGCCTATGCGACTACCACAATGACTGAGACTCAAATATGACAACCCGTATCGCATCAAAGTAATATTTATATGGTTTATTTATTTATCACCTATTATAAATTAAAATATATATGCATATAGTTATTTATGCCAGGTTTTGTCTATGTAATCTGCACTGCTTTGCGTGTTTTTTTGTACGCACTCTTAGAACGCTTGTGGGTCACTTGCTGGCATTGACTGAAAATCAGCGCTGTAGGTGAAAACCTACAGCACATGCTGAGTCAGTGCCATTTTACGGCAGCTGCAACACACAAACAGCTTTTTTTTAGTTTTAGTTTATTTTTACTTTTTAGTTTATTTTACCTTTAGTGTGTAAATATGTTTGAATGTATGTCTCATTGTTATGTTATGTTATGTTTTGTTTGTGTGACACAGGCTGCTGTAAATAAATGATTTCTTTCTTTCTTTCTTTCTTTTAGATTGTACCAGACCAGGGTGTCGTTCGCCGCAATTTTGAAGTCACCTACGTTTTAGTTTCACAGTCGTATCGCATCACTCTTAATTGTACTTTCAGTGAGCTTCGCTCGAGTAGGAAGCGCCGGGTGTAGGCACGCGTGGAGCGCGCACGTTTCACCCATTCCGCCCGCAATGACTCTAAAGTTACGAGTCTATCTTCCCTTGTATGATTTATGCAGAATATTGAGATGGTGTGAAAATACGTAAGTAGATTGAGGTCGTGTAATAAATTTAATAGGTATTTAAAATAAATATCTTCAGGCGGCATTGCTAAACTTATCTGTGTTTATTCTTGTTCAGTTTTTTTTTAAATCACGATTTAAAACTAAATCGGCGCTGTTCACAAAAAAACACTGATAATTAATATAATAATAATAATAACACATAATAATAACACATCACACTCAGAGCCCCTAACTAGGAAGAACCTGTATCTAGGGAGCCCGAAACACACACAGAGACGAACATCACACCCAGACCGGAAACAAACATCGATATTCATCATATCAATATTCGCCCCGCCCAGGAATCGAACCCGGGTGCTCACGCTTACGCAGTCCACATCACTGCCAACTGAGCTACGGAGCAGTCTTAAAATAATAATAAATCTTAGTTTTTGGCATGAAATCTAAGTTTTTTCAATCGATTATCTTATTACTTAGAATGCAATAATAATAATAATAATAAAATAATTTATAATGTATCTTTGCACCGTTTTCACCAATAATTCCTGTTAACACCTCGTAAACCTGATACTACAATGGTGCCGCCCGATTAAAAGCGGTGAACCGTAAAATTCTCTGTAAAATTATACGGTTTTGAGCTCAAAGTCATTAGCAAACATTTGTCATCGGCAAGCAGCCGTTTACGTCGACAATTGATGGCTGGATGTTAGGCCATAATAAATTATTAATAGCTATCTACGGCGCAAAACGGCACATCTCTGACACCCCAGAATGATTAGGTTTTTGTTGTGAAAGTGTAATTAATGTCTAGGCATCGTAATCTCGCATTCTGTTATCTGTATTAAATGTTATGAATAATTATAGGTCTTCGTATCATAGTATCTAAATTGTTAAACCTCTTTTTAAATAAAAATATTAAAGCAAAATAATATCAAAAAATCTAGACATTTCTTAAGTACAAGGCTTGTAAGCCTGGCGCTGGCGATATTTTTTTTAGTTTCCTTCGTCAATAATATTCACATATTCCAAAGCTACCAAGCTATCAGTCGTCATCGGTTAGGGATTTTTTATTAGGAACTTTGCGGGTTATTTATAATCAGCTTTTTAATCTGTTTCCTAATTGTTGGTATCACCATACCATCTGGGCATCCATTAAGTCGTGGCTGTTTTGATAAAACTGCATTCAACTTTACTGTTGCGTATGCCGCACTCTACCAAAATACTTAATTTTGTTTTCATTAAAACGGTATTTAAAAAAAAAACTTTATAAACTGGCTTTTTGTTGCATACAATAATCTCACTTAGCAGAGCTGAGACTTAATTTTCTGTATAAAAATCACAATTTAGGTAGCAACCACCGACGTTTCCCCTTGTACGTTGAATGGAAATAAGGTGGTAACTCTCGCTATGGCGCAAAATTCAAATTTTTTCGTGTTTTTTATTTATTCTGGCGAAAGTATACATTTTTAATAAAGTTTAAATAAATTCGCGTATGTAAAAACTATCTCCCATATTGTAATACAACGTTTTTTGAAGACAGAACTACAGATTTTGTGTCTAAGGGGTAGAAGGCCAAAAAACAAGTTCCTTGAATATACACAAAATCGGTAACTTTGTCTTTCAAAAACGATATATCACAATGTGGGAAATAGGTTTTTACGTACGCGAATTCATTTAAACTTTATTTAAAATGAATACTTTCGCCAAAATAATTAAAAACCGTGAAAAAATTTGAATTTCGCGCCATACCGTGAGTTACCGCCGTGGGTTAACTTTAGCATCCATAGCGCTACAATTATTTGGTACATTGTAGCTTCACTCTAGTAATCAGATTATGCGCGTGGGGAAGCTTCAACGCACGTTACATAAATTTTGTTGGCATCGTGACGTGCGAGCTTCTAATAGAAATGTTAATGGGTGAGCGATGAGCGACACTTTTGTTCCGAATGGGTGATTTTCCAAGAGGAAAACAGGTGAAATAAGTTTGATAATAAACAATGATTATTTTGAGTTTCAGATGATCGATAAAATAGTAAAAAAAATATATAAATTTTATTTTCAGACACACTACTAACTATTTTCAGACTACTACTAATAATATTAAGTAAAAGTATTAAATATCGTTTTTAAAACGGCTGCATGTAGTCTGCATGAGATACTTTGCTTAAAATAATGAATGAAAAAAGTTATGCTTTTAGGTATTATTCTCCACCTACATTAAAATGAAAACAATGCAGGGATAAACAAAGCACTGAACTGCAGAAACAAATATTTTAGTTGCGCAGAACACGAAAACTCAGCAATCTAAAGTATGAACATAGTTTTAAAAAATAATTTTGGAACTTCTTTCATTGAAATATATAAAAAACAATATTAAGCTGGTGCCTATGATTTTCGAAAAATAATTGTCGTCCTACGTTTCTAAACTGTTTAAACAGATCTTTTATTTTGCTTATATGACTAAGTAGGTACATTCTTAAAATATCTTATGCATGAATTTAATGTAGCAGTTCTAACTAAAAAGATGTAAGGCTTTTTACGAAAGGTGGCACTCTCCGGCTATTTACGAAAACGGCTAGCTGTACTGTACACTAGCTGTCCGTTCATCCCATTAGTAGCAGCGGCATAGGTCACGTGTAGGTGTAAACAGTTGCAAAGCCGGTGTCAGTCGCAGGCGGCAGGAGCGTCCGCCGGCGCGGCTTCGTGGTCGGAAATTGAATCGTACCGTGCAAACGAACTGGGCAAACCGGTAATGTAAAAAAGCACTCATTTAACATATTTTTACTTACATAGGACCTAACGCATCCCTTGTTAGTATATAATATAGTAAACTACACAAATCTATGTCAGTTTAGACAAAGAGACGTTAAATGGATAAAAACCCTCTCACAGTATAGGATACTTTACCAAATAAGGTATCAATAGCGATTAGATTTGATGTAGTCTAATTGACTTTTATTAATTGACATCTTGTATCCTATATTAAATAAAGAACTACTAATTTTTGTAATATAATTACTGAAACACTGCAAAGCCCATACGACATTGAATCGACATGAATAAAAATTTAAAATCGGATAATAAACAAAAAAATGCGCACGAGTCAAATTTTTCTGTTAGCACAGTGTACAATAACTGTGTTAAGACTGAATCGGTGCTTTCAGGATTCAAACTCAGTTGGGTTAAATTGGTAAAACGCAATATTTTCGTTTGCTTTATGCTTGGTTTGTTATTAAATCATGCTTCAAAGGTTTCAAATGGACTACCGGATCGAGCTAAAAATTGGTTCGTCGATAGAAACTTGAACTAGCAAACGTTATATTTTTTATTCCTATTTTTTAAAAATGAAACAAAAATTTGATTGAGTGTGCAAACCTCTCTCCGCAAATGTTGGCACAAACGCTTTTTTATGTGTAAATTAAATGTACTTAAAATAATGTTTTTTTTTTACTGTTCTTTATACTTTTGCAATTAAATTACATTTCTACAAAAACTTTAAATTATATTTGATTTGTAGTATAAGTAATTACATCAACGGATGCCAAAACGTTTCTGTAAATGCGGTCTATCTCAATCTGCCATAAACTTAAATGATTTCTAATGTTAAGTCGTCATACGATACGAATCATCATTCAGGATTATGCAATACATTGTTGGCTTATCCCAAGTTGAAACACGCCGGAGAATTGGTTAATCTACTGGTATTAGCCTTTGATCTCATAAACAACCTGATTGATCTGACAACCCTCGACATGGACACGCTTATATTGTAATTTGATGATATTAATACTTATTTTTCACGATCATCCATTAAATTGTTGGATGTTCCTCGCTCAACATACTAAGCTGCTCCACATAATGCCTAAGCCTTTTTTTATTATTTTTTTATATTCAGAAATTTTATACTTGATATGAATAACGATCATATTTGCTACTGCACATTATGCATTTAAATTAAAATTTGCATTATTTATTTGCGTTAAAGAAAACATACGTTTTGCACAAATAATTTTAAATAAGTACCTACAAACATTGGGGTAATGGTGTAATTTATGGACTCTCACTTTAGAATTGAAGTTTTTTTATTGTGCACTTATTCCTCGATAGCGAAAGGACCTTCTATTGTAAATAATATAGAAAATATTGAAATCGCAGCAGCACGCTTTCATATTTGCCTGTTTCGACAGAGATCGTTATTTGCTTCTCAATTCCGATGCAAATATTATGCGAACGGAACTCTCCGTATTATCTCCGATCTATTTGCATGAATAGTGGCCGCACAATAAATATAAAAATACAAATTGTTGTTAAATACATATTTTTGTTTCCCTTTTTGTACTCGGTAAATTTTGTTATGCGGAATGTTTTTCCATCGGTTGCTTTAATTTTTTTATGATAAGATTCAGACATAACAACAAAAATAAGTGTGTCATGTAATCCTATGTCTGCAATGTTTTAATGTGTTTTGTGCATACAAATTTATCATGACTATCGGACTTCGTCTAGAACACAAGAGACTATAGCCAAAGTTAGCAAGAGAAGATGTGGATATATTACGTTGACACAAGCTATTAGACATGCAAACGAGAAACACAAGTCTAAGCACTACTAAAATATGCACCTATTCGGTACAAAATCCTTTGACTTGCCATTGCCAAGCCAAGTCCGTCTCAAAGGCTTGCTCAAAGCTAGAACATACTCACTCACAATGGACGCAGACAACCTCTGACGTCACACTAATGCTAATAAGAAGAAAACTTGTTTGCATAGAAATTCCTCATACATTTCAGTTAGCCAGCGTCTTTAGTTCCTAGCAAGGTAATACACTGAGAAGTAGGGTTTCCAACTTGAGCTTCATTTACAAATAACAAACAATAAATAAACAGGAGTATATAAAACCTATGATTAAAGTATAGGCCCTTAGCCAGATGCTAAAAAAACATGGGGAGTGCCCCAAATGTTAGTCCATGTGGCAATCTGTGGAAGAGGCCTATGTCACGGCTGAGGTTATATAAATTTACGGTTTTGTCTATGTTCGTTAGTCATCAAACGACATATGTAAGTGTACCCATTTATATTTTCATTATCTTTGGCAACCCTTACAGAAGAGTGTATTAAGTACTTATTTAGTTCTAGCTTAAATTAAATTGTTAATAAAGTGTATGTCGCGACGTTGCGCTCGCCCATTTTAACCACTTTGTGAAATATGTGGGAGGCGTGCAGTTTATAATGTTAATAAATGGCAGCTTAATGTAGTTTTGCCTTGGTTCAACCACAATGTCTCGCAGGCTTCACGTAAATAAATTATTTTGTGTGTAATAAAATAATCATACAAATAGTTAAGCTGATAAACTTGCAATATAATATACCTATATCAAATTAACGTACATCGAAACAAAGTCCCCTACAGGCTCGTAACAAAAACTGAGACTTTTGAAATTAAAACTTCGTACATTCAAAATTCACATCTAGTCCTTAAAAGTGTGTTTATTTTGTTTGGTATCATATCTTTTTTTCGAATATCAGGACTGAAGGTAAATTGGGAGTTCCATAATATAACTCCTTCTGATTAAAATTTACAAATATTGGTCTTGACCGTATAAACAACATCGCGTAGAGTAAAAAAAAAACAATTTAAAAGGAACAATAAATCCATCTATGGTGGTGAGCTACTAAAGCTCACGTAACTCAAGTACGAACTCACAAAGTGGAAAGTTGCGTCTCCGATGTACGTAAGAAAACATAATAATATTATCTCATAGAAAAGAAGTCATTAGTAAGAAATACAGCCTTAATAAGTTGTATTGTTTTAGGGAAAATCTGTTTTATCTGAGTTTTACGAAGTCTTTATTTCGTCAAAAACAAAATATAGCCGCACAACTTTTTGCAAATATTAATTTTCGTCCATTGAATAACATTAACGTTTGTTAAAAAGTTGCTGAGTTAGGTTAGGTTTGATCCATTTAAAATATTTTAAAATAAAACAAAATTTTACCACAGAGTCGATTACAAGGTAATAATTCGATTTCATTTCATAATTGAAAAATTGCGTCTGGATTTGCTAAATTAATTATTTTAGCTTTTTTTACGAATTTTAAACTAGCTTTAAAGAAATAAATATTATTGAACGTATGTATAATTTACTTTCTTAAAAATTAAATTATGTTGAAAATGATTATTCAATTGAACTAGGTACTCGTACTATATACCAATCAAGACCATAATAAGTTTAAGTTTAACTTACAAACCCTAAACAATACCAAGACGTGAATGTACTTTTGTACAATTCTATTTCTAGTACCACCAGTATAAGCAGTGCAATTTTCAAGAAGGAAGTTAAAATCTGTTTTCTTTTCGGATAACATGAAAATACCATTTCATCTTTTGGCTTTATAGCGCTACGCGCGTGACTTTTTACGCGTTGTTGTAAATCAGGATCAGAAAGACGTTTCCCAACTTGGATTTTTCATTGGCATTTTTTATGATACTTTCTGCACTTTCCTGAAATATTAGTAGAGTAAGTATTCGTTAAGATGTAATGAAAAAAGCTTTTCCAGGAATGATTATATAATCATTCAATTCAGTATATACTAAATTTTATAGTGAGATATTTAAACATTTATGAGTGTGTTCCATATCTCCAAAAGCGATGTCTAACGATGAGAAAACTTTTGATTAGTTAAGATCTTGGTAAAAGTCAAAAGAATTACAAATAAAAAGTTAGGTATAACAATTTGAATAATTTTCAGGTAAAATGTTTATGTTCATAGTAGAATCCTTTATCTCTTGTTTACGCTAATGAAATTATAACAAAACAATTGAACATGTAATAAATAAATATTATTTACATTCTTCTGACCTATTTCACATGAGTGGCCCTCTTGAGAAATTAGTGTATTAAACGCATTGATTTACTTAGTGTATGTGTTCATTGTGTATCTATTGATAGGCCTTGCTATATATATTATGTAGAAATTCTAGTAGTAAACAGAAACGCGCAAATTGGAACTACTCGCACTATGAGATATAATTTAAATTGTTTTTATTCCATTTGCAAAAAAATGAAATACTTGATAATCTATACATCTATACAAATATTATAAAGAGGAAAGATTTGTTTGTTTGTTTGTAACGAATAGGCTCCGGAAATACTGAACCGATTTAAAAAAATCTTTCACTGGTAGGAAGCTACACTATTCCCGAGTGGCATAGGCTATATTAGATTTTCAAAAAAATTAGGGATCCTTACTTAAACTCAAATAATGTAACCCAAGGTGCAATATTTTTTCCGTTGTTTACATATTTTGACAGGTGGTTTGTTGTTGTTGTTTGTTTTTTTATTCGCCAATTCTGGGCAGTCAAAAGAACGAAGTCTATAGAGCCAAGTCTTTAGTAGTATCTTATATTCTATGGCGTAACGAAGTAAGCCGGGACCGCTCGTATAAGATAAATAATTATGTTTATTCAGGGAAAGGGAAAGTCTACTCAATTTCATATAACGGTCTTTTTGGCTGCAAAATTTGTTTTCTATCTGTTGTTTTACATACCTACCTGGACATTGCAGCCATTTACGTTTTCAGGGGAATATTGTGCTTACAAAAAGCGCTAAGGCATACAAATTTAGTCTTTTCAGAATTAGAATTTGAACGTTGCCGCCGGGCTTGGAAAGGCACGTCAAGACGCTATATGACTTTTGAAGGCGGTGTTAAATCAAATAATATTAATATTACTTTTTTGAGGATATACCTAACAAAGTTACAATTCGGCATAGATAACCAATCCAAAAAAAAACGAGAATAGCTAGTTCTTCGAAATTACTTCATAGTTTTTGTTAAAACTACAATCTCTGCTCATTTGGTCGTTTGGTTTCTTCCTCGTATATCCTCTTAAACAGTGGCTCCTGCATCTATAGCTCCTCATCGGTCGTGTCGGTCAGCCGTCCCATTAACACTAAAAAGTTGGAAACTAGAGAGTGATTTTGTGGTCAGCGCGGCTGCTTTCCGACACATGACACATGTCCATATCGTAATGACGTCTATGGTCGTCGTTGTCCAACACGACAGTTCTTTATTGTGCTTATCTTTAAATGCTTTAACATAGTGAGAAAACTACTTGATTATCAGACCTCTTAATCTTTCACGGCGTGTGAGCACGGCCGGAATTTACACAGCCCTATATTTGGCAGGTCAGAGCACACTCGAGCAAACTGACCGAATCGAATAATACTCTCAGAGAGTCTAATATTAAGAAAAAAAACCCTTTGACTACAGGTTTAGCTTTAGTAGAGTATCCAACTATGTATTCTCATAAACACACACATCACAGGCTATAAAAAAATTGGATCAATATACAATTTCTTTCTGATGTGTTTATTTGGGAATACAATAATATCAATCTACAAATAAATGAGTCGTAAGTTTGCCTATAAAAAAATATTTGGCTTCACAATGTACTTATTATACCCGTTTAGTCATTAATAAGTGGTAATAACCTATTTTGTTGCCCAATATTTATTCTTATTATTTATTACTTGGCTGAGTTTCGCCTAAAGAAATAGGCTAGGCTTATTGAGATGCCTGCCGTTTTTATATTTTTGTTTCGTTATTTTCGAGAAATGGTAAGATTATATTCTTTACAATTTTGTTTTATTCTCTCTTCTTCGAGAAATTATTAATTCACTGACCTATATAATTTATTATGGATTTTTGCTTCAAATATCGGAATTTAACAAATATTAAATAATTATTATTCTCCAATCGAACGTAGGTAGTAAAATTTTACTAAAATTCAGTGCCTCCATTGGCAAGGTGAATTTGCAAATTTTATATTCAGGGCAATCTAAATCAATCAATTTTAAACCAGCTGCTTCGGCCAATCTATCAACCTTTGATAACAAGGAAATATCGGTAGAATTTCATTAAAAACACTCCAGCAGTGCTGGGGAATATTCCGCATTTTCAGCACGGAGCAATTTCCAGGCGACTGAAATGCCGTCCGAAGCGAGAATGACTGCAAAAGGGTGCTTCATTGCAAAATTAGAACTGAAACATGAATTCTAACGTAAATTTGATAAGTTATTTTATTCAAAATCTCAACTAGAAAACAACTTGGAAAACCTAAGATAGACAAAATAGATACAATACAATAATTACATATTGCATAGATTTATTGTTATACAAAGGAATGTGATGATAGTCGAGGTGTCAAAGATTTACATAGTTAGACATTTAAAATAATTATAGCCATAGTAAATATAATAATCAATAGCTACTTAATATACCCATTTCAAGACATGACAAAATAAAAAAGCTTTTTAGTTTTGTAACAAAGTTACCAACGAAATGTCATAAAATATGATTGACGCGTCAAAGCAAGTGGCCATCAACGGAGACTAGAAACATGGAAACGCTTTTTAGTTTCTAGTTTCCAGTTATAAAGCACTCGCACTAGCTTTCATTAATTTTATTAAAAAAATATAGGTCGATTTCATATATCACTTTTAAATGTTACTGGCTAATCTTAACATACGTACATACTTTTCTATATACTAACCATACTTTTATCTTTATATATTGAAGCGAGTATGAGTTACATTTATAAATATCAAATTACTAACATTATGTAAATTTAAAAGTCGATACAATATATGTGTGTGGGTGCAGTCACGCTGCATTTAATAATAAAAAAAAACAATAAAAATCACTAGCATCATTTACGCAGAAACGCCGCTGCTGAACATAGAAAACAAATATATAGGTAAATAAATAAACTGTTAATATTTTCATCACGCAAAATAGAAAATTAATACAGAGTTTTCTGTCTAAAAGCCTCGGCAAAACTCGGCACCGACATTACGACCAATGACCAACGTCCACGTCCAGCACTTTAACTAATACCACAGACGGGAGGGAGTTAATCAAACGTGAATTTCTCTTACGGACCGAAGGCGTACTTTTTGAAGGACCATTACCAGGCCCGACTTGCTACAAGAATATCAAACTACAACAATTTCTTGTCATCGATCTTGATGAATAAAGGGAGTTCCAAGTTGCTTTCAAACAATTTTTGTTATTTGAGTTCTGATGTCCAAAACCTAAAGTTCTTGTCTTACTCTTTGGAAGCCAACAAACTGCATATTCAGAAAGTTAATCACTACGATTACGGCACGCATGCATTGCGTTATGTAACTTTACTTGTAGATACGTTAAATAAGCCAAGCTTTACATGGCGTCGCCCGCTTCAAGCTCAAGTGGGTCGGGTGATAAAAGTTGACACGCTAACTTGACTTAGGACCACATATCGAAAATGCATATTCTGAATCAAAGCTACTATATTACTTCTGTGTCATTACATAGCGGTGGAGTGACCCATCAATTTGGGTCGGTACCCACCGCACGGACCGCGGCTCTGCGCCAGACGTAAGAACGTTTTATTGCGGTACCCTAAAAACTGGAGTGCACTTAACTAGGACATTCCTAAAGGTTACAATGGTTCCAATCGATCGCTGAATGGCTACCTAACTTCCTTTATGTAATAGAATTTGCGAAGCTAATTTGAAGGGCCGTAAAGTAAAATGTGTCGCAGTAAAGGTTTCCATATTAAATTGTTATGAACGTCGTAAAGGATTAAGAGAGGTAACAAGGTTTTTAGGGTTCAAACTGGTTGTGTTTTGTGTCAGTAAAAAAATAGGTGGAACAGGAGCGAGGTGTCGCGCAATTTGTAAGAAAAACAAGAGATCCGAGACGGTGTAAATCCCCTTGACGTGTAATAAATGTCACAAAATACGCTTCCTGAAGGCGAGAAGGCACGGGATCACTTGACCCACCCTCTTCCTCGGTGAGAATATACCCATTCCATGCAGCATTGCCCTTCAAAACATTTCATTTGTTACGTTCTGTCATAATGGAGTTGCGCGCAGCTTTCCATTACGTACGCCTACATTTCGCTACAAGAAATAAACGGTTTCCTGAATTTAAGAGAACGACTCTGTTTACCAATCTGTTTGTCTAAAATAAATAACAGGTCGATCCTCGTACGGCTCGTTTTTACTACATATTTTTAAAATATTTATTAATAATTTAAACCATAATTTGTATAAAACGAGTTTCAAGATTTTAGCACATTTATAATATAAATACTAGTCGACCCGGCGAACTTCGTACCGCCTAACCTATTGGTATTTTGTGCATGTACTATACTATAAACCTTCCTCTTGTATCACTTTATCTATTAAAAATAACACATCATAATCCGTTGCCTAGTTTTAAAGATTTAAGCATACATAGGTACAGACGCCGAAAGCTACTTTATTTTATACTATGTATTGACTTACTTATCAAGTTTATATATTTAAGTACTTTTTGTAAATTATTTTAAACAATATTAACCTTTTGATTATAAATTTTTTATAAAGAACTTTTTACCATTTATTGAAAGACAACTCACCATTTACAGAAACATTTATTTTAGTACTTAACAAAAAGCACATTTTACTAATTCACCTTCCTTACACAAAAAAACTGCGCGCAAAACTGAAAGTACATACACATACAAATAGCGGCTCTGATATTTTGTTATGAACTCTCATAATTTCGGGAGTACTCGTAACTTTGTTGATAGTCAAATTGAAAAGTACAGAGGGTTGTAAATTCGTTTGCACCTGACCGTTTTTACTACGCATTTGTTTTTATGGAATAGCTTTATTGTTTTTGTACTATATAATAAAAATAAAAGCACTTAGGGAGATGAAAAACTCTACTTCGTTATTTGGAAAACTTAAAACTAGTATTTCAAACACATGATCATGACCAAAAATAATGGCAAAAACTAGGTAGTTTCATTTGTCAATTTTATTATATTTTTTTGAGATCGGGAAGATTATGAATACGTAAAATTACCTTAGAAATCACCACAAGTACCAAAACTCGTGACTCTTCACATTTAAATTAGCGCAAACTAGGTATTAAACAGTAGGAAATAGTTCCTCAATTCGATTAAAAGATAGCGGATTCTATTTTGACATGGGTTGAAGTTAACTAAGCTTTTCATTTAACGAAAATTATTGTATTTAACAAATCGTTCTGTAACTGGATTGTAAAATTAAGGTAAAAATAAAATATTTAATACTTTGTTTATGGATAGGCAGGCGGCGGGAGTAAAATTTCACTGCCCTAATTCCTTATTTGTTTGACAAATATGTCTGTCAGTTTGATGTGTCATACTAAGGATTCAATTATCTTAATATTATAACCGTTATATGTATAACCTATAGCGATTGCTCTTATGACCCTCGTTGTAAGTCGGCGGCATGACGGGTCGTAAGATAATTTAGCGTTACTAAATTAATTTGTTATTGTTATTTGAGACGGGGTGCGGTTCACGTAATTGAAGACCTTTATTATTATTGAGTTAAGAGAGCCTTAGCAAAATGTATCAGATGTTCTGCTAAATACTTGGTCGACTTGTATTTGAATTTCATTAATAAGAACAATATAACAATGCTTAGGCCTAGATACTGTACAGTTGCCAGCCGCGAAATGATTATTGTAGTGCAAAAGTATTAATTATAGTTTGATGGCTGCCATACACATACACAATCCCCCAAAAAAAAATCTTCACTTAGATCTAAAAATAAAATCTACATATAATTTAATAATTTAGGTAACCAGTACATCAAACAATCATAAATCTTCTCATAATTGTTATACTTACTACAGTACCTACGCTTTATTTAGAGGGTTGTAAGGTCTTCATATTAACATAAATATTTGAAAGCACGTATTTGTTTTATTGTGTCTCTTCATTATACAAAATATGAAGTGAATGGCTGGAAACCAGACATAAATCAGAGTTGAGGAGTCGGCGGGTGCTCGTGACGTCACAGGCACGGCCCGATTGCCGACGACGTCTAGACGATATATTACATTCATAGCGAGCATCTAACCTGAGTAAAGACGTATAATCGGGTTCAACCGCTTCCTTGATCCAATGATTATTATCATTCATGTTATCATGAGTAATTAAATACCTAATTGACTTGACTTAAAAGCGTGCATTTTACCAATTAGAGCACTTATTCGCTGACTTATCTGGTGGAATTGATTTTAATTAACGATGCATTCATCATTACTTCTCTGTGCTCGCTGCTTCGAAATATAATATGACATGGAAGTATATAATATATAATATTATTTATTTCCTGCCTTATACTCTATTATCCTTAGTCTATGGATTGGCAATTATTATTCTTGGGTTTCCCATTGGTCTTGTCGTTTTAGGCATGTTTTAGTCCGATATCCATCTTGATCTTGAATAATAGAATTGTTTTGGCAGATGATCTGTCAGTTCGGGATAGTGGTGAGGGTTTTTTTTTATAATTATTCCTTTTTTTATCCGCCATTTTAAATGATACGTTGACTAAGCAGGCGTGGTATTTTTTTTTCATCGTATTTGTAGTGTAGCGTTTCCCCACCCCACTGGTTAAACCGTTGCATGGTGTACCTGTATTTTTTTAATTATTTAGTAAGGTTTATTCTTTTGCAATTTACGTTTTGGACATGTAATCCCGTCAGAATATTTATATCCTTTCTTAATGCATCCCTAAGCCTTAAAGAAACTTAATTAGAAATTTCCTTCCTTAATGCAAGCCTTTACCCCCTAAGGAACCTCCTTTCAAAATGTCAATTTCCTTGTTACCAAAGCTGTACGTTGTTTTTAGTTAATCAATATATATAAAACTCTTCCGTTACTGACTGACTGACTGACAGACAACGCAGAGCCGAAACTACTGGGCGTAGCGGGCTGAAATTTTGCATTTAGGTTCCTACGGGAGTGTAGGTGAGCACTAAGAAAGGATTTCCCGAAATTCCCATGGGAACGGGAAAAAACTGGACTTTTGTGTTTATGAGAAATCTGCGCGAGTGAAAACCGCGGGGCAGCCTCTAGTCAGTAATAAAATATTATTTGTGAGTACTTATAATTTATTAATCTCTACCTACCTAAAGTCCGTTTTTAAATAATTCTTAAAAAATGTATTAAAGGAACGTCAAATAATTACTCTGAATTGCTGAAATATAAATATTCTTGGGAAACAAATATCTCAAGGCAATGAAAAAAGTTTTTTTTTCAAACCTTCAATTTTAAACAAAACGTTATAACAAACACACCCGCGGCGTTCTATGAACATTGCTCCTTTTTACTTGAAGAGTTTTTTTTGCCGAATTATAAAATAACTTATTTTTAAATACGGCTCTTATGAAGTAAATCTAACCTACAATGTGCTTTTTAGCTCAAAAAGGAACCAATTAGAAAATTTACGGTTACTCAATTAGTTAGTCGATGATCAAACAAGTTTGATTAACTTAATTAAACTAAATTATTTTATTTTCTTCAATGAAAAGATAAGTAGGTATTGTGATAGGTTCCCTAAATTCAGGCATCTTAACAAACTCTTCATCAAAGAATGCTAATTACACTGAAGCAACCACAGTTAGAGTAAAATAGCTGGAGGGATAACTTTGTCTTGATTGTTATACTTTGTGAAACTTGTTCGAGTATAAACATCAAAGAATAAGCTAAATTTACGAGTTTTTCGTTTCCAATTATAGTAATTTAACACAATTTAACTGAAATTACTCAGATATTTCTTTGCCTAATTAAATTGCAGGTTTATATCTCTGTCTTCTTTTACTCTGTTTATTGTTTTTACTTAAAATTAAGGACCAAAATTATGTAAAGTTAATGTTACTATAGATTCAACCAATAGTCAAGATAATTATAATGAGAAGCAAGACTATGCATAGCTTGAAAAACAGAATGTAAAAGGTTCGGGTGAATTAAGTTTAGCAGTAGTCGTCTTTTGGCTAAGATGATAATGAATATAAAGTCTAGTAAATATTTTATTTGTGTAGCATCGAACACTTAACTAAATAAAGATAAAGACTTTGATCTTAATTTGAGCCATAATGAAGAGTTCAAATGCTCCATGAGAGTTCGCGCCAGCAGTCACTTCTTTGTTTTATGTTTTGTTGATGAAAACTTAAAAAGAAAAGTAAACCATCATCAAGAGTGGTTTTATAACTTTCTGTTTTTGGATTCCCCTCTTCCAGCTGCAAATGGATATTTTTTCTATATGAAAGGTTTCACACTACCCTCACGCGTCCGTCCTCGTTACACAGTGGCTTCACTTCATACATCACTTTGTTAGTTATCTGTTTAGCTGTTGACGTTGATGAATGTTCATTTGAACAGGGTTCCGTCGGTCCAGGATTAGGGCTCTCCGGGAGCACTAGCCCGCGTCGGGAACAGAGCCCCAACAATAACAAAAAGATTAATGGTACAATTTTTTGTCTCCTTTTTTACAGTGAAATTATTCTGAAAAGGTAATCCTTTTCGTTATTTTGGTTTGTATAGTGCACGGTAGCATTGTGCTTTTTTAACGTATCTATATAGAGAATTCAGTACAGATTGGTTTTTTTCAATAAAGTGTCAATAAAAACAATGATAAAATAGCAAAAATTGAATCAGTTTAGAAAAATAATTTTTTTTCTCTACAGATAGCGCGCGAGTTGAATGCAGAGCTCAGGAATGCGATAGTGCTGTGTGTGTGTGTTGTCAAGGACAGCACAGCACTAAACTGAAGGCGCGCGAGACGCGGCGTGCGGGCGGCGGGGGGAGATGCTCCCGCTCTTCACCTCAGGCCCCGACGGCATTCAACTCGCGCGCTATCTGTACGTCAACTTAACGTAAGGCCCTTCTTTTATAACGAGACGCGTATGAGGTCTACTTCTCTCTGGTGACTGGTATTATAAAAATGAGAAATCCAGTCTGAGTTGACATGTTAAAAAAGTTAAAGCTTAATCTGAATTGATTCCTAATTTACTAATCAGTAAAACATTTATTTAATCAAACGGCTCGTAGTTAGACGAGGCGAACTTCAACAATGAATTTATCTACTTCTGAACACCAATTTTATGTAAATCATGAGGTTTATTGGGTGGAATTTAATTTTGTCCCTTTTCGATAGGACGGAGCAGATTATTTCATTTCATTTGTTTCAATACTTTTATAGGTTTCAATACTATTTATTTGTCTTGCTAAACGTTTATTTATTTTTTGTCGTTGTTAACTAACAAACATTTTGAAGTTCATGGGTTGTCTGGAAGAAATCGCTTTAAGTGATAAGGCCGCCCATTACCTTCTTTCTCTGCAGTTCGAAATTTTACTGTACTGTATTATTTAAATGTTTTGTTTTATTTGTATTGTTTTGGAAATAAAGCGTTTTTTCATTTCATTTTTTTCATTTCAAGTTCATTAAGAGTGGCGCGTTTTTACATCATTTATGCCTAGTAATATCATCTCATCTATAGTAAAAAAGAGGCTGTTGAAATTGGATCTTGTTTCCTGAGTTATTTAGATGTAAATGTCAGGCAGTCAAAGCAAGTTAATTTGCCCAGTTCGGGCGCGGAGCCGGGTGCTCGCTACGGAAGGAATTTCATAATTTATTTGTTTGCCGCAGACATTTTGCAGTAGGCGGGGCTGTTAGCATGCTCGTTGACCTTTGACCGTGGGGAAAAATCAGCTTTAACTTTTTCTCTTTTTAGGGTTCTGTAGGAATCTGTAAATAAGACCGTCTTATTAATGAGTCTTTAATACATCATTTTCATTTGCAGTCCGACACAAGGCTCTTCAAAATTGCGTTTTAATGATATAAAGACTATACCATCGAAACGGTATTAGGAAGGCAGAATAGCTATTTTAGTTAATTAAAAAAAAAAAGGAAAAATATGTACCATGTGATGCTAGCTGCTTTACTCTGCTTTATCTTATCCTACAGTGCGAGGTCCAAAAAAAGTCCCTTTTCATGTTTGGAATTCAAACATAGTGATATTATTTTACAACTATTTGAACCTGTTTCTAGAGTTAACGTCCCTGTGGTACTTTAAAGCCAGCAACATGGGTAATTACGTCGATTTAATTATGTCGATTTCTGTAGAACAATAGTCTTTATGCAGACGCATTAATGTGGTGAAATAGCTAGATAGATGTGGTGGCTATTGTACGTATCTGAAAATTCTTGACAAAAGCTTTTACCGTCGCACATCTCTGATCAAAGTCAATTACTCCGAGTGCTTTGCAATGTAAACGTCGGGTCAGCTGTCTCACTATTATTGTAAAGTTAAATAAATGAGACTCAGTAAAAATATTAAAATATCTAATGCATATTTATAAGTAAAAAATAGCTGGGGATAATTTATTATAGAATTGCTGCTTATAAGTTGAAATATATAATTAAAATTTAGACTTGTCAGTGTCAGCGAGTTAAAACTTTGCATATATTACCGATTTTAATTGTTTCAATAATAATTGAAAACTAAGAGAATAGGTATTAAAAAACGAAACTTTTCCCATAAAAGGCTATAAGTAAAAGTAAAAATTTAATACTGGCAAGATGCACTCCGTAGGTGTTAAAAAGTAAAGTAGCATTACTGGCACTCCCGCGACAATATGGCGGCAATGAAAAAGAAAAGAAATCGCAAGTAAAGTCACGATCGCAACGACGACGACGCCCTGCGGTATCTGCGAGCTGCGGTCTAAACTGCTGATTCAACTGAAAAAAAAAATATATATATAAAGATAAAATATTTTATTGTTTGTTTCTTTCTTTATTTTTTTGAATAGAATAGACTTTGAAGTTACTGGAATAGTCCTTTAACCATTTGAATTGTACAATATCTAAATTCCACCGCATCGGGAAATCCAGTGCGGCCAAAGTAGCATCTTTTGTCAAACACGTATTTAGTTACATCGAAATTGACTTTTTACATCGAAATTCACAGCTTGACTTTTTAATTATCTGGCTGTCACATTCAAAAGTCCGACTCAACTGGACTAAAAGTCCGGTCAGACTTGCAAGTGAAATTCTTAGCAGTGTGAGGTTCAAAAGTAAAAAAAAACTTTATCTTTGTAAGTACTACGAATCTCCAGCATCTTTTCTGCATCTAAGGCTGATATTCACAGCCGAGTCGCAGCTCAAACTCGCACTCTAAAGTGACAAAATGAAACTTTTAATCGTTCTCAACTTAAAATGTATATATACACATTCGAGATTCGACTTCAAGACAGTAAAGCATACACTCGACGGAGTATAAGACGGGTCGAGTCGTCATAGCAGTTTGTCGGCTTGTCAGAATATCAATTTCGACCGAGTATCATCCAAACACTGGCTGTGAATGTCAGCCTTATTCTGAAAGTACAGATATCAATAATTTTATCTCCCGCAGCGACTCGGCGGATTTAAATTTACTTCCTCGTTTATTCTCCACTTTCCGCAGCCGTGCTGCTAGGTTTACTGGTTTTTTTTATGCTATGCTACATTCGCTGTGCTGGTGGGTGATTGTACGCGAATTATTTATAGACGCCCGTAGGAAGCTGCTAAGTGTTTTAAAATGGCTTCTTTTTCCTACTGCGCAACTTAATAATCCTTCTGGATTTATTTGATTTAGTTTGCTTTAAATTACTGTGCAAAATAAAGAGGCTGTGCATGAACTCTACTGTATTATTTGTTGATTTACACTTCTTTCTTAAGCGTTGTTTTAGGCAAATGCTAAATGTCAGCCTAGATAATAAAGTTAAGATTCACATTTTTTAATTATATAGAGGCAGTACCCAAATCATTACAAAAGAGTCTTCACTCAATTTCATTCAAGTTAGTATGAATAAATTCGAAGCTTTCAATAGCTTACATAAAACGTACGGTAGCCGTACCAAAGCTGTAAGAAAACTTGATTATGTAACGAACAAAACGGTGCCAGGGAGAGTGGTAAAATGGTATATGGAATTTAAGAACTTTTTTTTCTTTGAAAATAGTTTTGTTATATAAGGGAGCATGAGTTCTGATCAGCAATGTAACAAGTGGGTCGACGTGCCGCCGGCTGCACGTTCCGATGACGTGAATTTTCTCCGCTTCCGGTTCCGGTGAAAATCTAATAGTCGTATTTCACGGGCGCCGCGTCCATATGGTTCTGACCGATTTTACATTTTAATAAAATATAGGTAATTCAATAAATAATATTTTTGTAAATACTTATATATAGAAAATAAAATTGTAATATTACTTAATAAAATTCAATATTATATCATCGTATTCTTGCACTTTGTATACCTATGTTTTAAGTTTTGTGTATTTAATATTATTTTTTGTAAAGTTAGACCAGACTTTAGCTTATTTGTTCCTAGCTTTAGCTAACTTTAATAAATAATATTATTACTATATAGGTACTTAGAAAATATTTAACTCACAAGATTGTAATTAAAAAAATAGTTAAAACAATATGTTACAAAGAACACAATGGAAATTGCAATTAAAATTAAAATTTATAAGTATTCATTTAAACAATCAATATATATAAAAAAAATCCGTTACTAACTGACAGATAACGCAGAGCCGAAACTACTGGGCGTAGAAAGCAGAAAATTGGCACGTGAGTTCCTTGGGGAGTGTAGTTGAGCACTAAGAAGGGATTTCCCGAAATTCCCATGGGAACGAAAAAAACGGGATTTTTCTGTTTACAAGAAATCTGCGCGGGAAAAACCGCGGGGCAGCCTCTAGTAATGAATATAACGGAGTAGATAAAGATCAAAAGCAACAAAGGCAATCAGCGCTTGTAATTTTTTTAACGAATTTCTTTTTTTAACCCCCGAAGAAAACTCCGAAAATAATATCTAAAAGCAAAATGTAAACTAGTATTATAAAGTTAGCTCCTGAAAGAGTCAGAGTAACCATCGTGACGGATTTTTTTGTTTCCTATTAACTTTACTATATAAAATATTACTAGTATTAATATTTATTTTCTCTTTTTTTATGAGGACGACTGTCGTCACCTTAAACGTTGTTGTTCAAAGTATTTTATCAAGAAAGTAGTCATGCATAAAAACTGTTCTAGGTACTTAAATACACTTGGACTTCGGTAGAGGAAGTTTTTCGTCTGGAAATGTCAAAGCGTTCTAAGAGTTCCTTTAATTTTTAGCTTGGGTAACGAAGCAATTATTGGAAAACTAGCCGAAGTATGCCGGGGTAATAAATTGAACGCTTTGAGACTGAGCACTGGAAACCTCTTTGTTGTTTTTCAATTTATTTGCCACTCGTTTCATTGGCGCAGTGTTGTTAAAGTATTAAACAAACAAAAAAAACGTTACGCGTTTACGAGATTAAAATTTAGAGTATACAAAAGCACCTTGTTCGAGGAAAGTAATGTATTTAAAGTATATTTTTTAAGATATATAAAAATATATAATAATAGAGGCTGCACCACGGTTTCACTCACGCAGATTTCTCATAAACTCAAAAATCCAGTTTTTTCCCGTTCCCATGGGAACTTCGGGAAATCCTTTCTTAGTGCTCACCTACACTCCCTAAGGAACCTACATGCAAAATTTCAGCCCGCTACGCCAAGTAGTTTCGGCTCTGCGTTGTCTGTCAGTCAGTCAGTCAGTCAGTCAGTAACTGAAGAGTTTTATATACATTATATTGATTACAAAAAACACGCAAAATTTTGCATATTTCCTTCGTCTTTTATTTATATTTTATTTTATAGAATTTAATACATGGTTAATATAATTTAAAGTTTTTATATACAAGTAGGTATTTACAAAGAAACAAGAAAACATATTATGTATTCTTTTAGTCTAAATGTCCTCTTGATGGGCAGTTTTTCTCTGTATAAAGCCACATTAGTCCCTATTATTGAGATAAACCAGGCTCTTTAATTTGACAAATTAACCATTTCCATGGATTAGGGATTTATTTAATGGGCCAATTGTGAAACAAGGGCATAATAAGGTAAATGTAAAATTTTTAGGGTTCAGTCAGTAGAACGATATTACTGATCGACTCTCCTTCGCAATTCAAAACCCGGGTAATGGAAGATCTGATAAAACATTACCATTCATATCGTCTGTTTAGCTGTCATAAAAAACGCAAACAAACGTACAATTACCTAAAATAAAAAAAATAATAAAAAACCTATCGCTCTGAATCATTGAGCACGCTCATAGTATAAAGGCAAAATATTAAATCTACATAATTTTCTTGTTAGGTTAGTTGAATACGACCAAAACTGAACACAATATATTTGTAACATATAATATACGCGCAGAATTCTTATAAACACCAAAATCCTGTTTTTCCCGTTCCCATGGGAATTTCGAAAATTTATCCCTACACTCCCCAAGGAACCCACGTGCAAAATTTCAGCCCGGTACGCCCAGTAGTTTCGGATCTACGTTGTTTGTTAGTCAGTCAGTCAGTCGGTAACGGAAGAGTTTTATATATATTGATAATTTTTTATATATAATTGTTTATGAGTATTTAAAGTAGAAAGTATATGTTTCAAATTTGATGCTGTTGAATGTAGCGGCTAGGTCCTTACAAATTATCGAAAAACAATTTAACGAGGCCACTCAGTGGCTTGCTGTTGAAAATAATTGACCTAATTAACCAAGCGCACATTTCCGATCCTCACTGGGCATGTCGTGATAAATCATGCCTGAAAACCACACCCAGCACGCCCTTGGTTCAGTGGAGTCCCGCCGGGACTTCAACAGTGCTTTATAATTTCCATAAATTAAGTGCACCAGAGATGGAATTAAAATCAGCGGTTACTGCTGGCACAGACACACAAACACACCGACTGATCAACGAAGAAGCGCGGCGCCTGGATTCAAAAAATCCCACCCATGTTTAGTTAGCTTTTTATGACTTTGGTGCCTTACTACACTGCTAAAGAAATCAGGCACTTCATGTCGACTATTCTGAGTTCAAATTGTTAGATAGAGAAAACATTTAGTCAAAGTTTTGATGATTGCCTGCTTTTGATGTGTCGATTATTTAAATAATAAAACTACAAATGATCGTAAATTAATTAGTACATTTTACAGAAGTCATCTATGAACACTCTCTCTCTTTGTTATCACTCTATACCACAGCCGCGCATTAATTAAGTTTATATTCATGTGTTTCGCGCTTATTTGCGTATTTTCCTTTTTCAGCGCTTTGCTGCGATTCTCTAGAAAAGCGGAATTTGCACAGAGCTTTGAGAGATTCGTTTATGAGCTAGTTCTTTTGCAAGAAACTGTGTGTTTGAATTATTAAGAAAACTTTTTTTTTCATTTTTAGAAACCTAATTGTTCGCTACTTGAATGTTCCTTGGAATCAGTTTTATTTCGAAAAAAATATAAGAAGTTTATACTTCATTTTTGAATCGTTTGAGAACATTAATTACAATTATTTATTAGATTAGGTATACAAAGTGTTTCATTATAAAAATACAATAAATCTATTTAAAATAACATTGTTAGTATTATATTATTTCAAAGAATCAATGTCGAAGCTTTAAAGCCTTTAACAGGCCAAATGAAATGCACAAGGAAGCCTCGCAACCGTCCCGCTCGTCGTAACTACTTTGACTGCAATCAAAATGGAATAAAGTTTCTGCACAGTCGAAACTGACATTGGCTGGCCAGGGGCTTGGAACTTGCTTGGCATACTGTACGCCTGGTGTTGATATCGTACTTAGTTCTAATAGTCTATGAGACTTTTAAAACTGGGACTTACCGTGTTATTCATAAAGATACAGTAGATTTTAAGGAGCGTTACTGGAGGTCTGCTTCTCTGGTTTGTTGTATGGTAAATACGTGACATCCAGTCTAAATTGACATACGTCAAATAACTAAAATGCTCTTTAACTTTTTATGAATAAGAGGGTTTGTCTCTTAACTAAATTAATCACATAACAGTGAAATGTTTACAAATAGTTTAGATAGAAGACTTATGTGAGGTCGTCATCTTTAACTTACAAGGCAAATATTATAGTTTACATAGTTTGTTAAATTTTTCCAATGTTTAGTTAAAGTTTAGATATTAATTTAAAAAAATGCAAAGCTTTTAACTATAGGTTAATGCATGGAGTGCCAGTTAAAATCGTCTTAAGATCGCCACCAATCAAAATAGAATTTTAGTAAATTTTTATGACTGCAAATCACTATCACTGAATACCTACAACATTTTTATATTTAAAATAAATTTGTTTCTAAATTCCTACTCTTGCCAGCCAGTACAAATGTCAGAAAGAGAAACTCTTGCCCAGTGCGCATTACGTAACGACGTTATCCGAACAGTTGCGTTGCTTCCAAAGCTATTTTGATGGACTAAATATATGTGAAACTTTGCAGCAAAACGGTTGTTAGAGAGTTTTGAGTTCACTAGCACAACATTTACTTTTGAAATCTTAATAATAAAAAAAACGAAATTTTATTAATGATATTTGCATGTTGTATCGGAACATTCTTGTAACCAATTCTATCTTCTTGTTATTAAGATAAAAGTGCTGATTGCTAACACCTAAATATACATTTTTGTTATAGTCCGTCTATAATTCTTAAATGCCTAACTTCAGAATACTAAGAATAACTACTCATTAACCCTTTCGGTCAAAGTTATACTGCGATTAGCTTAATAATGCGGGAGAAGTAACTTATAGAATTAGGTTTTAGATTTCTGATCCACAACTGTTATCAAGCATCTCAATGCCCGCACGAGCGGACCACAGTCAAACGCAGCACTAAACATAGCTTATCGACTTACCTAAATCTCTCTCGGGAAGTTGAACACAAGGAGTAATTTATCGCCACAAAAGGTTCTTGGTTGCCCCTACTACGTATTGACGGTTACAAATTGTGGACTTGGCCGGTTTTAACCCCCAAAGCCGTAGCGGCTCTGTGCAAACCAATACCTTTTATGTTTTTGTGTTAAATGTTATGGCGGCATGCCAATTTTTGCACGAGTTTGCGAAAACGCTAACGTGTTTTTGTTGAGGCATTTGATTTACGAGTAAATGCAATATCCGACGTCAGTTTATACAAATATAAGTTTTATTTCAAAAACATGCCTCTACTTTGTTGTTATTTCTTGAAATATGTTTTCACACGGATGCGAGTTTTCCTATTTATTTATTTTATTTCAATTTAAACCACTAATTGTAGTTGTTTAGAGATTTGGAATTTGGCACAATGAATGGAGAAAAATTACTTAAATAATGTACTTTTTTATCTTTTTGTAATCAAACTGAAGTAGGACTCAATTCGCCCTTTCTCAGCTCTAGGAGTTTCTAAAAAGAATCGCTGATATTGTCACCTCATGTGTAATTGAAATATAGCTCTCACTTCTGCGACAGCGTGGGAGATGGCGTGAACGTGACTTTTACAAGCTTTCCTAGAAAAGAAACGGTAAAAAAAAACTTTGAATGGTATCGTCACCATCTTATTTTATTATTGTCATCGATAAAGAATATGCTTTTAATAGACCATGTTACGTTATAAATAGGAATAGGAAAACTCTAGTTTTTGCATATAGCGGTTCAGCAAAACGTTGTTGGGCCTATATGTTACACAGAAAAGCTTTATAATATTAAATGTTCTTTGAAATCTGACAAAATCCATCAACAATACTTATAAAACTAAATAACTTTTAAAATTAATTTAGTTTTATAAGTATTAAAAGATTGATCTACTTTTTGTAGTTTTTGATAATAATCTCGTTTATGGCTCTAAATTTTATTATAATGCTAAAATAGAACTTCAAAGGCGCCAAATAGGTTAAAAAAAGTGTTATAGGTACCGTCAACGTTATTTTATGTTTAATGTCGGGCGTGGGGCTATCACAAAGGATGCAATAATGCGTGCATTGCTGGCTCAATCTTGTGGAAATAGTGCAAGACAAGTACCTACCTCCATACATCTAGGGCAGTATGTAGAAAACTGTTGACTTTATTTGAGTTTGGATCTGAATTCAGGTAATTGTTTGTGGGTTCATTTGTATAGCAATGTTATTTGAAGGCAGCTTCTATTATTTTGTTCTCAGAAATCGAGTAATTTTAACTTGGTTAATAAACATTTAAGTAGCTAGTTGAGCATTAACAATCTTCTAACATATTTAGAACCTTTTTATATAAAGAAATAAAAGCAGCAATTTTTATTAGGAAACTAGAGGTTGCCCCGCGGTTTCACTCGCGCAGATTACTCGTAAACACAAAAAAACAGTTTTTTCCCGTTCCCGTGGGAATTTCGGGAAATCCTTTCTTAGTGCTCACCTACACTCCATAAGGAACCTACATGCAAAATTTCAGCCCGCTACGCCCAGTAGTTTCGGCTCTGCGTTGTCTGTCAGTCAGTCAGTCAGTCAGTCAGTCAGTCAGTCAGTCAGTCAGTCAGTCAGTCAGTCAGTCAGTCAGTCAGTCAGTCAGTCAGTCAGTCAGTCAGTCAGTCAGTCAGTCAGTCAGTCAGTCAGTCAGTCAGTCAGTCAGTCAGTCAGTCAGTCAGTCAGTCAGTCAGTCAGTCAGTCAGTCAGTCAGTCAGTCAGTCAGTCAGTCAGTCAGTCAGTCAGTCAGTCAGTCAGTCAGTCAGTCAGTCAGTCAGTCAGTCAGTCAGTCAGTCAGTCAGTCAGTCAGTCAGTCAGTCAGTCAGTCAGTCAGTCAGTCAGTCAGTCAGTCAGTCAGTCAGTCAGTCAGTCAGTCAGTCAGTCAGTCAGTCAGTCAGTCAGTCAGTCAGTCAGTCAGTCAGTCAGTCAGTCAGTCAGTCAGTCAGTCAGTCAGTCAGTCAGTCAGTCAGTCAGTCAGTCAGTCAGTCAGTCAGTCAGTCAGTCAGTCAGTCAGTCAGTCAGTCAGTCAGTCAGTCAGTCAGTCAGTCAGTCAGTCAGTCAGTCAGTCAGTCAGTCAGTCAGTCAGTCAGTCAGTCAGTCAGTCAGTCAGTCAGTCAGTCAGTCAGTCAGTCAGTCAGTCAGTCAGTCAGTCAGTCAGTCAGTCAGTCAGTCAGTCAGTCAGTCAGTCAGTCAGTCAGTCAGTCAGTCAGTCAGTCAGTCAGTCAGTCAGTCAGTCAGTCAGTCAGTCAGTCAGTCAGTCAGTCAGTCAGTCAGTCAGTCAGTCAGTCAGTCAGTCAGTCAGTCAGTCAGTCAGTCAGTCAGTCAGTCAGTCAGTCAGTCAGTCAGTCAGTCAGTCAGTCAGTCAGTCAGTCAGTCAGTCAGTCAGTCAGTCAGTCAGTCAGTCAGTCAGTCAGTCAGTCAGTCAGTCAGTCAGTCAGTCAGTCAGTCAGTCAGTCAGTCAGTCAGTCAGTCAGTCAGTCAGTCAGTCAGTCAGTCAGTCAGTCAGTCAGTCAGTCAGTCAGTCAGTCAGTCAGTCAGTCAGTCAGTCAGTCAGTCAGTCAGTCAGTCAGTCAGTCAGTCAGTCAGTCAGTCAGTCAGTCAGTCAGTCAGTCAGTCAGTCAGTCAGTCAGTCAGTCAGTCAGTCAGTCAGTCAGTCAGTCAGTCAGTCAGTCAGTCAGTCAGTCAGTCAGTCAGTCAGTCAGTCAGTCAGTCAGTCAGTCAGTCAGTCAGTCAGTCAGTCAGTCAGTCAGTCAGTCAGTCAGTCAGTCAGTCAGTCAGTCAGTCAGTCAGTCAGTCAGTCAGTCAGTCAGTCAGTCAGTCAGTCAGTCAGTCAGTCAGTCAGTCAGTCAGTCAGTCAGTCAGTCAGTCAGTCAGTCAGTCAGTCAGTCAGTCAGTCAGTCAGTCAGTCAGTCAGTCAGTCAGTCAGTCAGTCAGTCAGTCAGTCAGTCAGTCAGTCAGTCAGTCAGTCAGTCAGTCAGTCAGTCAGTCAGTCAGTCAGTCAGTCAGTCAGTCAGTCAGTCAGTCAGTCAGTCAGTCAGTCAGTCAGTCAGTCAGTCAGTCAGTCAGTCAGTCAGTCAGTCAGTCAGTCAGTCAGTCAGTCAGTCAGTCAGTCAGTCAGTCAGTCAGTCAGTCAGTCAGTCAGTCAGTCAGTCAGTCAGTCAGTCAGTCAGTCAGTCAGTCAGTCAGTCAGTCAGTCAGTCAGTCAGTCAGTCAGTCAGTCAGTCAGTCAGTCAGTCAGTCAGTCAGTCAGTCAGTCAGTCAGTCAGTCAGTCAGTCAGTCAGTCAGTCAGTCAGTCAGTCAGTCAGTCAGTCAGTCAGTCAGTCAGTCAGTCAGTCAGTCAGTCAGTCAGTCAGTCAGTCAGTCAGTCAGTCAGTCAGTCAGTCAGTCAGTCAGTCAGTCAGTCAGTCAGTCAGTCAGTCAGTCAGTCAGTCAGTCAGTCAGTCAGTCAGTCAGTCAGTCAGTCAGTCAGTCAGTCAGTCAGTCAGTCAGTCAGTCAGTCAGTCAGTCAGTCAGTCAGTCAGTCAGTCAGTCAGTCAGTCAGTCAGTCAGTCAGTCAGTCAGTCAGGCAGTCAGTCAGTCAGTCAGTCAGTCAGTCAGTCAGTCAGTCAGTCAGTCAGTCAGTCAGTCAGTCAGTCAGTCAGTCAGTCAGTCAGTCAGTCAGTCAGTCAGTCAGTCAGTCAGTCAGTCAGTCAGTCAGTCAGTCAGTCAGTCAGTCAGTCAGTCAGTCAGTCAGTCAGTCAGTCAGTCAGTCAGTCAGTCAGTCAGTCAGTCAGTCAGTCAGTCAGTCAGTCAGTCAGTCAGTCAGTCAGTCAGTCAGTCAGTCAGTCAGTCAGTCAGTCAGTCAGTCAGTCAGTCAGTCAGTCAGTCAGTCAGTCAGTCAGTCAGTCAGTCAGTCAGTCAGTCAGTCAGTCAGTCAGTCAGTCAGTCAGTCAGTCAGTCAGTCAGTCAGTCAGTCAGTCAGTCAGTCAGTCAGTCAGTCAGTCAGTCAGTCAGTCAGTCAGTCAGTCAGTCAGTCAGTCAGTCAGTCAGTCAGTCAGTCAGTCAGTCAGTCAGTCAGTCAGTCAGTCAGTCAGTCAGTCAGTCAGTCAGTCAGTCAGTCAGTCAGTCAGTCAGTCAGTCAGTCAGTCAGTCAGTCAGTCAGTCAGTCAGTCAGTCAGTCAGTCAGTCAGTCAGTCAGTCAGTCAGTCAGTCAGTCAGTCAGTCAGTCAGTCAGTCAGTCAGTCAGTCAGTCAGTCAGTCAGTCAGTAACGAAAGAGTTTTATATATATTGATTGGGTCGTCGACTTGTGGACCGCGGGCACGACCGCCGCTCAGGGGCTTTCCTCATGCAGAGGCTTTCCATCGCCGTACAGCGCGGTAACGCGGCTAGTGTGATGGGAGCCTTCGAGGTAGGTGCTCTGGGTGGTGGTCTTTTTTAGGGTAATTTAATTAATTTTATTTGGACGAAGCTAGAGCTGATTTTTATTATGTTTGTCTTATATAACTTTGTATATTTAGTTAAGTTTAGTTTTTACTTTTGTCTGACTTACTATGTATTGACATTTTAAATAAACTCTTCATTAGACTACAAAAAAGAAATAAAAAGCTTAATATTAGTAAGTAATCACAAGGAATATCAATGATAACGTATACGAAATTAACGTGTACGAAAAGCGTTAACCCTTTTTTAAGGATAATAAAAAGACGACATTCTCATACAAAAAGTGTAACATGCAGCTGAGCGCCACGCCAATGGATATACCTACTTAATTCTGAAATATTACACCATTTTTATAAAAGCTTCGTATGTTTTTTTATTACTCCCGAAGTATTATTAGTTATTCTGTTTCGGGGACTGTGTAGATATTGTTTATGTTGAGGTTTTAAATGAATATTAAAAAGTTAAGTTTGAATTGAGAATAACGTTTGGTTTGACTTGGTTTTGATATGTTTGTGTACTGTCATTGTTGTGAAATATGGAGTTTTGCTAAGTTGTGTTTCATCAGATAAATAAAATATACTAAAGTTAATCTTGCTTATTACTCAAACCCCAAGTGGTTATGGGCCCCTAATAATTGGAGAGAGTAATAAAAGCAAATGAAAAGTAAGAGGTAAAAGTAAAGTCGTCAAGTTAAAGACAAAGTCACAAAGAAGTAAAGTCGAGAAAAGGAAAATAAAATGGAAAGGTCAGTCGCTATTGAAAAATTTAACGGTAGGAACTTTCGGCAATGGAAGTTCCAGTTGATGTGCGCCCTACGAGCACAGGGGCTGGATATAAAAAAGGGAAAACCAGAAAAGGATGCTGAACAGATTAAGTGGAACAAAGATGATGGCATGGCTATGTTTATGATAACATCAGCCTTAGACCTAAATAAAATAGCCCTAGTGGAGAACTGTGGATCAGCCCTTGAGATTATGAATAAACTTGAGTCAGTATATGAACAAAAATCAGAGTTGACAAAAATGATGATACATGAGCGCTTTTATCAGTATAGAATGTCAAATACAGATTGTATAGCACAGCATATCGCAAAGGTTGAGAGTTTGGCGAAGCAGCTCAAAGAAAGTGGAGAAACTTTGAGTGAGACGGCAATTATTACAAAAATATTAAGTACGCTACCATCAAAATTCAGGTCACTGAGGCAGGCATGGATGTCATTAGATCCAGAAAAACAGACAATTCTTAATTTAACCGCTAGACTTTTAGATGAAGAGGCCAGTCTTGATGTTGAGGATGAAAATGAAACTGCACTGCTAGTTGCAAAAGCTGAACAAAAACCAGGTTTGCATACTGATAGACCATCAACATCCGGAGCCTATGAAAGTCCAGATAAATACATGGAAAGGGAGAGTCAACGGTCAGGTATAGATTGTTTTAACTGTGGAAAAAGAGGACATTATGCAAGAGAGTGCAGAGCCCTAAAGAAAAATAAAGAGGACAAGAAAGTTTGGGCGTTTCATGAAACAAACAAAATGTTTGAGGGCGATGATGGAAAATGGATCTTAGATGGAGGAGCATCAGCTCATATGACATTCAAAAAGGAATTTTACCAAGATTTTAGGTCTTATAGTGGACCTCCACTAAAACTAGGCAATCAAGAAACCGTGGAGATCTGTGGTCAAGGAACAGTTTTAATAAGCAGATGTATTAATGGTGAATGGGAGTCAAGCATTTTAGAGGATGTTCTTTTTGTACCAAGTTTAAGAAGAAACTTATTTTCAGAGGGAGTTATAGCTCGTAAAGGCTACAGAATAGAGAAAGATGAGAAAAAGGCGATGATATATATGGGAAACCTCCTACTGTTACGTGCAGAATTACAAAATAATAACACTTACGAAATGAAAATTAAAACAATATTACCAGAGACATGCAATGTAGTACAGGAGACAAATCTTAAAATATGGCATGAGCGACTTGGTCATATGAATGTCAAAGATATACAAAGAATGTGTAAGAATAATGTTATAAAAGGAATAGATTTATCTGATTGTGACAACTTTGTATGTGAAGGCTGTGCTTATGGTAAGCACACACGAAAATCTTTTGAAAAGTTGCATCTAGGTGATGTAGTTTACAGTTATGTCTGCGGTCCATTCAGCGTACCTTCTGTTCAGGGTATGAAGTATTTTGTCGTTTTTAAAGATGCTGCTTCTAGTTACAGGTATGTGTACTTCATAAAGAACAAGAGTGATGTTCTTCATTGCTTCAAGAAGTTTAATACAAAAATCAAGACTAAATGTCATCATAGCGTGCGAGTACTACAAACTGAACACGGAGAGCAATATACAGGTACTGAGTTTAAAGAATATCTAGAAACAGAAGGTATAACTCATGAACACACGGCCCCATATACTAATGAGCAGAAAGGGAGAGCAGAGAGAGAGATGAGAACGATTGTGGAGAGCGCGAGGTCAATGCTGTATGCTCGAAATGTTCCACTATGTCTGTGGGCGGAAGCAGTGAACTGCGTAGTTTACTTACTTAATCGTACGTCATCAAGTCAAATCTCTAATATTTCATCATACGAAATTTGGCATGGTGAGAAACCAAATTTAGAGCATTGTAGAGTGTTTGGAAGTGAGGGATATGTCCATGTGCCATATCAAAACAGGAGTAAATTTGACACGAAGAGTAGAAAAATGATACTAGTTGGATACGATTATAATAACTACAAGATGTATGACCTAGAATCAAGAAAAGTTACGATTGCTAGACATGTAATATTTGACGAATTGACATGCCCTCACGTCAGCAATCAAACAGCGAGAATTTACATTGAAGAATATGATGAAGAACAATTAGATGGAAAAAGTACTGAAAATGAACATAATTTTGAAAAAGTTGTTATCGCAAATGAAGAGAATGGAGAATCCTGCAGTGATCAAAGCATGATGAGTGCAAATGATGAAATTGATGGATATGATAAAAATGATAAGACATATGAACCGTCTTGTGAAATTGATCCGAATGATTTAGGTGAAATGGATATTAATCTAAGACCACGCAGAAACAACAAATATGAGGCGCATTTTGTGGAAATAGACACGTCTTTAACGAATAACGCTCCGAGTAGTCCAGAATCAGCCATCAATTGTGTATTGAAGTCGTATGGAGAACCTGAGAATGGAACTTTGGTTGACAATGCACTAATTATATCCGAATCGAAACAGGCTCATCCATGCGACACGTTCATGGACGTAAATCTTCAACGTAGAAGCTTTTCACATACTAAAGCAAGAGGTTCTTTGTTATTTGGTTCAAAGTCACCTAGAAGACTTTTGAATCTAAGGTTAGACCATGCGGTAAATGTAAAAAATATTTTTAGATACCTAATAAATCATAAAGAAGTTCGTACTAGATTAAAATTTCGAGGGAGAGTTAAAGAAAATTTAATTTGTATAGATTTTAGGCTCTAAAAAGTTCTGACTTATAAACAAGAACCTTATCCATTGTAGAGTTTGTAAATATTAGAGATTAGTTACAAGATGTACAGAATAAAATAACTTGGTTTAAAACTTTTGGAAATGGTAATAAGATACTAGGTAATTTTGGATATAGAATTGTAAAGTTTTCTAAAATATAGTACCTACTTAGTATAATTTTAATGTGTTATGTTTATTTTACAGAAGAGTTGTAATGAGTCTTGTATGTTTACTTTAAGCGCTAACTTGTGCGTGAATTTAGATTTTTAATACTGGGAGGATAGATTATTCTTCGTTATGTACTGTACTTATGTTGTAATATTTAAATAGATAGGCTAGGAAATATTAATTTAAGGGGGAGTGTTGAGGTTTTAAATGAATATTAAAAAGTTAAGTTTGAATTGAGAATAACGTTTGGTTTGACTTGGTTTTGATATGTTTGTGTACTGTCATTGTTGTGAAATATGGAGTTTTGCTAAGTTGTGTTTCATCAGATAAATAAAATATACTAAAGTTAATCTTGCTTATTACTCAAACCCCAAGTGTTTATCCGAAGGCAGATGGTATTATGATAAGCATGTTTTATAATGCCAACATTATGCTAATTCTGTTTGTGTTTACGCGAATTTGATAGGCAATAATTTGTTCCAAGTCAGCGGTGTTTCTATTCGAGGCCATTTCTTTAATACAAAGAAAGCATTCTTTTAAGACTATTACTTACGAGCTTACCCGGCTTACTTCGTTACGCCATATAATATAAGATACTACAAAAGACTTGGCTCTATAGACTATGTTATTTTGACTGCCCAGAATGGCCGAATAAAAAACCAACAACAACAACAAACCACCTGTCAAAATATGTAAACAACGGAAATAATATTGCGCCTTGGGTTACATTATTTGAGTTTAGGTAAGGATCCCTATTTTTTTTGAAAATCTAATATAGCCTATGACACTCGGGGTTAATGTAGCTTCCTACCAGTGAAAGAATTTTTCAAATCGGTTCAGTATTTCCGGAGCCTATTCGTTACAAACAAACAAACAAACAAATCTTTCCTCTTTATAATATTGGTATAGATAAAGCTTAAAATAACTTTTGTATTATTTTCTTCCGTTACTAAGTACATACTTACTTACCCTCTTAGTAAATATCGAAATAAGGCTCAACGTAAATTGTGAGAAATTCAAAATTTTTCGTGTTTTTTATTTATTATGGCGAAAGTATTCATTTTTAATAAAGTTTGAATGAATTCGCGTATGTAAAAAACCATTTCCCACATTGTAATACAACGTTTTTTGAAGACAGACCTACTGATTTTGTGTCTTAGGACATAAAGGCCTAAAATCAAGTTATGTCCTTAGACACAAAATCTTAAAAAAACGTTGTATAACAATGTGGGAAATGGTTTTTTACATACGCGAATTCATTAAAACTTTATTAAAAATGAATACTTTCGCCGTAATAAATAATAAACGCGAAAAAATTTGAATTTCGCGCCATACCGTGAGTTACCGCCTTAATCTGGTAAATTATTGGAAGAGGGCAGAACTAAATCGACAAAAGAACGATTCTGTTTGTCGCTATATTTTCGAGATTATCATCTTATGATATCTCATTTAAGTCATTCGGGAGCTTTAAGTAGCGTTTTAAATTTTCTAGGTTTTTGGCCAAATTAATGATTTATAATTCTAACATTCATAGCTGCCGCCTTCTCGGCTGGACGCCGCCACGCCGTCCTTGCTCGGGCACACTTGGTCGAGATTTTAGGTAACTAGATTATAAATTATCTTTTAATAAGTATGTTTAAAAGGAACCCCAGACCAGACCCAATTAAGTAGTAATAATCCTGTGAGAGTTGAAACACGTGGACGCCAGTTAGGCAGAGAAAAAGGTTTTTGTCACCTGCTAAATGAAACATATGTACACCGACCCGACGGTATTATCTTTAAGGGTTTTTTCACCGAAGAGGAACAAAAATCCGTAACCTTACACATGGTTGCTGGAATCTGAAACCGTAAATGAATAAAATTTGAAAATCTAGTCAGTTTGAAAGATCAACATTCATTATTTATCTTAGTTAATGAAATTATCTATTTTCCTATTCAGTGTTTTGAATTTAGGAATACGACGTTTCATTTTTAAATCTTTTGAATTTTCTTTATAAATTGATCAAAGACCCGTTCAATATTTTAATACATTCTTTTGTCATCAGTATTTTTACCTCGTTACAACTCAGCGTTTATAGCAGATTTCAGGCTGTTTCGTTTTTTTATGATCGGGACACACTGGGCGATTTTATTAGTGCCGGTTATAAAACTTGGATTAGAACCTAAAGATTAAGAAGCTGTGTGTTTGGAATATAAAGTTGTGGAAGCTACGATAGTTTCTTTCTGATAAATTCTAGAAAGAAAAAAATGTGTCATATTATAAAAGAGTCAGTCGTCATATAAAGAAAACAATGTCAAGCTCCGAAATAAAGAGGTATATCAATACTAAATTGCCTTTCCATTATCTACTATACATAAATGAATTGTAGTTCGTTAGTCTCGCTATAACTCGAGATCGGACAGCCCGATTTAGCTGATTTTGGTTTTGAAATGTTTGTAGTAGTCCAGGAATGGTTTAAAAGCTGAGAAAAACTCCGTGGAAGACGAAAAAAAAAACAATTTCATTTTCCCATACAAACTTTTCCATTGTTAACTTAGGGCTTTATGGCATTTGACATAACTGCCAGTCATTTCAATCAGTTTTAAACAGGACAACATCTGTCGGGTCAACTAGTATAAAATTAAAAACGAGATCTTAATAGTCCTTGTAGCTTTAACGTAAAAGGATTATGATATAATACTTAACATAAACCCACCGCATAATTTTAAGATAATTCATTAATTAACGTGGGGTTGCGGTATTTGTATTTTGTTTCTGTTCTTTCATTTAAATTTAGAACGGTAGAGTTATAATGGTAAAATGTTTTTGAAATTAAATTCTCTTCACTTGATTTTATATTTATGTAACATTTTGTGCTCAAAATTTCAAATAAAACTTAAGATAATTTAAAAACTAAAATATAAGGGAACTAAAAAATGTACTATTTCCTGTTTTCCACAGATATGGAAACTCAAACAGAAAACAGTTTCCCGCAGAAACAAACCATGCGGGCGGACACGATAAAAATATTTTTACCCCAACTTCTATAAGTTTTCATTTCGTTAAAACAGTATTCGTGTTTCGCAGAAGTTCCCAAGTATTTTCAGACTTATAAATTTTTCTAGACGTTTGGTGCCGATTGCTGCTTGGTGCGGGCATACTTTTTATAAATAAAATACAGTTTTATTACTTAGTCCGAAAATATATTAAAAAAAAAGTAATCTTTAGGTACCTTTATTTCTTGTCATGTCAAAATCGAAAAAAGCATATTTGAGCATTATAACTAAATTATAAGATTATTATGATCATGTCAAGTCATAAGTTCATAATATAACGGAAATAAAACAAGAACCGTATAAATCATTAATTTACGACAAACTAGGATGTCACAATGGATATCACATAATGAAGTAAGTTTTCTCAAACAATAGCGGAATTGCATTTTCCAGCTGCCGAGCGATTTGAAACTTCTCTTTGTATTAATGGAAAAGGATTTAAAGTTTTATAATATTATAGGTGTGAATTACTTGAGTGAATTATACGGAAGTTACAAAGTTTATTTACTATATTAACTTCTATAAAATATTTTTATAGCAACTTTGTACATTAAAATTAAAATATATTTTAAGTTTAGTCCGATCAAATTTCAGTCAAAAGTGCTGGAAACTTTTCGGCGCCAAAATTTATAAATCGCGACAAAGAAAACAAATAAATAACGTAGATGTTTGTCTGTAGTCATCATAGCGAAAACATCCACAACTACTCTAGGAAAAACCACGGTTACAGTAAATTTCACCCACAAAATTGTATACAGAGGTTACACACAATTTACAAGACC